>CM062346.1:32066310-33375310 GCA_031216105.1 Dalbergia cultrata | reverse complement strand
GAAACCTCTAAAATATAACGGCTTCTACAACCGATGTGACAAGTCTGTCATCCTACCTCTCTAGAGTAACGTTCGAAGACCCAGTTGATGATCTAAATGTGTCACTTGGAGATCTGGTCAAAGGCAACGGTCATGAAGGAGAACCAATATAAATGGAAATGTGATACATGAATGCAGATGAGAGAGTTGAAGACACAAGAGTAGAAACTCTGGAAAAATCTCTCCACACTTCCTATGTTGTTCATCATAATATGTAATCAATTATCTTGAAGTGTAAAAATCTTCTTTCCATTCTATAACGATTTGTATACTCTTATCATGAAGAGATGTGAGAAAGAAGTCGCTCATGTTTCCCAGGTTTGTATTAGCAAATATTCTTAAGGAAACATGGCTGTAGGTTAGTTTGAGTGGCAACCCAAACACATAACCTTTGTAACCTTGATCTATTAATGATCAGTGTGAGACATAGCTTGGAGAGGCTAAGGTAAAACTACTGGCAATGTGATAGCAAAGGTATTTGTTTATCATGGTTCAGTTTGTAGAGGCTGGTTCAAGACTACTTACAATGTGGCAGTAAAAGTTGTCTGCAGGTCACGGTTTTAGCTTGGAGAGGCTGGTTCGGAACTGCTTGGTTCAGCTTGGAGAAGCTAGTTCGTAACTAGTCAATTCAGCTCGAAGAGGTTGGTACAGAACTACTCAGTTAAGTCGTAATTAGGATTTCCACTGTGCACTATGAGAGCTTGGGATGGCTATTATAAAGACTATCTGGTTTACTTTCTCATGTTGAGAAAGTTATTGTTAATGAAATCTCAACATGCGTTGAGTACTAGATGTAGACAGGTTGACCGAACCAGTATAAAAACTATCATGTTTATTCTTTCTTCCATGATCTTTTAATTTTATGATTATGCACTTTAAGTTAATTATTAATTAAGTTCTGTTATAGTAACAAGATAACCAGTATGATTCTGAGAGTTACTTTTTGAAACTATTAACCATAATTCCACTGCACTTCAAGCCATAAGCTTGTTAGTATCTTCCTTTAAAAGTTTCAGATTTAGAAAAAGACTTTAGAGATCCCCCCTTTTTGTGCACTCTTTTACCAACAATAAAATCTCATAAAAGTTTAGTAAACTTTGCAAAAAATCTCATCATAGTGCACTAGATTTTATATGAAAATCTTATAAAAGCTTATTAGATTTTATAGCAAAGTCTCATAAAATGTTTAGTTGTTTTCTTGTAGAAAAATATCATAAAAAAATTGAAAAGAGATTTTGAACAGAATATCTCATAAACATTAAGGAGATTCTTAACAAAATATCTCATAAAACTCTAGGAGACTTTTTAACAGAATATCTCATAAGTATTTAGGAGACTTTGAATAGAATATCTCATAAATATTCAGGATATTTTTAAAAAAATATCTCATAAGTATTCAGGAGACTTTGAACAGAATATCTTATAAGTATTCAAGAGATTTTGGAGATTTTTTAATAGAATATCTCATAAGACTCCAAGAGATTTTTGAACAGAATATCTTATAAGAGTTTAGGAGATTTTCAAGAGAAGAGTCTCACAATAATTCAGGAAACGTAACAAAGAAAATCTCATAAGAGTTAAGGATATTTCAAGGAAATCTCAAAGCAAAAGTATGAGAAATAGAACTATTGAGAAGAGATTTTACTTGATAATCATAAGATTTCTTAAATAAATATTAAAGATTTTGTTTTTATGAAAAAAGAAAACTTAAGAAATTAATGCATAAATAAGCTTTATGTAATATCAATTGCTTGATTGTAAGGTCATGGATTCAAAAAGGTTGTAGTAGACGTGCTACATATAACACCACGAAAATTATTTAAAAATTAATTTAAGTTTTACTAGTCATAATTTCAAAAATCTGACAGACAAAGCAATAATGAGAACAATCCAATGGATCTGTATATATATATGTTTGATTATACCTGGAATTAATTTTCAGGCTATGTTTGATTACCCGAGTACGATGTTTTATCCGTTCGGTAAAATTTTGGTGTGCAATTTTTGCACTGAAAGAAAGCTTAACTCATAACACTTGGATAATGTCTATCGATTTAAACCAAGTGGATGGCTAAGATTCAATCTTATTTTCCAAGATCAAATCCTAGCCATCCATCTTATTTTCTTTTTGAAAATAATTAGACTTTATACTATATAATTGATACAACCTAATCTAATAACATTAAAAAGCCACCAACCTTATCACTTTGATGACATTCTCAGCTAGCCAAGAAAAATAGCATAAAATCCATTTTTGCTTCCTCAAAATGCTTGAAACTTGATTCAAAAATCCAAAATCCTAGCCTAGACTTGATAAAACCACAAACTCTCTTCACAAAACTTGTTCTACTCATTACCATCTACAAAACTAACCGATTAAAATTGTGATTCCCCACCTTGATACCTCATACCTCATTGATTAAGGAAGGGTTTGGGGCTGTTTTGGTGGCATCAAGGTGAGCAAGATCACTCTTAGATCATCCTTTGGAGCCAAGATCTCTGAGGCCACCCAAGTAAGGATTTTAAAACACTTTTACTTCAAATATCTATGTTTATAAGTTTCGTACTGATTTGGTTGAATATTCTTAGTTTTATTGGGTGGTTACACATATATATAGATGTATTTACTTTGGTGGATTAGTTTGTTATTGTGGAAAAATCATTTTTGTAAAAAGTGATTTTGAACCATGCTGCTAGATTTTTTATTTTCCTATTGGTAATGATTGTTCATGAATTTTTTGAGGGAATTGTGGGTATTTTCATCAGCTATAAAAACTATATGTTAAAGCTAACATCCTAGGCTAGTTCCATAAATTTTCTTGAGCTCTATTTTTTATTCATAATGCTTTAAAAAAAATCAAGAACTGAGATTGTAACTATGCTGCCTGGATTGTGGGAACTGAAGCTCCGATTTTGTATAATTTTAGTACCATAGCAAATGATTGAATTTTCCTTTGAAATTTTTACAGAGTATTGTAAACATTTTTAATTTCAACCATGATTTTATTTTGAATTAATTCAATCATTTGCTAGGGTTAAAGATTATAAATTTTGAGTTCTGAGCTGAGGTTAAATGGGTTCTGACCACCAAATATGTCTAATTTTGTTAACATAGTTAGAGAAGGATTTTTGTTCTGAAATTTTTACAAGGCCTTGTGGACACATTGAGGTGTCTTGGAGAATTTTATAGCTCTTGCAATGGGTGTTTGATGTACAGAATAAATCATACTCCTTAGGCATGAATTTTGCCAACATGTTGTATTTGTGCTTAAATGAATGCAAGTATTGATTTGGTGATATAATGACTCTTAATTTAAGCATGATGAGTATGAATGCATGCTAGACAATTTAAAGATTGATTTATGACACATGAATGAGAATAATTTGTGATTGAACGCCTACATATGGCTTATGCATGCATTTGAGAAAAGAAAAGTACATGATACAATTATACGAGAAAAAAGAATGTACAAATTTCAATCGTGCATGTTCTGACATAGGAGAAAATAGAAACAAGACTTTAAGTTGATTTCAGTGGAAGGCAAAAAAAAGAAGTTCGCCCAAGATATTATGAATCAGTAGATGTATCAGCTAGGAATAGAACTATATGTGATTCGGAAATGGAATAAAATGAAGTTTGATGATCACGTATAGGAATGAGCTTAATCTTGATAAGCAATCTATTTCCCATATATGGTGTTATCCACTATAAATACCATTTGGTATAAACTAAGAGTTATATACTAAGTCTTTCCTATGTCGATGAAAAGAGAAAAATGCACGGAATTGAGTTTTGCAACCAAAAGTAGAAGCATGATATAAGCCAAGTCTTTCCTATGCCGATGAAAAAAGAAAAATGCACTGAATTGAATTTTGTGGCCATAAATAGAATTAGACCCATTGAAGATAACTTCATTGTAATTGGCACATGCATGGTTATATCATATTGTGTTATGTTGTTTAGCATTATTTCATATGATCTTGAGCCCGATATTACCTGTGAATTAAGTGGGTGAATATTAAAAGTAATCCACTTCGGAATCATGATTTGAAACTTTAAAAATGAACTGTTATTATGTAATGTATGATCACTTTTTTCTTAATAAATCGAAGTGGCTGGAATGATGATGATGACATTTATTGTTATGTATTTGGAGAGTTTCCCTACTGAGAATTGTATAATTCTCACCACTATGTGTTTTTATGTTCCCTTGTCGTCTGCAAGTTGATCCAAAGAACTATGGGACTATAAGACAAAGGAACTCGGGATTGCAGTAGTTAAGTAGTTGGTTGGAGTCATATGTATGTAAATGCAATAGATATTGTATATGTATATAAGCTCATAGTCGAGCTTCCCTATGTAATTGACTTTATATTAAATAAATGTTTTGTATCTTTGTTATATATTTTAATCGAATTATGCTAGTTATTACATGAACCCATCGAGCTTGCTATAGATAATTAAGAAAGGTCCGCTAATTAATAAGTAACAACTCTGGAGTATGATATCATGACTTAAGGATGATGTTGTACTTGGGAGGATGTTATATTACACCAATTGAACTATATAACGATGTAACACGACGGTGTTATATCGTTGTGATGAAAGAGATGTATTGAGAATAGCATGCTATTGTGATGTGATGTATATAAGGTTGTAGTAGACATACTACATCGAGTGAACTATATAAGGTTGTAACACAATGGTGTTACATCATTGACAGTACATCATATGAGAAGTATATTAGGAATCCTATGAGTTCTATTCTCAAGCCTAAATTTATTAATAAGACTATGATAAAAAAAAAAAACAAACAAATAAACAAACTAACTAAGTGTTATGCAGACAACTAGAAAATTGATTAATTATTTAAATAATTCTATGATTTTATTCTCACGCCTAAGTGCACTCATAATATTATCTTAGATAAGAAAATGAACAAGTAAAACTAAGCATTTTAGAAGAAATTGATGATACTTTAATTATTTTAATACTATCTTAGATGTCACTGTGTAGTAGACTAGTGTTTTTCCTACTGGGAATCTTTTCTTCTCATTCCAGCTGTTACCATTTTTTTATATAGATTGCGATGATGGTAATTTTTTTGTGGAGATCCTTAGCTAGTATTGGCATTATGGTCCAGTCCTTTTGATGAACCAATGGTAGAGAATTTTATTCAATATTTTTATGTTCTTTTAGTAAATTTTGAGTAGTACCCTACCTAAATTAGAGGGTTTCTGTATGAACCAGGGTAAAGGTTTGATATAGTTATGGATACTATTGACTTGTGATCAAGTAATACAATTATGTATTTTTTATATATTATTTATATTCAAATTTAGCGTCTCATAGAGAAAGCGTCTTATGTTTGTCACAAAAGCAAGCTCATATTTAAATATTATATATACACCTCTAAGGTTAAGCAAAGTTAACAAGTAACAACTACTCACTATAAAGTTATGGCTTAAGCATAACTTTATGGTAGGAAGGGTGTTACAATTGGCAGTTACATATTCAGTGGACTCTTGAAATCATGGGGCTTACAAGCATTGATCCCTCGGGTAGGATTTCATAGCCACTATTATGCTAGGGCCAGACTATTAGAGTTACATGGATTCAAAACTCTTAGAGTACCAAGAATGTTGATAGTTTTTATGAAACCAGGGAGTGTGGAACTTCAATATTGTGATCTTAATCCCTTTTCAGTTGAGTTATGTATGATGAGGTAGATTAAGCCAGAGTTATGATTCATGTTTAAAAGTCATTAACCTTGGTACATCTAACTACCAAGGAGGTGGTGTACTAAGCAACCATGGAGGTAGTCTTATGAGATGTTAACCTTGGTATATCTAACTGCCAAGGAAGCGATATACTAAAAGGCCATGGAGGCAATCTCATAAGTCTTCAACCTTGGCATACCCGATCAAATAGAAGTAGTATGTCAAGCGGCCATTGAGGCAACCTTTTCAGAGATAAAAGGAAATGAGATCTAGTTAGGTGTCTACAGCTTGTCCACCAGGGAATGTAGAGAACAAAGGAACTCAAGGATAACTTTAATCTTTTATATATATTTATCATGTCTAAAGTTTTGGTACTTATGATTCAGATAAAGTGATGATTGAATTAATATATATATATATATATATATATATATATATATGAAAATACTTTCGAGCTTGCTTATTGTTGTTGTTATTCTATGAATGGGGGGTTACATGTGAGAATTCACTTGATGAGTTTTATGATAAAACTCACCCCCTCTTCCCTTTTTCCTCGCAGATATCGCTACAGCTTCAAATCCTTCTCTCCCTCAGCAATTATTATCTCTAGTTTGTGTGAGCTTCACCTAGGTGTGAAGTTTGGTTATGTCGGTATAGAGTGCTTTAGTGATGTTACGAGCAGGGTCCTGAATCGCATAAACATGTTTTGCATTTTGATTTACATGATTTACCTGTAATTAAAATGATATAGCATTCAAGGTTTTTGTAATAGAACAACTCAGAATTTCTTTGTATGCAGTTGCAAATTTAAATTTAAATTATGAAAAAGGATGATTATGATTATTATGAGTTGTCTAGGCAAAGTGACTTATGTTTTGAATTGGATTTTATGAATAAATTATGCACATAGTATGACTCAACAATCATGACGCTTACATGAGGACGGGGTTCCTCATGTGCTGTTCACGATCCAAATCCGCTTGTGACATCTTGACTGCATTTCCAAGATATAAAAAAAGATCAACACGTGTCACTAGGAAAACAGATCAAAAGGCAACGATTTGAAATTGTAGATCAAGTATAAAAAGAGGTCATGTGCTTACAACTCAAGACTTTTAGCTGAAATGCTTGCAAATATTTCAAGAACACTAGAATCTTCTTTCCTCTTCTGTAAAGCTATTATTGCTTGTAATCAATTTCTGGCCCTATAAAAATTTTCTTTCTAGGTTCTTATTAGATATCATCTTCTTTATAGGAAGAATTGTTAGAAAGAACTGGTTCAAGTTTTCAGCTCATACCTTATTTTATTCTAAGAAAACTTGAGTGTTTGGTAATTGGAGTGAACTAAACCACAAATATCTTTATACCCTGATCCAGTAGTGATCATTGTGAGTTAGCTTGGAGAGGCTAGTCAAAGACTACTTGCGAGTGACAGTAAAGTGTGCTACTGGTCACATGAGATAGCTTGAGAAAGCAATAGAAAGACATAGACTTTCTCAGAGTTGAGAAAAGATTGTTTTAGTGGAACTCAATAGGTTCTTGAGAACTAGATGTAGGTAGGTTGGTTGAACCAGTATAAAAACACTCTATGCAGTATTTCTGTTCTCACTAACTCCCTTTACATTCTGCATTGTGTTTATTTACATCGCTTTTCTAAAAAATTTCATTTAAATTGTATTCTGTTTTAACTTAGCTCAAAAACTTACTTTCTGAATATCTCTGACATCCTTTCCACTACACTTCAAGTTTATACTTGATTTTTTTAACAGATTTCAGAATCGAAAAAAAAGAAAGTGAAAGCATGATTCAACCTCCTCCTCTCATGTACTTTTCCACCTATAGAGGTCTTGGTGGGATCTAACTTCAACAATAAAATAAAACAAAAAATAGTTGTTTTGGGACACACACACACACACACACATATATATAAAGATGTATTTTTTTTTGAGTTACAACATTTGATGTTCATTTTAAAAAATAAAATTAACTCATAATTGTGTTTTTTTTCAAAGAACAATATAGCTTTGAGTTTTCTATTGTACTAGGAGATACGTGAGAGGAGGTATCCCTATCAAACCAAAATTAAACATTAATTTTTTTTCTTTCGTCGATTATTTTTTTATTTTATGTCAGCATATAAATTTATTTATTTATTCTTTCTTATGTTTCACTACACCCGAGCTCAATACCTTGCAGGCTAGATATAGGGGCAAGTATGTTGCTTTGAGAAGCCTTTGGTTTCCATATAAGCAAATGAAAATCTCTCGCTCGTATTAAACTCTCTTCACTGGTTGAAGATTGAGGTCCTCTATTGGCCAAGGTTTTTGTGACAGTATGGGAAATTTGGGAACCATTTGACTAGTAGGGGTTTAGAACCGAAACTGGCACAGTAATGCTACCCTTTAAACCACTAAGGTTTATAGGCTTCATATCCCCAAAAAATATTTTATGAAATAATTATAAATGATAGGTTATTAATAATTTGTACAATTAATTAAGATAATCATAGTAGTATAAATATATTGCGGGTACTACAAAAAAAAATTTTTTACCATCTCCTATGCATAATTGCCTCTCCAATTCAAATCTCGTTTCCATGACAATTCTTTATTTTCAAAATTAAAAATGAGTTTTTCCACTATTTTCCAGAATAAATAAAATATTGATGGCAACTCTATCAAACCATTTTTCAATCAATTGAATAGATTTTGTTTGATTTTGCCGTACCCCACGATCTCGACCGCTACACACGGCTTGCATTCAGTCCTCCGCTAGCCATGACTTTTGTGCAAAACATACGTCAATTAAAAGGATTCAAATGTAGAGAAATTACAAGTATGGCCGAAGGGTTCAACTCAAAAGAATGCATCCAAATCAGCTTAAAAAATAACTATCTAGAGCCCGCCAAGTTTTTTATATATTTATATATTTTGGTTCTGATTAATTGTTTTTGATCTAACTGTTGAAACGATCTCTTGTTCCACTCTACTCACCAATCAAGTTCTCACCGTTTTGATATTCATTATTACAACATCGCTACAAATGGATGCCGGCTACACACAAAAGGCAAAGAGTATACAGAAAGTGAGGAAATAATCATAATAAACAAAGCGACGGCCGAAGATAAAGGTTGGATAAAAAATAAGGCAGTGAAGATGAAAGTTTGGTAAACCATATAGGAATGAATTTACATTAATTATATTATATTGATATCAATGTTACTACCAGTTTATTCGAATACATAATTTCATTTTCAAACTTACGTTATGCAATGCCAACTTTAATACTCGAGGATCTTTGTCTTGTTTCATAGTTGTCTCTTAATCTTCCTGTTGAGAACACCCTTCAAGAGTAGAATGTTCTGGCCAGGATTCGGACTCAACATGTTTAGTTCACGTTGCTACTCACAAGTTAGCGGCTAATAAAATAAAATAGGCTAAAACCTCAATTTATTCCTTTTGATTTATAGCAGATGATAAATTAGTCATTTAGATTTGAAAAAAATTTCATATTAATCCCTCAAATTTTATAAACAATGATAAATTAGTTGTTACTATGTAAAATTGTTATATGAGTTATATCTTACTAACTTACTTATATGTACTGTTAACTTATTTGTGTGTATTATCAATTTTCATGGTGATCTTAACTTGCTTACTCCTCTAAATGAAGTCATTTAGACCTTCTTTTTCATCTTCATTCTTACCATAGCTCTTTGTTTAGAAGAAAAATTTTGACTTTAAATTATCACTTAAAAATTTTAACTTTAAATTATTATTTATTCTGTACAAAATAGAAAAGTAAGACAAGTTAAAACCCATGAAAAAAATTAACAGTACATATAAATAAGTTAACAGAACATAGATATTTCTGTTAATAGTTAAGACAATTTGACGAAAAACTAATACAATTTGACGAAGAACTAATATGTCCCCATTTGTGAATTTTAATAGACTACTATGAGATTTTTCAAATCTGAAGAATTAATTTATCCCTCATTATAAATCTAAGTGACACAATGGGATATGTAATCAATAAAATAAAACCATCAATCCGTTTAGAATTGAATGAATGCTAAAAAGGCAACCGGTCCTGCGATAGCAACAACTAAACCACAAGAAGCATGGAATCCACAATGCTGATAAGGAAGCATGGAATCCACAATGCTGATAAGGAACTAACACTTTTCTGACACCGCCTAAAATAACCGAAGTAATGCTTCATTCCAATAAAAAAATGGAGCAAAGAGAAAGCATTCCACAGTACAAACCTATCTAGTACAAGCGTAATGAATAGTACAATCCCAAACTCAAGCATTTAGGTACTGTATTTAAAGGTTGTCCATCGGTGTAAAGGGGACACTCTTGTTATTGAAAACCCGATAGGTCACAAACACGGACACACAAAGCGCAGCTACTGATAGTACAAGAGAGAAGGCACTGGCAACATTCCACGAGCTACTTGATCCTGTGCCTACTGACTTGGCACCCAAAGAACTGCCCTGAGATACATCAATGGGAACCCAATCACAGTTAACAGAGTAGTGACCAGAACCATGCCATGGCTGACCATCTACTGGATACCAAAATGCAACAGACATCTTACTGGATCCGCCAATGGTGAATTGCACATCCTGCAAGGTATTATATCTTGCAATAATTTCACTTGCATGTTATCTCATAAATGAAATTCAGGAGTATAGATACTGCTACAGCTCTGATAAGGCAACACGTTATAGATTTTAAGCCCTCTCAAAGCTACAAAATGAGTCTGGCTATAGGAATAATCTAAAAGACAAACCCGAAATAATGATAAGAAGTCAAAAGAAGACTAAATCCTTCAGGAGACTTCCTTCAATGACATCCAGTCATCCTTTAAATTTGAGAAGCACTTCCTATTCATATTCCCATCCTTCCCCTTCACCCCGTCCCCCAACACATGCGGAAAAAAAGGGGGGAAAACCAACAAAATCAAGAAGAAAAGCAAGTGGCCTAAAGGTTGTCTGGTTTTAGCTTTTTGTACAAACACCTATTTTGCCCACGGCCGAGAAATATTTCCTTCTTGTTCAGGCATGTTTATATTAGGAAGAGGATAAAACAAACAGGAAGTTCGGATGTAGTCCATCAATAATACTCAACATTTGGTAAGGACTCCAAAGATTATTCAGAAGCAAATTATAGAACCAGAACTCAGCTAACGAGGGGGCAAAATAATCAGGACACATCAATGCAAGTTCTGAGCAGACAAAACTTCTGAATCCAGCATATTATTTTCTATGATCTAACCTGTTGAAGATGATCCATGGTCCTCAAAGGCCTAGAAAATTCGAAAAAGTATGTGCCCTTTTTTCCATTTTCTGCAAATGGACTCTCATCCTCTACAAAACCTGTTATAGACAAATTTATTAGTTTAACAATTTCAAGAAAGAATAAACAAAATAACTAGATGATATGAAAATAAAAACAACTAATAATTCTCCAACTAGCTTGGGATGGCTATATGAATCGAACAATGCTGATGTATCTTAGCAAAAACCATGTCCATAGACAAGTCCCAAAACTTGTCCGCAGGACTTCCGTCCATCTAATCTACTTTTCTTATTGGGAATTTTACAGGTCCTCTCATCACAAAACCAAACTGCCTAAGGCAGATTCTACCATCCTTTTCACAAAAGACGTTACCCCAAATTTTTCTATAACATATTCATTCTAATTATTTCATGTCTAGTGTGTTCACTTATCCAACACAATATCCTCATCTTTGAAACATTGAACTTATCCTCTAGTTGGCTTTTTACTACCTAACATTTCATTCTATACAATATTGTAGGTGTGCGGTAAAATTTACTATTAAGCTTGAATGATACTTTCTTACCACAAAAAAACACCCATTCCACTCCTACATTTCATCTACCCAGCTTAAATCCTGTGTTATATCTCTATCTATTTACCCACCATGACTAGTAGCTGACTCCATTTAGTGGGACGAGAATTAGTTGTCGTGTCTTGTGGTATGGTATGATCAAATATAAGGTACTGTGATTGAGGCAGATATTTATACCTGAGGTTGCGAAAGAATCCAAAATATGCTTTAACATAAAAAATAATTCTTGTACAGCAAGAAGCCATAAGAAACAAAGGCACTATCCCTCTTTTAGAGATCACTGAACCTTTGGGACTTGGTGGAAGATTAATCTATCAAAGATGGCACCAATCATATAATACTGAAAGCAGCTGGCATTTACATGTACAACAAATCTTAAAGTGTTGTTAACAATATCCCAAAAGAAAGCTAATACATGACACATAGTGCGTGATAAGGAGTATTTATGTAAAATATATGAACCATTCAATTCATGAATACATATGGATATACAACTTGATATGCTTTAACTACAACTCAAAAAATATTGTTTCAGGGTTCCTATCATTAATAATCTGTAGTCATATTCCAACTATAGGTTATGGATAGAACATTATACTTGTTTATAGATCTGTAAAAATAATTAGTCACCTGAATGAACTGTGAAGCTGCTATGCCACCAAGCACCCTTCCAGTCATTCTGCGCACTAGAATCATTAGCTGAAAACAGGAAAAACAGGTCAGCCATAAATATAACCTTAGAATAAATATTAGATAAAAACTCAGAATGTTATCAACGAATGGACGAGTTGAATACAAGATTATACGTAACCCACAATGTTCCAATTCATGATACATTAAGAAGTATGGAATTTTGTGGTGAGAAGCATCTTTCCTTCCAGGTTTCTAACTCTGAAAAGAGATGCATTATCATACTACTTCATAACACATGAAGCAATTGGATATTTTTTGTAAATCTCAAATCATAAACATTAATGGACAAACAAAATGTCCAACAGTTCACTGGACAAAATCTTTCAACAATTTCCAACATAAATTCACAATTTTCTTGGAGATTAAAGTAAGAAGTTACTCACTCAAATAATGTCTTGTAAACAACAAAGAAAATGACATCATCTCGATTGGAATTATGAGGTTTTATATTTTATGAAGCACAAGGCACTTTAGCAACATTAGAAAGTATTATGACGTCTTATGAAAACCCAATTGAGACAATGCCACTTCATACTTGGTGACAAATAAGTTTGTCACCGTGTGGTGCCAAAATTTCCACCTTTGATCAATAAATCTAATGGCTAAAATTAATCGAGATTAAAATATATATTTGTATTTTAATAATTATAAAAATAATTTTATACAAGATTTACCTTTCTTTACCCTTTTCTTAACCACCTTGTGTTTTCCTTTCTTTGATGCCTCTCAACCGTTGTGAGGGGCGTTGGAATCACTGTTCACTGCGACAATTAATGCTGTCCGCGATGGGTACTGTTCATCATTCAGGACAGCGGCCGCTGCTCGTCCAGGTCAGGGTTACTGTTCAAAGATGAAGACAGGGGGAT
Organism: Dalbergia cultrata; assembly: GCA_031216105.1. Taxonomy (NCBI): domain Eukaryota; kingdom Viridiplantae; phylum Streptophyta; class Magnoliopsida; order Fabales; family Fabaceae; genus Dalbergia; species Dalbergia cultrata. Next base: position 33,362,108 of record CM062346.1, on the reverse strand, counting down.
GGTACTGTTCATCAGCATGACTGTTCGAGCAAGTTATTGTTCATCAGGGTTTAGGGTTACTATTCATCAAGGTTTGGGGTTACTATTCACTAAGGTTTGGGGTTTCTGTTCACCAGGGTTGGGGTTTCTGTTCATCAGGGTTAGGGTTTGCCAATCACCATCCCCCAACCCACTCTACTCAACCATCTTAACCTAGGATTATTCCCCCTGCCCCTATTACCTCTCCCATCGCCTCTATTGCCATCTCCACCTTGGTATATCACTCCCATGAGACTTAGCCAGAATCCAATCGAAACCCCTAACACTTCATCATAGCTCCTCCTCTTCACGCCAATCACCACAACTGCTCGATGACGAAAAGTGGTGGTCACCAGCAGCGTGACCGATGTTGAAGGCAACAGACAAGTTGTCTTGACCCTTTTTTACTTAATTGCATTAGCTAGGGTCATTTTTTTGTTTTGTGTGGGGGGATAAGTTGATTTTGATTCCAATCCTCTTTGTTAGTTGTGTTTTCTGGGTTTTCTTTAATTTTTTTTGTCTCCTTTAGTTGAATACTTGTTCCAATTACAATGAATGAGGGTTACATATATGGCACAAGTAAATATTGTAGGACATGGGGATGTGAAGTTTGCTTGTTTTGTGATTAAAATTTTGTTCCTTTCTCTAGTTTATTGGTTCATTTCTTTGCAAAGAGTTTGATACATGAATTGTCTTGGGCAAAGCTTTAAGCTTCCTTTCTATCAAGTTCGAAACCCAAAAATTTTTTGTTTTGGATGGGTGGTCTTTTTCTCAGTTTAATGTTGGTGGATGCTCTCTGGGATGAATTGGTGCCATTTTACAAGTGAGTTGAACCCATATTTACCTTAACTCCAATTTCAATCTCTTGCACCATTCTCAAAAGTCAAACGCTTTCCACAATGCAAGCAATGAACAAGAAAAATATGAGGAGGAAGTTGCCGGCATTGAACCAACCGAGTCGGTGATATGCAGTGGGAGTGAGGTAGAGGTGGGGTTGCACAGCAAGGAAGAGAGAATATTGGAATTTGGAATTATCATCTTATCATGTTTTTCTAATTTTAACATCATCAGTCATCACCGTCGTTCCAAACTTGTTGGCACCACAGAAGTTTCCGCCTTGAGACAAATAGTGAAATTGATGGAGACAGAAACTACGAGTACAGGGGATACTGCTTGGTATTATTCTGTTGAAAGTCATCAACTGTGGTCCCAACAACTGTGCTTGTTAATCTTGAGTCATGCCATTTCCAAACTTAATTATCACCATTACATGAGTTTGGCATTTAAAAGGTGTAGTCTTAGGATAGAAAATACTTAATCTCTCTATCTTCTTGTTCTTTCCTATACAAATACCTTAATTAATTTTAACACATCCATTACTTCCAATGTGAATAAAGCTACCTTAAAAGTATTTTAAGATATCATACACATGCTCAGATCCAATCACTGCTTAATCATTTAGCAACTCAGATTTCTCTTGCAAAGTGGCATCAATTTTATATAGGGAGCAGTGAGACAAAGATAATTTATTTTACAAAGCATAAGAGAAAAATGATTGGTTAGAGCTCAGAGGAGATTAGTATCACATGCAAATCTGTCACGGATAAACTACAGGAATAAAACGATGCACCTCCTTGTGCATGGCTTAAAATCAAACCACTTTTTTTTTTTCATATATGTCTGAAGTGTGTAAAGGATATCAATAGATAAGCAAACTGCATGGCATACAGTAAAAATACATTTGAGGAAGACTAGCCTTGAAAGGGAACAAGACAAGATAGAGAATGTACATAGAACAAGCTTCAGATTAGTAATTGTATGTCAGTACAATTTATGTAAAAGAGAATAAGAAATACATGATCGCTTGGTTAAAAGCACAAGTATCAGGAAGATATGGTTAGTGAACAAGAGTGAAGCTGCACAAGCAATGGTCATACTCCTATATAATGTCTGTATACTGTCATGTCCTTAATCTAACTAGAGAGTTGTTTCAAGATTTCAGGCAGTTCTCTAGACTATGGAGCATCTCATATTTCCAAAGCATGATGTGAATTGTGAACTACTTAATAGAAAAGTTTCGGTGCATTAACCTCCATTCATTCTTTTTTTTTTTTTTAATCATTTAAACATAAAATTCCCATTCAGGGTGTTGCATTTATATATACCAGAACCTGAAGGACCAGTTCCATCGAGGTATCTGCAGTGTGGATTCCATGCATAAAGATCAACCAAGTGACCAAACCTATACCAGCAAATATGGAAAACTGAATGAACACATCTAATGAAAAGATAGCATTATTATACTGGGACTCATCCAAATATGTCAACCAATTCAATGAAATTGAAGAAATTTTTACGTTCATTACCTGTCGCCTCCAGTCCCATCCCTATTATCTTGGGGGTTGCCTCCATAAAGGCGCCCTGGAATAGCATTTCCAATTGAAAAGTGCATGATATCAACTTCATGACCTTTGCAGGTCTTGTTTGTGCACGAGGTCGAATGTTCCTCACAGCCACCCATCTTGTAACAATTTAACACAATTCATCACTTAATGTTCACAGAGATCTTCTTCAAATAAGGTTAGAATCAGATCAAACAATATTCAAGAAAATTTGAATATCTGAACACACTATCCAGTGCACCAACTTACTCTATGATAAGTAGCACCATCCCCAATTTGGAACATGAGAGCAACAGAAGGACATTTGTAGCTTTGGCTGCATTACAAGAAACGCACCAAGGAAAAGTTTGTCATAAATTAATACAAAAAAGAGATTTTTCCCCCCCTTTTTGGATCTCCGTCTTTTTCCAATAATTGTGGACACCCTAACAAGAGCAACTATCAATAAAGGCAACGCAAGCCTTTTCAGCACTCACACAGGCTAAGATTCCTACACAAACTAGAATGAAGCTAGACGCAATTTTTTGCATGACATAGCTTTTTACCCTTTAGAGTAAGCATAATCACCGTCAACTTGGAGTAGAAAAAAAATATCGCGCCCATCGTGCAAACTCTGCAACAAAAACCACAGTAACCATTGTGAATACCAAACAAAATATATATAAATCAATCCAATCTAATTAATTTCGTGCAAATTACCAAAATGAAAAACATTTAAATAATTTAAATAATAATAATAAAAGGGTAGCTACCTTAACACTCATCTTTCCACCTTTAAACTCTTTGTCAGCATCTGGGTCAAGCGCAGGGAGAAGAGAGAACTCTGACGCATCAATGTCCTTCCAATCGTCGGCATGTCCATCGAGTGTAACGACACCAGGTTTGAACTCGGCCTCGACTCGGATCTCCGACTCGGAATCGCACTTCCAGGGACCCGATTCCTCGTGCGAGTCCACTCGCCCCAAGAAGAACGAGGCCTCGGAGACCAAAAGGAATAACAAAAAGTAGTGACGAAACATTTTTATGATTTATGGGTCACAACCCACAACTCAACATACAACTGTGTGTTTGTGGGGAAAAGAAAAAAAAAATCTAATAATCGAAATGAATTTGGTGGGTGCTAAGCGCTGTCTCTGTATATTGTTTTGGTTTGACCCGTAAGCCGGTGGCGGCCTTGAATTTCTCTGCCGGCATGAAGTGGGAAGCAGGATTAGGAAGGTTCGCGATTCGTGGCGTGCTTGACTTTTCTCTTTACCTCAAACTGGTAAACCGCAATAGCACATTTTCGTAAAATCCTATATCATTCATTTCACGCTTCACGATCTAGCTCAACATTTATCCGAATAATATTAGGGAAATTATTTTTTATAAGAGTTTTAAGTGAAGAATTGCCGATAATATGAAATTGGAGAAAAAATTACATTGGCATGGGGTTAAAATTTGCGAGATTTCAATGTGCAGTACACTGTATTCACTTTTGTATATTTTATACGCACCTAAACCAACTTTTTATATGCACTATCTTTAATATTTGTACACTTTTGTATTTTTATTTTTTTTTGGTGAATAAATCATATACCAGTCTTCAGATTTAATTAAATAGAGATAAAATATTTATTTTAATTCCTTTAAAATTTGATGTAGAACAAATTAGTTCCTAAAAATGTACTCCCAAATTAATTATTGTAAAAAAATTCCAAATTGTATCACTCACTAGAAAAAAAAAACTCCCAAATTATAGGAATCAAGTTGTTCGACTATTCAATTTTGTACGAAACCAATTTGAGAGTTTTTTTTTACAATAACTAATTTATCTAACTTGAAATTTTTTGAGAAATTAAAATGAAGGTTTTGTGTTACATATAAAGCACTTCCATTTTTACTTTGAAATTGCATCGCTTTTCAACACATAGATGCCACTAACGACCGTAAGGTTCACTTAACCATGCTTAGCACACCTTAATAATGGATTCATATGAAATTTGTCTTCTTTTCTTTTAACAAAGGCATTAAAATTAGGAATTCTTTCTAGAGAGATTATAGAGAGGTGAGCTAAGAGTTGAATATGAAACCACATACTTAAAGGTATAGGAAATAACTATAACCATTAAGTTGTAGGCTAAACTGCCACTAAATTTGGTGCTCCCTTTTGCTTTGTATTTCTACGATGAACATGCCATTATTTGGAACGAATTAGGTAACTATATTGAATAGAATCAAGCTCATTTCTTTGATGACTACAAGTCGTTAGTAAATGTGTTCGGTTGGGAACCTCATGAGTTGGGTTTCTGCATAGCTTGTGAAAGATTGTTATTGTCAAATATTTTATTTTCCTTTTCAATATCTGGTTTTGAGCAAGGTTTTGGTTTGTAAAAATTGAAAGATTGTTTGTTTTTATAAATCTCGATTTATGAGAGATTTTTATAATTATTATTTTATGAATTTGATTTCTATGTATTAGCAGTATAAATGAGTTCTATATTATATTCAAACATATATTGTCATGTAAATCAAAATGATTTACTGATGTATCTACTACTTGAAAAATCATTTGAATAGAATGATTAATTGGATAACAATGTAAAAGACTTTTACATTATAAAAGCACCATAATTAAATTCTTTTTTTAATAATTTTATTTTTGTAATATTTTATTTTCTTGAAATATTTTCAACTTCTACATTTTTATCATAATACGTGTAATGGATATAAAAAACATACCAAAGTAATTTTATTTATGAATTATTTATAGATAAATTAAAAAATGATAATTAAAATATTAATTCATAAAAATTATTTAAATTTTTTATTTTTTTATATATAATTATATTTTATATAAAATGTTATATTATTTATCATATATAATGAATTTATATATTAATTTTTCAATTTATGTTTTTTAATATTATTTTAAATATTTATGTAATAGTCATTTATTATTTTTTAAAATATTTATTATTGAATTTTTATTAAAATAATTATTTAATTCTAAATTTCAAAATTATCTACTATTTTAATTATAAAAGTGATTATAATAGATAAGTTTATTTAATATGTATAGGCATCAAACAATATGAAATCATTACATAGAAATTAAATTCATTGTTTATTTGATAATTATTCTTATTACTTAATATATAATTTATAAAAACTAAATCATAAAAAGCAAAACACCAAACACACCCTTAATGAAATGAGGTGAGGTGTAGGTTTTTTAAATAAATGGAGTGGAGTATATTTCTTTATATCTCAATGGAGGTAAGTGTATTTTACCCTTTTTTTTTATTTCATTCGCAGTAATAAAGTATGATTTGAACCTATGACACCATGTAAACTATCCAAGTCTCTCTCACCACTAACCCACTACTAATAACTTATTAATCATGGTTGATACTTTTATTGTAAAAGAACCAAATGAAATATTACCATTATTAACTTCCTAATTCAATTTTGAAGGAAAGGATAATTGGTTTTTGAAAGGAAAACAGAGCAAACAAGTTTCATCTGTTTTCTTTCCCTCTTACATATTAGAGGGCATTTGTTTCAATCTTTAAAATTACAATCACCATAATCAGCATAATACATGCTAATACTATTCTCGGATATTTTTAAAAAAAACTATTTATTTTATAATACATATTCCAAAGAATATATGTTATGATTTCCTATAATATCCAAACTTTTAACACCATATGCCTAGGATGCAAATGGGTTAATTGTTAGTTATTATTATTTTTATCTCAAAACTTTACTTGATTTTATCTTTGAAAATAGATTTACGAAAAATATGATCAATATTTCTTTCTTTATAAAAAAATCCAAATTATGAGTTGTTCATGTATGAATGATAGCACATAACTAAATAATATTCATTCATCATACAATAATATATAATATTAATATGTCTCATCAAGGTACTCTTAACCAACCATCACATAACATACATACAAAATCATAGCAGAACATATCTTAAACTAAGAAAATCATCACAGCATAACATGAACTTGAAATATCATATCATATAATAATAATATAGAGGCATTCCATAAGTATAATCAAATAATGAATGTATCTAGCCTACCAAAAGAGGTTGAACATATAATAATTCAAAGGCTAATCATGACTATAATATGACTAAAGTATTTGTGGGTATATGTCCATCAAAAGACTAAGCTATGAACATTCATAAAGATAAGATAACCCCTAAGTGACTACAAGGCTGAAGGACTATCTCTACGCTTCCACTGCGCTGCTCTAACTCGAACCACAGTGCAACTCCCTCGTCGGCACCTTAAGAAAGATCATGAGCCATCGACCTGGTCTAAACACAACATGGAAAGAAGGAGAGCAATGATAGTCTTATATAAGAATCTCAATAGGGCACTCAAACTCTAGCGAGAGTGTCATCATTATCATCTCCAATCACTTCATTTTTCTTCATAAAAGGGTGTGCACACATGTAAAGTTTATTATAGACTTTTAGAAGTTTATTATCCAAAGTGCATATCTTTTAAACATGAGTGTCATGAATGCATCATATAAAGTCATGCATGCATTGCAATATCATATGCAACAAGTCATCATATAATTTATAATTATAAACATCAATGGGGATTTAAGTCTTTAGGCATATAACATTTCTCTTTCTCTAGGTAACTTATTATTTATCTTTACTCCAGCCACCATATTTCTCTCTATTTCTTTTTCTGCATTTCTAAGGCTATGAGCTCTTACCTAGCTTATCATCAAAAGCATAAAACATAATCATATAGATCTTACTGACTCTAAGGTACTAGTTCTAGGGGCATTGGATCTCCTCCTCTTGCCAGTATCTTATTGGGGATCAAAGGGTTATCTCCATGGGCCTTGGATCTTCTTCCCTTGCTAGTATCTTACTAGGGACCAAAGGGTCATCTCCATGTTTTATGTCACCTTTTAACTTTAAGATTTCTTTAGAGATAAATAAATGAACAAGTATCACATAATATCATAACATCTTAACCATCATAATCACATGCTCATAACTTTTATAAATTTCTCTAAGTTCACAAATTTGATGAAATTCTAGCAGCATAATGGCTATAATAGAAACTTCCCCAAATTTGCTTCAAGTCATATATCACATTAACAATACATCTCAACATCATATCAATTAATATATACAATAATCATGTTCTTTCATTTATGGCAATGCAACCTAATCAATTTCCAGAGATTAAGGGACCAAGCTCAGCTAATGCAGATACTAAAGCATAATAAAACATGTTCAATAATTCATCAAGTTTGCCACATATACTAGAACATTGACGCGAGCTGTCGCAACCCGCGACAAATTAAAAATAAGTTTTAAAACCAAATTACACTAATAATGTAGTTATAGTGCAATCCAAGTCGTCTCACGAGGAAGTATTTAAATTGATTCAAATTGCAAAGGGGGTATTGTTGACGTGATTAACAAACAAATAAAATTGGGAATATGAAATAGCAAGGAATTACCTGCACAAAGACTCCTTCAGATCAAAATATGTTCTATCATTGGTTTACACGGATAAAGTTCATGGCAGTGACTATCTACGTCAACTATACTTAGCACAACTGACGTCGCAATACTACTTAACAGTCATACAATCGTATTACCATCAAGGATTCAACTAACACAAGAACTAGTGATCACAATCATGACCCTATAAACCTATGTTAATTTCGTTACAATTGCAGTAGCCTAAATCCTAACGGATTTTAATTTCATCCCCTTATTAACTGGAATTAATCAAATCAATTAACCCAATGTCCAAACGGCATCAAAATTATGCATACAATGAAGACATAATTGACAATTCTCAAAAAAACTTGATTACAAAATCATCGCAACCAAAATTTGTAAGAGAAGCAAAGGGAATGAAAAACCCAACATAAACTAAAATTAAAGAACAAAAACCTCAAGAACAATGTTGATCTTCCGTTGTCTCTGTGCGAGGTAATGGAATTACTCCTCCATGTGCGAAGTTTCACAGTCAAAGATTGATGAAAAACTATCAATTACAATGGTGGAAGACTGAAAATAAATTGTGAAAGGAAGCCTCTAAACCTAGAGAGAGAAGAGAGAGAGAGATGAGGTAGGGAGAGAGTTCTCTATTCTCCAAAACCTAGCTGCTGCCTCCCCTGCTGCTGTCTCACTCGCGTTTACTGTAGCTTCCAAGAAAAATGGGCCCAAAATTTGGCCCATACGAAATAGCAGGCAAAAATCAAATCATCGTAGGAGCGCTGCAGCGCTAACCAGAACGGGTTTCTTGCAAAGTAGATCAGTCGTGCTCTCTGTCGAGCGCTGCAGCGCTCTTAGCGCTGCAGCTCTCACCCGAATGGCAAGCTCTTGCATTTTTTCTTCCTTTCAGTCTCAGCTCCTACTTTTGATGCTTTGCACTCAATGCAATGCTCCTGTACACAAAAACCTAACTCAAGGAGACAAGTTAATTGTAACAAGATTTATTTATTAAAAAAAATGGAGGAATTGTCATTGATTTATCAAAATTGTGCAATGAGGTTCAATTTATAAAACACTATTATTTTCCTCAATAACATATCAAAAACTTATGCAAAAATCCAAGGTTAAGGGGTTAAATATGCAGCGTAAACACTGCTTATCAAACATGCATCAACAATAATTCATAGTTTCATAATCAAATTCATAGGCTTAGCATGCAAAAGACAACACACTTTAACATATTTCCACATCTATCAACTACTCATGCTTCAAGAAAACTCATTCTAAGTGTATGCCAAACACAATAAGAGTATTAGAACAATTCGTTTCACACTTTTATATGTTTCATAGTTGTTGTTACTCTCAAAAATCGTTTTTGGACACATGGGAAGTAAGATATAGTCTTTACAATACTTAAAACAACTTTTAACTGTTGGCTTTTTTAAATTTAAAATAATTATTTCAAAAAGTTTTGTTTATTTATTTATATTTATATTTATTTATCTAATTATTTTTCAACTATCATGTGAAGGTTTTAATTGGCATTGCATTGATATTAATTTAGATATTATAGTTTTGAAGAGGAATGATTTTGATATTATTTTTATCAAACAATTTTATTCTTCCCAAATTTATATGATGAATTTACAGGATGATTTGAATGGCAATACATTAGCTTTAATAGCTATACACATTCATTGTGATTTCTCTTTTAAATACTTAAAAAAGATAAAAACTAACCAACATCCTTTAATTGCATTAACACCATTAAATGAATTATTCTTTAAATATTTAAAGCAAAAAACCATTGACACATTTTCAGCATACTAACCTATGGTGTCTTTAAAATTGGGGCTTATTCCATATATATTAAAATCTAGTTTTGATCTGAAAAAATGGAATTGATTTGAGAGCAATATACTATACACTACTAGCCTTGAGTTCTTTTTTTTTTTTTTTGATATACTGTTATTTCATTAACTAGGTTATCAATCAGAGCATATTACCATTGCAGTTCTTGAGTTTCTGGTTTACCATGAGAGCTTGCTGTAATCTGGGGATTTCTGAACAGTGATATAATAATCCTTAAGGGTAGCACATAACATGCCTCAGGCTTAACAACCATCTTCTCTATTTTCTAACAATCTTAAGGATTATTATTTTTATTTTATTCACATCTCATTTTATTTATTGAGAATTGTTGTTATATTAATATTCTTGTGTTTTTTTTGTCCTTAATGTCTAGGCTCTTATTATGGAGGAGATATATGAAAACTTTGAGACCCTTAACTTGGTTAATCTCTCTACTTTGGGCCAGTTTCCCATTGTTAATGATGAAGCATGGTTATACACTCACGAGAAAATGGAAGAGCTCCTGCAAAATAACAAAGCTATGAGATTATTGACTATGGTTGGCGCAACAGGTAAGTATTATGAAAATTTTAGACATAATATGATAATGGTTGTTTCCAAAACTAATTTAGTGATGGAGGAAAAATGTTGGGTGGTAGATTCCGGGGCTACTAGACATGGTTGTGCAAAAAAAAATATTTTTAGCTCTTATAATATTGTGGAGAAAGGAGAGGAAGTTGTGTACGTTAGCAACTCTAAAAAGTTACAGTTCTTGGTAAAGGAATAGTGAACTTAGAACTCAATTCTAGAAAAACTCTCTCATTAAATGATGTTCTTTATGTACCTGAAATATGTTATAATTTGATATCAGTATCCATATTGGCTAAAGCTAGTGTCAATGTTATTTTTGAAAATGATGAAGTTGTTCTCTCAAAATGTGGAGTTTTTGTGGGAAAAAGGTTGTTATCATAGTGGTTTATTTATATTAAATATTTCCTATGTTATGAGTGAAAATACATGTTCTTCTGCTTATATGCTTGATTATATGAATGTATGGCATGCAAGATTAGGAAATGTTAGTGTACCTTGTATTAAAAAAAATGCAAGGTTTAGGAGATTATTCATAAGGTGGATGTTAAAATAGCTTTTTTAAATGGAGATTTAGAATAGGAAATTTATATGGTACAACCTGAGAGGTGTGTGGAACCTGGTCGCAAAAATAAAGTATGCAAACTCAATAAGTCTTTATATGGCCTAAAGCAAGCACCAAAACAATGACATGAGAAATTTGATCAAACGTTAATGTCTTATGGTTTTTCTGCTATAAAAGTATATGAGTGTGTGTATACTAAATTGATCAATGGTGAATGTGTAATTATTTGCTTATATGTTGATGATATGTTTATTTTTTGCACCACTTTTGAAGTTATAATTGATACAAAGAATTTTCTTGCATCAAAATTTGATATGAAAGATATGGATGAAGCAAGCATGATTTTGGGTGTTAAAATCATAAGGAAATGTGATAGTATAATATTATCACAAGATCAATATATTGAAATTTTTTTAAAAAGGTTTGGACATTTCAATGTCAAATTTGTGAATACTCCTTATGATGCTAATACTCAATTAAAGAAAAATAAGGGTGAACCTATTGCCCAATCTGAGTATGCACAAATTATTGGGAGTTTGATACATTTGATGAATTTTACTCGATCTGAGATAGCATATGTTGTGTGTAGATTGAGCAGATATACACATAACCCAAATAATGATCATTGGGCCGCATTGGCCAAATTGATGAAATATTTGAAAGGCACCATAAAATATGGTATTGAGTGTAGTGGATACCCCGCTGTATTAGAAGGATACAGTGATGCTAACTAGATCTCAGATTCATATGAGATTAAATCTACTAGTGGTTATGTGTTTATTTTCAAAGGTGGTGCTGTTTCTTGGAAATTAGCTAAATAAACAATTATTGTGAAGTCCACCACGGAATAATAATTTATTGCTCTAGAACAAGCATGTAATGAGGCAGAGTGGTTAAGAAATTTTTTTATTAATATTCATTTAGGAATAAAGCTAGTGCCTCCTGTGTATGTACATTGTGATAATAAAGCGACAATAGCTATTGCGAATAACAAGTCATATAATTGTAAAAACAGACACATTAGGCTGAGATATGAAGTGATAAAGCAGGATGGAATTATATCAATTGATTATGTGAAGTCAAAAGTGAATCTTGCAGATCCTTTAACTAAGCCTCTCGGAAGGAATTTTGTAATTGCAACATCGAGGGGAATGAGACTTAAGCCAATTTGAAAATTAACAATGACGGAAACCCAACCTTTGTGAATGGAGATTCCAAGAAGAAGGTTCATATGGGTAATAACAAGTCACTTGTTAATTCTTGCTAGCACATTATGTGTCCCTTCCTATGGTGTGAGAAATATTAGTTGTGCTAGGCTACATTTATGAGAGGGTAAGCTAAATGCTTTTAATGAATTTCATAGCCCTTATGGGTGGTGTATAACGTGTAGTATACACTTGATGAAAAATCACCTATATGAGTGTAGGAGTGGGCTGCTCCTATGAGATTGTGGCTAAGTTCTAGAGCACTCATAAACAACCAAGCACGCACATGGCCAAAAACCACAAAACAACGTTAACAACAATGGTGATATGTTGTGAGGGTGTAAATATGATCATATAGGACTCTAAGTTATGCAAAAAATCTTTGGTTCATAGAAGTAAATAATACTTCACCAACACATTGTAATTTTAAAGTCCTTTCTATCTAGGTCTAGTTCATAGTCCAAAAGACACAAGATTTGAGGTATTTTCACCCATGTATAACCCAAAATTTATTTATTTATTTACTTATTTTTAAAGGAAAACCTTTTGAAATAGGTGGGAGATTGTTGGCTTTTTAAATTTTAAAATAATTATTTCAAAAGGTTTATTTATTTATATTTATTTATCTAATTTTTTTCAACTATCATGTGAAGGTTTTAATTGGCATTACGTTGATATTAATTCAAATATTATACTTTTGAAGAGGATTGATTTTGATATTATTTTGGTCAAACAATTTTATTCTTTCCAGATTTATATGAAGAATTTATGGGGTGATTTAAATGGCAATACATTAGCTTTAATAGCTATACATATTAGTTGTGATTTCTCTTTTAAATACTTAAAAAAAACAAAAAAAAAAAACTGACCAACATCGTTTAATTGCATTACAACCATTAAATGAATTATTCTTTAAATATTTAAAGCAAAAAGCAATTGACACATTTTCAGCATACTAGCCTATGGAGTCTTTAAAATTGATACGTTGGGGCTTATTCCATATATATTCAAATCTAGTTTTGATATGAAAAACCGTAATTGATTTGAGAGCAATATACTATACATTACTAGCCTTGAGTTCTTTATTTTTTTTTATACTGTTATTTCATTAACTGGGTTATCAATCATAGCATATTACTATTGCAGTTCTTGAGTTCTTGGTTTACCAAAAGAGCCTGTTGTACCCTAGGGATTTCTGAACAGTGACAAAATAATCCTTAAGGGCAGTGCATAGCACGCCTCAGGCTTAACAACTATCTTCTCTATTTTCTTATTTTACAAGAGAGGAGTTCTAATTTTCCAACATTAAGTCACTTTATCTACTGGTAATCAGTTACATTAATTTAATGTAAATGCTTACTAGAGGCCGAAATTTTCTTGAGGTAATTTCAAGGCCCTGTAATCAGTTACAAAGCCTTATAATTGATTACCAAAGGGCTCCAACTCAATTTTCATTCCTTTTCAAGTTTATCGAGTCATCTTAAACATTCAAAACATTATTTTTAAGATTTCTAAAACATTTTTTTTAATATTTCTAAAACATTTTCCAACAAAACCAAATTTCTAAATAATTCAAAAACTCATTTTTATAGGAAAGGACTCAAAAGCTTCAATATTATATAATTAGAAACACACTTTAATATTTTTAACCATATTAATCAACAAAGCATGAAACTTTACTTAGTAAATTGTCAAAATGACTCATTTCGACTTATCATGACAAAAAACATAGATTTTTAACACTTTTAGTGTAAGACAACTCTTTTAAACTTTGCAAAGCTTCAATACATTAAACTTTATTATGATAAAAACACAAGTTAGCATAACGAGTCAAACTTTAATCATTGCTGACCTTGACTGCAAGCTTGTTGAAGGAATAAACACTCCCTGTGCCTATGGCCCTATTGGCAACAACCATAGCACAAAAGTATACATCATGCACTAATCCAAGTGTCACCTTTAACAAGTCTAGCACACGAAGTAAGTCTAAGCTGATCCCTGACCACTGTGCTAGTTGTCTCCCTGCTTTAGCTCTGAGAAACAACAAGCTGAGTCAGGGTAGGCTCTAAGAATGTGACCTTTTCTAACTGAGCTTGTTGTTGGCCTTATTGGCCATGTCCCTTACTCAAAGTAACTCTAGTAGATAAAGAACCATGTGTCTTGCCCCTCTTCCTACATCTGACACTACTCTTGTAACGCCCCGATTTTTCTGTTAGAGTGAAAATGACCAAAATGCCCCTAAGGTCATTTTCAGCCCGGAATTCAAGGAAAGCCTGTTCGACAGTACTCGAAGGGCAAACTCAATGTTGGAAGGGGATTAGATGACTTGTGTACCTTCCTGGGATCGAAAATCTCATTTTTCGAGTTTTCGGGTCAAAATGACCAAAACGTCCCTGCGGTGTTTTACCCGTTTGCAAGTGCCGGATGAACCCGAAACCTCTCCAGATGATTTTTAAAAGGCGTTTCATGTAGACTGTGACTTTAGTTTTGGTCCCGGAGGTCCCGGGCGAAATTAGTGCAAAATTATGGTTTTGCCCCTAGTTTCGTGTTTTTACGCTTAATCGCGTGATTAAGCAAACCTAAGCAATATTAGGCTCTAATCGAAGGTTAATTAATTTCCTTAATTAATCTTGAGTCAAAATAATTTATTAAAGTTGATTAGAACCTAAAAGTGCTTAATTACAACTTAAAATCATATTTTAAGTTCAAGACTCCTAGTCATGGGATCTTGAATAGTGTTTTCTCTTTCCAATTTCTTAAATCATGGAATTGTGTTACACATTGTTTATTCATAAATGAGTTTTTAATTCTCTAATGATGTATGAGCACTCCTAATCTTGTCATAGAATTCTTAAAACACATTCTTAGTTACCTAAACTTAAGCTTAATTACTCCTAACCTTGTACCTAAGCTAATACACATTTAAACCTACCATTAACACACAATTAGATGATCAAAACCTCTCTCCCCCCATGCTGCCAGGTCTGGCCGAAGCTTCTCCCTCCCCATATGCATCACATGTTCAATTTTTCAACACTCCAAGACCATACCTCAAGTCACATACACTATACCTTGTCATAACTTTCAATCAAGCTTAATTTTCCAAGTAAATAACTAATTAAAATAGCTTTTCTCCATTTATTTGTGGCTGGAAAATTTCCAGCCATGCATTGTTTCTAGAAGCTTAATTTCATCAAAAATTGATAGGAAATTAACTCACATCAAGCCATACTTTGTAGCATAGCTTCCATACTTCAAACCATGCTTGAATGACCTTGTATAAGAGATATTTTTCTCTCCCTTTTTCCCTCTCAAAGCTACGGCCAAGGCTTCTTTTGGTAAGCCCCATGGTTTTGTTTTTCTATAAATAGGATGCTTGTGATAGCTTAGTTGCACTTTGAGGCATTTGCTAAGTTTAGAATTCTAGAGTTGTCTTGCTAGTTCTTTCTTTTTCTCTCAAGTTTCAAGAGAGTTATTCCTTTCTTTTCATCTTCATCTTCATCCTCTCTTCATCTCATCATCATCTCTCAACCTTGAAACACCACCCCATAGCCTTGAACCATCATCAAACCTCTCAAACACCACACCTCAAACACAACCTCACTTGAAACACAACTCCAACCTTCTTGCTTCCTCTTGGCCGAAACCATCAAGCACCAAGGAGGAGCTCATCATCTTGTTTTTCTTTTCAAAATTTCAAGCTTTGTGTCTTCACTCTAGGTAGGGGTGTTTGCTAAACTTTGTTTTCTTGAAAATGAGTTCTTTCTAGCTTTCTCTTGGATTTTCTTTTGAAACTTTCTTGTTTTTCCTTCCTTGTGATTTCGGCCATGAGGCCTTGAGGAGCACATGATAGCTCAATGATGAGGACTCCTAGAGAATGACTATGTGTTCATCTCAAAGGAACCTCTAGAGCTTAAGTTTTTCTTTTTCTTTAACTTCATCTATACTATACTTAACTCACATGGTTTTTCAACTTAAGAAAATTAATCTAAGGATTTCTAAAAGCCCAAGCCTACCCTTGTCAACCTTAAAGTTGGCCGGCACATTCTAGAGATTTTTCTCTAGATAGGGGTTTTGGGTATTTAATAAAGAGCTTGGCTTAGTTTCACTTTCTTGTTCTTTTGTAAGGTTTTCAGTTGTGGTATTTTGATCCTTGAGATTTTGTTTGGTTTTGTTTAGAAAGTTTGTTTTCTTTGAGCTTGATGATGATGTTCAAGAACCTCATAGTTCCTATGAGAACTTGGTTCAAGAACTCTAGAGCTCTCTTTGAAATGAGATATGTGTTGGGTTGTTACTTTGTTAAAGTCTTGAATAAGCTCTAGCTAACCATAAAATGAACCTTGCATCATGTTTACTTTATGCTTTGCATATCATGTTTACTTCCTTGCTATCACTAAATACCAAGATAATGAATGAACTTGCATTATCATGTTTATATTTCAAGCTATGCATTACCATGTTTATATTTCAAGTTCTCACTAAATATCAAAGATAATAATATGTTGCACCTTATATTTATTTTATACTATCACTTTACTTTCTAATGGAACCTAAAATGAGTACATGAGCATATTTACTTTTATGTCATCACTTAAATGAACCTAGAGCTCAAAGACTTGCCCATTGTTGTCTCAAACAAAGGTTTAAAATATTTATTTCTTTTGGTTTACATTTCGGCCCTAAGGGGTTTTGGAGTTTCCAAGTATTGAAAATTATGTTTTATGATTTTTCTAAGCTTATATGAGTATAAGAAATATGTAGAACTAAGTTTTATGAATTTAGGACCTCTTGAGATGAGAATGATTTAGTCACTGCCCTCTTAAGTATTCTTATGATTTTGAAAGATAAAAGTATTTATAAATGAGTTTTGAAAGTTCTAAAAATGTCCCAAGAGAAACTAGTATTCTATGTGCTTGAAAAACTATGTTATATGCCTTTTATGGAGATGCACATTTCGATTCTGCCTTGCTATTTATTTGCCACTGTATGTGTTGTTTTAATAATGATAATATGTTTATGTTTGAGTAAAAATAATGTTAAGACTCATATGTGAAAGATAAGATAAGTTAGAAACTAGAAAAGAATTAATTTGAGAGTTCTAGATCCTTTAATGTTTGAATTTTCTGGATTCTGTCCAGCAAGGTTTTGTAATGCTAATCATGGATTTAAATTAGTTTAAATGTGTAGGAATGTCTCATAAATGGTTTAGGACTTGATCTTGAAGCCTTAGGAACAAACCGGACTTAGAAAGGGTCACTGTTGTGACTCCTAGGGACCCGTAAAGTTAGGATTATAAATTCTGCATCCTTGAGGTTTAGAGATGTTCTTGATCATAGTGTGAGGTGAGAAATACTTAGTTATAACCTCTTAGGTACCCAAGAGATTAGGTTTGATGATTAATAACTTAGAACGTGAGTTAAGGACCTTAAGGGTCAATGCATAAGACACTAAAAAGTCTTGAGTTTTTATGATGCTTAATTTATGATCTATGATACATGAGCTTTATCTATGATAAGTTTGATATGTGCTATAAAGAAGTTTTACATGATGATATGTTATACCCCATAAGAAATGTTTGTGTATGTCCTATATGTTTTCATGGCATAAGCAAATTTGAGGAAATTGGTCTCTGGTAGTCATCTTTGCAATTTCCATCAAATTTGAGGAACTTAGAAAAAGGTCTTTTTGAAAATCATGAGAACTTAAATGTGACACAACACTGAGATGCCTTCTTGGGTGACACCGGTTTAGCCGAGCACCCCCAAGAAAACAAATCCGTGAGGGTATTGACATAGAGCTTGCCAAAGCGAACAATACTACTATGCAGTAGTTGCTAGTAGAGCGTTTCAAAGAGGAAATGACTCTAAGAGGTGATCCTTAATTTGCCCCCTAGCCCGTACTTTAAGTCGGGATTATGTTACGCTTATCATAGGATAAGTAAGAGCTAGTGACGACTAGTTAAGGTATGAGCTCATAACCTAGAGATGTTTTAGGGTGGCCCCATGAGATAAAGTTAAAGTTGGAATGTCACATATGCTATGAAAAACCAAGGAAGTTATTATGAGATTTATACCTGTCAACTTATGCCACTATTATAACGTTTTTGTGACTTTGATGATTAGCTTATCTTTATGATGCATTCATGTCATTAGTGTATTCCATGCTTAGTCATAAGACGCATTGTAAAAAATGACAGACCTTGGATAATTAATACTTTAGAAAACTAACTTAAAAGAAGTTTATATGCATACACACCTTTTCAGAAATAAAACCCAAGGTTCCTGAGGATGTGATGATGTCACTTAGTTAGGGATTGCCCTACTGAGAATTCTTTTAGGAGATTCTCATCCCCTATCTCTTTTCTTCCGTCACATCTTCAGATGGCGACTTTCGTACTCTTCATCGACACCCCAACGTGGGAGCAGCACCATGACCCAGCACTTGGGTCATACCATTTTGAGGGTCGCTGCACAGTCAGAGTGTTCATGTTTATGGGACGACCCTTTGCGCACCCAGTACGGAGCTACCGCTTCACCCCGACTGCTCCCTACCATCATAACACGATTTTTGAGCGAGCCAGACCACGCGATGAGCAAATCCTCCGCATGCAGCCCGAGGCATCAGTCGTACGCGACTACCCGGAGTACGTGCCCTAGACTCAGTATTCGGAGATGGATCCATCAGAAGACCCGCCCTCGCACATGTACAGTTGGAGCTCCAACCCCGCTCCTCCACCGATGAGAGCCGGGAGTGAGGAGACAATGGTTCAGCCGAGGTTGGCTCGTAGGCCATCCATGCGCCCTCGCCGCGGTGGACATGCTCCGATGATCCGCACGACCACTCCCGCCGAGATTCGCCAGTGGATCGATTCCACCCCTCAGTACTCGGACCAGCAGGAGTAGGTGCATAGGATGGGTAGTAGCTAGTGCACACACGCCACATAGTGAGGACAAACCTTCTTTTGTATATGAGGTTGTCTACTCTAGGTGCACACGGGTATGGGTGTTGCTTTCATGGTTTCCTTGTACTTGCTTTTATGATTTCCTTGTATTTGCATTTCAGTTGTATTTCGTTTTCCTATGTACCGAATAGTCCTACCTTTTGGTAGGCACATTATCTATATATATAATCAGTTGATGTGCCCATGTTATTTATGTGTTTTATTATGATTTGCTCATATGACTTGTATGAATTCCCGTTCAAAGAATCATACGTGGCTCTCACTTTGGTTTTAATTCCAAAAAGAAAAATTTTACCCATATTTTCGCTAAGTATTTTCAAGTAAAGAATGAGACTAAGAGGTAATATTCTAAAGATCAACCTAAATACATACTAGTAGTATTAGGTTGAGATTTAGAGTGTTACAACTCTCCTCTATGTTAGACCATTCTCATGCCCATAGTTGTATCCATAACCTAGGTGTAGTCCATGGCCCCAATGTGAGGCTACAAGCTAAGGAACATGTTCTTAGGCAGTACCTGAACGAACCACCTTACTCACTTATCATACTCTGCCATTGTCGTGCCTAGAGTCAATATGAGCCTCAAGAACTTGTAATATCCCAAAAGTGGATGGCTTTAGGAAGGTCATGTTTAAGCTTTGAAAGGGTTCGATAAAGCTTAAGAGACATTTAAATACCTTATAAAAAAAGAGGGAAAGAAGTTATAATTGAAAAATAAAGAATAAGAAAATGAGTAAATATAAATATCTATTTCAAAGTTATGTGAAATAGTTAACCGTGTAATATTTAAATTATAAAAGAAAATGTAAAGTTAGCTTATGTAAATATGACTCCCAAAAGGAGAAAATAAAATATAAAATTTATAATCATTTTGTACATGAATATTTTTTTTCAAGTTTCAGTTTTTATTTGAATTTGATATTTAATCTTTTTATGTAATATGATATTCAATTTGTGATATGATGTTTGATTTTAAATTTGAAAATATTATCTTATCAAGATATATTCAATATTGTTTATAAGAATTGATACTGTTTGGTTTTTAAACTTTGAAAATATTATTTGATCAAATCTATTAGATCTAATATTATTTATAATTATCATTGATATTGATATTTCTATCAAATATCATAGATATTGTTAGAACTAGAAAAGATATAACATGCTAAATTTTCCTTTTATCACGTATGCTATTATAAATTATTATTTTTATATAATTTCAAAGAGTATATTAGGAATGATTTAGATACTTATCATTTATATTAATGGTGTAAATATCAATTATGATTTGAGAATGTATGTATATGTATATGTATATGTAAAGTGTCAATTTGATATTGGTTCCTTCCTTTCATTAGAGATTGTAATTATTCTATGAAGATTTGATTATTAGTGTATATATATGAAATATTTCACAGATATTACTTTTATAGTAATAATGTTAGCATAAAGTATTTCATATTGTTAATAGATGTAATTTTTCAAGTAGTTATAAGAAAGTCAAATACTTTCAATGATATAAATATATAGAATTAAATGAGTATGTTAGAAAAATATGCTTCTTTATATACATATCAATTTAAAAAAAAATGAATATAGATAAATTAATACTTAAAGATTTTGAAAATACTTGACACTTAACCAAAATTATGAACATTATGATTTGGAAAATATTTTCTATTTGTTGATGAATTATAATGATATTTATTTGAAGATATTATATATTATTTATATTTAACATGTACTATGAATATGATTTGTTAGATATTATTTTAATAGAGAATTATTAGATATTATTTAAGAATTTATTAATTATTAAAATTGGCTGCAAAATTTGTTGATCATGAATGTTATTATTATATGATTCTTATCATTATTGTTGTTATTATTATTTCAAAACTAATACAATAAATAATGTGGAAGAATTGATGGTCTCTCAAAATTTTGATCATTGCCAAACTTAACATGCTCTCATACCTTTTATTCAAATTGTTCAAACCATTTGTACTTAGCTAAAAGTAATGTATTTTTTAATTTTTTTTAAACACTTTAAATTGCTGAAACACAATCAGCTTCTACATTACATGGCACGCACACCACTACAACATTTTCTAGCTATGGCAACGCCAAAATGACCATTGCCTAAAAGGGCCTATGGCCATGGTTTTTCTTATTGTTGCTAATGTAGTTCAATTTATCTAGTACGTTGTTGCAATGGAACAAAACTGTAGTCTTAGTATTTACAAGCAATGGTTTTATATACTGCTGCAATATTTTCATTTTAAACAATGGTTATTTAAGTATTGCCTAAATTTTTTCATAAACGACACAATTAAAAACCGTTGCCAATATCACTCAAATTTAGACCACATATAAAAACAGTTACTCTATGGATTACGCTTAGTGGGTAGAAGAAAGTTTCCTTTCCCGTGAGTCTCTCTACAATGAGTCTTCCTCATTTAAATTTCACATCCTTGCTCACATTTCACATTTCTCACCCAACAAATGTCGCGGCCTCACTCCTAGTGAGTCTCCTTTACTCACACTTCACACAACCGCTTGCAACATCGCCATCTCACTCTCATAATACCTTGAGTGACTGTTCCACCTTCGCCCAACTTGTGGCAAGATTCCAGTGCAGTTATTCCTTCAATCATTGTTGCCGTTGTGTCGCCTTTGCCTTTTCTATCGCCATTCAAAGCTTGTGTTTTTGCTTTACATCGTAGTTTCAGCTGGTCCATTGAGTCACAAAGACCTTGTTCGCCACGTCACCCGCTCTGCCAAGCCTTTTCTCTACCGCGACTCTGCTCCTTTAAGCTCGTGCTTTAGGGTGTTCCCAAACTCCTTATTTCATTGCAACTTGTTCTCTTTTCCTCTTTTTGCTTCAATTTTCTCATCAGGGTTTGCTATAATAATAGTAATTACTATTTCTTTTGTTCATCAAATAAATTTTCAAATATTTCTAGTCATGCAACAAGTTTTGCAAAGGGTATTGCATTATATTGGCTTCAAAGGTTATGGGCATTTGTTTGGTCGTGTGAATGTTTAGCTCTGAAATTGAGATTTTGGTCTATCACATAAGAAACCATGATAAAACAAGAATCACATGATCTAGAACTCCTAGTTAAAATGTTATGTTAATTCTTATATTAAAAAGAAAATGCTATCGTAATTCTATAACTACAGAAGCTAAGTCCTTTTTTTTGTTATAACACTTCAGCAACACATTTGATTAATGTCATGCTTCAACTTAGAAATCAAAGACTAAGATGAACAAATTAAAATTTCCATATAACATGCAATAGCTGGGAGTATACTTAACCATTAGTGGAGTTTTCAGAACAAAAAAGTAGGCAAAAATGACAATGTAACAAAGAGAAAGAGCACTCCTTTCATGTAGTGGCAAGTTCCATCGTAAATGAAATACAACAAAATATTATTAGAAATAAATAAAAAATGAAAGAAAAGAGGGAGTGTGCGAATATAATAAGCATTGAGCATAGTTTTACCTGTAAAGTGAACGTTGTAAAAATAGTTGTAAATGCAGGACACCCAGTTTCAAGAAGATTGAAGTCTAGGTCCATTCGTATACCCATTATCCATGCAAGAACCACACCTAATGGAACTTGAGATTGATTATTACATAATCAAAATCTATTGGTGTTGGCAAACAAAGAAAAACACGTTGTCTATAATTAGGACCACAATTTTTCTTTTCTAGAAGTTGCTAGTATATTCTAGTAGTAATTCAGTTTTACTACAAACATGGAAATTTGAGTTGCTGATCCCATAGTAATGCCCAAAGATATGTCCTGCATGATAGTTTTTCTATAAACTTGGTCATTAATTCCTCTTGGAATTGATGATATGTATAGACAATGGGAGCTATAGGTTTCACTTCACATTGTGATTTAGGAGTAAGCACAATACCTCGACAATGTTGGAATTTGATTTTTAAGGAATGGATATATATAATACTTCAAGTGGTATGCATTCTCTTCATTTGTTAGAAAAAATTTGCGCCTTTTTTTCATCTTGTTATGTGTTATCTTGTGCTTAGTTTGGTGAATTGGGTATCTAATTGTGAACGTCTTTTTTCAAATTTCAAGGGCAGGCAATATTAATTTGTGGTTTATTGAAAAAAAAACCTTGGTTGAAGTAGAGTTAATATCATTCTCATAAGGTGAGTTTTATATACTTTCGGATCCAGCAGGTATCACCAATAGGGTAGATGGTAAGCTCGAATAGGTTGAGTTGCAAGGAACAAGGATCTATACCAGGGAACATTTGGTGAGTGTTTAACATCTACTGTTCTTAACTGACTGTTAATATAACACAATATGATTGGATTTTTAAATGGACTGTGGTAAAATCTTACTTGAGTCCATGACAAAAAATTAACGAGTGGTATATAAGCACTTGTACATCACAAATCGTCATAGCAGTACAATGTTTAATATTTAGGGATAGTAAATATTGCATTTTACTCCCCCTGAAATATAGGTCTGGTGCATTTTACCCCAGAATTTTAATAACATGCAAACTTAGGAGAAATGCAACCTGATATCCTAAACTAACAAATAGTGTGTGTCTAGATAGCTTAAAGTTTTTTGACCATGTGCTATTTTTGCTAACAATAGATGGAAAAATTGATGGAATGGTCAATTTGCACAATTAAAAGAATAGTAGGAGGTGATTTACACATTTTCTTTTTGGAGCACTTTATCATGAACATAGGATAATCAAATAGATAACGATTTCTGAAGGAGATCTAGATCTTTTGAGATGATAAAGGACCTTGATGCTACCCTTTGTGACATTTTGTATTTAGTGAATATTTTGTAACTATCATCAATACTTAATTAGATATTATCATAGTTTATATCTTTTTGTTATGTGATTTTGAAATAGTATTTTTTTTAGTTGGCTTGACTTAGCTAATTTGTCACTTATTAAAGGTTATTAATGTGTACACATGGATCTTATGGATTTAAAAATAGGATTTGATAACTGTACGTATGTGCTTATCATATATAAATTGATTTATAATTTTTTATTGTAATATTAATTTTTAAGCCAACATATTACCAAAAAAAAATTCTATATTGAAATAGGCAACACTTGTAAAACCATTTCCTATCAATAATAATACTTACTATAAAATCATTGCCAATTGAGATAGACAACATGTGAAAAGTTGTTGCTTATAACTAGCAACATTTTTCAAATCGTTACTTAAAAATTGGCAACAGTTTAAAAAATGTTTCAACTGCCAAATATTACCTAATGGTGTGAAACCGTTGCCAAATGAAAAGCAACGGATAAAACCATTGTCTAATACGTATCAACAAAACCATTGTCTATTCTATTGACAAAGGCATTGGTTTTTGTTTTACCGTGACCAAAAGTACAAAATCATTGCCTAAATGAATAGGTAATGGCTACATACTCCGCGGTTGCAAAATCATTGTCTATTCTAAAGGCAACAATTTTATTATATATAGCCGCGGTTTTTTGCCGTTGCTGAAGAACAAAAATGTTGTACTGACACTGGAAGTGAATCACTTTCAGTTTAGGGTTACATTATATTTTTATACCCCAGTATATATTTGCCACATTAAAACACTCTCAAACATTCTTTTAAGAACGCTAGCCGTCGAAAGATTTTCCATAGAGAAAAAAAGGATTTCTCTTAACCTTCTCCAATAAATCTCTTTCGATAAGTGCTTTTAACCATATTCCTATATGGGTTATGTATTTGGCCAATCTTTAGGCTATTGTGGTATACTTTTCTCTTCTTATTCAATTCCAAATCATTCCTTATGATTCTTGTCTATAATTCTATACCAATTGAGAATGCCATTCTATTTCCTTAGTATTATGTAGGTAGTGCTCAGGCACTCTCGGCAACGAATGGTGATTGGGTAGTTGCTCATGACTATATTTTGGCTATTTTCATGAAAATCATATTTTGGAAAACTCATGCGATCATTGTTTGTTGCATGATTGTCAGAAGGTGTCACTAGGTCAAATTATATTATATTATATTTTAGGAATATATGATTTTGTATGGCATGATATGAATCTTCTCATCAAAAAATAGATTGACAGCAATCACGATTTCATAGTTAAAATATTATTTAATAATCGATATGAATAGTAGGCAAGACATCACAGAACAATTTATATGAATATTACAAAATATTATTATTATTTATTTAGTACAATATTACCCAGCTAGTTACCATAAAACAGTTAAGGAGATAAAACATTTTATAACTATTTGCTAGTTATCATATGAATAGAAGTTAGAATAGCAAGAACACATATAATGTGTAAATTTTAATTATATATATAATGTGAACACCCGATTTTATCCAGCCTAAAACAAAATTTTTCTTTAATTCATTTTATTTTATTTTAACTTTACGTTATTATTTGAATTGTAAAAAAAAATTGAAAAAAAAGGTTCAGCCTAGTTTGTTGATTTTATTTATTTAAGAGTTAAAAAAAATGTCAAAATAGGTTGATTTAAGACCATTTTCTTTAGCCCATGGAGCTGATT
The DNA here is from genome assembly GCA_031216105.1 of Dalbergia cultrata. Taxonomy (NCBI): domain Eukaryota; kingdom Viridiplantae; phylum Streptophyta; class Magnoliopsida; order Fabales; family Fabaceae; genus Dalbergia; species Dalbergia cultrata. The sequence goes on along the minus strand of CM062346.1, from coordinate 33,336,471 downwards.
CGTTAACAATTAAAACAAAAAAAGAAAAAGGAAAAAAGGTTCATGCACTGAACTAAAAAGAAAATGAAATCAAAGCATCAAGTGTCAAATGCAGCGGCAGGAGCTAAACAAAAAAAAGTCAGAAAGGAGTAGCACCGAATGGAAAAAATGTAGAGATAGTGGATAATCAGTGTCAAATCTCATGAGATCAGCAAGTAATTGGAAAATATCCTCAATCTGATAACAAAAGTCTCTCAATCAGATCCTTAGATTTGAAAAAGATCAATCATGATTGTGTATAAATAGGATCAAAATTCAGGAGAGTGGGGGAGGTCTGAAACATTCACAAAGAGGGGAGTCAACCACCATAGCATCATCATCACACAACCTGCAAAATAACCAAGCTCCCAGTCATCACAACCATTACAATCCCTTACCACCACCATTTCAACACACAAATACAAATCAAGCCACATCCAAAACCATAACCCAAAATCCCTTTACACAGCACAAACCAAAAGGAAAACAAAAATAGAAAAGGAACCTGCAACACCCTCAACCATCATCACCACCGCATGACTTCTTCCTCTCCAACCGCAACCAACAACCACCATCAAAGCCGCTCTCCTCCTTCTCGGCCTCCATCACTGCCGCTCCCCTCCTTCCTCAACTTGCAGATCTCACTCTTTCTTTCTATTCCTTGCATGCTCACTACTTCTGTTTCTCTTTATATTGGTGTCTATGTTTTTCAAAAAGAAAGAAGGAGAAAAATCTAGACAAAAGCCAAAGCTCAACTCCTTGTTTTGTGTCCCCAAAAGAATGAAAACCAACCCCACTTACCTCCATCTCTGTTTGAATACCCATCTCTCAGGCTTTTAGTTTTGTGTTTTTGCTTTCTAGTTAAAAAAACCTCTTCATAACACACACAGACACACACACACACACAGTTCGTGTCTTTAGTCTAGATTCTTCTTTGCTTTATTTTTTATTTATTTATCCATTGGAGTATTAGTTCCTCTTTTGGGCTGAAAGCTTTTGTTTAAAATATTGGTTGTTGGTCCATGTTTACATTTCATTTCGTTTTGGGCTAACCATTAGTTTTTGATTGTTTGGTTTAAGTCTCTTTCTTTTTCTTGTATATATATTAGTTTGCTGTCCCCGTTCATTTTTGGGTGTTGAATATGATTTTTAGTTGGTTTCTAAAAAAGAAAAATGCGCGCGCACACACACACACACACACACACACACTTTTGCTTTCCGTTTATGACAATCTTTTAGTCTGGAATGCTTTGATTTGAGATTTAGCTTTCGGTTCGGTTGAGTTAATCTTTACCTGTTCCTTATATTAATTTAAAGGCTTGAAGCATTATTCTATTCTTTCAAAATATTTCAAAAAAACACATATACATATAATTGAACAATAATTCTTCTTTTTGAGAATAGAATTAATTTAGCCATGACGGCTTATTGATTCTGTGTTTTAAGAATATCTTAGCTGTGACAGCTTGATATTTTATTTATTAAAAAAATAATAAAAAAAATATAATCAATCAACCAACAAATATTTTCTACAGAATGACGTGGCTTTGAGTTCCTCATTGCACCAGATGATACGTTGGTGTAGCCAACAACTATTAAGCCAAAATTAATTTTTCTTTAAATTTAATATTTCTTACTTAATTTTCTTTCCTTTTATTTTATTTTATTTTCGTATAATTAACTATATTTTAGGGAAAAATAAATATGATTAAAATTATAATTATTCTGCAAAATGAGCTCTGGGGTAACCATATTTATACGGATGTATTAGGGGTGCAGTGAGATTAAGTTTCTACCATTGTTTAATCATAATTAGACTCTCGAACCTCAAAACTCTTAAAAAGACCAGTTTTGCTAAATTCAAAGGTTTTCCAATTTTTTCAAAATTAAAATTAGTGGCGACTTCCTTTCATTTAAACAGGTTGTCATTCCCGTCGTGGTGCCCTCTAGGTACATTGTGACATATAGAGCTAGCCTAATATTAGAACTCAGTTGAACAACTAGTATAGTGACCAATTAAAATAAGAAATAGTAATGTTTTACATGATAAAATTTAGCCAGTTGATGGAGAGTAGTGAATAGCTAAGTTATATAAATAGATTAGTATATACTTATTATGTATTGTAGAATAACAGCTAGAATAATAAGAATGACCTAAGTAATAATTAAAGTTTAATTAATAGTTATTAGGTAACATGATATGACTCAGTCGATTAACAAAAATTAATTAATAGCTTTTGCAGCCTCTATGATGAAATTTATGAATTAATTATTAAAGTATAAAAAGTATTCAGTTTAGCAAGATTAGCTTCAGTTTTTATGCGTATTATTTAACTATTATCAGTTTCTAAAACTAATTGACTTATATAGCATGTAGGAACTCAACTTTTTAGAAATAATAAAATAGGTCAATAATAATTAAAGGTTCATAATTAAATCACTGATGTTATTCTTATTATTATGAATGTTGATGTTACAAATGAGGGAGTAGATAGCATAGCATGAATAGTTTCTATGAAATAGTATTTAATATCTAAATTGTTATCTCATAAGCAGCAACCAGGATATAGGGAATATGATTTAGTGTTTGAATTTATTGCTGATTCAATTAATTTATGTATGCTTGAGATCAGTCTAGTAGAATTATAGTTTGTGTTGGAAAGTCATTAATTTTGGTATGCCTGACTGCCAAGAAGGCAAAGCACCATGCTGCCATGGAGGCAATCTTATAAGATGTTAACCTGGTATGCTTAGCTGCCAAGGAGGCGGCATACTAAGCGGCCATGGAGACCATCTTATAAGTCATAAAACTTGGCATATCTAGCTGCCATGGAGGCAGCATGCCAAGCGGCCATGGAGCCAAGATTTTATGATTCATATATACCACATGATATGGTTCTTAAAAGAACAAACACATAAGTAAATGTTTATGATGCAAGTGAATGCTTATGGAATTTGAATTCAATTTTAAGTTAATTTCCTTTAAGTTGGATTTTATTTAGTTAAGACAGGGATTGAGTTGAATGTTTATAAATTTTATTATTATATAATTATTTTCATGTCCATGTTGTACATATTATTATTATGTAGTTCCTTGTTATCCCATATGAGCTGTGGGTGGCTATCTACTCATTGAGTTTTAATGAACTCATCCCTCTTTTTTCCCCCACTTAAAATTATAGTTGTAGATCCAGTTATCAGTCATACCCAGCTTCAGTAGCTTTGCAGCTGTTCTAGTGGTGAACTTCACTTGTAGTGAAGTTTAAATCAGGATCATGCTAGAATAGAGTGCTCCAGTAATGTGCAGGCAGAATCCTTGGAGATCATTTAGCATGCATGGTTATTGTAAAGTTATGTTATTTTGTCATAATGATATGATATGTAATTTATTTAAGGAATTGTCAATTTTAGTTATGGATTTTGGAACGATTTGGAAGAATAAAATCTTTTATGTATTTTATTAATAAAACTTTCAAGAAGTTTTGAGGAATATATTTATTTTATGATTTATTATGATAATTAATTTGGTAATTTACTACACATGATTGCATAAAATTCATTCTACAAGGCTTCTATAAGGGACAATATCCATTATGTGTCGGTCACAATTTTTGGATCATGACAAAATTCCTCCACCATCTTAGCTTGTTTGCTCTTTTAAAGAAGCCTCATCTTGAATGCCACTCTGAACTCTCCCCAAGAAGGTGGGTCTGAATCATCATGCCCTAGAAGGAACTCGTACCACTACCCTGCTTGGCTTCTCAGTTGGAAACTAGCCAACTCTATTACTATCTTAGATGAGCAATGAATGACTCAAGCGACCTTCTCTATCTGTTGGAAGAACTCCTTCGAGTCCTTTATGTAGTAAGACGCCATTGATAGGTGGGTGAATCCATCCTCCTAAGCTTCTAAAGCTGAGTTATCAGGATCTTGGACTGAGGTCTGAACTACAGGCTGGACTAGTTGCATCGTAGCCTCTACCTGCGTAGCCAACACCTCAGAGAGGTTGGCCACAGCCTGCTCTAGGACTTTGAAATGAGGATTGGTGCTAGAAGAACCACTGCTATAGGGGCGACATAAAGGGGTGTGACATAGAGGTGGCATGATGAATCTGAGAAAGATAAATGCATGGAATAAGATACTAAACATGAAGAAAAGACAAAATTCACCCTGAACCTATACATAACTGATCATCCTAAAGGCCTCAAGTAACACTTTGTTAATACAAATGAGGGCACTTTACATAAATGATGTGCTACTTGTGGACAGTTATTACTCTAGTAACATGCTGGGAAAACCTGTGTCTCTGATACCACTTTGTCATGATTTGATTTGGGAACATGACTAGTATGTGGGAAATCCCATCCTTACTTAAGCCTCATGGCTACTGATTCATACTATATGCATAATTTAAATACCATTTTAATTTCAAAAACACAATCGATATATAAATTCTTCCATTTCATAAGTTAAGTTTGAAATGCATAATCATAAAATAGAATGTAATCTAGTTTCAATATAAACAACAATGAGAGAATATAAATTAAAGTACTTGCCAAATCTGAATCATGATAGGGAAATACTATACTCATGCATGGTTTGGGACCTTGCTCACAAAATCACTAGAGCACTTTACAAGAAATATAAATTGATGCTCCACTACAAAGTGAAGGTCACCCAAACTAAAGTACTACTACTGCGGAGGAGGAGGTTGAGAAGGATCTAGAGTAGCAAATGTATTTGTAAGGGGGAGAAAAAGTTGGGGGGGGGGGTAAGTTTAATCCAAAACTCAATAAATAGATTCTCACTCGTAACCCTCACATTGGACAACCAATAAGAATACATAATAATAATACCACAACCATAACACAATTTTCATATTTATTTACATTGTCGAGGGTTAATTCCATGTATAGTTGAAGCTATAGTACGAAGAAGATAACAATGAAGTCAAAATCTGTAAAAAGTGCAATTTTGGACAATACTTGTATGTTGTAACATGTATCACTTGCATTGTAATTCAACAATGCAAATTAGAAAAAAAAGAGTTAAAATAGGGCCGAAGCCTTTATTTTTCATAACCCATTCCTCACTTTTTCTCCCTCATTTTTATCTTTTTCAACACACTAACCACTCTTATTATCTTTATCACTTTCCTTTTTCTTCATTAATCCATTTACCAAATCCAATCACTTTCAGTTTGTTGATGAAAATAATTTTTGGAACCTTTGGGCTTGTTTGGAAAGTGTTTTGTAAAACAATTTTCAATTTTTTAAAATAAAAAACTAGAAAAACATGTTTGATACATTGTTTTGCGATGGTAGTTTTAAAAATTAAAGAATCAATTTGAATCTTAAAAATAGAAACTCAAAAACTGTTGGAAGTTTTTTTTTATTTTTTTTGTTTTAAAAAACAATCAAAAGCATGGTGGCATATTTGAAATTATCTTGTATTATTGGTATGGCAATGCTTTGACTCCCACTTGCTATAAGAGAAAAAAACCTCATCTCTTTTCCTTATCCCAAACACCCTCATAAAATAATGGAGAAAAGGAAAAGCATGGGCCATAGGAAACAGGGGTTATGGATTTCAATTTGAAACAAGTAGGTTTAAGAGATGAGGATTGGGATCTATGGGTTGGAGTAGTAACAGCCAGAAGCAATGACGGAATAACAACTTGGTAGTGAGGCCACTATGGCAAAGGCGCAACAAGGTTAGGTTGGCTCGCGATCGTGGGTGTCATGGATATTGCTCATAGTGAATGGGATGCGAAAGTCCACATCTTGAACTATGGTGGGAGGCGTACCTGAGATGAGAAGGAAGAAGATCATGATATCACAAGACTAGGTGGTGGTGAAGCAAATTTCGGCGATGGCTGGGTAGGGGATGCAATGGGGATGAGGGGCAGTAATGGGTTGTGGCAGTCTAATGGCATAACATGAAATGCAATATAATCAACATAAAGACTTTGAATTTGGCACGTGAGGAAACTAGAGAACCATGCAAAAAGTGTGGTGATTGTGATTAATCTAAAGCCAACATAAGATTGGTTATGAGTGATGTATTAAACATTAATCAATAATAATTGTTTTGATGAATGAATTAAGCATCCATAAGTACCTCAAGTTTGTCACTGCTTTTATATCAATATATTTATATTATATCTAGTTCTACTTTTAAAAAGAGTTGCCAAATAAGTTTTTATCTTATTACTTTTAAAAATTATTTTTCAAAATAATTAACCAAACAAGTTTTTAGTTTTTTGCCATTTAAAAACTATTTTATGAATATTGTTACCAAATGAATATCTTTTTTTGCTTTTTATTTTCAAAAAGTGAATTTAAACTTAGCTTTTAAAATTGTTTTAGAAAGCTGAAAAATAAAAGCTATTCCAAACAAGCCCCATATTTTGTTGTGTATTTTCAGCATGTTTAGAGCACCCTCTTTATACAATATATTTGTGATGTTTTAATTTGGATGAGATTTTGATGAAATTTAAGTGTCTGATTCATTTACATATGTATCCCTTAGTTTATGAAGCATAAACACAACATAAAAGTAATATTTCCAAATTTTTATGTTGCATAGTTTGATTACTCGAGTACATTGTTTTACCCATTTGGTAAAACTTCGGTATGCAATTTCCAACACCGAAAGATAGTTTAGTTTTTGTAAAAGGATAATGATTATCCTTTAGAGACAAGTGTAAGACTAAGATTTAATCTTGAATTACAAGATCAAATCCTAGGCATTCATCATATTTTCTTTTTGAAAGAATTAGACTTTATATTACATAATTCATACAACCTTATCTAAGATCTTAAAAAGCCACCAAACTAGTCATTGAAGCTTTTCATTCTTAAATAAGAAGGAAACACACAGCCACCATTGTTGCTTAACTAAGAAACCATGAGAACTTGATTTCAAACCTTTATTTTCCTAGCCTAGACTTGATAAAACCATAAACTCTCTTCACAAAACTGTTATACTCCTCAATCTCTACTAAACTAACCGATTAGAATTTGAATCCATCAACTTTTCCTACTTTGTGAGCTCACTATCTGTTGTGTAAGGAAGGGTTTGGTGTGGGTTAGAATGATTTAAAGTGAAGGGAATCATTCTTGGAACATCCTTGGAGCCAAGATCTTTAAGGCTCCAAAGAGTAGGGATTTTAAACATCTTTTATTTCAAATATGTTTTTATGATTTTCTTACTGTTTTGACTGAATATTTTTAGTTGAATTGGTTGATGATATATTCCTATTGATGTGTTAATTTTGGTGGAGTGGTTTGATGTTGTGAAAAGAGATTTTGAACCATGCTACTGGATTTTCGGTTCTCTTACTGGAAGTGATTATTCACGAATTTTCTGAGGCAATTGTGGGTATTTACATGACCTAGAAAAAATATATGTTGAAGCTAACATCCTAGGTTAATTGCACTAATTTTCTTGAGCTCCGATTTGGATTTATACTATCTTAAAACAAATCAAGAACTGAGATTATAACTATGCTACCTAGATTGTGGGAACTGAAGTTATGATTTTTTATAATTTTATTACTATAGTAAGTGATTGAATTTTCCTTTGACATTTTTACATAGTATTGGAAACATCTTGAAGTTCAACCATGATTTTTATTTAGAATTGATTGAATCATTTTCTAGGGTTAAAAATTATGAATTTTGGGTTCTGAGCTGAGGTTAAGTGGTTTCTTACCACCAAATATGTCTAATTTTGTTAACACAATTAGAGAAGGATTTTTCTTTTGAAATTTTTACAGGGCTTTGTAGACACATTGAGATGTCTTGAAGAATTTTCATAGCCCTTGTAATGGATGTTTGATATGCATAATAAATCATACTCCTTAGGCATGAATTCTGCCAACATGCTATATTTGTGCTTAAATGAACTCAAGTATTGATTTTGTGATATAATGACTCTTAATTTAAGTATAATGAGTATGAATGCATGCTAGACAATTTAAAGATTGATTTATGAGGCACAAATGAGAATTACTTGTGATTGAATACCTACATGTGACTTATGCATGCATTTGAGAAAAGAAAGCACATGATGCAGTTATATGGGAAAAAAGAATGTATAAATTTCACTCGTGCATGTTCTGACATATGGAGAAAATAAAAACAAGACTTAGGTTGAATGAAGGGAAGGCAAAAAGAGGAACTTCCCCAAGGATATTATGAGTCGGTAGACGTATCAGCTAGGAATAGATCTATGTGAGATTTGGAAAAGGAAAAAATGAAGTCAAATGATCACATATAGGAATAAGCTCAGCCCTGATAAGCAGTCTATTTTCCTTGTGTGGTATGATCCACTATAAATACCATTTGGTATAAACTATCCATTCTGGAGTTGTCCACGACAGATACCCATTGGGTATAAACTAAGTCTTTCCTATGTCAACAAAAAGAGAAAAATGAATCAAGTTGAGTTCTATGGTCACAAGTGAATCCAGGTCCCTTTGATATAAGTTCATTACATTTAGCATATGCATAATCATGTCATATTTAAATGTTTGATTAGGATTATTTACTATGTGTTTGAGCTTTATGATATATGTGCACTAAGTGATTGATTTCTAAAAGCTACCCACTTCAGAATTAAGATTTAGAACTTTAAAAATGAACTGGTGTTATGTAATGTATGAACTTTTTATAAATAAACTGAAGTGGTTGGGACGATGACGATGACATTATTATTGTATATTTGGGGAGTTGCCCCACTGAGAATTGTATAATTATTACCCCTATGTGTTTGTGTTCCCATGTCGTCTCCAGGTTAATCCAGTGGATTATGGGGCTATTACCTGAAAGAATTCGGAATTGCAGTAGTTTAATAGTTGATGCTGATATTATGTTGTATATAGTTGTAGGCATATGTGTATGTAAATGTAATAGAGATTGTATATGTATATAAGCTCATAGTCGAGTTTCCTTATGTAATTGACTTTATATTAGATAAATGTTTTATATCTTTGTTATATATTTTAATAGAATTATGCTAGTTATTACACGAACCCATCGAGGTTGCTATAGATAACTAAGAAGGGTCCACTAATTAATAAGTAACAGCTCTCGAGTATGATATAATGCCTTAAGGATGATGTTGTATTTGGGGGGATGTTACAACGTGCACAACTAAACAGACAAAAACACATTTCTTTTAATCAAATTTCATAACCTTGAACCCTCCTGCACTTAGAAATGGACAAAAATACCTTTTTGTTACAATTAAACTTTAGCAATGAATGGCATTTTTGTTCATTTTTTAGTGTAGGAAAGTTTAGGGTTAGGAAATTTGATTAAAAAGAATAGTATTTTTTTTTCTATTTGATTGTGCATATGATATGCACATGATTACTTATTAGTGGAAATAAATGTTGACTTAACCTAAAAGGGTGTTTTGCACTGTCTCAAAAATCCAAGGTGTCGTGATACACGTTTAAAAATATCAAAGTGTAAATTGCACATAACCTAAAGTTTAAGGGGCATGCATTTTACCCTTAATTATAATTAGAGTGTGATTGGTAAACAAAAATTAATCCTTTCTTAATTTGACAAATGGACAGATGAAGCGAAACAAAAATTTCAAAATAAGTGGACATAAGTTGAAATGCAACAAAATCAAACTTTTATGATGTGATGTTTTTTTTCCAATAATTATTATAAAATGTGGATATGATAAAGAGAAATAAAAAGTACAAAGATGAAAATGAGATCCATAAGTAGAACATAATTACAAGATAACAACCAAAAGAAAAGAGAAAAATATAAGACACGAACTAAAATAACAACAAAAATTAAAAGGCACAAAGAGATGTTGCCCAGGAGCCAAGCCCAATAGAGACACCTCAACTCATTACTGCTGAATAAAATCATTCCTTTGGGTATGACCTAAAGTGTTCACCACATCATTGTCAAAACCAAATAATAAACAAAGGCTTTTTGCCAAGCTTCCATGTTAGCCTGGCCTTATCAAGCCCATAATGGTTTATATGAAAAACGATGGCGGTGATGAAGGTTAAAGAGAGAGAGAAAGATACAATGTTCAGAGAGTGGGGAGGAGAAAGGATCGCAATGGTGAAATATCCAGGGGTTACCAACGGGTGCGTGTTTATTGAAATGCAGTGTTTCACTAAATGGTCATTACTGACGGAAGGTGCGTTTGCACAGCAATGTGTGAAATTTCAAATAATCATTAGTACACCCGTCGGTTTGACCATCGGTAATATTTAATACAAATTATAATAAAAATTTGTTAAATACCTATCAGTAATATCGTCGGACATTATGAGCGCCATATGGTGCGTATTGGCGCCAACATTTACCGACGGTGGTATCGATGGGTTTGCCACACATACCAATAATAATCATAATTTTTTCTCGATACGTGACAACCCATCGGAGATACAGTCAGTAATTTTTGTTGGTGTCCTGCGTTTTTCTGGTAGTGACTTCCACCATCATTTGTAGAGAGAGCAACTGAAAAAGGGATTCTTTTGTAGGACCAATATTTGAACTCACTACTTTAACACATATCTAGACCACTTTCTACATCTAGTGGTTAGGAACATTTACTTTTTATTTTAAAATTTTTTATTTCAATTTTTCAAACACATCAACTGGTGCATCGAGGAGGTGTGTCCACTTTTTATGTACTAGTAGCGTTTCTCATTCATTTTGGACCCCTCTTAGCACGGTGCATACCTGCCATTTTAATGTTGCTTTTACTCTTTGCAAGCTTTCCATCCCTCTTCATGTTTGTGTCTTTCAATATATGATCTTCTTTAAAATTTAGGTCTTCTCACTCTTTTAAACTAAAGATTGCATAAGAATTAAATTCAAATATTTTACAGTGATATTGTACCAAAATCAAATCTTAGACTAAGGCAAATTATAACAACCTCCCTTGAGGTCAATCGATACCACACTTGTGCCTTTCTAGATTTTAAAATTATACATACCTACCTTAGAGCTAATATCGTTAACTTTTATTCTCCTAATTTTGAAAATTCCTAAATTAACCTTACTACAAAAAACCCTCACATCGCAATCTTCTTCCCCTTCTCCATCGGTCACTGTATTCCTCTTTTCTATAGTAGCACCACCATCCTAAGGCTTTGTTTGGATTGTTGGAAGGGGATGGAAAGGAATGGAATCATTTAAAGTGCCATTGTTTGGATACAAATTACTCGGATGGAACGGGATGGAAGGCAATGGAACTAATTCCATCCAATCAAACCAACACCCCCCATCTAGCTTTCCCTCCAATTTGGGGTGTATATGATAGAATTGTTCCCTTCAGGTAATTTTTTTTATTCAATTACCACTTTATCCCCATCACCGTTTTAGCCTTTCTGTTGTGTGCTTCTGGCCACTATTCTTCATTAGCTGCACTCCCTCCTCATAAAACCTTTACCCAGCTAATCCTATCCTTTGTTTAGGCAAACACCTTCCCTATCCTTTTCACTGTTCGGTCTCATTAAACAAATCTAGTAATCGGCACATGTCCCATCTTTGTAAGTGTAGTACTGTCATGTTTGTAAACTCCATAACCCTTTAGAAAGTATGAGCTTAAATATTTTGATTAACAACAAAGCCAGTTTAAAGAAAATACTTTGAAGAATGACTAATGGCTACCTCGAGTTTCTTGACAAAGCATAACAGGTTAATCCGGTTTGTATCACATGAACTTAAAGCAAGATTAATATTTCACTTTGCATATGCAAGCATGTTTTATCTCATGAGAAGAGATTAAGCTAAATAGATAGTGAATATTATGTCAAGCAAATAACGTGTATATAGATTAAACATAATACGGACTTAAAGCAAGAATAATATTTCACTTTGCATGCGCAAGCATGATTTATGTAATGGGAAGAGAATAAGTTGAAAAGAAAGTGAACAAGCAAAGCATGTATTCATGTTTACGGATTGAAGGCATTAAACTAGACTTGAATCGGGAATAATTTCACTATACATGAGAAATCATGTTTTATCTCAAGGAAAGAGATTAAGCTTAGAAAGGTGAATATTATCTCATGCAAAGAAAGTATAAATGCCTAAGGATTGAAGCAGATCAAGTCAAGATCAAGAAACTAAGGAAAGGATCTTCAGAAAGTAGCACATGACATCAGAAAGTACACTCAAGATGAAGAAATCAATTCATGTCCAAGAGCAACGTGTTACTCAGTCATCAATCACTACAATCGCAAAGAAATTATCATCAAATTGACAAAATTGAAGATTGAAAAATCAAATAAATATTCAAGAGATTGATTACGCCGTCAGAAAGCTCACTTAATTGTGAAGTAAAGAACGCTAAGGAAAATGGAAGGAAAATTTGAATTTCAAAATTCAAATCTCGAGTTAGACCTAGTGTTATAACTGGTACATCATCTCTTCTGCCAAATTGATTCATCATCCTAGCTTCTAGAAGGAAGAGTTCAGAAACCATGGTCAGAAAGTAAAAGGAAAATGAGGACATCAAAAACCTCTAAAATACAATGGCTTCTGCAACTGATGTGACAACTCTGTTCTAGAGTAATGTTCTAAGACATAATTGATGATCTACATGTGTCACTTGGAGATCTGATCAAAGGCAATGGTCATGAAAAAGGACCAGTATAAATGGAGATGTCATACATGAATGTAGACGAGAGAGTTGAAGACATAAAATGTAACGCCCCGATTTTCACTAAACTTTCAAATGACCAAAATGTCCCTGAGGTCATTTTTGCCTGAAACACGAGGACGGCCGACCTCGGCCATCCCCATAGGGTTTATATGATATATGAAGGGGACTGTATGTACATGAATGCTTAATAGAGCAGAAAAACCTCATTTTTGAGATTTCTGCGCATAAATGACCAAAATGCCCCTATGACATATTTAAGGCAGTTTTAAGTTCTGTTTTAACCCGGAATTGTCCCGGAGGTCCAAAACAATGATTTTAAGGCATGGACTATGTTTGTTTTAGTCCCGGAGGTTCCGGGCAACTTTTAGTAAAAATTACGATTTTTGCCGCTACTTAGTGCATTTTGGGCTTAAGGACGTTTTTAGCAAAACCTAAGCAATATTAGGCTCTAATTAAAGATTAATTAATTTCCATAATTAATCTAGAGCTAAAATAATTATTTGAGGTTAATTAGAACCAAAAATTGCTTAAGGAAAATTTAAAAACCTAATTCTAGTTCTTTTTCTTTAAAGAAAGCATATATGAATAGCATTTTCACTATTCACACTCCCATTTCCAAGGAAGGTTGTCATACTCACATCACAAGTCATAGAAGTCTTGACTCCATTAAATCTCACAAAACCACTCCTAATCTAAGGTATTACAACCCTAATCACCTAATTAGTTTACCTAAAACCTTTACTTAGCAACCCCTAATCCTAAGCTAAATCAATCCTACACCTAAGCACCATTTTAAACCATGATTTAGAGGAGATATTTTCTCTCCCATGGCTGCCCAAAAGTGGTGCCACTTTTCCTCCCAAGAATTCAAAAGAATGATTTCTTTATGTTGTCAATCAAGCTTTCCTTACAAGCCGCCCTATGACAAGTTTTCAATCACTCAATGTATGACAACCCAAAGAGATTTTTCTTCTCTCCTTCTTGTGATGTAAATTCGGCCAGCCCTCCCCTCTACTCATCCTTGATTCATTTGTCTATAAATAGCTTGCCTTGAGGAGCATTTGAACACTTTACAACACATGCAAAACTTTGTGTTTCAAGAGTTCTCTCAAAAACTCTATCTTTCTCTCTTTGTTCAAGCCAAGACCACTACTCCTCCATGTAACGCCCCGATTTTCTGTTAGAGTGAAAATGACCAAAATGCCCCTGAGGTCATTTTCACCGACCGAGGAAAGCCAGTGCGGCAGTACTCGAAGGGCAAACTCAATGTTGGAAGGGGATTAGAAAACTTATGTAACTTCCCGGGATCGAAAATCTCGTTTTTCGAGTTTTCGGGTCAAAATGACCAAAACGCCCCTGTGGTGTTTTACCCGTTTGCAAGTGCCGGATGAACCCGAAACTTCTCCAGATGGTTTTAAAAGGCGTTTTTATGTATTCTATGACCTCAGTTTTAATTTTTGAAGTCCCGGGCAAAATTAGTGCAAAATTACGGTTTTGCCCCTAGTTTCGTACTTTTACGCTTAATCACACGATTAAGCAAACCTAAGCAATATTAGGCTCTAATCGAAGGTTAATTAATTTCCTTAATTAATCTAGAGTCAAAATAATTTATTAAAGTTGTTTAGAACCAAAAAGTACTTAATTACAACCTAAAATCATATTTTAATTTTATGACACCTAGTCATAGAATCTTGAATAGTGTTTTCTCTTTCCAATTCCTTAAATCATGGAATTGTGTTACACATTGTTTATTCATAAATGAGTTTTAAATTCTTTAATGATGTATGAGCACTCCTAAACTTGTCATAAACTCCCTAAATCACATTCTTAGTTACCTAAACTTAAGCTTAATCATTCCTAACCTTGTACCTAAGCTAATACACATCTAAACCTACCATTAACACACAATTAAATGGTCAAATCATCCTCCCATTCTGCTGCCCCAAGCTGGCGGAAGCCTCACTCCCTCCATTATGCATCACATGTTCAATTTTTCAACACTCCAAGGCCATACCTCAAGTCACATACACTATACCTTGTCATAACTTTCAATCAAGCTTGAATTTCCACATGAATAAATAATTAAAACAACCCATTTTCCCCATTTATTTGTGGCTGGAAAAGTTCCAGCCATGTTAAGGTTCTAGAAGCCTAATTTCATAAAAATGTGATAGGAAATTAACTCACATCAAGCCATACTTTGTAGCATAGCTTCCATACTTCAAACCATGCTTGAATGACCTTGTGTAAGAGATATTTTTCTCTCCCTTTGCCCTTCAAAGCTACGGCCAACACCCTCCCAATGTGAGCTCCATGGTTTTGTTTTTCTATAAATAGGATACTTGTGTTAGCTTTGTTGCACCTTGAAGCATTTGCAAAGTTTAGAGTTTTAGAGTTGTCTTACTAAGCTTTTTCCTTCTCTCAAAGTTCTAAGAGCTCTTTCTCTTCATCTTCATCCTCTTCATTCTTCCATCACATAATCACCTCATAACCTTAATCCATCACCTCATAACCTTAAACCACTCTCAAAGCTTTCAAACACTCAACCTCAAACACAACTTCACTCAAAACACATCTCCTTTCCTTTTCCTTTCCTTGGCCGAAATCATCACCACCATAGGAGGTGTTGCTCATCTCATTTCCATCTTCAAGATCAAGCTTTTATCTTCATCAAAAGGTAGGGATTTGTTTTCAAACTTTATTTTGTTCAAGAAAGTGTTTTTCTCTAGTTTTCTCTTGGATTCTTTTTGAACTTTCCTTTGTCTTCCCTTTCCTTTTCATTTTCGGCCATGAGGCCTTGATTTGAGCATGATAGCTTGATGATGAGAGTTTCTAGATGATGACATTGTGTTCATCTCAAAGAAACCTCTAAAGCTTGAGTTTTCCTTTTCTTACAACTTCATCTATATGTTATCTAGCTCACATGGTTTTCCAACTTAAGAAAATTAATCTAAGAATTTCTAAAAGCCCAAGCCTACCCTTGTCAACCTTAAAGTTGGCCGGCACGTTCTAGAGATTTTTCTCTAGATAGGGGTTTTGGGTATTTAATAAAGAACTTGATATAGTTTCACTTTCTTTCTCTTTTATGTGACTTTCGGTTTTTGTGTTGTGATCTTTGAGATATTGTAATGGGTTGCTATCTTGTTAAGGTCTTGAATGAGCTCTAGTTAACTATAAAATGAATCTTGCATCATGTCTATTTTATGCTATGCATATCATGTTTACTTCCTTGCTATCACTAAATCCCAAGATAATGGATGAACTTGCATTATCATGTTTATGTTTAAAGCTTTGCATTATCATATTTATATTTCAAGTCCTCACCTAAATATCAAAGATAATAACCTATTGCACCACATATTTATTTTATGCTCTCACTTTACTTTCTAACAATAACTAAAATAAGTGCATGAGCATGTTTATTTTTACGTCATCACTTTAATGAATCTAGAGCTCAAAGACTTGCCCAAGAATATCTCAAACAAAGGTCTAAAACATTTATCTCCTATGGCTCATATTTCGGCCCTATGAGGCCTTAATGCTTTCAAGTATTGAAAACTATGTTTTATAATTTTTCTAAACTTATATGAGTATAAGGAATGTGTAGAACTAAGTATTATGAATTTAGGACCTCTTGAGATGAAAATAACATAGCTACTGCCCTATTAAGTATTTTCATGAGTTTAGATGATAAAAGTGTTCATAAAAGAGTTTTGAAGGTTTTAATAAGGTTCCAAGAGAAACTAGTATTTTATGTGCTTTAGAAACTATGATTCAATGCCTTTAAATGGAGTTGTTGTTTCGGTTCTGCCTTGCTATGTTTGGCCACTGTATGAGCTGTGTTAATGATGTTAATATGCTTATGTTTGGGTAATAATTATGTTAAGACTCATATGTGACAGATAGGATAAGTTAGGAACTAGAAAAGAATTAATTTGAGAGTTCTAGATCCCTTAAAGATTCATTTTTCTGGATTCTGTCCAGCAAGGTTTAGATTCAATAATCATGGTTTTAAATTAGTTTATATGTGTAGGAATGACTCATAATTGGTTTAGGACTTAATCTTGAAGCCTTAGGAGCAAACCGAACTTAGAAAGAGTCAATATTGTGACTTCTAGGTACCCGTAAAGTTAGTATTTTGATTTCTGCACTCTTGAGGTTTAGAGATGTTCTTGACCATATGGTGAGGTGAGAAATAATTAGTTATAACCTTATAGGTTCCCAAGAGACTAGGTGTTGATGATCAATAACTTAGAAAGTGAGATAAAGATCTAAACCGTAATTTCTAGAACTCCGTAATCACATAAACATAAAGCTGTCCAAATTCTGCTTAGTGCTATTTGGATTAGTTCTTGAGCATAAAATTTATATAACTCATTAATTGTCAAACTATAGGCGTATAAAGAAGTTAAGAATAATTTGCAAGTTTAAGGCTCATAATAATCGAAGTTTAAAGCACTATGAGATATAACATAACATGTCTATGAGCCTGGGGATGATTGTTAAATATGACTATGTGATGATGTTTGTGTGAAAGTTTTATGTGACGAATGTTATGAGAAAGTTTCATGTGATGATATATATGTTATGAAAAAGCTACATGAGAATGCATGATAAAAATGAATATGATAAATGATGAGGTAATTGTGATGTAATACTTATGAAAATATAAATGTGACACAACACTGAGACGCTTCTGCTGGGTGACTCCGGTTCGGCCGCGCACCCCCAGGAGGAGACAAATCCGTGAGGGTATGTGTAGATGCAGCACCTGCCAAAGCGGACAAATTATGCGAGGCCCACGTGGCTAGCAAAGCGTAACAAAGAGGAAATGAACCTAGAAAGGAGATCCTTAAATTGGCCCCTAGCCCGTACTTTAAGTCGGGATTATGTTACGCTTATCATAGGATAAGTAAGAGCTAGTGACGACTAGTTAAGGTATGAGCTCATAACCTAGAGAAGTTTTAGGGCGGCCCCATGAGATGAAAGTTAAAGTTGACAATGTCACATAAACTTTACTTATGTCAATGTTATAATGTTTCCTAGTTATTCTATTGTTTGGTTTACCTTATGATGCATTCATATCATTAGTATATTTACCTTAAGTTATAAAGACGCATTATAAAATATGATGGACCTTGGATAAAATACCTCTTTGGGAAACCCACTTAAAAGGAACTTATATGCATGCACACCTTTTAGAAATAAACCCAACGTTCCCGAGGATGTGACGATGACACCTAGGTAGGGATAACCCTCGAGAATTCTTTTAGAAAGATTCTCATTCCCTCTTTCTTTTCTTCCGTCATATCTTGAGATGGCGACGTTTGTACTCTTCGTCGACACCCGGTATGGGAGCTGCACCATGACCCCAAGACTCGGGTCATACCATTTTGAGGGTCAGCCAGACCGTCAGAGTATACATGTTCATGGGTCGACCCTTCGCGATCCCCGCCCCGAGCTACCGCTTCACCCCGACTGCTCCTTACCGTCATAACGGGATTTTTGAGCGAGCGAGGCCACGCGCGATGAGCGGATCCTCCGCATGGAGCCCGAGACGTCACCGTACGCGAGTACCCCGAGTATGTACCGCGTCCCCAGTACTCGGAGACGGACCCATCCGAGGACCCGCCATCCCACATGTACAGTTGGAGCTCCAGTCCCACTCCTCCACCGATGAGGGTGGGAGTGAGGAGGCGGTGGTCGGCCGAGGTTGGCTCGACGACCATCTATGCGCCCTCGCGCGGTGGACATGCCCCGATGATGCACTCGACCACTCCCGCCGAGATTCGCCAAGGATCGACTCGACCCCACAAGACTCGGACCGCAGGAGTAGTCATAGGAGGGGTAGTAGCTAGTGCACACACACGCCACATAGTAGAGATCAAACCTTCTTTTGTATATGAGGTTGTCTCCTTTAGGTGCACATGGGTATGGGGGTAGTTTCTTTTGTATTTGCTTTTTATGATTTCCTTGTATTGCATTTCAGTTGTATTTTGCTTCATGATGTATCAAATAGTCCTGCCTCTTTGGGTAGGCACGTTATATATATATATATATCTATGATTCAGTTGATGCTTCCATGACATGATGTGTTTCTTATGCTGTGCTTATATGTTTCGCTATGTTGCCCCTTAAAGTTTCGCGCGTGGCTCTCACTTCGATTTTAAAAAGAAAAATTTTACCCGTATTTCCGCTAAGTATTTTCCAAAGGATGAGACCAAGAGGTAATATCCTAAAAATTAACCTAAGGACATACTAGTAGTCTTGGGTTAAGATTTAGGGTGTTACACTCCACCTTCAATCTTCATCTTCCTTCTCATCTAAACACTTCCCCAAGTTCAAACCAAGGCAAACACATCTCCTTCCTCCTTTTCTTCTCTTGGCCGAATCCACCCCCAAGGATTCAAGCAAGTTTCTTTTCTTTCCTCTCCAAGAACCAACCTTTCCTCTATCTCTTGAACATCAACACTTGGTAGGGAAATTATTTAAAAATGCTTTCTTTACTCTATATGTCTTGATCTTGTTGGAAAAGCTTGGTTGGAATAAGTTCCTTGATGATGGGTTGGTGTTTTCTTCTCTTGTTTTCTTTTCTTTTGGTTTCGGCCTCAAGGCCAACAAAATGATGGCTTGATGATGAGAGCTTCATGTTGACATTTGTCACATGAACAAACTCTAGAGCTTGAGTTCTTAAAGAAAGATTTCATCTTTTCAAGTTTTGACCAAGTAAGAGTATATTTCTTTTGAATCTCTTGGAACTTCATCTCTTTTTCTTGTGTATTTCGGCCATGAGTGCCTAGGAGATTTGGAAAAATGATAGCTTGATGATGAGAGCTTCATGTTGATATTTGTCACATGAACAAACTTTAGAGCTTGAGTTCTTAAAGAAAGGTTTCATCTTTTCAAGGTTTAGTCAAGAATGAGTTAGGTTTCTCTTGAAAATATTTGAAACTTCCTTTTTCTTCCTCTCAAGTTCGGCCATGAGTGCCTTGATGAGTAGAAAAATGAGAGCTTGATGATGAGGGTTTCATGTTGATGTTGGTCACATGAATAAACTCTAAACCTTGAGTTTTTGAAAGAAAGGCTTGCCCTTTTTAAACATTAGTTAAGAATGAGCTTATGATTCTCTTGAACATTTGTTTAGCTTTTCTTTTCCTTTCAAACATTTTCGGCCATCCCCATGGTTCCTTGAGGATCATGATTTCTTTTTGGTACTTTAGCACTAATAACTTTCTTTTCTTGTGAGGGTGAGTTTTGGGTTGGAACTTTGGTTCTTTCTAAAGTCTTGCATGAGCTCTAGATAAGATGTAAAAGAAATTGCATCCATGTTTACTTTATGCTACCACTAAATCCCCAAGATAAAGAAATGAACTTGCACTTCATGTTTTAATTTCAAGTCATCACTAAACTCAAAGATTAAAAAGAATGTGCATTTCATATTTACTTTAAGCTATCACTTTATCTTCTAATGAACTATAAAAATAGAATGCATAGCATGTTTACTTTATGTCATCACCCTAAACTACTAGAGCTCAAAAGACTTGCCCATTTCATCTTGAGAAAAGATTTACCAAAGGGGTATCCCTTTGAATATGTATTCGGCCAAGTGATGAAAATGGCTCCTTAAGGAGTTCATTTAGTTACTTAGGCCTACAACCTATGTCTCAAGGGTTTTCCTAGCTTATGTGGACTTAGTCTATGCTCTAGACACATTTTCAAGGTTTAATCTTGTTCCAAAGAACCTTTTATGGCTGCTGCCCCATGTGCTTTGTGATGGTCTTTAATAAAATAAAATGGTTTCCAAAGAGTTTTAGAAGCTCCAAAGGTGTTCCAAGAGAAACTAGCAACCCATATGCATTAAAGTGAAGTTTTCCTATGATTTAATGACACATGTTTTCGGTTCTGCCTTGATAGTTTACAGCACCTTAAATTCTGTTTTGGGTGGTCTAAATATGCTTAAATACCTTGCCAAGTATGTGATAATTATTCTAGACATTTTAAAGTACACTTAGTAACTTTATTTGCTTGATATGTGAATTCTAGAATTACATAGAAACAGAAAATTTTAGATTCTGTCCAGCCTTGTTAAAGTAGTTAGATTCACATTATATGATGTCTAGATGAGTGGAAGTGGCTCATAATTGGTTTAGGAATTAATTATTACATCATAGAAAAAGTCGAAAGTGAGAAAGGACCTAAAACGCACATTCTAGGATACCGTAATTCATCTAAATTAGCACACTGCCTAAACTGTCCAGCCATAATTAATTAGGTTTTAGGACTTAATAAATTATGGAGAAAAGGTTAATCGATCCCTTAAACCTATGAGAACATAATATGCTAGTTTGAGGTTACCCGATTTAGGGATTTTTCTTTAAGGGGGTGATTTGTAAACTCTTGGCTAAGGATAGATTATTGTGTTATCCCATGACTAGTATGATGCTATGTGAACTATCATTTCTTAATGCTAGTTTTATTATCGCATGTGGTTGTTCTTTAAGAACTTAGAAATGCCTATGTTGTAACATGAGATATGTGACATGTATGTTTTGAGTGGCATTTCATGAAACATGCTAAGATTTAAGGTGACTTAAACTATGAGAAAACGATCCTTTTGAACCACCAAATTATGGGTGGGGATGAGATGATTCTATGCCCCCTAGACCCGTACTTTAAGTCGGGACCTTTAACTTATCCAAAAAGATAAGTCCAGATGCTAGTGACGACTAGCTTGGTATGAGCTCATAACCTAGTTACATCTCCCAAGGGAGACCAGGTAGGGTGGCCCCAGGAAGAAAATGATAATACTTTAATGTCACCTAAGTAACCAAGTTAAGTTACCATGCACCATGTACTATGTTCCATGATATATGATTTTATGTTCCATGATCTATGATTTTATGTACCACGATCTATGAGTTTATGTGTCATGATCCATGTCAATAGTACCTATGAATTATGATTCCAGTTTCATGAATTATAGATTATGTAACCAAGAGGTTTTAGAATTAAAAAGAATGGGCCTTGGAAGTTAACGTTTTCAAACTTCATAATTGAACCATTGCATGACCATGATTTTTAATAAGAAACCAAGGTCCCTGAGGATGTAGAAGATGACACCTACGTAGAAGGAAAAACCCTACTGAGTTTCTTTAGCAAGAAATCTCATTCCCTCTATCTATTTCTTTCCTTTACGTCTTCAGATCGGGATGGCGACGTTCGTCCTCTACACTGACACGCCCATCTGGGAGATCCACCATGACCCCGAGCTTGGGTCATACCATTTTGAGGGCTTCTGCACTGTAAGTGTGTTCATGTTTCTTGGGCGGCCCTTTGCTCATCCTATAGATAGTTATCTGTTCACCCCGACGTCTCCTTATGACAACGCTACTATTTTTGAGCGCGCCCGTATGCTTGAAGAGAGGATCTTACGGACACACTTTGCCAGTTCGGGAGCAGTACCAGAGTACGTACAACACACTCAGCACTCGGAGGAGGATCCCTCAGAGGACACCGCTACCCACCTGTATGGAGAGGATTCTGCCCCCACTCCCTCGCGTATGCCCATGGGTAGCGAGGAGACGATGACTCAGCCTCGGAGAGCCCCAGTGCTCGGTCCACGTCCTAGACATAGAGGATAGGGCCAGTTTTCAGGCATGCCTGCCCCAACCGAGCTTCGTCCATGGATTGGTTATCTTCCACCTTACTTGTGGCGTTAGATGTAGGATGGTGGGTAGTCCTTAGTGCACGCACGTCACGTAGATTGGATAAACTTTCTTTTGTATCGAGGTTATCCACTTTAGATGCACTTGGAAATGGGTGTTCCTTTTATGTTTTCACGTTACGTGATTCCCATTTCTATGTATTTTCATGTTTCAGTTGTATTCGCATTTCCTTATGTACTTGAAAAGTCCTACCCTTAGGGTAGGCATAGTATATGCATGAAGTATTTCAGATGTGATGATGTCATGTTGATTTGGAGCCACTTCTATGTTATTGTTTCCGCATTTATTTATACCGTCTATATTGTGTTACACGCGGCTCCTATTTTAACAAGATTTCAAAAAAAAATTTGGGTCGTACTTTCCTTAAGCTATTTTCAAGTAATAGAACTATGACAAGAGGTAATAACTAATATTTGGCCTAAGTACGTACTAGTGGTATCGGGTCAAATATTAGGGTGTTACATAAAAGCAGAAATGCTGAAAAAATCTCTCCACACTTCCTGTGCCGTTCATCATAATATGTAATCAATTATCTTGAAGTGTAAAAATCTTCTTTTCTTACTCAGTAACGATTTGTATGCTCTTCTCATTAAGAGATATAAGAAAGGAATCGCTCATGTTTCCCATGTCTGCTTTAGCAAACATTCTTAAGTAAGCATGGGTGTAGGTTAGTTTAAGTGGCAACCCAAACACATAACTTTGTAACCTTGATTCGATAGTGATCAGTATAAGACATAGCTTGGAGAGGGTAAGGTAAAACTACTTGCAATAGGATAATAAAGGTATTTGCTTATCTTGGTTTAACTTGGAAAGGCTGGTACAAAACTACTCTATTTAGCTTGGAGAGGTTGGTACAGAACTATTCAGTTAAGTCACAGCTGGGATTAGCCACTGTGCAAGTGAGAGCTTGGGAAGGCTATTGTAAAGACTATCTGTTTACTTTCTCAAGTTAAGAAAGTTGTCGTTAATGAAATCTCAATGTGTGTTGAGTACTGGATGTAGGCAGGTTGGCCAAACTAGTACAAAAATTCTTGTGTTTATTCTCTCTTCCTTGATCTTTTAATTCTATCATTATGCACTTTGTGTTAATCCTTAATTAAGAATTGTTATAGTGCCATGATAACCTATATGGTTCTGAGATTTATTTTTTGAAACTATTAACCATCTTTCCACAGCTCTTCAAGCCAAAAGCTTGATAGTACTTTTCATTAAAAGTTTTAGATTTGAAGATAACTTCAAAAACACGATTCAACCCCCCTTCTCATGCACCCTTTCACCAACAATGTTCTTGCAAGCTCTTGACCGATCATACTCATGCTCATGCCCACCATTCCATCCACGCCAGCATCTTCAATGTATGCCAACATGACAAACGGGCATATGCACACCTTTGAACAATGAGAAAGTATATGCAAGATGCAAGAAATGCTAATAGGAGATGTACATAGTGATTCTTGGCACATATTTTGTGCTTTCTTAAAATATTATAATAAGACACGGCTAAAAAAGTTTTATTATATTATTATTATTATTATTATTATGAACCACTGTTTGGACTTGCATTGGAAACAATTAAGGGGCAGGTGAGGGCACAATAACCATGCTGCCCACCTTAGACCACTATGAAGCTTTTACTTTAACTAAGTTCAATCCCTTCCTGTGCTCTTCTCGTGTTTGGTTTTGTAATTTTCCAATTGCATTTTGTTGCCCATATTTTTTGCAATTAATTACTTTCCAAATCACAAAGATACAACTTTAGCTAGCTGATTCTATTAATAAATTATCTGAATCAATATTACTTAAGCAATTACAATATTATTTTTTTATGTTAAAACAATTAAATTGTAACATATTTATGATAAGGATAATTATAGAAAAATAAATTATAATTATTTTGATTTCATTCCTTTCCATTTTATTATCCAAACAATGGAGTGGGATCTCTAATCCATTCCACTTCACTCCATTCTACTCCATTCCACCTTATTCCATTCCACTTCATCCACCATTGACTATCCAAACAAAGCTAAAGACATAAACTCCTGCCACAAATTGTTCTATGTTTACACACAACAAAATCGCCATTCATTTCTTTCTCTCAAACATATAGGCTCTTTCTCCCCCCCCCCCCCAATTTATAGTAAAACTATCACCGCTATGGACTCCTCTAACCTCCAGCTCTTCTGCCTCCGACCATGATGCCCACCCTCTGTTAGTGTTGTTGGAAGTCCTGTGCCACTATTTTTCACTCTTACTGGACTTCGCTAGCATTAAGTCGAACAACGTATCTTAGTAACCTCTGCAAAATTTAGTGCACAAAATCTATTGGGGTGAGGCCTCTCCTAAATCCAAATGGAACAAATTTGTTGAGCTTAAACTATATAGAATTCACATATTAAATACATGAAAAAAAAACACATACACACACACAAAAGGCTGAAATGTGCCAGAAAAGTAAGTGGCTTGCTTTTTGCTTTTCCTTTGCCACAAAAGTTAAACAACAACGTGATGAGTTAAGCACTCCTCCAACATCATGATGAAAAGTTGAAGCTCTCCACCGAAAGCATTAAAAGCACTAGCTCGAAATGAAATTGCAAAGGGTGGAATGGCTCTATAAGTAAAGGCCAGAACCATGGTTATCTTCATCCAAAGCTGAGAAACAATTCCTCAGCAGTAGTTGAAGAAGCAGAGGAAGCTTCTTGTAGTGTAAGAAAAATAAAGAGTGTGTGTAAGAAAAATAGAGGATGATCTTTGATGTTGGAGCAATTGGAATTAAAGTTGAAGATGTTGATCAAGCTATGATCTTATTGACTTCACTATGTCCATCTTATGATAATTTCTGTGATACCATACTTTATGGTAGATTCGATATCTCAGTGAAAAATGTCAAAGAATCATTGATGATAAAGGAACATCAGAAGTTAGTATCTGGATCCAGTGCTGAAGGTCCTATAGATGGGTTATTTGTGACGAGAGGGCATAATTAAGAAAGATGATCTGTAAGCAAGAGCAACAGAAAATCAAAGTCCAAAAAGCATAAATTTGTAAAGTGCTTTCATTGTCACCAGATAGGACAAATCAGAAGAACTTGCCCAGAGAGAAAGGAGAAATCAGGAGATTTTGCGTACATAACAATTGAAAGTTTTGATGATAGTGATACTGATGCTGGTTCGGCCTTGACAGTATTCACAGGTGACACCGGAAGTGAGTGGATCATGGATTCTGGAATATTCTTTCAAATGACACCTAATCAAAGCTTTTTCTTATCCTATAGAAAGCAAGAGGGAAACGTTAGATTAGGAGATAATAGAATTATTCCAATTGCTAGTGAAGGAGATGTGCAAGTCAATTTGGATAATGGTACTAAAAAGATGTTTCAAGCATGGCATGTACTGGAACTGGGTAGAAACCTGATCTCATTGAGTGCCCTAGATAATGGCGGTACAAGTTCATTGGAGAGGGTGGTTTCTTGAAGGTATTCAAAGGCTCGATGGGCGGAATCTATTTATTGCTTAGAAGCATAGTAGATGGAACTACTGCTGTTCTATCCGCTGGATGAAATGATGATGCTACACGATTGTGGCACATGAGGATTAGTCATATGAGTGAGAAATGAATGACCATACTTGCTGGCAGAGGCTTGCTAAAAGGCCTGAATAATTGTAAACTTTGTTTCTATGAAAATTGTGTATTTGGAAAGCAGAAACGGGTGAAGTTCAATTATGGCAAACATAACAGCAAATGGATATTGGAGTATGTCCACTCAAATGTGTGGGGTCTAGCCCCTATTAACTCCTTAAGTAGAGCTCGCTATTTTCTTACTTTGATAGATGATTATTCAAGGAAAGTATGGATTTATTTCTTGAAGGAAAAAGAAGAGGTGTTCGACAAATTCAAGCAATGGAAGGCCATGGTCGAGAAGCAAACCGGGTGGTCAGTCAAGAGACTGAGAATTGATAATGATGGAGAATTTTACAGCAAAGAATTTGGGGAGTTCTGTAGAAATACTAGTATAGTAAGGAACCATACTATACCAGGAACACCACAACAAAATGGAGTTGCAGAATAGATGAACATAACACTTTTGGAGCATGCAAGATGCATGCGAATCAATACTGTACTTCCCAAATCATTTTGGGCTGAGGCAGTCAATATAGCTATATACGTGATAAACAAATCTCCATCAACTGCTATTGATATGAAGATTCCATAAGAGGTATGTTTGGTCGACTTGTAAACTATTCTAGTTTGAAGATATTTGGTTACCCTGCGTATGCCCATGTGAATGATGGTAAACTTAAGGTGAGGGCAGGAAGGTGTATATTTCTAGGGCATGCATGAGGGGTGAAAGGCTACAAACTGTGGTGTACAGAAAAGGCAGGTTCACCAAAAATCATTGTTAGTGGAGATGCACTTTTGACGAGGCGGCAATGCTAAATCAAAAGAAGGAATCTAACTAGATGAGGCAAAGATAGATCATGGTACTAAGAAGTAGGTGGAGATAGAGATTAACTGTGGAAAGGTGAAGCAAGAAGATCAACTAAGTACTTCAGGGATTGCTCAACCTAAAGTAGAATAACAAGATGAGCAAACATGGAAACGCACATTGGGAAGCTGTGAAACAAATTATGCGGCACCTAAGAGGTTCCACTGATATCTGTTTAGTGTATGAAAGTCTAAAGAACCATGGAGTTGTGGGTTATGTAGATTCTGATTATGCAGGTAACTTGGATAAAATGAGATCATTGATAGGTATATCTTTATAGTCTTTGGATGTACTATTAGCCGGAAGGTGACACTACAATCTACAGTGACATTGTCAACTACTGAAGCTGAGTATATGGTGTTGACTGAGGCTGTTAAAGAGAGCATTTGGGTGCATGGTCTTTTGGATAGTTTTCGGTTGAATTAACATGTACTAGTTGTATGTTGTGATAGTCAAAGTGCCATTTATTTGGCTAAAAACCTAGTCTATCATGAAAAGGAGTAAGTACATTAATGTTAGACTTCATTTTGTTAGAGAAAGTATCAACAACGGTGCTATTGTAATTGAAAAAATAGCTATAGTTGAGAACCCAGCTGACATGATGACAAAACCATTGCTGATTGACAAGTTTAAGCATTGCTTGAGCTTTGTCAATATTTGTAGAGATTGAAGACTGTTGCAAAATGCAAGCCGAGGTGGAGAATTATCAGAAAAGTAAGTGGCTTGCTTTTGCTTTTCCTTTGCCACAAAAGTTAAAGAACAACATGATGAATTAAGCATTCCTCCAACCTCATGATGAAAAGTTGAAGCTCTCCATCAAAAGCATTGAAAACACCAGCTCAAAATGTAATTGTAAAGGGTGGAATGGCTCTATAAATAGAGGCCAGAACCACGATTATCTTCATCCAAAGCTGAGAAGCAGTTCCTCAATAGTAGTAGAAGAAGTAGAATAAGCTTCTTGAAGTGTGAGAAAAATAGAATGTGTAAGAAAATTCCAAGAGGATAGTGTGAGTATATACTTGGGTTTTGGGTATATTTTCTAGATCTCTATAATACTATAAAATGTAGTAGAAAAGATTCTCACTGGGGATACACTATATTGCAACTACTCTTTAAATATAGTGAAATATTTTTTGGAGTTTGGTCCGTGATTTTTCCCTCAAAATTACTAGAGGGTTTTCCACGTTAAAATTTCCTATGCAGTTCTCTTGATCTATTTTGTTGGTGTGAATAGTGACAAGTGGGTCCTATGGTGAAGTACTAATTACGTGCTTTATTTTATCCATTACTCTCCATAAATTTGGGTGCACTTCCGCTCATATTCATAAAGTGTTTATTACACTTAGGGTGTACTCAACTTTGATATTACTAACAAAATGAAATTAAGAGTTAATTAATTAGAAACGGATGATAATGTTTTGGGTCAAATCGTGGGAAGTAAGAAGTTGATATGGCAATGGAAGAAGAAGAAAGAGAAAGGGCCATTGGGAATTAATTGGGAAAGTGAGGGAAAATGTTTATTGTAATGCGGATTGTATGGTTGGCATTATGTGAAAATTGGATAAATACCTAAGGGAATAATAGTCATTTCATATTTTTTAATTTTTAAAAAATAATTCTTCTTTATTATTAATGCTTTATTATTAATAAGGGAGATTTTTGTAATAATTTTGAAACAATTTAGGAAGGTAATGTAATTTTAAAATCTAAGAGAAGGTAAATATAATATAATACCTATTGAAATCAAGAGAGTTTGTTGTAATTTATCTTTAGACTAATGTAATAACATTTTGATTAGTTAGATGCTAACCTTTCTTAAAAATGAAGTCGGCTATTAATGTAACGCTTCGTCTTTTCTTGCGTTGCAAAAATGACCAAAATGCCCCTAGGTCATTTTTGTATGAATATCGAGGCCGGCCAGTCCCGGCCACCTCCAAAGGGATATCTTAATATTAGGAGTAGGTTACATAAGGATTAGATAGCAATCTGTACAAAAATCGCGATTTGTGATTTTTCCCTGTGAAAATGACCAAAATGCCCCTGAGGTCATTTTTGCCCGGAATTTGAGGACGGCCAACCCGGGCCATCCTCAAAGGGTTAGTTTAACTTTTGAAGGGGATTAAATGCATTCGAAATAATAACAGAGTGAAAATCTCATTCTTTGGACTTTCGGCACAAAATGACAAAAATACCTCTACGGTATTTTTACACGAGATTTAGTGCCGACTAAGCCCGAAAAGATTTCCCAGGAGTTTGAAATGTTCTTTCTATGTAGTGCTTGATGATTGGATGAGTCTGGGTGGTCCTGGAGAGTTTTGATGTGAAATGACCTTTTTACCTATAGATAAGTGCATAATGAGCTTAATTAAACGATTAAGGAAACCTAAGCAATATTAGGCTCTAATTAAAGGTAATTTAATTTTAATTATTAATCTTGAGTCAAAATAATTAATTAAGGTTGTTTAGGGCCAAAAAGTATTTAAGGAATTTAAAATTTCATTCTTAGTCATAAAGCATCTAAGACGTCATGTCATGTCCTGCCCAAATAGTATTTTCTCTCTCCACTTCCTTAATTTTAGGAGATGTGTTCCTATTTGAAATTCAAATTAATCTTATTTAACTCAAACTAAACAAGGTTAATTCAAACTAAGTAAGTATGACAACTCTTTAATTATGTCTTGAAATTCCTAAACACATGCTTACAACTCCAAACACTTAATTACCAACCCCTAAACTTTTGCCTAATCAAACTTACCTCTAATTCATGTCCTAACCCACATGAAATGAATATTTTTCCCACCCAAACAGCCAAGGCAGCTGCTGCCTCCCCCAAAAACACCCTCATATTTATTCATTTACAACCCAAAATTCTCATTTCTCACCTTTGTGTCAAAAACATTTGTCTTAGAATCCTCTCAACTGCAAGTTTTCTTTCTACATTTCCAACTTCAAGAAACTCCTTCCACCATTACCACAAACAACCTTGAACCACCACACTATCACCTCAAACCACCTCCTAAATACACAACCTTTCCATTCCTAAGCTTGAAAATGCAAGAAAAATCCTTCCTTTCTTTTCTTCGTCTAAGGCTTGGTTCCTTAGTTTTATTTCATTTTCGGCCTCATCTCTTTTTCCTCTTAGATTTTGGTTTTTGTTGTTTATATGAGTTTAGATCATAGCTTGATGATGAGTATCTTTGATGGTGGTTTCACATCAACAACCTTAAGATCTCTAAAGCCTAAGATTTTGATCTTCTTGGCTCATTGCTTTTTTTTTGGTTTTCATTTCTCAATTCCTCTTCATTTTTGGTTTCAAAGAGAAACATAGGAAAGAAATGTTGTTAGTAGTTTTCTTCTCTTTGTTCTTTGCTTTGAGCTTGATAGTGAGTCCAAGAGATAAAGTTCTTGGAAGCATGGTGTGGATGGACTCTAAAGCTTACTAATGTTTAAGATCTACCAGGAGCAAGAAACTAATCTTGTAAGGTTTTTGAGCTTTAAGTGAACAAGATGTAAAATCAGCTTGCATGCATATTTACTTGTACACTATCACCTAAATCTAAGTTACCTCAAATTCAACTCCTAACCCACATGAAATGAATATTTTTCCCTCCCAAACAGCCAAGACAGCAGCTGCCTCCCCCCAAAATGCCCTCATATGTATTCATTTTACAACCCAAAAATCTCATTTCTGACCATTTACTTTTTTGGCAAACTTTTGTGTCAAAAAAATTTGTCTTAGAATCCTCTCAACTGCAAGCTTTCTTTCTACACCTCCAACATCAAGAAACTCCTTCCACCTCCTAAATACACAACCTTTCCATTCCTAAGCTTGAAAACACAAGCAAAATCCTTCCTCTTTTTTCTTCGTCTATGGCTTCGTTCCTTAGTTTTATTTCATTTTCTGCCTCATCTCTTTTTCCTTTTAGATTTTGGTTTTTATTGTTGATATGAGTTTAGATCATAGCTTGATGATGAGTATCTTTGAAGGTGGTTTGACATCACCAACCTTAAGATCTCTAAAGCCTAAGATGTTGATCTTCTTGGTTCATTGCTTTTTTTCGATTTTCATTTCTCATTTCCTTTTCATTTTCGGTTTCAAAGAGAAACCTAGGAAAGAAATGTTCTTAGTAGTTTACTTCTCTTTGTTCTTTGTTTTGAGCTTGAAGGTGAGTCTAAGAGATAAGGTTCTTGGAAGCATGGTGTGGATGGACTCTAAAGCTTACTAAAGTTAAAAATCTACTAGGAGCAAGAAACTAATCTTGTAAGGTTTTTGAGCTTTAAGTGAACAAGATGTAAAATAAGCTTGCATGCATATTTACTTTTACACTATCACCTAAATCTAACTTACCTCTAATTCATGTCCTAGCCCACATGAAATGAATATTTTTCCTCCCAAACAACCAAGGCAGCTGCTGCCTCCCCCCAAAACACTCTCATATTTATTCATTTTATAATCCAAAATTCTCATTTGTCACCATTTACTTTTTTGGCAAACTTTTGTGACAAAAAATGTTGTCTTAGAATCCTCTCAACTGCAAGCTTTCTTTCTACACTTCCAACTTCAAGAGACTCCTTCCACCACTACCACTAACAACCTTAAACCACCACAGCACCACCTCAAACCAGCTCCAAAATACACAACCTTTTCATTCCTATGCTTGAAAATGCAAGAAAAATCCTTCCTCTCTTTTCTTCGTCTAAGGCTTGGTTCTTTAGTTTTATTTCATTTTCGGCCTCATCTCTTTTTCCTCTTAGATTTTGGTTTTTGTTGTTGATAGGAGTTTAGATCATAGCTTGATGATGAGTATCTTTGATGGTGGTTTGATATCACCAACCATAAGATCTCTAAAGCCTAAGATTTTGATCTTCTTGGCTCATTGCTTTTTTTTCGGTTTTCATTTCTCAATTCCTCTTCATTTTCGGTTTCAAAAAGAAACCTAGGAAAGAAATGTTGTTGGTAGTTTTCTTCTCTTTGTTCTTTGCTTTGAGCTTGATGGTGAGTCCAAGAGATAAGGTTCTTGGAAGCATGGTGTGGATGGACTCTAAAGCTTACTAATGTTTAAGATCTACCAGGAGCAAGAAACTAATCTTGTAAGGTTTTTCAACTTTAAGTGAATAAGATGTAAAATAAGCTTGCATGCATATTTACTTTTATGCTATCACCTAAATCTAACTTACCTCTTATTCATGTCATAGTCCACATGAAATGAATATTTTTTCCTCCTAAACAGCCAAGGCAGCTGCTGCCTCCTCCCAAAACACCATGATATTTATTCATTTTACAACCCAAAAATCTCATTTCTCGCCATTTACTTTTTTGGCAAACTTTTGTGTCAAAAAGAGTTGTCTTAGAATCCTCTCAACTGCAAGCTTTCTTTCTACACCTCCAACTTCAAGAAACTCCTTCCACCACTACCACAAACAACCTTGAACCACCACACCACCACCTCAAACAACCTCCTAAATACACAACCTTTCCATTCCTAAGCTTGAAAACACAAGCAAAATCGTTCCTCTTTTTTCTTCGTCTAAGGCTTCGTTCCTTAGTTTTATTTCATTTTCGGCCTCATCTCTTTTTCCTTTTAGATTTTGGTTTTTATTGTTGATATGAGTTTAGATCATAGCTTGTTGATGAGTATCTTTGAAGGTGGTTTGACATCACCAACCTTAAGATCTCTAAAGCCTAAGATGTTGATCTTCTTGGTTCATTGCTTTTTTTCGATTTTCATTTCTCATTTCCTTTTCATTTTCGGTTTCAAAGAGAAACCTAGGAAAGAAATGTTCTTAGTAGTTTACTTCTCTTTGTTCTTTGTTTTGAGCTTGATGGTGAGTCTAAGAGATAAGGTTCTTGGAAGCATGGTGTAGATGGACTCTAAAGCTTTCTAACGTTAAAAATCTACTAGGAGCAAGAAACTAATCTTGTAAGGTTTTTGAGCTTTAAGTGAACAAGATGTAAAATAAGCTTGCATGCATATTTACTTTTACACTATCACCTAACTCTAACTTACGTCTAATTCATGTCCTAACCCGCATGAAATGAATATTTTTCCCTTCCAAACAGCCACGGCACCTGCTGCCTCCCCCCAAAACACCCTCATATTTATTCATTTTACAACCCAAAAATCTCATTTCTCACAATTTACTTTTTTGGCAAACTTTTGTGTAAAAAAACGTTGTCTTAGAATCTTCTCAACTGCAAGCTTTCTTTCTACACTTCCAACTTCAAGAAACTCCTTCCACCACTATCGCAAACAACCTTGAACCACCACACAACCACCTTAAACCACCTGCTGAATACTAACCTGTCCATTCCTAAGCTTGAAAACGCAAGAAAAATCCTTCCTCTCTTTTCTTCGTCAAAGGCTTGGTTCCTTAGTTTTGTTTCATTTTCGGCCCTATATCTTTTTCCTCTTTGATTTTGGTTTTTGTTGTTTATATGAGTTTAGATCATAGCTTGATGATGAGTATCTTTGATGGTGGTTTCACATCACCAACCTTAAGATCTCTAAAGCCTAAGATTTTGATCTTCTTGGCTCATTGCTTTTTTTTTGGTTTTCAATTCTCAATTCCTCTTCATTTTCGGTTTCAAAGAGAAACATAGGAAAGAAATGTTGTTAGTAGTTTTCTTCTCTTTGTTCTTTGCTTTGAGCTTGATGGTGAGACCAACAAATAAAGTTCTTGGAACCATGGTGTGGATGGACTCTAAAGCTTACTAATGTTTAAGATCTACTAGGAGCAAGAAACTAATCTTGTAAGGTTTTTGAGCTTTAAGGGAACAAGATGTAAAATAAGCTTGCATGCATATTTACTTTTATGCTATCACCTAAATCTAACTTACCTCTAATTCATGTTCTAACCCACATGAAATGAATCTTTTTCCCTCCCAAACAGCCAAGGCAGTTGCTGCCTCCCCCCAAAACACTCTCATTTTTATTCATTTTACAATCCAAAAATCTCATTTCTCACCATTTAATTTTTTGGCAAACTTTT
Source organism: Dalbergia cultrata (assembly GCA_031216105.1). Taxonomy (NCBI): domain Eukaryota; kingdom Viridiplantae; phylum Streptophyta; class Magnoliopsida; order Fabales; family Fabaceae; genus Dalbergia; species Dalbergia cultrata. Next base: position 33,302,595 of record CM062346.1, on the reverse strand, counting down.
GTGTCAAAAAAGGTTGTCTTAGAATCCTCTCAACTGCAAGCTTTCTTTCTACACTTCCAACTTCAAGAAACTCCTTCCACCATTACCACAAAGAAACTTGAACCACCACACCACCACCTCAAACCACTGCCTAAATACACAACCTTTCCATTCCTAAGCTTGAAAACGCAAGAAAAAGCCTTCCTCTCTTTTCTTCGCTTAAGGCTTGTTTCCTTAGTTTTATTTCATTTTCGGCCTCATCTCTTTTTCCTCTTAGATTTTGGTTTTTGTTGTTGATATGAGTTTAGATCATAGCTTGATGATGAGTATCTTTGATGGTGGTTTGACGTCACCAACCTTAAGATATCTAAAGCCTAAGATTTTGATCTTCTTGGTTCAATGCTTTTTTTCGGTTTTCATTTCTGAATTCCTTTTCATTTTCAGTTCGAAAGAGAAACATAGGAAAGAAATGTTGTTAGTAGTTTTCTTCTGTTTGTTCTTTGTTTTGAGCTTGATGGTGAGTTCAAGAGATAAGGTTCTTGGAAGCATGGTGTGGATGCGCTCTGAAGCTTACTAATGTTTAATATCTACTAGGAGCAAGAAACTAATTGTGTTAGGGTTTTGAGCTTTAAGTGAACATGATGTAAAATAAGCTTGCATGCATATTTACTTTTATGCTATCACCTAAATCTAACTTACCTCTAATTCATGTCGTAACCCATATGAAATGAATATTTTTCCTCCCAAACAACCAAGGTAGCTGCTGCCTCCGCCCAAAACTCTCTCATATTTATTCATTTTATAATCCAAAATTCTCATTTGTCACCATTTACTTTTTTGGCAAACTTTTGTGACAAAAAATGTTGTTTAGAATCCTCTCAACTGCATGCTTTCTTTCTACACTTCCAACTTCAAGAGACTCCATCCACCACTACCACAAACAACCTTAAACCACCACAACAAGAAAAATCAAGAAAAATACACAACCTTTTCATTCCTATGCTTGAAAATGCAAGAAAAATCGTTCCTCTCTTTTCTTCGTCAAAGGCTTGGTTCTTTAGTTTTATTTCATTTTCGGCCTCATATCTTTTTCCCCTTAGATTTTGGTTTTTGTTGTTGATATGAGTTTAGATCATAGCTTGATGATGAGTATCTTTGATGGTGGTTTGATATCACCAACCTTAAGATCTTTTTCCCCTTATCTTGAAAACGCAAGAAAAATCCTTCCTCTCTTTTCTTCGTCTAAGGCTTGGTTCCTTAGTTTTATTTCTTTTTCGCCCTCATCTCTTTTTCCTTTTAGATTTTGGTTTTTGTTGTTGATATGAGTTTAGATCATAGCTTGATGATGAGTATTTTTGAGGGTGGTTTGATATCACCAACCTTACGATCTCTAAAGCCTAAGATTTTGATCTTCTTGGTTGATTGCTTTTTTGTCGGTTTTCATTTCTCAATTCCTCTTCATTTTCGGTTTCAATAAGAAACATAGGAAAGAAATGTTGTTGGTAGTTTTCTTCTCTTTGTTCTTTACTCTGAGCTTGATGGTGAGTCCAAGAGATAAGGTTCTTGGAAGCATGGTGTGGATGGACTCTAAAGCTTACTAATGTTTAAGAGCAAGAAACTAATCTTGTAAGGTTTTTCAACTTTAAGTGAACAAGATGTAAAATAAGCTTACATGCATATTTACTTTTATGCTATCACCTAAATCTAACTTTCCTCTTATTCATGTCCTAGTCCACATGAAATGAATATTTTTTCCTCCTAAACAGCCAAGGCAGCTGCTGCCTCCCCCCAAAACACCATGATATTTATTCATTTTACAACCCAAAAATCTCATTTCTCGCCATTTACTTTTTTGGCAAACTTTTGTGTCAAAATAAGTTGTCTTAGAATCCTCTCAACTGCAAGCTTTCTTTCTACACTTCTAACTTCAAGAAACTCCTTCCACCATTACCACAAACAACCTTGAAACACCACACCACCACCTTAAACCACCACCTAAATACACAACCTTTCCATCCCTCATCTTGAAAACGCAAGAAAAATCCTTCCTCTCTTTTCTTCGTCTAAGGCTTGGTTCCTTAGTTTTATTTCTTTTTCGGCCTCATCTCCCTTTCCTCTTAGGTTTTGGTTTTTGTTGTTGATATGAATTTAGATCATAGCTTGATGATGAGTATCTTTGACGGTGGTTTGACGTCACCAACATTAAGATCTCTAAAGCCTAAGATTTTCATCTTCTTGGCTCATTGTTTCAAAGAGAAATATAGGAAAGAAATTATGTTGGTAGTTTTCTTCTTTTTGTTCTTCGCTTTGAGCTTGATGGTGAGTCCAAGAGATAAGGTTCTTGGAAGCATGGTGTGGATGGACTCTAATGCTTACTAATGTTGAAGATCTACTAGGAGCAAGAAACTAATCTTGTATGGTTTTCGAGCTTTAAGTGAACAAGATGTAAAATATGCTTGCAAGCATATTTACTTTTATGCTATGACCTAAATCTAACTTACCTCTAATTCATGTCATAGTCCACATGAAATGAATATTTTTCCCTCCCAAACAGCCAAGGCAGCTGCTGCCTACCCCCAAAACACCTTCGTATTTATTCATTTTACCACCCAAAAATCTCATTTCTCGCCATTCACTTTTTTGGCAAGCTTTTGTGTCACAAAAGTTGACTTAGAATCCTCTCAACTGCAAGCTTTCTTTCTACACTTCCAACTTCAAAGACTCCTTCCACCACTACCACAAACAACCTTGAACCACCTCAAACCACCTCCAAAATACACAACCTTTTCATTCCTAAGCTTGAAAATGCAAGAAAAATCCTTCCCTTCTTTTCTTCGTCTAAGGCTTGGTTCCTTAGTTTTATTTCATTTTGGGCCTCATCCCTTTTTCCTTTTAGATTTTGGTTTTTGTTGTTGATATGAGTTTAGATCATAGCTTGATGATGAGTATCTTTGATGGTGGTTTCATATCACCAACCTTAAGATCTCTAAAGCCTAAGATTTTGATCTTCTTGGTTCATTGCTTTTTTTTTTTCGGTTTTCATTTCTCAATTCCTCTTCATTTTCGGTTTCAAAGAGAAACATAGGAAAGAAACGTTGTTAGTAGTTTTCTTCTCTTTGTTCTTTGCTTTGAGCTTGATGGTGAGTCCAAGAGATAAGGTTCTTGGAAGCATGGTGTGGATGGACTCTAAAGCTTACTAATGTTTATGATCTACTAGGAGCAAGAAACTAATCTTGTAAGGTTGCTGAGCTTTAAGTGAACAAGATGTAAAATAAGCTTGCATGCATATTTACTTTTATGCTATCACGTAAATCTAACTTACGTCTAATTCATGTCCTAACCCACATGAAATGAAATTTTTTCCCTCCCAAACAGCCAAGGCAGCTGCTGCCTCCCCCCAAAACACCCTCATATTTATTCATTTTACAACCAAAAAATCTTATTTCTCACCATTTACTTTTTTGGGTAACTTTTGTGTCAAAAAAAGTTGTCTTAGAATCCTTTCAACTGCAAGCTTTCTTTCTACACTTCCAACTTCAAGAAACTCCTTCCACCACTACCACAAACAACCTTGAACCATGACACAACCACCTTAAACCACCTCCTAAATATACAACCTTTCCATTCCTAAGCTTGAAAACGCAAGAAAAATCCTTCCTCTCTTTTCTTCGCTTAAGGCTTGTTTCCTTAGTTTTATTTCATTTTCGGCTTCATCTCTTTTTCCTCTAAGATTTTGGTTTTTGTTGTTGATATGAGTTTAGATCATAGCTTGATGATGAGTATCTTTGATGGTGGTTTGACGTCACCAACCTTAAGATCTCTAAAGCCTAAGATTTTGAACTTCTTGGTTCAATGCTTTTTTTCGGTTTTCATTTCTGAATTCCTTTTCATTTTCAGTTTGAAAGAGAAACATAGGAAAGAAATGTTGTTGGTAGTTTTCTTCTCTTTGTTCTTTGTTTTGAGCTTGATGGTGAGTTCAAGAGATAAGGTTCTTGGAAGCATGGTGTGGATGCGCTCTGAAGCTTACTAATGTTTAAGATCTACTAGGAGCAAGAAACTATACTTGTTAGGGTTTTGAGCTTTAAGTGAACAAGATGTAAAATAAGCTTGCATGCATATTAACTTTTATGCTATCACCTAAATCTAACTTAGCTCTGATTGATGTCCTAACCCACATGAAATGAATATTTTTCCTCGCAAACAACCAAGACAGCTGCTGCCTCCGCCCAAAACACTCTCATATTTATTCATTTTATAATCCAAAATTCTCATTTGTCACCATATACTTTTTTGGCAAACTTTTGTGACAAAAAATGTTGTCTTAGAATCCTCTCAACTGCAAGCTTTCTTTCTACACTTCCAATTTCAAGAGACTCCTTCCACCACTACCACAAACAACCTTAAAACACCACAGCACCACCTCAAACCAGCTCCAAAATACACAACCTTTTCATTCCTATGCTTGAAAACGCAAGAAAAATCCTTCGTCTCTTTTCTTCGTCTATGGCTTGGTTCCTTAGTTTTATTTCATTTTCGGCCTCATCTCTTTTTCCTTTTAGATTTTGGTTTTTGTTTTTGATATGAGTTTAGATCATAGCTTGATGATGAGTATCTTTGATGGTGGTTTGATATCGCTAACCTTAAGATCTCTAAAGCCTACGATTTTGATCTTCTTGGTTCATTGCTTTTTTTTCGGTTTTCATTTCTCAATTCCTCTTCATTTTTGCTTTCAAAAAGAAACATAGCAAAGAAATGTTGTTGGTAGTTTTCTTCTCTTTGTTCTTTGCTTTGAGCTTGATGGTGAGTCCAAGAGATGAGGTTCTTGGAAGCATGGTGTGGATGGACTCTAAAGCTTACTAATGTTTAAGATCTACCAGGAGCAAGAAACTAATCTTGTAAGGTTTTTCAACTTTAAGTGAACAAGATGTAAAATAAGCTTGCATGCATATTTACTTTTATGCTATCACCTAAATCTAACTTACCTCTTATTCATGTCCTAGTCCACATGAAATGAATATTTTTTCCTCCTAAACAGCCAAGGCAGCTGCTGCCTCCCCCCAAAACACCATGATATTTATTCATTTTACAACCCAAAAATCTCATTTCTCGCCATTTACTTTTTCGGCAAACTTTTGTGTCAAAAAAAGTTGTCTTAGAATCCTCTCAACTGCAAGCTTTCTTTCTACATTTCCAACTTCAAGAAACTCTTTCCTCCATTACCACAAACACCCTTGAACCACCACACCACCACCTTAAACCACCACCTAAATACACAACCTTTCCATCCCTAATCTTGAAAACGCAAGAAAAATCCTTCCTCTCTTTTCTTCATCTAAGGCTTGGTTCCTTAGTTTTATTTCTTTTTCGGCCTCATCTCTTTTTCCTCTTAGATTTTGGTTTTTGTTGTTGATATGAGTTTAGATCATAGCTTGATGATGACTATCTTTGATGGTGGTTTGACGTAACCAACATTAAGATCTCTAAAGCCTATGATTTTGATCTTCTTGGCTCATTGCTTTTTTTTTTTCGGTTTTCACTTCTCAATTCCTCTTCATTTTCGGTTTCAAAGAGAAACATAGGAAAGAAATGATGTTGGTAGTTTTCTTCTCTTTGTTCTTCGCTTTGAGCTTGATGGTGAGTCCAAGAGATAAGGTTCTTGGAAGCATGGTGTGGATGGACTCTAATGCTTACTAATGTTTCAGTTCTACTAGGAGCAAGAAACTAATCTTGTAAGGTTTTCGAGCTTAAAGTGAACAAGATGTAAAATATGCTTGCATGCATATTTACTTTTATGCTATGACCTATATCTAACTTACCTCTAATTCATGTCATAGTCCACATGAAATGAATATTTTTCCCTTCCAAACAGCCAAGGCAGCTGCTGCCTCCCCCCAAAACACCTTCGTATTTATTCATTTTACAACCCAAAAATCTCAGTTCTCGCCATTCACTTTTTTGGCAAAGTTTTGTGTCAAAAAAGTTGACTTAGAATCCTCTCAACTGCAAGCTTTCTTTCTACACTTCCAACTTCAAGAGACTCCTTCCACCACTACCGCAAACAACCTTTAACCACCTGAAACCACCTCCAAAATACACAACCTTTTCATTCCTATGCTTGAAAATGCAAGAAAAATCCTTCCCCTCTTTTCTTTGTCTAAGGCTTGGTTCCTTAGTTTTATTTCATTTTGGGCCTCATCCTTTTTTCCTTGTAGATTTTGGTTTTTGTTGTTGATATGAGTTTAGATCATAGCTTGATGATGAGTATCTTTGATGGTGGTTTCATATCACCAACCTTAAGATCTCTAAAGCCTAAGATTTTGATCTTCTTGGTTCATTGCTTTTTTTTTCGGTTTTCATTTCTCAATTCCTCTTCATTTTCAGTTTCAAAGAGAAACATAGGAAAGAAATGTTGTTGGTAGTTTTCTTCTCTTTGTTCTTTGCTTTGAGCTTGATGGTGAGTCCAAGAGATAAGGTTCTTGGAAGCATGGTGTGGATGGACTCTAAAGCTTACTAATGTTTAAGATCTACTAGGAGCAAGAAACTAATCTTGTAAGGTTGCTGAGCTTTAAGTGACCAAGATGTAAAATAAGCTTGCATGCATATTTACTTTTATGCTATCACGTAAATCTAACTTACATTTAATTCATGTCCTAACCCACATGAAATGAAATTTTTTCCCTCCTAAACAGCCAAGGCAGTTGCTGCCTCCCCCCAAAACACCCTCATATTTATTCATTTTACAACGCAAAAATATCATTTCTCACCATTTATTTTTTTGGGATACTTTTGTGTCAAAAAACGTTGTCTTAGAATCCTCTCAACTGCAAGCTTTCTTTCTACACTTCCAACTTCAAGAAACTCCTTCCACCACTACCACAAAAAAGCTTGAACCACGACACAACCACCTTAAACCACCACCTAAATACACAACCTTTCCATTCCTAAGCTTGAAAACGCAAGAAAAATCCTTTCTCTCTTTTCTCAGCTTAAGGCTTGTTTCCTTAGTTTTATTTCATTTTCGGCCTCATCTCTTTTTCCTCTTAGGTTTTGGTTTTTGTTGTTGATATGAGTTTAGATCATAGCTTGATGATGAGTATCTTTGATGGTGGTTTGACGTCACCAACCTTAAGATCTCTAAAGCCTAAGATTTTGATCTTCTTGGTTCAATGCTTTTTTTCAGTTTTCATTTCTCAATTCCTTTTCATTTTCAGTTTGAAAGAGAAAGATAGGAAAGAAATGTTGTTAGTAGTTTTCTTCTCTTTGTTCTTTGTTTTAAGCTTGATGGTGAGTTCAAGAGATAAGGTTCTTGGAAGCATGGTGTGGATGGGCTTTGAAGCTTACTAATGTTTAAGATCTACTAGGAGCAAGAAACTAATCTTGTTAGGGTTTTGAGCTTTAAGTGAACAAGATGTAAAATAAGCTTGCATGCATATTTACTTTTATGCTATCACCTAAATCTAACTTACCTCTAATTCATGTCCTAACCCACATGAAATGAATATTTTTCCTCCCAAACAACCAAGGCAGCTGCTGCCTCCGCCCAAAACACTCTCATATTTATTCATTTTATAATCCAAAATTCTCATTTGTCACCATTTACTTTTTTGGCAAACTTTTGCGACAAAAAATGTTGTCTTAGAATCCTCTCAACTGCAAGCTTTCTTTCTACACTTCCAACTTCAAAGACTCCTTCCACCACTACCACAAACAACCGTAAACCACCACAGCACCACCTCAAACCAGCTCCAAAATACACAACCTTTTCATTCCTATGCTTGAAAATGCAAGAAAAATCCTTCCTCTCTTTTCTTCGTCTAAGGCTTGGTTCCTTAGTTTTATTTCATTTTCGGCCTCATCTCTTTTTCCTTTTAGATTTTGGTTTTTCTTGTTGATATAAGTTTAGATCATAGCTTGATGATGAGTATCTTTGATGGTGGTTTGATATCACCAACCTTAAGATCTCTAAAGCCTAAGATTTTGATCTTCTGGGTTCATTGCTTTTTTTTCGGTTTTCATTTCTCAATTCCTCTTCATTTTCGGTTTCAAAAAGAAACATAGGAAAGAAATGTTGTTGGTAGTTTTCTTCTCTTTGTTCTTTGCTTTGAGCTTGATGGTGAGTCCAAGAGATAAAGTTCTTGGACGCATGGTGTGGATGGACTCTAAAGCTTACTAATGTTTAAGATCTACCAGGAGCAAGAAACTAATCTTGTAAGGTTTTTCAACTTTAAGTGAACAAGATGTAAAATAAGTTTGCATGCATATTTACTTTTATGCTATCACCTAAATCTAACTTACCTCTTATTCATGTCCTAGTCCACATGAAATGAATATTTTTTCCTCCTAAACAGCCAAGGCAGCTGCTGTCTCCCCCCAAAACACCATGATATGTATTCATTTTACAACCTTAAAAACTCATTTCTCGCCAGTTACTTTTTTGGCAAACTTTTGTGTCAAAATAAGTTGTCTTAGAATCCTCTCAACTGCAAGCTTTCTTTCTACACTTCCAACTTCAAGAAACTCCTTCCACCATTACCACAAACAACCTTGAACCACCACACCACCACCTTAAACCACCGCCTAAATACACAACCTTTCCATCCCTAATCTTGAAAACGCAAGAAAAATAATTTCTCTCTTTTCTTCGTCTAAGGCTTGGTTCCTTAGTTTTATTTCTTTTTCGACCTCATCTCTTTTTCCTCTTAGATTTTGGTTTTTGTTGTTGATATGAGTTTAGATCATAGCTTGATGATGAGTATCTTTGATGGTGGTTTGACGTCCCCAACATTAAGATCTCTAAAGGCTAAGATTTTGATCTTCTTGGCTCATTGCTTTTTTTTTTTCGGTTTTCATTTCTCAATTCCTTTTCATTTTCGGTTTCAAAGAGAAACATAGGAAAGAAATGATGTTGGTAGTTTTCTTCTCTTTGTTCTTTGCTTTGAGCTTGATGGTGAGTCCAAGAGATAAGGTTCTTGGAAGCATCGTGTGGATGGACTCTAATGCTTACAAATGTTTAAGATCTACTAGGAGCAAGAAATTAATCTTGTAAGGTTTTCGAGCTTTAAGTGAACAAGATGTAAAATATGCTTGCATGCGTATTTACTTTTATGCTATCACCTAAATCTAACTTACCTCTAATTCATGTCATATTCCATATGAAATGAATATTTTTCCTTCCCAAACAGCCAAGGCAGCTGCTGCCTCCCCCCAAAACACCTTCGTATTTATTCATTTTACAACCCAAAAATCTCATTTCTTTCCATTCACTTTTTTGGCAAAGTCTTGTGTCAAAAAAGTTGACTTAGAATCCTCTCAACTGCAAGCTTTCTTTCTACACTTCCAACTTCAAAGACTCCTTCCACCACTACCACAAACAACCTTGAACCACCTCAAACCACCTCCAAAATACACAACCTTTTCATTCCTAAGCTTGAAAACGCAAGAAAAATCCTTCCCCTCTTTTCTTCGTCTAAGGCTTGGTTTCTTAGTTTGATTTGCATTTTGGGCCTCATCCCTTTTTCCTTTTAGATTTTGGTTTTTGTTGTTGATATGTGTTTAGATCATAGCATGATGATGAGTATCTTTGATGGTGGTTTCATATCACCAACCTTAAGATCTCTAAAGCCTAAGATTTTGATCTTCTTGGTTCATTGCTTATTTTTTCGATTTTCATTTCTCAATTCCTCTTCATTTTCGGTTTCAAAGAGAAACATAGGAAAGAAATGTTGTTGGTAGTTTTCTTCTCTTTGTTCTTTGCTTTGAGCTTGATGGTGAGTCCAAGAGATAAGGTTCTTGGAAGCATGGTGTGGATGGACTCTAAAGCTTACTAATGTTTAAGATCTACTAGGAGCAAGAAACTAATCTTGTAAGGTTGCTGAGCTTTAAGTGAACAAGATGTAAACTAAGCTTGCATGCATATTTACTTTTATGCTATCACGTAAATCTAACTTACGTCTAATTCATGTCCTAACCCACATGAATTGAAATTTTTTCCCTCCCAAACAGCCAAGGCAGCTGCTGCCTCCCCCCAAAACACCCTCATATTTATTCATTTTACAACGCAAAAATCTCATTTCTCATCATTTAGTTTTTTGGGAAACTTTTGTGTCAAAAAAAGTTATCTTAGAATCCTCTCAACTGCAAGCTATCTTTCTACACTTCCAACTTCAAGAAACTCCTTCCACCACTACCACAAACAACCTTGAACCACGACACAACCACCTTAAACCACCTCCTAAATACACAACCTTTCCATTCCTAAGCTTGAAAATGAAAGAAAAATCCTTCCTCTCTTTTCTTCGCTTAAGGCTTGTTTCCTTAGTTTTATTTCATTTTCGGCCTCATCTCTTTTTCCTCTTAGATTTTGGTTATTGTTGTTGATATGAGTTTAGATCATAGCTTGATGATGAGTATCTTTGATGTTGGTTTGACGTCACCAACCTTAAGATCTCTAAAGCCTAAGATTTTGATCTTCTTGGTTCAATGCTTTTTTTCGGTTTTCATTTTGATCTTCTCTTTGTTCTTTGTTTTGAGCTTGATAGTGAGTTCAAGAGATAAGGTTCTTGGAAGCATGGTGTGGATGGGCTCTGAAGCTTACTAATGTTTAAGATCTACTTGGAGCAGGAAACTAATCTTGTTAGGGTTTTGAGCTTTAAGTGAACAAGATATAAAATAAGCTTGCATGGATATTTACTTTTATGCTATCACCTAAATCTAACTTACCTCTAATTCATGTCCTAACCCACATGAAATGAAATTTTTCCTCCTAAACAACCAAGGCAGCTGCTGCCTCCGCCCAAAACACTCTCATATTTATTCATTTTATAATCCAAAATTCTCATTTGTCACCATTTACTTTTTTGGCAAACTTTTGGGACAAAAAATGTTGTCATAGAATCCTCTCAACTGCAAGCTTTCTTTCTACACTTCCAACTTCAAGAGACTCCTTCCACCACTATCACAAACAACCTTAAACCACCACAGCACCACCTCAAACCAGTTCCAAAATACACAACCTTATCATTCCTATGCTTGAAAATGCAAGAAAAATCCTTCCTCTCTTTTCTTCGTCTAAGGCTTGGTTCCTTAGTTTTATTTCATTTTCAGCCTCATCTTTTTTTCCTGTTAGATTTTGGTTTTTCTTGTTGATATCAGTTTAGATCATAGCTTGATGATGAGTATCTTTGATGGTGGTTTGATATCACCGACCTTAAGATCTCTAAAGCCTAAGATTTGGATCTTCTTGGTTCATTGCTTTTTTTTCGGTTTTCATTTCTCAATTCCTCTTCATTTTCGGTTTCAAAAAGAAACATAGGAAAGAAATGTTGTTGGTAGTTTTCTTCTCTTTGTTCTTTGCTCTGAGCTTGATGGTGAGTCTAAGAGATAAGGTTCTTGGAAGCATGGTGTGGATGGACTCTAAGGCTGACTAATGTTTAAGATCTACCAGGAGCAAGAAACTAATCTTGTAAGGTTTTTCAACTTTAAGTGAACAAGATGTAAAATAAGCTTGCATGCATATTTACTTTTATGCTATCACCTAAATCTAACTTACCTCTTTTTCATGTCCTAGTCCACATGAAATGAATATTTTTTCCTCCTAAACAGCCAAGGCAGCTGCTGCCTCCCCCCAAAACACCATGATATTTATTCATTTTACAACCCAAAAATCTCATTTCTCGCCATTTACTTTTTTGGCAAACTTTTGTGTCAAAATAAGTTGTCTTAGAATCCTCTCAATTGCAAGCTTTCTTTCTACACTTCCAACATCAAGAAGCTAACTCCACCACTACCACAAACAACCTTGAACCAGCACACCACCACCTCAAACCACCGCCTAAATACACAGCCTTTCCGTTCCTAAGCTTGAAAATGCAAGAAAAATCCTTCCTCTCTTTTCTTCGTCTATGGCTTGGTTCCTTAGTTTTATTTCATTTTCGGCCTCATCTCTTTTTCCTCTTAGATTTTGGTTTTTGTTGTTGATATGAGTTTAGATAATAGCTTGATGATGATTATCTTTGGTGGTGGTTTCATATCACCAACCTTAAGATCTCTAAAGCCTAAGATTTTGATCTTCTTGGTTCATTGCTTTTTTTTTTGTTTTCATTTGTCAATTCCTCTTCATTTTCGGTTTCAAAGAGAAACATAGGAAAGAAATGTTGTTGGTAGTTTTCTTCTCTTTGTTCTTTGCTCTGAGCTTGATGGTGAGTCTAAGAGATAAGGTTCTTGGAAGCATGGTATGGATGGACTCTAAAGCTGACTAATGTTTAAGATCTACCAGGAGCAAGAAACTAATCTTGTAAGGTTTTTCAACTTTAAGTGAACAAGATGTAAAATAAGCTTGCATGCATATTTACTTTTATGCTATCACCTAAATCTAACTTACCTCTTTTTCATGTCCTCGTCCACATGAAATGAATATTTTTTCCTCCTAAACAGCCAAGGCAGCTGCTGCCTCCCCCCAAAACACCATGATATTTATTCATTTTACAACCCAAAAATCTCATTTCTCGCCATTTACTTTTTTGGCAAACTTTTGTGTCAAAAAAAGTTGTCTTAGAATCCTCTCAACTGCAAGCTTTCTTTCTACACTTCCAACATCAAGAAGCTAACTCCACCACTACCACAAACAACCTTGAACCAGCACACCACCACCTCAAACCACCGCCTAAATACACAGCCTTTCCGTTCCAAAGCTTGAAAATGCAAGAAAAATCCTTCCTCTCTTTTCTTCGTCTAAGGCTTGGTTCCTTAGTTTTATTTCATTTTCGGCCTCATCTCTTTTTCCTCTTAGATTTTGGTTTTTGTTGTTGATATGAGTTTAGATCATAGCTTGATGATGATTATCTTTGGTGGTGGTTTCATATCACTAAACTTAAGATCTCTAAAGCCTAAGATTTTGATCTTCTTGGTTCATTGCTTTTTTTTTTTGTTTTCATTTGTCAATTCCTCTTCATTTTCGGTTTCAAAGAGAAACATAGGAAAGAAATGTTGTTGGTAGTTTTCTTCTCTTTGTTCTTTGCTTTGAGCTTGATGGTGAGTCCAAGAGATAAGGTTCTTGGAAGCATGATGTGGATGGACTCTAATGCTTACTAATGTTTAAGATCTGCTAGGAGCAAGAAACTAATCTTGTAAGGTTTTTGAGCTTTAAGTGAACAAGATATAAAATAAGCTTGCATTCATATTTACTTTAATGCTATCACCTAAATCTAACTTACCTCTAATTCATGTCCTAACCCACATGAAATGAAATTTTTTCCCTCCCAAACAGCCAAGGCAGCTGCTGCCTCCCCCCCAAAACACCTTCATATTTATTCATTTTACAACCTAAAAATCTCATTTCTCGCCATTTACTTTTTTGGCAAACTTTTGTGTCAAAAAAAGTTGTCTTAGAATCCTCTCAACTGCAAGCTTTCTTTCTACACTTCCAACATCAAGAAGCTAACTCCACCACTACCACAAACAACCTTGAACCAGCACACCACCACCTCAAACCACCGCCTAAATACACAGCCTTTCCATTCCTAAGCTTGAAAATGCAAGAAAAATCCTTCCTCTCTTTTCTTCGTCTAAGGCTTGGTTCCTTAGTTTTATTTCATTTTCGGCCTCATCTCTTTTTCCTCTTAGATTTTGGTTTTTGTTGTTGATATGAGTTTAGATCATAGCTTGATGATGATTATCTTTGGTGGTGGTTTCATATCACCAACCTTAAGATCTCTAAAGCCTAAGATTTTGATCTTCTTGGTTCATTCGTTTTTTTTTTTGTTTTCATTTGACAATTCCTCTTCATTTTCGGTTTCAAAGAGAAACATAGGAAAGAAATGTTGTTGGTAGTTTTCTTCTCTTTGTTCTTTGCTTTGAGCTTGATGGTGAGTCCAAGAGATAAGGTTCTTGGAAGCATGGTGTGGATGGACTCTAAAGCTTACTAATGTTTAAGATCTACTAGGAGCAAGAAACTAATCTTGTAAGGTTGCTGAGCTTTAAGTGAACAAGATGTAAAATAAGCTTGCATGCATATTTACTTTTATGCTATCACGTAAATCTAACTTACGTCTAATTCATGTCCTAACCCACATGAAATGAAATTTTTTCCCTCCCAAACAGCCAAGGCAGCTGCTGCCTCCCCCCAAAACACCTTCATATTTATTCATTTTACAACCCAAAAATCTCATTTCTCGCCATTTACTTTTTTGGCAAACTTTTGTGTCAAAATAAGTTGTCTTAGAATCCTCTCAACTGCAAGCTTTCTTTCTACACTTCCAACTTCAAGAAACTCCTTCCACCACTACCACAAACAACCTTCAACCAGAACACCACCACCTCAAACCACCGCCTAAATACACAACCTTTCCATTCCTATGCTTGAAAACGCAAGAAAAATCCTTCCTCTTTTTTCTTCGTCTAAGGCTTAGTTCCTTAGTTTTATTTCATTTTCGGCCTCATCTCTTCTTCCTCTTTGATTTTGGTTTTTGTTGTCCATATGAGTTTAGATCATAGCTTCATGATGAGTATCTTTGATGGTGGTTTGACGTCACCAACCTGAAGATCTCTAAAGCCTAAGATTTCGATCTTCTTAGTTCATTGCTTTTTTTTCGGTTTTCATTTCTCAATTCCGTTTCATTTTCGGTTTGAAAGAGAAACATACGAAAGAAATGTTGTTGGTAGTTTTCTTCGCTTTGTTCTTTGTTTTGAGCTTGATGGTGAGTTCAAGAGACAAAGTTCTTGGAAGCATGGTGTGGATGCACTCTAAAGCTTACTAATGTTTAAGATCTAGTAGGAGCAAGAAACTAATCTTGTAAGCTTTTTGAGCGTTAAGTGAACCAGAAGTAAAATAAGCTTGCATGCTTATTTACTTTTATGCTATCACCTAAATCTAACTTACCTATAATTCATGTCCTACCCCACACGAAATGAATCTTTTTCCCTCCCAAACAGCCAAGGCAGCTGCTGCCTCCCCCCAAAACACTCTCATATTTATTCATTTTACAACCAAAAAATCTCATTTCTCGCCATTCACTTTTTTGGCAAACTTTTGTGTCAAAAAAGCTGACTTAGAATCCTCTCAACTGCAAGCTTTCTTTCTACACTTCCAACTTCAAAGACTCCTTCCACCACTACCACAAACAACCTTGAACCACCTCAAACCACCTCCAAAATACACAACCATTTCATTCCTAAGCTTGAAAACGCAAGAAAAATCCTTCCTCTCTTTTCTTCGTCTAAGGCTTGGTTCCTTAGTTTTATTTCATTTTTGGCCTCATCTCTTTTTCCTCTTAGAGTTTGGTTTTTGTTGTTGATATGAGTTTAGATCATAGCTTGATGATGAGTATCTTCGATGGTGGTTTCATATCACCAACCTTAAGATCTCTAAAGCCTAAGATTTTGATCTTCTTGGTTCATTGCTTTTTTTTTTCGGTTTTCATTTCTCAATTCCTCTTCATTTTCGGTTTCAAAGAGAAACATAGGAAAGAAATGTTGTTGGTAGTTTTCTTCTCTTTGTTCTTTGATTTGAGCTTGATGGTGAGTCCAAGATATAAGGTTCTTGGAAGCATGGTGTAGATGGATTCTAAAGCTTTCTAATGTTTAAGATCTACTAGGAGCAAGAAACTAATCTTGTAAGGTTGCTGAGCTTTAAGTGAACAAGATGTAAAATAAGCTTGCATGCATATTTACTTTTATGCTATCACCTAAATCTAACTTACCTCTTTTTCATGTCCTAGTCCACATGAAATGAATATTTTTTCCTCCTAAACAGCCAAGGCAGCTGCTGCCTCCCCCCAAAACACCATGATATTTATTCATTTTACAACCCAAAAATCTCATTTCTCGCCATTTACTTTTTTGGCAAACTTTTGTGTCAAAATAAGTTGTCTTAGAATCCTCTCAACTGCAAGCTTTCTTTCTACACTTCCAACATCAAGAAGCTAACTCCACCACTACCACAAACAACCTTGAACCAGCACACCACCACCTCAAACCACCGCCTAAATACACAACCTTTCCATTTATAAGCTTGAAAACACAAGAAAAATCCTTCCTCTCTTTTCTTCGTCTAAGGCTTGGTTCCTTAGTTTTATTTCATGTTCGGCCTCATCTCTTTTTCCTTTTAGATTTTGGTTTTCGTTGTTGATCTGAGTTTAGATCATAGCTTGATGATGAGTGTCTTTGATGGTGGTTTCACATCACCAAGCTTAAGATCTCTAAAGCCTAAGATTTTGATCTTCTTGGCTCATTGCTTTTTTTTCGATTTTCATTTATCAATTCCTCTTCATTTTCGGTTTCAAAGAGAAACATAGGAAAGAAATGTTCTTGGTAGTTTTCTTGTCTTTGAGCTTGATTGTGAGTCCAAGAGATAAGGTTCTTGGAAGCATGTTGTGGATGGACTCTAAAGCTTAGTAATGTTTAAGATCTACTAGGAGCAAGAAAGAAATCTTGTAAGATTTTTGAGTTTTAAGTGAACAAGATGTAAAATAAGCTTGCATGCATATTTACTTTTATGCTATCACCTAAATCTAACTTGCCTCTAATTCATTTCCTAACCCACTTGAAATGAATATTTTTCCCTCCCAAACAGCCAAGGCAGCTGCTTCTTCCCCCCAAAACACCTTCATATTTATTCATTTTACAAACCAAAAATGTCATTTCTCACCATTTGCTATTTTGGGAAACTTTTGTGTCAAAAAAAGTTGTCTTAGAATCCTCTCAACTGCAAGCTTTCTTTCAACACTTCCAATTTCAAGAAACTCCTTCCACCACTAACACAAACAACCTTGAACAACCACACCACAAACTCAATCCACCGCCTAAATACACAACCTTTCCATTCCTCAAGGGTAAAACGCAAGAAAAATCCTTCCTCTCTTTTCTTCGTCTAAGGCTTGGTTCCTTAGTTTTATTTCATTTTCGGCCTCATCTCTTCTTCCTCTTAGATTTTGGTTTTTCTTGTCGATATGAGTTTAGATCATAGCTTGATGATGAGTATCTTTGATGGTGGTTTGACGTCACCAACCTGAAGATCTCTAAAGCCTAAGATTTTGATCCTCTTGGTTCATTGCTTTTTTCGGTTTTCATTTCTCAATTCCTTTTCATTTTCGGTTTGAAAGAGAAACATACGAAACAAATGTTGTTGGTAGTTTTCTTCTCTTTGTTCTTTGTTTTCAGCTTCATGGTGAGTCCAAGAGATAAGGTTCTTGGAAGCATGGTGTGGATGGACTCTAAAGCTTACTAATGTTTAAGATCTACTAGGAGCAAGAAACTAATCTTGTAAGTTTTTCAACTTTAAGTGAACAAGATGTAAAATAAGCTTGCATGCATATTTACTTTTATGCTATCACCTAAATCCAACTTACCTCTAATTCATGTCCTAACCCACATGAAATGAATATTTTTCCCTCCCAAACAACAAAGGTAGCTGCTGCCTCCCCCCAAAACACTCTCATATTTATTCATTTTACAATCCAAAAATCAGATTTCTCACTATTTAATATTTTGGCAAACTTTAGTGTGAAAAAAGTTGACTTAGAATCCTCTCAACTGCAAGCTTTCTTTCTACACCTCCAACTTCAAGAAACTCCTTCCACCACTACCACAAACAACCTTGAACCACCACACCACCACCTCAAACCACCGCCTAAATACACAACCTTTCCATTCCTAAGTTGTAAAACGCAAGAAAAATTCTTCCTCTCTTTTCTTCGTCTAAGGCTTGGTTCCTTAGTTTTATTTCCTTTTTAGCCTCATCTCTTTTTCCTCTTAGATTTTGGTTTTTGTTATTGATGAGTTTAGATCATAGCTTGATGAAGAGTATCTTTGATGGAGGTTTGACGTCACCAACATTAAGATCTCTAAAGCCTAAGATTTTGATCTTCTTGGCTCATTGCTTCTTCTTTTTTTTGGTTTTCATTTCTCAATTCCTCTTCATTTTCGGGTTCAAAGAGAAACATGGGAAAGAAATGATGTTGGTAGTTTTCTTCTCTTTGTTCTTAGCTTTGAGCTTGATGGTGAGTCCAAGAGATAAGGTTTTTGGAAGCATGGTGTGGATGGAGTCTAATACTTACTAATGTTTAAGATCTACTAGGAGCAAGAAACTAATCTTGTAAGGTTTTCGAGCTTTAAGTGAACAAGATGTAAAATATGCTTGCATGCATATTTACTTTTATGCTATGACCTAAATCTAACTTACCTCTAATTCATATCGTAGTCCACATGAAATGAATATTTTTGCCTCCCAAACAGCGAAGGCAGCTGCTGCCTCCCCCCAAAACACCTTCGTATTTATTCATTTTACAACCCAAAAATCTCATTTCTCGCCATTCACTTTTTTGGAAAACTTTTGTGTCAAAAAAGCTGACTTAGAATCCTCTCAACTGCAAGCTTTCTTTCTACACTTCCAACTTCAAAGACTCATTCCACCACTACCACAAACAACCTTGAACCACCTCAAACCACCTCCAAAATACACAACCTTCTCATTCCTAAGCTTGAAAACACAAGAAAAATCCTTCCCCTCTTTTCTTCATCTAAGGCTTGGTTCCTTAGTTTTATTTCATTTTGGGCCTCATCGCTTTTTCCTTTTAGATTTTGGTTTTTGTTGTTGATATGAGTTTAGATCATAGCTTGATGATGAGTATCTTTGATGGTGGTTTCACATCACCAACCTTAAGATATCTAAAGCCTAAGATTTTGATCTTCTTGGTTCATTGCTTTTTTTTCGGTTTTCATTTCTCAATTCCTCTTCATTTTCAGTTTCAAAGAGAAATATAGGAAAGAAATGTTGTTGGTAGTTTTCTTCTCTTTGTTCTTTGCTTTGAGCTTGATGGTGAGTCCAAGAGATAAGGTTCTTGGAAGGATGGTGTGGATGGACTCTAAAGCTTACTAATGTTTAAGATCTACTAGGAGCAAGAAACTAATCTTGTAAGGTTGCTGAGCTTTAAGTGAACAAGATGTAAAATAAGCTTGCATGCATATTTACTTTTATGCTATCACGTAAATCTAACTTACCTCTAATTCATGTCCTAACCCACATGAAATGAAATTTTTTCCCTCCCAAACAGCCAAGGCAGCTGCTGCCTCCCCCCAAAACACCTTCATATTTGTTCATTTTACAACCCAAAAATCTCATTTCTCGCCATTCACTTTTTTGGAAAACTTTTGTGTCAAAAAAGCTGACTTAGAATCCTCTCAACTGCAAGCTTTCTTTCTACACTTCCAACTTCAAAGACTCCTTCCACCACTACCACAAACAACCTTGAACCACCTCAAACCACCTCCAAAATACACAACCTTCTCATTCCTAAGCTTGAAAACACAAGAAAAATCCTTCCCCTCTTTTCTTCATCTAAGGCTTGGTTCCTTAGTTTTATTTCATTTTGGGCCTCATCGCTTTTTCCTTTTAGATTTTGGTTTTTGTTGTTGATATGAGTTTAGATCATAGCTTGATGATGAGTATCTTTGATGGTGGTTTCATATCACCAACCTTAAGATATCTAAAGCCTAAGATTTTGATCTTCTTGGTTCATTGCTTTTTTTTTTGTTTTCATTTCTCAATTCCTCTTCATTTTCAGTTTCAAAGAGAAATATAGGAAAGAAATGTTGTTAGTAGTTTTCTTCTCTTTGTTCTTTGATTTGAGCTTGATGGTGAGTCCAAGAGATAAGGTTCTTGGAAGGATGGTGTGGATGGACTCTAAAGCTTACTAATGTTTAAGATCTACTAGGAGCAAGAAACTAATCTTGTAAGGTTGCTGAGCTTTAAGTGAACAAGATGTAAAATAAGCTTGCATGCATATTTACTTTTATGCTATCACGTAAATCTAACTTACCTCTAATTCATGTCCTAACCCACATGAAATGAAATTTTTTCTCTCCCAAACAGCCAAGGTAGTTGCTGCCTCCCCCCAAAACACCCTCATATTTATTCATTTTACAACCCAAAAATCTCACATCTCACCATTTACTTTTTTGGCAAACTTTTGTGTCAAAAAAAGTTGTCTTAGAATCCTCTCAACTGCAAGCTTTCTTTCTACACTTCCAACTTCAAGAAACTCCTTCCACCACTACCACAAACAACCTTGAACCACGACACAACCACCTTAAACCACCTCCTAAATACACAACCTTTCCATTCCTAAGCTTGAAAATGCAAGAAAAATCCTTCCTCTCTTTTCTTCGTCTAAGGCTTGGTTCCTTAGTTTTATTTCATTTTCGGCCTCATCTCTTTTTCCTCTTAGATTTTCGTTTTTGTCGTTGATATGAGTTTAGATCATAGCTTGATGATGAGTATCTTTGATGGTGGTTTCATATCACCAACCTTAAGATCTCTAAAGCCTAATATTTTGATCTTCTTGGTTCATTGCTTTTTTTTCGGTTTTCATTTCTTAATTCCTCTTCATTTTCGGTTTCAAAGAGAAACAAAAGAAAGAAATGTTGTTGGTAGTTTTCTTCTCTTTGTTCTTTGCTTTGAGCTTGATGGTGAGTCCAAGAGATAAGGTTCTTGGAAGCAAGGTGTGGATGGACTCTAAAGCTTACTAATGTTTAAGATCTACTATGAGCAAGAAACTAATCTTGTAAGGTTTTTGAGCTTTAAGTGAACAAGATGTAAAATAAGCTTGCATGGATATTTACTTTTATGCTATCACCTAAATCTGACTTACCTTTAATTCATGTCCTAACCCACATGAAATGAAATTTTTTCCCTCCCAAACAGCCAAGGCAACTGCTGCCTCCCCCCAAAACACCTTCATATTTGTTCATTTTACAACCCAAAAATCTCATTTCTCGCCATTTACTTTTTTGGCAAACTTTTGTGTCAAAAAAAGTTGTTTTAGAATCCTCTCAACTGCAAGCTTTCTTTCTACACTTCCAACTTCAAGAAACTCCTTCCACCACTTCCACAAACAACCTTGAACCAGCACACCACCACCTCAAACCACCGCCTAAATACACAACCTTTCCATTCCTAAGCTTGAAAACGCAAGACAAATCCTTCCTCTTTTTTCTACTTCTAAGGCTTGGTTCCTTAGTTTTATTTCATTTTCGGCCTCATCTCTTTTTCCTCTTAGATTTTGGTTTTTGTCGTTGATATGAGTTTAGATCATAGCTTGATGATGAGTATCTTTGATGGTGGTTTCATATCACCAACCTTAAGATCTCTAAAGCCTAATATTTTGATCTTCTTGGTTCATTGCTTTTTTTTCGGTTTTCATTTCTTAATTCCTCTTCATTTTCGGTTTCAAAGAGAAACAAAAGAAAGAAATGTTGTTGGCAGTTTTCTTCTCTTTGTTCTTTGCTTTGAGCTTGATGGTGAGTCCAAGAGATAAGGTTCTTGGAAGCATGGTGTGGATGGACTCTAAAGCTTACTAATGTTTAAGATCTACTATGAGCAAGAAACTAATCTTGTAAGGTTTTTGAGCTTTAAGTGAACAAGATGTAAAATAAGCTTGCATGCATATTTACTTTTATGCTATCACCTAAATCTAACTTACCTTTAATTCATGTCCTAACCCACATGAAATGAAATTTTTTCCCTCCCAAACTGCCAAGGCAGCTGCTGCCTCCCCCCAAAACACCTTCATATTTGTTCATTTTACAACCCAAAAATCTCATTTCTCGCCATTTCCTTTTTTGGCAAATTTTTGTGTCAAAAAAAGTTGTCTTAGAATCCTCTCAACTGCAAGCTTTCTTTCTACACTTCCGACTTCAAGAAACTCCTTCCACCACTGCCACAAACAACCTTAAACCACCTCCTAAATACACAACCTTTCCATTCCTAAGCTTGAAAACGCATGACAAATCCTTCCTCTTTTTTCTTCTTCTAAGGCTTGGTTCCTTAGTTTTATTTCATTTTCGGCCTCCTCTCTTCTTCCTCTTAGATTTTGGTTTTTGTTGTCGATATGAGTTTAGATCATAGCTTGATGATGAGTATCTTTGATGGTGGTTTGACGTCACCAACCGTAAGATCTCTAAAGGCTAAGATTTCGATCTTCATAGTTCATTGCTTTTTTTCGGTTTTCATTTCTCAATTCCGTTTCATTTTCGGTTTGAAAGAGAAACATACGAAAGAAATATTATTGGTAGTTTTCTTCGAAGCATGGTGTGGATGGATTCTAAAGCTTACTAATGTTTAAGATCTACTAGGAGCAAGAAACTACTCTTGTAAGGTTTTTGTGCTTTAAGTGAACAAGAAGTAAAATAAGCTTGCATGCATATTTACTTTTATGCTATCACCTAAATCTAACTTACCTCTAATTCATGTCCTAACTCAAATGAAATGAATATTTTCCCTCCGAAACAGCCAAGGCAGCTGCTGCCTCCCCCCAAAACACTCATATTTATTCATTTTACAATCCGAAAATCTCATTTCTCACCATTTACTTTTTTGGCTAGATTTTGTGCCAAAAAAAGTTGTCTGAGAATCCTTTCTACAGCAAGCTTTCTTTCTACACTTCCAACTTCAAGAAACTCCTTCCACCACTACCAGAAACAACCTTGAACCACCGCACCACCACCTCAATCCGCCGCCTAAATACACAACCTTTCCATTTATAAGCTTGAAAACACAAGAAAAATCCTTCCTCTCTTTTCTTCGTCTAAGGCTTGGTTCCATAGTATTATTTCATTTTCGGCCTCATCTCTTTTTCCTTTTAGATTTTGGTTTTCGTTGTTGATCTGAGTTTAGATCATAGCTTGATGATAAGTATCTTTGATGGTGGTATCCCATCACCAACCTTAAGATCTCTAAAGCCTAAGATTTTGATCTTCTTGGCTCATTGCTTTTTTTTCGGTTTTCATTTATCAATTCCTCTTCCTTTTCGGTTTCAAAGAGAAACATAGGAAAGAAATGTTGTTGGTAGTTTTCTTCTCTTTGTTCTTCGCTTTGAGCTTGATGGTGAGTCCAAGAGATAAGGTTCTTGGAAGCATGGTGTGGATGGACTCTAAAGCTTACTAATGTTTAAGATCTACTAGGAGCAAGAAAGAAATCTCAGAAGATTTTGAGCTTTAAGTGAACAAGAAGTAAAATAAGCTTGCATGCATATTTACTTTTATGCTATCACCTAAATCTAACTTACCTCTAATTCATGTCCTAACTCAAATGAAATGAATATTTTCCCTCCGAAACAGCCAAGGCAGCTGCTGCCTCCCCCCAAAACACTCATATTTATTCATTTTACAATCCGAAAATCTCATTTCTCACCATTTACTTTTTTGGGTAGATTTTGTGCCAAAAAAAGTTGTCTGAGAATCCTTTCTACAGCAAGCTTTCTTTCTACACTTCCAACTTCAAGAAACTCCTTCCACCACTACCAGAAACAACCTTGAACCACCGCACCACCACCTCAATCCGCCGCCTAAATACACAACCTTTCCATTTATAAGCTTGAAAACACAAGAAAAATCCTTCCTCTCTTTTCTTCGTCTAAGGCTTGGTTCCATAGTATTATTTCATTTTCGGCCTCATCTCTTTTTCCTTTTAGATTTTGGTTTTCGTTGTTGATCTGAGTTTAGATCATAGCTTGATGATAAGTATCTTTGATGGTGGTATCCCATCACCAACCTTAAGATCTCTAAAGCCTAAGATTTTGATCTTCTTGGCTCATTGCTTTTTTTTCGGTTTTCATTTATCAATTCCTCTTCCTTTTCGGTTTCAAAGAGAAACATAGGAAAGAAATGTTGTTGGTAGTTTTCTTCTCTTTGTTCTTCGCTTTGAGCTTGATGGTGAGTCCAAGAGATAAGGTTCTTGGAAGCATGGTGTGGATGGACTCTAAAGCTTACTAATGTTTAAGATCTACTAGGAGCAAGAAAGAAATCCTGTAAGATTTTTGAGCTTTAAGTGAACAAGAAGTAAAATAAGCTTGCATGCATATTTACTTTTATGCTATCACCTAAATCTAACTTACCTCTAATTCATGTCCTAACCCACTTGAAATGAATATTTTTCCCTCCCAAACAGCCAAGGCAGCTGCTTCCTCCCCCAAAAACACCTTCATATTTATTCATTTTACAACCCAAAAATCTCATTTCTCACCATTTACTTTTTTGGGAAACATTTGTGTCAAAAAAAGTTGTCTTAGAATCCTCTCAACTGCAAGCTTTCATTCAACAATTCCAACTTCAAGAAACTCCTTCCACCACTACCACAAACAACCTTGAACCACCACACCACCACCTCAAACCACCGTCTAAATACACAACCTTTCCATTCCTAAGCTGTAAAACGCAAGAAAAATCCTTCCTCTCTTTTCTTCGTCTAAGGCTTGGTTCCTTAGTTTTATTTCATTTTCGGCCTCATCTCTTTTTCCTCTTAGATTTTGGTTTTTGTTATTGATATGAGTTTAGATCATAGCTTGATGATGAGTATCTTTGATGGTGGTTTGACATCACCAACCGGAAGATCTCTAAAGCCTAAGATTTTGATCCTCTTGGTTCATTGCTTTTTTTTTGTTTTCATTTCTCAATTCCTCTTCATTTTCGGTTTCAAAGAGAAACATAGGAAATAAATGTTGTTGGTAGTTTTGTTCTCTTTGTTCTTCACTTTGAGCTTGATGGTGAGTCCAAGAGATAAGGTTCTTGGAAGCATGGTGTGGATGGACTCTAAAGCTTACTAATGTTTAAGATCTACTAGGAGCAAGAAACTAATCTTGTAAGATTTTTGAGCTTTAGGTGAACAAGATGTAAAATAAGCTTGCATGCATATTTACTTTTATGCTATCACCTAAATCTAACTTACCTCTAATTCATGTCCTAACCCACACGAAATGAATATTTTTCCCTCCCAAACAGCCAAGGCAGCTGCTGCCTCCCCCCAAAACACTCTCATATTTATTCGTTTTACAATGCAAAAATCTCATTTCTCACCATTTACTTTTTTGGCAAACTTTTGTGTCAAAAAAAGTTGACTTACAATCCTCTCAACTGCA
This sequence comes from Dalbergia cultrata, assembly GCA_031216105.1. Lineage (NCBI taxonomy): Eukaryota > Viridiplantae > Streptophyta > Magnoliopsida > Fabales > Fabaceae > Dalbergia > Dalbergia cultrata. Next base: position 33,277,711 of record CM062346.1, on the reverse strand, counting down.
AGCTTTCTTTCTACACTTCCAACTTCAAAGACTCCTTCCATCAATACCAAAAACAACCTTGAACCATCACAGCACCACCTCAAATCACCTCCAAAATGCACAACCTTTTCATTCCTCAATTTGAAAATGCAAGAAAAATCCTACCCCTCTTTTCTTCGTCTAAGGCTTGGTTCCTTAGTTTTATTTGATTTTGGGCCTCATCCCTTTTTCCTTTTAGATTTTGGTTTTTGTTGTTGATATGAGTTTAGATCATAGCTTGATGATGAGTATCTTTGATGGTGGATTCACATCACCAACCTTAAGATCTCTAAAGCCTAAGATTTTGATATTCTTGGCTCATTCCTTTTTTTCGGTTTTCATTTCTCAATTCCTCTTCATTTTCTGTTTCAAAGAGAAACACCGTAAAGAAATGTTGTTAGTAGTTTTCTTCTCTTTGCTCTTTGCTTTGAGCTTGATGGTGAGTCCAAGAGATAAGGTTCTTGGAAGCATGGTGTGGATGGACTCTAAAGCTTACTAATGTTTAAGATCTACTAGGAGCGAGAAACCAATCTTGTAAGGTTTTTGAGCTTTAAGTGAACAAGATGCGAAATAAGCTTGTATGCATGTTTACTTTTATGCTATCACCTAAATCTAACTTACCTCTAATTCATGTTCTAACCCATATCAAATGAATATTTTTCCATCCCAAACAGCCAAGGTAGCTGCCTCCTCCCCCCAAAACACCCTTATATTTATTTATTTTACAACCCAAAAATCTCATTTCTCACCATTTACTTTTTTGGTAAACTTTTGTGTCAAAAAAGGTTGTGTTAGAATCCTCTCAACTGCAAGCTTTCTTTCTACACTTCCAACTTCAAGAAACTCCTTCCACCACTACCACAAACAATCTTGAACCACCACACCACCACCTCAAACCACCGCCTAAATGCACAACCTTTCCATTCCTTAGCTTGGAACACAAGAAAAATCCTTCCTCTCTTTTCTTCGTCAAAGGCTTAGTTCCTTAGTTTTATTTCATTTTCGGCGTCATCTCTTTTTCCACTTAGATTTTGGTTTTTGTTGTTGATATGAGTTTAGATCATAGCTTGATGATGAGTATCTTTGATAGTGGTTTGACATCACCAACCTTAAGACCTCTAAAGCCTAAGATTTTGATCTTCTTGGTTCATTGCTTTTTTTTGGTTTTCATTTCTCAATTCCTTTTCATTTTCTGTTTCAAAGAGAAACATAGGAAATAAATGTTGTTGGTAGTTTTGTTCTCTTTGTTCTTTGTTTTGAGCTTGATGGTGAGTCCAAGAGATAAGGTTCTTGGAAGCATGGTGTGGATGGACTCTAAAGCTTACTAATTTTTAAGATCTACTAGGAGCAAGAAACTAATCGTGTAAGATTTTTGAGCTTTAAGTGAACAAGATGTAAAATAAGCTTGCATGCATATTTACTTTTATGCTATCACGTAAATCTAACTTACCTCTAATTCATGTCCTAACCCACATGAAATGAAATTTTTTCCCTCCCAAACAGCCAAGGCAGCTGCTGCCTCCCCCCAAAACACCTTCATATTTGTTCATTTTACAACCCAAAAATCTCATTTCTCGCCATTCACTTTTTTGGAAAACTTTTGTGTCAAAAAAGCTGACTTAGAATCCTCTCAACTGCAAGCTTTCTTTCTACACTTCCAACTTCAAAGACTCCTTCCACCACTACCACAAACAACCTTGAACCACCTCAAACCACCTCCAAAATACACAACCTTCTCATTCCTAAGCTTGAAAACAAAAGAAAAATCCTTCCCCTCTTTTCTTCATCTAAGGCTTGGTTCCTTAGTTTTATTTCATTTTGGGCCTCATCGCTTTTTCCTTTTAGCACCAATACCAAAAACAACCTTGAACCACCATAGCACCACCTCAAATCACCTCCAAAATGCACAACCTTTTCATTCCTCAGCTTGAAAATGCAAGAAAAATCCTACCCCTCTTTTCTTCATCTAAGGCTTGGTTCCTTAGTTTTATTTCTTTTTGGGCCTCATCCCTTTTTCCTTTTAGATTTTGGTTTTTGTTGTCGATATGAGTTTAGATCATAGCTTGATGATGAGTATCTTTGATGGTGGTTTCATATCACCAACCTTAAGATATCTAAAGCCTAAGATTTTGATCTTCTTGGTTCATTGCTTTTTTTTCGGTTTTCATTTCTCAATTCCTCATCATTTTCAGTTTCAAAGAGAAATATAGGAAAGAAATTTTGTTGGTAGTTTTCTTCTCTTTGTTCTTTGCTTTGAGCTTGATGGTGAGTCTAAGAGATAAGGTTCTTGGAAGCATGGTGTGGATGGACTCTAAAGCTTACTAATGTTTAAGATCTACCAGGAGCAAGAAACTAATCTTGTAAGGTTTTTCAACTTTAAGTGAATAAGATGTAAAATAAGCTTGCATGCATATTTACTTTTATGCTATCACCTAAATCTAACTTACCTCTTATTCATGTCATAGTCCACATGAAATGAAATTTTTTCTCTCCCAAACAGCCAAGGCAGTTGCTGCCTCCCCCCAAAACACCCTCATATTTATTCATTTTACAACCCAAAAATCTCATTTCTCACCATTTACTTTTTTGGCGAACTTTTGTGTCAAAAAAGGTTGTGTTAGAATCCTCTCAACTGCAAGCTTTCTTTCTACACTTCCAACTTCAAGAAACTCCTTCCACCACTACCAGAACCAACCTTGAACCACCGCACCACCACCTCAATCCGCCGCCTAAATACACAACCTTTCCATTTATAAGCTTGAAAACACAAGAAAAATCCTTCCTCTCTTTTCTTCGTCTAAGGCTTGGTTCCTTAGTTTTATTTCATTTTTGGCCTCATCTCTTTTTCCTTTTAGATTTTGGTTTTTGTTGTTGATATGAGTTTAGATCATAGCTTGATGATGAGTATCTTTGATAGTGGTTTGACGTCACTAACCTTAAGATCTCCAAAGCCTAAGATTTTGATCTTCTTGGTTCATTGCTTTTTTTTTGTTTTCATTTCTCAATTCCTCTTCATTTTCGGTTTCAAAGAGAAACATAGGAAATAAATGTTGTTGGTAGTTTTGTTCTCTTTGTTCATCGCTTTGAGTTTGATGGTGAGTCCAAGAGATAAGGTTCTTGGAAGCATGGTGTGGATGGACTCTAAAGCTTACTAATGTTTAAGATCTACTAGGAGCAAGAAACTAATCTTGTTAGATTTTTGAGCTTTAGGTGAAGAAGATATAAAATAAGCTTGCATGCATATTTACTTTTATGCTATCACCTAAATCTAACATACCTCTAATTCATGTCCTAACCTACACGAAATGAATATTTTTCCCTCCCAAACAGCCAAGGCAGCTGCTGCCTCCCCCCAAAACACTCTCATATTTATTCATTTTACAATGCAAAAATCTCATTTCTCACCATTTACTTTTTTGGCAAGCTTTTGTGTCAAAAAAAGTTGACTTACAATCCTCTCAACTGCAAGCTTTCTTTCTACACTTCCAACTTCAAAGACTCCTTCCACCAATACCAAAAACAACCTTGAACCACCATAGCACCACCTCAAATCACCTCCAAAATGCACAACCTTTTCATTCCTTAGCTTGAAAATGCAAGAAAAATCCTACCCCTCTTTTCTTCATCTAAGGCTTGGTTCCTTAGTTTTATTTCTTTTTGGGCCTCATCCCTTTTTCCTTTTAGATTTTGGTTTTTGTTGTCGATATGAGTTTAGATCATAGCTTGATGATGAGTATCTTTGATGGTGGATTCACATCACCAACCTTAAGATCTCTAAAGCCTAAGATTTTGATCTTCTTGGCTCATTCCTTTTTTTCGGTTTTCATTTCTCAATTCCTCTTCATTTTCTGTTTCAAAGAGAAACACCGTAAAGAAATGTTGTTAGTAGTTTTCTTCTCTTTGCTCTTTGCTTTGAGCTTGATGGTGAGTCCAAGACATAAGGTTCTTGGAAGCATGGTGTGGATGGACTCTAAAGCTTACTAATGTTTAAGATCTACTAGGAGCGAGAAACCAATCTTGTAAGGTTTTTGAGCTTTAAGTGAACAAGATGCGAAATAAGCTTGTATGCATATTTACTTTTATGCTATCACCTAAATCTAACTTACCTCTAATTCAAGTTCTAACCCATATCAAATGAATATTTTTCCCTCCCAAACAGCCAAGGTAGCTGCCTCCTTCCCCCAAAACACCCTTATATTTATTTATTTTACAACCCAAAAATCTCATTTCTCACCATTTACTTTTTTAGCAAACTTTTGTGTCAAAAAAGGTTGTGTTAGAATCCTCTCAACTGCAAGCTTTCTTTCTACACTTCCAACTTCAAGAAACTCCTTCCACCACTACCACAAACAATCTTGAACCACCACACCACCACCTCAAACCACCGCCTAAATGCACAACCTTTCCATTCCTTAGCTTGAAACACAAGAAAAATCCTTCCTCTCTTTTCTTCGTCTAAGGCTTGGTTCCTTAGTTTTATTTCATTTTCGGCGTCATCTCTTTTTCCACTTAGATTTTGGTTTTTGTTGTTGATATGAGTTTAGATCATAGCTTGATGATGAGTATCTTTGATAGTGGTTTGACATCACCAACCTTAAGACCTCTAAAGCCTAAGATTTTGATCTTCTTGGTTCATTGCTTTTTTTTGGTTTTCATTTCTCAATTCCTTTTCATTTTCTGTTTCAAAGAGAAACATAGGAAATAAATGTTGTTGGTAGTTTTGTTCTCTTTGTTCTTTGTTTTGAGCTTGATGGTGAGTCCAAGAGATAAGGTTCTTGGAAGCATGTTGTTGATGGACTCTAAAGCTTACTAATGTTTAAGATCTACTAGGAGCAAGAAACTAAACTTGTAAGGTTTTTGAGCTTTAAGTGAACAAGATGTAAAATAAGATTGCATGCATATTTACTTTTATGCTATCACCTAAATCTAACCTACCTCTAATTCATGTCCTAACCCACATGAAATGAATATTTTTCCCTCCCAAACAGCCAAGGCAGCTGCTGCCTCCCCCCAAAACACCCTCATATTTATTCATTTTACAACCCAAAAATCTCATTTCTCATAATTTACTTTTTTGGCAAACTTTTGTGTCAAAACAAGTTGCCTCAGAATCCTCTCAACTGCAAGCTTTCTTTCTACACTTCCAACTTCAAGAAACTCCTTCCACCACTACCAGAACCAACCTTGAAGCACCACACCACCACCTCAAACCACCTCCTCATTACACAACCTTTCCATTCCTAAGCTTGAATACGCAAGAAAAATCCTTCCTCTCTTTTCTTCGTCTAAGGCTTGGTTCCTTAGTTTTATTTCATTTTTGGCCTCATCTCTTTTTCCTTTTAGATTTTGGTTTTTGTTGTTGATATGAGTTTAGATCATAGCTTGATGATGAGTATCTTTGATCGTGGTTTGACGTCACCAACCTTAAGATCTCTAAAGCCTAAGATTTTGATCTTCTTGGTTCATTGCTTTTTTTTGGTTTTCATTTCTCAATTCCTTTTCATTTTCGGTTTGAAAGAGAAACATAGGAAACAAATGTTGTTGGTTGTTTTCTTCTCTTTGTTCTTTGTTTTGAGATTGATGGTGAGTTCAAGAGATAAGGTGCTTGCAAGCATGGTGTCGATGGACTCTAAAGCTTACTAATAGGAGTAAGAAACTAATCTTCTAAGGTTTTTGAGCTTTAAGTGAACAAGATGTAAAATAAGCTTGCATGCATATTTACTTTTATGCTATCACCTAAATCTAACTTACCTCAAATTCATGTCCTAACCCACATGAAATGAATATTTTTCCCTCCCAAACAACTAAGGTAGCTGCTGCCTCCCCCCAAAACACCCTCATATTTATTCATTTTACAACCCAAAAATCTCATTTCTCACCATTAACTTTTTTGGCAAACTTTTGTGTCAAAAAAAGTTGCCTTAGAATCCTCTCAACTGCAAGCTTTCTTTCTACACTTCCAACTTCAAGAAACTCCTTCCACCACTACCACAAAAAACCTTGAACCACCACACAACCACCTTAAACCACCTCCTAAATACACAACCATTCCATTCCTAAGCTTGAAAATGCAAGAAAAATCCTCCCTCTCTTTTCTTCGTCTAAGGCTTGGTTCCTTAGTTTTATTTCATTTTCGGCCTCATCTTTTTCCTCTTAGATTTTGGTTTTTGTTGTTGATATGAGTTTAGATCATAGCTTGATGATGAGTGTCTTTGATGGTGGTTTGACGTCACTAACCTTGAGATATCTAAAGCCTAAGATTTTGATCTTAGTTCATTGCTTTTTTCGGTTTTCATTTCTCAATTCCTTTTCATTTTCGGTTTGAAAGAGAAACATAGGAAAGAAATGTTGTTGGTAGTTTTGTTCTCTTTGTTCTTTGTTTTGAGCTTGATGGTGAGTCCAAGAGATAAGGTTCTTGGAAGGATGGTGTGGATGGACTCTAAAGCTTACTAATGTTTAAGATCTACTAGGAGCAAGAAACTAATCTTGTAAGGTTTTTGAGCTTTAAGTGAACAAGATGTAAAATAAGCTTGCATGCATATTTACTTTTATGCTATCACCTAAATCTAACTTACCTCTAATTCAAGTCCTAACCCACATGAAATGAATATTTTTCCCTCACAAACAACCAAGGTAGCTGCTGCTTCCCCCTAAAACACCCTCATATTTATTCATTTTACAACCCAAAAATCTCATTTCTCACCATTAACTTTTTTGGCAAACTTTTGTGTCAAAAAAAGTTGTCTTAGAATCCTCTCAACTGTAAGCTTTCTTTCTACACTTCCAACCTCAAGAAACTCTTTCCACCACTACCACAAACAATCTTGAACCACCACACCACCACCTCAAACCACTGCCTAAATACACAACCTTTCCATTCCTAAGCTTGAAAACGCAAGAAAATCCTTCCTCTCTTTTCTTCGTCTAAGGCTTGGTTCCTTAGTTTTATTTCATTTTCGGCCTCATATCTTTTCCCTCTTAGATTTTGGTTTTTGTTGTTGATATGAGTTTAGATCATAGCTTGATGATGAGTGTCTTTGATGGTGGTTTGACGTCACTAACCTTGAGATCTCTAAAGCCTAAGATTATGATCTTTTTGGTTCATTGCTTTTTTTTCGGTTTTCTTTTCTCAATTCCTTTTCATTTTTCGGTTTGAAAGAGAAACATAGGAAAGAAATGTTGTTGGTAGTTTTCTTCTCTTTGTTCTTTGTTTTGAGCTTGATGGTGAGTCCAAGAGATAAGGTTCATGGAAGCATGGTGTTGATGGACTCTAAAGCTTACTAATGTTTAACATATACTAGGAGCAAGAAACTATTCTTGTAAGGTTTCTGAGCTTTAAGTGAACAAGATGTAAAATAAGCTTGCATGCATATTTACTTTTATGCTATCACCTAAATCTAACTGACCTCTAATTCATGTCCTAACCCACATGAAATGAATATTTTTCCCTCCCAAACAGCCAAGGCAGCTACTGCCTCCCCCCAAAATGTAACACCCTAAATCTTAACCCAAGACTACTAGTATGTACTTAGGTTAATCTTTAGAATATTACCTCTTGGTCTCATCTTTTACTTAGAAAATACTTAGCGGAAATATGGGTAAAATTTTTCTTTTTGGAATTATAATCAAAGTAAGAGCCACGCACGAATCTTTAAGGGAAAGCATAGTGAAACATATAAGCAAAGCATAAAGAAACACATCATATCACGGAGACATCAACTGAAACATAGATATATATATATATATATATATATATATATATACTGTGCCTACCCAAAAGGGCAGGACTATTCAATACGTCGGGAAGCGGAATACAACTGAAATGCAATACAAGGAAATCATAAAAAGCAAATACAAGAGAAACTACACCTATACCCATGTGCACCTAGAGTAGACAACCTCACATACAAAAGAAGGTTTGTCCTCAACTATATGGCGTGTGTGCACTAACTACTACCCCTCCTATGTCTACTCCTGCTGGTCCGAGTACTGTGGGGTCGAGTCGATCCACTAACGAATCTCGGCGGGAGTGGTCAAGCGCATCATCGGGGCGTGTCCACCACGGCGAGGGCGCATAGATGGCCTACGTGCCAACCTCAGCTGGACTACCGTCTCCTCACTCCTGCTCTCATCAGTGGGGGAGCGGGACTGGAGCTCCAACTGTACATGTGTGATGGCGGGTCCTCGGATGGGTCCGTCTCCGAGTACTGGGTGCGAGGCACGTACTCTGGGTAGTCGCGTACGGCTGATGTCTCGAGCTCCATGCGGAGAATCTGCTCATCACGTGGTCTAGCTCGCTCAAAAATCCCGTTATGACGGTAAGGAGTAGTCGGGGTGAAGCGGTAGCTCGGGACGGGGTGCGCGAAGGGTCGTCCCATGAACATGAATACTCTGACAGTGCAGCGACCCTCAAAATGGTATGACCCGAGTGCTGGTCATGGTGCAGCTCACATACTGGGGTGTCGATGAAGAGTACGAATGTCGCCATCTGAAGATATGACGGTAGAAAAGAGAGAGAGGGAATGAGAATCTTTCTAAAAGAATTCTCAGTAGGGTTATCCCTACCTAGGTGACATCATCATATCCTCAGGAACCTTAGGTTTATTTCTAAAAGGTGTGCATGCATATAAATTCCTTTTAAGTTAGTTTTCTAAAGTATTATTTATCCAAGGTCCGTCGTATTTTATAATGCGTCTTATAACTTAAGCAGAAAATATACTAATGATATGAATGCATCATAAAGGTAAACCAAACAATAGAATAGCTAAGAAACATTATAACATTTGGCATAAGTATAGTATATGTGACATTGTTAACTTTAACCTTCATCTCATGGGGCCGCCCTAAAACATCTCTAGGTTATGAGCTCATACCTTAACTAGTCGTCACTAGTTCTTACTTATCCTATGATAAGCGTAACATACATAATTCCCGACTTAAAGTACGGGCTAGGGGGCAATTAAGGATCACCTCTCTTAGGGTCATTTCCTCTTTGAAACGCTCTACTAGCAACTAGTGCATCGTAGTATTGTCCGCTTTGGCAAGCTCTATGTCAATACCCTCATGGATTTGTTTTCTTGGGGGTGCTCGGCTAAACCGGTGTCACCCAAGAAGGCGTCTCAGTGTTGTGTCACATTTAAGTTCTCATAAAGTGTTAATTCATAGATATATCATTATTCATTACATAAATCTTTTTCATAGCATATACATCATCACAATAAACTTTTTCATAGTGTACACATAAAACCATAGCATATACATTATCACATAATCACACCTTAGACAATCATTCATACAAACTCCCAAGCTTATTATGTTATAAACTTATAGTATGTTATGCTTTGGTTCCTTTGAGTCTTAAACTTGTAAACTAATCGTTCTAGTATTATTCTTAACCTCTTACACACCTATAGGTTCACAACTAATAAGTGTTACTAATTTTTATGCTCAAGGACTTATCCAAACAGCACTATGCAGATTTGGACAGCTTATATTTGTGTGATTACGGGGTTCTAGAGATTACGGTTTAGACCCTTAAAGTCCTTAACTCACATTCTAAGTTATCGATCATCAACACCTAGTCTCTTGGGAACCTATGAGGTTATAACTAAGTATTTCTCACCTCACACTATGGTCAAGAACATCTCTAAACCTCAAGGATGCAGAATTTGAAATCCTAACTTTACGGTTACCTAGAAGTCACAACAATAACCCTTTCTAAGTTTAGTTTGCTCCTAAGGCTTCAAGATTGAGTCCTAAACCAATTATGAGTCATTCCTACACATTTAAACTAATTTAAAACCATGATTATTAAATCTAAACCTTGCTGGACATAATCCAGAAAATTACATAATTAAAGGACCTAGAACTCTCAAATTAATTCTTTTCTAGTTCCTAACTTATCCTTTCTTTCACATATGAGTCTTAACATTATTTTTACTCAAACATAGGCACATTATCATCATCAAAACAGCACATACAGTGGCAGTAAAGAGCAAGGAAGAACCAAAAATATACTTCTCCGTAAAGGCATAAAACATAATTTCTAAAGCTTATAAAATACTAGTTTCTCTTGGAACTCTTTTTAAACTTTCAAAGCTCATTTATAAACAATTTTAACATCTAAAATCATAAGAGTATTTAAGAGGGCAGTGACCAATTTATCTTTAGCTCAAGAGGTCCTTAATTCTTAAAACTTAGTTCTATGCATTCCTTAAACTCATGTAAGCTTGGAAAAATTATAAAACATAGTCTCAAATACTTAGAAACTTCAAGACCTCTTGGGGCCGAAATATGAACCAAGGAAAATACATATTGTTAGACCTTTGTTGAGACAACAATGGGCAAGTCTTTGAGCTCTAGGTTCATTTAGGTGATGACATAAAAATAAACATGCTTATGTACTTATTTTAGATTCCATTAGAAAGTAAAGTGATAGCACAAAGTAAATATGAATGCAACTCATTATTATCTTGGTATTAAGTGAGAACTTGAAATATAAACATGATAATGCATAGCTTGAAATATAAACATGATAATGCATAGCTTGAAATATAAACATGATAATGCAAGTTCATTCATTATCTTGGTATTTAGTGATAGCAAGGAAGTAAACATGATATGCAAAGCATAAAATAAACATGATGCAAGGTTTATTTTATGATTAACTAGAGCTCATTCAAGACTTTAACAAGATAACAACCCATTACAATATCTCAAAGATCAAAACATCAAAACCGAAAGTCTCACAAAAGAAAAGAAAATGAAACTAAGTCAAGTTCTTTATTAAATACCCAAAACCCCTATCTAGAGAAAAATCTCTAGAACGTGCCGGCCAACTTTAAGGTTGACAAGGGTAGGCTTGGGCTTTTAGAAATCCTTAGATTAATTTTCTTAAGTTGAAAACCATGTGAGCTAGATATCATATATATGAAGTTACAGGAAAAGGAAAACTCAAGCTTTAGAGGTTTCTTTGAGATGAACACAATGTCATCATCTAGAAACTCTCATCATCAAGCTATCATGCTCATAATAGGGCCTAGAGGCCGAAATGAAAAGAAAAGGAAAAACAAAGGAAGGTTCAAAAAGAATCCAAGAGGAAACTAGAGAAAAACACTTTCTTGAGCAAAACAAAGTTTGAAAACAAATCCCTACCTTGTGATGAAGGTAAAAGCTTGGACTTGAAGATGGAAATGAGATGAGCAACACCTCCTAGGATGGTGATGATGATTCGGCCTTGATGAAAGAAAAAGGAAGGAAATGTGTTTCAAGTGAAGTTGTGTTTGAGGTGTGGTGTTTGAGAGGTTTGATGATGGTTCAAGGCTTTGGGGTGGTGTTTGATGGTTAAGAGATGATGATGAGATGAAGAGATGAAGAAGATAAAGATGAAAAGGAAGGAAGAACACTCTTGAAACTTTGAGAGAAAAAGAAAGAACTAGTAAGACAACTCTAAAACTCTAAACTTAGCAAATGCTTCAAGGTGCAACAAGGCTATCACAAGCATCCTATTTATAGAAAAACAAAACCATGGAGCTCATCAAAGGGAGGGTGCTGGCTGTAGCATTGAAGGACAAAGGGAGAGGAAAATATCTCTTTGATTGTGTCATAGAAGCATGGTTTGAAGTATGGAAGCTATGCTACAAAGTATGGCTTGATGTGAGTTAATTTCCTATCAAATTTTTATGAAATTAGGCTTCTAGAAACTTGACATGGCTGGAACTTTTCCAGCCACAAATAAATGGGGAAAATGGGTTGTTTTAATTATTTATTCATGTGGAAATTCAAGCTTGATTGAAAGTTATGACAAGGTATAGTGTATGTGACTTGAGGTATGGCCTTGGAGTGTTGAAAAATTGAACATGTGATGCAAAATGGGGAGGGACAGCTTCGGCCAAGGCTGGACAGCAGAGTGAGGGTGAGTTTTGACCATGTAATTGTGTGTTAATGGTAGGTTTAGATGTGTATTAGCTTAGGTACAAGGTTAGGAATGATTAAGCTTAAGTTTAGGTAACTAAGAATGTGATTTAGGGAGTTTATGACAAGTTTAGGAGTGCTCATACATCATTAGAGAATTTTAAACTCATTTATGAATAAACAGTGTGTAACACAATTCCATGATTTAAGGAATTGGAAAGAGAAAACACTATTCAAGATTCTATGACTAGGTGTCTTCAAATTAAAATATGATTTTAGGTTGTAATTAAGTACTTTTTGGTTCTAATCAACTTTAATAAATTATTTTGACTCAAGATTAATTAAGGAAATTAATTAACCTTCGATTAGAGTCTAATATCGCTTAGGTTTGCTTAATCACGCGATTAAGCGTAAAAATACGAAACTAGGGGCAAAACCGTAATTTTGCACTAATTTTGCCCGGGACTTCAAAAATTAAAACTGAGGTCATAGAATACATAAAAACGCCTTTTAAAACCATCTAGAGAAGTTTCGGGTTCATCCGGTACTTGCAAACGGGTAAAACACTGCAGGGGCGTTTTGGTCATTTTGACCTGAAAACTCGAAAAACGAGATTTTCGATCCCAGGTAGGTACACAAGTTATCTAATCCCCTTCCAACATTCAGTTTGCCCTTCGAGTACTGCCGAACCAGCTTTCCTCGAATTCCGGGCTGAAAATGACCTTAGGGGCATTGTGGTCATTTTCACTCTAACAGAAAAATCGGGGCGTTACACAAAACACCTTCATATTTATTCATTTTACAATCCAAAAATCGCATTTCTCACAATTTACTTTTTTGGCAAACTTTTGTGTCAAAAAAAGTTGTCTTAGAATCCTCTCAATTGCAAGCTTTCTTTCTACACTTCCAACTTCAAGAAACTCCTTCCACCACTACCATAAAAAACCTTGAACCACCACACAATCATCTTAAACCACCTCCTAAATACACAACCTTTCCATTCCCAAGCTTGAAAACGCAAGAAAAATCCTTCTTTTCGTTTCTTCGTCTAAGGCTTGATTCCTTAGTTTTATTTCATTTTCGGCCTCATCTCTTTTTCCTTTTAGATTTTGGTTTTTGTTGTTGATATGAGTTTAGATCATAGCTTGATGATGAGTGTCTTTTATGGTGGTTTGACGTCACTAACCATGAGATCTCTATGCCTAAGATTTTGATTTTCTTGATTCATTGCTTTTTTTCGGTTTTCATTTCTCAATTCCTTTTCAGTTTCGGTTTCAAAGAGAAACATAGAAAACAAATGTTGTTGGTAGTTTTCTTCTCTTTGTTCTTTGTTTTGAGCTTGATGGTGAGTCCAAGAGATAAGGTTCTTGGAAGGATGGTGTGGATGGACTCTAAAGCTTACTAATGTTTAAGATCTGCTAGGAGCAAGAAACTAATCTTGGAAGGTTTTTGAGCTTTAAGTGAACAAGATGTAAAATAAGCTTGCATGCATATTTACTTTTATGCTATCACCTAAATCTAACTTACCTCTAATTCATGTCCTAACCCACATGAAATGAATATTTTTCCCTCCCAAACAGCCAAGGTAGCTGCTGCCTGTAACACCCTGATATTTAACTCAACACGCCTAGGACGCATTTAAGTTAATTATTAGTTATTACTCTTTTGTTCCAGTCTTTAACTTAAACCATTGAAAATACTTTAGCAAAAATATGGTAAATTTTTTTTTTAAAATACAAAACGTGAGCCGCGCATACTAACTAATTTGTATCAACCACCTTACCTATAAAAGTAAAAAGATAACATCAAGTCACATATAAATATGAAATACCTCACTCAATTAATATAACGACACCATTATAAATAATGATAGTTCCTTACTGAATACCCAAAACTTATAGGAAACAAAGCAGCACATCGCTGACATAGATCAAGACAAATACATTAGTCCAACAAAAATTATCATGCAAATAAAAACTTAACAAACTAGCATAATATTTTTCTCCCACGTTTCCTACTCGGAGCGCCTAGAATGGGTTCTACGAGTCGGCTTATCACGAGAGGCAAGACGTCTCATAGGTAGAACATGAGCACCTCGACGTGGACGGGTGGCTCCTCTCACTGGTTGCGTGACAGTAGCTTCTCCATTGCTATCGTACTCCCGTTTCATAGAGACAGCAGGAGCAAATTCGCCTGAAAAGTGACCAGAAGGTGTATCCTCGGATGGGTCTGACCATGAACCAGTAGAGCGAGGTGGTGACCTCGGTATATAGTCAGGAAAATCTCGAATTGCTGATACAGAAGGTCGAGAAAACTGGCGAGGACGCGGTTGTGCATGCTCGAAAGCAAGGTCATCCGGAAAATGGACGGTAGGAGAAATCACATACTAGAAACAGGGTATGCAAAAGGACGATCCATGAACACATACAAACGAACGGCACAACAACCCATAAAATAGTATGATTGGTTAGCGGGTCGAAATGCATTTCCCATGAGGGGGCATCAACATAAATCACGAACGTCGCCATCTACCTCTGAAGACGAGATGGAAAGAAATAAAGAGGGAGTGAGAATCTTATAAAAGAATCTCAGTAGGGCCTCTGTCTCCTAATATGTGTATCATCATCATCGTCCCCAGGAACCTCGGGTTTCATTATGAAAATGTGGGCATATATAAGGTTTATTTATTAAGTTCCAAATACCATTAGCCGAGGCCCGTATCTTTTAACATGAGTCTTGATGTCATGTATGCAGCATACTATTATCATGAATGCATGTCAATGCCATATACATTATAACATAAGAGTTCATATATAAATGCATTATGACATAAAGAACATAAATTCCCTTGGTATAACTTTTCCTTAATATGCTTTTAGGTGACTTAAATTTCTCGATCTTTTTCCTAAAGGAAACCACCCTATAATTTCTTTCCTCTTGAGAATTCTAGGTTATGAGCTCATACCTCACTAGTCGTCACTAGTATACACTTATTGTAACGCCCCGATTTTTCTGTTAGAGTGAAAATGACCAAAATGCCCTTGAGCTCATTTTCACCCAGACTGAGGAAAGCCAGCCTGCAAAGACTCGAAGGGCAAACTCAATGTTGGAAGGGGATTAGATGACTTGTGTACCTTCCCAGGATTGAAAATCTCGTTTTTCGAGTTTTCGGGTCAAAATGACCAAAACCCCCCTGCGGTGTTTTACCCGTTTGCAAGTGCCAGATGAACCTGAAACCTCTCCAGATGATTTTAAAAGGCGTTTTCATGTAGACTGTGACTTTAGTTTTCGTCCCGGAGGTCCTGGGCGAAATTAGTGCAAAATTATGGTTTTGCCCCTAGTTTCATGTTTTTACGCTTAATCGCGTGATTAAGCAAACCTAAGTATTATTAGGCTCTAATCGAAGGTTAATTAATTTCCTTAATTAATCTTGAGTCAAAATAATTTATTAAAGTTGATTAGAACCTAAAAGTGCTTAATTACAACTTAAAATCATATTTTAATTTCAAGACTCCTAGTCATGGAATCTTAAATAGTGTTTTCTCTTTCCAATTCCTTAAATCATGGAATTGTATTACACATTGTTTATTCATAAATGAGTTGTTAATTCTCTAATGATGTATGAGCACTCCTAATCTTGTCATAGAATCCTTAAAACACATTCTTAGTTACCTAAACTTAAGCTTAATTACTCCAAACCTTGTACCTAAGCTAATACACATTTAAACCTACCATTAACACACAATTAGATGATCAAAACCTCTCTCCCCCCATGCTGCCAGGTCTAGCCGAAGCTTCTCCCTCCCCATATGCATCACATGTTCAATTTTTCAACACTCCAAGACCATACCTCAGGTCACATACACTATACCTTGTCATAACTTTCAATCAAGCTTGATTTTCCAAGTAAATAACTAATTAAAATAGCGCATTTTCTCCATTTATTTGTGGCTGGAAAAGTTCCAGCCATGCATTGTTTCTAGAAGCTTAATTTCATCAAAAATTGATAGGAAATTAACTCACATCAAGCCATACTTTGTAGCATAGCTTCCATACTTCAAAACCATGCTTGAATGACCTTGTGTAAGAGATATTTTTCTCTCCCTTTTTCCCTCTCAAAGCTACGGCCAAGGCTTCCTTTGGTAAGCCCCATGGTTTTGTTTTTCTATAAATAGGATTCTTGTGATAGCTTAGTTGCACTTTGAAGCATTTGCTAAGTTTAGAATTCTAGAGTTGTCTTGCTAGTTCTTTCTTTTTCTCTCAAGTTTCAAGAGAGTTCTTCCTTTCTTATCATCTTCATCTTCATCCTCTCTTCATCTCATCATCATCTCTCAACCTTGAAACACCACCCCATAGCCTTGAACCATCATCAAACCTCTCAAACACCACACCTCAAACACAACCTCACTTGAAACACAACTCCAACCTTCTTGCTTCCTCTTGGCCGAAACCATCAAGCACCAAGGAGGAGCTCATCATCTTGTTTTTCTTTTCAAAAGTTCAAGCTTTGTGTCTTCACTCTAGGTAGGGGTGTTTGCTAAACTTTGTTTTCTTGAAAATGAGTTCTTTCTAGCTTTCTCTTGGATTTTCTTTTGAAACTTTCTTGTTTTTCCTTCCTTGTGATTTCGGCCATGAGGCCTTGAGGAGCACATGATAGCTCAATGATGAGGACTCCTAGAGAATGACTATGTGTTCATCTCAAAGGAACCTCTAGAGCTTGAGTTTTTCTTTTTCTTTAACTTCATCTATACTATACTTAGCTCACATGGTTTTTCAACTTAAGAAAATTAATCTAAGGATTTCTAAAAGCCCAAGCCTACCCTTGTCAACCTTAAAGTTGGCCGGCACGTTCTAGAGATTTTTCTCTAGATAGGGGTTTTGGGTATTTAATAAAGAACTTAGCTTAGTTTCACTTTCTTGTTCTTTTGTAAGGTTTTCGGTTGTGGTATTTTGATCCTTGAGATTTTGTTTGGTTTTGTTTAGAAAGTTTGTTTTCTTTGAGCTTGATGATGATGTTCAAGAACCTCATAGTTCCTATGAGAACTTGGTTCAAGAACTCTAGAGCTCTCTTTGAAATGAGATATGTGTTGGGTTGTTACTTTGTTAAAGTCTTGAATGAGCTCTAGCTAACCACAAAATGAACCTTGCATCATGTTTACTTTATGCTTTGCATATCATGTTTACTTCCTTGCTATCACTAAATACCAAGATAATGAATGAACTTGCATTATCATGTTTATATTTCAAGCTATGCATTACCATGTTTATATTTCAAGTTCTCACTAAATATCAAAGATAATAATATGTTGCACCTCATATTTATTTTATGCTATCACTTTACTTTCTAATGGAACCTAAAATGAGTGCATGAGCATGTTTACTTTTATGTCATCACTTAAATGAACCTAGAGCTCAAAGACTTGCCCATTGTTGTCTCAAACAAAGGTTTAAAATATTTATTTCTTTTGGTTCACATTTCGGCCCTAAGGGGTTTTGGAGTTTCCAAGTATTGAAAATTATGTTTTATGATTTTTCTAAGCTTATATGAGTATAAGAAATATGTAGAACTAAGTTTTATGAATTTAGGACCTATTGAGATGAGAATGATTTAGTCACTGCCCTCTTAAGTATTCTTATGATTTTGAAAGATAAAAGTATTTATAAATGAGTTTTGAAAGTTCTAAAAAGGTCCCAAGA
Organism: Dalbergia cultrata; assembly: GCA_031216105.1. Taxonomy (NCBI): domain Eukaryota; kingdom Viridiplantae; phylum Streptophyta; class Magnoliopsida; order Fabales; family Fabaceae; genus Dalbergia; species Dalbergia cultrata. Next base: position 33,260,083 of record CM062346.1, on the reverse strand, counting down.
GAAACTAGTATTCTATGTGCTTGAAAAACTATGTTCTATGCCTTTTATGGAGATGCACATTTCGGTTCTGCCTTGCTATTTATTTGCCACTGTATGTGTTGTTTTAATGATGATAATATGTTTATGTTTGAGTAAAAATAATGTTAAGACTCATATGTGAAAGATAAGATAAGTTAGAAACTAGAAAAGAATTAATTTGAGAGTTCTAGATCCTTTAATGTTTGAATTTTCTGGATTCTGTCCAGCAAGGTTTAGTAATGCTAATCATGGATTTAAATTAGTTTAAATGTGTAGGAATGCCTCATAAATGGTTTAGGACTTGATCTTGAAGCCTCAGGGACAAACCGGACTTAGAAAAGGTCACTGTTGTGACTCCTAGGGACCCGTAAAGTTAGGATTATAAATTCTGCATCCTTGAGGTTTAGAGATGTTCTTGATCATAGTGTGAGGTGAGAAATACTTAGTTATAACTTCTTAGGTACCCAAGAGATTAGGTTTGACGATTAATAACTTAGAACGTGAGTTAAGGACCTTAAGGGTCAATGCATAAGACACTAAAAAGTCTTGAGTTTTTATGATGCTTAATTTATGATATATGATACATGAGCTTTATCTATGATAAGTTTGATATGTGCTACAAAGAAGTTTTACATGATGATATGTTATACCCCATAAGAAATGTTTGTGTATGTCCTATATGATTTCATGGCATAAGCAAATTTGAGGAAATTCGGTCTACAGCCATCATGCTGCCGAATTTCCATCAAATTTGAGGAACTTAGAAAAAGGTCTTTCTGAAAATCATGAGAACTTAAATGTGACACAACACTGAGATGCCTTCTTGGGTGACACCAATTTAGCCGAGCACAACCAAGAAAACAAATCCATGAGGGTATTGACATAGAGCTTGCCAAAGCGGACAATACTACTGTGCACTAGTTGCTAGTATAGCGTTTCAAAGAGGAAATGACCCTAAGAGGTGATCCTTAATTTTCCCCCTAGCCCGTACTTTAAGTCGGGATTATGTTACGCTTATCATCGGATAAGTAAGAGCTAGTGACGACTAGTTAAGGTATGAGCTCATAACCTAGAGATGTTTTAGGGTGGCCCCATGAGATAAAGTTAAAGTTGGAATGTCACATATGCTATGAAAAACCAAGGAAGTTATTATGAGATTTATACCTGTCAACTTATGCCACTATTATAATGTTTTTGTGACTTTGATGATTAGCTTATCTCTATGATACATTCATGTCATTAGTGTATTTCATGCTTAGTCATAAGACACATTGTAAAAAATGACGGACCTTGGATAATTAATACTTCAGAAAACTAACTTAAAAGAAGTTTATATGCATACACACCTTTTCAGAAATAAAACCCAAGGTTCCTGAGGATGTGATGATATCACTTAGTTAGGGATTGCCCTACTGAGAATTCTTTTAGGAGATTCTTATCCCCTCTCTCTTTTCTTCCGTCACATCTTCAGATGGCGACTTTCGTACTCTTCATCGACACCCTGACGTGGGAGCTGCACCATGACCCAGCACTTGGGTCATACCATTTTGAGGGTCGCTGCACAGTCAGAGTGTTCATGTTTATGGGATGACCCTTCGCGCACCCAGTACGGAGCTACCGCTTCACCCCAACTGCTCCCTACCATCATAACACGATTTTTGAGCGAGGCAGACCACACGACGAGCAGATCCTCCACATGCAGCCCGAGGCGTCAGCCGTACGTGACTACCCGGAGTACGTGCCCCGAACTCAGTATTCGGAGACGGATCCATCAGAGGACCCGCCCTCGCACATGTACAGTTAGAGCTCCAGCCCTGCTCCTCCACCGATGAAAGCCGGGAGTGAGGAGATAGTGGTTCAGCCGAGGTTGGCTCGTAGGCCATCCATGCGCCCTCGCCGCGGTGGACACGCTCCGATGATCTGCACGACCACTCCCACCAAGATTCGCCAGTGGATTGATTCCACCCCTCAGTACTCGGACCAGCAGGAGTAGGTGCATAGGATGGGTAGTAGCTAGTGCACACACGCCACATAGTGAGGACAAACCTTCTTTTGTATATGAGGTTGTCTACTCTAGGTGCACACGGGTATGGGTGTTGCTTTCATGGTTTCCTTGTACTTGCTTTTATGATTTCCTTGTATTTGCATTTCAGTTGTATTTCGTTTTCCTATGTACCGAATAGTCCTACCTTTGGGTAGGCACATTATCTATATATATAATCAGTTAATGTGCCCATGTTATTTATGTGTTTTATTATGATTTGCTCATATGACTTGTATGAATTCCCGTTCAAAGAATCATGCGTGGCTCTCACTTTGGTTTTAATTCCAAAAAGAAAAATTTTACCCATATTTCCGCTAAGTATTTTCAAGTAAAGAATGAGACCAAGAGGTAATATTCTAAAGATTAACCTAAATACATACTAGTAGTATTAGGTTAAGATTTAGGGTGTTACATTATGGTATCAGAGCAGTTCGATTCTCATGGAGCCTGAGGATTGGAATGATTATGCTTTATAAGCATAAAACTCTAGTTATGTCATGTGATAAGCTTGCTAGAGATAAGCTATAAGATAGGCATACATGACCGCTGTTGATGCATGTGCCATGGTAACTAGCTCATTTCACATGAAATGTTGAGCCTGATCAACTCAGTGTTTTGCTGTCTGATGTGTTTAGGAACCAATACCACCGCGATGACAGCATAAGGCTACGACCGAAGATAACCAAGATAATACGACTGCTGCTGCTGTCCGTCATATGGCGCAAGCCATGGAGCGAATGTTTGACCATATGAATCAACAAGAGCTTGCTGCTCCTGCTCCCCCTGCTGCTGAGGCGGTGGAACAAGCCCGCTTCGGCGAGTTCCGCAAGGCGAACCCACCGGTATTCCGAGGGGTGATGGACCCTGACAAAGCTGATGAGTGGATCAAGGACATGGAGAAGATCTACTCTGTGGTTGCCTGCTCGGAGGAGCAGAAGGTCACCTTTGCTACCTTCATGATGAAGTCAGATGCCGAGTTCTGGTGGAACGGTACGAAGCACCTGCTAGAAGCTTCTGGAACTCCCATTGATTGGGAGCTGTTCAAGACTTACTTCTACAAGAAGTACTTCCCGGAGTCTGTGAGGAATGCAAACGACATCGAGTTCATGTAGTTGACCCAGGGGGGTCTACTGTTGCCTAGTACGCTGCTAACTTCAAGGAGCTGATCAAGTTCTCTCGGGTGTTTCAAGGGAACCCCGATGAGGTTTGGAAATGCGTCAAGTATGAGGCCGGTTTGAAGGCGGAAATGAACTATGCCATGGCCCACATGGAGATCAGAGACTTCCCAACTCTGGTCAACAAGTGCCGGATCCTTGAGGAAGGACAGAGAAAGATGCAAGCCACGAGGGCAGAACGAGCTAAGGGACTTGGACCTCAAGCCCCGAGGTTCAAACCGCAGTACCCTTCAAGGAATCACTACAATCCCTACCAGACCAACTAGTTCTGACCACAACAACAACAACCACCAAGAGCTCCTGCACACCAACAATCCAAGAAACACCAAAGGCCACCGTTTCAACATCAAGGCCTGAGGAACTTCAACAACAATCAACCCCGTGGACTGGGTGGACCCCGAAACCACAATGGAGGACCAAGTGGGGCCAAGAACAAGGCACCACAAACCCCTGCTGCTTACCCCGGAGCAACATCTGCTGACGTCTGCCCACAATGCGGGAAGAATTACGGGAATCGCCCATGCTTAACCGGTCAGAATGTGTGCTTCAAGTGTGGCAAGCCTGGCCACTATGCAAAGGACTGCGCCAGCCAAGGGACACCAAACCAGAACCCCCGACCACAACACCGAGGAAGAGTCTTTACCCTTAATGCGGAAGACGCCAAGAAGTCCAATGATCTCATTGAAGGTATGTGTGAAGTAAACGATAAACCCTTAACTGTACTATATGACTCTAGTGCTACTCATTCCTTTATTTCACTTGCTAGTGTCGAATCCTTAAATCTAAGAGTCTCTAAACTTCCCTTTGATCTTATTGTTTCTACTCCTACAAATCACCCTGTTAATACTTGCCGTTGTTGTTTAAACTGTCATCTTGTTGTAGAAAATAGGTCTTTTATCATAGATTTAATTTGTTTACCCTTGAAAGACATAGGCATTATCTTAGGCATGAATTGGCTTCACGCCAACCGTGTGTTGTTAGATTGTGGAACCCAAACCGTAGTTTTCCCTTCTCCTCCCAAAAACGTCACTCAACCCATTAGATTCTACCTAAACTCCGTAAAGGTCTTCTGTAGTGGGGAGAAAGCTAAGGGATATGTTCTCCTAGCCGCCTGCGATGTAGACTTTGAGCAAGACCTAGGTGAGATACCCGTGGTAAGAGACTATCCCGAGGTATTTCCGGACGAAATACCCGAGTTCCCTCCTGAGAGAGAAGTTGAATTCTCCATAGAATTGGTTCCTGGAACAGGACCAATCTCTATAGCCCCATATAGGATGTCACCCTTGGAGCTAGCAGAACTAAAAACTCAGTTGGAAGAGTTGTTAAAGAAAAGTTTAATAAGGTCGAGTGCTTCACCTTGGGATGCTCCGGTCTTATTTGTGAAAAAGAATGATGGAAGCATGAGAATGTGTATAGACTATAGGAAGTTGAACCAAGTGACCATAAAGAATAAGTACCCGTTGCCTAGGATTGATGATCTTATGGACCAGTTGAAAGGAGTAGTCGTGTTTTCTAAGATTGATTTAAGGTCCGGTTACCATCAGATTAGGGTTAGAGATTCAGACATTCCTAAAACCGCCTTTTGAACTCGGTATGGACACTTTGAGTTCAATGTGATGTCGTTCGGGTTGACGAATGCTCCCGCAGTTTTTATGGATTACATGAATAGGATCTGTAGACCCTATTTAGATCAATTCGTGGTTGTGTTCATAGATGATATTCTCATCTATTCGAAGACCCACGAGGAGCATGAGCATCATTTGAGGCTGGTTTTAGAGGTACTAAAGGAGAAGAAGTTGTATGCGAAGCTTTCTAAGTGTGAATTTTGGTTAGAGCAGGTAAAGTTCTTAGGACATGTTGTGTCAAAAGGTGGCATAGCTGTCGATCCAAGTAAGATAGAAGCTATGATGAATTGGGATAGACCAACCTTTGTAACTGAGATTAGAAGCTTTTTGGGTTTAGCTGGATATTACCGTAGGTTTATTAAAGGATTTTCCCAGTTAGCCCTACCCTTAACTAAGCTCACTAGGAAGAATGCCCCGTTTGAGTGGAGCCCCGAATGTGAAAAGAGTTTCCTAGAGCTTAAGGAAAAGCTCACCTCAACCCCGGTTTTGGTTTTACCTGACCCCAATGTACCCTTCGAGGTATATTGTGATGCTTTTAGAAAGGGTTTAGGTTGTGTGTTGATGCAGAACAGGCAAGTGGTAGCCTATGCGTCCAGACAACTCAAGCCTCATGAGGTAACCTACCCCACCCATGACCTAGAGTTAGCAGCCATCATGTTCGCCCTCGACATATGGAGACACCATTTGTATGGTGTAAGGTTTGAAGTTTTCTCTGATCATAAGAGTCTCAAGCATCTCTTTGATAAAAAAGAGTTAAATATGAGGCAGAGGATATGGATGGAATTCCTCAAGGATTACGATTTCGGCTTAAGTTACCACCCCGGCAAAGCTAATGTAGTAGCCGATGCCTTAAGCCGAAACTCGTTACGTCTGTCAAGTATGATGGTTAATGAAGTTGGGTTAATAGAGCAGTTTAGGGATATGAATCTAGGGATGTCAATAACGAAGAATGGCATCGTGATGAGTCATCTCACGGTGACCAGTGGGTTTAAGCAAAGGATTATGCTTGCCCAAAGAGAAAATGAGGACTTTATGGAGACAATCGAGGCAGTTAAGGCCGAAAAGTTGAAAGGTTTTGTACGAGGCCCCGACTAGCTGTGGAGGTTCGAGGGGCGAATCTGTGTGCTACAAGATGGCGACCTTCAAGAGAAGATCTTGGAGGAGGCTCACAAGAGCCACTTCGCCATACATCCTGGTACTACAAAGATGTACCAAGATTTGAAGAAGATGTTTTGGTGGCCCAGATTAAAGAAGGATGTGGTCGCCTTGGTGAGTAAGTGTTTGGTCTGTCAAAAGGTTAAGATCGAACACCAAAATCCTTCTGGCATGTTGCAACCCCTGTCAATCCCAGAGTGAAAGTGGGAGAGTATATCAATGGATTTCGTGACAGGATTGCCAAGGACCCAAGTTGGCAATGATGCCGTATGGGTAATCGTGGATCGACTGACTAAGTCGGCTCACTTTCTACCTATTCGAGTCACGTACTCATTGGATAAGTTGGCTCAGCTTTACATCTAAGAAGTAGTAAGGTTGCATGGAGTACCATCGACGATAATCTCGGACCGAGATCCGCGGTTTATGTCACATTTTTAGGGAGCCTTTCAAAAGGCGTTTGGTTCCAAGTTGTGCTTGAGCACTGCTTACCACCCACAAACGGATGGTCAGTCCGAGAGGACTATCCAAACCCTAGAGGACATGCTGAGAGCCTATGTCTTAGACCAAAAAGGAAGTTGGGATAAGTACATGCCTTTGATCAAGTTTGCATATAACAATAGTCATCACGCGAGCATCGGTATGGCACCGTACGAGGTGTTATATGGAAGGAAGTGCCAATCACCTTTGTGTTGGCACGAGCCCGGAGAACAAAGTGTCTTAGGACCTAATGTAGTGAGGGAAATGACGGAGCAAATCAAGAAAATCAAGGATAGAATCTTAACCGCTCAAAGTCGACAGAAAAGCTATGCGGACAAAAGGCGTAAGCCCTTGGAGTTCCAAGAAGGAGAACATGTATTTCTAAGAATCACCCCCACTACAGGAATAGGAAGAGCCATGAAAGTTAAAAAGTTGAGTCCCTGATTTCTAGGTCCTTTTAAAATTCTTCAGAGAATCGGATCTGTAGCTTATAAAATAGCCTTACCGCCCAATCTGTCAAACCTTCATGATGTCTTTCACGTCTCTCAGTTACGTAAATATGAGTCCGACCCTAGCCATGTCCTAGAACCAGAGCATGTACAGTTGAGGGAGGACCTCACTTTCAATCTACCGCCTACGAGAGTAATGGATCACGGAGTCAAGCAGTTAAGGAACAAGTCTGTTCCTTTGGTGAAAGTGGCGTGGGGACGAGACAAGTCAGAAGAATACACGTGGGAACTAGAGTCAGAGATGAAGTCAAAATATCCAGAGCTTTTCTAAGGTACGAATTTCGAGGGTGAAATTCTTTTTAAGGAGGGGAGTAATGTAACGCCCCGATTTTTCTATTAGAGTGAAAATGAGCAAAATGGCCCTAAGGTCATTTTCAGCCCGGAATTCGAGGAAAGCCGATTCGGCAGTACTCGAAGGGCAAACTCAATGTTGGAAGGGGATTAGATGACTTGTGTACCTTCCCCTGATCGAAAATCTCATTTTTTGAGTTTTCGGGTCAAAATGACCAAAACCCCCTTGCGGTGTTTTACCCGTTTGCAAGTGCCAGATGAACCCGAAACCTCTCTAGATGATTTTAAAAGGCATTTTCATGTAGACTGTGACTTTAGTTTTGGTCCTGGAGGTCCCGGGCGAAATTAGTTCAAAATTACGGTTTTGCCCCTAGTTTCGTGTTTTTACGCTTAACTGCGTGATTAAGCAAACCTAAGCAATATTAGGCTCTAATCGAAGGTTAATTAATCTTGAGTCAAAATAATTTATTAAAGTTGATTAGAACCTAAAAGTGCTTAATTACAACTTAAAATCATATTTTAATTTCAAGACTCCTAGTCATGGAATCTTGAATAGTGTTTTCTCTTTCCAATTCCTTAAATCATGGAATTGTATTACACATTGTTTATTCATAAATGAGTTGTTAATTCTCTAATGATGTATGAGCACTCCTAATCTTGTCATAGAATCCTTAAAACACATTCTTAGTTACCTAAACTTAAGCTTAATTACTCCAAACCTTGTACCTAAGCTAATACACATTTAAACCTACCATTAACACACAATTAGATGATCAAAACCTCTCTCCCCCCATGCTGCCAGGTCTAGCCGAAGCTTCTCCCTCCCCATATGCATCACATGTTCAATTTTTCAACACTCCAAGACCATACCTCAGGTCACATACACTATACCTTGTCATAACTTTCAATCAAGCTTGATTTTCCAAGTAAATAACTAATTAAAATAGCCCATTTTCTCCATTCATTTGTGGCTGGAAAAGTTCCAGCCATGCATTGTTTCTAGAAGCTTAATTTCATCAAAAATTGATAGGAAATTAACTCACATCAAGCCATACTTTGTAGCATAGCTTCCATACTTCAAAACCATGCTTGAATGACCTTGTGTAAGAGATATTTTTCTCTCCCTTTTTCCCTCTCAAAGCTACGGCCAAGGCTTCCTTTGGTAAGCCCCATGGTTTTGTTTTTCTATAAATAGGATGCTTGTGATAGCTTAGTTGCACTTTGAAGCATTTGCTAAGTTTAGAATTCTAGAGTTGTCTTGCTAGTTCTTTCTTTTTCTCTCAAGTTTCAAGAGAGTTCTTCCTTTCTTTTCATCTTCATCTTCATCCTCTCTTCATCTCATCATCATCTCTCAACCTTGAAACACCACCCCATAGCCTTGAACCATCATCAAACCTCTCAAACACCACACCTCAAACACAACCTCACTTGAAACACAACTCCAACCTTCTTGCTTCCTCTTGGCCGAAACCATCAAGCACCAAGGAGGAGCTCATCATCTTGTTTTTCTTTTCAAAAGTTCAAGCTTTGTGTCTTCACTCTAGGTAGGGGTGTTTGCTAAACTTTGTTTTCTTGAAAATGAGTTCTTTCTAGCTTTCTCTTGGATTTTCTTTTGAAACTTTCTTGTTTTTCCTTCCTTGTGATTTCGGCCATGAGGCCTTGAGGAGCACATGATAGCTCAATGATGAGGACTCCTAGAGAATGACTATGTGTTCATCTCAAAGGAACCTCTAGAGCTTGAGTTTTTCTTTTTCTTTAACTTCATCTATACTATACTTAGCTCACATGGTTTTTCAACTTAAGAAAATTAATCTAAGGATTTCTAAAAGCCCAAGCCTACCCTTGTCAACCTTAAAGTTGGCCGCACGTTCTAGAGATTTTTCTCTAGATAGGGGTTTTGGGTATTTAATAAAGAACTTAGCTTAGTTTCACTTTCTTGTTCTTTTGTAAGGTTTTCGGTTGTGGTATTTTGATCCTTGAGATTTTGTTTGGTTTTGTTTAGAAAGTTTGTTTTCTTTGAGCTTGATGATGATGTTCAAGAACCTCATAGTTCCTATGAGAACTTGGTTCAAGAACTCTAGAGCTCTCTTTGAAATGAGATATGTGTTGGGTTGTTACTTTGTTAAAGTCTTGAATGAGCTCTAGCTAACCACAAAATGAACCTTGCATCATGTTTACTTTATGCTTTGCATATCATGTTTACTTCCTTGCTATCACTAAATACCAAGATAATGAATGAACTTGCATTATCATGTTTATATTTCAAGCTATGCATTACCATGTTTATATTTCAAGTTCTCACTAAATATCAAAGATAATAATATGTTGCACCTCATATTTATTTTATGCTATCACTTTACTTTCTAATGGAACCTAAAATGAGTGCATGAGCATGTTTACTTTTATGTCATCACTTAAATGAACCTAGAGCTCAAAGACTTGCCCATTGTTGTCTCAAACAAAGGTTTAAAATATTTATTTCTTTTGGTTCACATTTCGGCCCTAAGGGGTTTTGGAGTTTCCAAGTATTGAAAATTATGTTTTATGATTTTTCTAAGCTTATATGAGTATAAGAAATATGTAGAACTAAGTTTTATGAATTTAGGACCTATTGAGATGAGAATGATTTAGTCACTGCCCTCTTAAGTATTCTTATGATTTTGAAAGATAAAAGTATTTATAAATGAGTTTTGAAAGTTCTAAAAAGGTCCCAAGAGAAACTAGTATTCTATGTGCTTGAAAAACTATGTTCTATGCCTTTTATGGAGATGCACATTTCGGTTCTGCCTTGCTATTTAGTTTCCACTGTATGTGTTGTTTTAATGATGATAATATGTTTATGTTTGAGTAAAAATAATGTTAAGACTCATATGTGAAAGATAAGATAAGTTAGAAACTAGAAAAGAATTAATTTGAGAGTTCTAGATCCTTTAATGTTTGAATTTTCTTGATTCTGTCCAGCAAGGTTTAGTAATGCTAATCATGGATTTAAATTAGTTTAAATGTGTAGGAATGCTTCATAAATGGTTTAGGACTTGATCTTGAAGCCTTAGGGATAAACCGGACTTAGAAAGGGTCACTGTTGTGACTCCTAGGGACCCGTAAAGTTAGGATTATAAATTCTGCATCCTTGAGGTTTAGAGATGTTCTTGATCATAGTGTGAGGTGAGAAATACTTAGTTATAACCTCTTAGGTACCCAAGAGATTAGGTTTGACGATTAATAACTTAGAACGTGAGTTAAGGACCTTAAGGGTCAATGCATAAGACACTAAAAAGTCTTGAGTTTTTATGATGCTTAATTTATGATATATGATACATGAGCTTTATCTATGATAAGTTTGATATGTGCTACAAAGAAGTTTTACATGATGATATGTTATACCCCATAAGAAATGTTTGTGTATGTTCTATATGTTTTCATGGCATAAGCAAATTTGAGGAAATTCGGTCTACAGCCATCATGCTGCCGAATTTCCATCAAATTTGAGGCACTTAGAAAAAGGTCTTTCTTAATTTTCCCCCTAGCCCGTACTTTAAGTCAGGATTATGTTACGTTTATCATCGGATAAGTAAGAGCTAGTGACGACTAGTTAAGGTATGAGCTCATAACCTAGAGATGTTTTAGGGTGGCCCCATGAGATAAAGTTAAAGTTGGAATGTCACATATGCTATGAAAAACCAAGGAAGTTATTATGAGATTTATACCTGTCAACTTATGCCACTATTATAACGTTTTTGTGACTTTGATGATTAGCTTATCTTTATGATGCATTCATGTCATTAGTGTATTCCATGCTTAGTCATAAGACGCATTGTAAAAAATGATGGACCTTGGATAATTAATACTTCAGAAAACTAACTTAAAAGAAGTTTATATGCATACACACCTTTTCAGAAATAAAACCCAAGATTCCTGAGGATGTGATGATGTCACTTAGTTAGGGATTGCCCTACTGAGAATTCTTTTAGGAGATTCTTATCCCCTCTCTCTTTTCTTCCGTCACATCTTCAGATGGTGACTTTTGTACTCTTCATCGACACCCCGATGTGGGAGCTGCACCATGACCCAGCACTTGGGTCATACCATTTTGAGGGTCGCTGCACAGTCAGAGTGTTCATGTTTATGGGACGACCCTTCGCGCACCCAATACGGAGCTACCGCTTCACCCCGACTGCTCCCTACCATCATAACACGATTTTTGAGCGAGCCAGACCACGCGACGAGCAGATCCTCTGCATGCAGCCCAAGGCGTCAGCCGTACGCGACTACCCGGAGTACGTGCCCTGGACTCAGTATTCGGAATTTGTAAATTTGAATAAATGGTAAAAATAAAATGTATAAGATTCAACAAGACAAGGTTAAAGAGTAATCTTACTCTAGAGATGGAGTTAATCTCAATTGAGTAAAAGATTAATTAGTAACTTAAGTTCTAACCTCAAGTCAAAGAAAGAAGATGCCTTATATTTACCTTAATCTTAACATTATTGATTTTATGAGTTCTAGTAATCAAGAAAAGAAATTAACTTCCCTAAAAATTTCTTAAACTCTAATTATCCTAGGTAATTATTTTTTAACCTCAAGTAATTATTTTTAACCTTAGGTAATTAATTTTTAACTCAAGGTTAATTTTGAGTTCAATTAGAGCTTTAACATTTCCTTAATTACATAAGTGAACTTATTTAGCACAACTAGGGGTAAAAAGGTAATTTCACATAAAAGCTTTCTAGAATTACTTGAACATTTCTAGATATCAAATCATACTTGAAATAAACATTTTTTTGAACTTCTCGGTGATAACTGGGTTCAATGATTGCTTAATTTCACACTAAATTACCGCATGGGTGATTCGGTAATTTTACGTACAGTAAAAATCGGGAATTGAAATTTTTACCATGATATCATAATAACACAAATAATCCCCTTCAAATATAAAATTAACCCTTTGAGGATAATCGGGATTGGTTATCTTTGATTTTCGGGGCAAAATAACCTCAGGGGCAATTTGGTCATTTGCGCACAGAAAAATCGGGATTTATGATTTTCGCACAGATTGCTATTCAAGCCTCATATAATATTGTCCTAATGTTAAAATTCCTTATTAAGGATTGCTCGACCTCAATTCTCATGCAAAATTTACCTAGGGGCATTTTGGTAATTTTACATAGCAGTAAAAATTTGGGACGTTACATTTCTCCCCTCCTTAGAAAGAATTTCGTCCTCGAAATTCGTTACCTGTGAATAGTTTGGGATATTGATTCTTCATTTCCAATTCCAATTCCCATGTAAAATTTTCTGTTTTACCTTGTCCCCATGCTACTTTGACCAAAGATACGTCTTTGTTCCGTAACTGCTTGACTCTTCTGTCCATAATCCTTGTAGGCGGTAAATTGAAGATCAGGTCCTCCTTTAATTGTACTTGCTCTGGCTCCAATATTTGACTAGGGTCAGATTGATACTTTCTTAACTGAGAGACATGAAAGACATCGTGAAGGTTAGACAAGTTCGGTGGTAAGGCTATTCGATATGCATCTTGACTCTATTAAGAATTTCAAAGGGACCAAGAAATCTGGGGATCAACTTTTTGACTCTCATGGCTCGCCCTATGCCTGTCGTGGAGGTGATCCTAAGGAAAACATGTTCTCCCCCTTGGAATTCCAGTGGCTTTCGCCGCTTATCTGCATAGCTCTTCTGTCGACTTTGAGCAGTTCGAATCCTATCCCTAATTCTTTTGATCTGTTCAGTGGTTTCCCTAATGACCTCAGGTCCTAACATGCTTTGCTCACCGGGTTCATACTAACACAAAGGGGATTGACACTTCCTTCCATAAAGGGCCTCATACGGTGCCATATCAATACTTGCATGATAACTATTGTTATATGCAAACTCGACTAATGGTAGGTACTGATCCCAACTTCCTTTCTGGTCTAACGCACATGCCCTTAACATATCTTCTAGGGTTTGAATGGTCCTCTCTGATTAGCCATCCGTTTGAGGGTGGTAAGCAGTGCTTAAGCACAACTTCGAACCAAACGCCTTTTGAAAGGCTCCCCAAAAACGTGACGTAAACCGCGAATCTCGATCCGAGATTATTGTCGACGGCACTCCATGTAATCGCACAATCTCTTGGATGTACAATTGCGCCAATCTATCCAAAGAGTAGGTCACTCTAATAGGCAAAAAGTGAGCCGACTTGGTTAGTCGATCCACAATCACCCATATGGCGTCATGGCCAGCTTGGGTCCTTGGTAATCCTGTCACGAAATCCATTGATATACTTTCCTATTTCCATTCAGGGATTGACAGGGGTTGCAACAGGCCTGAAGGTCTTTAGTGCTCAATCTTCACCTTTTGACATACCAAGCATTTATTCACCCATGTTACCACGTCTCGCTTCAAACCGGGCCACCAAAACATCTTTTTCAAATCCTGATACATTTTGGTGGCACCAGGATGAATGGTGAAATGGCTCTTATGAGCCTCCTGCAAAATTTCCTTTTGTAGATCACCACTCGCTGGCACACAAATTCTACCTTCAAACCTCCACAACTTATCATTTCCTAAGGAAAATCCTTTTAACTTCCCCTCTTCTATGGTTTCCAAAGTCTCCTTAAATTCCTCATCCTCTTGTTGAGATCGAGTAATTCTCTCCTTGAAATCACTTGTCACATTGAGATGACACATTCGTATGCCTTTAGTGGTCAATGTCATTCCTAAATTTAGATCCCTAAACTTCTCAATCAATTCCATTTCCTTAACCATCATCTGAGACAAGTGTAATGACTTTCAGCTCAAGGCGTCAACCACTACATTAGCCTTGCCAGGATGATAGTTCAACCCAAAGTCATAGTCCTTTAGAAATTCCATCCACCTCCTCTGCCTCATATTTAATTCCTTCTGATCAAAGAGATACTTGAGACTCTTGTGATCAGAGAACACTTCGAACTTTACCCCATACAAATGATGTCTCCACACCTTCAATGCAAACACAACTGCCTCTAACTCTAGGTCATGGGTGGGATAATTTGCTTCATGCGGTTTGAGTTACCTGGATGCATAGGCTACCACTTGCCTATTTTGCATCAACACACAACCCAAACCTTTCCCCGAAGCGTCACAATATACCTCGAAAGGCATACTAGGGTCAGGTAATACTAACATTGGGGTTGTGGTCAATTTTACCTTTAGCTCATGGAAACTTTTTTCACACTCCGGAGTCCAAACAAAAGGGGAATTCTTCCTAGTAAGCTTGGTCAAGGGTAAGGAAATTTGAGAAAATCCTTTAATGAACCTACGGTAATAGCCAGCAAGTCCTAAAAAGCTTCGTATCTCCGTTACCATAATAGGTCTCTCCCAGCTCATCACAGTCTCAATCTTACTAGGGTCTACTGCGATACCTCCTTTTGACACTACATGTCCTAAGAACTTTACTTCCTCCAACCAAAATTCACATTTAGAAAACTTTGCATACAACTTCTTTTCCTTTAGAATCTCCAAAATTATCCTCAAATGATGTTCATGCTCTTTGTGGGTTTTTGAATAAATGAGTATGTCATCTATGAAAACAACCACAAACTGATCCAAATAGGGCCTGAAGATCCTATTCATGTAGTCCATGAATACAACAGGACCATTAGTTAATCCAAATGACATGACTGTGAACTCAAAATGACCATATCGGGTCCTAAAAGCAGTCTTAGGTGTGTCTTCATCCTGTACTCTAATATGATGATATCCTGACCTCAAATCAATTTTTGAGAATTCTACTGTTCCCCTTAACTAATCCATCAAGTCATCTATCCTAGGTAAAGGGTACTTGTTCTTTATTGTCACTCGATTTAACTACCGATAGTCTACATATAACCTCATACTTCCATCCTTCTTCTTAACAAACAACACCGGGGCTCCCCATGGTGATGCACTAGGTCTCACAGACTTCTTTTCCAAAAGCTCCTCCAACTGAGTCTTCAACTCGGTTAATTCTAGGGGTGACATCCTATAGGGTGCTATGGATATTGGTCCTGTTCCTGGAATCAATTCTATGGAGAACTCTATTTCTCTTACTGGAGGGAACTCAGGTATGTCGTTCGGAAACACCTCAGGATAGTCTTTTACTACAGGTACATCATCAATTTTTTGCTCAGAGTCTACTTCGCTAGCGGCTAGGAGAACATATCCCTTACTATCTCCCCCATAACAGTTGACTTCTATTGCATTTAAGTAAAGGTTTAGAGGTTTACTAGGCACACTAGGGATCGGGAGAAAGATAACAGACTTTGTATAACAGTTCAACATTACACGGTTAGCATAAAGCCAATCCATGCCAAGAATTATGTTTAGACCATGCATAGGCAAGCAAACTAGATCCAACATAAATAGTCTACCTTCTACAATGATATGGCAATTTAAGCAACATCTACTAGTCCTAACAGGTCTACCAGTGGGTGTAGAAATAGTAAGATCAAAAGGAAGTTCTGACACACATAATTGCAATGACTCGACACTAGTATGAGATATGAATGAGTGAGTTGCGCTAGAGTCA
Organism: Dalbergia cultrata; assembly: GCA_031216105.1. Taxonomy (NCBI): domain Eukaryota; kingdom Viridiplantae; phylum Streptophyta; class Magnoliopsida; order Fabales; family Fabaceae; genus Dalbergia; species Dalbergia cultrata. The sequence goes on along the minus strand of CM062346.1, from coordinate 33,244,247 downwards.
AATAGTACAATTAAGGTTCTACCATTCATTTCACACTTACCTTCTATGAGGTTTCTGGACTTTGACGAGTCTTCAGCATTAAGAGTGAAGACCCTCCCTTGATGTTGTGGTTTGGGGTCAGGAACCATCGGTTTTCTTTCAGTGCATTCCCTAGCATTATGACCGGGTTTTCCAATTTAAAGCAAACTCCTTAGCCTAATAGGCAAGCTGATCTCCATGTGACTTCTCACATTTAGGGCATACTGCTGCAGGTGTAGGCCTGAGGGGTGCAACCGAGGCTCTCTGGGGTGCCATTTGGGGTGCCTTGCCTTTGAAACCACTTGATCCTCCCTGATGAAAATTCCTTTGAGGTCCTTGTGGTCTGAATTGTGGCTTGAACTGTGGTCTGAATGGCGGCTTAAATCTTGGAGCTTGTGGCGCCAGCTTCTTAATGGAATTTTCAATTCTTGATATACTCAATTTCTTATGGCCATCTTCAATGATATGACACTTGTTAACTAGGGCAGGGAAGTCCCTAATTTCCATATGTGCAACAGCAACATTGATTTCCGCCTTAAGCCCAGACTCATATTTTACGCACTTCCAAATCTCATCAGGGTTACCTTGAAAGATCCTCGAAAACTTGATCAATTCCTCAAACCTTGCAGTGTATTGTGCAATGCTCATTCCTCCTTGAGTCAACTGCATAAATTCTATGTCTTTGGCATTCTTTACCGATTCAGGAAAATACTTCTCATAGAAATAATGCTTAAACACCTCCCAATTTATCAAAGTACCAGATGCCTCCAATAGTCTTCGAGTACCAGTCCACCAAAACTCGGCATCCGCCTCTGGCATGTATGCAGCAAAAGTCACCTTCTGTTCTTCGGTACAAACGATCACTGAAAAGATTTTCTCCATGCTCTTGATCCACTCATCAGCTAGGTTTGGATTTAGAGCTCCTCTAAAAGATGGCGGGTTCGCCCTATGAAATTCCCCAAATCGGGCATGCTCAAGACCTTCAGCATTAATAGGAAAACGACCAGCTTCGTCTTGATGGTCTATTCGTTCAAACATCCTTTCCAGGGCCCTTGCCATGTCCCTAAGAGCTTCAACAGTTTTGTTACCTTGCTCATTTTCATTTGTAGTCCTATTTTGTCGTGGTCGTGCCATTGGTTTCTAAGCACACAAAACAGCAAACACTGAGGTGATCAATTTCAATACTTCATATTAAGTGGGCTAGCTACCATGGCACATACACACACAACAGTCATGCATTTCTATCTTATAGCTTATTCCATTAACAAAGCAACTACACATGACATAACTATCGTATCATGCTTGAGAAGCATAGTTAGTCCAATCCTCAGGCTCCGTGAAGATCGACCTGCTCTGATACCAAAATGTAATACCCTAATATTTAACTCAACACGCCTAGGACGCATTTAAGTTAATTATTAGTTATTACTCTTTTGTTCCAGTCTTTAACTTAAACCATTGAAAATACTTTAGCAAAAATATGGTAAATTTTTTTTAAAAAAAATACAAAACGTGAGCCGCGCATACTAACTAATTTGTATCAACCACCTTACCTATAAAAGTAAAAAGATAACATCGAGTCACATATAAATATGAAATACCTCACTCAATTAATATAACGACACCATTATAAATAATGATCGTTCCTTACTGAATACCCAAAACTTACAGGAAACAAAGCAGCACATCACTGACATAGATCAAGACAAATGCATTAGTCCAACAAAAATTATCATGCAAATAAAAACTTAACAAACTAGCATAAGATTTTTCTCCCACGTTTCCTACTCGGAGCGCTTAGAATGGGTTCTACGAGTCGGCTTATCACGAGAGGCAAGACGTCTCATAGGTAGAACATGAGCACCTCGACGTGGACGGGTGGCTCCTCTCACTGGTTGCGTGACATCAGCTTCTCCATTGCTATCGTACTCCCGTTTCATAGAGGCAGCAGGAGCAAATTTGCCTAAAAAGTGACCAGAAGGTGTATTCTCGGATGGGTCCAACCACGAACCAGTAGAGCGAGGTGGTGACCTCGGTATATAGTCAGGAAAATCTCGAATTGCTGATACAGAAGGTCGAGAAAACTGGTGAGGACGCGGTTGTGCATGCTTGAAAGCAAGGTCATCCGGAAAAGGGACGGTAGGAGAAAACCACATACTAGAAACAGGTATGCAAAAGGACGATCCATGAACACATACAAACGAATGGCACAACGACCCATAAAATAGTATGATTGGTTAGCCGGGTCGAAATGCATTTCCCATGAGGGGGCATCAACATAAATCACGAACGTCGCCATCTACCTCTAAAGACGAGATGGAAAGAAATAAAGAGGGAGTGAGAATCTTATAAAAGAATCTCAGTAGGGCCTTCATCTCCTAATATGTGTATCACCATCATCGTCCCCAGGAACCTCGAGTTTCATTATGAAAATGTGGGCATATATAAGGTTTATTTATTAAGTTCCAAATACCATTAGCCGAGGCCCATAGCTTTTAACATGAGTCTTGATGTCATGTATGCAGCATACTATTATCATGAATGCATGTCAATGCCATATACATTATAACATAAGAGTTCATATATAAATGCATTATGACATAAAGAACATAAATTCCCTTGATATAACTTTTCCTTAATATGCTTTTAGGTGACTTAAATTTCTCGATCTTTTTCCTTGGGGAAACCACCCTATAATTTCTCTCCTCTTGAGAATTCTAGGTTATGAGCTCATACCTCACTAGTCGTCACTAGTATACACTTATCCTCTCGATAAGTTATTTCCCGACTTCCAGAGTGCGGGTTAGGGGGTTTAGGAACACCTTTCATAACCATTAATTCCTGGAGTCTAAAGGGTCCTTATTGAATCTCCTCTTATAACCTTTAATTCGGGGAGTCTAGAGGATCATTTCCATATGTCTTATGTCACCTTTTCATCTTAGTATGTTATTCATAGATGCAAGCACGAATATATAATCATAGTTTATCCTTTAATATATCATGCTTATAGAACTCTTAAATATGCATCTCAATTAATCAATCATACACATAGCATACTACAATTCATCAAGTAATTGATTATATAAGTATGCATGTATACATTTATATAAGCATGCTATTATCAAATATCTCATGAAAGTGAACATACTTAACAGGATAGATGCCATATATTAATGATCGCCAATTGCATAAAACAAGAATTAAGCATGCATAATCCTTAATTAGTAACAAAGCACAAATATCATAAGTCATATAAACTTCGACTAAAACACATGAATATGGCTTCCATAAGATATCGATTTATGCTAACCTCCTCAAGTTATCAATATTTACACTTAAGCCCAAAAGAGTCTAAACTGCAATTTCTCAAAGATTGCGGTCAAAACGTAATTTTTTCTTTTTAACATATTTCCTCAAACCAATGATCCTAAAAATTTCTCTATACTTTTAAGAGACCCATAACAACTATAATTCATTTAAGTTCATCATAAAAACCATCTATGGTCATAGACTAAATTTTGCCACACTTTAGGGGTCAAAGTGCAAAATCACTCATTTTTCACCTTTAACAATTACCGAAACTTCTAAAACTTTTTCTAAACATCGTAAATGGTATTTTGAATACATGGATACATTTAACATCATTAATAACTTGAATTAAAGTCATTTGGCTGAAATCACATAATTGATAGTTCAAAATACAACTTTCTTTATTTTGCAAAATGGCCCAAACTAGAACTTGTAATTATTCTTTTATACATCTAAGATACCAAAAATAATTTTTACAACAATTATTAATGATTATTATGCCTATGAACAGTACCCTACAGTGATGAACAGTTCAAGACAGTAATGAATAGTACCAGAAAATTATTTTTTTCTAAATCTTCCTAAAATTACAATTTTGATCCTTTCTAGATACTATTTTTCCTTGTTACTTGATTTAAGACTTAGGAAACACTTAAAATTATTTTTACCACTTAGCATGACCAAATATTAATACCAAATAGAGAGCAAATCACAAGGTTTAATAATAAATCTTTTTGCTCATGAAAATGCTATTTTTACTATCTTTTAAGTTTCAAGACTTGTAAAACTTCTAAAGCACAACTTACTAAAATTCCAAAACACAAGATTTGAACTATAAAATGAAATAAAAGTTATCTCAACCTCATCATCATATCATGGCTGAAAATACATATCCATTAGCATAGCCATGAAATAAAATTTTTATTTAAGATCCAAGGACAAATTTTGAGCTTTAAGATCTTAGGTGATAACCAAAAGTAAACATGCTATGCAACCTCATTTTTTAATCTTTAACATTATAAGGTGATGACTTGAAAATATAAATATAATGTGCAAGGCTTGAATTATAAACATGAGATGCACATTCATTATTAAGTCTTTAAAATTTAGTGATGACTTGAAATAAATATGATATGCAAGACTTGAAAATTAAACATGATAATGCAAATCCATTTCTTTAATCTTCTAGATTTAAGGTGATGGCTTGAAAAATAAATATGATATGCAAGGCATTGAAACATAAACATGAGATGCAAGAGCTTGAAATTTAAACATGAGTGCAAGTCCATTTTATATCTTGCTCACTTAAAGCTCAAAAATTTCACAAGATTAAATTCTTGTCCCTAATAGATCTTAAACATTAGTAAGCATTAGAGTCCTTTATTACCAAGGTTTCAAGAACCTTATTTCTTAAATTTATTATCAAGCCATGGTCATCATAAAAATTCAAAGAATTAAAGAAGAAGAACATGAGAAAGAATATGAAATAAAGTCCCTACCAAGTTGTTTCTTGTTTCTTAAAGAAAGCTTGATCTTCTATGATTAATCAAGAACCAAAAATATGAACCTAATGCTTGTGATATTTCGGCCAAGAAGGTTGGTGTTGAGGAAGGATTTTTCTTGTGTTCTAATGCTTAGACATGGAAAGTTTAGGTGCCTAGGAGTTGGTTTATGGTGGATATGTGTTTGTTTGAGATTGAGAACTTGGATGAATGTCAAGAATAGAGTCTCTTGGAGATGGAGGAGGATGAAGAAGAGAGCTTTGAGTTTAGAGAGAGAATAGAGGATTTTTGGCCAATTTTTGTGAGCAAGACTACCACCAAAATGCAAGTAGTAAGAATAAGTGTTTGTGTGTGCATTAGGCTTTAGAAAAACACATATATATAGGAGTTTTGGAGCTGTAAAACCGTGGCCTTATGGCTGTAATGGAGGCAGAATTTTTGAGCAATAATGTGCAAGACAACTCCAACAAAGCATATGGTAAGGTAATGATGTGTTTGTGTGTGCATTATTCCTTGAAATAAAATAAAATATGGCCATGAGGATGGCATGGAGCCGTGGCCTTTGTTGAGAATAATGGGGGACAAGTTTATTTATTTTCTAAGTGGTAGGACACATAGGATAGTATAGTTAATTAGGTGGTAGATTTAGGAATTTGTAAATTTGAATAAATGGTAAAAATAAAATGTATAAGATTCAACAAGACAAGGTTAAAGAGTAATCTTACTCTAGAGATGGAGTTAATCTCAATTGAGTAAAAGATTAATTAGTAACTTAAGTTCTAACCTCAAGTCAAAGAAAGAAGATGCCTTATATTTACCTTAATCTTAACATTATTGATTTTATGAGTTCTAGTAATCAAGAAAAGAAATTAACTTCCCTAAAAATTTCTTAAACTCTAATTATCCTAGGTAATTATTTTTTAACCTCAAGTAATTATTTTTAACCTTAGATAATTAATTTTTAACTCAAGGTTAATTTTGAGTTCAATTAGAGCTTTAACATTTCCTTAATTACATAAGTGAACTTATTTAGCACAACTAGGGGTAAAAAGGTAATTTCACATAAAAGCTTTCTAGAATTACCTGAAAATTTCTAGATATCAAGTTATACTTGAAATAAACATTTTTTTGAACTTCTCGGTGATAACTGCGTTCAATGATTGCTTAATTTCACACTAAATTACCGCAGGGGTGATTCAGTAATTTTACGTACAATAAAAATCGGGAATTGAGATTTTTACCATGATATCATCATAACACAAATAATCCCCTTCAAATATAAAATTAACCCTTTGAGGATAATCGGGATTGGTTATCTTTGATTTTCGGGGCAAAATAACCTCAAGGGCAATTTGGTCATTTGTGCACAAGATGTAAAATAAGCTTGCATGCATATTTACTTTTATGCTATCACCTAAATCTAACTTACCTCTAATACATGTCCTAACCCACATGAAATGAATATTTTTCCCTCCCAAACAGCCAAGGCGGCTGCTGCCTCCCCCGAAAACACCCTCATATTTATTCATTTTACAACCCAAAAATCTCATTTCTCACAATTTACTTTTTTGGCAAACTTTTATGTAAAAAAAGGCTGTCTTAGAATCCTCACAACTACAAGCTTTCTTTCTACACTTCCAACTCCAAGAAACTTCTTCCACCACTGCCACAACCAACCTTGTGTAACACCCTAAATCTTAACCTAAGACTACTAGTATGTACTTAGGTCAATCTTTAGAATATTACCTCTTGGTCTCATCTTTTACTTATAAAATACTTAGCGGAAATATAGGTAAAATTTTTCTTTTTGGAATTAAAATCAAAGTGAGAGCCACGCACGAATCTTTAAAAGGAAGCATAACGAAACATATAAGCAAAGCATAAAGAAACACTTCATATCACGGAGACATCAACTGAAACATAGATATATATATATATATATTGTGCCTACCCAAAAGGGCAAGACTATTCAATACATCGGGAAGCGGAATACAACTGAAATGCAAATACAAGGAAATCATAAAAAGCAAATACAAACAACACCCATACCCATGTGCACCTAGAGTAGACAACCTCATATACAAAAGAAGGTTTGTCCTTAACTATGTGGTGTGTGTGCACTAACTGCTACCCCCCATATGTCTACTCCTGCTGGTCCGAGTACTGTGGGGTCGAGTCGATCCACTGACGAATCTCGGCGGGGGTAGTCGAGCACATCATCGGGGCATGTCCACCGCGGCAAGGGTGCATAGATGGCCGATGAGCCAACCTCGACTGGACCACTGTCTCCTCACTCCCAGCCCTCATCGGTGGGGGAGCGGGACTGGAGCTCCAACTGTACATGTGTGATGGCGGGTCCTCGGATGGGTCCGTTTCCGAGTACTGGGTACGAGGCACATACTCTGGGTAGTCGCGTACCGCTGATGTCTCGGGCTCCATGAGGAGAATCTGCTCATCGCGTGGTCTAGCTCGCTCAAAAATCCCATTATGACGGTAAAGAGCAGTCAGGGTAAAATGGTAACTCGGGACTGGGTGCGCAAAGGGTCGTCCCATAAACATGAACACTCTAACTGTGCAGCGACCCTCAAAATGGTATGACCCGAGTGCCGGGTCATGGTGCAGCTCCCATACCGGGGTGTCTATGAAGAGTACGAATGTCGCCATCTGAAGATATGACGGGAGAAAAGAGAGAGGGAATGAGAATCTTTCTAAAAGAATTCTCAGTAGGGTTATCCCTACCTAGGTGACATCATCATATCCTCAGGAACCTTGGGTTTATTTCTAAAAGGGTGTGCATGCATATAAATTCCTTTTAAGTTAGTTTTCTAAAGTGTTATTTATCCAAGGTCCATCATATTTTATAATGCATCTTATAACTTAAGCAGAAAATATACTAATGATATGACTGCATCATAAAGGTAAACCAAACAATAGAATAGCTAAGAAACATTATAACTTTTGGCATAAGTATAGTATATGTGACATTGTTAACTTTAACTTTCATCTCATGGGGCCGCCCTAAAACATCTCTAGGTTATGAGCTCATACCTTAACTAGTCGTCACTAGTTCTTACTTATCCTATGATAAGCGTAACATACATAATTCCCGACTTAAAGTACGGGCTAGGGGGCAATTAAGGATCACCTCTCTTAAGGTCATTTCCTCTTTGAAACGCTCTACTAGCAACTAGTGCATCGTAGTATTGTCCGCTTTGGCAAGCTCTATGTCAATACCCTCACGAATTTGTTTTCTTGGGGGTGCTCGGCTAAACCGGTGTCACCCAAGAAGGCGTCTCAGTGTTGTGTCACATTTAAGTTCTCATAAAGTGTTAATTCATAGATTCATCATTATTCATTACATAAATCTTTTTCATAGCATATACATCATCACAAGAAACTTTTTCATAGTGTACACATAAAACCACAGCATATACATTATCACATAATCACACCTTAGACAATCATTCATACAAACTCCCAAGCTTATTATGTTATAAACTTATAGTATGTTATGCTTTGGTTCCTTTGAGTCTTAAACTTGTAAACTAATCGTTCTAGTATTATTCTTAACCTCTTACACACCTATAGGTTCACAACTAATAAGTGTTACTAATTTTTATGCTCAAGGACTTATCCAAACAGCACTATGCAGATTTGGACAGCTTATATTTGTGTGATTACGGGGTTCTAGAGATTACGGTTTAGACCCTTAAAGTCCTTAACTCACATTCTAAGTTATCGATCATCAACACCTAGTCTCTTGGGAACCTATGAGGTTATAACTAAGTATTTCTCACCTCACACTATGGTTAAGAACATCTCTAAACCTCAAGGATGCAGAATTTGAAATCCTAACTTTACGGGTACCTAGAAGTCACAACAATGACCATTTCTAAGTTTAGTTTGCTCCTAAGGCTTCAAGATTAAGTCCTAAACCAATTATGAGTCATTCCTACACATTTAAACTAATTTAAAACCATGATTATTAAATCTAGACCTTGCTGGACAGAATCCAGAAAATTACACAATTAAAGGATCTAGAACTCTCAAATTAATTCTTTTCTAGTTCCTAACTTATCCTATCTTTCACATGTGAGTCTTAACATTATTTTTACTCAAACATAGGCACATTATCATCATTAAAACAGCACATACAGTGGCAGTAAAGAGCAAGGAAGAACCGAAAATATACTTCTCCATAAAAGGCATAAAACATAATTTCTAAAGCTTATAAAATACTAGTTTCTCTTGGAACTCTTTTTAAACTTTTAAAGCTCATTTATAAACAATTTTAACATCTAAAATCATAAGAGTGTTTAAGAGGGCAGTGACCAATTTATCTTTATCTCAAGAGGTCCTTAATTCTTAAAACTTAGTTCTATGCATTCCTTAAACTCATGTAAGCTTGGAAAAATTATAAAACATTGTCTCAAATACTTAGAAACTTCAAGACCTCTTGGGGCCGAAATATGAACCAAGGAAAATACATATTGTTAGACCTTTGTTGAGACAACAATGGGCAAGTCTTTGAGCTCTAGGTTCATTTAGGTGATGACATAAAAATAAACATGCTTATGCACTTATTTTAGATTCCATTAGAAAGTAAGGTGATAGCACAAAGTAAATATGAATGCAACTCATTATTATCTTAGTATTAAGTGAGAACTTGAAATATAAACATGATAATGCAAGTTCATTCATTATCTTGGTATTTAGTGATAGCAAGGAAGTAAACATGATATGCAAAGCATAAAGTAAACATGATGCAAGGTTTATTTTATGATTAACTAGAGCTCATTCAAGACTTTAACAAAATAACAACCCAATACAATATCTCAAGGATAACAACACAAAAACCGAAAGTCATATAAAAGAGAAAGAAAGTGAAACTACGTCAAGTTCTTTATTAAATACCCAAAACCCCTATCTAGAGAAAAATCTCTAGAACGTGCCGGCCAACTTTAAGGTTGACAAGGGTAGGCTTGGGCTTTTAGAAATCCTTAGATTAATTTTCTTAAGTTGAACAACCATGTGAGCTAGATATCATATAGATGGAGTTACAAGAAAAGGAAAACTCAAGCTTTAGAGGTTTCTTTGAGATGAACACAATGTCATCATCTAGAAACTCTCATCATCAAGCTATCATGCTCATAATAGGGCCTAGAGGCCGAAATGAAAAGAAAAGGAAAAACAAAGGAAAGTTCAAAAGAATCCAAGAGGAAACTAGAGAACAACACTTTCTTGAGCAAAACAAAGTTTGAAAACAAATCCCTACCTTGTGATGAAGGTAAAAGCTTGGACTTGAAGATGGAAATGAGATGAGCAACACCTCCTAGGATGGTGATGATGATTCGGCCAAAGAGGAAAGAAAAGAAAGGAAATGTGTTTTGGGTGAAGTTATGTTTGAGGTGTGGTGTTTGAGAGGTTTGATGATGGTTCAAGGCTTTGGGGTGGTGTTTGATGGTTAAGAGATGATGATGAGATGAAGAGATGAAGAAGATGAAGATGAAAAGAAAGGAAGAACACTCTTGAAACTTTGAGAGAAAAAGAAAGAACTAGCAAGACAACTCTAAAACTCTAAACTTAGCAAATGCTTCAAGGTGCAACAAGGCTATCACAAGCATCCTATTTATAGAAAAACAAAACCATGGACTCATCAAGGGAGGGGTGCTGGCCGTAGCATTGGAGGACAAAGGGAGAGGAAAATATCTCTTTGATTGTGTCATAGAAGCATGGTTTGAAGTATGGAAGCTATGCTACAAAGTATGGCTTGATGTGAGTTAATTTCCTATCAAATTTTTATGAAATTAGGCTTCTAGAAACAATGCATGGCTGGAACTTTTCCAGCCACAAATAAATTGAGAAAATGAGCTATTTTAATTAGTTATTTACTTGGAAAATCAAGCTTGATTGAAAGTTATGACAAGGTATATTGTATGTGACTTGAGGTATGGCCTTGGAGTGTTGAAAAATTGAACATGTGATGCATAATGGGGAAGGAAGCTCACGGCCAGGTCTGGTACAGCAAGGAGGAGGTGAGTTTTGACCATTTAATTGTGTGTTAATGGTAGGTTTAGATGTGTATTAGCTTAGGTACAAGGTTAGGAATGATTAAGCTTAAGTTTAGGTAACTAAGAATGTGATTTAGGGAGTTTATGACAAGTTTAGGAGTGCTCATACATCATTAAAGAATTTAAAACTCATTTGTGAATAAACAATGTGTAACACAATTCCATGATTTAAGGAATTGGAAAGAGAAAACACTATTCGAGATTCTATGACTAGGTGTCTTGAAATTAAAATATGATTTTAGGTTGTAATTAAGTACTTTTTTGTTCTAATCAACTTTAATAAATTATTTTGACTCAAGATTAATTAAGGAAATTAATTAACCTTCGATTAGAGCCTAATATTGCTTAGGTTTGCTTAATCATGCGATTAAGCGTAAAAACACGAAACTAGGGGCAAGACCGTAATTTTGCACTAATTTTGCCTGGGACTTCTAAAATTAAAACTGAGGTCATAGAATACATAAAAACGCCTTTTAAAACCACCTGGAGAAGTTTCAGGTTCATCCGGTACTTGCAAACGGGTAAAACACCGCAGGGGCGTTTTGGTCATTTTGACCTGAAAACTTGAAAAACGAGATTTTCGATCCCGGGAAGGTACACAAGTTATCTAATCCCCTTCCAACATTGAGTTTGCCCTTTGAGTACTGCCGAACCGGCTTTCCTCGAATTTCGGGCTGAAAATGACCTCAGGGGCATTTTGGTCATTTTCACTCTAACAGAAAAATCAGGGCGTTACATTACTCCCCTCCTTAAAAAGAATTTCGCCCTCGAAACTCGTACCTTAGAAAAGCTCTGGATATTTGGACTTCATCTCTGATTCTAGTTCCCACGTGTATTGTTCCGATTTGTCTCGTCCCCACGCCACTTTTACCAAGGGTACAGACTTGTTCCTTAACTGCTTGACTCCGTGATCCACTATCCTCGTAGGCGGTACATTGAAAGTGAGGTCCTCCCTCAACTGTACATGCTCTGGTTCTAGGACATGACTAGGGTCGGACTCATATTTACGTAACTGGGAGACGTGAAAGACATCATGAAGGTTTGACAGATTGGGTGGTAAGGCTATTTTGTAAGCTACGGATCATACTCTCTGAAGAATTTCAAAAGGACTGAGAAATCGGGGACTCAACTTTTTAACTTTCATGGCTCTCCCTATTCCTGTTGTGGGGTTGATTCTTAGAAATACATGTTTTCCTTCTTGGAACTCCAAGGGCTTGCACCTTTTGTCTGCGTAGCTTTTCTGTCATCTCTGAGCGGTTAAGATTCTATCCTTGATTTTCTTGATTTGCTCCGTCGTTTCCCTCACTACATCAGGTCCTATGACACTTTGTTCTCCGGGCTCATACCAACACAAGGATGATTGGCACTTCCTTCCATATAACGCCTCGTACAGTGCCATACCGATGCTCGCGTGATAGCTATTGTTATACGCGAACTTGATCAAAGGCATGTACTTATCCCAACCTCCTTTTTGGTCTAAGACACAGGCTCTCAGCATATCTTCCAGGGTTTGGATTGTCCTCTCGGACTGACCATCCATTTAGGGGTGGTAAGTAGTGCTCAAGCACAACTTGGAACTAAACTCCTTTTGAAAGGCTCCCAAAAAATGTGACATAAACCGTGGATCTCGATCCAAGATTATCGTCGATGGTACTCCATGCAACCTTACTATTTCTTGGATGTAACGCTGGGCCAACTTATCCAACGAGTACGTGATTCGAATGGGTAGAAAGTGAGCCGACTTAGTCAGTCATTCCACGATTACCCATACGGCATCGTGGCCAGCTTGGGTTTTTGGCAATCCTATCACGAAATCCATTGATATACTCTCCCACTTCCACTCGGGGATTGACAGGGGTTGCAACATGCCAGGAGGTTTTTGGTGTTCGATCTTGACCTTTTGGCAGACTAAACACTTACTCACCCAGGTGACCATATCCTTCTTTAATCCGGGCCACCAAAACATCCTCTTCAAGTCCTGATACATCTTGGTAGTACCAGGATGGATGGCAAAATGGCTCTTGTGAGCCTCCTCCAAGATCTTCTCTCGGAGGTCGCCATCTTGTGGCACACAGATTCGCCCCTCAAACCACCACAACCAGTCGGGGCCTCGTTCAAAGCCTTTCAACTTTCCGGCCTTAATTGCCTCGATTGTCTCCATAAAGTCCTCATTTTCTCTTTGGGCAAGCATAATCCTTTGCTTAAACCCACTGGTAACCATGAGATGACTCATCACGATGCCATTCTCCGTTATAGACATCCCAAGATTTATATCCCTAAACTGCTCTATTAACCCAACTTCATTAACCATCATACTTGACACACGTAACGAGTTTCGGCTCAAGGCGTCGGCTACTACATTAGCCTTGCTGGGGTGGTAACTTAAGCCAAAATCGTAATCCTTGAGGAATTCCATTCATATCCTCTGCCTCATATTCAACTCCTTTTGATCAAAGAGATGCTTGAGACTCTTATGATCGGAGAAGACTTCAAACCTTACACCATACAAATGGTGTCTCCACATCTTTAGAGCGAACACGATGGCTGCTAGTTCTAGGTCATGGGTGGGGTAGGTTACCTCGTGAGGCTTGAGTTGTCTGGACGCATAGGCTACCACTTGCCTGTTTTGCATCAACACACAACCTAAACCCTTGCCAGAAGCATCGCAATATACCTCGAAGGGTACATTGGGGTCAGGTAAAACTAAAACCGGGGTTGAGGTGAGCTTTTCCTTGAGCTCTAGGAAACTCTTTTCACACTCGGGGCTCCACTCAAACGGGGCATTCTTCCTAGTGAGCTTGATTAAGGGTAGGGCTAACTGGGAAAATCCTTTGATAAACCTACGGTAATATCCAGCTAAAGCCAAAAAGCTTCTAATCTCAGTTACAGAGGTTGGTCTATCCCAATTCATCACAGCTTCTATCTTACTTGGGTCGACAGCTATGCCACCTTTTGACACAACATGTCCTAAGAACTTTACCTCCTCTAACCAAAATTCATACTTAGACAACTTAGCGTATAACTTCTTTTCCCTTAATACCTCTAAAACCAACCTTAAATGACGCTCATGCTCTTCATGGGTCTTCGAATAGATGAGAATATCATCTATGAACACAACCACGAACTGATCTAAATAGGGTCGAAAGATCCTATTCATGTAATCCATAAAAACTGCAGGAGCATTCGTCAAACCAAACGACATCACGTTGAACTCAAAGTGTCCATACCGAGTTCGAAAGGCGGTCTTAGGAATGTCCGAATCTCTAACCCTAATCTGATGGTAACCGGACCTTAAATCAATCTTAGAAAACACTACTGCTCCTTTTAATTGGTCCATAAGATCGTCAATCCTAGGCAATGAGTATTTATTCTTTATGGTTACTTGGTTCAACTGCCTATAATCTATACACATCCTCATACTTCCGTCCTTTTTCTTCACAAATAAGACCGGAGCGCCCCAAGGCGAAGCACTCGGCCTTATAAAACTCTTTTCTAACAGCTCTTCTAACTGGGTTTTCAACTCTGCCAACTCTGAGGGTGACATCCTATATGGGGCTATAGAGATTGGTCCTGTCCTAGGAACCAACTCTATGGAGAATTCGACTTCTCTTTCGGGAGGGAACTCGGGTATTTCATCTGGAAATACCTCGGGATAGTCTCTTACCACAGGTATCTCACCTAGGTTTTGCTCAAAGTCTACATCGCAGGCGCTAGGAGGACATATCCCTTAGCTTTCTCCCCACTACAGAAGACCTCTACGGAACTTAGGTACAGCCTAATGCGTTGAGTGATGTTTTCGGGAGGAGAAGGGAAAACTACAGTTTGGGTTCCACAATCTAACATTACACGGTTGGCGTGAAGCCAATTCATGCCTAGGATAATGCCTATGTCTTTCAAGGGTAAACAAATTAAATCTATGATAAAAGACCTATTTTCTACAACAAGATGATAGTTTAAACAACAACGGCAAGTATTAACAGGGCGATTTGTAAGAGTAGAAACAATAAGATCAAAGGGAAGTTTAGAGACTCTTAGATTTAAGGGTTCGACACTAGCAAGTGAAATAAAAGAATGAGTAGCTCCAGAGTCATATAGTACAGTTAAGGTTTTACCGTTTACTTCTCACATACCTTCAATGAGATCTTTGGACTTCTTGGCGTCTTCCGCATTAAGGGTAAAGACTCTTCCTCGGTATTGTGGTCGGGGGTTCTGGTTCGATGTCCCTTGTCCGGTGTAGTCCTTTGCATAGTGGCCAGGCTTGCCACACTTGAAGCATACATTCTGACCGGCTAAGCATGGGCGATTCCCGTGGTTCTTCCCGCATTGGGGACAGACGTCAGCAGATGTTGCTCCGGGGTAAGCAGCAGGGGTTTGTGGTGCCTTGTTCTTGGCTCCACTTGGTCCTCCATTGTGGCTCCAGGGTCCGCCCGGTCCACGGGGTTGATTGTTGAAATTCCTCGGGCCTTGATGTTGAAACGGCGGCCTTTGGTGTTGCTTGGATTGTTGGTGTGTAGGAGCTCTCGGTGATTGTTGTCAGAACTGGTTGGTCTGGTAGGGGTTGTAGTGATTCCTCGAAGGGTACTGCGGTTTGAACTTCGGGGCTTGAGGTCCGAGCCCCTTAGCTCGCTCCGCCCTTGTGATTTGAATCTTTCTCTGTCCTTCTTCAAGGATCCGGCACTTGTTGACCAGAGTCGGGAAGTCTCTAATCTCCATGTAGGCCACGGCATAGTTCATCTCCGCCTTCAGACCGGCCTCATACTTAACGCATTTCCAAACCTCATTGGGGTTCCCTTGAAACACCCGAGAGAACTTGATCAGCTCCTCGAACTTCGCGGTGTACTGGGCAACAGTAGACCCTCCCTGGGTCAATTGCATGAACTCAATGTCTTTTGCATTCCTTACTGACTCCGGGAAATACTTCTCATAGAAGTAAGTCTTGAACAGCTCCCAGTCAATGGGAGTTCCAGAGGCTTCTAGCAGATGCTTCGTGCCGTTCCACCAAAACTCGGCGTCAGACTTTAGCATGAAAGCAGCAAATGTGACCTTCTGCTCCTCTGAGCAGGTAACGACAGAGTAGATCTTCTCCATGTCTTTGATCTACTCATCAGCCTTATCGGGGTCCATTACCCCTCGGAACACTGGCGGGTTTGCCTTGCGGAACTCGCCAAAGCGGGCTTGTTCCACCGTCTCCGCAGCAGGGGAAGGAGGGGGAACAGGAGCAGCATTCGCTTGTTGATCCATCCGGTCGAATATTCGTTCCATGGCTTGCGCCATGCGACGGACAGCAGCAGCAGTCACATTGTCTTGATCAGCATTGGGCGTAGTCCTAGGCTGTCGTCGCGATGCCATTGGTTCCTAAACACATGAAACAATGAACATTAAGTTGATCAGGCTCAATATCCATGCAAAAGGAGCTAGTTACCATGGAACTTGCAAGCAACAGAAGTCATGCATCTCTAGTCCTACAACTTATCTCTATCAAGCACTACACATGACATAACTATCTTATCATGCTTATAAAGCATAATCAGTCCAATCCTTAGGCTCCTTGAGAATCGAACTGCACTGATACCATAATGTACCACCCTAAATCTTAACCTAAGACTACTAATATGTACTTAGGTCAATCTTTAGAATATTACCTCTTGGTCTCAACTTTTACTTATAAAATACTTAGCGGAAATATGGGTAAAATTTTTCTTTTTGGAATTAAAATTGAAGTGAGAGCCACGCACGAATCTTTAAAAGGAAGCATAACGAAACATATAAGCAAAGCATAAAGAAACACTTCATATCACGGAGACATCAACTGAAACATAGATATATATATATATATATATATATACTGTGCCTACCCAAAAGGGCAGGACTATTCAATACATCGAGAAGCGGAATACAACTGAAATGTAAATACAAGGAAATCATAAAAAGCAAATACAAACAACACTCATATCCATGTGCACCTAGAGTAGACAACCTCATATACAAAAGAAGGTTTGTCCTTAACTATGTGGCGTGTGTGCACCAACTGCTACCCCCCTATGTGTACTCCCGCCGTCCGAGCATCAGGGGTCGAGTCGATCCACTGACGAATCTTGGCGGGGGTGGTCGAGCGCATCATCGGGGCATGTCCACCGCGGCGAGGACACACAGATGGCCGACGAGCCAACCTCGGCCGACCATCGCCTCTCACTCCCAGCCCTCATCGGTGGGGAGCGGACCGAGCTCCAACTGTACATGTGTGATGGCGGGTCCTCGGATGGGTCCATCTCTGAGTACTGGGTACGAGGCACATACTCTGGGTAGTCGCGTACCGCTGATGTCTTGGGCTCCATGCGGAGAATCTGCTCATCGCGTGGTCTAGCTCGCTCAAAAATCCCGTTATGACGGTAAGGAGCAGTCGGGGTAAAACGGTAACTCGGGCTGGGTGCGCAAAGGGTCGTCCCATAAACATGAACACTCTAACTGTGCAGCGACCCTCAAAATGGTATGACCCGAGTGCTGGGTCATGGTGCAGCTCCCATACCGGGGTGTCTATGAAGAGTACGAATGTCGCCATCTGAAGATATGACGGGAGAAAAGAGAGAGGGAATGAGAATCTTTCTAAAAGAATTCTCAGTAGGGTTATCCCTACCTAGGTGACATCATCATATCCTCAGGAACCTTGGGTTTATTTCTAAAAGGGTGTGCATGCATATAAATTCCTTTTAAGTTAGTTTTCTAAAGTGTTATTTATCCAAGGTCCGTCATATTTTATAATGCGTCTTATAACTTAAGCAGAAAATATACTAATGATATGAATGCATCATAAAGGTAAACCAAACAATAGAATAGCTAAGAAACATTATAACTTTTGGCATAAGTATAGTATATGTGACATTGTTAACTTTAACTTTCATCTCATGGGGCCGCCCTAAAACATCTCTAGGTTATGAGCTCATACCTTAACTAGTCGTCACTAGTTCTTACTTATCCTATGATAAGCGTAACATACATAATTCCCGACTTAAAGTACGGGCTAGGGGGCAATTAAGGATCACCTCTCTTAGGGTCATTTCCTCTTTGAAACGCTCTACTAGCAACTAGTGCATCGTAGTATTGTCCGCTTTGGCAAGCTCTATGTCAATACCCTCACGAATTTGTTTTCTTGGGGGTGCTCGGCTAAACCGGTGTCACCCAAGAAGGCCTCAAGTTGTGTCACATTTAAGTTCTCATAAAGTGTTAATTCATAGATTCATCATTATTCATTACATAAATCTTTTTCATAGCATATACATCATCACAAGAAACTTTTTCATAGTGTACACATAAAACCATAGCATATACATTATCACATAATCACACCTTAGACAATCATTCATACAAACTCCCAAGCTTATTATGTTATAAACTTATAGTATGTTATGCTTTGGTTCCTTTGAGTCTTAAACTTGTAAACTAATCGTACTAGTATTATTCTTAACCTCTTACACACCTATAGGTTCACAACTAATAAGTGTTACTAATTTTTATGCTCAAGGACTTATCCAAACAGCACTATGCAGATTTGGACAGCTTATATTTGTGTGATTTCTAGAGATTACGGTTTAGACCCTTAAAGTCCTTAACTCACATTCTAAGTTATCGATCATCAACACCTAGTCTCTTGGGAACCTATGAGGTTATAACTAAGTATTTCTCACCTCACACTATGGTCAAGAACATCTCTAAACCTCAAGGATGCAGAATTTGAAATCCTAACTTTACGGGTACCTAGAAGTCACAACAATGACCATTTCTAAGTTTAGTTTGCTCCTAAGGCTTCAAGATTAAGTCCTAAACCAATTATGAGTCATTCCTACACATTTAAACTAATTTAAAACCATGATTATTAAATCTAGACCTTGCTGGACAGAATCCAGAAAATTACATAATTAAAGGATCTAGAACTCTCAAATTAATTCTTTTCTAGTTCCTAACTTATCCTATCTTTCACATGTGAGTCTTAACATTATTTTTACTCAAACATAGGCACATCATCATCATTAAAACAGCACATACAGTGGCAGTAAAGAGCAACGAAGAACCGAAAATATACTTCTCCATAAAAGGCATAAAACATAATTTCTAAAGCTTATAAAATACTAGTTTCTCTTGGAACTCTTTTTAAACTTTCAAAGCTCATTTATAAACAATTTTAACATCTAAAATCATAAGAGTGTTTAAGAGGGCAGTGACCAATTTATCTTTATCTCAAGAGGTCCTTAATTCTTAAAACTTAGTTCTATGCATTCCTTAAACTCATGTAAGCTTGGAAAAATTATAAAACATAGTCTCAAATACTTAGAAACTTCAAGACCTCTTGGGGTCGAAATATGAACCAAGGAAAATACATATTGTTAGACCTTTGTTGAGACAACAATGGGCAAGTCTTTGAGCTCTAGGTTCATTTAGGTGATGACATAAAAATAAACATGCTTATGCACTTATTTTAGATTCCATTAGAAAGTAAGGTGATAGCACAAAGTAAATATGAATGCAACTCATTATTATCTTAGTATTAAGTGAGAACTTGAAATATAAACATGATAATGCATAGCTTGAAATATAAACATGATAATGCAAGTTCATTCATTATCTTGGTATTTAATGATAGCAAGGAAGTAAACATGATATGCAAAGCATAAAGTAAACATGATGCAAGGTTTATTTTATGATTAACTAGAGCTCATTCAAGACTTTAACAAAATAACAACCCAATACAATATCTCAAGGATAACAACACAAAAACCGAATACGTCAAGTTCTTTATTAAATACCCAAAACCCCTATCTAGAGAAAAATCTCTAGAACGTGCCGGCCAACTTTAAGGTTGACAAGGGTAGGCTTGGGCTTTTAGAAATCCTTAGATTAATTTTCTTAAGTTGAACAACCATGTGAGCTAGATATCATATAGATGGAGTTACAAGAAAAGGAAAACTCAAGCTTTAGAGGTTTCTTTGAGATGAACGCAATGTCATCATCTAGAAACTCTCATCATCAAGCTATCATGCTCATAATAGGGCCTAGAGGCCGAAATGAAAAGAAAAGGAAAAACAAAGGAAAGTTCAAAAAGAATCCAAGAGGAAACTAGAGAAAAACACTTTCTTGAGCAAAACAATGTTTGAAAACAAATCCCTACCTTGTGATGAAGGTAAAAGCTTGGACTTGAAGATGGAAATGAGATGAGCAACACCTCCTAGGATGGAGATGATGATTCGGCCAAAGAGGAAAGAAAAGAAAGGAAATGTGTTTTGGGTGAAGTTGTGTTTGAGGTGTGGTGTTTGAGAGGTTTGATGATGGTTCAAGGATTTGCGGTGGTGTTTGATGGTTAAGAGATGATGATGAGATGAAGAGATGAAGAAGATGAAGATGAAAAGAAAGGAAGAACACTCTTGAAACTTTGAGAGAAAAAGAAAGAACTAGCAAGACAACTCTAAAACTCTAAACTTAGCAAATGCTTCAAGGTGCAACAAAGCTATCACAAGCATCCTATTTATAGAAAAACAAAACCATGGACTCATCAAGGGATGGGTGCTGGCCGTAGCATTGGAGGACAAAGGGAGAGGAAAATATCTCTTTGATTGTGTCATAGAAGCATGGTTTGAAGTATGGAAGCTATGCTACAAAGTATGACTTGATGTGAGTTAATTTCCTATCAAATTTTTATGAAATTAGGCTTCTAGAAAGAATGCATGGCTGGAACTTTTCCAGCCACAAATAAATGGAGAAAATGAGCTATTTTAATTAGTTATTTACTTGGAAAATCAAGCTTGATTGAAAGTTATGACAAGGTATAGTGTATGTGACTTGAGGTATGGCCTTGGAGTGTTGAAAAATTGAACATGTGATGCATAATGGGGAAGGAAGCTCACGGCCAGGTCTGGTACAGCAAGGAGGAGGTGAGTTTTGACCATTTAAGTGTGTGTTAATGGTAGGTTTAGATGTGTATTAGCTTAGGTACAAGGTTAGGAATGATTAAGCTTAAGTTTAGGTAACTAAGAATGTGATTTAGGGAGTTTATGACAAGTTTAGGAGTGCTCATACATCATTAAAGAATTTAAAACTCATTTGTGAATAAACAATGTGTAACACAATTCCATGATTTAAGGAATTGGAAAGAGAAAACACTATTCAAGATTCTATGACTAGGTGTCTTGAAATTAAAATATGATTTTAGGTTGTAATTAAGTACTTTTTGGTTCTAATCAACTTTAATAAATTATTTTGACTCAAGATTAATTAAGGAAATTAATTAACCTTCGATTAGAGCCTAATATTGCTTAGGTTTGCTTAATCATACGATTAAGCGTAAAAACACGAAACTAGGGGCAAAACCGTAATTTTGCACTAATTTTGCCCGTGACTTCTAAAATTAAAACGAGGTCATAGAATACATAAAAACACCTTTTAAAACCATCTGGAGAAGTTTCGGGTTCATCCGGTACTTGCAAATGGGTAAAACACTGCGGGGGCGTTTTGGTCATTTTGACCCGAAAACTTGAAAAATGAGATTTTCGATCCCGGGAAGGTACACAAGTTATCTAATCCCCTTCCAACATTGAGTTTGCCCTTTGAGTACTGCCGAACCGGCTTTCCTCGAATTCCGGGCTGAAAATGACCTCAGGGGCATTTTGGTCATTTTCACTCTAATAGAAAAATCGGGACGTTACACCTTGAACCACCACACCACCTCCTAAATACACAACCTTTCCATTCCTCAGCTTGAAAACGCAAGAAAATCCTTCCTCTCTTTTCTTTGTCTAAGGCTTGGTTCCTTAGTTTTATTTCATTTTCAGCCTCATCTCTTTTTCCTTTTAGATTTTGGTTTTTGTTGTTGATATGACCTTAGATCATAGCTTGATGATGAGTATCTTTCATGGTGGTTTGACATCACCAACCTTATGATCACTAAAGCCTAAGATTTTGATCTTCTTAGTTCATTGCTTTTTTTTCGGTTTTCATTTCTCAATTCCTTTACATGTTCGGTTTCAAAGAGAAACATAGGAAAGAAATGTTGTTAGTAGTTTTCTTCTCCTTTTTCTTTGTTTTGAGCTTGATGGTGAGTCCAAGAGATAAGGTTCTTGGAAGCATGGTGTGGAAGGACTCTAAAGCTTACCAATGTTTAAGATCTACTAGGAGCAAGAAACTAATCTTGTAAGGTTTTTAAGCTTTAAGTGAACAAGATGTAAAATAAGCTTGCATGCATATTTACTTTTATGCTATCACCTAAATCTAACTTACCTCAAATTCGTGTCCTAACCCACATGAAATGAATATTTTTCCCTCCCAAACAGCCAAGGCAGCAACTGCCTCCCTCCAAAACACCCTCATATTTATTCATTTTACGACCCACAAAACTCATTTATCTCCATTTACTTTTTTGGAAAACTTTTGTGTCAAAAAAAGTTGTCTTAGAATCCTCTCAACCGCAAGCTTTCTTTCTACACTTCTAACTTCAAGAAACTCCTTCCACCACTACCACAAACAACCTTGAACCACCACACCACCACCTCAAACCACCTCCTAAATACACAACCTTTCCATTCCTAAGCTTGAAAATGCAA
Source organism: Dalbergia cultrata (assembly GCA_031216105.1). Taxonomy (NCBI): domain Eukaryota; kingdom Viridiplantae; phylum Streptophyta; class Magnoliopsida; order Fabales; family Fabaceae; genus Dalbergia; species Dalbergia cultrata. Next base: position 33,221,762 of record CM062346.1, on the reverse strand, counting down.
GAAAAATCCTTCCTCTCTTTTCTTCGTCTAAGGCTTGGTTCCTTAGTTTTATTTCATTTTCGGCCTCATCTCTTTTTCCTCTTAGATTTTGGTTTTTGTTGTTGATATGAGTTTAGATCATAGCTTGATGATGAGAATCTTTGATGGTGGTTTGACATCACCAACCTTAAGATCTCCAAAGCCTAAGATTTTGATCTTCTTCGCTCATAGCTTTTTTTCGGTTTCATTTTATAGTTCTTTTTCACTTTCGGTTTGAAAAAGAAACATAGGAAAGAAATGTTGTTGGTAGTTTTCTTCTCTTTGTTCTTTGTTTTGAGCTTGATGGTGAGTCCAAGAGATAAGGTTCTTGGAAGCATGGTGTGGATGGGCTCAAAAGCTTACAAATGTTTAGGATCTACTAGGAGCAAGAAACTAATCTTGTAAGGTTTTTGAGCTTTAAGTGAACAAGATGTAAAATAAGCTTGCATGCATATTTACTTTTATGCTATCACCTAAATCTAACTTACCTCTAATTCATGTCCTAACCAACATGAAATGAATATTTTTCCCTCCCAAACAGCCAAGGCAGCTGCTGCCTCCCCCTAAAACACCCTCATATTTATTCATTTTCCAACCCAAAAATCTCATTTCTCACCATTTACTTTTTTGGCTTACTTTTGTGTCAAAAAAAAGTTTTCTTAGAATCCTTTCAACTGCAAGCTTTCTTTCTACACTTCCAACTTCAAGAAACTCCTTCCACCACTACCACAAACAACCTTGAACCACCACACCACCACCTCAAACCACCTCCTAAATACACAACCTTTCCATTCCTAAGCATGAAAACACAAGAAATATCCTTCGTCTCTTTTCTTCCTCCAAGGCTTGGTTCTTTAGTTTTGTTTCGTTTTCAGCCTCATCTTTTTTCTTCTTAGATTTTGGTTTTTGTTGTTGATATGAGTTTAGATCATAGCTTGATGATGAGAATCTTTCATGGTGGTTTGACATCACCAACCTTAAGATCTTTAAAGCCTAAGATGTTGATCTTCTTGGTTCATTGCTTTTTTTCGGTTTTCATTTCTCATTTCCTTTTCATTTTCGGTTTCAAAGAGAAACATAGGAAAGAAATGTTGTTGGTAGTTTTCTTCTCTTTCTTTTTTGTTTTGAGCTTGATGGTGAGTGTAAGAGATAAGGTTCTTGGAAGCATGGTGTGGATGGACTCTAAAGCTTACCAATGTTTAAGATCTACTAGGAGCAAGAAACTAATCTTGTAAGGTTTTTTAGCTTTAAGTGACCAAGATCTAAAATAAGCTTGCATGTAAATTTACTTTTATTCTATCGCCTAAATCTAACTTACCTCTAATTCATGTCCTAACCCACATGAAATGAATATTTTTCCCTCCCAAATAGCCAAGGCAGCTGCTGCCTCCCCCCGAAACTCCCTTATATTTATTCATTTTACAACCCAAAAATCTCATTTCTCACCGTTTACTTTTTTGGCAAGCTTTTGTGTCAAAAAATTATCTTAGAATCCTCTCAACTATAAGCTTTCTTTCTACACTTCTAACTTCAAGAAACTTGTTCCACCACTACCACAAACAACCTTAAACCACCACACCACCACCTCAAACCACCTCCTGAATACACAACGTTTCCATTCATAAGCTTGAAAATGCAAGAAAAATCCTTCCTCTCTTTTCTTCCTCTAAGGCTTGGTTGCTTAGTTTTATTTCATTTTCAGCCTCATCTCTTTTTCCTCTTAGATTTTGGTTTTTGTTGTTGATATGAGTTTAGATCATAGTTTGATGATGAGTATCTTTGATGGTGGTTTGACATCACCAACCTTAAGATCTCTAAAGCCTAAGATGTTGATCTTCTTGGTTCACTGCTTTTTTTCGGTTTTCATTTGTCATTTCCTTTTCATTTTCAATTTCAAAGAGAAACATAGGAAAGAAATGTTGTTGGTAGTTTTCTTCTCTTTGTTCTTTATTTTGAGCTTGATGGTGAGTCCAAGAGATAAGGTTCTTGGAAGCATGGTGTGGATGGACTCTAAAGCTTACTAATGTTAAAGATCTACTAGGAGCAAGAAACTAATCTTGTAAGGTTTTTTAGCTTTAAGTGACCAAGATGTAAAATAAGCTTGCATGCAAATTTACTTTTATGCTATCGCCTAAATCTAACTTACCTCTAATTCATGTCCTAACCCGCATGAAATGAATATTTTTCCCTCCCAAACAGCCAAGGCAGCTGCTGCCTCCCCCCAAAACACCCTCATTTTTATTCATTTTACAACCCAAAAATATCATTTCTCACCATTTACTTTTTTGGCAAACTTTTGTGTCAAAAAAAGTTGTCTTAGAATCCTCTCAACTGCAAGCTTTCTTTCTACACTTCCAACTTCAAGAAATGCCTTCCACCCCTACCACAAACAACCTTAAACCACCTACTCAATACACAATCTTTCCATTCCTAAGCTTGAAAACACAAGAAAAATCATTCCTCTCTTTTCTTCCTCTAAGGCTTGGTTGCTTAGTTTTATTTCATTTTCGGCCTCATCTCTTTTTCCTCTTAGATTTTGGTTTTTGTTGTTGATATGAGTTTAGATCATAGCTTGATGATGAGTATCTTTGATGGTGGTTTGACATCACCAACCTTAAGATCTCTAAAGCCTAAGATGTTGATCTTCTTGGTTCATTGCTTTTTTTCGGTTTTCATTTCTCATTTCCTTTTCATTTTCGGTTTCAAAGAGAAGCATAGGAAAGAAATGTTGTTGGTAGTTTTCTTCTCTTTGTTCTTTGTTTTGAGCTTGATGGTGAGTCCAAGAGATAAGGTTCTTGGAAGCATGGTGTTGATGAACTCTAAAGTTTACTAATGTTTAAGATCTATTAGGAGCAAGACACTATTCTTGTAAGGTTTTTGAGCTTTAAGTGAACAAGATGTAAAATAAGCTTGCATGCATATTTACTTTTATGCTATCACCTAAATCTAAAGATAAGAATGAGTTTGCATAGCATATTTATATTTTGAGCCATCACCTTAAAGCTTGGAGATAAAAATGAATTGCATGGCATGTGTAAGTTTAATGTCTTCACCTTAATCTCAAAGTTAAAAATAAGCTGCATAGCATGTTTACTTTGTGCTATCACTTTAATCTTGAAGATAAAAATGGGTTTGCATAGCATATTTACTTTTGAGCTATCACCTTTAAATCTTGAAGATAAAAATATGATGCATAACATGTTTATTTCCAAGTTGTCACCTAAAAGATCTTAAAGCTCACAAACTTATCCTTGGATCTATAATGACATTTTAAATCATGGCTACACTTAATGCATGTGCATTTCAGCGATGACAAAACATTGAGGTTTGAGATGAGTTTTATTTGGTTTTATGGCTCAACCTTTATGTCCTAGAATTTTCTTAAAAGTTGTCGTAGAAATCTTGTTACAAAATGTTTATTGCAGATTTTGGCTCTTTACTCGTCAACAACAAATAATTGAAAATTTCCTTGTACAGGAGGCCAAATTGCGCTAAACCAGGCATATATCGACAAACTTCGAGAGTTTGAATGGCAGCCTTTGCTTTTCAAGATCTCAATTCGGGGAGCAAAAAGCTACTCCTCTTAGGTTCTTCACCAAAAGAAGAATCGAGTGCCAAACTTGTTTTTTATGAATGAAAATGGGATGTTGAATGATCATGTATGATTTGTGTTGTGTACGTGTGTGTGTAGTGATTTGATGAATTAAAGAAAGTGAAGAAGAATGCAAACTAGAAATTGATTGACAAACTAAGAATAAAGTATGTAAAATGTAAGGAAATACAAAGAACTTAAAAGGAAATCTAATCCTAGAAAAATGAAAGAGAGGGTTGAGAACAATACTCAGTGAACTCTGGACTCTGTGCAGTCATTGGAGACGTTTTTAGAGTGAGTGTGTGAGTGAAAATTTCAACCCCTTACAATGTGTACAAAACTAGTATTTATAGACAGCCTAGGACTCTAAGATTTTGACACTTGTCTTTTGACTACCCTTGGATGTTGTCCACATGGTTTTGACAGTTATTTTCTTTGTCATTTGTCCTCTGCCACCACTTTACCACGTTCTTGTCAAGTTTTAGTCAGTAACTGCTGGTAACCGTCGATAACTGCCATTTCACAAACACATATGAAGCAATTATCTGACGATATCTTTAACATCTTCAAAATTTCTCTAAGTCTTCTAGTGACAAACCCCCACTTCGACTTGTCGAAACTCTACAGTGAAAATTGGTCACTCAGCCTCTAATCAACCCTGGAACATTAAGTCCTAAATGACAAACTTCAACTTGTCAAAAGTCGAATATAAGAATGACAAACTATAAGTTCGACTTGTCGATCTTCGACCGTGATAGTTGTCTAGCTTCTGATTATTCGGTCTTGCCTCAGGTGACAAACTTACATTTTGACTTGTCAAATATTAAATAATAGAATTGTCAAAGTCGAATTGCCATACTAGGCACTAATCAACTGGCCTCTTCTACCATAATTTTGACAAACAGAGAGTTTGTCAATCTCATGACTATCAATCTTCATCGAGCCTTTATCTAATCTCGTCATAGTCGAATATTAATTCGAAAATTTGGCACTTAGTGAATTTTGATGCTAACATGATGCCCCCCACAACTCCTACTTCGAAGAACATCTTTGTTGATGAGAAGTTAGAGAGTTGTAATTTTGAATTTTAAATTTTTCTTATAAAGGATAATTGATAACCCCCAGTTATCATAAATGCGACACATCAATCGGACCATCACACCAATCCCATCACGTCTCATAATGACCCCGAGTTTTTAGGCCCATCAGTTTTGTTTCGTGGCCCACTAGGAAGGATATAAATATCTCAATGCTTCACATTTTTGCGCTCACTTCCTTAAGTTGCAACTGTTCATTTTTTCATTCTTGAGCTCTCGAAACTTGTTCTTTCTCCCGTGTTTTCTCTTAATCATCTTTTTCTTGTTTTCATGGCTTCCACATCACTACCTTCTTCTCCTAAAGGCAAGATTCTTGCTAGTTCACCTCACAATGATAACGCTCAATTAGTGGTTGTGGTTCAAGAACCTATTGTTGATAAGGATGAAGGTTTCGCCATGGGTCCTGCCCGAAGAACTCATCCAAACTTACTTCCCAAGTATTGTTCTCTTTTTTCCATCAGTCCAGATATTCATGCTTACATAGGTCCTATATTAACCCGAAGGCAGGCTAGCAAAATAGGCACTTATTATCTCTCTTCTAAACCCCAAGAGATTTTAGCCAGTCGTCTTGAATTCCATTGTAGGTACTTTAGTTCTAATGCTAGGTTGTTTAGGAACTAACCTAAGAACTCTAAACCCTTTCTTGACTGGCTTCAAAGGATGGAAGCAGTGAAGGCTTCTTTCTGGAGGAGTTTGGGTATCTATGACATTCTTCAATTAGCCAAATACCCCATTAAGTTCAATAACAGCATGTTAGGATCAGTCATTTACTTCTGGAATTCGACTATGAATTCATTTCACCTTCCTTATGGTATGATTGGTCCAACTTTATTCGAAGTAGCTGCGATCACGGGTCTTCGACCCACTGGGATCGACATACTCTGAAACATGGAGCCTAGGGACCCGTCTAGATACTCCTTATGCTTGTCTGATATGTCATACACCGCATTCATTGATAACAATAAATGTATTGGCCCTGTGAGCGATAGCGAACATGTCGCTTTTCTTTATTATTGGTTAAATTCAATTTTATTTGTTCTCGAAATGTTAAGATGCAAGCCATGTATCTTCCCTTGGCCATGTTATTGCATCAAGGTACCAAACTATGTCTTGCCGAAATTCTTCTAGCGTATCTCTATGACGAACTTCATTATTTCGTCACATGAATTGGTAATAACGACTCCCTTAACCCTGGAGGTCCACTGTGGTTGCTTTAACTTTGGTTGAATGCTATTTTCAAACCCCAGCTTGACTTTTTGCCACCAATGATCATTCATCAAGGTTGTGAAGGGCCTCGACTTTGTTTCCTGCTACGTGCCAAATTCAAAGGATCCAACCCTTTCAACGAATTTTGGCATTTCTTCCAACATCTGCATGAAGTTTCATTCAATGGCTCCGACCAAATGAATCTGACCCCTTTTGCTACTCGACGCTTTGGTCCCCCATGGTTCACTCATCCTATGATTAGAGATACAGAGGTAGGGTAGAATCAAAGTGATGATATATGGTCAAATTTTCTTTGTGCACAAGTGATTCCTTCTGGATTGCCTAGGTCAAACGCTTTAGGAGTTGTCCTACATGCTCCAGTGAGACAATTTGGCTTTTCTCAAGCAATTCCAGCACCTCTAACTCTCGACCCTAGAGAACAGCTCTGCTATTCCGAAGTCTCATCCCTGGCGGATCTGAATTACTGGTTATCTGATAATGAATCAAGAAGATAAGCTTATTCTCCAATAGCTGTCGAATCTAGCTTTTACCCAAGTGTGTCCTTTGTTGCTTGGTGGCGTGAATATTATGACACCCTCCATGTCGATTTAGATACAATTAGAAAACATATTCTATTTCATTCTTCTGCTGCTTTGCAACATGGACAAAAGGATGAAGCAGAACAAGGTAATTTCTCACATTTATTTATTTTTATTTATTTTTTATTATTATTATTATTATTATTATTATTTTACATTAATCACTACGAACTACTTTTACAGAAGATGATACCAACTCTTTGAGTCGAAAATGAAAGGCTCCTGTTTTTAAGCCTAGAAAGCCCAAAGCAAAAAAGACATCTACCAAAGTAGTTCCTTCGACTAAGAAAGGCCAGACAAGCAAGACTTCAAAGCCTTTGAAAGTGGCTAGATCCACCCTTCCTTCAAAATCATCAACCCCTTCATTTAAATTGTCTGACAAAGTAAGTAAATGTATTTATACATTTATATGCATCTAATCTTTACTCAACTTTAACTTTGTATTCGTCAAACTTTCAGTCTGCTGGTGTTCGACTAGGAGAATCTCCATCAGTCAAAGATTAGACTCATGACTTGGTCGACATTGAGGATGACGAAGAAGGTGATTCGTCAAACTCCCCTATTCACAATAAGGTAATTCCAATCATTTCCAGTTCATATATTACCTATTATGTGTCAAGATGACTAATGTTGAATGTTGACATAATTTTGTGATAGCGTACCCGCCTGGACCAGGATATAACAATTAATCCTGACGAAGTTGTGGGTGAAACTATGATGAATAGAGGAGATTTGTCAATGGATGATCACACCACTGATGATGTCGCAAATCCTCCTCCTATCGAACACTAAGCTAGTCATGATCCAACACCAGTTCCTGCTTCCATCAATTTTCCTGTTGTCCAGACGGTTGTCCCTCTTACAATCATTCTTCCTCCTCCAAATCAGAGCAAGGATGATAGCGATGATGATCATGACGAAGAGTTTGACATGAAATTCCTCGACAGATTGAATCAAGCTCTATCGGACTCTGTTATTGCCAAAGATACTCCTTCCATCTATGAAGCCAGAAGTGTTAAGAACACTACTGCCACTCCTGAAATATTAAAAAGTCCAACCCCAACTTCAACCATGCCTCCTACAATTGATCTGCTAGTCGAGCTTCTCTCAAATATCATGAATCTCCTTAACCATTCCCTCGACTCTTTGGTCAGTGATGGTGATCTCAAGTACAAATTAGTTGAAGCTATTTCTTCCCTTTCTCAGACTGCTCTTCCTAACCAATACCAACACTTGGTAAGCTCCCTTACGAACTTTGTTACCTAATCTTTTGATACTTTTACTATGATACAAAACCTTTCTGAACAAAAGCAAAAAGACTCAGAAACTGTCGACTTGATCCACAAAAATATTGAGAAAATTGGCAATCAAAAAGCTAAGATTGCCGACAGTCTACAACAAGGAGAAAATCGTGAAAATGCTCTATTGGAAGAGATTCAAAGTCTTCAGTCTCAGAGTCAAGAGTTGTCAACTAAAAAGGACAATCTCGCCAAACTTATGGCAGAAGGCAAACAACATTTGGGGAAATTTGACAAGAGGCTGGAGAAACTGACAAAGGAAGAAAAAGCTGCCAATGAGTAAAGAAACAACCCTTCAACTTCAAGAGGATTTAAAGCTAAAACTTCACAGTCTTTTCCCATGATCTATGAACTATTTGTTTGCTCACTGCATCAAGCTTTGCATTTTGTTAAAAATTCGACAATTACTTGCTTCGGTCGAGTTTGGCTATTTTGAAGTTCTTTCCTCTGTTGACAATTACTCGCTATGGTCGAGTTTAACTTTTATTTTGACAATTACTCGTTAACTTTTAGTAGAGTTTAGCTCTTGACATGATACTCTTGTCAAATATCTTGCTTTATCTTTTCTTTTTGACAAATGCATGTCTGGTTTACTTTACTTCCCCTTTTTATTTGACAAATACTTTCTTGGTCAAACTTATGGGCTACTTTACTCTTTAAGATCGACATATGCATATTGTCAACTGTTTATTTTAACTTCATACATTACTGGTTTGTATGCTTTCAAATATTTGCCATTAATTGACACTATTCTTTGTCCAGTATCAACATCGACTAGGCTATAAGCATTATCAGAAAATGTTTTGTCAACTCAAAAAGGTCCTTCCCAACTTGGGGACCATTTGCCAAATATTCTTGATTTCTTTTCAAATGGCAATATAGCTTTCCAAACCAAATCTCCAATGTCAAAACTTTTAATTTTCACATGACGATTATAAAATTTGGCCATAGTTTCTTTTTGTCGCATCATGGTTTCTAATGCAACAATTCAGTCTTGTTCCAGGTCATTTAACTCATCGAACATAGAACACCAATAATCATCAATAGGTAATTCATTTTGTTTTGACACCCTTATGGATTGTAAATTGATTTCGACAGGCAGAACTGCATCATGCCCATAGACGAGTTTATAAGGACTTGTCCCTGTCGAGCCTTTGGGTGAATTGCAATATGCCCATAAAATTTGTTCAAGTGTATGGTGCCAATTTCGAGGTTGTCAACCTATGTGCTTTTTAATTAAAGCAATGATGTTTTTATTGGCAGCTTCAACTTAGCCATTAGCCTGTGCATAATAAGGTGTTGAAGTGATCATTTTAATTGACCTCGTATTAGCATATTCAAGCACTCTTCAACCTGTGAACATAGTTCCTTGATCTGTGGTCAAAGTTTCAGGAATTCCAAAACGATAAATAATTCTCTCTTCAATAAAATCAATTATTTCATTTTGGGTTACATCCTTTAATGCAATTGCCTAGACCCATTTAGTAAAATAGTCGACAGCTACCAAAATGAGTTTATCCCCTTTTAATGAAGGAGGGTAAATTTGACCAATAAGATCTAGTGCCCAACCTCTAAATGGCTAAGGTTTAATGATAGCATGTAACTCCGATGCTGGCACATGCTGCATATTGCCATATTTTTTACAAACTTGACAAGATTTGGCATATTGCATGCAATCCATGGCCATTGTTGGCCAAAATAACCTTTGTCGTCGGAGGGACCATCTCATCTTTTGTCCTGCTTGATGGGCACCACAAATACCTTCATGGACTTCTACCAAAGCAATATAAGCTTCAGATTCCCCTAGAAAAGACAATAGATCTCCTTCGACGCCTTTCTTAAACAAAGTGTCACCAAGAATAACATAATTCAAGGATTGATATTTTAGTTTCCGATCAACACTTTGATTTGGATTCTTTAAATAGCTGACAATTGGCTTTCTCCAGTCACCATCATCTGAAGAATCAATGACAAACACTTCTCATTCGTCAAAAGGGACTAGAATTTGCTCAATTGTGATGAAAGGCTCCATGGTCGACGGCCTTATTTTGTATCTACAAGCTATTTGGGCAAGTTCATTTGCCTCAAAGTTCAAGTCTCGAGACACATGTCGAAGTATAACAGTGTCAAATTCATATAACAATCTTGCAGCTATCGCAAAATACTTGAATAAACTTCGACTAATGCATCTGAATTCTCTTAGCAATTGTTTAATGACTAATTGTGAGTCACCTATAACTTCGACATTTTTTACTCCTTTGGCCAATAACATGTCGAGACCAATAATTAAAGCTTCATACTCCACCTCATTATTCGAACATGGGAACTTCAGTTCAAACATGAATTTGGTGGGAATATTATCTGGAGAAACCAGTATTACACCGACCCCTGAACCTCTACAATGTTTTGAACCATCAAAATATAATTTCCAAGGGGTTATACCGACGTAATTCACAACTAACTTGTCTAATTCATCGCAAGGATGATCGACCAAAAAATCAGCCAATATTTTTCCTTTGACAGCCTTGGCTGGTACGTATTTAATTGTGAATTCGGTCAAAGCAATCATCCATTTACCAATTCGACCATGCAAAATTGGATATGACAACATATACTTTATTACGTCAGCTTTGAAAATTACATGAATCTCTCTGGAAATCAAGTAGCATTTGAGTTTGGTGCAGGAAAAATACAAAGACAAACATAATTTTTCTAGAGGACTATACCTAGATTTGACATCTGTCAAAACTCTACTAAGATAATATATCACTTGTTCATTGCCATTATCATCATCTTATGCCAACATACTTCCAATGGTTGCTTGAGATATGGCAATGTAGAGTTTGACAGGTCTGCTATCCTTTGGCGACGTCATCATAGGAGCATTTGTCAAGTATTGTTTAATGATGTCGAACGCCTCCTGATGGTCCTTGGTCCAAATGAAATCCTCTTCTTTTTTGAGCTTAACCAAAGGTGCAAAAACCCTTGTTTTGCCAGACAAATTAGCAATAAAGCGTCGCATAAAATTCACCTTCCCCAGAAAAGATTGTAACTATTTCTTGTTTCTTGGAGGTGAAGCTTTTAATATTGCCTTAGCTTTATTTTGGTCAATGGCAATTCCTCTTTTCTGGACCAGAAAACCTAAGAAATTTCCTGCAGTCACACCAAAAGCACATTTCAAGGGGTTCATTTTTAAACCATTCTTTCTCATTCTATCAAAGGCTTTCCTTAAGTGTTCGAGATGTGTCTTTTGTTTGTCAGACTTGACAACCACATCATCTATATAAACTTTCATAAAATTGCCAATAAACTCATGAAAAATTGTATTCATGGCCCTTTGATATGTTGCTCCAACATTTTTAAGCCCAAAAGGCATAACTACCCATTCATATGTGCCTAAAGCACCAGGGCATCTAAATGTTGTTTTCGACACATCATTTTCAGCGATGAAAATTTGGTTATATCCAGAATAACCATCCATAAAGCTAAGTATCTCATTACCTGCTGCAGCATCAATAAGCATGTCTGCTATAGGCATGTGATATTCATCTTTTGGGGTTGCATTATTTAGATCTCTAAAATCTATACATACCCTTAGTTTGCCATTCTTTTTCATCATAAGGACAATATTAGAAACCCAATCGACATACCTGGTCGTATGAATAAATTTAGCTTTGAGCAACCTCTCGATTTCTTCTTTAATTTTGGCCATTACCTCAGGTGCAAATCGTCGAGGTGCTTGTTTGAGGGGTCGATTGTTTGGTTTTAAGGGCAGTCTATGTTCGACTAGTCGACGACTTAATGCAGGCATTTCATCATATTCCCATGCAAAGCAATCCCTGAATTCTTTGAGTAATTCGACCAATTCTTCCTTAAAATCCTTTGGCAATAGCTGGCTCACGTATCTTGGTCTTGTCTCACCATCTTTGCCTAAGTTGATTTCTTCGAGAGGATCCTGCACTTTACAAATTTTATTTCTAGTCCTAAGGTTGTCAGATAAAACAGAAGTATTCTCAAATTCTAAGGGTTCAAAGTCATAAATATAGTCTAGTAATGCACTATCAGTAGTGCATGTAAATTGTTCGACCATATAGGCCGACAAATGAGCCATCTGGCTCGACAAATCCATAAATTAATCTAAATATGGGACTGCCTTGACCCCGGTCCTGGGTATCAATATCAAGCCTTCATTTCCAAGAATGCACTTGTCAATTTTCTCTGGGTTGAACTCAGCTTCGACCTCCAAAGGCTTGATCTTCTTATTGTAGATCTTGAAGTCCACATGCAATTGCTCGATATAGCAAAAACTATTATCAGCTCCAATCTCTTCAATCCCTCCTTCTGGATTCCAAAGTATGAGCTTCTGGTGCAATGTCGATGGAACAGCTCCTACCCCATGAATCCAGTTGCATCCAAGCAAAACATTATAACTTGCTTTTGATGGGACAACAACAAACATTGTCTTTTGACTGACACTTCCCACCTTGACATCTAGCATAACAACGCCTTTGGCAGCAGAGGATTTCCCATTATAATCAGTTATAGCCATATTGGTTTTCACCAAATCTTTAGCATTTTTGCCAAATTTGACCAACATAGACTCTGGCATCAAACTGATAGCTGTTCCTCCATCAACCAGCACTCGATTGATCATCTTTCCTTCTATTGTTGCCTTAATATGCAAAGGCCTTAAGTGAGCTTTAGTCATTTGGTCAGGTTTCTCAAAAACTCCATTGCCATAGAAATCTTCACAAACAAAGACACATTCATCTCCAACAATGATATCTTCACAATCATCTTCCATCTTGGCACATGCCCCTTCGGCAGCATATTCTGCAGGCAAAACAGAAACAACTCCGATCAAATGTGCATTAAAAATAGCATGTAAGTCATAAGCAATACTAGTTTCAAAAATATTTGTCAACAAGTCTTCTTCAGTGAGTGGGTGGTATTCTAGCACCACTTTACCTTCTTGCTCAACTTTTGACAAAGGATGATATTCAGGGACCATCTTGTCATTCTGACCAGTTTCAGAATGTGCAGTTGGCACTTCCTATGTCGAAGGCTTCTCAGTAAACTTGGACAATTAATTCAAAAAATTTGATGATCTAGACTATTTATCTAGTACTACATCTTTTAAAGGAATGAAACCTTTAACCCTTAGAGGACTTTGGTTTGCTTACTTGGGAAGTGGTTTGACTGCCATTTTTCCTCCTATCAACCCTCCTCCAAACATAAGGATTAGAACCTATCCTTCACCCTTAATTTTACTTCCATTTTGGTCTCCTTTTCTTTCTTGAAGACGAAGCCTCATCTTCAAGGTGAACGTTCTTAATCCATTGGTTTTGAACAACCCTGGCTGGAGGAACGCGGGTTTGACTTGACAAGTTGTTAGGCTTTCCATCCATCATCACGACAGTCTTCATCTTTTGATTAGCTTGTCCTGTTCCAAGTTTTAAAAACTTAGGGTCAAAATGACCAAAGTCAAATTTCAACTTACCTGCTACTTTTCTCTTCAGTTCCAGATTCTCTTTTTCCTTTTCGGCAATCAATTTTTCGATCTTTTGCTTTTCATACATCGCCGTTGCAGTTCGGTCGAATACAGCGCTGCACCTTGGACAAAGAAAAACATCTCGACTGTTATTCTTTTGTTTAATCAGGAATGTCAAAAGATTTTCCCCCACCTTTGGGTAGATTATTTGTTCGACGGCTTTGAAAAAATCGAGCTCATAGTCACATCGAAACTTCTTCTCAGCTTCGAGGTTCGACATTCCTAATCCAGCAACATTGATGTCAAGGAAAGCTGGCTTGACGAAGCTTGAATTGACTTGGAAAGGGTCAATATCTACTTTCATGGTCTTTTCTTTCCCTTTGAATGTCAAATGTCCTTCGTCAATAGCTTTCTGGATCAAATCCCTGAAAAGAACACAACTGTTAGTAGCATGTCCAGTCGATTGGTGAAATTTACAAAACTTTTGTCCTTTCAATTCTGAAATTGAAGGGATTTTTTTTCCTTTAGGAAGAATTATTTGTTTATCTTTCAGAAGTACGTCAAATATTTGGTCAGCCTTAGTAATGTCGAAAGAATAGATTTTTGATGACGGCATCTTCTCTTATTTCTAGTAGGCCTCAAAGATTGACAAACATAAGTTGGCCCTGATTTCAATTTAGCCACGTTAACTTCATCACCACTACCCTCGATCTCATCGTCAGATTGGTCGACCTCGACATAGGCTACCTTTTTGCAATGAAGTGTTTTCTTTCTCATTCTTTCCTTCTTTCTTTTTATTTGTTCAATTTGACGAAATTTCTCTGTTAATTGGCCTAGGTCTATGAATTGAAGATTGATGAGTTTCTTCCTAATACCAAAATCTAGACCGTTGATAGCCATTTTGACTATCTCATACTCTAGTATAAGAGTAAAACATCTATTTCTAGCACTCCTGAATCTGACCAAATAATCATCGACAGTTTCTCCCGTGAAACGTTGAATAGAGAATAAATCGGTTAAGCTTACTTTGGTTTCACCTCGAAAGAATTGACTATGAAAACTGCTTTCTAGTTGAGCCCATGTCAAAATAGAGTTTGGTCTCAAATTTGAAAACCATGTGAAAGCATTTCTTGTCAAGGATGAGGGGAAAAAACACATTTTCAAGTGTTCATTTGATGTCATTTCCCCTATCTCAATGGTGTATCGAGCGATGTGCTTGACAATTGACTCCCCATTCTCACCAGAGAATTTTGTCAAAGATTTGGGAATCTTCCAACCTCTAGGCACTTCGGCCTATTGAATGTGATCTCGGAATGCAGATACAAATAGAGGTTGATTGGCAAAGCCAACATTGAAGCCGAATCTGTTCAGAACAGTTTTGACAACACATGTGATGTTTTGTTTTTGTTGAATATTTTGAATTTGGCGTGCATTATTATTTTGATGCTGATGATGCCCCCCTACATTTTGTTGTCTAACCCTTTGGACTTCATTGTCAGCACCTTGTCCTCGACGGACCAGATTGACAATTAGGTTGACGTGATCATTTTCATTTGGAGGTTGATTATTGATTTGATCATAGGGATCATTTGGATTGTCATCCAAAGCGATAGCTTGGGCCATTCATCCCATTTGTCGAGCCAGGTGCTCGAATCTTGTAATGTTTATCTCAATCAAAGGCGTCAATACTGTAGCCATTTGTTGAGTTAACATATTGACAAGATCGTGATGACTCTCATTAATTTGTTGTCTAAACACAACCATAAAGTTGACCGTGTTTATGGGAGTCCCTGTCACACCTGTTCTAGGTATATCGAGGAAAATTAGGCCTATGTTTGGTTGTCTTGTAGTGGTTGGGTTTGTCGAAGACATATTCCCCATTCCAACCATAGAAGGGCCCATTAATGGAGGGCTGACAAAACCAAACTGTGGCAAATGTGTACTAAATTGTGGCAAACTAGACATGATTGGCATATTTTGACCCTGAAACAAAGGATTATGTGAGTACACATTATTAAATACACCACTATTACCAACATTTGATGGATTCCCAGTGTTTGGTGGATTTCCCATGTTTGACAATGTGGAAGGCATATACCCTGGGGGTATAAATCTCGAAGGAAGGCCATATCGAGGCCACATTGTAATGGTATTAGCCACATTCGTTTGAGGCATACTTTCACTTGTCTGACTAACTGGAGTCAAAACAGGTTCTAAAGTATTAGGGGGATTATTTTCTCCCTCATTTTGCCCATCTTCTGATGAGGACAATGCTTTTGACATATTTGACACTATAGTGCCACTACGCAAGCACATATATTTTGTTTGACACAATTTTATTTCCTTTTAAACAGTGTGTCCCACCGGGCGTGCCAATTTGTTTATTGCAGATTTTGGCTCTTTACTCATCAACAACAAATAATTGACAATTTCCTTGTGTAGGAGGCCAAATTGCGCTAAACCAGGCGTGTATCGACAAACTTCGAGAGTTTGGATGACAGCCTTTGCTTTTCAAGATCTCGATTCGGGGAGCGAAAAGCTACTCCTCTTAGGTTCTTCACCAAAAGAAGAATCGAGTGTCAAACTTATTTTTTATGAATGAAAATGGGATGTTGAATGATCGTGTATGATTTGTGTTGTGTACGTGTGTGTGTGTGTGTGTAGTGATTTGATGAATTAAAGAAAGTGAAGAAGAATGCAAACTGGAAATTGATTGACAAACTAAGAATAAAGTACGTAAAATGTAAGGAAATACAAAGAACTTAAAAGGAAATCTAATCCTAGAAAAACGAAAGAGAGGGTTGAGAACAGTACTCAGTGAACTCTGGACTCTGTGCAGTCATTGGAGACGTTTTTAGAGTGAGTGTGTGAGTGAAAATTCCAACCCCTTACACTGTGCACAGAACTGGTATTTATAGACAGCCTAGGACTCTAAGATTTTGACACTTGTCTTCTGACTACCCTTGGATGTTGTCCACGTGGCTTTGACAGTTATTTTCTTTGTCATTTGTCCTCTGCCACTACTTTGCCACGTTCTTATCAAGTTTCAGTCAGTAACTGCTGGTAACCGTCGATAACTGCCATTTGACGAACACATATGAAGCAATTATCTGATGATATCTTTAACATCTTCAAAATTTCTCTAAGTCTTTTAGTGATAGACCCACACTTCGACTTGTCGAAACTCTACAGTGAAAATTGGTCACTCAGCCTCTAATCAACCCTGGAACATTAAGTCCCAAATGATAAACTTCAACTTGTCAAAAGTTGAATATAAGAATGAAAAACTATAAGTTCGACTTGTCAATCTTCGGCCATGATAGTTGTCTAGCTTCTAATTATTCAATCTTGCCTCAGGTGACAAACTTACATTTCGACTTGTCAAACATTAAATAATAGAATTGTCAAAGTCGAATTGCCAAACTAAGTACTAATCAATAGGTTTCTTCTGCCATAATTTTGACAAAAAGAGAGTTTGTCAATCTCATGACTATCAATCTTCATCGGGCCTTTATCTAATCTCATCATAGTCGAATATTAATTCGACAATTTGACACTTAGTGAATTTTGATGCCAACACAAAGAAAAGTAAAAACATGAGTTTATGTGTCTTTAGGATACAAACTTTTGGCTACTGCCTGGATGTTTCCCTTTCTGCTTGCTGCTGTTTGGATGGGTTGGAGAGTGTAAAAATTGATATTAAATGTGGTAAACATTATTTTTTGGCATCCTAGGATAAACTAGTAACAAAAACGGGTCAAAGAAACAATTTTTGGGTACTATTAGGAAATGAATTTTTGGCTACTGCCTCACTTATTTAAAATTCTGTAAAATGTTGTTTAAAATGATCTAAATGTGTATCAATCACTAGTAGTTGGTGCGTGAATCCAATTCTTTATCTTGAGGAAAACTAGGAACTAGAAAGAACCGAAAAATGCGTTTTTGATACTTCTAAAATTTAAGATTTATATCTACTGCCTTGGTGAATTTATTTTGATGAGGATTCTGTTTGAAACTGATTTTTGTGTGTAAAAATTCCCATTAGTGGTGGCAAGAATTAATTTTGGCTTTTTAGGAAAAACCGGAAATCAAAAAGGTCAAAAATGTAATTTCTAGAACATCAAAATAGATTAATTTTAAAACACTGCCCTGCTGTCCAGTACTATTTGAAAATGTTTTTGAGGTCAAAAGTTAGTGAAAACCTTAGGGGTGAGTCCCTTGGGTGCTTAAGGAATTAATTTTGATAATTAGGTCAAGTCGGGTCGTAAGTTTTAACCCGCGCAGGACTATGATGCGATAACGATAAACCGGGTACGCTTTTGTATAAAGTGCTTAATGATGATCTTTAATGCCCTGCTTATGTATGTATATCTTATGTTGATAAGCATAGCATGTGCACTAGCTGAGTTCGGTCCATGATTCCGGCATACTGGGTAGGAGCATATTTAGCTTTCAATAGACTTGATGATGATATGTGCTAATGGATGTATAAAAATGAGATATGATTATGTGATTAATTGTTGCATGCTATAATTATGGTTGAGCTTTTGAGATGTATAATTGATGTGTTGGTAGGTAGCAAATTTAGGGAAAACTACATTTCCAGCCGTTATGCTGTCGGATTTCCGCTAAATTTGTGAACTTAAGAAAATTTATGGAATTTATGAGTATGAAATGTTATATGAGAAGTCATGATGATACTTACAATGTTATGTTCATGCATACATCTCTAATGATATGTTAAGATAAAAGGTGACATAAAACACAAGGAAATGATCCTCTAGACTCTAGGAATTAATGGTTATGAGAGGTGATTCAAAAGAAGTTGCATACTCATGCTAAGAAAGAAAGTAAGTGATGTGTTTCCCCCTCTATTTACCCTATGATAAATCTAGTGATGGCTAGTTAGGTTGAGCTCATCCTAGGCGATCGGTAAGGTGGAGTTTCGGTGCTTATTATAAAATCACTGGGGAAGGTGAGATGGTTGGCTTATGATGCTTATGAGAAAGGTTGGACATTATGAAAAGAACTTAAGAGTTCGGTTTTGTGAAAGTGAAGCAAAGGTGTATATGTGTAACGCCCTGATTTTCTGTTAGAGTGAAAATGACCAAAATGCCCCTAAGGTCATTTTCAACCCGTAACTCAAGGATAGCCGACCCGGCAGTCCTCGAGAGGCTAACTCAATGTTTGAAGGGGATTAGTTGACTCGTGTACCTTCTTGGGATCGAAAATCTCATTTTCTGAGTTTTTGGGTCAAAATGACCAAAATACCCCTGTGGTGTTTGACCTAATTGCAAGTGCCGGATGAACCCGAAACTTTTCCAGATGGTTTTAAAAGGCATTGTTATGTATTCTATGACCTCAGTTTTAGTCCCGGTGATCCCGGGCGAAATTTGTGCGAAATTACGATTTTGCCCCTAATTTCGTGTTTTTAAGCTTAATCGTGTGATTAAGCAAACCTAAGCAATATTAGGCTCTAATCGAAGATTAATTAATTTCCATAATTAATCTAGAGTCAAAATAATTTATTAAAGTTGATTAGAACCTAAGATTGCTTAATTTAAACTCAAATCTTATTTTAAATTCAAGATTCCTAGTCATGGAATCTTGAATAGTATTTTCTCTCTCCAATTCCTTAAATCATGAAAATTTGTCTACATAGTTTACTCATAAAATGAATTTTAAACTCTCTAAATGTGTATGAGCACTCCTTAATCATGTTATAGAATCTCTAATTACATTCTTAGTTACCTAAACTTATGCTTAGTGATTCCTAACCTTACACCTAAACTGATACACATCTATACCTATCATTAACACACAATTAGATAAACAAATCTCTCTCCCCCTTGGCTGGTCAAGTCTGGCCGAAACCCATACCCCCATTTTCCATCACATGTGTGAATTTCTTTCACTCAAATAACCATGCTTCCACCTCACCATGAACCATGCTTTGAGTCATAAACACCATGCTTTCATCCATGCTTCATATGACAACTTCTAGAAGACTTTTTCTCTAATTTTTGTGGCTCAAAAACCGGCAGCCCTCCTTGCCTTCTAAAAGAGTTATTTTATTTCAAAATTTGAAAGAAAATCACTTTAAAAACCATGCTTGAAACCATGCTTGAAGCCATACCTCCCATACTTTCAACCTTACTCCTCCATGACTCAAAATTCAATCTCTCACCTCATGGAACATGAGGCAACCACACGGTTCCTCCTTCCCCTCCATGAGCTCTCATTTGTTTCATTATTCTATAAATACCATACTTAGAAGCACTTGGAAACACTTTAGATCATTTGCAAAGTTTTAGTTTTCAAGCTTTCTTGAGTTCTTTTCTTTTCTCTCAAAGAGTTCTAAGAGTTCTTCCTCTTCATCTTCATCTCCTTCATCTTCCCATTGAATCATCATC
The DNA here is from genome assembly GCA_031216105.1 of Dalbergia cultrata. Lineage (NCBI taxonomy): Eukaryota > Viridiplantae > Streptophyta > Magnoliopsida > Fabales > Fabaceae > Dalbergia > Dalbergia cultrata. Next base: position 33,202,048 of record CM062346.1, on the reverse strand, counting down.
TCATAACCATAAACCACCTCCTCACAATCTTAGATCATCCTCTAAACACTTAAACACTTAACCTTAAACACAAGCCTCCTCAAAACATGTCTCCTTTCCTTTTTCTCTTGGTGGCCGAATCATCCTCACCATCCTAGAAGGTGTTGCTCATCTCATTTTCATCCTCAAGTTCAAGCTTTCCTCTTCGTCTCTTGGTAGGAGTTGCTTTCAAACTTTGTTTTTACTCAAAAAAGTGTTTTCTCTAGTTTTCTCTTGGTTTCTTTTTGAGCTTTCCTTTGTTTTCTTTCTCTTTTTCATTTCGGCCTCTTGGCTTTGTTTATGAGCATGATAGCTTGATGATGAAAATTTCTAAATGATGACCTTGTGTTCATCTCAAAGAAACCTCTAAAGCTTGAGTTTTGTTCTTGATCTAGCAAAGTTTTGATTTTTTTTTCTCTCCTTTTTCTCTCCTACATGATTTCAGCCTTCACATGCTTTCCTTCAAAGGTTTGTTAAAAATTTTTAAGTATCTCTATATTTATTTTATATCAAGAAAGAATGTTGTTTTGGTTCTTGCTTCCTTGAGGTTTCATTTTCTTGAGATTGCTTCTTTTGAGCTTGATGATGATGTTCAAGAACCATGTAGTTCCTTTGAAAACTTGGTTCAAGAACTCTAAAGCTCACTTTGTTGATGAGATAGATGTTGGGTTGAGATTTTTAGTTCTCTTTAAAAGTCTCATAAGAGCTCTAAGTTTAAGATAAAAGACTTGCATCCATATTTACTTTTATGTCATCACTAAATGCTCAAGATTAAAGAATGAACTTGCATTTCCATATTTATGTTTATGCTCTCACTAAATCTCTAAGATAATAATGAGTTTGCATTGCATATTTATTTTATATTCTCACATCTAAATAAAGACTAAAATAAAGTGCATTGCATATTTATTTTATGTCATAACTTAATAGATTTAGAGCTCATAGACTTACCCATTATTATCTCAAACAAAGACTTGAAAATATATGTTTCCTTGCCCCTTTGATTTCGGCCTTATGCGGTTTGTGTAGTTACAAATACTAAAACTTATGTTTCATAATTTTTCTAAGTTTAGATAAGCTTAACCGATGTTTTGAACAAAATTTTATGATTTTAAACCCTTTTAAGACTCATTCGAAATAGCTACTACCCTTGAAATTATTTTGATGATTTTAGCAAAATAAAAATGTCTACTAATGAGTTTTGAAAAGTTTTAAAAAGGTTCCAAGAGAAACTAGCAACTTATGTGTCTTTGAAATGAAGTTTTATGCATTTTACGATGGAGACAATTTTGGTTCTGCCTTGCTTGCTATGCTAACTGTTTAATGCTGTTTTGATGATGGAAATATGAGTATGTTTATGTATTTTTTATGCTAAAATTCATATGTGAAAGTTAAGAGAAGTTAGTAACTAGAAAAGAATTACTTTGAGACTTTTAGATCCCTTAGTAATGGATTTTTCTGGATTCTGTCCAGCAAGGTTTAGAATTGAAAATCATGGTTTATAATTAGTCTAAATTTGTAGGAATTGCTCATAATTGGTTTAGGACTTGATCTTGATGCCTTAGGAGCAAACCGAACTTAGAAAGGGTCAATGTTGTGACTCCTAGGTACCCGTAAAGTATGAATTATAGATTCTGCACTCTTGAGGTTTAGAATTAGTTATGATCATAGATTTGAGTGAGGAATACGTAGATATGAGCTTATAGGTACCCAAGAGCTTAAGTTATGATGATTTACAACTTAGATTTTGAGTTAAAGGACCTTAAGGGTCAAAGCATAAAACATTAGGAGACCTTTTAAGCTATAAGTTGATTTATGCAAGTATGATGATTAGATGTATATGTTTTGATGATACATGAGCTATGATGAAATGATTTATTGAGGTATTAAGTTTATCATGAGCATCAAAGTTGAATGAGAAATATGTATGTGATGTAAGCTTGTGGCATAAAGACGGTTTAAAGGAAATTCGGTTTACAGCCGTTATGCTGCTGAATTTCCTTCAAAACCGGAAGGACTTGAGAATATTTTTGAAGTATGATATGAGATTTAAAACCTTGGGTGACACTGGTTTGGCCAAGCACCCCCAGTGGAGACAAATCCGTGAGGATATGAGTAGATGCAACCTACCAAAGCGGATAAATTGTTGTGGCTTGATGCCCGCAAAGAGTTTCAAAAAGGGTATATCCTAAGAGAGGTGATCCCTAGTCCCCTAACCCGTACTCAAGGAGTTGGGATTATTTTTATTATGTTTCGCTTATTCAGATAATAAGCAAGAGCTAGTGATGACTAGCTGAGGTATGAGCTCATAGCCTAGACGTTTTTAGGGTGGCCTTATTATGCTAAAGTACCATGATTGATGTCACAAAGTTGAGGAAGGTTCCATTTGAAGTTTTATACCCTTTATACCAGCTGCGTGCTTCTTGACTTTTGATTTGTTGAGTTATTTACTTAAAGTATTGCCATGCATTCATGCTCGATATGTTGCATTCATGACATTAAGATGCATACTAAAAGGAATGAACCTTGGATAATTAGTTTTGTAAACCCTAATAATGAACCTTATGTGCATGCTCACCTTTTAAATAATAAACCCAAGGTTCCTGAGGATGTGAACGATGTAACCCTAGATAGGAGGTCCATACTGAGATTCTTTAGTAAGATTTTCACTCCTTTCTCTTCTTTCTCTTTCTTCCATCACATCTTTAGAGCTTGATGGCAAAGTTCATGGTCTTTATTGATACGCGCCATCTGGGAGGTGCACTACGACTCGGATCACCACTCCTATCACTTTGAGGGTCGATGTACCATTCGTGTTTTTGTGTACATGGGATGACCCTTCGCTTACCCGGTGTCCAGCTACCAGTTCACTCCTACTACTCCTTATGGTGGTGACAACCTGATCTTCGAGCGTACCCACCCCACGACGAGCAGATTCATCGTGCCCGTTCATCTGGCTTAGCTGTCCGTGACTACTTGGAGTACGTGCCCCATTCGAGGAGCTCGGAGACGGATCCGTCCGAGGACTCGCTGATGCACGTTTATTCGAAGAGCTCTGCTCCCTTCCCCTCATGCAAACGAGAAGGGAGTGAGGATACTGTGATGTAGCAGCGCCTGGCGAGGAGAGCCGAGATGCGCCCTTGCTAAGGAGCTCAAGTTCAGCTGACCTGCGTTCGTGTTCCACTCCACTGGCCCACTCAGGAGGAGCTCGAGCAATTCACCGGTTACATACCTCCATCGCCCGAGGATCCTCACCGTCAGTAGTTTCATTGGAGAGCTATTCAAGTGCTGAAGCCGTCACAAGTTTTCCCCTTCGACTGTACCTTTTGGGAAGGGGTTTGAGTTTGTTAACCATAGCTTTGGTAGGAGAGTAATGTAGTAGGTTTTTATTTCTATAACACCCTAACTTTTAACCCAATACTCTAGAACATATTGGGCTAATCATTAGGTTATTACTTCTTAGTCTCAACTTTTTAATAAAATACTTAGCGGAAATTACGGGTAAATTTTTCTCTTTGAAAACATAAACAAAGTGAGAGCCACGAACTTAACTAGACGAATAACAGAAATATAAAGCACACGTAACAATTATCAGAAATCATAAAGTGAAGCATATAGTCAAGAAACAATGATCAAGCTAAACAAAGAAACATTTCATTAATAATAGCATAGTTGAGGTACATAGCTAGTCATACCCTAAGAACGGGCAGAGCTTGTAATACAGCAAAAATAAAATACAACATAAAACAAGAAAGCAGAAGTAAACCGTAACTACCCAAGTGCACCTATGGTGGATAACCTCGAGACAAAAGAAGGTTTATCCACTCTACATGTGGGTGTGTGCACTAAATCTCCCCTACGACATCAGCTACTGGAATCCGAGAAATGGTGGAGTGTAACCAATCCATGGATGCAGAGTAGCAGGAGTGGAAACACGTGGAGACTGAGTGTGGGCTCCTCGGTAGGGGCGGCTCTTGGCTCGCCTAGCCAGGCTCGGCTGTGTAACAGTCTCCTCGCTCACGTCTCGCACGAATTGAGGTGTAGGAGCAGAACTATCACTATACATGTGCATCGGCGGGTCCTCGGATGGGTCGTCCTCCGAACTCGGGGATCGAGGCACGTAGTCCTGGAAGTCTCGAGGCATCGAACCACCAGTATACGTCTGCAGAATCCTCTCGTCTCGCATCCAGGCACCCTAAAAAATCATCGCGTCATCGTAAGGTGACATCTGAGAGAAATGGTAGCTCTGTACAGGATGTACAAAGGGGCGTCCAATGAACATGAAGACTCGCACGGTACACTGCCCCTCAAAATGATATGACCCGTGGTCCGGGTCATAGTGAACCTCCTAAGTCGGCGTGTCAATGAAAAGCACGAACATCGCCATCGGTCTCTGAAGATGTGACGGAAGAAAGAAGAGAGAGGAGTGAGAATTCTTGCTAAAGAATCTCAGTAGGAGTCTCCTATCCTAGGGTTACATCGTACACATCCTCAGGAACCTTGGGTTTAATTATAAAATAGTGATCATGCATATAAGGTTCAATTTAGGGTTTCTCAAACTAATTATCCAAGGTCCATTTCTTTTAGCATGCATCTTGATGTTATGAATGCAACATATTATATCATGGATGCATGTCAATACTTGAGCACATAAAACAACACATCAAAGCACATAAACATAAACTACGTGGCATAAGGGCATATGACTTTCAAGTGAATCATTCCTCAACTTCGTGACATCAATCATGGTACTTTAGCATATAAGCCACCCTAAAAATAACTAGGTTATGAGCTCATACCTCAGCTAGTCGTCACTAGCTCTTGCTTATTATCTTGAATAAGCGAAACATAAATAATAATCCCGACTCGCAAGTATGGGTAGAGGGCAGGGATCATCTCTCTCTGGTATTAAGCCACAGCAATTACCCTCTTTGAAACGCTTTGCGGGCATTAAGCCACAACAATTTGTCCGCTTTGGTAGGCTGCATCTACTCATACCCTCATGGATTTGTCTCCCCTAGGGGTGCTCGGCCGAATCGGTGTCACCCAGGCGAGCGCATCTCAGTGCTTTGTCACATAAAAATCTCCTAGGGGTGCTCGGCCGAACCGGTGTCACCCAGGGTTTTCAACTCATATGGTACTCATAAACATTTCTTTCAACCCTTTAAGGTTTGATGGAAATTCGGTAGCATAACAGCTGTTAAACCGAATTTCCTTCAAACTGCCACCAGCTACTTCACACAACATGTTCTCATGAAAACTCATGCTATGATAAACTTTAACATTTTCATCAATCATTTTCTCATGCATCAAGCACATCTTATCATATCATTGCATCATACAACACATAATAGCATTAACAACTTTTTAGTGTCTTATGCATCGACCCTTACGGTCCTCAACTCACATTCTAAGTTATAAATCATCAAACCTAATCTCTCGGGAACTTATAAGGTTATAACTAAGTCTTTCTCACCTCACACTATGGTCAAGAACATCTCTAAACCTCAAGGATGCAGAATTCATAATCCTAACTTTACGGGTACCTAGGAGTCACAACAATGACCCTTTCTAAGTCCGGTTTGCTCCTAAGGCATCAAGATCAAGTCCTAAACCATTTATGAGTCATTCCTACACATTTAAACTAATTTAAATCCATGATTAGCATTACTAAACCTTGCTGGACAGAATCCAGAAAATTCAAACATTAAAGGATCTAGAACTCTCAAATTAATTCTTTTCTAGTTTCTAACTTCTCTTATCTTTCACATATGAGTCTTAACATTAATTATACTTAAACATAGGCATATTATCACCATTAAAATAGTTCATATAGTGGCAAATAATAGCAAGGCAGAACCAAAACAAACATCTCCAATTAAAGGCATCAAACACAATTTCTAAAGCACATAAAATACTAGTTTCTCTTGGAACCTTTTTAAAACTTTCAAAACTCATTTATAAACATTTTTAACATCTACAATCATAAAAATATTTAAGAGGGCAGTGACTAAATTAACTTTGTCTCAAGAGGTCCTAAATTCATAAAACTTAGTTCTACATATTCCTTGTACACATAAAAGCTTAGAAAATTTATGAAACATAGTTTTCAATACTTAGAAGCATCAAAACCTCTTAGGGCCGAAACATGAACCAAGGAAAATAAATATTTTAGACCTTTGTTTGAGACAACAATGGGCAAGTCTTTGAGCCCTAGGTTCATTTAAGTGATGACATAAAAATAAATATGCTCATGCACTTGTTTTAGCTTGCATTAGAAAGTAAAGTGATAGCATAAAATAAACATGAGATGCAACTCATTATTATCTTGATATTAAGTGAGAACTTGAAATATAAACATGATAATGCATAGCTTGAAACATAAACATGATAATGTAAGGTTCACTTATTATCTTGATACTTAGTGATAGCAAGGAAAGTAAACATGATGTGCAAAGCATAAAATAAACATGATGTGCAAAGCATAAAATAAACATGATGCAAGGTTCATTTTATGGTTAGCTAGAGCTCATCCAAGACTTTAACAAAATAGCAACCCAACATATATCTCATTACAAAGAGAGCTCTAGAGTTCTTGAACCAAGTTCTCAAAGGAACTATGAAGTTCTTGAACATCATCATCAAGCTCAAAGAAAAAAAACTTCCTAATCAAAATAAAACCTCAAAGATCAAGGATCAAAATCGAAATATTGTAAAAAGGAAACAAGAAAACCAAAACCAAAATAGCAAGGAAAGTAAAGGTGTTCTTGAACAAAAATCCTTTGAGCTAGATAATAAAGATGAAACTTAGAGAAAACAGAAGCTCAAGCTCTAGAGGTTCCTTTGAGATGAACACAAAGACATCATCTAGGAGTCCTCATCATTGAGCTATCATGTGGCCAAGAGGACCAAGAGGCCGAAAATACAAGGAGAAGAACAAAGAAAGTTTCAAAAAGAAAATCCAAGAGAAAGCTAGAAAGAACTCATTTTCAAGAAAACAAAGTTTAGAAAACACTCCTACCTAGAGTGAAGATAAAAACTTGAACTCTTTGAAAAGGAAAACAAGATGATGAGCTCCCCCTTGGGGCTAGATGGTTTTAGCCTTGGAGAGGGAGAAGGGAAGGAGATGTGTTTCAAGTGAGGTTGTGTTTGAGGTGAGGTGTTTGAGGGGTTTGATAGTTGTTCAAGGCTATGGGGTGGTGTTTCAAGGTTGAGGGATGGTTATGAGATGAAGAGAGGATGAAGATGAAGATGAAGATGAAGAACAAGAAAGAACTCTCTTGGAACTTAGAGAGAAAAAGAAAGGAAACTTAAGAAAGCTTAGAAACTTGAAATTTACCAAAAGACTAAAAGTGACACAAGCTCATCTAAGGCACTTATTTATAGAAAAATAAAACATTGAGGCTCACCAAAAGAAGACCTTGGCCGTAGCAATGAGAAGGAGGAAGGAAGAGAAAATATCTCTTTACATTGTGTCATACAAGCATGGTTTGAGGTATGGAGTGTAGGATGCAAAGTATGGCTTGATGTGAGTGAATTTCCTATCAATTTTGAATGAAATTAGGCTTCTAGAAACAATGCATGGCTGGAACTTTTCCAGCCACAAATAAATGGAGAAAATGGATTATTTTAATTGGTTATTCATTTGGAAAATCAAGCTTGATTGAAAATTATGACAAGGTATGGTATATGTGAATTGAGGTATGGCCTTAGAGTGTTGAAAAATTGAACATGTGATGCATATGGGAGAGGGAAGTGCACGGCCAGACCTGGTACAGCAAGGGGGAGATGAGATTTGATCATCTAATTGGGTGTTAATGGTAGGTTTAGATGGGTATTAGCTTAGGTACAAGGTTAGGAATAATTAAGCTTAAGTTTAGGTAGCTAAGTATGAGTATTAGAAATTTTATGACAAGGTTAGGAGTGCTCATACATCATTAGAGAATTAAAAACTCATTTGTGAATAAACAATGTGTAACACAATTCTATGATTTAAGGAATTGAACAGAGAAGACACTATTCAAGATTCCATGACTAGGAGTCTTGAAATTAAAATATGATTTTAAGTTGTAATTAAGCACTTTTAGGTTCTAATCAACTATGGAAATTAATTAACCTTCAATTAGAGCCTAATATTGCTTAGGTTTGCTTAATCACGCGATTAAGCGTAAAAACACGAAACTAGGGGCAAAACCGTAATTTCGCACTAATTTCGCCCGGGACCTCCGGGACCAAAACTAAAGTCATAGTCTACATTTAAAACCATCTAGAGAAGTTTCGGGTTCATCCAGCACTTGCAAACAGGTAAGACACCGCAGGGGCGTTTTGGTCATTTTGACCCGAAAACTCGAAAAATGAGATTTTTGATCCCGGAAAGAGACACAAGTCATCTAATCCCCGTCCAAAATTGATTTTGCCCTTCGAGTACTGCCAGACCGGCTTTCCTCGAATTCCGGGCCAAAAATGACCTCAGGAGCATTTTGGTCATTTTCACTCTAACAGAAAATCGAGGCATTACAATTTCTATCGTACCATGTACTTTACTGCTTTCTTGTTGTTTCCTTGTATTATAAGCTCAGCCCGATTCTATAAGGGTGTGACTATATGTATCTTTAAATTATGGTATTAATGAAAGTATTTCTTTTGGTGTGTTAATCCTTGTCCCATTGCTATATGTTTTATTTATTGTGCTTTACTTGACTTGTCATTGTGCTTTATGTTCCTGCTTTACGATGACCGCGGCTCTCACTTTGGTTTTATGTTTTCAAAAAAAAATTTTACCCATAATTTCCGCTAAATATTTTATTAAAAGGATGAGACTAAGAGGTAATAACCTAATGATTAACCTAATGTGTTCTAAAGTATTGGGTTAAAAATTAGGGTGTTACAATATGCATATATTACATCATTCTCCCATCAGTGCATTTAATCATGTGATATGGGCTAAGTGACTTTAGTCCTCTAACTTTCCTCCTATTTATATGCCTAGCATTATGTTGAGTTATAAATTTGTATGCTTGTGTTAATTGCTTATGTTACATATGCCCCTAAGGTATTGTCATGCATACATAAGATATCTGTTGCATTCATGACATTAAGACCTATGCTAAAAGATATTCACTTCTGATAAATAGATTTGAGAAGTTTAAAATTGAACCTTATGTATGTACATCTCTTTCATAATGAAAACCGAAGTGGCTGGGACGATGATGATGACACTTGTGTCAGAGTCGGGAAGCCCTACTGAGAATCTTGAATAAGTTTCTCATCCCTCCTTTTTATTCCGTGTCATTAACGTGGTTGTCGAACTCACTCAAATTAATCAGGCTCTGAAAATAAACTTGTAATATAGAGCAACCTGAATCGTTTCCCAAGGAATTCACAACGAACCAATTCGCTCGATTGAAAATAGCAACAGAAACGAAAATGGGGGGGGGTTTTGTTCAATTTCAATAGCAACAGATAACAGATAAAAGATAAAAACGAAATTAACAATTTAAAAGCAACCAACCCAGACTTGAGTTCCTAAAAATCCATCATTGGACCACTGAATTCGTCGTTGATCCTAAGCAAATCGGAATCCCTGCATTCAATTAGAAAAACGAAACTACTAGATGATCACCTAGCATTTTATCAGAACTCGGCGTGTTCACTCATTCAACGTACAGTGCGCACTTAAACCCGTTTTGATTTTAAGCCCTTTCGATTAATCAACCTAAATGTTAAATCTAACATTCAACATCTCTTCCCTTAAGTTATCCAGAATCGAAATACATAAGGGAAAAGAAAGAACGAACTCAATATGAGGCAAAAACGTCCTCTGGAATGGCAGAACTCAATTCGTGGGTTGGTCGATTAGCTCCTTAGCCAACCATGGCAGAAACGAAAAATCAAAATTTGAACAATGCGAAAATTTCAGAGAAAATAAGAGTTGGAATATGAAAATTCCCAAAACATAGCACACCTCCCTCTTCCTGTTTCCAGCTCTTAATTAAAAAAAAAACAAAATAAAATAAAAGGGTAGTCTCTCTGTTTTCCCACTCCTAAAATAACATAAAATAAAATAAACCGGTTCAAAGGACAAAAACCGGTCCAAACAAAAACCGAAACCATGGTTTTGGTCCCATACAACTCTGCTCCAGCATTTCATGACTGCCTTGTCCGAATTTGGCCTTTAATCGGGCACCTGAAACAAAAGTTGTGATTAATTTCACTTAAAAGCCCAAAATCCAATTTAGACCGGAAACCAATAGTTAAACACTAAATAACCCCAAAAATCATTATTCAATTGCAAAAATAAAGTGTGATAAAAAAATCAATTATCAGTCATCTCCAGATGAGAATAATGGCGTTGCTCATGATTTTCCGTGAGGCATGGGTATGGGAGATACGCTACGAACTGGATTAGAGGGTCGCAGCAAAAGCATGAAGACAATTTTCCTTTTCATCCCCTTATACCTTTTTTGCGTAGCTTAGTCCTTCAATGGGCATGTAGCAGAGGCTAGTCTAGTTTGGTGATAACTATGTTTAGTTTTGGTTTAGCGTATGTGCAACCTTATTGGTGGATTTAATATCTTTGGATGTCCTTTATGTATGTAGGATATCACTATTATATTATAGATATGATACGATAATTTGGTATGTGACATGTTATGCTTTGGCTTTTATACATATCGTGATGAGGTTTATATGATTGTTATTATTATACAAGTATTAACCGATATCTATATACGCACATGACTCGCATTTTGGTTTTAAAGTTCAAAAAAAGATTTTAGTTGTATTTTTATTACTTATATTTTGAAGAAGAATAAGTTAATTTTCTGAAACAAATGTGTAACAACTAATAATTAATTAAAATGCGACTCAAACGTATTAAGTTAAAAGTTAGGGTGTTACAATTAACTGGCACTAAGTAACTGTAATTTAAGATAAAAGCGTGTAAATCGTTTTTCTTTTATATATTTTTATCTTTATTTTAAAATATTTAAATAATTAATACAATATAAATATAGTTATAATGTCATCCCTTTTATATCATATATTTAAATTTAAATTTAAAGATTTAATTAAGTAAGAGGATCTAATAATAATTTTATTCTTTTCATTGATCTTTAAATTTTTAAACAAACAGTTTAATAATGATAATTTTTTGAAAAACTGAAACTGATCAGTAAAATGATAAATATCTTCTATATTATAAGATATAGATAAATACTTGAGAAAAAAAAAAAAGAATGGTTTAATTCTACTCGAAACTCTTCTTAAGAGAAGTCCACATAGCCCTAAGCTCTTCTTTTGCGTGACGACGTTGTCAATTTTCAAATAGCCATGGAAGAAGAGGGAAATTTGTCAGAGGGCCCGGTGGAAGAACACGGAATCCAAAGCTTATACGGCGAAATTGAGGAAATCATTGATGAAGTTGAGAAGCTCTTCTTGGGGCTAAAGAAATTCGCTATGGTGCATTCTCCTCCTACCGATCACCACTACCTCAAGCACAACAAATTCACCAAGTCTAACAACATTGAAAGTTTTTTAATAGAAAAGATCCATAGAGAATGGGAGGTACTGGGGCTATGTCTAAGTGACTCATCAATTTATATTAGAGCTTACGAAACGAGACCAGATCTTATGAGAGCCATGATAAAAGGTCCTCCAGGTACCCCTTATTGCCATGCCTTGTTTTGTTTTGACATACGCTTCACTCGAAATTACCCTCATCAGCCCCCGGAATTGTTCTATCGCTCTTATGGCCTTGATCTCAATCCATACCTGAAAAGGAATGGAAAGGTCAACCTCGCTGAACTTGGCGACTCGGGTCATTGGTATTTCAAAGGGAAGTCTTATCCAAAACCGTTCAGAATATTCGACGTGCTTGCTACGATTCAGCACTCAATTCTGAACAGGAATCCCTATCTTGATGAGAAGCCAAGTGATAAAAAAGACCGAAAACAATTTAGCCATGGTGTTCTAATGGAGACGACTTGGGAGGCAATGCTCTGCACGCTTAAGTCACCGCCAAAGGATTTCGAAGATTTTGTCAAGGGGCATTTTCGGACTCACGCTCACCAGATTCTGACGAACTATAAGAGCCACATGGGGTCCCATGGGACGATGGGCAAGCTGTTCTTCAAACTCGTCGGGGCATTTGAAGCCAATGGAACTTATTGTCAGCATCACTACAATAAGCATTCTTGTGACCTGACCTTGCGGGAAGAAGTGAAGTGCAGCACCACAACGAGATGTTAAACCGTAAACTTCTGCTCCGCATCAATTGTGGGGGAATGTATATGTATTGCTTTGGACTTAGGTTTTTTCTATTTTGTACATCGGGTATTTCTTATATTCCTTTATTCTGGATTGGTTTTGAACAGGACAGTCCCTCCCGTACAGGCTTAATTCATCAAGAACTTCTTTTTTTCGACCGGGCTTAATTCGTTAGGTTGTTATGCAATAGAAAGTCGAATTTATTCAATGTGTATATTTCACGAAAATAAAATTAAAAAGGCCAGCATAAAGCATATAGGGATTGTGATCGTGATTTTCTTATGTTTTTGGCCAAACTTTTAGTTAGTTATGGATTGTGTGATTGCCTCTAAAGCACAGGTACGCCTAAAATGGAAAAGTACCCGTATTAGATACGTTTTGGGTACAGGTACACGTGAGTACCATCACCCCTTTTTCCAAATAAAAAAATGGGTACGTCTGGATATGACGGGTACGTATGGGGAACACATTCCCAGTAGGGATTTGGATCCTCTAAAATGAGAATCTCACTTTAGAGGATAAAATGAAGGGATTTTACCATTAGATCAATAAAGTAAAGAGGACCATACTTCGAATTTTATTAATCCAATGGTGAAATCCTTCTCTTTACCTTCTAAAGTGATATCCTCACTTTAGAAGATCCTTACTCTACCCAGTAGTAGGTACGCCATTTTTATCAAAACACAGTCATTTTAGTTTTCTTTTTTTTTTTTTTTTTTTTTTGAACGTTGGCCACTTGGCCCCCATTTATTACCCCAACTCCTTTAACACTTTAACATTGTCGGCCCTAGTTTTCCCTAACATCACCTTTCCCTTATCCACTTCTTCATCGCCGGTGACACCACACAACGGTGCCGACACTCATGGATGGCAGAACGAAGGTGCGACCTACCTCACAGTGGCGCAAGATGAGCTACAGAACACAGTAGCGGCACGATGAGGTAGGGGTGTGTTTGTCTCTCTTAGTGAGTTTAAGGTTGATTGCTCTATGTTTTGATAATTTTTTGTTGCTGCAACCATTGTTTTGTGGTTTCCATTTTGTAAACCTTTCTTTTGTTAATGTGTTGTTGCTCCCATTGTTGAGTGTTCTGGCAAGAACAACTTCTAAAATTGTGTAATTATTTAATCACTTATAAGATGTTTTCACAAGGTTCAATAGCAAGATCTGGTAGTGGTAGTGGGGGGATTGGAAATGGTGATAATGTCACTTCCTCTGCATCTTTGACTGGTAAATATGCTACTGGGAAATTTGAGAACAATGGTCCCCTTTGGGTATATGTAATTGTGTTGCAAGATAAGAAATCTAGAGGGGGAATGTTAGTTGGAGCTGCAATTTTTGTTATGGGACTTACAGGGGATCGTATTCTAGGGTGAATTCTCATTTAGTTAAAGAAAGATGAAATAGGATTGCTATTTGTGCACAAGTGAATAATGATTACCTTGAAGAGATTAAGCAAATAGAAAAAGGATTATTAAAAAGGCAAAACTAGTGCAAGTTCCTTTTTCTATTGGAACTAAAAGTTTGAACCCACCCACAGTTGGTATGCTTAATGGAAATAAAAGGAATAAAAGTACGTGATGGACCTATACGCAAAGCTTTCAATAATGAGGCAAGGGAACATTTGAATTATGAAATAGCTAGGATGTTTTACTCTGTTGGTTTGCCTTTCAATATTGCTAGAAACCTTTACTTTGCTAATTCATTTACATATGCTGCTAACAATAATATTACTGGCTTTCTTCCATCTAGCTATAATCCCATTAGAACTTCATTATTACAAAAAGAGAAAGCTAATATAATGAAGTTGCTAAAACCAATCAAGTACACTTGGCCTGAGAAAGGTGTAAGTATAGTCATTGATGGTTGGATTGATGCTCAAAGAAGACCATTAATCAACTTCATGGCTATTTTAGATTTGGGACCTATGTTCTTGAAGGATATCGATGGCTCAGGTGAATATAAGGATAAACATTACATTGCCAATCTGATTTTGGCTATTGATGAAGTTGGACCACAAAATGTGGTTCAAGTTATTATAGATAATGCACTTGTCTACAAAGCAGCTGAATCCATGCATTCGATTATTTTTTGGACCCCATGTATGGTGCATACTCTAAACCTTGCTCTAAAAAGTATTTATGCTCCTAAAAATCCAGTTAGCAATGAAGTTGCATGTTCTGAGTGCAGTTGGATTTCCAATGTCGCTGATGATGCCTTCTTTATTAAGAAGTTCAAAATGAATCATTCTATGAGACTTGCCATGTTTAATAAATTTGTGCATCTGAAACTACTTGCCATTGCTAAGACTATATTGCTTCTATTATTGTTATGCTTAAAAGGTAGAGAACCATCAAGCACGGTCTCCAATCTATGGTCATTATTGAAGGATGGTTTCATTATAAAAAGGATGATATTCCCAAGGCAACATATATGAAAGAAGTAATTCTAAATAATAGTTGGTGGTATAAACTTGACTATATTTTGAACTTTACAAAGCCTATGTATGACATGCTATGATCTTGCGACACTAATAAGCCATCCCTCCATTTAGTTTATGAGAAATGGGATTCCATGATTGAGCAAATGAATAAGGCAATATATAAGCATGAAGGCAATGAATTGAGTGAACAATCATCCTTTCATGATGTGGTGTATAGTATTCTAATTGATAGATGGACTACAAGTTACACACTCCTTTATTGATTAGTTCATTCACTTAATCCAAATTAAGCTTAAATTTCTAATTCTAAGGTTCTATTACTTTTTCGTTTCATAAAACCTACTTTGGCACTTAGATTATATTAGTAATGCATTGCCTTTTATTTACTAGGTATAACTGTAGACATTGGCTTGATGATGCTTCCAATAAACTTCCTCCTCATAAGGATAATGAGATTTGTATGGGAGGAACAAATGTCTTCAGACTTACTTTCCAGAATAAAAGGATAGACTTTAGATAGCCACAAAGTTTGTGAAATTCTCAAGTGGTGAAGATGAGTTTGGACAATTTGATAGCTTGCAAGATAGATGGAATCTGTCACCTAAGGAATGGCGGGTGATGTATGGATCTTCACTCCAAAACTCCAGAACATAGCCTTGAAGCTCCTTTCACAACTATGTTCTTCCTCTTGTTGTGAAAGGAATTGGAGCACTTATTCCTTTATTCATGCTTTGAAAATAAATAGGCTGAATCCCAAAAGAGCTAAAGATTTAGCACTCATACATACTAATTTTCGTCTCCGCTCAAGAAAGAATAAGAACTATCATGATGGTAGCTAAAAAATGTGGGATATTGGTGGAGATGAATATGACTCATTTGATGAAGCTAGAATTCTTGAAGTTGCTAGTTTTTCATTAATGAGCCTGATTTAGGGACTGTTTTTTTTACTGCTAATGATGAAGGAAATGATGAGATTGAGACTGTTAGAGTTTGATTTTTAATTGTGTTTAAATGATTGTTATGTGCTTATGTTAAACATTATTTTGGGTATTGGAGTATTTCATTTTGGAATGTAATATTGATTGTCGAACAATTTAGAGTTGTTTTATGTTGAAATTGCTAGTTTTATCATATGAAATTTATGATTATATATATATATATATTGGCGTACACATACCCAACTTTTTACAAAATTTTCGTACCCCTTATCCGATCAACATAGGTAATATCACATAGTTAATGAAAAGAACTACCTTTGTGAATTATGCTTTTGAGTTTGTGTTAACATAATCTTAGATTTGTAAGAACTTCTTATTCAAGTAATTTATTTAATTGATTTTCTTTTATTACTTTATTACTTTAGGCAAACTACCCCTCATTTTCAATTGGCTAATAACACTTCCTTGAGAAATGGCCTAAGTTGTGTCCTTTATTACATTTTTCATTCAACTTAGCATTAAATAAATTTTAAATTGTCAAAGGTATTAACAAACTCTCGTCAAATTTTAGTGGTATTGTCTAGGAAGCTATGCTAGTTAATTTTGTTATCAATTTTTAATTTTCTCTTTTCTTTTTTATTTATTTTATTTTTTCCTTGTTATTTTATTCTCTGTTTCTTATTTATTTTTATATTATCTCTTTCTATTACTTCTATGTTTTGAATATATATATATATATATAATTCGATTATTTATTTTATTTTATTTTTATTTTATTGGCTCCCTTGTATGACTTGATTCTTACCCGACATCAACTAAATTCCTCTAGATCTTGAAATGGAAAGGACTTTAAGGCATCTCAAGCAAGAAAAGAGAAAGCAATAGGAATAGTTTGAACTTTCTGATTTCTTTGCTAGTGTTTTAGGTGATATGGTAGAACAAAAAAGGACTTTGAAGAGTTGCCTACTCCTAACCTTACCTACCAGCCATTGGGGATTGATTACCCTAATCTTGAAGTGGACTTTAAGCTCAAGTCTAGGCTCCTACATTACATACCTAAGTTTTATGGCATGTCTTGGGAAGACCTACACAAGCATCTAAAGCATTTCCATATATTGTCTGTGCTACCATGAAGCCCAAGAAGTTACAGAACACTAGATGAAATTGAGGCTTTTCTCATTCTCCTTTAAATGTGCTACTAAGGATTGGTTCTTTTACATTCCACTTGGGGCAATTGACAGTTAGTTTGAAATGAAGAGAATATCCCTTGAAAAATTTTCCTTAGCCTCTATAGTATCTACAATAAGAAAAAAACATATGTGGCATCAAGTAGTTGCAAGGTATGTCATTTTATGAGTACTAAGAGAGGTTACAGAGATTATATGCTAGTTTCCTTCAAGATTAGATCTTTGAGCAATTACTCATCTTTTATTTCTATGAGGGATCGATGACCATGTATAGGAGTATGATTGATGCAGCTAGTAGGGGTGCCCCAGCTGCACTGAGAGCACTTATTGAAAATATGGATGAAAATTCACAACAGTTTGGGTCCAAAGCCAATGTCAATTTCTCTAGTAGAGACAAGCAAGGTGGAATAGAAGCTTGAGAAGATGACCATGTTTTTGAGATAGATCGCCTTGAATTAGTCCAGATAGGCTCCTCCACCATAGCTAGCCAAGGTGTGTGGCATATGCTCATGTAACACCCACTACTGATGTGTGTCCTCAATTGTAAGAAGACCCCACTTCAATTGTTACTACTAATGTGTTTCCTAGTAAACTTGAGAATCAGATCAACTAGCAAAGGTATAATCCTTATAGTAATACCCATAATTCTACCTGCAGGGATCATCCTAATAAAAGGTGCAATAACCCATTAAAACAACAACAAAAATATGTTCCTCCTTAGTATAGACAGTAGAGTAACCTATCTGTGTATTAGCAACCACCTGCTCCACAATAACCTAACCTACCCTTCAGCAACCTCTAGCATTACCTTCCCGTCCTACCAACTCTAAATCTCCATAATAGGAGATAATGAGAATCATGACAGAGAATCAAAAGAGAACAATGAACCCCATTCCATCTCATTTCCCTTAAAGAATCCCAAAGGCCAAGAGGCTAACCAAAAAAGAAATAGAATATGAGCTCTTCAAGAATTTTAGGAAGGTGAAGGTAAATATACCCCTATTGGATGCCATTAAGCATATTCTAAAATATGCCATATTCTTGAATGAACTACGCACCAACAAAAGGAAGTTGAAGGGAACTAAGAAGGTAAGTATAAGGTAAGCATCTCTTCCATCATCAAGCCTAACAACTTACCACTCAAATACAAGGACCTAAGCATATTCCATGTTCCTTGCACTATTGGAAACCTGTATTTCAAGCAACCTATGCCTAACCTTGGGTTGGCATTAATGTTATGCCAAAATCAATCCACAGGTCCTTGCACCTTGGAAAGCTCAAGTCCACCAAGCTGAAAATCTATCTTATCAAACTCAATATCAAAAAGCTAGAGGGGGTATTGGAAGATTTGCTAGAGATGTAGGATGATACCCATGCAAGCTTGCATACATTGATCTTTAGTAGGCCTTTCTTGAAATTAGTCAAACCAAGATTGACCTTTATGCTAGTGCATTATCCTTGAAATAAGGGGATATGAAAGTTAATCTATGTCAAACTGATGCTATGAAATTTCCCCACGAAGAGCAATCCATGTTTGGCAATGATGTCATTGACTCTCTAATGGACAAGGCATGTGGTGCTTTATGTAAGTTGAAAATAGCATGAGAAAGAGGAGTTGAATCATGCTTTAATTTCTTTTTCTTTTCTGAAAAACTTAAACAAAGTCTATCAAATTTACACTTGAAGGTAGCAAAAATCTTTGTTAGTAATCTTTAGAAAGTAACTTTATGAACTAAGTAAAAGCTCAATAACTATTTTAAAGGATTTTTCAGAAATATATAATAGTAAATCTAAAATGCAGAATATAAACGAGATAAGAAAGAGTAAAGAGATACTGCATAATGATTTTTATACTAGTTCGGCTAACCCTACCTTCATCCAGTTCTTAACAACCTATTGAGTTTTACTAAATCCCTTTCTCAACTCAAAGAAAAAATGATAGTCTTTGTATAGCCTTCTCAAGCAATTCCTAGTGACCAGTAGTTCCAATTTACTATAACTTCTAAGTTATCTTTTTACTAGCCTCTCCAAGCTAACCTCATGATGATCACTAACAGATCAGGATACAAGAATTGTGTTTGGTTACGTTGGTTCTCTCTGACTAAGATACACTAAATTTTTTCTAAGAATGGAACAATGTATGACCTAAAAACTTTCTCATAATTATTCCTAAGAAGAAGATATTATCTAATGAGAACTTAGAAAGAAGCATTTTTACAGAAGCTAAAACTAATTATAAGATGTCATATACTTTGCAAAAGAAGAAGGATTTGCATTTTAGCATTCTTAGCATTCTGTCAAAGACATTACAAAAGTCTTGAGTTGCAAACACATGACATTCTTTTATACTTGATCTTCAAATGAGACCATTGCCCCTTGATTTTTTGCTTCCTCTTGACACATGTACATCTATTTATTATGTCCTCAAGAAAGCCATTTAGAAGACTAGCTTGGCTATGCCAAAGCTACCTTTTGTAGTTGCAGAGACCATTGTCAAATATGATTTCTAAGTGAAGCTTTAGAAAATACTTTTTACTTTCTAGCCTTGGTTTCTGAACTTTTTCTTCTAGAAGATGGTACAATTGACCAAGTGAAAAGTAAGATGTCATTGTCAGCTCTTTCTGGGTGTTGACTTAATTTGAAATTTGAATTTTCCCTCCTGTAATGAGATAAAGAGAGCGGATAAGTTACCTTGCTACTTTTGTATTTCGAAAATCCCCTATCCAAGTCTTTCTTGAGAGCCTTGTATGCAATTGGCAATGGTGCGGGTACTTGCAAGGACTCCACCTAGAAAATGAGTTCGTATTTTGGTAGGATGTAAATATGATGGAAAGAACATCCACAAACCTGGCATCTTTGGTGATATTTATAGGAGAATTGGTGGGGCAGTTACTAAAGAACCAGGGTGCTTTCTCGTCCTCACGTCCCATGTTCATGGTGAAAGGAAGAGTGGGAGGGACAATCCCAGAGTTCGTGGCCACGTGCTTCGGTCCTATACAGGTGTTTCGTCCCTAGGTCCACCCATCTTAGGCCTCCATAATGGGCCTTCCAAAATGGATCGCTTGAACGACTTTTTTTTTTTTTTGTATTGTTGTGATAAAATAATTAAATGTGAAGAATATATAGGGATTTTAAAAATTTTGACAGACACAGTTATGATCAAAACGATATGAGAATTTTGTAAAAAAATGAAAATTAATTTAATATTATTAAAATTCAATATAATAATATTTTAATCAGGGATATAGAATGAAACAATATAATTGCTATAAAGGCATAGAAAAAAAAATAAGTATAAGGTTAAATGAATATTTTTAACCCAATAAAATTAGTTAGGTATCGATCGGGGTACCAAAATGGTAATAATTGGTATACCGAAATGGTAATAATCGGTACACTGAAACGCCAAAACTAGTATAAATAATGGATATTATTAGATCTCAAATAATTTTTACTTGGGAAAATTAAATAAACATGGACATTTTCAATACAGATACAAAACAAATTGATCCAAAAATAGTAATACATATTACTTTTTCTCCAAGTTAGTGTTATTATATAAAGGAAAAAGCAAAAGAAATGACATTTCTTCCTTCCTGGCAGCAACTTCACGTTGCTTTCTTCTTCCTTTTACCTTCTTCCATTTTTGCTTCTTGAAACAACATTAAAGCTCCAAATTCTTGAAGGATAC
This sequence comes from Dalbergia cultrata, assembly GCA_031216105.1. Taxonomy (NCBI): domain Eukaryota; kingdom Viridiplantae; phylum Streptophyta; class Magnoliopsida; order Fabales; family Fabaceae; genus Dalbergia; species Dalbergia cultrata. The sequence goes on along the minus strand of CM062346.1, from coordinate 33,181,506 downwards.
ACCTAGATAAACACTTAAGTTACTTCAAGAACACTTCCTTAACATCAAATTCAAGCCAAAGCCTTTCTTTTCATCTTCAAATCTGTTCAAACAGCAGCATATATGGGTGCTAGAAAATGGGTTTGAACACTTTAGTTAGAGGAGAAAAAGCTAGAGAAAAATTTAGCAAAAGCTTGGAAGAAAGGTAGGAAAAATCTATGTCTATTACTTGGTAATTGTTTGACTATTTTGCTAAGATAAATTCTTACGATATGTTTGAAATTATGTTTATGAAATCTGAAATTTATTTTCAAGATTCATATATGTGAGTGTGATGGTTGTAAAGGATGCACTAAATAAGAGTCTTGTGGATTAAGTTAATTGATACAAGAGATTTATTAAGTAAAAGAAGAGATTTTTTATCCATAGAAGAAAAGGCTTAAAGTTCACCGAAGGAACTTAGTTTCTTTTCTTGAAATTTATAAGAATCACCATACAAGGAGTTTTAAAAGTTTCTAATGAAATAAAATCTCATAAAAAAATTAGCAGACTTTGCAGAAAATCTCATCACAATGCACCAGATTTTATAGAAAATTATCATAAAAAGTTTAGTTGTTTTCTTTCAAACAAAATCTCAATTAAAGAGAGATTTTTAAATAGAATATCTCATAAGAATTTGGGAGATTTTTAACAGGATATTTCATAAGACTTTAGGAGATTTTGAACTAAAAATCTCATAAGATTTCAGGAGATTTTTAACAGAATATCTCATAAGAATTCAAGAGATTTTTGAACAAAATATCTCATAATACTTTTGGAGATTTTGACAGAGGAAATCTCATAAGAGTTGAGGAGATTTCAAGGAAATCTCAAAGCAAAAGTATGATAAATAAAACTATTACGACGAGATTTTACTTGATAATTATAAGATTTCCTAAGTAAATATTAAAAATTCTTATGAGAAGAGAAAACTTAAGAAAATAAGCCTTATTTAATATCAATTGCTTGATTGTAAGCTCATGGATTCAATTTGTGATCTATATCAAGTTGTAGTATGAGGTACTACAACAATTGAACTATATCAAGTTGTAACACAAGGTGTTACAACATTATGAGGAAAGTGATATATTGAGAATAGCATGCTATTTGTGATCTATATTAGGATGTAGTACCTCATACTACATCAAGTGAACTATATCAGGATGTAACAATAAGTGTTACATCATAGGCAATACATCAGATGAGAAATGAGTTCTATTATCAAGCCTAAATTTATTAATAAGACTATAATAAAGAAGAAATAAAACAAGCAAACTAAGTGTTATGCAGATAACCAGAAAACTGATTAATTATTCAAATAATTCTATGATTTTATTCTCAAGCCTAAGTGCACTCATAATATTATGTTAAATAAAAGAAGGAACAAGCAAAACCAATTATTTCATAAGAAATTGAAGATACTTTAATTATTTTAATACTATATCAGATATCACTATGCTAGTGTTTTTCCTACTGGAAATATTTTATTCTCATTCTTGCTGTTATCATTTTTTCATAGATTACGATGATGGTGATTATTTGTGGAGATCCTTAGCTGGTATTGGCATCACGAGCCAAACCTTTTGATGAACCTATGATAGAGAATTTAATCAGTTCTTTTATTTTCTCTTAATGAAATTTTGAGTAGCACCCTACCTAGACTAGAGGGTTCCTGTGTGAACTAGGTAAGGGTTTGATTTAGATATGGGCATTATTGATTGGTTATTGGGTAATAAAATTATGTATTCTTGATATATTGCTTATGTTCAAATTTACTAACTCAAAGAGAAAGTGTTTTATATTTGTCACAAATGCAAGCTCATATTTAATATTGTATACACAGCTCGAAGGATAAGCAAAGCTAACAAGTAACAACTACTCACTATAAAATTATGGCTTAAGCATAGCTTTATGGTAGGAAATGTGTTATATTAATGGTATCAGAGAAGTTTATCCTATTAGAGCCTAGGGATGGTCTGACTTGCTTCTAAAGCATACTCTGAATTTTTAGTGTCATGCAGTAGGATTTTATCTACTGAGCTAAGATGTAGAACTTTAGATGCATGACTGCTTACTTTTGAAGTAGTTAGTAGCTATCATGCTGAGCATTGTATTGAACTTGATCAACTCAATACTTTTTGCTTGGTGTGGTAGGAAACTAATAACTTCGGGTAGGCATAGTAGGACTAACAATATCAATGATGATAGAGTGCTTGAAAAGGAAGCTACAAAAGTTATGCATGATTTTTGGAATATAACCAGGGTAATCAGGGAGCAACCTATGGCTACAGACTAGATGATGAGCACTATTGGGGGGTAAACTCATCGAAGATATCAAAAAATGCCTACTATTTACGGCATTTCAAGGAGCAAAAACTACCCAAAATTCGAGGAACCTAAACCCATATAAGGCTGGAAAAATGGATTAAGTAATGGAGAAGAATCTTTGAAGTATTACAGTGTTCAGGCTCATAGATAGTGGGTTATGTTGCCTAGGTGTTGGACACAAATGTTGATTTCTAGTGCATAGGTACTAGAATGCTAATTGAGGAGGCGAATATTGAAATGACTTGGGATTTTGGTCAAGGATGCTTTCTATGAGAATTATTTTCCTCATTCCATCATAAATGCTAAGGAATTAGAATTCCTAAAACTGCAACAGGGGCACATGACGGTGTCAGAATACACCACAAAGTTTGATGAGTTTTTTACAACTTAGTAGTGTAATCTAAATAAAGAATTGGAAATGTGTTAAGTATGAAGGAAGCCTTTGAGATGACCTTTAAACAATAATGGGACTAATAGGAATTAAGGACTTAATTGTATTGGTGAATAAGAGTGCTCTAGTGGAAGAGTACAATTGGAAGCTATCAATGGCCTAAAGAAGGCTAATACCACAGGGCATAAGGTTCAAGCCTACTCTACCACCACAAATGGAATTTTCCTTATGGGAATGGAAAAGGGAAGCAGCCACAAAGGAATCATTTGATCACATGGAATGCCTAGAATATGGAAAGAATCATGGTGAAAAATCATGTGTAGCTAGACAATATGTTTGTTCTCAATGTAGGAAGCCAGGACATAAGATTGGGAAATGTCCAATTAGAGATATACCACCTTTATCTAGGCCACAACAATAGGGGTGTGTTTTGTTGTGAATGTGAAAGATGATGCACTATCGGGGGAACTCGTTCACAGAGCAAGATGTGGAAAGCCTAATAGTCAAGGATACCTATTTCAGTTGGTTAGTGTGACAGAAAGTGAACAAGAATTAGAAAAGATATCGTTAGTTTGAGAATACTTTGAAGTATTTTTGGGAGATATACCAGAATTTTCCACACAAAGGAAGATAAAATTTTCTATTGAATTAGTACAAGAACGGGTCCAATCTCAATAACTCCTTACCAGATGTTTCCTTAGGAATTAGCATAATTGAAGGAATAGGTTAAGAGCTGCTAAGAAATCATTTTATCCAGTCAAGTACCTCACCATGGGGAGCTCATGTACTCTTGGCGAAAAAGAAGGACGAAACTATAAGACTAAGTGTTAATTATAGACAATTGAGAAGGTGGTGATCAAGAACAAGTATTCCTATTCCAAGGATTTATGATCTCATGGATCAGTTGAGGGGAGCAATAGTATTCTCTAGGATTGATTTGAGATCGAGATATAACCAGATTCAGGTTCGGGAAGAAGATATTTCAAAGCATGCTATTGGCACTATGGATATATAGTGATATCTTTTGGGATAACTAATGCCCCAATAATATTCATGGACTGTATGAATCAAATCTTCTGATATTTTCTCAACAAGTTCATAATTGTTTTATAGATGATATTCTTATCTATTCGAGAGTTGAGGAAGAACACGAGTAGCATCTTAGAACAGTGCTACAGATTCTTCATGCCAAGGAATCCTAGTGTAAGTTCTGGCTATAGGAAATAAGATGCTTTGGTCATGTTGTATCACAGGAAGAAATCACAATTGACCCAGCAAAGATTGAAATAGTACTAGAGTAAGAAAAGACCAACTACTACCACAAATATTTGAAGTTTTTGGAATTAGCTGATTTCTACAGAAGGTTTATCAAGGGATTCACCCAAATAGCCTCACCCTTAACCAAGATGAATTGAAAGAATGTACCTTTTACATGGATAGTAGAATATGATAGAAGTTTTTAGGACCTCGAGTAGAAATTGACCATTGCACCTATAGTGATCTTGCCAGACCCACATGATTTGTTTGAGATTTCTTAAAATGAATCAAGAAAAAATTTGGGCTGCATTGTGACATATAACATAAATATGACGGCTTAAACTTCAAGACAACTAAAGGCACATCTCAAGTTAGCAACAGTAGTGTTCAGTTTGAAAATCTAAAGATGCCATCTATATGGAGTAAAGTTTGAGGTGCTTTCTAATCATAAGAATCCCATGTATCTCTCATATTAGAAAGAGGAAAACATGAGGCAACAAAGTGGGATAGAGTTCATTGAAGACTATGAGCTCGACTTGAACTACCATTCAGGAAAAGCAAATTGGGTAGCAAATGCCCTCGGCCGAAAACCTTGGGTATTTCTTGGACGATGATTATAGAGACATAACTAGAAGAAATTTTCAAAGTCTTAATTTATGGGTAGAAGAGAGGCCTGGAAGTGTTTGTTTAGGTCAAAGATTAGGATCACCAGTGATATTAAGAGGGAGATTTCACAAGCTTAGTGTAACATTCTCCTAACTACCATGTTTTTCTTGAGTGTTAACACAGTAATTAGAAAAGTATTACTTACATTCATAACCTATACTAGTCAAAAGAAATGAAATAAAGTAACTTAGACACATTTGTTACAAAACTTGTATATACATATATGAACATCATTTTCAAGTTTGCAATATGTACATCATACTGGGAAGCAAACTAGTTAACTTCTAAGCCAGTTAGGAACTCAGTTCACAAAAGAAGCACTTCTAGTATCTATTCTAAACTGCTCAAAGTCGAGGCCCAACAAAATTTTATACAACAAGAAATGGACCTCAACAACATTTAATGGGATTAGTCTGCAGGCTAGCGGGTTTCTAATACTAAACTACCACTATATACACATCAAGAGTCCCTGAAGGTCCCACATCCTACTGGATGAAACCATTGGCCATTGAGATGATGACCTCACCTCCGCTAGGGGCATCAGGACCCTTAGGAGAGCCTAAGTTTGAAGACGAGAATGAAGAAAGAGCATCTACTGGAGGGGGTGCTGGTAGTGCATGCGGAATATCAAATATCACTGGGTATGTCATGTGGAAAGGCATGCCATTGTACGGAAAAGCAGGGTCAAAGTCAGTTGTAAATACAGAAGTACTAAAGGAACGGCTGAAAAACACAAACACGAACTTGTGTGTAGCCTACTACGTAGAGAGAGTCTAGGGTAGGATCATAATGCCACACCCATTGTGGCGAGTCAAGGTAAAATACTAGTGACAACATCTGCTGGATCTGAATAGTACAAAATGAATATAGCCGTAGGGATGAGAATATTATAAAATTCTCAGTAGGGTACTCCATCAAATATGAACAGAATATAACCAGTAATTTCATTCATATAGTAATCATCATGCTAAATCATATGTATAAATATTAATGTACATAAGTCAAGTAAAGTTAAATGCAAAATGGTAGTAATCAGATGTTTTTCCCTTATATTCCATGGAAGTTGTAACACCCTAATAGAACCCCACTGTGCTTAAGTTCACATTTGGATTCTATTAGTTGTCACTTATGCCTTGTATTAATTTTCTTTTGAAATTAACTTAGAAAAATAATGGAAGTTTTTTTTTTTTCTTTAAATAAATTAATTTTTTGAAAACTTAAGCCTGTAATGAGAAGTGAAATACATAGCGCTTTTATAGATAATAATCAAGTTACATTGCACACTTAATTAAATAAGCGGAATAAAAGACTAAGTGTAGAACAATTATCACATAAACTGGAATATAATCACTTAATACATAAGTCACAACAGGGAATATATCATACTGATAAGTTATTACAAATAACAATATAAGTTATACTATTACTAATTGTTTCTCACAAACTATAATGTAACTAAAGCTCGGAATGCTCCTACTTGAACGGTTTGAAATCTTCACGTGCTACCTCCTTCCTCAGCTACGGCCTCGTTGCTTTAGGTGGACACGTCTGTCTCTGGTAACGACAACGGAAAATAAACATAGGAGTGAGAAATACATGATTTCACAGTAGGAGTTCCTACTTGTACTAAAAGTGTCATCGTTGTCGTCCCAGTCACTTCGGGTTTATTATAAAAAGGTGAACAGGTAAGGATTCAATTATCAAACTTTCACAAACGTGATTAGTCAAGTGCAGATACTTTTAAACTAATCTTGAACATTAGCAGAAATATCTATTCAGTATTTCATCAAGCATACATATAAGCATATCATGTAAAACCACTAATAAGCAGTAATCATTTAGAAGCTGCATGCATTTCATGATTACTCATCCTCAACATTCACTTGTTTAGTGACCATCATCTTTCATTTATTTCATCAACATATTTCTTAATTACTCACGGGATGAATGCATCAATGCCTTAGACCACCCTAAAAGGGTAATGAGCTTATACCGTGGCCGTCGCCACAACCTTTTTTGGTTTCCTTTCCGTTGCCGTGATCTCAACGGTTTAGGGGGTTAAGCCGTGAGTTTAGCTCAAGTCCACTTTTCCAGACTTTCATTGCTACTTTTTCAAACTTTACTTTTATTATTTCCTTTGAAAATGAATGTATGCATATCATCATGTAATCACAATAAATCATGGGCAATCAATCATTCATCTTCATCATTTCATAACTCATCACCATACATTCACTTTACTATAATTCACTTCATGAAACATGGATAATATCATGTAAATCTCATAGTAAACATTTTCATAAATGATTCATTTTAAGCAACCAAAGTTATCAAGTTGAGTTCCTAGTGTTCCTAAGAGGTAATGGATGTCTTAGTATTATCTTTTTCTCTTAGTGTTCTTTGTACTCTTAGAATTCCATTAATACATTAATGCATTTCAAAATATTATTATAGGTTCTTTATATATTCTTATTATGGTTTTCAGATAACTCTTGAAGATTATTATTCTACTTAAATTCTTAAAATTCTCTTTTTACAAGACTTGATTCTTTTATTTATAGTTTTGACATCTTTTAGAAGAAAGTTTATAATTCTCTCAGATACTTGTTATCTCAGCTTAGTAAAGGTAGTTCCAAATTCCTAACTCATCAAATTTTAGCATTTACATCTTTGGAATAGTGTAAATCCATTGTAAACCATGCATAGGAGGGTTCCCAGAAAGAGAGGTGGGTCACAATGGACATGCTTAAATACCAAGTCTTTCCTTAGCCGTAACCTTTCCAAACTGCACTTTCACAGTACACTATCCCGAAATTTATTTCTCATTCTGTATTTACGTGGTACAAAGCTTTATACATAACATACATGGGTGTATTCCTATATGTGTTAGCTCTCCAACAAAGTTGAAATTAGTCCATTTGCATTTTTCTAGAGTGAGTTACACCTATTTTACTACTACAAGGTCAGATTTAAAGTTTCAGTCTTAGGCTCTACTTTAAAAATTTATATCTTGAGCTAGAAAACTCCGTTTTGGGTGATTCTTTTTGGAGAGTGTTCTATAATGAGTCTAGTTTATAGTAAAATTATTTTAATTTCGAGATACTTGATATTTTATGAACAGTAGCTTTCGAAGTACCTGCTGCCAGAAACAACTAGAAATTCCAGCACCTACCATGTTCATGTCTTAAGTTACCTTTATTAAATCAGGTTTCACATACAATCTTTTCAAGTTATATTTGAGTTTGATAACATCATAAGGGTACTCATAACAAAATAGAATATATTTTTCAAATAATCATTTAAAACTTTTGACAATAACTCAAACTTGAGGCATTCTATCAAGGTTAGAAGCCAACAATACTTGAACAATTAAAGATGAAGCTCCTACCTCTTGTGTAGGGTCTAAAAAGAGTCCTTCTCTTCTTCCTTAAGCTTTGAACAAGAGTCTTTGGAGGGGATGACCCTCCTTGAATCTTGGCTCTAGAACTTGAATGCTTAAGAAAATATTTCTCACTAAAGTTAAAGATTGTAACTCTTGTGAGGGCTAGTGAAAGTTTGGACTTAGGATTTAAGTGTTTGGATGAAGTTTAGAGGATCAAGAGAAGACTTTGAAGGACATAAGAAGAATGATAGAATAAGAAAGAAAGAACACTTAGGGAGTTTTTGAATTGAAGAGAGTTTGAGGAGTATTTATAGTGGAAAGATTAGAGAAAAAACAGAAGAAGGAAAACACTTGGAGCATGATTTATGGAAACATGTTGGCTGAATTTTGGGATGAAAATGCTCCTTGTTTTGTGCAAACATGTTTCCATGTTTTGTGCAAACACGTTTCCATGTTTTGTGCAAACACGTTTCCATGTTTTGTGCAAACACGTTTCCATGTTTTATGCAAACATGTTGGATGAAAATGCTCCATGTTTTATGCAAACATGTTTCCATGTTTTGTGCAAAGATGTTAGTGGATATTTTTGTAATTAGACAATGATAGTGGTATTCTTGTAATTCCATTCATAGAGTAAGGGTATCTTTATCATTTAATAAGGCAAGGGTAGTTTGGTAATTTCCTTTACATAGCAAGGGCATTTTCGTAATTTCCACTAAGTGATGGTATTTTCGTAATTCTTTGCATTTTTCTCTAGACATACTTAAGTAGGCTATTTGTTGTGTTTCAGAACATTTGTCCCGATTCTCTTGGTTTTGCTATCGCTAATTAATATTTATCTTATTTATAAATTTGGGGATGTTACAGAAGTCAATTTAGTGCAATTGTTTCTTTTCATTAAGATAGGGAAGGCTTAATTCCACACCGAGTGGTATCTGTAGTGGATGACTCCATAATGAATAATAGACTACTAGGACATGAATTCATTCCTATAAGTGATCATCGGACTTCATTTTATTCCATTTCTGAATCACACACAATTCTATTCCTAGCCAATACGTCTATCGACTCATAAAATTTCCAGGGAAGTCCTTAATTTTGTCTTCTCTCTTTAACCGCCGTAAGCTTTGTCTCTGTTTTCCCCATATGTTAAAACATGCACAATTAAAATTCACATATTCTCTTTTGTCATACAATCACATCGTGTACTTCTCTATTTTCTAGGGCATGCTTACATCACATGTAGATGGTAACAAAATTAGACAATTTCACAGTTTCAGTTTCAATAACGTAGACAACATAAGTACCATTTTGGTCTCTGATTTTTCTTTGGCATTATACCTTAAAACCAGTGCTTAGGAAAATTCATGTATTTAGTTTAAGATGTTAGCTCCAACATATAATTTTTCTAGCTCATAACCATGACAAAAAATATGTCTAAATATTCATGAAATTTCCTTGTCTGTAGCCAAACCAAAAATCCAGCAGCATGGTCCAAAATATCTATTGACCAAAATGATTTATAACATCATCCAAACACATCACTGAAATTCATACATCAATAACCATATATCATTAACCAATACAATAAAAAATTTTGGACCAAAACCAATCAGAAATGTTCAGCATAAATTTTGAAAGAAAAGGCCAAAGAAAACCCTATTCTTGGAAGCTAGTGTGTCCTTGTCTCTAGGATGCTCCAAGATGGATGCTTTTCACTTCAAAGCTCTCAAAACACACCCAAACCCTTCTCAAAACAGTGAGGTATAATGTATCTAGGTTGGGATTGGTGATGAATTGAGATTTTAATGGGTTATATTTGTAGATGTTGAGGTGTAGAACAAGTTTAGTTAAGGAAGATTTTGATTTTGACAAGGTTTGGCTTAGGGTTTTTGAGCTTGAAAATCAAGTTTTCAAGGTTTTGGTGAAGAAGAAAATGGAGGTTCTGCTCTCAAGCTTGCTGTTTGAAGTTGTGATGGCTTCTTGGAGAAGTTTAAGCTTGCATTTATCTTGATAATCAATGCTTGAATATTATATATTAAAATTAGATATTTCTTAATCTAATAAAGAAAAATGGATGACTAGGATTAATCTTCTAATTCAAGATTGAATCTTAGTCATTCATTTAATATAAAAAGATAAGGTTTTTTATTTTGTAAAGATTAAAATAGCTTTCAGTATTAAAAACCAAACACCAAAATTTCACCGAACGGGTGAAACAGTGTATCTGGGTAATCAAGCATTGTCCAAAAATTAATTCTAGGTGTAAAATCTTTATTCCTAACCATTTCTAATTTTAATCTTATAATCTCTCATATTCCTATAACCATTTCAGAGAAAAAAGAGTTCTGTAACTATGTTAATAAAATTCTACAAATTCGGAGGTCAGAATCACTTGTTTTCAGTCACAACCAAATGTCTCAATTTTATTACCCCATCAAATGATCATATCAGGTCCTGCAAAAATTCAGGGTTGGACTTCAATATGTCCTCAACTCCCTGTAAAACTTTCAAGTGATAATTCAATCATTTGCTGTGGTAACAAAATTAGCAAAATTCAGTATTTTAGAATTAGCTGTCCAGACCAGTCAACAACAGTCTTGGTTTTACAATTTTAGAAAATAGTAAAAGTCATTTTTAAAACTCAAGAAAAATCATGAAGTTATCTTAGGATGTTAGCTTCAACATATAATTTTTCTAGCTAAAAAAATATCCACAAATACATAAGAAAATTTGTAACGCCCCGATTTTTCTGTCTGAGCGAAAATGACCAAAATGTCCCTGAGGTCATTTTCGGCCCCGAATTCAAGGGTAGCCAATCCAGCAGTCCTCGGAGGGCCAACTCAATGTTTGAAGGGGATTAGATGACTTTCGAGTGGTTCCGGGATCAAAAATCTTGTTTTCTGAGGTTTCAGGTCAAAATGATCAAAATACCCCTATAGCGTTTTTGCATGGGTATAAGTGCCGGATGAGCCCGAAACTTCTCCAGATGGTTTTAAATGATGTTTTCATGCATTTTGCAACATCAATTTAAGTCCCAGTGGTCCCGGGCAGTTTTTGTGCAAAATTACGATTTTGCCCTTAATATAGTGTTTTTGAGCTTAATCGCGTGATTAAGTAAACTTAAGCAATATTAGGCTCTAATCGAAGATTAATTAATTTTTGTAATTAATCAAGAGTCAAAATAATTTATTAAAGTTAATTGGAACCTAAAATTGCTTAGATTAAACCTAAATCTCTTTTTAATATTCAAGATTCCTAGTCATAGAATCTTAAATAGTATTTTCTCTTTCCAATTCCTTAAATTAAGGAATTGTGTCTACAATTGTTTATGTATAAAATGAGTTTTAATTCCTCTAATAATATATGAGCACTCCCTAATCATGTCTTGAGATTCCTAATTACATTCTTAGTTACCTAAACATTTGATTGACAATTCCTAATCTTAAACCTAATCTAATACACACCTAAACACATCATTAGCACACAATTAAGCAAAAGAAAAACCTCCCCCATGGCCTAATGAAACCGGCGCCATCTCCCTCCCCATTTTCCATCACATGTTTGAATTCTTGCACTCAAAGAGCCATACCTCACCATGCTTGAAGCCTTACCTTGAACCATGCTTACCATACTTTCAACCATGCTTCACCATGCTTAAAAAATTCAACCTCTCACCTCATGGAACATGAAGCAAGCCCATGGTTACCCTTCCCCCCTCCATGAGCTCTCATTGTTTTGCTTCTCTATAAATACACATGCTAAAAAACTTGAGTGAACCTTTAGATCATTTGCCAAGTTTAAGTTTCAACCTTTCTTGTGAGTCCTTTCTTTTTCCTCTCAAGTTTCAAAGAGCTTTCTTCTTCTTCTTTATCTTCTTCATCCTCCATCTTGAGCCACCATATCATCATCTCAAAACACCACCCCACCACCTTAGATCATCATCTAAGCACCAAAACTTTCATCATCAAACACAAACTCACTCAAAAATACATTCATTTCCTTTTTCCTCCTCTGACCGAATCACCATCATCACATTGGGAGGAACTTTTCTTCTCATTCTCATCTCAATGACCAAGCCTTTTTCATCTTCATACTTGGTAGGGAGTTGTTCTAAAATATTTCTTTTACTCAAAAGTGTTTTGTTCTTGAAGTAAAATGTTGTTTCTCTTGATTCTTCTTTTTGGTTTTCCTTTATCCTTTCCTTTTGATTTCAGCCTTCAAGGCCTTGTTTATTCCTCATGATAGCTTAATGATGAGAGTCTCTAGATGATGACTTTGTGTTCATCTCAATGAGGCCTCTAAAGCTTGAGTTTTTCTTTCTTCCTTTAAGTTTTACTTATGTTACTTAGCTCACTAATAATTTCAACTTAAGAAAATAATTATAAGAATTTCAATAAGCCCAAAGCCTACCCTTGTCAACCTTAGAGTTGGCCGGCATGTTCTAGAGTTTTGCTCTAGATAGAGGTTTTGGGTACATAATAAAGAATATGGTATATTTTCCCTCTCTTTGTAGTTTCGGTTTCTTCTCTTTCCTTTCCTTTGAAGTTTTGTTTTTGCATCTATTTTCTTAAGCTTGATGATGATGTTCAAAGAATCAAGAGGTTTCCTTGTAACCTTGGTACTTAGAACTCTAGAGCTTGCTTTATGATGATGAGATTATGATTGGGATTGTGATGTTTAATCCTTTAAAGTCTTGTATGAGCTCTAATAACATATGATAATGAACTAGCATTCATATTTAAATTTATGCCTTGCATAACATATTTATTTCTTATGTCATCACTAAATTCTCAAGAATAAAAAAATGAACTTGCATTAGCATGTTTAAATTCAAGCTTTGCATTTCATGTTTACTTTTCAAGTCATCACCTAAATCTTAAGATAAAAATGAGTTGCATCTCATATTTATTTTGAGCCCTCACTTTACTTTCTAATAAAGATAAAAATGAAGTGCATAACATGTTTACATTCTTGTTATAACTTCAAAATATTAGAGCTCAAAGACTTGTCCCTAGGTATCTCAAGTAAAGACTTGGAAATGGAAGATGTTGTTAGAAATGCATTCGGCCATGTGATGATGATGAGATTGGTGTAAGTTTCATCTAGTCACAAGTACCAAAAACCTATGTTTCATAATTTTCTTAAACTTAGATGATCTCAAGAAATGTTTTAAGTAGGATCTTATGATTTAAATCCCTCCTGAGGTTGTTTTGAAATAGCTACTGCCCTCATTGGTTTTATGATGATTTTAATGAAATAAGTTGTTCTCAAATGAGTTTTAGAAGCTTTGAAAAGGTTTCAAGAGAAACTAGTAATTTGTGCGTGTTAGAAATAAAGTTCTATGCATGATATGATGAATTTGATTTCAGTTCTGCCTTGATGGTTTGCTCACTGTATGATGGTGATTTAATCATGTTAGAATGTGTATGTTCATGTATATTTGAGGTTAGAATTAATTTGAGAAAGCTAAGACAAGTTAGTAACTAGAAAAGAATTAAAATGAGATTTCTAGATCCCTTAGAAATGGAAATTCTGAATTCTATTCCAGCAAGGATAATATTGGTAATAATGGTTTATAATTAGTGTAAATGTGTAGGAATCACTCATAGTTGGTTTAGGAATTGATCTTGGTGTTTTAGGAGAAAACTGAACTTAGAAAGGGTCAAAGTTGTAACTCCTAGGTACCCGTAATTAGCAAAATATAGATTCTGCACTATTGAGGTTCAGAATTAGTTATGATCATAGAATTAAGTGAGGACTACTTAGTTATGAATCTTTAGGTGCCCGAGAGGTTAAGTTGTGATGATAAAGAACTTAGATTTCAAGTTTAAGGCCCCAAGGGTCAAAGCATACGACATTATAAATTCTTTGATGCTTTGAGATTATTAAATTTAAGTGTGTATACATGTGCTATGATGAGTGTGCTTATGTGACTTTAAGTTTATCATGATTATAGAAGTTGAATGAGAAAGTACATGCATTAAAAGTTATCATGGCATAAAGTAAAATTTGAAAGAAATTCAGTATACAGCTATTATGTTGCTGAATTTCCGTCAAATTGAGAACTTGAGAATGTTTTTGAAAATTATATGGGATAAAGTCCTGGGTGACACCGGTTCAGCCAAACACCCCCACGAACTGAGTCCTAATGTGACGTAGCACTGAGACGTACTTCTCCGGCTTTGGTGGGGAGGAGGCAAATCCATGAAGGTATGAGTGGATGCAGCCTACCAAAGTGGACAATTCGCTGTGCACTAGATACCAGTAGAGCATTTCAAAGAAGGAAATATTCCTATAAGAGATGATCCTTAAGGCCCATAGCCCGTACTCTAGTAGTCGAGATTATTTTTATGATTTCGCTTATCAAATGATAAGTAAGAACTAGTGACGACTAGTTAAGGTATGAGCTCATAACCTAGATGATGTTTTAGGGTGGCCCCATGATGCTTAAGTACGAAGTTCTTAAGTCACAAAGTTAGGAAAAGAGAAAAGTGTCACTTGAAAGTTAATATGCCACTTTATGCCACTTATATGTTGTTTGATGTTATTGGATTGCTTGCATAACGTATTGACATACATTCAAGCCTTACTATGTTGCATTCATGCATTAAGATTCATTCTAAAATGAACAAACCTTGGATAATTATGCATATAAACCTAATAAATAAACTCTATATGCATGACTCACCTTTCTATAATGAACCCAAGGTTTCTGAGGATGTTGATGATGTAACCCTAGATAGGAGATACCCTACTGAGATTCTAGCAAGATTCTCACTCCCTTTTCTTTCTCTCTTTCTCTCCCATCACATGTTTAGATCATGGCGACGTTCGTAATGTTCATCGACACTCCCACTTGGGAGCTGCATTTTGATCCGGACCACGGATCATATCATTTTGAGGGATGATGCGCCGTTCGAGTCTTTATGTACATAGGACGTCCCTTCGCATATCCTGTACAGAGCTATCGATTCTCCCCGACGTCTCCCTTCGGTGACAACTTGATCTTCGAGCGTACCCGCCCCTGTGATGAGTAGACTCGGCGCCCTCGCCCGTCCGCCTCAGCCATATGTGATTACCAGTAGTATGTGCCTCGATTGAGGAGGTCAGAGACGAATCCATCCGAGGACTCACCGACGCACATCTATTCGGAGAATTCTACCCCCACTCCCTCATTCAGACGGGAGAGGAATGGAGAGAAGGTGATGTAGTTGAGGTTAGCGAGGAGATCCGAGATGCACCCCCGCCACGGAGCACACATCCAGCCGCCCCACATCCGTTCCCCTATCCGCTTGTTTACGTCTGAGGAGCTCGAGCAGTTCCCTAGTTACATGCCCCCGTCGCCCGAGGATCACCGCCATCAGTAGTAGGGTCTCTGAGGGAGAGCTAGTGCACATACACCATGTATAGATAGGATAAACCTTCTTTTTTTACGAGGTTATCCACTTTAGGTGCATTAGGGTAGGAGTGATTTTATCTACGCTTTCCTTGTATTTACGTTTCTATTGTATTTCCTTTCCTGTTGTATTTGCACCTTCTTGTACTAAACTAAGCCCCACCTTTAGGTGGGCATGTTGTGAATATTAATGAAGTATTTCCTTTTATGTGTTATTGATTATTCCATGATCTTTCATGCCTCGTTATTCCATGATTTTATTTTTCTGTCTTAGGACGTACGCAGCTCTCACTTTGCTTTTATATTTCAAAAAAAAAAATTATCCATATTTTCCGCTAAGTAATTTAAAGAAAGATTTTAAAGAGTGAGACTAAGAGGTAATAACCTAATGATTAACCTAAATATGTTCTAGGAATATTGGGTTAAAATTAGGATGTTACAAAATTCGATAACCATAACTTGTCAGTGCAAATCCAAGAATTCCAACAACATGATTCAAAACTTGTTTTGTCAAAATGGGTTTTCTAGCATCATCCAAACACTCCACCAAAATTAATGCATCAATATCAAAATATTATCAACCAATTAAACCAAAAATATCAAATTAAATCAGTATTTAAAATAAGGAAAATGAAGTTGATGTAAAAGAGGTACAAAAACCCTACTCTTTGGAGCTTTGTGGCTCTTGGCTCCAAAGGATGCTCCAATAATGATTTTGTTCACTTACAACCTTCCAAACAACTCCTATTCCCTCCCTTAAATAGTGAAGAATGTGATATCAAGGTGAGAAGTGGTGAGGATTTGAAATTCCAATCGGTTTGGTTGATAGATTATCAGTAGAACTAGTTTTTTGAAGAGATCTTGAGGTTTTATCAAGTTTAGGAATGAATTTTGAGGATTTAGAAGCTTGTTAATGGTCTTTTAGAAGAAGAACAATGGAGTTGGCTGTGTATTCTTTACTTGGCTGAGAATGTGTGTTGAAAAGATAAGGTTTGGTGGCTTAAATATATCTTAAGTCAGATGTATTAATGATATAGTCAAAGTATAATTCTTTCTAATAATAAAAGAAACCAATGGCTAGGATATAATCTTGCAAAGCAAGATTAAATCTTAGCCTTACACTTGGAATTAAAAGGATAGATATTATCCTTTTGTAAAGATTAAATTATCTTTCGGTGTTAGAAGTCACACATCGAAATTTTACTGAATGGGTAAAACAGTGTACCCGGGTAATCAACATTGACTGAAAATTAATTCTAGATATAAAATATTTATTCCTACCCATTTCTAACCTTAATCTTATAATTTCTTAGTTTCGGGCATCTCCAGGGCCTAATTCTAAGGTTTCAGTTGTGCCGGCTGGCCCGTGAAGCCCACTAGGTTACTATTCATACTAGCCTTGAAATTCTTTTTTTAACAGATCCATTGTCCTCATCATTTCTTTCTTTGTCAGATTTTTGAAATTATGACTTGAAAAGTTCAAATTAATTTTTAAATAATTTTTAGGATGTTACATATCATGACTTACTAACCCATTCTTTTCATCTTCAGAGTTACTCCATATGGCTATTAGGCTCTTCTTCTTGAATTTTACATTTTTGTGGTACTTTGAGCTCGAGACAAGTTAGTTCAAGATGTCCCTTCTTATCACAGTTAGCAGGTATCTCGTTCAAGATTTTCTTTGCCCTTTTGTCTCCTCTAAGATTGATGCCTCTACCTTTCTTGACTTAGCCTAATTAGGCTTTTGACATTTTTTTTCACAAGCAAGGATGTCTCATATCTACTTTTAGCCTCAAATTCTTCCTCTTCATCAAAGGTATTAGCAACTTCCATTGCTTTAGATTTTTGCTGCTTCTGATGTGATGACTTTTAGGGTCAAAGACTTGCTCATTTTCATGAATTTTTCATGCATTTCAGGGAGCACAACTTTTTCTTGCATATGCAGTTTATCTCATATTCTTTCAGCTTTACTTTGCTTTGTAAACCTGCTCCTTTAGGATTCCTCATGTTGTTGAGAGTGTCTTATCAGATCTTGGAGCCTCATTAGAGATGGATGGTCAATTAATAGAGTGATCTTCTGTTATGTGAATAATCTATACCATTTTGTCCCTTCGATCTTTGTCTGCAATCGTTAGATTGCTCAACCCCTCAAAGGCCTTGCTCTGATACCACTTGTAGGTAAAGAATTTTTAGTATATATGGAACAATAAAAAAGAGCAGTGAAAATAAAAGAGAATAAGGAGAAGAAGATATGACAAATGTTTTATATTGGTTTGGCTAAACTTGCCTACATCCAATATTCAATTTCCATTGAGATTCATTAACCTCTTTCTCAACTCGAGAAAGAAAAATTGGATATTCTTTACAGTAGCCTTTTCCAAGCTCTAACCAGTGACCAGTAGACAACTCCTACTGTCACAACCTGAGTAGTTCTTCCCAACCTCTCCAAGCTGAACCGTGACTAGTAGACAACCCGTACAGCCATGTTGCAAGTAGTTCTTCCCAAGCTCTCTAACCTAAACCATGAAAAGTAGTTGTCTTTACCATCACATTGCAAGTAGTTCTTCCCAGCCTCTCCAAGCTTAACTGTGATAAATAGAATGCATCTACCATCACGTTATAAGTAGTTTTACCTTAGCCTCTCCAAGGTATGTCACATTGATCACTACTAGATCAAGGATACAAAGGTTTTGTGTTTAGGTTACAACACAAACTAACCTACACTCAAGTTTCATTACAGATATACAATGAATAGACCTAGGAAAACTTGAGCAACTCTTTTCTAATATCTTTTCCAGTATATAAACTATTTATGAACTAGAAAGAAGATTTTTACACTTCAAGGAAACTAATCACATGATATGATGAACCTTGCAAAAAGTGTGAAGAGATTTTCAAAGAGTTTTCACTTTTATGTATTCAATCCTCTTATCAACTTTTGAGCACAACATCTCTATTTATATCAGTCTTCCTTTATGACCGTTGCCTTTGATCAGATTTCCAAGTGACATGTGTAGATCATCCGTTTGTGTCTTGGAAAGTTAGTCTAGAAGAGTAGGTTGACAGTCTGTCACACAATTGCAAAAGCCACTGTATAGTTGAGGTTTCTAATGTTCCTTAATAAACTACGTTTTCACTTTCTGATCATGGTTTCTGAACTCCTCCTTCTAGAAGTTAGGATGGTTGACCAAATAGGCAGAAAAAATGACATACCAACTTTGAAACTGGATTTGACAAAAGATTCAAAATTTGAAATTCAAATTTCTCTCCTTTTTTGTAACGTTCAACGTTCCACAATGAAGTGAGCTTCCTTAACGTGGGCTATCAGTTCCTTGATGCAAATTTAGTGTTCTAATCTTCAATTTGAGCTTTATGATGATGGAAGAATTACGATCATGATGATTGAAGACTGTGTAACACATTCTACTCAGATTTTGCATGATATCTTTATTCTCAATGTACTTTTTGATGTCCCATGCTATTTTATGAAGACTTGTGCTTTGGTTTCTTGTTATCGATTTGATTTTCTTCAATCCGTAAGGCATGTATACATACTTCTCACGGTATAATGTTCACTTCTATTGAGTTCAATCTCTTAACATGAGATAAATCATGTTTGCACTTGTAAAATGAAATTATTTTCATTTAAGTCCGTGTTATGTAATTTAGAAATATCTGTTATGCTTTTGTCAAGAACCTTAAGGTAGACATTAGTCATTCTTCAAAGTAATTTCTTTAAATTGGTTATGTTGGCATTCAAAACATATAGCTCTAATGCTTTCTGAAGGATTCTGGAGCTTACAAATAGTTATGGAAAAAGACCTATCCCCTGCTACACTTGACATGACGACTACCATGCCATCTTAATACTGGGTAAATGCGCGAAAAAATGGGTTGTTTGTAGTGCAAAGGAATAAGTAAAATATTGCCAAATTATACATATAAAAAAAAAGGCGGGCCAATTTGGCCCATTGACCACACTTATATGAGCTGGGCTAGAGATTTTAGCTCCACAGGTTCGCTTAGGCCCATTTATTTCATGGGCCAAAATCAGCTAGGCTTAAACAGGCGAGCCTTGCCTGTTTGACGGCCGTGCTCCTTGTTAGTTGGCCTTATGTGTTATTATTGACATCAAATTAATCTCTAAATGATGCAAAGTGATATTGACTTAATCTTAAAAGGAAATTGACATCAATTCAATCTCGTAATGATAGCAACATAAATAAATTCAACCACGTAGTTATAATGAACTATATCAATTTGACCTTATATTGATGGAAGTTATAAACTTAGCATTTGAACTTGTTTGAGTATCATTATTTTGATTAAAAAAACAATTTATCAAAAGTTTCTTTTTTCAACTTTTTGTTATATGTTCGCTTAATTGTAAAAGCAAAAGAGTTTAGTTTTTATGTATTGATAATGTAAAAAAAATTTATACTATCATCCAATCATGTATTGTCGTATCAGTAAAACTGGTCAAGTCTCACATCCACTATTTAAAAAGCCATAAAAATTGGATGATTTGATTGGATAATAATGTAATAAATTGTTACACTGTTAGTGCAAAGAAATTAAACTCAAATTACTAAAAATGTATTAAAAAAATCTATTTTCAAAACTATAATTTTCATCTAGTAGAAAAAAATTATAACATAAAAAATATATTTAAAAATGAAAAAAAGCTTTTATATCACATCTACACATAAATTAACCATAGAATAACTTTTTCTAAAAGATTTTTTTAAGAAATTTTTTTAAAAATATTATAATGCAAGATTATCCAAACCATCCCTTTCAATCTTGCATATTTTTTTTTCATTCATATAAGGATTACTATGAAGTCATTTTCTATAAGCATGATGATTTTGAAGTCATTTTCTATAAGCGATAAACAAGATTAATGCCCCTTAGATTTTAAAGACTTAATCTTTTGACAACTAAAATAGTATACCCATTCTAGAAATATGATTTGGACATTTGTGAGAGAATAGCTCTAAGCTTTTCATTAGGCGCAAAGAATCCAACTCTTCACAAAGACAAAATAGATACTCTGATCCATTCGATTTTTCTTTTTGGTTGTTTAATCAACTAAAAATAAGAGACTAGATTAAAAAATCGAGTAAAAATCAGGGACCCAAAAACTTGTGAATATGAGAGAAAGAGTATTGTTGCCACGTCATCAAACAAAACCGAAATACTCATATGCCACATCTAATTTTGTCCTTTCTTTCGGTCGATTTAAGTATCAAAATTATTTAATCCTATAAAGTCAGAAAGGTTGGAAAACAAAAAACAAGTGAGTTTTTAAAATCATTTTACAAAAGTCGCACATAATGAAAACAGAAACTTGCAGACCATTCGCGACCGACCGCGAAGCCGAGTCAATTTGTTAAGCCACTATACAATATCGATTTATACTCCTTAATTGAATTTCTTCGCAGATTTTGTTCCGTTATCACCATCATAATGACGGGAAGGAATAGGCAATTGCATTCAAACGGTACTCAGCTTAAATCAAAATAAACAACTCATGAATCTGATAAATACTGTCGTAAAGGAAAACGAAATCACGCAAACCCAAACAGAACCACGCAATCATCATCTTCTAACCAAATTACGAATCGATAATACAAAAACAATAATTTGGATTCAAGATAGAAGATAACATACCGGAGCGAAACCAGAGCAAAACCAGATGCGGTTCCATATCCCCATCAAACGGAGAAAAATGGCAAAATGAAAAGGCAAATGACAAGTTTGTGCGTGAATCTAACACGGAAATGGTTTAGAGAAATTTCCTCGAAACGCTTTTCGTTAGATTCACACACAAACCTGCAATTCACCTCTCCGCCTCTTCGCTCCTTCTCACTCATTTGAGATCCCTGTTGATTGTTATGCAAACACAGCCCCATATTTTGAATGGAGTAGGAAATGTTATGGTGTAAAAGCAGTGGAACGCGCCTGATGGGTCCCAGGACCATAAGAGTCGGTGGAGGCCGTTTGATTTAGTGGCGGGGTCATGAATGACGCCACTACTCAACAGTGACTGACACAGGACGGCGACCAGCGATGCAATTCCGTAACCATTTATAGTGCCATTTGGTCCCTAGCTTTCTTTAACTATAAGCTATACATTCTTGAAAAGTGGATCCTGGTAGTGTCACGTCACAGCGAACTTGCATCTCAATCTGAGTCCCCCCATTCGTCAGCTAAAACAAATGCAACACGTTGTCGCACAAGCAATTTAAATATTATTAAATTACAGAATAGATCTTCGAAGAATTTGCACCGCCCAATTCAAGAGACACCCATTCAGGTGGCGTTTGTTTCTACCAATATTTACTTATTTTTATGGTTAATTATTTAGGAATGATTTATTGTTATATTTATTATAATTTTTTTGTAAAATTATTTTCATATATTAATTATTTTATGAAAAAATTATCTTATAATTAATGAAATCTTATTCCAAAAAAAAAAATATGGAAATAAAATTTTTTCATAATACGAAAATGACAATTATTAGATATAAACATACAAATATCTTAATTATTTACATTTTCTTTACAACTTTCATTTACCTACTCATCTACACCTTATATATCCATTACACTCTCAATTTCAATTTTTATATCAATTATTATATTGACCGATATGAATTAACTTAAAAAATTAATTATTAATTTCATCTTTTAAGTTAAATTTGATTTAATCAGTGATCCATTAGTTTAACCACTGATTCAGCATCCTAATGCTTTGACCAGGTCAATTACTGACCTGATTATGAAAACTATGCTCTAAAGAGAAGAAAAGAGAAGAGAAAAAGAAAAGCTGGAGGGAGGGGACAGCTAGAGGTTTCTTCTTCCCCTTCTTTCATAGAGTTTGTTTGTTTTATTTTTTGGGTCAGGATGGACTCTGTTTGGCCAATGCCCGTCTTTCTGGGCGCCTACCTTTTTTTCGTTTTTTTCACCTCAAATATTTCGGAAGACAGTTTAGAACAATTCGTAAAGTATGGAACTACGCCCAGCAAAAAAAAAAAAAGAAATGTGTGGAACTCGCCTAACCCTCTGACGATTGAAAAAGATCATACCTGTCATTGATTAGCTTACATTTGGGCTTGGGTGTGATATTCTTGTGTTGTAGCACTTACTCGGGTTAATTAGGCGGGATTTGCTTTTTAAGGCCAGTTAACGAAACCAAATTAGGCGGGATTTGCTTTTTAAGGCCAGTTAATAAAACACTCTTGTAGAAGTTTTTGGGTCGTTCAAGAGCATGTGGTCTCAGACCCAAAAAACAAGCATGCGGCCTAAATCCCATTTATTAAGTAACTTAGCTCGGGAAGAAGTGTACTATAAAGTTAGTCCAATTCAGGGGATGTCAGACCAACAAATAGTCAGAAGATTGGGCCGAGGCTCAGTGACAAACGTAATGCCTCATTTTGACCCAAAAAAAAAAGGTGATGCCTCGTTAGTTCCATGACTCATCACAGGTTTGATCCTACAAGGCTGCAACCCCTTCTTCTCTTCCGGGTGGCCGAAGGAGTCTCTAATTCAGCGATAGAATTGAGAAATGATATTGTTCGATGATATCCATCCTAAACTTGGGTGTGCAGCTATTATTACTTCATCTTGTTAGGCCATGAAAATCTTCATCAACAAAATAAATTCGTGAAGTAGAAGAGCTCAAAGGAAAAGATGATTGCTTCTCATCCAACGACAAAATTAAGAAATGGGGTTTTAGCAAAAAGTAATTATCCTGAAGCTATGGCTATAGTATAGCCAGCTATCGTGATTTGTGATTGATACTAGACAATCTAAGATTTGGTTTTCAAAGCATCAGGCTTTTCCGGTTAGAATTGGTAGGTCCAAAGCTCCACCTAAAAGTGATTCTTCCAAAACAGAAGTTTAAAATATTTTGTAACTATTAATATTATATTTAATAAGTCAGGACTAAGGACTGTTGGCTGGTGAGGTGAATGATAATGAAAGTAGGCTTAACAAATTTAGGTAGTGACACGGTCACATGATCACTCTTTCTCATGATCAGTGTTTGTTTTGTCTAATCTTTATCACAAAAAGCCATGGATTTGGAACATTTCCAACGCCACTTTGCATTTCAAGTGGGGACTCACACAAAGCATCATGATACCTTTAATGCTCAATAGTAGGTCAAACCAATCAAATAGCTTGCTCATTTTATCACTGAGGTAAAAGGGAAAATACCACACACACCTATCTGATTTATAGCTTTTTTTTTTTTTTAGATAATTATTCATGATGACCTGAATAAGGTATCATACAAAAGGAGTACATATATGTAATATTTCAAAACCAACTATAAAAACTTTAGCACACCCAAGGCAATACCTATCTGATTTATAGCTATATATGAATATTATCATATGCTTTGTCTTCCCATATCATTAATCATGAACCTATCAAAAAAATGAAATGACACGTGTCAGTTCATTAATTGATGGTGTTGATGATGGAGTGGTACTTGAACATTAATTTCACCGTCTTTGAAGCAGTGAATCAGAGCTAGGTGCAGTAATGGAAAATATAATATTTCGAATCAGTGAAAGAAAAAAGATTTGAATTGCAACTTCCATTTTTAAGTGTCTATTTTAAAAATTTTATTTTTTAAATTATTAATCCTTTTAAAAATTCAAATAATATTAATTATATTTTATTTTTTATGTTCATATTAAATAATATGTACAAGAAAGAGTGAGTGAAAATATTAATTAGTGATAATGTAAGGATAATCTTGTAAAATAAATCTAAATTTTCTTAATATCAGAGCTTAATTAATTATTTTTTAATCTATATACATAACTAAAAATGGACATTGATTAAAAATGAGCGCTTCTAGAATTTGCGTAGTTTCTGTTTAAAATTTCTATCTTAATAAAGGTGTCGGCAGGCACATCATCAGCAACCAAACTAGACAGATGTCAGCAGTGCACGCATACAAATAATACAAATACAATACGGAATATATAGGAATACAGCACACAGAAAGAAAAATTCATGTTTAATCATCAATCATACAGCGCCAACACCAAACCATGGGTTGCTTCCCTTCTTTCACCATTTATGCAATGTACTGATTTTTTCTCTGTTATACCCTCTTGTAGCAAGGTCTTAAAGCTAAAAATTATTCGATTGAGATATTTGACAAAGGCACCACCCAATATTCAATCAATCATACTAAAATTTTTATGAGAAATTTGTCAGAAAATTTGCACGTACACAAAAAGTTTTCCTCACCCTAGCGGAAAGAAGACAGTGAAGTGTGGGGCTGTATTGATTGGATTCCAGATATAATGAAGAAAAGAAGATTGAAACAGACATAGAGTAAATAGCATAAAAATAATTTTGGATCTTTGTCTCTTTCTATTTGACTCCCACCTAGGAGTCACTCTTGCCAAATAAATATATACTATCATATCTTCGTCTTTGAGGTATGTGTGTGTGGGTTGAATTTGAATGCACAAAGAGCTAAGCCAATCAAACTCAAATGGTTTTTATTTTTGACTTGCCTCCATGTGCAGCGAGCACCTTCATCTAAACTTTATGGTTGGATTTAAAATCTATTCAAACGCCAATCTAATTTAAAATGGCGATATATGAGTATTATTATTATTATTATTATTATTATTATTATTATTATTTAATCCAACGGGAAGGTCCTCAGGACTCACGAGTTGCAATTAGCTAAATGCCGGAGCTTCTCTTGCCTTAATTTATGTCAATCTTCTAGAAGGTCTTGCCACAGATTGAGAGGGACAGAGAGAGAAGAGAAGATCATAGAGATTTCCTTGATTATTTTTTTTAATTCGGTCGTGAAAAGGATAAGTTCCCTACTCCAAGTGGGTCATTTGTAATCAAAGGTAACGGTTAGGTGGGGCAAGAAATCTTGTATCAAATATACATGAATCATGAGGCATTGAGTAACCACTAATGCCACCAATTAACCATTTATTTTTCAGCTTATGACCCGGCAATAATGGAGGCGTTGCTATTGACGATAATACAAACCCAAATGTACGGCTATCATTTTAATATAAAAGTCTTTTTCTTTTCTTTTTAATCTTTCTTCATCATTTATTGAGGAAAAAGAAAGTAACTATGAGATGAGAAAAAAGTAGTACAGGCAACAAAAAGATCATGAACAATATATAGTGATAACACTAAATTAAGGTGATATACAACTCAATTAAATTATTGTTGAATCCAAGTTGAATTGACTAAGATTGGCTTGATCTGATCAACCCAAACATATAAGAAATCTCATAAAATAAGGTAATTTGTGAAAAAGTTGGAGATTAAGACTTTAACCTATGAGTTCTTCAAATCATTATAGAAAGGCTTTGGGCAAAATCAGACTGAGAGAAATAGAAATGAAAATGAAAGTAACTTACATTAATGTAAGGGAGTAATACAAAAAATATTGAAAGAAAAATGTAAACAAGTAGCTAGTTGGTTGGAGACTTATAGCATGTCCTATTTACACAAAGAATCTACTATTTATAATCCCTTAGCTAAGCCTTATGGAAGATCGTAGCAGCTCCTATTTTTTACCAACCACTACTCATGTCTTTGTATACGTTCTCAGCATTTCCTTTGAACTACATAGGCCTGATTCTTCAGCCATTGCTTTCTTTTATTTGGGCCTATGTTTCTTCATTAAGCCTAATCCTTTGTTCAGCCGTAGCAGCATCTAGCTTTCATATTTTGGCATGCGCTAGTTGGCCCAATAATTTTAGGTGCCCAACATATGCCCTCTACACCTCTTAGCTCAATAGCCATTATGAGCTATGAGGTGTTAACAAATGTTGGAGCTAAAGGGTTTCCTAGCCATTACACCTTTTTTCTTCTTCAACTTCTTTACGTGATTCTTGGAACAACCTTTTATTTTCAAATTTTTGTTTTGATCTCTTCCGTTCTTTAAACTTCTTCTCTTCCTTACTCAACTTGCTCATCTATATTTGAGATATCTTCCTCTCAAAGTTCCAATTCTCATAATCCCGATTATTCTCCACCTAGGGATAACTCTTCTTCATCATCTTTTAGCTCATCACACCAAAATGAAGACTCTAACACGGTCATTGCTGCCCAAAGATTAACAATGGTAGTCGAGGGTTGTTCCTCTATTGAGAAAGATAAGATGGCATTCATTTTGATCACCTATGGCAATGAAGGTACCAATTATATCCTTGGCCCTATCGTGCCTAAATCGTCTCTCTTTAAAACCCTAGTGGAAACCTATATCATCCTCACTAGCTTTGAACTCCTTATTTGTTCTTCATGGCTTTCCATTTCAAAATGCCTTTCTGAGATTCGAGGCTGGCCTTGCCCTAATAAGGCCTACACTAACTGTAACGCCCCGATTTTCTGTTAGAGTGAAAATGACCAAAATGCCCCTGAGGTTATTTTCAGCCCGGAATTCGAGGAAAACCGATCCGGCAGTACTCAAAGGGCAAACTCAATGTTGGAAGGGGATTAGTTGGCTTTTGTACCTTTCCGGGATCAAAAATTTCATTTTTCGAGTTTTCGGGTCAAAATGACCAAAATACCCCTGTGGTGTTTTACCCATTTGCAAGTGCCGGATGAACTCGAAACTTCTCCAGATGGTTTTAAAAGGCATTTTTATGTATTTTGTGACTTTAGTTTTGGTCTCGGAGGTTCCGGGCAAAATTAGTGCAAAATTACGATTTTGCCCCCAGTTTTGTGTTTTTGAGCATAATCGCGTGATTAAGCAAACCTAAGCAACATTAGGCTATAATCGAAGATTAATTAATTTCCATAATTAATCTTGAGTCAAAATAATTTATTAAAGTTGATTAGAACCTAAGAATGCTTAATTTCAACTTAAAACCTTATTTTAAATTCAAGATTTCTAGTCATGGAATCTTGAATAGTGCCTTCTCTTTCCAATTCCTTAAATCATGGAATTGTGTTTTCAATTGTTTATTCATAAATGAGTTTTAAATTCTCTAATGATGTATGAGCACTCCTAAACCTTGTCATAAAACTTTTAAACCCCATTCTTAGTTACCTAAACTTATGCTTAATGATTCCTAACCTTGTACCTAAACTAATACACATCTAAACCTATCTTTAACACACAATTAGATGGACAAATCTCTCTCCCCCTTGGCTGTCCAGACCTGGCTGAACCCATACTCCCTCATTTCCATCACATGTGTAAATTTTTACACTCAAAGAACCATATTTCCACCTCACCATAAACCATACTTTGTCATACAAACACCATGCTTTCATCCATGCTTCATATCACCACTTCTAGAAGACTTTTTCTCTCATTTTTGTGGCTCAAAATCAGCCAGCCCTCTTTGCCTTCTAGAAGGATTATTTTAATTTCAAACAAAGGGAAATTACCATACTTGAAGCCATACTTTGCACCATGACTTCCATATCTCAAAACCATGCTTGAATGACATTGTGCAAAAGATATTTTTCTCTCCCCTTGCCTCCCAAAACCTCACAGCCAAGACCTCCTTTGTGTGAGCTTTCATTGTTTCATTTTCTATAAATAGGTGCCTTAGATGAACTTGTGTTACTTTTGGTTCATTTGGTAAGTTTGAGTATTCTTAGTTTTGTAAGTTTCCTTTCTTTTCCTCTCAAGTTTCAAGAGAGTTTTCCTTTTCTCTTCATCTTCATCCTCTTCATCCTCTTCATCCTCTCATCACATAATCATCTCATTTTCTCAAACCACCACCTCATCACCTTAGATCACTTCCTAAGCTCTTGAACACTTGACCTCAAACACAACCTCACTCAAAACACATCTCCTTTCCTTTCTTTCTCTCAAGGCCAAAGCTACCTCACCTCTCTAGGAGGAGTTGATCTTCTCATTTCCATCCTCAAGATCAAGCCTTTGTCTTCACATTTGGTAGGGGTTTCGCTTTCAAAATGCTTTTTCTTTGTGATGTTGCTTTTGACATAAAAATGCTAGCTTTCTCTTGGTTCAACTTTTTTTCTCCTTTTTTTGTTTTAGTCATGAGACTTGGTTCTTGAAAGGAAAAATCTTGAGCTTGATGATGATGTTTCAAAATAATGGTCTTGAGATTTTCATTTGAGAAACCTCTAAAGCTTGAAACTTGTTTTTAACTTTGAAGCACTTTGGTTTTCCTTTCCTTCTCTTTTCCTTTTTATTTCGGCTTTCCTTCTCATTTCCTTTTTCCTTTTTTGGGCTCAAGGCCTATTATTCTTCATGATAGCTTGATGATGAGTGTCTCTAGATGATGACCTTGTGTTCATCTCAAAGAGAACTTTAAAGCTTGAGTTTTGTTCTTGATCTAGTAAAGTTTTGGTTTTTCTTTCCTTTTCTTCTCCTACATGGCTTCGGCCACTATATGTTCTCCTTCAAAGATTTTGTTAAAAGTTTTAAAGTGTCTCTATATTTACTTTGTACCAAGAAATAATGTTGTTTTGGTTCTTTTAGATCATTTCCTCTAAAGCTTGATGATGTTGTTCAAACCATGAGTCTCTTTGAAACCATAGGTTCATGAACACTAGAGCTTGCTTTACCTTGTTGAGATATGTTGGGTTATGTTTGATCTTTTAAAGTCTTGTGAGAGCTCTAGCAAAGATTAAAATGAATCTTGTATCCATGTTTATGATTATGCTTTGCACATCATGTTTACTTTCCTTACTATTACTAAATGTCAAGAATAATAAATAAAGTTGCATTATCATATTTATATTTCAAGTCTTGCATTATCATGTTTATATTTTCAAGTCCTCACCTAAATATTAAAGATAATAACAAGTTGCATCTCATATTTATTTTATGCTCTCACTTTATTTTCTAATAAATGATAAAATAAGTGCATAAGCATGTTTAAATTTATGTTATCACCTAAGAGAACCTAGAGCTCAAAGACTTGCCCATTTTATCTTGAGTAAAGTGAGAAAATGGTTGGTATTTTATGTACAAAGATTTCGGCCATGTGGTGTAGGTGAGCCTAGCATGGGTTTCATCTAGCTACAAGGACCAACAAACTATGTTTTAAGGATTTTCCTAAGTCTAGTTAAAAACTAGCATGAAATATCATTATGTTTCTATGTATTGAAACCCCTTGAAAATGAAATAAAGTAGCTACTTCCCTTTAAAGTATTTTGATGGATTTAGTATGATAAAAATGTTTACTAATGAGTTTTAAAAGTTTTAGAAAGGTTCCAAGAGAAACTAGCAATTTATATGTTTTAGAAATCAAGTTTTATGCTTTGTTTGAGGGAGATAATTTCAGTTCTGTTCGGTTGGCATGCTCACTATTTTATGCTGTTTTGATGATGATAATATGAGTATGTTCATGTATATTTGATGCTAAAATTCATATGTGAAAGTTAAGAGAAGTTAGTAACTAGAAAAGAATTAATTTGAGACTTTTAGATCCCTTAGTAATGGATTTTTCTGGATTCTATCTAGCAAGGTTAATAATTAGAAATCGTGGTTTATAATTAGTTTAAATGTGTAGGAACTACTCATAATTGGTTTAGGACTTGATCTTGATGCCTTAGGAGCAAACCAAACTTAGAAAGGGTCAAAGTTGTGACTCCTAGGTACCCGTAAAGTATGAATTATAGATTCTGCACTCTTAAGGGTTAGAAATGTTTATGATCATAGAATTGAGTGAGGAATACTTAGATATAAGCCTGTAGGTACCCAAGAGCTTAAGTTATGATGACATACAACTTAGATTTCAAGTTGAAGGACCTTAAGGGTCAAAGCATAAGACATTAAGAAATTTTAATGCTATGAGTTTAATTATGCACGCACGGTGTTTTGATGCATGATGTGATGATATATGAGTTATGACGATGTGAATTCTTTTTATGCTAATGCTATGATGATGTGTGAGTGCATGTGCTAGGATGAAACTGTTTATATGACTTTAGAAATGGATTATGAAATGTGAAATTGAATGTGTAAGTACATGCATTATGAGTTGACGTGGCATACTATGATGAATTGCAAGAATTGATGAGCATGATATGCGTATTGCATGAAGTTCCATAATGATAGTTGAGAGCATGTGTTTATGATGCATTCTTGCATAACACACCGAGACGCATTTCTCCTACCTCGGTAAGGAGATAACAAAACCGTGAGGGTATGGTAGATGCAGCCTGCTAGAGCGGACAAATTTACTGTGCACTAGATGCCGTAGATGCATTTCAAAGAACAAAATAACCTTAACACGCACTCTGAGAGTCGGTGTATTAGGTGATCCTTAAGTCCCTAACCCGTACTCTGGGAGTCAGTGTATTAGGTGACCCTTAAGCCCCTAGCCCATACTCTAGTAGTCGGGATATCATTTTTGTGATCCGCTTATTCAGATAATAAGTTGGAAACTAGTGATGTGTTACCCCCTCTATTTTTCCCCATGTTAAATCTAGTGACGACTAGTTAGGATTGAGCTCATTCCTAGGTGATTAGGTGAGACGGAGTTTGGGGACCATGATAAAAATCGTCGGGGCGGGATGTCGATTGGATTTAGGTGACCATGTTTAAGAGGGTGGTCTTTGAGAAAAAGAACTTAAGATTTCAAGCATGAGAAAGAGATATGATGTTTTTAAAGTCACACAGTTATGAGAAAAGAAAGAGTTTTATATGCCACTTATATGTTAATGTTGATCTTGATGTTGTGTTCTATCGACTGTTTGCATAAAGTATTGTCATGCATTCATCCAATATCTGTTGCATTCATATAATTAAGATCCATACTAAAAGACACCCACTTCGGATAAATAGATTTGAGAAGTTTAAAAGTTAAACCTTATGCATGACCACCTTTTTATAATTAAAACCGAAGTGGTTGGGGACGATGACGATGACATGTGTGTTGGAGTCGGAAATCCCTACTGAGAATCTTGAATGAGTTTCTCATCCCTATCTCTCTTTCTTCCGTGTCGTCTCCAAACGAAGATAGTGATGCGGTTCGCGATTTCTACTAAGGCATGGGCATGAGGCATACACTGCAAGTCGGATTAGTGGAATGCAACGGAAGCGCATAGATGTCTCTTTATATTTACATATGTGTAATTCTTTTGATGTGACAATGAAGCTATGTTAATAGTAACTAATGCACTTATGAAGATATGACTATGTTGGGTTGATATGTGTAACTTTTGTACTCTATGGTTAATGATGATATGTTTTGCTTCTCTCTTATGTTATGTTTGTGACAATTGTTAGACTTTATTTTAGCACATGGCTCATGTTTTGTTTTCAAGTTTCAAAAAGAAAAATTTATTCGTATTTTCCGCTAAGTATTTTAATAAAAGAATGAGACTAAGAAGTAATAACCTAATGGTTAACCTAATGTGTTCTAGAGTATTAGGTTAAAAATTAGGATGTTACACTAACTGGCTAGATTGGGTTAAAGAGAGAAAAGGCCAACTTTGGAAAAAGAAATGGGGTATCTGTGATATGATCATGTTTTTCAAAAGAAAAAAAAAGCTTTCCCCAAACTGAGATCTCTTGATATCATTATTGGGCTTTTGGAAAATTTCCATCAATGCCTTCGTCTTCCCTTTTGGCATTTTCACCTCCGCCTTATATGATGTAGTGGCTATTTTAGGCTTTTCTGTAATAGGAGATGAGCTTCCAACCTTGTATAATATCTCTTTCCCAGCCAAGATTGTCCTGTCAATAGAAATAATGCAACATAACCGTATCATTGACCTTGTTTCTGATACTGAGCATCATGCCTTCCTCTTTTTTTGGATGTGCAAATTCTTCCTTTGCACTAGCTCCTTTAAGCTAATTGATTGATACAAGTACTATGTTCTGGCTATCATTTCTAGTAAACCAATAAACCTAACCGCTTTGTTTCTTTCTTTATTTTTGGTCAACCAATTGAAGACATCTTCCTCTAATATGGCTCTCATCAACCCACTTTGGTTACTTTATCTTTGGGTGAATGAATATTTCCCCATCTTATTTCACGACATTAGAGCAGCCACAGTTCCTGTCCTAGATATTGCTATTGCTGCTAACAAGTTTGGGGACATGCCTATTCCTACTCGAAGACTACCAAATTGTGGACAAGCTATTTAGAATGGATCACAAACCTTCATAGACATATGCCCATTTATGTACTGAGAGATTGAGCTAGCCTGGGTGCACACAGATATGCTCTAAGTTTCTATTGAAGAACTAGCTGCTTTGACTCTTCATTGGGCTAGTATAGTCATGGCTAGAGATCTCCTAAGTGGTGTGGACTCCATTTCGAGGTACAGTAAGATTTCTACTAAGCCTTACTGTGGTAAGCTCTTTGCTGCTCAGCTAGACTTTGTTTAAGGAGTTCCCATGCTGTTTCATTCTAAACCATATTGGGATGAACCTTTCCGACCTTTCTTCATATGGCTATCAAGGAAGTTAGGGATTTGAATTGTTGTCGACTATACTAGTTCAACTTCAAGTTGTTTACTGTTTGCCCTCGGCCTACCCCCAAATTTGGTGGAACACGATTATGCTTATCGCATATCCTGTTGACCTTCTTCCCCTCTTAGATAAACTTTCCACTGAATTAGCCACTTTATCTTTTAAATCTAAGATTGCCAGGTGACAAAGTCCTCGAGTTTCTTTAGGTACATTATGCTATTTTTGGTTTTATTTATTAGTCATTGTCATCCTTTGTTATTTCTCACTTGGCTCTTTTGTCATTGTTTTGTTAGGCCTCGTTATAGTGGATGTAGAAACTTATGTTCCACTTGCCCCAGGGCCTACTCTGACTAAAAAGAGCACTCAGTAGGCCTCTAATGTTTTTCCCATTAAAGTGGCTACCCTAACTACTGTGATTCTAATCCTAGATCCTTCTCCTAAAGCAATTTTGAATTGACCATCTCTTCTAGTTTTCCTTTGTTATCATGTTAGCTCATTCCTTGCTTGGTGTTGCAGTTTGGACATAGTAGTAAGAAGAGATCTAACATGGCTTTTTTTTCCTCGACTAGAATGAGAAGTCAACGAAGAAGATTCTCTTCCTCAGTTGCTATTGAGATAAAAGCAATGCTAGAGATACACGAGAGCTTAGATGATAATGCAATTCTTGATTATAGGAGGTATCAAGTAGTCTATAGTCCTGAGCTTGATAGTGGACCAAGTACTAAAGTTGTTAATGCCACAGAACCTTTTTTTACAAAGACTACCACTCTTGCAACTGAGGTTGTGCATAACTTTCCTTCCCCTATCATAAATTCTCCAAATGCTCTAGTTACTGAGATCGATCCTTCTATGTTGGGCTCCTTGGGTGACATTCCATCCTTGAATGCGGAAGGGTTATTAGCCTACTTTAGCACTCTTATGCCTTCATCTGCTGAGAAGGCTCTAGTCCTAGCTCATAAACATTTTGTAGCTATACCCATTACTCTTCAAAACCCATTCCCTGAGACTATAGCAGCCTTGGGGCCTATCAAGCATTCTCTTCTCTAAGTTACAACATCTAATAATCTTGAAGTCCTAACCATCCGAACCGAGTTAGCTCTAGAGCTAGATGACATCTGTCAACTTTTGCACACTCACAAGGAGTGGAAAATGGATAATGAACAACACTTTGAAGAGTTTCGTCCATTGAAGGTTGAGAAGGTTGGATTTCTAAATGAGTTTGTTGTTGCACAGGCTATGCATCAAAGCTTGGCCTAAGAAAAACAACACATTGACAACCATATTGCTGAAATCCACAAAGAAATGGCTTGGCTGCATACTAAATTGGATCTCTTGGAGCCCCAATTAACTTGCCTTGGAGCTACTTTGCAAACTGAACAAACCAATTAGACTGATTTGTACAAGCAAACCAAGGCTTTGGATAATCAAATTTTGTCTTTGGTTAAACAATCCATAGTACTAGAATATATTGTGTAGCAACAGAGGAACAGTGGCAGCCAGAGAGACTTAAAATGGCTTTTACTGTCATTTTCAATTAATCAAGGCCAGTTATAGAGGTATATCATTATTGTTATTCCCTGTTCTTTATCTTCTTTCTATGATATATCTTCTTTGGCCTAATATTTCTCTTTTCCTTCTTTTCTTTAGCTTTTGAGTTAGCAACTGAGTTGGGATTAGCTGTCATCCCATATGAAGGTTTAGCCATGTCTCCCAGCCTTCCATCCATCCAGACCCTTGATCAAGTTGAAGGGATTTTGAGTAGCTGATAAGCGGTATTTATGTCACTTATCTTGCTTCTAATTCTTAGCTATTGACATAAGTTTTACTATGTTATTGATATGATTAATTAGGATTTTGACTTGTTCCTCATTGTGCATTTTTTTATAGAATCATTGACTATTGCATTGATTTTGGAATAATTATTGGATTAGAGCCTGTTGCGTTTAACTTGTCTATTTTAGTATGGTTTTGTATATAGAATTTTTGAATTGAGTGCAAAATATTAAGAAAAAGGCTAGGAACTCTCTGCATAGAGCTTGTAGCAATGATTAATTTGGGAGAATTTGAGAGCTAAATAGAAGAGTTCATGAGCTCATTTGAGCACATTTGCAAAAAGTATTGTAATAGAAAATTTGTATCTATTTTTACATGGAATGGATTGAGACAAATAAAGATATTTTGGAAAGCTCAAGAAATCCTCTAAAATTTTCATGTTCATCTCAAAACCTAGTTCAAAGAGCATCTTGGTGAAAATCGAGTTGCAAGATTAAAGGTTGTTGGTGTTTTGATGTTGCCCAACTTGACCTCTAGTTAGTATTTTCGCAATATATAGAGCTACATATGTTTGATTAAGATGATTTTTGTGGTGTCGAAAAGCTTATTCAAAGGGATATAATCTCTATTTGTAGTACCGAGGACAAATTTGGATGTTTAAAGGGCCAAAACTGAGCAAATACATGAAAATGTCAATTTTGTCTAGATGAGAGCTGCAGTCCTCAATAGTGGCCCTCAAGAAGAAGTTATGCCTTTGAATGGTGTTGGTCAAAGCACAACTGTGATAAGAGAATAATCTGAGCATACTACAGAACTAACTCAGCTTGAAGAGGTTGCTCAAACAAGTACTCAAGATGTCCCTTCGGCTAAGGTAGTTTAGTTGTCTCCTATCTCGGCTATCACTGGTGGCTTGTAGCCATGTTTTTTGTATTTTGAATGCTTTCATTCATCCTATATTGATTGATAATACTTTTTCAAGAATTTTTCATTGATAGATCATTCTATTTCTTTTCCTTTACTATCTATCAATCTATATGTACCTCCCTTTATACTTTAGCTAATGATGTATGGTCATTCCCATGTTAGAGACTGACGAAGGCTGTCACCACCTCCTCAAATTAGAATTAATTTTATACTAAGTTGCACAAAAAATATAGTAAAAGGCACAACCTAGGTCATCTCTTAAGGAGGCTATAGCACTCAATTGAGAATTTTGGGGTTTTGATAATTAAATTGGGAGAATTAAAATTAACTAAGAAAAATCAATAATTAAAAGCACTAGTGTGAGGTATTCTTAGGATTGGAACTAGTTATCACAGACCAAATATTGAACACATTAGTGACTATTAGTAATAGATTATTGGCAATTATAGTAGTGATCAATCGACCTCTAGAATTTGACCAAAGCAAATAACTAACAAATGGGATCCCAATTTAATTAGAAATTACATTGATTTAAAGTACAAATTGTTATAGCTTAGTCACCAATCGAAAAGTTAATTCTAATGCTCTCTTTCAAACATAAACTAATGAATCCATCAATTTATGCCCAAAAGGTTTTTCCTAAATGACGATCACCAATTTGATTATTCAAATAAAACTTGTAACAATAGCAACAATAACTATAAGAATAAAAACTCAAGAGCATTGAGAAAACTAATGCATTCAATATAAAAAGGGGTTTCAAACATCATCTTAATTCATTCGAAAACCTTTACACTAGTAAAAAAATCTATTCCTCCATCTCTAGAGGATTACAACATTGAATTAAAAAAGATACCTAAAAATAATAGCAATAATTCTTGCCACAATCTCCAAGAACAAAGCCAATTCACTAATGGAATCCTTAGAGAAAGGAGAATATATAGGAAGATATAGAGAGATGTATATATAGAGAGAGAGAGAATCCTATGTCACAACCCGACTTAGGCATGTGACTGGCACGTGAGAAATCTCATTCTCACTTAAGGCCCATGACCTGTTAACTATTTCTACATGCATGCTCTGCTAACAAAATCCATGAAAATAGAAAGTTTCTCTTTTTCTACATACAAATCACCTATTCCTGAAAGTTCAAAATAATCAAAACCATCGTAATAATCAAGTTTGTAGTTTCATAATCAGTCTCTAAGGTCTTAAGTCATATTACAATATATAAATATAAGCTACTATGTTTTAAAAATGTCCATATACTTAGTATAATGAAGTCACCAAATACAAACATGAATATACTATCATAATATGCAAAATCCAAAACATGACTTAAAGTTTGGGATCCTACCTGCGATGCACTGGAGCACTCTAAACCAAAACATCAGACATTTCATCTAGGAAACTCAGCAACTGGAATCTAATGCTGCTGGGAAGAAGGTGGGTGTGAGGTATTCTCAATAGCTGCCGTATCTGTAAATAAAAAAAGAAAAGAGGGATGAGTTTTGTTATCAAAAACCAGTAAACCCCTTTTCTAGGACATCAAGGAAAGTGTGCATAAAACCCTAATAGCAATAACAAATAAACAGATTTTGAAATAGTTCCATATACATTTATACACATAATATTTAAAACAATCTGAATTATTTTGAATCGTAAGAAAGAGTACTCAGAGCATGATAAATACATACACATGAAGCTATAATAACTGTTTGTAAGTATCCACACTTTCTATGGGCATTCACTAGTCTGCCTCCATAGTAGCTTCACATACCGCCTCCATGGCAACTAGGTATGCCAAAGTTAAGGTTTAAGGAATTACCTCCATGGCTGCTTAAGGAATTGTCTCCATGGTTACTTAAGGTATTGCCTCCATGGCTGTTAAATATACCATGACTTACATTTCATAAAACTGCCTCCATGGTCACTTGGTGCATTGCCTCCTTGGCAATTAGATATACCAAGGTTACTATTCTCTAAATAGAAACCATATGTATTTCAACTGAGAAAGGATGGAATTAACAATAAACTCTTAGTATTTTGAGAGCATCTAAATCCTTAAAATGCTAACAGTCTGACCTTAGCATAACTATAACTATGGATTCATGTCCAAGGGATTACCCTTTGTAGACATTGTGATTTCATAAGTTCACAGAATATGTAGCTGTCAATTGTCATGAACCAAAGGATATCCAAGCTCTCAATTTTTCAAACTAAAATCCCCAAACTAGATCTTAAGTCAACTTATCTTCCTCTAAACTTTTGCAAAAGTCTTTATCTTAGGGTTCAAGCTCCAACATATAATAGTGTTCAGCATTAAAATTCATGCAATCATCATCATAATAGCTCTATATAATAACAATCACAATCCAATTCTTTACAAACTCATGCTAACAACAATAGTACCATGGTATTGCATAGAATATATAATTCATACTATTTTGAAATTACAATATCATAAACCAACAAAAGTCACAAATCTTTAAATAGATATCTCTAAAATTAAGTAGAAAGGCGGCCTTTGATGAAAATAACTATAATAATAAACATAAAGGTCATAGGTGTGAACCTATTCACATGGAGGGGGAAACAGAGAAAAATTCACATCAACCAAACCGTAGGACGTAGAAATGACACCAATATCTAGCATAGGAGCAAAAGAACTCTAAATCAAACTCTAGATAGTCTATCTTCACCTTATTCTTGGTGAAGGGATCTCATGGCACAAAATCCATGGAAATACCCTTAAGAATATAAGAAATTAAGGGAAAAAATAAGTAAAATCACTAAAATAACATATACCTTTAAGCTTAAAGGATAGAAGATTCCTAATTAAAATTGAAATAATTGAAATAAAATGGAGTTTAGAGGGTGGAATGAGGTTGGATGAAGTTTTCACGTTTGGAGAGAGATGGGGTGTATTTTGGAGGCATGAATGTTCTGGACCCCAAAATAGGGGTTTTATAACACCGTTGACCTCTATAGTGCTAAATGAACACTGCAACGCTCACGAAAGAGCATAAGATCATTCGTTGCACTACCTTACTATTCCCCTGACCACTGCAGTGCTTACCAGAATAGTTTTTCACTTAAAAAATGGTCTCTCATTCTCCAAAGCTCACTTATTTACATTTCTTAATTTTAAGTTAATGTCCATTAACTTTAAAACATAAATGTAAATAAGGAAATACCTCCATTTGGATTCAAATAAAATATCAGAAAAATTAAAATATCAACAAATCAAAATCCAAATTCTGGGTTTTAATTCAAGCTCGAAAATTCTCATGGTTTTAGAAACTTATGGGTTAAAAATGGAGTGCTTAAAGGTTTCATAAAATTAATTAAAAATCACTTTTTAACTTATTTTTCTCTAAAGAACAATTACTGGGACTTTTGGTCCCAAGAATATGGCTCTATCATATGGCCCTTCAAGGACGTGTAAGGTCCAGACTTAGTGAAATTTAGGACCTAACATAACATATAAGGGTAACTGACACCCTTTTTAGTTCAAAAAGATTTTCTAACATTTTTATTTAAAACTAGGGTATTACATCCTAGCTACCAAAAGTCTAAGTAAAAAACTAGGGTAAAAGTCTATGTCAATCCCTTAAATACTGCTCTCTAAAATAAGCCAAAGTAGGGCCCAAAAATATATTAATTATCTATAATCCCATCATCACACGACTGCTGCACTGCTAAAATCAGCACTACATCACTCACCAGAATTATAAGCTCGATAATTCTTCTTGGTGCTTCTACCAAGCACTGCCACGTTTATTTGATAGTGAACTTCTACAATTTTGCTCCTTTTTAGCTCTTAGCTCTTTCCTAAGAGTTCCCAGCCTTGTTCTTAACATTTTGCAACCAATCCAAAGCTCATATGTACAAAACGATTCTCAAACAGACAAGTTAAATGCAACAGGGTGTAATCCAATAACCATTCCAAAATTATTGCAATAGTTAATGATTCTTTCAAAAATGCACAATGAGGACTAAGTCAAATTCCTAGTCATTAACATTAATAACATGGTCAAAATTATTTAAAAAGCTAAGGTTTAGAAGTAAGATAAGTAGTATAAATGCCCATTTTCAAAGACTATTTGCCAAGCTCATGATTTTTTTATCCCAACCGGCAAAATAGCCTTTTCTACTAAGTCTCCTTCCTAAAAGGAATTCTTTATAACTTTTTCGTTATAAAATTTTGTCACAACCTCCTTATTTTTCAGAATACATTATTGGTCTAGAATTCTATCATATCAGCCATTTTTAATTTCGTAAACATGGCCTGCGAATACTCATTGGCTGACAAATTATGCTGCTTTGCAACTCGCAATGATTTAACATTTATTTCTAATGGCAAAACAATGTCTTGACCATACATTAACTTATAAGGAGTTAGCCATGTGCATAATAAGTGAGGAGTATATCATTTTGATTCCATATTGTTGTGGAAATGCTTTTACCTTTTCTCCTATGAACATTGTTCCTTGGTTAACCATGATCATTTCAAGTATCTTAAACCAATGTATAATTTGCCTTTGGATAAACCTAATGATATCTTCTTAAGAACCATTTGTCCTTGGTCATCGGTTGTGCTTCCACCCATTTGATGTAGTAGTCTGTGGCTGTGAAAATAAATGAGTATCTCTTTGTTGAAAGGTGGTAGATTTTTCATATCAAATCCATAGCCCATCCTGTATAG
The DNA here is from genome assembly GCA_031216105.1 of Dalbergia cultrata. Classification (NCBI taxonomy): domain Eukaryota; kingdom Viridiplantae; phylum Streptophyta; class Magnoliopsida; order Fabales; family Fabaceae; genus Dalbergia; species Dalbergia cultrata. The sequence goes on along the minus strand of CM062346.1, from coordinate 33,141,236 downwards.
GGCTAAAGTTTTATAATGGTGTGTAACTCTTTTGTTGGGACTCTTTGGATTTGTCCATGGAGTTGACAAGCTTCATAGCCTTTTGTGTATGCCAAACAATTAGCAGTTATAGGAAGCCAATAATAGCCATATATATGAATAAGCCAATCCATGTTGTTTCCAAACCTATGAGCTCTATATACTTCCTTGTTGACTTCTCCTATGACCTTGAGGGCCTTCTTCTTATCCAAGCACTTTATTAATACCTCTTCTAAACATTTTCAGTACAATTTCATTATTAATGAGTAGATACTTTAATGTTTGACACTTCATCTTTGTTTCTACGTCCATAAAAGGGTTGCCTAACTATGATCTGAGCCATGTTTTCTAATCATCTAGCCTTGGATTGTCTTGATCAATCCTCTTAGAGAATGATATCTTGAGGTAGGTTGCGATAAAGAGTTTGCATCCTCGTTAGCCATTCTAGGAATATGTGTAACACCCTAATTTTTAACCCAATACTCTAGAACATATTAGGCTAATCATTAGGTTATTACTTCTTAGTCTCATCACTTTATTAAAATACTTAGTGGAAATTACGGGTAAATTTTTCTTTTTGAAAACATAAAACAAAGTGAGAGCTGCGAGCTTAACTAATCGACCAGCAGGAATATAAAGCACGCGTGTCAATCATTAAAATCATAAAGTAAAGCGTATAACCAAGGAACAATAATCATGATAACAAATGAAGCATTTCATTAATATCATAATTAAGGTACATAAGTAGTCGTACCCTCATGGAGACCGACAGAGCTTGTAATACAGCAGAAATAAAACATAACAGAAACAAGAAAAATACAAGGTACATGGCACATCAAGAAGATAAACCCAAAACGCTACCCTCCTACTAAGCTGCGAATACAATCTACAACCCCTCCCAAAAGGTACTACCAAGGGGAAGTTCTCCATAAAAGTTCGGGTACTCGCAAAGCTCTCCATCGGAGTCTAGTGATGACGAGGATCCTCGACGTGAGTAGGCCAATGGAGTGTGAAGGGAACTCGTGGCGGCTGAATGTGAGCTCCTCGACGTGGGCGCATCTCGGCTTTCCTTGCCAAGTGCGGCTGCCTCACGGTCTCCTCACTCCCCTCGAGTTGGATGGATCAGTCTCGGACCTCCTCGAGCGAGGCACATACTCTGGGTAGTCACAAACAGCTGAGGCAGAGGTGCGGGGCCGGCGTAGCTGCTTATCACGCGGGTGAGTGCGCTCGAAGATCATGTCATCACTACCAAAGGGTGCAGTAGGAGTGAACTGGTAGCTCGATACCGGATAAGTGAAGGGTCGTCCCATGTACACAAAAACACGGACGGCACAACGACCCTAAAAATAATATGAACGGTGGTCTAGGTCATAGTGCACCTCCCAAACTGGCGTGTCAATGAAAAGTACGAATGTCGCCATCGGTCTTTGAAGATGTGACGGAAGAAGAAAGAGAGAGGAGTGAGAATTCTTGTTAAAGAATCTTAGTAGGAGTCTCCTATCCTAGGATTACGTCGTACACATCCTCAGGAACCTTGGGTTTAATTATAAAACAATGATCATGCATATAAGGTTCAATTTAGAGTTTTCCAAAACTATCCAAGGTCCATTCCTTTTAGCATGCATCTAGATGTCATGAATGCAACATATTATATCATGGATGCATGTCAATACTTGAGCATATCAGACAAAACATCAAAGCACATAAACATAAACCATGTGGCATAAGGGCATATAACTTTCAATTGGATCATTCCTCAACTTCATCACATCAATCATGGTACTTTAGCATAATAAGCCACCCTAAAAATAACTAGGTTATGAGCTCATACCTTAGCTAGTCGTCACTAGCTCTTGCTTATTATCTGAATAAGCAAAACATAATAAAATAATCCTGACTCGCAAGTAAGGTTAGAGGGCAGGGATCACCTTTCTTAGGATATACCCTATTTGAAACGCTTTGCGGGCATTAAGCCACAGCAATTTGTCCGCTTTGGTAGGCTACATCTACTCATACCCTCACAGATTTGTCTCCCCTGGGGGTGCTCGGCCGAACCGGTGTCACTGAGGGTTTTTCAATTCATATGGTACTTATAAACATTTCTTTTAACCCTTTTAGGTTTGATGGAAATTCGGCAGCATAACAGCTGTTAAACCGAATTTCCTTCAAACTGCCACAAGCTAATTCACACAACATGTTCTCATGCTATGATCAATCATTTTCTCATGCATCAAGCACATCTCATCATATCATTGCATCATTTAACACATTATAGCATTAACAACTTTCTTAGTGTCTTATGCATTGACCCTTAAGGTCCTTAACTCACATTCTAAGTTATAAATCATCAAACCTAATCTCTCGGGAACTTATAAGGTTATAGCTAAGTATTTCTCACCTCACACTATGGTCAAGAACATCTCTAAACCTCAAAGATGCAGAATTCATAATCCTAACTTTACGGGTACCTAGGAGTCACGACAATGACCCTTTCTAAGTCCGGTTTGCTCCTAAGGCATCAAGATCAAGTCCTAAACCATTTATGAGTCATTCCTACACATTTAAACTAATTTAGGACCATGATTATCATTACTAAACTTTGCTGGACAGAATCCAAAAAAAATCAAACATTAAGGGATCTAAAACTCTCAAATTAATTCTTTTCTAGTTTCTAACTTCTCTTATCTTTCACATATGAGCTTTACCATTAATTATACTTAAACATAGGCATATTATCACCATTGAAACAGTTCATACAGTGGCAAATAATAGCAAGGTAGAACCGAAACAACCATTCTCCATAAAGGCATAAAACATAATTTCTGAAGCACATAAAATACTAGTTTCTCTTGGAACCTTTTTAAAACTTTCAAAACTCATTTATAAACATTTTTAACATCCAAAATCATCCAAATACTTGAGAGGGCAATAGCTAAATAAAACTTGTCTCAAAAGGTCCTAAATTCATAAAACTTAGTTCTACATATTCCTTATACTCATAAAAGCTTAGAAAATTTATAAAACATAGTTTTCAATACTTAGAAACATCAAAAACTCTTAGGGCCGAAATATGAACCAAAGGAAATAAATATTTTTAGACCTTTGTTTGAGAAAACAATGGGCAAGTCTTTGAGCTCTAGGTTCATTTAAGTGATGACATGAAGATAAACATGCTTATGCACTTGTTTTAGCTTTCATTAGAAAGTAAAGTGAAAGCATAAAATAAATATGAGATGCACATCATTATTATCTTTAAGATTTAAGTGAGAACTTGAAATATAAACATGATAATGCAAAACTTGAAATATAAACATGATAATGCAAGTTCCTTTATTATCTTGGTACTTAGTGATAGCAAAGGAAGTAAACATGATGTGCAAAGCATAAAATAAACATGATGTAAGATTCATTTTATGGTTAGCTAGAGCTCATCCAAGACTTTAACAAAATAACAACCCAACATATATCTCATTACAAAGAGAGCTCTAGAGTTCTTGAACCAAGTTCTCAAAGGAACTATGAGGTTCTTGAACATCATCATCAAGCTCAAAGAAAACAAACTTTCTAAACAAACAAAACCTCAAGGATCTAAAAGGAAATGGAAAACCGAAATGTTAAAGAAAAGGAAACAAGAAACCGAACTCCAAAATAGCAAGAAAAGAAAAGGTGTTCTTGAGTAAAAATCATGTTTGAGTTAGAAAATGAAGTTGAAACTCAAGGAAGTAAAACCTCAAGCTCTAGAGGTTCCTTTGAGATGAACACATAGTCATCATCTAGGAGTCCTCATCATTGAGATATCATGTGCTCATCAAGGCCTCATGGCCGAAATCTCAAAGGAAGAACAATAAAGGAAGTTGCAAAGAGAAAATCCAAGAGAAAGCTAGAAAGAACTCATTTTCAAGAAAACAAAGTTTAGAAAACACTCCTACCTAGAGTGAAGACACAAAGCTTGAACTTTTGAAAAGAAAAACAAGATGATGAGCTCCTCCTTGGGGCTAGATGGCTTCGGCCTTGTGGGGAGGAAAAGAAAGGAAATGTGTTCTTGGTGAGCTTGTGTTTGAGAATGGAAGTTTAGGTGTTTGTATGATGATCTAAGGTGGTGAGATGGTGTTTCAAGGTTATGTGGAGATTATGTGATGAGAGGATGAATAAGATGAAGATGAAAAGAAAGGAAGAACTCTCTTGAAACTTGAGTGAAAAAGAAAGAACTTAAGAAAGCTTAGGAAAACTTGAAACTTAGCAAATGAACTGAAGTGTTTGCAAGCTCAAGTAAGCAAGGTATTTATAGAGAAGACAACATATAGGGGCTGTAAAGGGGAGAGGTCTGGCCGAAGCTTTCTTGGTCTTGGGAGGAAGAGAAAATATCTTCCAATGTTGTCATACAAAGCATGGTTTGAAAGTGTGAGAGGTATGGCTTTAAGTATGGTGATTTGAGTGAGCTTTTCTTTTAATTTTGCAAGAAATAAACCTTCTAGAAACTAAACATGGCTGGAAGTTTTTCAGCCACACCTAAATGGAGGAATTAATTTATTTCACTTGGTTATTCATTAGGAAAAGTAAGCTTGATTGAAATTGTGACAAGGTATGACAAGTATGGTGATTTGAGGTGATTTTCCTTCAAGTTTTGAAATGAAATAATTCATGAAAATGGGGGAGGAAGCTGGCGCAAAACTGACTAGAAAAATGGGGAGGCAAAAGGCTTCTAGATGTTGTCCTTGGAAGCATGGATGAAAGGATGGTTTGTATGACTCAAAGTATGGTTTATGTAAGGTCAAAGCATGGCTCTTTGTGTGTGAAAAATTCACACATGTGATGCATATGGGAGGGCATGGCTTCGGCCATTTTTTAGACAGCATGGGGGGTGAGGTTTGATCATCTAATTGTGTGCTAATGCTAGGATTAAGTGTATGTTAGCTTAGGTACAAGGTTAGGAATAATTAAGCTTAAGTTTAGGTGGCTAAGAATGTGATTTAAGGATTTTATGACAAGATTAGGAGTGCTAATATATCATTAGGGAATTAAAAACTCATTTGTGAATAAACAATGTGTAACACAATTCCATGATTTAAGGAATTAAAAAGAGAAAACACTATTCAAGATTCCATGACTAGGAGTCTTGAATTTAAAATATGATTTTAAGTTGTAATTAAGCACTTTTAGGTTCCAATCAACTTTAATAAATTATTTTGACCCAAGATTAATTATGGAAATTAATTAACCTTCGATTAGAGCCTAATATTGCTTAAGTTTGCTTAATCACGTGATTAAGCGCAAAAATACGAAACTAGGGACAAAACCGTAATTTTGCACTAATTTCGCCCGGGACCTCCGGGACCAAAACTAAAGTCATAGTCTACATAAAAACGCCTTTTAAAACCATCTGGAGAAGTTTCGGGTTCATCCGGCACTTGCATACGGGTAAAACACCACAAGGGCGTTTTGGTCATTTTGACCTGAAAACTCAAAAAACGAGATTTTCGATCCCGGAAAGAAACACAAGTCATCTAATCCCCTTCCAACATTGAGTTCTCCCTTTGAGTATTTCCGAACCGGCTTTCCTCGAATTTCGGGCCAAAGATGACCTCAGGGGCATTTTGGTCATTTTCAATTTAACAGAAAATCGGGGCGTTACAATATGCCTTATGCTTACATCGGCATAATACTACAAGATTTGCAGTGCCTCATGCAAGCATTCCTCCAACATAGGGTGATAGCATTTATAATTTCCCAACAGCTGATTGATTACTAGCTTAGAATTCTCACATATATTGATTGCTTTAGCTTTTGGTGTATGCAACATTCTCAGTCCAATTAGCAAAGCGTCATACTCTGGTTGATTGTTGATACATGGGTAGCTCAGCTAATACATGAACTTTCTCTTCTCTCTTTCAGGGCTTGTGATGATGATGCTAGCACCTACTCCTCCTAGGTCTTTAGATCCATTAAATCAAATTTTCTAGGGTTTTAATCTTATCATAATGCATGGAATTTCTAATAGGTCTTGTACTTTGAGGCACCGGTGTTGTGTCACAAAATCGACTAACACTTGGCCTTTCATGGCTCTTAATAGGACATATTTCAACATGGAAGTGCTTAATTTTAAAGCTCATTTCATTAACCATCATTAATACTAGCTGATTTAATAAGTGCTTGATTATGTCTACTATAGATATAGCCATGACTTCCCTTGGCAACAAATAGTATTCCAGCTTTGTACATGCATGAAACAGGGACAACCATAGGTTCTCAATAGGTTGTACCTAGTTTCTAGATTTTTTAGCAACCTATCTAAGTAGTACAGAGTCCACTTGGTCTTATCTTCAACATCTTAGGCTAGAAGGCTATCGATGGAATGTTGGGAGGTTGATACATACAATTTCAATGGTCTTGCCATAGTGGGAAGAGCAAGAACTAGCGGATTTGCTTGGCACATTTTAATCTACTCAAAGGCATCTTACTATTTGTTCCCCTATTAAAACTCTTCAGCCTATTTTACCTTATGTAATGGTGAAAATGCTTTTAGTTTCCCTACCGAATTGGCAATAAATCTTCACATACAATTAATGTTCTCAATTAAGGTTTGTAATTCTTTAATATTTGATGGGCGCTAGTCTCTAAGACTACTTTTGCCTTATTTTTGTCTACCTTTAATCCTTAGTAGTGAACTAGGAATCCTAAGAAGTTATCGACTGCAACTTCAAAGTTACACTTAGCTAGGTTCATTTTTAGTGAATGCTTTCTCATTCTTACAAAAACTTCTTCCAAATCAACTAAGTGTTCCTCGAAGATAGCCAACTTTACAACATTATCAATATATACTTCCATGGATTTTCCTATTAATTCATGAAAAATGGTGTTCATCACCCTTTGATAAGTAGCCCTGGCCTTTTTTTAGTCCGAAAGGAATGACTACTCACTCAAAAATGCCTATGGCTCCAGGGCAATGAAATGTTGTCTTATGAACTTCGTTTTCAGCTATAGAGATTTGATTATTAGCAATAATGTCAACTAACATATCTGCAATAGACATTATATACTTGCCTTTTGGAGTGGCCAAAAATTTAAATTTCTATAATCTATACAAATTCTAACTTGGCCATTCTTTTGAATCATGGAAAGTATCTTAGCTAAACACCTACATATCTTGTAGTCCTAATAAATCTAGCCTTTAGCAGGCATTCTATCTCTGACTTAATCTTTGGTAATAGCTTTGGCTTAAACATCTTTGGTTATTGCCTATAGGGCTTAAACCTGGCTTGACTAGCCATTGATGCTCAACTAGTTGCCTTGATAACCCTGAAATCTCATGATAATCTCATGCGAAGTAGTCCTTATACTATGTTATCAATGTAGCCGGCTGACTACAATTTTCCTTATTTACCAAGTTGCTAATTTTTATCATTTTTTGCTGTGTTGTGATGTCCAAATTCACCTTACTAAGTGGATCTTGTGACTCAAAAGTGGGTACTTTTCTCTACATATGTGTGGTTGTAGGGCACTATTGCTCCAATTCTTCTTCATCTTTCTTGACTAACTCTTGCTAAAAGATGTATTCTTCAATATGATTCTCAGTAGAATATAGAATCAGTCATTGTAGAATGGCTTGAGCTTGTTGCTTAGAATTCATTATCTATTATCATTTCATCAAGTCGTGGAGCATCTTGGTATTCAATTTGGAATCCACAACTAGCAATGTGGACTTTTTGTATTGGGTCACCTAAAATGAACTCTAGAGGAGCAAATTCAGGGTGGTAACAAATGGCTTCAATTGCCTTCACATCACCTTAGAAAGGCCTCTGGTTAGCCTCTACCACTTCAAGATTACTTGTTTGGAGTGAATCCAATCCCTACCTAGTAATAATGAGTATCCTGATTTTGTATCTGCTATAAAGAATATTGTTGGTATGGTTTTGGTACCCACTATTAACTCAGCTACATAAAAACCCAATGCTTTAGTGCTTTCTCCTGTGAAGTTGGTCATCTTAATGTTGGTATCTTTTAAATTGCTAAGTAACTTTCTCAACTTCTTTAAAATCCCTACTGACATTACATTCATGATGGCATCCCCATCAATGAGTACTCAAGTAATGGGCTTACCATCTATATATGCCTTGGTGTATAGTGGTTTCAAATGCCTCATGTGTATTTTTTTTTAACTTTATTTGCTCTTTATTAGTCGGTGCAAGCTCCCTTTTGTCATCAGACAATATGGCCATTCTACTAACTATGCTATCACATCTCCTTATAGTTGTTGAAAACCTTGTTCTTCTTTAGTTGCTAACTTTGCAAAGAGGAGCCCTATGGTTGCTATAAAAGTTCCTTCTTTTTGTGGATCCTTCTTTTGCTTATAATTGCCACTTTTGGTAGCCATTTCACAAAGGCTCAATAGTTGGATTCTTTTTACCATTGTGATCTCAAAGCCATTAGGCGAGAGGTCAAAGGCTCTTATTAGTTGAATAGCATGTCCTCATGCCAATCTACCATCTCCATCTTATAGGAGTATTGTTGTGCTTCTAGATTGCAAGGGGTATCTTGGAATAACTACGGATCTGCAGGTACCATCTTTATTTCTGCTCCATTCCATAACTAGAGTTCTTGATGGAGAGTTGAGGGAACACATTGTAGGTTATGAATGCATTATTCCCCAGGTATGATGGAATAAGGAGTAAGTGTGTTTATTACGATCAAAATGGTCATTATGTATCTATTTCCTACTACCAATTTGGCTATCCATGCTCCTTAGGGTGCTATGGTTTGTCTTGTGAAATCGATCAAGGTAATGTTTGTTGCAAGCAAAGCCTTTCTATTTTAGCCAACTTGTTAGACTATGGTAAGAGGCACAAGATTGAATAGTGAACTTGGAGCTACCAAGACTTGGTCAAAGGTATGCTCTATCAGAGTTGCTTGGATGTAGAGAGACCTTAAGTGGTCACCTTAGACCCAGCTACCCCTCTGTAGGTGATGACTTTTAACTCAAGGTCTGTTGGAACCTATTTTTGGAGAGGTCCTTTTCTTCTAATTTCTATGGACAACTATCATTCCCTTGAAAAGTTATTTGGCTTATTCCTACCAATTATGGGGCTATGAGGTTTTCACCAAACTCTAGTAAATCATCAGCATTAAGAATGTCATCCTGTAGGTTCTCTGCATACTCTTATTCCCTTATGAAGTCTCTTGTTGGGCTAACATTTTGTCCATATCAATCTCCAGGAGTAGATAAACCACTGTCCTATCCAATTGCTTGTTTAAGTCAGTAGCCTTCACCTTTCTAGGTGAGGTTAAAGAGGATATAACAAGGTCCCTGTCTACTTTTTTTGGCTGTCTTAATTGACCTATTATGATGCAGCCTTCTTTTTTGAGATTTGGACAATTGGTTGTTGTCTTCGAGGTCCCTCTTTCTTGTTTGGGATGGTGATTAATCAACCATTATCTCTTGTTTGTTTATGCCTTAGGCTTTAACATCTCTTTCTCAACCAATGTTTTTGGCTCTGTTGGTTATCTTTATAGTAGTCTCCTTTCCTTTGAAGTCCATTTACACCGTTTTTTATTTTTCAGGCAGAAGGTCATCTGTGACCTTTGTAAGTGTGGTATGTATCTTCCTTTGTACTTTCTTTTATTCTTGTTTCTTAGGACTTCCCAATTATTGGCTAACATTAGGCCTTCATTTGGGTATTTCATCTGGATATTTTAGCTTATGGGTTGCAGGGTCTTTGCCTTTTTTTGAAAATTCTGGTGAAAACTACAGCCTGTTAAGCACATTGGAGTTTAATAGCTATGGCCTTTGGTCCAGATCCATTCTAACTTTAGATTTTGGTATCTATTTTAGCTTAGAGGCTTTCTTCTCCACTTGCTTGCTCATTTTTTTTTCATTTTCTTTTTACTCTTTTTCTTGGTTTGTGATTTTTTCACCTTAACTTCTTGTTCCTCTTCCTTAAATGTTATGAACACCATAGTTACCATGGCTAATGGAAAAGGATCTGTATCAATGATCATGTTCCTTGTTTTTTCTTAGTTAGTTTAAATCTTTTTTCCTCAATCACCTTCTGGATAACACTTCTAAATGTATTACAATTATTGGTGAAATAGGTATAAGCATTATGTCATTTGTAATATTTATATTTTGAACTTTTTTCGAGGGAGGTGGGTTTGTGCCACTAGGGAATTTGCTTTACTTGTCTTTTGTAACCCCCCGATTTTTCTGTCTAAGCGAAAATGACCAAAATACCCCTGAGATTATTTTCCACCTGGAATTTGAGAATAACCAACCCGGTAGTCCTTAGAAAGGGAATATATGTGAATGAATAATGATTAGAGTAGAAAATCTCATTTTCTGAGGTTTCGGGTCAAAATGACCAAAATATCCTTATAGCGTTTTTACGCGGGTATAAGCGCCGTTTGAGCCCAAAAACTTTCTAAAAGGTTTAGAATGATATTTTTATGTGTATAATAATATCTGTTTAAGTCCCGGTGGTCCCAGGCTATTTTTGTGCAAAATTACAATTTTGCCCCTAGAATAGTGTTTTTGAGCTTAATGATGTAATTAAGGAAACCTAAGCAATATTAAGCTCTAATAGAAGATTAAGTAATTTTCATAATTATTCTAGAGTCAAAATAATTTATTAAAGTTAATTAGAACCTAAGATTGCTTAGTTACACCTTAATCTTTTCTAAAAATCAAGATTCTTTGTCATGGAATCTTGAATAATGTTTTCTTTCTCCAATTCCTTAAATTAAGGAATTGTGTTTGTGCACATTCATATTATAAAATGAGTTTTAATTTAGCTAATGAAGCAAGACCACTCCTAATCATGTTTTAATATTCCTAATTACACAATTACCTCACCTAAACACTTTCTTACAAATTCCTGATCAAAAGTTTAATAAAAGAAACACCTAAACACATCACTAAACCACAATTAGATGAAATAAATCCCTCCCCCTTGGCTACATCATGGCCGAACCTTCTCCTCCTCATTTCCCACATGTTGAATTTTTTTTCACTCCAAGGCCATGCTGACACCATACCTAGGCCTTACCTTGAAAATAACCTTGAACCATACCCACCATACTTCAAACCATGCCTCACCATGCTTCAAAGAAAAAACCTGTCACCTCATGTTCCATGAGGAAGCTCACGGCCAAGCACCCTCCTTTATCCTTCATTGTTTTGTTTTTCTATAAATACATATGCAAATGAACTTGTAAGAACCTTTAGATCATTTGCTAAGTGTAAGTTCCAAAGCATTCTTGCAAGTTCTTTCATTTTCTCTCAAGTTCTAAGAGTTCTCATCTTCTTCATCCTCCTCCTTGAGCCACCATATTACAACCTCAAACCACTACACAATCACCTTAAACCACTATCCAAACACTAAAGCATCCTTTCCCAAATACAAGCTCACACAAAACACATTTCCTTTCCTTTTTCCTTGTCTTGGCCAAAGCATCACCACCACCTTGAGAGGAGTTTTTCATCTCATCCTCACTTCAAGAACCAAGTTTTCATCTTCATACTTGGTAGGGGTTTTGTTTCAAAAGCTTTTCTTTTATTTGATATGAAAAAGTGCTAGTTTCCTCTTGGTTCAAACTCTTTTTCTCTCTTTTTGTTTTTGGTTATGGACTTGGTTTTTGAAAGGAAAATCTTGAGCTTGATGATGAGGTTTCAAAATAATGGTCTTATGATTCTCATTTGAGAAACCTCTAAAACTTGGAACTTGTTTTTAATCTTGAAACACTTTGGTTTTCCTTTCCTTTTCTTTTCCTCTTGGTTCGATTTTTCCTTTTCTTTTCCTTTTGAATTCGGTTCTCATTTCCTTTCTTTGTACAAAGCGATGAAAATGCTAGATAGCTCACATAATGTTTACTTAAGAAAATATGTCACATGATTTCAAAAAGCTCAAAGCTTACCTTGTCAACTTTAAAATAAAGAATATGGTGTAGTTTACTCTAGATATATTTTGTTTCAAGAAATGTAGTTATTTATTTGATCTCTTGGTTCATTTTTCCTTGAGCTTGATGATGATGTTCAAACCATGAGGTTTCTTTGGAACATTGGTACAAAGAACTCTAAAGCTCACTTTGTCTTACTAGATCAGTGTTGGATTGAGATTATTAATGCTCTTCTAAAAGTCTTGTATGAGCTCTAGTTAGATTAAAATGAACTTGCACTCATATTTATCTTTATGTCAACACTAAACTTCCAAGAATAAAGAATAAGCTTGCATTCTCATGTTTATATTTCAAGTCATCACTTAAACTTTAAAGATAATAATGAGTTGCATCTCATATTTATTTTATGCTTACACTTCATAATGAAGAATAAAACAAAATGCATAGCATATTTAATTTTATGTCATCACCTAAAGAACCTAGAGTTCAACGACTTGCCCATTTTATCTCAAGAGAAGTTTGGAAAATGAAAATATTTTTATGAGTGTGATTTCGGTCATGTGATGGAAATGGACTTAGCATAAGTCACATCTAGTCACAAGGGCCAATAAACTATGTTTTAAAAATTTTCTCAAGCATAGGTGAACTTATAAAGTGTTATAAATATGTTTTTATGTTTTAAATCTCAACTATGAGTAAAATTATATAGCTACTGCCCTTACTCATATTTTTATGATTTTTATGAAATAAATTAGTTTCTAAGAAAACTAGTAACTTATGTGCACTTGAAAATGTGATTTTATGCAATTGTCTATGCTTTAAATTTTGGCCACTGCCCTGGGCTTTATAGCCACTGTTTGATGCTGATTTTATAAGTTAGAATATGTAAAAATTATGTTTGAATGAAGAAAAAATTATTTGATAAGTGTTAGGAACAATACGTAACTAGAAAGGATTAGAAATGTGAGTTTTAGAAACCTTAGAAACTAAAATTATGGATTCTATTTCAGCATGTTTAAAATTAGTAATAATGATTTATAATTAGTGTATATGTGTAGGAATCCCTCATAATTGGTTTAGGAATTAATCTTGGTACATTAGGAAAAGACGAAACTTAGAAAGGGTCAAAGTTATGATTCCTAGATACCTGTAATTGTGAAACATAGATTCTGAACTATGCTGTTTAGAATTGATCATAATCATAATGATTAGTAAGAATTATTGGTAATGTTTCCCTAAGTGTATAAAGGGTTAAGAGCGGATATTAGATTAATTGGATTTTAAGCTTAAGATCTATGATGCTGTGATCTTATAATTGTTGTGCTATGATGATGTGTGATGCATGTGCTATGATGAAACTGTTTATATGACTTTAGTAAATTATCCTAAAATGTGGTATTGAATGTGAAAGTACATGCATTATGAGTTCTTGTGGCATAAAGCAAATTTGAAAGAAATTTCGTTTACAGCAGTCATGCTGCCAAATTTCCATCAAATTTGAGGACTTGAGAATGTTTTTGGAAAACTCCATGAGATGCGTCCTGGGTAACACTGGTTTAGCTGAGCACCCCCAGGAATATAAAAATGAGATTTTAAATATGACATAATACTAAGACACATTTCTCCCGCTCCGGTGGGGAGGAGGCAAATCCATGAGGGTATTGACATCGAGGTTGCCAAAGCGGACAATTCATTATGCACTTGATGCCAATAGAGTGTTTCAAAGAAGGAAATATTCCGATGGACTCCCCGAATTAAAGGTTATGATAGGTGATCCTTATGCCCCTTAGCCCGGACTCTAGAAGTCGAAATTATTATGTTTACGTTTATCATAGGATAAGTAAGAGCTAGTGACGACTAGTTAATGTATGAGCTCATAACCTAGATGATGTTTTAGGGTGGCCCCATGATGCTAAGTATGAAGTTTTAATGTCACACGGTTGAGAAAAGAGGAAAGTTTCACATAAAAGATTATATGCCACTTTATGCCACTTATGTGTTTCTTGATGTTGTGTTTTATTGATTTACTTGCCAATGTATTATCATGCATTTATGCTTTGCTATGTTGCATACATAACATTAAGATTCATTCTAAAATGAACGAACCTTGGTTAATTATGTTTAAAAACCTAAAAATGAACTATGTGTATGCTCACCTCTTTACAATAAACCTAAGGATGCTGACGATGTCACTTAGATAGGAGGTTTCCTACAGAGATTCTTTAGTAAGATTCTCACTCCCTTTCTTTCTCTCGTTCTTTCCCATCACGTCTTCATATTCAGATAGCGACCTTCATGCTGTTCATTGACACTCCCACATGGGAGGTTCGCTATGACCCCGAGCATTGGTCATACCATTTTGAGGGGCGTCAAAGTTTTCATGTACGTAGGAAGTCCTTTTGCACACCTAGTACACAGCTACCGGTTCTCCCGGACATCCCCCTATGGTGACGACATGGTTTTTGAGCGCACTCGGATTGGCAATGAGAGGATCCTCTGTACGCATACAACTGCATTGGCCATACGTGACTTCTGTAACGCCCCGATTTTTTCTGCTAGAGTGAAAATGACCAAAATGCCCCTGAGGTCATTTTTGGCCCGGAATTCGAGGAAAGCCGGTCTAGCAGTACTCGAAGGGCAAACTCAATGTTGGAAGGGGATTGGATGACTTGTGTACCTTCCCGGGATCGAAAATCTCGTTTTTCGAGTTTTCGGGTCAAAATGACCAAAACGCCCCTGTGGTGTTTTACCCGTTTGCAAGTTCCAGATGAACCCGAAACTTCTCCAGATGATTTTAAAAGGCGTTTTTATGTAGACTATGACTTTAGTTTTGGTCCCGGAGGTCTAGGGCAAAATTAGTGCAAAATTACGGTTTTACCCGTAGTTTCGTGTTTTTACGCTTAATCATGTGATTAAGCAAACCTAAGCAATATTAGGCTCTAATCGAAGGTTAATTAATTTCCTTAATTAATCTTGAGTCAAAATAATTTATTAAAGTTGATTAGAACCTAAAAGTGCTTAATTACAACTTAAAATCATATTTTAATTTCAAGACTCCTAGTCATGGAATCTTGAATAGTGTTTTCTCTTTCCAATTCCTTAAATCATGGAATTGTGTTACACATTGTTTATTCATAAATGAGTTTAAAATTCTTTAATGATGTATGAGCACTCCTAATCTTGTCATAAAATCCTTAAAACACATTCTTAGTTTCCTAAACTTAAGCTTAATTATTCCTAACCTTGTACCTAAGGTAATATAAATTTAAACCTATCATTAACACACAATTTGATGATCAAAACCTCTCTCCCTCCATGCTGTCTGGTTTGGCCGAAGCTCCATGCCCACCATATGCATCACATGTTCAATTTTTCAACACTCCAAGGCCATACCTCAAGTCACATACACTATACCTTGTCATAACTTTCAATCAAGCTTGATTTTCCAAGTAAATAACTAATTAAAATAGCCCATTTTCTCCATTTATTTGTGGCTGGAAAAGTTCCAGCCATGCATTGTTTCTAGAAGCCTAATTTCATTAAAATTGATAGGAAATTAACTCACATCAAGCCATACTTTGTAGCATAGCTTCCATACTTCAAACCATGCTTGAATGACCTTGTGTAAGAGATATTTTTCTCTCCCTTTTCCCCCTCAATGCTACGGCCAAAGGCTTCCCTTGTGAGCCCATGGTTTTATTTTTCTATAAATAAGATGCTTGTGATAGCTTAGTTGCACTTTGAAGCATTTGCTAAGTTTAGAATTCTAGAGTTGTCTTGCTAGTTCTTTTCTTTTTCTCTCAAGCTTCAAGAGAGTTCTTCCTTTCTTTCCATCTTCATCTTCTTCATCTCTTCATCATCTTTCAACCTTGAAACACCACCCCATAGCCTTGAACCATCATCCAACCTCTCAAACATCACACCTCAAACACAACCTCACTTGAAACACAACTCCAACCTTCTTGTTTCCTCTTGGCTGAAACCATCAAGCCCCAAGGAGGAGCTCATCATCTTGTTTTTCTTTTCAAAAGTTCAAGCTTTGTGTCTTCACTTTAGGTAGGGATTTGCTTTTCAAACTTGTTTTGCCCAAGAATGTGTTCTTCTCTAGTTTTCTCTTGGATTCTTTTTAAACTTTCCCTTGTTCTTCTTTTCCTTTTCATTTCGGCCTCTTGGCCTTGAATATGAGTATGATAGCTTGATGATGAGAGTTTCTAGATGATGACCTTGTGTTCATCTCAAAGAAACCTCTAAAGCTTGAGTTTTCCTTTTCTTATAACTTCATCTATATGATATCTAGCTCACATGGTTTTTCAACTTAAGAAAATTAATCTAAGGATTTTTAAAAGCCCAAACCTACCCTTGTCAACCTTAAAGTTGGCCGGCACGTTCTAGAGATCTTTCTCTAGATAGGGGTTTTGGGTATTTAATAAAGAACATGACTTAGTTTCACTTTCTTTTTCTTTTGTAAGGTTTTCGGTTTTGGTATTTTGATCCTTGAGATTTTGTTTGGTTTTGTTTTGGAAGTTGTTTACTTGAGCTTGATGATGTTGTTCTAGAACCTCATAGTTCTTTTGAGAACTTGGTTCAAGAACTCTAAAGCTCTCTTTGTAATGAGATATGTGTTGGGTTGTTATCTTGTTAAAGTCTTGAATGAGCTCTAGCTAACCATAAAATGAACCTTGCATCATGTTTACTTTTATGCCTTGCATATCATGTTTATTTTCCTTGCTATCACTAAGTACCAAGATAATAAAGGGACTTGCATTATCATGTTTATCTTTCAAGCTATGCATTATCATGTTTACATTTCAAGTTCTCACCTAAATATCAAAGATAATAATATGATGCATCTCATATTTATTTTATGCTCTCACTTTACTTTCTAATGAAAGCTAAAACAAGTGCATGAGCATGTTTATCTTTATGCCATCACTTTAATAAACCTAGAGCTCAAAGACTTGCCCATGGTTGTCTCAAACAAAGGTCTAAAAATATTTATTTCCTTTGGTTCACATTTCAGCCCTAAGAAGTTTTGATGTTTCCAAATATTGAAAACTATGTTTCATACTTTTTCTAAGCTTTTATGAGTACAAGGAATATGTAGAACTAAGTTTTATGAATTTAGGACCTCTTGAGACAAAGATGAATTAGTCACTGCCCTCTTAAATATTCTTATGGTTTTAGATGTTAAAAATGTTTATAAATGAGTTTTGAAAGTTTTTTTAAAAAAAAGGTTCCAAGAGAAATTAGTATTTTATGTCCTTTAGAAATTGTGTTTTATGCCTTTATGGAGAGTGTTTGTTTCGGTTCTACCTTGCCATTATTTTGCCACTGTATGAGCTGTGTTAATGATGATAATATGCTTGAGTTTGAGTATAATTAATGGTAAAGCTCATATATGAAAGATAAGAGAAGTTAGAAACTGGGAAAGAATTAATTTGAGAGTTCTAGATCCTTTAATGTTTGAATTTTCTGGATTCTGTCCAGCAAGGTTTAGTAATGCTAATCATGGATTTAAATTATTTTAAATGTGTAGGAATGCCTCATAAATGGGTTAGGACTTGATCTTGAAGCCTTAGGAGCAAACCGGACTTAGAAAGGGTCACTGTTGTGACTCCTAGATACCCGTAAAGTTAGGATTATAAATTCTGCATCCTTGAGGTTTAGAGATATTCTTGATCATAGTGTGAGGTGAGAAATACTTAGTTATAACCTCATAGGTACCCAAGAGATTAGGTTTGATGATTAATAACTTAGAACGTGAGTTAAGGACCTTAAGGGTCAATGCATAAGACATTAAAAAGTCTTGAGTTTTATGATGCTTATATTATACATGATACATGAGCTTTATCTATGATAAGTTTGATCGGTGCTATGAAGAAGTTTATATGATGATATGCTATACCTCATAAGATATGTTTGTATGATCTATATGTTTTCATGGCATAAGCAAATTTGAGTAAATTCGGTCTACAGCCATCATTCTGCCGAATTTCCATCAAATTTGAGGACCCTAGAGAAAGGTCCTTTTTGAAAATCATGAGAACTTAAATGTGACACAACACTGAGACGCCTTCTTGGGTGACACCGGTTTAGCCGAGCACCCCCAAGAAAACAAATCCGTGAGGGTATTGACATAGAGCTTGCCAAAGCGGACAATACTACTATGCACTAGTTGCTAGTAGAGCGTTTCAAAGAGGAAATGACCCTAAGAGGTGATCCTTAATTTGCCGCCTAACCCGTACTTTAAGTCAGGATTATGTATGTTATGCTTATCATAGGATAAGTAAGAACTAGTGACGACTAGTTAAGGTATGAGCTCATAACCTAGAGATGTTTTAGGGTGACCCCATGAGATAAAGTTAAAGTTGAAATGTCACATATGCTATGAAAAACCAAGAAAGTTATTATGAGATTTATTCTTGTCAACTTATGCCACTATTATAATGTTTTTGTGATTTTGTTGATTAGTTTATCCTTATGACGCATTCATGTCTTAGTATATTTCATGCTTAGTCATAAGACGTATTGTAAAATATGATGGACCTTGGATAATTAATACTTTAGAAAACTAACTTAAAAGAAGTTTACCTGCATGCGCACCTTTTTAGAAATAAAACCCAAGGTTCCTGAGGATGTGATGATGTCACTTAGTTAGGGATTACCCTACTGAGAATTCTTTTACAAGATTCTCATTCCCTCTCTCTCTTCTTCTGTCACATCTTCAGATGACGACTTTCGTACTCTTCATCGACACCCCGACATGGGAGCTGCACCATGACCCAACACTCGGGTCATACCATTTTGAGGATCGCTGCACTGTCAGAGTATTTATGTTTATGGGACGACCCTTCGCGCACCCAGTACGGAGCTACCGCTTTACCCCGACTGCGCCCTACCATCATAACACGATTTTCGACGAGCTAGACCACGCGACGAGCAGATCCTCCGCATGCAGCCCGAGGTGTCAGCCGTACGTGACTACCCAGAGTACGTGCCCCGGACTCAGTATTCGGAGACGGATCCATCAGAGGACCCACCCTCGTATATGTACAGTTGGAGCTCTAGCCCCGCTCCCCCACCGATGAGAGCCGGGAGTGAGGAGACGGTGATTCAGCCGAGGTTAGGTCGTAGGCCATCCATGCGCCCCCGCCGCGGTGAACAAGCTCCGATGATCCGCACGACCACTCCCACCGAGATTCGCCAGTGGATCGATTCCACCCCTCAGTACTCGGACCAGCAGGAGTAGGTGTATAGGATGGGTAGTAGTTAGTGCACACACGCCACATAGTTTAGGACAAACCTTCTTTTGTATATGAGGTTGTCTACTCTAGGTGCACATGGGTATGGGTGTTGCTTTTATGATTTCCTTGTATTTGCTTTTCGGTTGTATTTCGTTCTTCTATGTACCGAATAGTCCTGCCTTTTGGTAGGCACATTATCTATATATATAATCAGTTGATGTATCCATGTTATTTATCTGTTTTATTATGATTTGCTCATATGACTTGTATGAATTCCCATTCAAAGAATCATGCGTGGCTCTCACTTTGGTTTTAATTCAAAAAGAAAAATTTTACCCATATTTCCACTAAGTATTTTCAAAGTAAAAGATGAAACCAAGAGGTAATATTCTAAGGATTAACCTGAATACATACTAGTAGTATTAGGTTAAGAATCAGGGTGTTACAACTTCCCTGACTACGTGCCCCGTTCACAATTATTGGGAGCTGACCCCTCGGAGGACCCACCGACCTACTTGTACAGTGAAAGCTCTATCCCCACTTCCCTGTTCATAAGAGAGGAGAGCGAGGAGACCTTAACCTAGCCAAGATTGGCCCGAAGGCTGGCCATGCGCCCCTGTCGTGGAGCACACATCCAGCCACAGTGCATGCCCACTCCTGCCGAGTTACGTTAGTGGATCGGTTATGTCCCATCCTTTCCAGGACCGCAGCTGTAGAGACCTTTGGGGAGTGTTAGTGCACACACCACACATATATTAGGATAAATCTTCTTTGGTTCTAGAGGTTATCCATTTCAAGTGCACTAGGGTAGGGGTGTTCTTCCTTTATGCTTTCCGTTGTATTTCATTTCAGTTGTATTTGTTTTTCTGTTGTATCGAACTCATCTTGCCTTTCATAGGTGGGCAGTTATTGTATTAATGTAATATTATATTATCGTTGGTGTGCACTTGTATGAAGTTAATTTATGTTCTTATCTTGTGCTTTCTTTTGTATGTGTTATGCTTTATGATAACAATCGTTTACGATATGCGCGGCTCTTACTTTACCATTATGTTTCAAAAAAAATTTTACCCGTATTTTCCGCTAAGTATTTTAAAGAAAGGATGAAAGTAAGGAGTAATAAATTAATGATTAACCTAAATACGCTTTAGGAGTATTGGATTAAAAATTAGGATGTTACATCTTTAACTAGATATTCAAAGATTTGATTAGCCTTTATGATATCAAACAAATACGACTCCTATTTCTCAGCCTTAGCCTTTTCTTTACCTTTAGCTAGTGTAAGAGCAAGGCATGTGTAGGGCTTACTCCCTAGTAACTGGGCTACCATGACCTCAACCAATAGAGTAGCTTCTTTTACTTGTCCTTCAGCCTCATCGACTAAGTTATGTTCCACGATGGCCATGATTTGAGATCTTCTAGGGTGTGCATACCTTTTCTATTTCTCTATGATGAATTGCTTCATCTTAGTAACCTTCCAAGAAAGTTGGGCTAGATCAGAGTATTCTATCATAATTAATTTTTACTTTAGTACAAGATTCATGTTGTTCACAACTATAAAGGTGCAATCATCCTCAGGTAAGTAAAGGCTACAATGAACTCTGGTTTATCAAAAACGTTCCAAAAATCCAATTACTGGTTCATTGGTCTTTTGTTTTATTCACATGAGGTCCAAGACAGATGTCTTTGGCCATGGCTTATAGAACCTGTCATGGACAATCCTTTCTACCTCAACCCAATTTCACATTGAGTTGGGTGGCAAAGAAGAATACCATGAGAAGGCCATGCTTGTGAGGGACAAAGGGAACAGTTGTAGCCTCCAACAGCCATTCTCGCTAGCCATTGTACACTATGTTATTAAGTGACTGACATGTTCCATGGTAGGCTTGCCATCTTCCTAAAGAGTGTTGTGAAATCAGGTGTTCTAAATCCCCTAAAGAATGGTACTTGGTCCACATAATCAAGGTAAGATTTCCTATACACTGGTTATTCTAAAGGTTTCAATTAGACACCAAAGTAACGCCTTATGGTCTTGGCCAAGGGATGAGGATCTACTGCTAGGGGCAAAAGGTCATATCCCATGGAGATAATCTTTTTGCCCTTATTTGGGTTAACCCCTATTTTGTGACTACATTGGTTAAGGATTAGGTTCCAAATTTCCACAAGGGTAATATATTGGAGGATGGGGGTTTGCCTCTGCAACCTTATAGGGTTGCTGCGCCAGCAATAGATACCTTTAGACAAGTAGTGGAGGTAGTGGCGCATGCCAAGGAGTTTCTGCCATTGACTGCCTCATTGGTCTAGGATTTGGTTGTAGCCCAAAGAAGTCATTTCAGAAGGCCTTATAATTTCAACTCTAATAGCCGGATGGGGGTGATATACTTGGGTACCCTTCATGCCTATAGAGGGACTATTTGTAGGTTGCCTCTTAAGGATATGGACATTGCCATAATTCAAGGGAGGCCACCCCCAACACCTGCCAATATATGGCACTTTTCTTACTATGTGAGTATCGCCATAGTACTGATCTAGCAGAGGATTATGAATCTAACTGCCTTAACTAAATGCAAGAGTAGTTTGTAAAATGTATTGGACCATTGGCCTCACAATGTCACCTAGCTAAGCCATTAGTTGATACATAAAGTCGTGTATGCCCTCATCAATTTGCCTTCTGATGAAAGATATTGTCATCATGGCTTGTCCTTCACCTTCCTCTCCCACAAGGGTAGTTGATAGGGATTGGGAGGTCATAAGCGACTTGATTAGAGTGACAAACTGACTACCTTATGTTGGTGTAACATGTTGTGGTCCTATCATGCTACTTGGTTGTGCTGATGCCTCCAATGGCATCGATGGGACATGGATGGACTAAGTCACAATAGCTACACCCTATATTAGGGTAATGTTTTGTGGTCCTACCATGCTACTTGGTTGTATTGAGACTGCAAATGGCATCAATGGAATAGACCAAGTTATAGTGGCTGTAAACAGTGATCATCTTGTAGTCACCCTTGTAGGGGAAGTCGGTGTTGTGCATACATTGCAGGCTAACTCGTGCTTGTTAGAGCCATAGCACGTGGCCAAGGTTGTGATACAAAAGTCATTCAACTTTTCTTCCTGACCACAAATTCATACGCCAAATATGGTCCAAACCAAGAGATGGGAACTTCTTAAAATTGATCTTGGAAGTCCCACTAGGCATGCCAAAATATGTTTGATCTAAGTTGAATTAGCTAAGATTGACTTAATTCTATCAACCCAAGAATGTAAGAAATCACATGAAATAAGGCAATTTGTGCTAAAGTCAAAGATTAAGACTTTAGCTTATGGGTTATCTAAATCACTATAGAAAGGCTTTGGGTAAAATCATATTAGGAGAAGTAAAAATGAAAAATGAAAGTAACTTATATTAATGTAAGGGAGTGATACATAAAATATTGAAAGAAAAATGTAAATAAATAGCTAATTAATTAGAGACTTGTAGCGTGTTCTATTTACACAAATAATCTCATATTTATAATCCATTAGCTAAGCCTTATGTATAATCATAGCTGCTTTTATTTTTTAGCAATCACCAGTTATGTCTCTATATACGTTCTCAATAATAGTATCGTTAAACCAATTTTCCTTTGAATCGCGTAGGCCCGATTCTTCAGCCATTGCTTTCTTTTTATTTGGGCTTGCATTTCTTCATTAAGCCCAATCCTTTGTTTAGCCGCGGTAGCCTCTAGCTTTCATATTTGGGCCTATGCTAGTTAGCCTAATAATTATGAGTGCCCAATAGTTATAGGTGTAGCAGTGGCTCCTCCTTTTCTTAGATTAATATGTTTATGTTAATTGCTAATTTGTTGTTGGCTAATGATAGGAGGTCTTGATGTCAATGATCATGAAGGTATATATCTAACTAATAACAACAATTTGAAAAGAAAAAGGAAATAGTGTCCGACATTTATGGTATACAATTAAAATTAGAGAAATGATAGTTGTATTCATGAAGTGTGGGATATCATGCTGACTCACATACCATCTACCACTGAATGAGGTGTGGACTTTATTTGAATGGGGTCCATGTCTCATCCAATGGTGGATGGAGTGTGAGTCGGCACGGTGTCCCACATCTCATGAGTACAAATAACACTACTTTCAAAATTATTGCTAAATAAGATAATAGAGGATTCTTCTTGCATTTCACATGGAATTATGAACAATAAAGGAAAAATATTTTAAAAACTAAATACTTAAAATAGTTACTCAAAAATAAATTAGATGCAAATTAATCTATCAGAATTTGAAAATTTCATATTAGTTATTTATATTTTTAAAAAGAAATAAATTAATCTCTATATATATATCCATATTTTTTTTTAATTGTATAGACCTATATGAAATAACTAATTTTTTTTAAGATGTGAAAAAATAATATGAGATTTTCAAATTCTGAAACTAATTTGTGCTAATATGTTTTGAAAAACCATTATGGATATTTAGTCAACTTTAAAAGTAGACCCACGCTAATAAAGATAGATTAGGTTTTACGATATATGTGGCATGCAGCTATACTGCATTGAGAATAGTATACTAATAAGAGAGGACATTAAGGGGAATAAAATAAAAATTGAGAAATATTTTAAAAAGTTGACCCATCACACGGGCATAAAAATGGGATAAGTAGGGTAGACTCGTGACTCTAGTCAATTCTTGGGCTCCGGGACCGGTTCGGACTGGGCTTGTAAGAGTAGACGGTGACGTTTGGTAACAAGACAAAACTAGTTTTTATTTTCTTTCTCTATTTTGTCTCTTTCTTGAGCTCCCCCAACGTGTCCGAGAAGCAACCCCAATCAAACACAGTCACAAATGGACACTTTTGTTTTAGTTTTAATGTTTGTATAAAGCAATGATTTCACAATTATTTTTAGGGTAATCCTATGGAATCCAAGATAAATCTACGGTTTTGAAACACTTGTTCACATGGATCAGTAAGAAATATTTATATAAAGTTGTAATATAGATATACAAATTTTTAAAATTTATTTTTATAAAGTAGTACTTAAAGAAATAAAATTTATAAGTAAATCTTTTTTTTGGGGTAAAAAATAACTCTTTCTTGAGAGATTATATTATTATACTTTTATCTTCTCTACTATTAAAGTATATATTTTCCTTATCTAAACAATTAAGATAAGCTGCACTTTAATTTATTTTTGAATTTTTTAGTTCTCTATTTTCACACATTATAATTTTATTTTTGACCAAAATAAGTTTTATTAAAAAATAAATATTTTCGTTAATTGTTTACAAAATAAACTTGATGTGGCTTATAATGACATAAAATATTTATATATATTTATAATTTTATTATTACTGTATTCTAAGAAAACAAATAGTTGATTATAACATTAATTTATAATTTTTTAAAAATAATATTACATATTTTCTAAGCTAGCAATTTTTCTAATATTAAATTTTTTTATAGTGAAGTAGCAAAATTCTTCTTGTTAATTTCTTCATGATTCATCTTTGTGCAGCATATTAGTAAATATTTTTATTTTTACATGCATTTCTATAATTAATAATTGAGAAAAATGTAACTTTTGTTTTTGAAAAAATAGTTATTACAAATTATTGTTACTATTAATATTTATTTTCTTGTGCATGTTTGGGAAACTAAAAAAACAACTTTCATTTTTTTTAAAAAAAAGCTAATTTGAAAATATAAGTTTATTTGGATATTTTAATTCAATAATTTAATCTGTTCAAATATGGATTAAAAAAATTTGTTTTAGTAAAAAGATTGAAAATTGAAAATTTTAATTATTATCCACATATGCAACATGGATATATACCCAACCTGCTCTCACAAATGGTAATTTGCCACAAAAATTTATCTAACAATAATTTATAATTTATAATTCATACTCATTCACCACAAAGAAAATGATTATCTTTTAATAATCCAAACAACACGTATTAACTTAAATCACTTTTAAGCTAAAGTACCCAAATATAAATTGATTTTTAAGCAAGTGATTACATAAAAAAATGGTTATACAAATAAGCAATTATTAAAACAAGTTAATCTTATGGTTTCTTCAAACATGTTAATATATATATAGTAAAACTTTTAAAATTAAATTATATATATATATATATATATATATATATATATATAGCAAGTATTAACAAGCAATGTTTTAACTTGGCCTATTTAAGGTTAACTCACAGGCATAAAACCAATTTTTAATTTTTCTAAAATCAGAACTTTTAAATACTAATAGTCCATAAATTGATCAATCTAGAAGGTTTAACACAACAAACATTAGCTAGATAGTAATTGAAAAAATTACACACACCCTCTTTGAGGTTTCTTTAGAATAATTAGATATGTTTTATAAGGTATTTGGTGCATTTGATATATTGTACAAGTTTATCCCCAAACAAGTTCTCATACGTTAAAATGATGGATAACTTAACCAAATTTAAGAAGACAAGATTAGGCTTTAATAGTTTTTAATGTATAAGGTATACATTTTTTATATGATAATATAGAAGGCATGTATTACACTTGGTTTTTTAATATTTTATTATGATAAAGATTACAATAAATGAATAAAAATATTAAATTACTTGAATAATAAAAAATAAATATTTTTAAAAAATAATTTGAATAAATAATATCTAATTATTAAAAGTAAATATAAGTAAATACATAATATTAAGTAATAAACTACATTCAATCTAAAATGTAATTATATATTAAAAAGTATTTGAAACAAATGCAATTAATATGAAAATTACAAGTAAGAAATATTAAAATGTTAAGAAAAAAAATATTATATATTCTTTAGTTTTGCATTTGATGGAAATAAAAAATAATTGTTGAAACTATTAAAATGAATATCAAATAACATTTAATTTAAGAAATAATTTTATATAATAGAAATCAATGAAAAATTATAATACTAATGCTTATAAAATAATAATAATAAAGCTTTTTAATTTTTATTAAAATTCTTATCTCTTCAAATATGTCACAACTGCCTTTGTCTAAAATCAGAAACAATGAATTTAAAATGTGTAGGTAACTTTATCATTCAAATTTTACTTTAAAAATGAATTTAGCATTGTAGTTTTTAAAATTTTAAGGTGATTAATTTTAAAATAAAAATTTTAAAAATATGTTATCATAAACTAGCAAATTAACGTAATTTTAAATTAATTAAATTGGAATGTAAGAAAATTAATATTGTCAAACTCAATGATATTAAATAATATTATTATATAATTATTGTAAACTAGAGTAAATTTTAATTATAGAAAGTAATGAGTCGTATAATAATTAAAAAAATTGGATGGTAAATATTAATAGTTACGCTATTACATCAATGGAGATTTGCTCACTTGGTTGACTTTTCACTCATATATCACCATGTGTTAGGACGATTCTTAGACTTTTTCAATTGGTGGATAATCGTAAAGTACCTCTATAACCATCGATGAGTCCATAGATATGCTCTGATAATAGATTGAAGCGAACTTTCCTCTTAATCTAAACTTGTTTATAAAAGAAGAAGAGTCGCACTTTTACTTTTATGCATACTTAGATTGTTACGTTGAATAATTACAATATAGTTGTAATTTAGAATTTTAATTTTAAGAAGTTTTATTGAGGATTGACTTTAGAAAGATTTTGTTTTGAATGTAGCATGAGGTGTTAATAGCCTTTGCCTAAAAACTTTTTGATAACCCACTTTCTAAAAGCATGATTCTGGCTATCTCTTACAAGCTTTTGTTCTTTCTTTCAACAACCTCATTTTGTTGGGGAGTTTTAAGTGCAGAAAACTCATGGGAGATTCCATGTTTTTCACAAAATTCTTCAAAAACATGATTTTCAAATTCTCTTCCATGATCTGATCCAATAGAGGTTATTTGAGAATCCTTTTTCATTACAAACCCATTTTGCAAAAACCTTGAATCTTTTAGCTACCTCATCCTTAGAGGCTAGGAAAATAACCCATGTAAATCTAGAGAAATCATTCACTATGATAGACCACCTTTTTCCAGAAAGACTAGCAGCCTTGGTTAGTCCAAGAAGATTCATATGTAAAAGCTCAAGTGGGTTAGTGGTTGAAACCACATTTTTGTTATGAAAAGAAGCTTTGGTTTGCTTGCCTTTCTCAGAAAAATCACAAGCGGATTCCTTGTCATATCTAATCTTTGGCAAGCCGTTAACGAGCTTTTTTTGAGATAACTCAGAAATTAGCTTTATATAAGTATGTCCAAGCTTCTCATGCTACAATCACTTATCATCCATAAAAGGATGCACTTTAGAAGGTCATCCAAGGATAACACGTAAGTGTTATCAAATCTTTTACCAGATAAAATGACTTGTCTGGATGTGGGATTTACAAGGTTGCAAGTACTTTCATTACATAAAAAAAATATAACCTTGGTCACAAAATTGGCTGATGCTTATCAGATTGTGAGCGAGTAAAATATTAGAAGTTTGGTAAAAATCATTCTTACCAACATTTCCTATACCTGTGACCTTAGTTTTTCTTCTATCAGCAGATTTTACTAATCCAGAGTTCTTGGGTTTTAAGTTTTTAAAAAACCACTTTCTAAACTCGAGCATGTGTCAGCAGTAGCCACTATCCATGTACTGCTTGTTGTCTTCGTCAACAAGTGATTTTAGATACACTTGCAACAAAGACAATATTTAACGTAGGTACCAAGACTTCCTTGGGTCCTCTTAGGTTAGTTTCCTTTGGGGGAAGTTTCCCAACCTATTTAACAGATTTTTTTTTCATAAAATATTTGTCAGGTGGGTGTCCTTTTTTGTAGTAGAAATTACAAGATGTTTTGTTCTTTTCCTTCTTTGATGAGATTGTTTTACCTTTCTCATCCATTTCACTCTCATATCCTAATCATGTTCTTTGAAACTATGGCCTTTGACCTCCAAGCATTCGCTCAAGGTTCTTTGTGCCATTACACCATCTTTTGAAGGTTATATTTCAGAAGCTTTGAAGTTCTTTCAAGTTTAAAAATAATTTTATGAGCTTTTTGACTTTTGTCAGTGACTTCAACTTCTACGACTTTGAGTTTTACATTTAAAAACTTGTTTTCTCCTTTAAACTCTTCTTTCTCAAGCCTTAGGTGCTCAACATATATTTTTGCCTTTTCAAGTTCTGAAATTGAGATAGTGAGAGGATAGGGTCTGAGAATTTTCAAGCATTTCATCATACCAAGCTAGCAATCATCATAAGAAAGATCAAGTTTAGAAGTTAGTTTAATCTTTGGTTTTCCTTCTAAAGTGTAGCCAGCCATGAAGCACAAGTTTGCTATATCTTCAAGCTTGTCTTGGATTTCTACACCTTTTCCCCCCCTTTTTTGAATCACTCCAAGTAGCCTGCATTCCCTTATTCTTTGTGGGGAACTCCAAGTAGTCTGTCCAAGATCTCTTTTGATATGTCACAAGCAATGATTTTATCATATTCAGTTTTGCTTAGTGCATACGTGAGTAAGTACTTAGCCTTGGAGTTCAATTGAACTCTTGCTTTATGTTGCTTAGTCCACATACTCTTGGGAACTTCTCTAGAGGTGAAGGGTGCATCTTTAGTTCCTAAAACTTTTTCCATAGAAATGTAGTCTCATTCTTGAATGATCTCCCATAGGTCAAGGATTGTAGATTTAATGAACAATTTCATTATGTCTCTCCAATACGTATAATCTCCACCATCAAAGAATGATGGTCTGTTTATGGAGTGTCCTTCTGCTATGTAAATATTTTGTTCCATTTGTTCTTAAGATCTTTAACCTCTACAGATATTAGAATGCTTAACCTCTTGGAGGCCTGAGCTTTGATGCCAATTGTATGTTGAAAGTTCACGAGAAAGGGATTGAATCATGCTTTCACTTTTCTTTCCTTTTCTATTTTGAAAATTAAAACTAAAACAAATACTATCAAGTGTGAACTTGACGTGCAGGGAAATATTATTAGTAAGTATCAAAAAGTAACTTTCTAAACTGAAAATATAGGTATGAAAACTAACCTAAAGCTACTTTTTAGAGAAGCATTGATAATAAACATAGAACAAAATATAAAGAAGATTCATGGGAAAGAGAGATATTGCATAAGGGATTTTATACTGATTCGATCAACCTACCTACATCCAGTTCTCAACAACCTATTAAGTTCCACTAAACAACCCTTTCTTAACCCCTAAGAAAGTTATATAGTCTTTTAATAGCCTTCCCAAGCTATCTCATGTGACCAATAACATACTCTACTATCACTCCCTAGTAGTCTTTCACTAGCCTCTCTAAGTTACCTCACATTGATCACTGCTTGATCAGGATACAAAGATATTTGTAGGTTGGTTCACTCCAACTATCAAACACTTAAGTTTTTCTTAGGATGAAACAATGTATAATTTGAAAAACTTGATTTACTTCTTTCTAACGATTCTTCCTAAGAAGAGGATGTTATCTAATAAGAACTTAGAAAGAAGATTTTTACATATGCATAAATTGATTACAAGCAATAATAGCTTTACAGAATATGAAGGAGAGTTCTTGCGTTCTTGAAAGATTCGGTATAAAGTCTTGATGAAAAGTCTTAAGTTGTAAGCACTTGATCTCCTTTTATATTTGATCTTCTCATTTATGACAGTTGCCCTTGATCTAACTTCATAGTGACATGTGTTAATCTTCTTTTTGTGTCTTGAAAATGTAGTCTTGAAGAGTAGCTTGGCTGTGTCAGAGCCACTTTTGTAGTTGCAGTGACCATTGTTAAATAGAGGTTTTTGAGTCTATCTTCAGAAATTGCTTTTTTCTTGTTGAATGAGTTGTCCAAACTTTTTCTTCTAAAAGCTAGGATGGTTAACCAAGTTGAAAAGTGAGATGTCATTGTCATTCCTTGTCTGGGTTTGACTTTAATTTAAAATTTGAATTTTTCCTCCTATTCTGTAAAGTGCACCATTTAATAGTTAACATGGTTTCTAAAGTGTTGATTTAGTTTCTGGACTTTCCTTTGATTTTCATTGCTTCAATCAGAGCATGTTGGTGAATATATCATTATAATTGAAGACAGTAACCACACCTTGTTCAGAGTATGATGGAATTTTTCATTGTATATAAATTTCTAAAGATGAAAGCTACTTTATGAAGATTTGAAACTTGGCTTCTTTTTTTCAAGTCATTCCTTCATGCATTAAACATAATAACGTTCATTTCAAGGATTATTTTTTCACTTCATTTATGTTCTGAATCTCTTTGAATGAGATTTAACATGTTTACACATGATAATGTGAAAATAAAACTTATTCATGAAGTTGTATGCTAATGAGAATAGTCCTGTTTATGTACTTAATAAACTCAAGCAAATGATTAGTCTTCAAATAATTTTAACAAAATTGGTTCATTGTGACTCAAAACACTGAGTGCTAATGCTTTCTAAAGGGTTATGGTGTTAACAATCTATTCATACTCACAATTTATGCAGTCCAACAATCTCTGAAGATAATCATCCATTTCATAAAGAAGTTCATCATGTATATAAAGAGCTCAGAAAGTGTAGAAGCTAATCAGAAACTAAAGCATACATTAAAAAGTACACTTGCTCATGAGAAACTAAGGAATATTTGAATTTCAATGAAGTCAAAGGCTCATAAAGTTATGATTACAAAGTATCAACTTTATGCCTGAAAGTTCAGCATCACTAATAAAGTCTTACAAGATGATAAGTTTAGAAGCCACACTTTTTATGAGGAATAATTTCTGAAATACCTTTAGAAACAAAGGACAACAATTTTTTGCACTACAATAGCTATAACTGACATAGTTCAATACACATATCTAGAAGGCTAATCTTGGGACACAAAAAGATTAATTAACAAATGTCAATAGGAGAAAAGATAAGGGGGCAATAGTCCTATTCAAAACTCAAGTATAAAAGCGCAATGTCACAACCTGACTTGGATTATGACCAATACATGAGGAATCATATCTCCACGTAAGCCTCATGATCGCTGCATTTTACTATATGCATACATTATTTTTCATAAATACAAATTTAAAGCATAAAATCAATTTCTCTCATAGTAATTAATCTCTAATATAAATCTCTTGCTCTTAATTTTTTTTCAACAAAGATCGTTTCATAATCAAACACTGAAATCTAAAATCATGATACAAAATGTGAGTTGCTCTTTATACAAAATAAACCATGGAAACTACAACCATTAAATACAAAACATGCAAACTATCTTTATGGTCCGGGACCCTACCCACAATATATATTGGAGCACTTTATAGCTATACAAAATGCAAAAGGAATACTTCAGTCTGAAGTAAAGCTCACCCACAAGAATATCTCTATTGTAGGGGAGGGGGAGGAGGAGAGGAACCTACATCAACTACTGTACCTATGATGGAAAAGGGAGAAGGGTGAATTTCATCTAAAACTCAATGAGTGGATTTTCACCCGTAACCCCTTTCATGGGACAACAACCAAGATGTGTAACGCCCTAATTTTTAACCCAATACTCTAGAACACATTAGGTTAATCATTAGGTTATTACCTCTTAGTTTCATCCTTTTAATAAAATACTTAACGGAAATTATGGGTAAATTTTTTTTTGAAAACACAAAACCAAAGTGAAAGCTGCGTTTATCATGAGACAGAAATGTAAGGCACAAGTAACAAACATAAAGAACACAATAAGTAAAGCATATAACAATGAAACCATGATTAACACAACAAAGGATACACTTCATTAATATCATATTTAGGATACATATATAGTCACGCCCTTATAGAATCGGGCTGAGCTTGCAATACATGAAAGATAACAACAAAGCAGTAAAGTATATGGTACAACGGTAAATAAAAATCAACTAAACTACCCTCCTACCAGAACTATGAGTGCTAAACTCAAACCCCTTTCCAGAAGATACTGCCAAAGGGGAAAACCTCGTGACGACTCGAACACTCGGAAAGCTCTCCAAAGAAGTCTAGTGACGACGGGGACCTTCGGGTGATGGAGGTATATAACTGGCGAACTGCTCGATCTCCTCCTGAGTGGGCCAGTGGAGTGGAACACGAACACGAGTTAGCTGGACATGAGTTCCTCGGTGAGGGCATATCTCGGCTCTCCGCACCAGGCACGGCTGCATCATGGTATCCTCACTCCCTTCCCGTCTGAATGGGAGAAAGGGAGCAGAGCTCTCCGAATAAACATGCATCAGTGAGTCCTCGGACGGATCTGTCTCCGACCTCCTCGAACAAGGCACATACTCTAGGTAGTCACGGACAACTGAAGCAGATGAACAGGCATAACGAATCTGCTTGTCGCGAGGCGGGTGCACTGGAAGATCAGGTCATCGCCACCATAAGGAGCAGTGGGAATGAACTGGTAGCTGGACACTGGGTAAGCAAAAGGTCATCCCATGTACACAAAAACATGAACGGCACATCGACCATCTAAGTGATAGGAGCGGTGATCCGGGTCGTAGTGCACCTCCCAGACAGGCGTGTCAATGAAGACCACGAACGTCGCCATCGAGCTCTGAAGATGTAACAGAAGAAAGGGAAAGGAGAGAAAGGAGTGAGAATCTTACTAAAGAATCTCAGTAGGAACCTCTTATCTAGGGTTACATTGTTCACATCCTCAAGAACCTTGGGTTTCTTTATAAAAGATGTGCATGCATATAAGATTCATTATTTAGGGTTTATGAAACTAGGTTATCCAAGGTTCATTCCTTTTAGTATGCATCTTAATGTCATGAATGCAACATATTAGAACATGAATGCATGGCAATGCTTAGGTAAATAATTCAACAAATCACAACATCAAGAGGCACACAAGTGGCATAAAGGGCATAAAACTTTCAAGTGGAACTTTCCTTAACTTTGTGACATAAATCATGGTACTTTTAGCTTAACAAGGCCACCCTAAAACATCTAGGCTATGAGCTCATACCTCAGCTAGTCGTCACTAGCTCTTACTTATTATCTGAATAAGCGAAACATATCATAAAAATAATCTCGACTCCTTGAGTACAGGCTAGGGGGCTTAGGATCACCTCTCTTAGGATATACTTTCTTTGAAACACTTTGTGGGCATTTAGCCACAACAATTTGTCCGCTTTGGTAGGCTGCATCTACTTATACCCTCACGAATTTGTCTCCCCTTGGGGTGCTCGGCCAAACTGGTGTCACCCATGGTTTTAAATCTCATATCATACTTCAAAAACATTCTCAAGTCCTTTAGGTTTGATGGAAATTTAGCAGCATAATGGCTATAAACCGAATTTCCTTCAAACCGACTTTATGCCACAAGCTTATAACACATACACATTTCTCATTCAACTTTCATGCCCATGATAAACTTAATAACTCAATAAATCATTCCCTCATAGCTCATGTATTATCCAAGCATATACATCAAAACATCATACTTGCATAAAACAACTCATAGCATACAAGATCTCTTAATGTTTTATGCTTTGACCCTTAAGATCCTTTAACTTGAAATCTAAGTTGCATATCATCACAACTTAAGCTCTCAAGTACCTATAGGCTCATATCAAAGTATTCCTCACTCAAAACTATGATCACAACTATTTCTAAACCTCAAGAATGCAAAATCTATAATTCATAATTTACGGGTACCTTGGAGTCATAACATTGACCCTTTCTAAGTTCGGTTTGCTCCTAAGGCATCAATATCAAGTCCTAAACCAATTATGAGTAGTTCCTGCATATTTAAACTAACTATAAACCATGATTTTCAATTCTAAACCTTGCTGGACAGAATCCAGAAAAATCCATTACTAAGGGATCTAAAAGTCTCAAATTAATTCTTTTCTAGTTACTAACTTCTCTTAGCTTACACATATTAATTTTTGCATCAAATATACATGAACATACTCATATTATCATCATCAAAACAGCATAAAACAGTGAGCATAGCAAGCAAGGCAGAACCGAAACTATCTCCATCAAACAAAGCATAAAACTTGATTTTCAAGACACGTAAATTGCTAGTTTCTCTTGGAACCTTTTTGAAACTTTCAAAACTCATTAGAACATATTTTATTTTATCAAAATCATTATAAAATATAAGAGGACAGTAGCTAATTTAAAATAACCTCAACAGGGTTTAAATTCATAAAACTTTGTTTAAGACATCTCTTGAGCTTGTCTAAACGTTGAAAAATTATGAAACACAAGTTTTAGTATTTGTAACTACATATACCTCATAGGGGTTAAGAAACATATATTTTCAAACCTTTGTTTGAGATAATAATGAGCAAGTCTTTGAGCTCTAGGTTCTCTTAGGTGATGACATAAACTTAAATATGCTTATGCACTTATTTTACCTTTCATTAGAAAATAAAGTGAGAGCACAAAAATAAATATGAGATGTAACTTGTTATTATCTTTAGTATTTAGGTGAGGACTTGAAAATATAAACATGATAATGCAAAACTTGAAATATAAATATGATAATGCAAGTTCATTTATTATTCTTGATATTTAGTGATAGCAAGGAAAATAAACATGATGTGCAAGGCATAATCTTAAACATGAATGCAAGGTTCATTTTATTCTTTGCTAGAGCTCTTACAAGACTTTAGAGACCAACATAACCCAACACTTATCTTATCCACAAAGTGAGCTTTAGAGTTCTTGAACCAAGTTCTCAAAGGTATTACATGGTTCTTGAACATCATCATCAAACTCAAAAAAAGTAAGCTTTAAAAGAAACAAAACTTTGAGGAGGTAAGAACCAAAACAACACTATCTCTAGAGATGAAATAAATATAAGAACACTTTAAAATTTTCAACAAAGCCTTTAAAGGAAAGCACATGAACGCCGAATCATATAGGAAAAGAAAAGGAAAGAAAAACCAAAACTTTGCTAGATAAGGAACAAAGCTCAAGCTCTAGAGGTTTCCTTGAGATGAACACAAGGTCATCATCTAGAAACTCTCATCATCAAGCTATCATGTTCATGAGCAAGGCCAAGGGGCCGAAATGAAAAAGAAAAGGAAAGTAAAGAAAAGTTCAAAAAGGAACCAAGAGAAAACTTAAGCAAAAACACATTTTGAGTAAAAACAAAGTTTGAAAGGCAACTCCTACCAAGTGGTGAAGATGAAAGCTTGAACTTTTGAAAAGAAATGAGAAGAGCAACTCCTCCTAGGATGCTATGTTGGCTTCAGCCTTGAGGGAGTGGAAGGGAAGGAGATGTGTTCTTGGTGGTTTAGTGTTTGAGGTTGAGTGTTTAGGTGCTTAGGAGGTGATTCAAGGTTGTGAGGTGGTGGATTGAGGTCATGAGATGATGATGTGAAGAGAGGATTAAGAAGATGAAGATGAAAAGGATGAAGAGGAAAAGAAAAGCTCTTAGAATGCTTGAGAGAAAAAGAACTCAAGGAAAAGCTAGAAAACTAAACTTAGCAAATGTTCCAAAGGTTCACACAAGTTCTTCAACACATGTATTTATAGAAAACAAAAACAATGAAGAGGAAATATGGGGGGGAGGCTGGCCATAGCTTTTGGTTCAATGGGGGAGAGAAAATGGTGCAAGGTATTGAAGCATGGTTTGAAGTATGGAAGACATGGTGCAAGGTATGGCTCAAAGTATGGTGATTTCTCTTTGTTTGAAATTGAAATAAATCATCTAGAAGGGCATGGAGGGGCAGAAAGTTTTGGGCAGAAAAATGGGAGGAAAAAGTCTTCTAGAAGTGATCATGTGGAGCATAGATGAAAGGATGGTGTTAGTATGACAAAGTATGGTGTATGTAAGGTGAAAGCATGGTCTTTGGAGTGTAAAAATTTGAGCATGTGATAAATATTGGGGGCATGGGTATTCGGCCAGACCTGATACAGCCAAGGGGGAGAGAGATTTGTCCATGTAATTGTGTGTTAATGATAGGTTTAGATGTGTATTAGTTTAGGTACAAGGTTAGGAATCATTAAGCACAAGTTTAGGTAACTAAGAATGAGGTTTAGGGAGTTTTATGACAAGGTTAAGGAGTGCTCATACACACTTAGAGTATTTAAAATTCATTTTATGAGTAAACAAGGTAGACAAATTTCCATGATTTAAGGAATTGGAAAGAGAAAACACTATTCAAGATTCCAAGTTTTGAGTTTAAATTAAGCATTCTTAGGTTCTAATAAACTTTAATAAATTATTTTGACTCTAGATTGATTATGAAAATTAATTAATCTTTGATTAGAGCCTAATATTGCTTAGGTTTGCTTAATCACACGATTAAGCTTAAAAACATGAAACTACGGGCAAAATCATAATTTTGCACAAATTTCGCTCGGGACCACCTGGGACTAAAATTGAAGTCACAGAATACATAAAAATGCCTTTAAAACTATCTGGAGAAGTTTTGGGTTCATCCGGCACTTGTAATCGGGTCAAACATCACAAGGGTATTTTGGTCATTTTGACCCGAAAACTCGAGAAACGAGATTTTCGATCCCGGAAAGGTACACAAGTCAACTAATCCCCTTCCAACATTGAGTTTGCCCCTCGAGAACTGCCGGGCCGGCTTCCCTCGAGTTCCGGGCTGAAAATGACCTCAGGGGCATTTTGGTCATTTTCGCTCTAATAGAAAATCGGGGCGTTACAAGATGTATAAAAATCATAATAATACTAATAATCAATAACAATAATAATAGTAATAAAACAAATTCTAAAACTATTTCTAGTAATCCCCTGTATACACATATAAAACAAAGCTCTAGACTCCTATGAGTCACAATCAATAATACTCTGAACATGATAAAAATACACAAGAATAATAATAATAACTGTTTCTAATTATCTTTATTCTCTATGGGCACCTCACTAGGTCCTGATTTGCTATGTTCTCTAGAAGTTCTGCCTCCACGGCCGTTAATAAAGGGTTTGCCTCCATGGCTGTTTATTTAATATTGCCTTCATGGTTGTCTAACGCTATTGCCTCCCTAGCCATTTAATGATATTGCCTTCATGACTATTTAATACTATTGCCTCCATAGCTATTTAATACTATTGCCTCCGTGGCTGTTTAATATTATTGCCTTCATGACTGTTATTAAATCTCATCATACATAACTCAACAGAAATAAATAAAATCAATAATACAGAAAATTCCATAACTAAAGGGTTGGTGCCCAATCCTTGGTGAACAAGAGCCCCTAATTTCTTGGTACTCTCAAAGTTTTGGATTCATATAACTATAACAACCTGAATTTAGCATAACTATGGCTGTGAAAATCGAGTCTAAGGGATCACCACTTGTAGGCATCCCGATTTCAAGCCCACAGAATATGTATCTAGCAGTTGCTATGAATCATATCGAATTCCGTACCGCTTGGTACCAAAAAGCTGAAGTTTTAAATTTATATCTTAAGCTAACATATTTTTCATATACTTAAAACTCAAAAAATTATAACAACATATTTCTTCATAAAGCTAAATCATACTTTATTCAATTTATCTTGACTTAACATTTTAATAACATGATTTCTGAAATTTCAAGCTTTAAAACATGGCAATACCATAAGTATATAATGCATATTTTCACAGTCTAGATAACTCTAATATCGTAGTCCGAAACTAATAGGGTTCTAAAACTAAATTATAATTTGCTCTATATATATTTATTTCCTCTAAAACTTTGTATCAGCTCTTTTCTGATGTAAACTCTATCATATATATATATACTCTACTCTAAAAATCATCTTGGTAATTCATAAGTCTCTAATATGATTATATTCATAATCTAGCTCTCTATTAAAAATCATTTTTTGCAATAATCCCATACGTCTCTTGGAAAAAAAATATAATTCATGCTATAATTCTACAATAGAAGGAAAATAACTATAATGACTAAAATAAAGGTCACAGGATTGATCCCATTCACCTGGAGGGGAGGAAGAAATGACGTCGACACCAACTGAGCTCCGGGGAGCCTAAAGGACACCAATGTACATAAAACTCATCAAAGATCCATGGGTAGCTCTAGATTACCCTAAACTAACCCTAACAACATTAGGGGAGCACTCCTACTTGACAACAATGGAGAAAAATAATAAGACCCATACCAAGAATGTGAAAGAATGAAAAGAACAGAGAAAAAATCTATCAATATAAACATACCTTGATGATTTGGGAGAGCAAGATTTGAATGGAATTGACAGAGGAGAGAGAAAATTGGGTTAGGCATGAAGATTTTTAGAAATGGGAGGGGGAATCCCAATTTAGGGTTTTAAAGAGGGCAAAAGGGAGATCGCTATAGCGGTCAGTGTGTGTGCGCACATGGAACTGGGTCACTTATAATCGCTATAAATGTAAATAAGGAAATACCCCCCATTTGGATTCAAATAAAATATCTAAAAATCAAAATTCCAACTAATCAAAATCTAATTTTTGAGCTCTAGTTCAAATTCCAGAATTCTGACGATTTTCTAAACTTGGGGGCTAAAAACGAAACATCTAGAAGTTTCCTAAAATTCGTTAAAAATAACTCTTCAATTCATTTCCCTTTGGAGAGAAATTACCTAACTTTTGGTCCCAAGAATGTGGCTCTATCATATAGCCTTCCAATGAGGTATAGGCTCTAGACTTAGTGAAATTCAGGACCCGGTAGCATGGGTGGGTCCCGAGGGATCTTAGGGCGCTATGAAACTTGTCTACTGACACATGTACACTGGGTTTTACAATCTTTCCCCCTTAAAGGATTTGGTCCCCAAATCTAAACTAAGGTAACCAGAAATTCAAAGAGTTGGAATACTTAACCCACATGAGGTTTCAAGGATAGGCCTGAATGCGTGAGACACTATGAAATGATACTCTGACTTTATTTGCTAATACTCTGAGAGACAGTGCGATACTATAGGCCACTGCTTTGCTATTCTAGCTGGTGGAGTCAATTGTCACATCTGGGTGGCTTCGCCACCTAGGACAGCCCTTTCTACAATGCAACTCCTAGATGAAAACTATGCTCCGCTGCCTCATTCACACAAAAGCTCTTGAAGATAGGGGTTAAACATCACTTGTGTCCTTGCTCTGGTTCATTTTCTTTTATGTCTCATATCAACTGATACTATGGGGACTCTCGATCCTCGATTCCTAAATTTTCTCACTCTCTAAGCATGTGTAATGCATGAAAATCAAATTGCTCTATGTGTTGATGTAGAAAATGCAAAACAAGCATGGTATTCATATGCGTAGTCCTTGATTACCACATTTCTACAATTAAAGGTTGTTATGAACTCAAATATCCATACCTCCAGTATACACAAATACTACACATCACACGCATAACACAAATCGGCCAAGGACAACATGACTTGCTCTAGGATCTCTGAAACACTTATTATGATAACATGCATTCTTATTACTTCACTAAGCCTGTTAATTTCTTCTTATTGTGTTACAAAGCCATAACTTAAACTTGACAAATTTCATTTAAATCCCTAAGCACTCATAAACCTTCACAAAAGAATAAACTAGTCATGGCCATTACATCACTTCTCATGTCTATATGTTATAATAGCATTCAAAAATTCAAAACTAGGAATCATGGGATTCAATGGGCATGAATGCACCAATGAGAATTTGTTCTTCTCATTGCTCCTAAAGTATATCGGGATAAACAGGTACTAACATGACATCACATGCTTATAAATATGGACATGTCATTCAAGCATTGACAAAAGCTTCTAATAACCTATTTAGGCACTTTCTAGTTATGATCAAGAAAACATTTGGAAGGGCACAACAAGAAACAATCAAAGCAATTAGACACAACTAATATGTGCAATGATCCCAAAACTAGCCTAGCAATTCATTTCATGCTATTTACGTATTGGGTATGCATACCATACTTTTATCGTGCAATATTGCAAAAGACATTCAAAATAGTCTAGCTATTCACATTATGCCTGCTAACATTCTTCATGGATGCTACATTCATATCATGCTAAAAACATAACTCTCAACATAAATCATGATTATGCACTTTTAGAAACAATTCATGCATAAAACCCAAGGCATCAACTCACTCAAAACATTCCAACATATCATAACCAATCCTCATTCCTACTAGATGTTTACATGCGTGATTTTCAATTTCACCATAACTCTACCTACTAACTCTGGATTATGCGCATGTGACCCTCCATCAACTAGGGTGGCTCCATCATTCTCAGCTATGGGGTGGAGAGGCTGTATTAGGACGTCAGGTTACTCTGGCCTCTGACTAGCTGCTCCTTGAAGTATCGGAAAATCCTTTTTAAGGTGCCCCTCTTGACCATATCCGTAGCACGCGTATGAACCCCTTAGGCATTGGCCCTGGTGGCGTTTTCTGCATGTCTGATAGGATGGGGGTGGCCAACTGGCCCGCACTGAACTCTGCTCTATTGGTTTGTTGTTTCCTTAACTCTTAGGTTAGGCAAAGATAGGGCATATTAGAGAGGGCACTAAGGAGGTGGCCCTAACTGTAACGCCCCGATTTTTTCTGCTAGAGTGAAAATGACCAAAATGCCCCTGAGGTCATTTTCGGCCCGAAATTCGAGGAAAGCCAGTTCGGTAGTACTCGAAGGGTAAACTCAATGTTGGAAGGGGATTAGATGACTTGTGTACCTTCCCGGGATCGAAAATCTCATTTTTCGAGTTTTCGGATCAAAATGACCAAAACGCCCCTGCAGTGTTTTACCCGTTTGCAAGTGCCGGATAAACCCAAAACTTCTCCAGATGATTTTAAAAGGCGTTTTTATGTTGACTATGACTTTCATTTTGGTCCCAAAGGTCCCGGGCGAAATTAGTGCAAAATTACGGTTTTGCCCCTAGTTTCGTGTTTTTACGCTTAATCGCGTGATTTAGCAAACCTAAGCAATATTAGGCTCTAATCGAAAGTTAATTAATTTCCTTAATTAATCTTGAGTCAAAATAATTTATTAAAGTTGATTAGAACCTAAAAGTGCTTAATAACAACTTAAAATCATATTTTAATTTCAAGACTCCTAGTCATGGAATCTTGAATAGTATTTTCTCTTTCCAATTCCTTAAATCATGGAATTGTGTTACACATTGTTTATTAATAAATGAGTTTAAAATTTTTTAATGATATATGAGCACTCCTAATCTTGTCATAAAAATCCTTAAAACACATTCTTAGTTACCTAAACTTAAGCTTAATTATTCCTAACCTTGTACCTAAGCTAATACACATTTAAACCTACCATTAACACACAGTTAGATGATCAAATCTCCATCCCTCCATGCTGCCCAGGTTTGGCCGTGCACCCTTCCCCCCCATATGCATCACATGTTCAATTTTTCAACACTCCAAGGCCATACCTCAAGTCACATACACTATACATTGTCATAACTTTCAATCAAGCTTGATTTTCCAAGTAAATAACTAATTAAAATAGCCCATTTTCTCCATTTATTTGTGGCTGGAAAAGTTCTAGCCATGCATTGTTTCTAGAAGCCTAATTTCATCAAAATTGATAGGAAATTAACTCACATCAAGCCATACTTTGTAGCATAGCTTCCATGCTTCAAACCATGCTTGAAGGACCTTGTGTAAGAGATATTTTTCTCTCCCTTTTCCCCCTCAATGCTACGGCCAAAGGCTTCCCTTGGTGAGCCCATGATTTTGTTTTTTTATAAATAGGATGCTTGTGATAGCTTAGTTGCACTTTGAAACATTTGCTAAGTTTAGAATTCTAGAGTTGTCTTGCTAGTTCTTTTCTTTTTCTCTCAAGCTTCAAGAGAGTTCTTCTTTTCTTTCCATCTTCATCTTCTTCATCTCTTCATCATCTCTCAACCTTGAAACACCACCCCGTAGCCTTGAAGCATCATCCAACCTCTCAAACATCACACCCCAAACACAACCTCACTTGAAACACAACTCCAACCTTCTTGTTTCCTCTTGGCCGAAACCATCAAGCCCCAAGGAGGAGCTCATCATCTTGTTTTTCTTTTCAAAAGTTCAAGCTTTGTGTCTTCACTTTAGGTAGGGATTTGCTTTTCAAACTTGTTTTGCCCAAGAATGTGTTCTTCTCTAGTTTTCTCTTGGATTCTTTTTAAACTTTCCCTTGTTCTTCTTTTCCTTTTCATTTCGGCCTCTTGGCCTTGAATATGAGTATGATAGCTTGATGATGAGAGTTTCTAGATGATGACCTTGTGTTCATCTCAAAGAAACCTCTAAAGCTTGAGTTTTCCTTTTCTTATAACTCCATCTATATGATATCTAGCTCACATGGTTTTTCAACTTAAGAAAATTAATCTAAGGATTTCCAAAAGCCCAAGCCTACCCTTGTCAACCTTAAAGTTGGCCGGCACGTTCTAGAGATCTTTCTCTAGATAGGGGTTTTGGGTATTTAATAAAGAACTTAACTTAGTTTCACTTTCTTTTTCTTTTGTAAGGTTTTCGGTTTTGGTATTTTGATCCTTGAGATTTTGTTTGGTTTTGTTTTGGAAGTTGTTTACTTGAGCTTGATGATGTTGTTCAAGAACCTCATAGTTCTTTTGAGAACTTGGTTCAAGAACTCTAAAGCTTTCTTTGTAATGAGATATGTGTTAGGTTGTTATCTTGTTAAAGTCTTGAATGAGCTCTAGCTAACCATAAAATGAACCTTGCATCATGTTTACTTTTATGCCTTGCACATCATGTTTATTTTCCTTGCTATCACTAAGTACCAAGATAATAAAGGAACTTGCATTATCATGTTTATATTTCAAGCTATGCAT
Organism: Dalbergia cultrata; assembly: GCA_031216105.1. Lineage (NCBI taxonomy): Eukaryota > Viridiplantae > Streptophyta > Magnoliopsida > Fabales > Fabaceae > Dalbergia > Dalbergia cultrata. Next base: position 33,098,320 of record CM062346.1, on the reverse strand, counting down.
TATCATGTTTACATTTCAAGTTCTCACCTAAATATCAAAGATAATAATATGATGCATCTCATATTTATTTTATGCTCTCACTTTACTTTCCAATGAAAGCTAAAACAAGTGCATAAGCATGTTTATCTTTATGCCATCACTTTAATGAACCTAGAGCTCAAAGACTTGCCCATGGTTGTCTCAAACAAAGGTCTAAAAATATTTATTTCCTTTGGTTCATATTTCGGCCCTAAGAAGTTTTGATGTTTCTAAATATTGAAAACTATGTTTCATACTTTTTCTAAGCTTTTATGAGAACAAGGAATATGTAAAACTAAGTTTTATGAATCTAGGACCTCTTGAGACAAAGATGAATTGGTCACTGCCCTCTTAGATATTCTTATGATTTTAGATGATAAAAATGTGTATAAATGAGTTTTGAAAGTTTTAAAAAGGTTCCAAGAGAAACTAGTATTTTATGTGCTTTAGAAATTGTGTTTTATGCCTTTATGGAGAGTGTTTGATTCGGTTCTACCTTGCCATTATTTTGCCACTGTATGAGCTATGTTAATGATGATAATATGCTTGAGTTTGAGTATAATTAATGGTAAAGCTCATATATGAAAGATAAGAGAAGTTAGAAACTAGAAAATAATTAATTTGAGAGTTCTAGATCCTTTAATGTTTGAATTTTCTGGATTCTGTCCAGCAAGGTTTAGTAATGCTAATCATGGATTTAAATTAGTTTAAATGTGTAGGAATGCCTCATAAATGTTTAGGACTTGATCTTGAAGCCTTAGGAGCAAACCGGACTTAGAAAGGGTCACTGCTGTGACTCCTAGGTACCCGTAAAGTTAGGATTATAAATTCTGCATCCTTGAGGTTTAGAGATATTCTTGATCATAGTGTGAGGTGAGAAATACTTAGTTATAACCTCATAGGTACCCAAGAGATTAGGTTTGATGATTAATAACTTAGAACGTGAGTTAAGGACCTTAAGGGTCAATGCATAAGACATTAAAAAGTCTTGAGTTTTATGATGCTGATATGATACATGATACATGAGCTTTATCTATGATAAGTTTGATATGTGCTATGAAGAAGTTTTATATGATGATATGCTATACCTCATAAAATATGTTTGTATGATTTATATGTTTTCATGGCATAAGCAAATTTGAGAAAATTCGGTCTACAGCTGTCATGCTGCCGAATTTCCATCAAATTTGAGGACCCTAGAGAAAGATCTTTTTGAAAATCATGAGAACTTAAATGTGACACAACACTGAGACGCCTTCTTGGGTGACACCGGTTTAGCCGAGCATCCCCAAGAAAACAAATCCGTGAGGGTATTGACATAGAGCTTGCCAAAGCGGACAATACTACTATGCACTAGTTGCTAGTAGAGCGTTTCAAAGAGGAAATGACCCTAAGAGGTGATCCTTAATTTGCCCCCTAGCCCGTACTTTAAGTCAGGATTATGTATATTACGCTTATCATAGGATAAGTAAGAACTAGTGACGACTAGTTAAGGTATGAGCTCATAACCTAGAGATGTTTTAGGGTGGCCCCATGAGATAAAGTTAAAGTTGAAATGTTACATATGCTATGAAAAACCAAGAAAAGTTATTATGAGATTTACACTTGTCACCTTATGCCATTGTTATAATGTTCCTTAGCTAATTCTATTGATTGGTTCACCTTTATGATGCATTCATGTCATTAGTGTATTCCATGCTTAGTCATAAGACGCATTATAAAATATGATGGACCTTGGATAATTAATACTTTAGAAAACTTACTTAAAAGGAGTTTATATGCATACACACCTCTTTAGAAATAAAAACCCAAGGTTCCTGGGGATGTGATGACGTCACTTAGTTAGGGATTGCCCTACTAAGAATTCTTTAGAAGATTCTCATTCCCTCTCTCTTTTCTTCCGTCACATCTTCAGATGGCAACTTTCGTACTCTTCATCGACACCCCGACATGGGAGCTGCACCATGATCCAGCACTCGGGTCATACCATTTTGAGGGTCGCTGCACTATCAGAGTATTTATGTTTATGGGACGACCCTTCGTGCAGCCAATATAGAGCTACCGCTTCACCCCGACTGCCCCCTACCATCATAACACGATTTTCGAGCGAGCTAGACCACGCGACGAGCAGATCCTCCGCATGCAGCCCGAGGCGTCAGCCGTACGTGACTACCCGGAGTACGTGCCACAGACTCAGTATTCGGAGACGGATCCATCAGAGGACCCGCCCTCGCATATGTATAGTTGGAGCTCTAGCCTCGTTCCCCCACCGATGAGAGCCGGGAGTGAGGAGACGGTGATTCAGCCGAGGTTAGCTCGTAGGCCATCCATGTGCCCCCGCCGCGGTGGACACGCTCCGATGATCTGCACGACCACTCCCGCCAAGATTCACCAGTGGATCAATTCCACCCCTCAGTACTCGGACCAGCAGGAGTAGGTGCATAGGATGGGTAGTAGCTAGTGCACACACGCCATATAGTTGAGGACAAACCTTCTTTTGTATATGTGGTTGTCTACTTTAGGTGCACACGGGTACGGGTGTTGCTTTCATGGTTTCCTTGTACTTGCTTTTATGATTTCCTTGTATTTGCTTTTCAGTTGTATTTTGTTCTTCTATGTACCGAATAGTCCTGCCGTTTGGTAGGCACATTATCTATATATATAATCAGTTGATGTATCCATGTCATTTATGTGTTTTATTATGATTTGCTCATATGACTTGTATGAATTCCCGTTCAAAGAATCATACGTGGCTCTCACTTTGGTTTTAATTCCAAAAAGAAAAATTTTACCCATATTTCCGCTAAGTATTTTCAAGTAAATAATGAGACCAAGAGGTAATGTTCTAAGGATTAACCTAAATACATACTAGTAGTATTAGGTTAAGATTTAGGGTGTTACACTAACTAATGGTGCCTGCTGCTAAGCCCTAGCTAAGCTGGTCATGGCTATCTATGTCCCCTAGTGATACACTCCAGCTCTAAGTTGCTCACTAACCACCTTTGCCAGGCTCAGAATAGCTCGCTCGAGGCGCTGGACATAATTTGGAATAATTGACATAGGGCTACTGTGATGATGATGGTGGCGGCAGTTCACAGATGGCATAGCTCACCTGGGAAGAAGGGAAAACTTGGGATCGGATCAAGATTTTCAAGAAATGGCAGGGACTCTAACTAAACCTAGACATGATTGACTCTTCCTATAGGCCTCAAATAACATCACGTTAGTGTAAATGGCCACGGTTCGATTCACATAAATGTCATGCCATTTGTGGACACTTGCTCCAGTACCATGCAGGGAAACCTAACCTGGCTCTAATACCACTTTGTCACGACCCCACTTGGATCATGATCGGCACATGAGGAATACTATCCCTACTTAAGCCTCATGATCAATGTGCCATACTATATGCATATTTTTTTTCAAAAATACAAATTTAAAGCATAAAATCCATTTCTCGCATAGTAATTAACCTCTAATATAAATCTCTTGCCCTTAATTTTTTTTGTCAACATGGATCATTTCATAATCAAACTCTAAAATCTAAAATCACGATACAAAATGTGAGTTGCTCTTTATACGAAATAAACCATGGAAACTATAACCATTAAATACAAAACATGCAAACTATATCTATGGTTTGGGACCCTGCCCGCAATGCATACTAGAGCACTCTATCGCTATACAAAATGCAAAAGGAATACTTCACTTTGAAGTGAAGCTCACCCATTAGAATATCTCCATTGCGGGGAAGGAGGAGGAGGAATAGGAGAGGAACCTGTAGTAGTTACTGTACCTATAATGGAAAAGGGAGAGGGGTGATTTCATCTAAAACTCAGTAAGTGAATTCTTACTCATAACCCCTTCATGGCACAACCAAGATGCATAAAAGTCATAATAATACTAATAATCAATAATAATAATAATAGTAATAAAATAAATTCTAAAGCTATTTCTAGTAATCTTATATATAAACATATAAAACAAAGCTCGAGACTCCTTTGAGTCGTAATCAATAATACTCTGAACTTGATAAACATACATAAGAATAATAATAATAATAATCATTTGCAATTATCTCTATTCTCTATGGGCACCTCACTAGGTCCTGATTCGCTATGTTCTCTAGAAGCTTTCCTCCATAGCCGTTAATAAAGGGTTTGCCACAATGGCTATCTAACACTATTGCCTCCCTAGCCACTTAATGCTATTACCTCCATGGCTATTTAATACTATTACCTCCATGACTGTTATTAAATCTCATCATACATAACTCAACAGAAATAAATAAAATTAATAATACAGAAAATTCCATAACTAAAGGGTGGGTGCTCAGTCCTTGGCGAACAAGAGCCCCCAATTTCTTAGTACTCTCAGAGTTTTGGATTCATATAACTATAACAACCTGACTTTACCATAACTATGACTTTGAAAATCGAGCACAAGGGACCACTTGTAGGCATCCTAATTTCAAGGCTACTGAATATGTATCTGGTAATTGCTACGAATCATACTGAATTTCGTACCTCTTGGTACAATAAAGCTGAAGTTTTAAATTTTTGTCTTAAACTAACATATTTTTCATATACTTAATAACTCAAAAAAATTATAACAACATATTTCTTCATAAAGCTAAGTCATATTTTATTCAACTTATCTCGACTTAACATTTTAATAACATGATTTCTAAAATTTCAAGCCTTAAAACATGGCAATACCATAAGTATATAATGCATATTTTTATAGTCTAAATAACTCTAATTTCATACTCTGAAACTTGTAGGGTTCTAAAACTAATTTATAATTTGCTCTATATATATTTGTTTTCTCTAAAACACTATGTCAGCTCTTCTCTGATGTAAACTCCATATATATATATACTTTACTCTTGAAATCATCCTAGTAATTCATATGTCCCTAATATGATTATATTCATAATCTAACTCTCTATTAAAAACCATATTTTGCAACAAATAATCCCATGAGTCTCTTAAGAAAATATAATTCATGCTATAATTCTACACTATAAGGAAAATAACTACAATGACCAAAATAAAGGTCACAAGATTGAACTCACTCACTTAGAGGAGAGGAAGAAATGGCATCAACACCAATTGAGCTTTGAGGAGTCAAGAGAACATCAACGTCAACTATAACAAACATAAAACTCATCAAAGATCTATGGGTAGCTCTAAATTACCCTAAACTAACTCTAACAACATTGGGGGAGCACCTTTACTTGATAATAATGGAGAAAAATAATAAGACCCATACCAAGAATGTGAAAGAATGAGAAAAATGAAGACCAAATCTATCAACATAAACATACCTTGATGACTTGGGGGAGCAAGATTTGAATGGAATTGAGAGAGAAGAGAGAAAATAGGGTTTGGGATAAAGATTTTCGAAAATGGGAGAGGAAAACCAGATCTGGGGTTTTAAAGAGCGCAAAAAATGAAATGGCATTGCTTTTCAGGTATTGGTGACGCTCAGGGGGACCGCTATAGCAGTCGATGCATGTGCACACGCGAAACTGGGTCACTTACGGCTATTATAGCGGTCCTCAGACCATCAAAATGCTAACCTATGACCGCTATAGCAGTCCTGGACTGCTATAACAATGACAACAAAGTCCAGTTTCAGCACTTTATTGTCATAGGCATACATTTCCTACTTTTAAGTTAATGTCCACATTAACTTTAAAACATAAATGTAAATAAGAAAATACCCCCCATTTGGATTCAAATAAAATATCTAAAAAATAAAACTCCAACCAATCAAAATCTAATTTTTGTGTTCTAGTTCAAATTCCAGAATTCCAAAGATTTTCTAAACTTAGGGGCTAAAAACGAAACATATAGAGGTTTCCTAAAATTCGTTAAAAATCATTCTTCAATTCATTTCTCTTTAGAGAGCAATTACCAGGACTTTTGGTCCTAAGAATGTGGCTTTATCATATAGCCCTCCAATGAGATATAGGCTCCAAACTTAGTGAAATACAAGACCCGGCAGCATGGGTGGGTCCCAGGGGATCCTAGGGCCGTACGAAACTTGTCTACTAACACGTGTACACCAAGTTTTACACGCAACATATTCAAGCTAGAAGGAGCTTTTGCCCACAAGATATTCAAGCATACTATATATTTTTTGAAGTACTATTCTTAATCAAATTTCAATTTCTAAAAAGCAAATTCTTCTTTTTTTTGTATCCATTAGCTAGCATTCTTCAATAGAAGCTTAGAAAAAAGTCTCTCAAGTGGCTTCCTTATGCGATTCTTGAATCTTAGGAAACATGAGTATATTCTTGGAGTGAAACACCAGAATTTTTATTACATTGTACCTTGATCCAGTAGTGATTACTGTGTGATAGCTTAGAGAGGTTAGAAACAAAAACTACTTGTTAGTGAAGGTTGATTGCACAAACCGCTCACTAAGGATAGCTTGAGAAGGCTAGTAAAAAGACTATCTTGTTCTCTCATGTAAGACAAAGAAGTTTTTATTGGAACTCTCAACATTGTGGTTGAGGAGTGAATGTAGGCAAAGCTTGGCCACACCAATAAAAATCCTTTTATGATATTATCTCTATCCCTCAAACTTCCTTTTTTACTCTGTGTTTATCTTCTATTGTGTGTATTATAAATTTATTTTATTAGGCTTCTGAATTTATAATTTTTATAGACGCTTCAGAAAGTTACTTTTTGAAGTTTATTAACAAGTGTTTTTTTCGTCATTTCAAGTCTGAAGACTTGATAAAACTTGTTTAAATGTTTTAGAAAGAAAAGGTTTTTGGAATGATGATTCAACCCCTGGTCTTCTACATTCTATACACAATCTACATTTGGCATCAGAGCTTAGGCCTTTAAAGGGTTGAGCATCCTAATAGTTGCAGAAGAAAAAAGATCTTGGAAATAATGGCCCACAACATTGTATACATGGCTGAGGGACACTCCATAAATAGACCTCTAATCTTTGATGGTGGTGATTATGGTTATTGGAGAGACATAATGGAGCTGTTCATTAAATACACAAGTCTTGACTTGGGGAAAATAATACAAAATGGTGACTACATACCCATGGAAGAGGTTTCAGAAAATATCTTTACTGAAAACAATGAAGGTGGACCTTCAACAACAAGGCAAGTTCCCAGAAATAGATGGACTAGTCAACATAAAGCAAGAGTTTAGATGAACTCAAAAGCCAAGTACCTTTTCACTTGTGCCATAAGCAAAGTTGAATATGATGAGATTATTGCTTGTGACATGGCCAAGAAAACCTAGGATAGGTTACAAATGCTCCATGAAGGAATAGATCAAGTCCAAGAAACAATGATAAACATGTTGGTGTATTAATATGAAATTTTAAAAATAACTGAACATGAGAACATTGATGAGATAACCATAAGACTGATGCATATCATTAACTAACTCAAAGGATTGGGCAAGAGATACTCACATTCTAAGATGGTTAGCAGGATTCCAAGAAGCCTTCCTTCTAAATGGCTTCCCAAGGTCACAACAATTATTAAAGCTAAGCTTAGATGCACTTATTAGGTCTCTAAAGACTCATGAGGTGGTGCTTCTTAAAGCTCATGGTTAGTCCATGAAAAGAAACAAGTCTATGGGTCTAAATACTTCCCACAAAATGCAAAATCTAGGGAAGACAGTTAAAGCTACAAAGGTTTTTGAGGAGGAAGAAGACTTAGATAAGGATTTTGAAAAGGATAAAAATGAGATCTCCATGCTAGTAAGAAAGATGTTAAGATCATAGACGAGTAACTCAGAACGAAGAAGGAGTCTACCTTCAGAAATAATAAAATGGGCAAAAGAAAGCATGACAATGTGAATTGGTATCATTGTGAAGAAATGGAACACTTCAAAACTGATTGTCCAAAGCTTAAGGGCTCACAGAAAAAGTTCACTCCTAAGAAGAAAGGAATGGTGGCAACATAGAGTGATTATGAAGGTGAGAAAGAAGGTTCAAAAACTCAGGATGAGTTGGAAGACGTTGCAAATTTATGCTTTAAGGCTTGTTTCTAAAGAGGATTGGGAAATCCAAAAGTAGCTTTATGAACATGAAAGAACTTCAAAACTTTTCAAATCTAACCTTGAGAAAATAGTAAATGGTTCCAAGTTTCTAAACATGATGTTTGGTACTTAGAGTGTAACACCTTAAAAATTATATAAAAATTAATTTGAGTTTTTCTAGTCATAATTTCAAAAATCCAACAAACATAGAAATGATAAGGACGATCTAACAGATCTATAAAAAAAAAAAAGTGAATACTACCCTTACGGGCCCCGCAGACTCACCGGGACAGCCAAAACCCTATAATTGGGGCCCAGAGATGTCTCAAATTGAGAAATTATAGGATCAAGGTTAGAAATGGATATGAATAAATATTTTATATCTAGAATTAATTTTCAGTTAATAGTTGATTACCCGAGTTCACTGTTTTACCCGTTCGATAAAATTTCGGTGTGCGATTCCTAACACCGAAAGATAATTTAATGTTACAAAAGGATCATGTCTATCCTTTTAATGCTAAGTGTAAGGCTAATATTTAATCTTACTTTACAAGATTAAATCCTAGCCATTCATTTCTTTTTATTATTAGAAAAATATATATGTTTGACTATATCATTAATATATCTAATCTAAGATATATTTTAAGCCACAAAATCTCATTAATTTCTTTGTCTTTCTTAGCCAAGAACAAAACTCAAACAGCCACCATTGTTTCGTCCTCCAAAAAGCTTCAAACTTGATTTCAATCCCCCAAAATCCTAGTCTAGACTTCATGAAACCACAAACTCTCTTCATAAAACTTGTTCTAATCATCACCACCTACAAATCTAACCTATTAGAATTTTAATCCATCACTATTTTTCCACTTTGAGCCATCCTACATCACTATTTAAGGGAAGATTTAGTGGCTGTTTGGAAGGTTGAAGTTAGGAAAAACTATTGTTGGAAGTACTTTTGGAGTTAGAAGTCTCAAGTATCACAAGTAGGGCTTTATTCATCGACTTTTCTTTCAAATTTTGCTTTGAGAGTTTTTGAATGATTGAGTCCGAAATTTTTAGATTTATTTGATGATTATACATGAATATTGATGTGTTAATTTTGATAGAGTGTTTGGATGATTTTAGGAAACCAATTTTGTCAAAACAAGTGTTGAATCATGTGCTGGAATTCTCGGATTTGTATTGACAGGTTGTAATTCATGAATTTTCTGAAGGGTTTGTAGATGGATTCTTACTCTAAAATTTTTATATGATGAAGCTAACATATGGACGAGTTTCAAAAAATTTTATTGGCTCATATTAAGCACTTTTTCTATTTTTAAAAATTGGAAAACTGAGCAAGTCAGGGTTTCTACAGTCCAGTTTGTAGCACTGAAATTGTCTAATTTTATTACCCCATCAAATGATCAAATTTTGAGCTGAAATTTTTACAGGAGGTTGAAGACATCTTGAAATTAAACTTTAAGTTTTGTATGAAGTTTTGAGCTCATTTGATATGGTAGTAAATTTGAGACTTCTAGCTGTTGGCTAAAACTGAGCAATTCTGACCTCCGAATTTGTGAAATTTTATAAATATAGTTAGAGACTTTATTAGCCTTTGAAAATTTTATAGGAGCTCATTGACACATTGAATTGTCTCTGAAAATTATTTTTCTCTGTTTTAAAGATGTTTACTAATTTAATCATAATTTTCTTGACGACTGGAATTCTAGCAGCATGCTGAATTAGCAAAAAGGATGATGAGAAATTGATGATTTAATTTCATTTATACTATGTGACCCTATTGATGATGTTAGGCACATATAAGAGTATCAATGCATGCTATATTATTTAAAGGTTCATTTATGAGAAATGAATGATTATTTCATTATGAATAAATATTTACATGTGACTTGGGCATGCATTGAGAAAACTGAAAGAGGATGATTGAAATTTTATTGTAAATGGATGCTTATATGAGGTTGATTGTGATTTATATGTTAACTAGATAAAAAGTCCTCTTTAAAATGTAAAGTGTATGGGAAAGTCCCCTTTAGAACGTAAAGAGCACAAGAAAGTCCCCTTCAGAATGTCCAGGGCACGGAAAGATAGAGATGAAGTTTTTGAGAATCTCTTCGATGTATTGAGAGTATGTAAAATTGTAAACACATTACTATAAGGTTAAGTAGTATGACATGTGGATATCAAGTGATTGGTTAAAAGAGTCCCACTTCGGAAAAATAGTTTTAGAACTTTAAAATGAAACTTTGACATAGGTTGCATGCTCACATTTTTCTAATAAACTGAAGTGGTTGGGACGAAAACAATGACATGAGTTTCATTATATGTTTTGGGGATGCCCTACTGAGAATTTTAGAATTCTCACCCCTATGTGTTTGTTTCCATGTCATCTCTAGGTTGAACCAGAGGACTATGAGGCTACTCCGTAAGAGAACTCAGAGCTACAATAGTGTAGTAGCTAATGTTTTTATTATACTGTACTTAATAGAATGGATATGTATGTAAATGTATAGAACGGATATGTATTAAAACTCATAGCAAACCTTCCTTTTTGTACTTAACTATGTATTAAATAAAGATTGTGTTTCCTTGTCATATATTTAATAGATTATGCTTAGTTATTACACGTGTTAGTCGAGCCTACCATAGATATTTAAAAAAGGTTTGTTATGTTATAAGCAACAACTCTCGAATATGACGTCATGACTTAAGGATAACGTTGTACTCGGGAGGGTGTTACATAGAGACCATATTTTTCAAGAAACTGAGATTGGTTATGTGAATGAATGGATAAGAAAGTTGTTGTAACTTGATCTTAGAAAGAAAAAGTTAAATCTACTTGTGTTTTCCAACATCTACCTGATGAATGCCCTATGTTAAGAAGGGCAAAAAAAGAGGTCATAAACCACCCTGCAAAAGCAACTAACACAAAAGGACCTAAAAAGATATGGGTACCTAAAATAACCACTCATGTTGCAGGTGAGCCTCAAGACACATGTTGAGAAAAATGACAAGTGGTGCATGGATAGTGGTTGTTCTAGACACATATGATGGAAGAGAAGGGTTCAAAAGCTGAAGCCCAAGAACTCAAGATCAATGAAATTTGCTGATGGAGGAAAGGCAAAAGCCACTGGTATTGGAAATATTGGTAAGGATGATTGTAATGCCCCGATTTTCTGTTAGAGTAAAAATGACCAAAATGCCCCTGAGGTCATTTTCAACCCGGAATTCGAGGAAAGCCGGTCCGGCAGTACTCGAAGGGCAAACTCAATATTGGAAGGGAATTAGATGACTTGTGCTTCTTTCCGGGATCGAAAATCTCGTTTTTTGAGTTTTCGGGTCAAAATGACCAAAACGCCCCTGTGACGTTTTACCCGTTTGCAAGTGCCGGATGAATCCGAAACTTCTCCAGATGGTTTTAAAAGGCATTTTTATGTAGACTATGACTTTAGTTTTGGTCTCGGAGGTCCCAGGCAAAATTAGTGCAAAATTACGGTTTTGCCCTTAGTTTCGTATTTTTATGCTTAATCGCGTGATTAAGCAAACCTAAGCAATATTAGGCTCTAATCGAAGGTTAATTAATTTCCATAATTAGTCTTGGGTCAAAATAATTTATTAAAGTTGATTGGAACCTAAAAGTGCTTAATTACAACTTAAAATCATATTTTAATTTCAAGACTCCTAGTCATAGAATCTTGAATAGTGTTTTCTCTTTCCAATTCCTTAAATCATGGAATTGTGTTACACATTGTTTATTCACAAATGAGTTTTAAATTCTCTAATGATGTATGAACACTCCTAATTTTGTCATAAAATTCATAATACTCATACTTAGCTACCTAAACTTAAGCTTAATTATTCCTAACCTTGTACCTAAGCTAACCTACACTTAATCCTAGCATTAGCACACAATTAGATGATCAAACCTCACCCCCCCATGCTGTCTGAAAAATGGCCGAAGCCATGCCTCCCATATGCATCACATGTGTGAATTTTTCTCACTCAAAGAGCCATGCTTTGACCTTACACAAACCATACTTTGAGTCATACAAACCATGCTTTCATCCATGCTTCCAAGGACAACATCTAGAAGCCTTTCCTCCCCCATTTTCCTAGTCAGATTTTCGCCAGCCCTCTCGCCCATTTTCATGAATTATTTCATTCCAAAACTTGAAGAAAAATCACCTCAAATCACCATACTTGTCATACCTTGTCATATTTTCAACCAAGCTTGCTTTTCCTAATGAATAACCAAGTGAAATAAATCAATTCCTCCATTTATTTGTGGCTGAAAAACTTCCAGCCATGTATCACTTCTAGAAGCCTAATTTCATTCACAATTAAAAGAAAAACTTACTCAAAAACCCATGCCTAAAGCCATACCTTGAGTCATGAACTCCATACTTCAAACCATGCTTGTATGACACAATCAAAGAGATATTTTCTCTTCCTTTCCCTCTCAAACCACACGGCTCCTTGTCCCCCTCAATGAGACTTCATTTGTTTCATTTTCTATAAATAGGTGCATTGGAAGAACTTGCAAACACTTTAGCACATTTGCAAGCTTTTAGAATTTCCTAGTTTCTCTAAGTTTCTTTCCTTTTCTTTCAAAGTTTCAAGAGAACTCTCTCTTGTTCTTCATCTTCATCCTCTTCATCTCTTCATCTTATCATCATATCACAACCTCTAAACACCACCCCAAAGCCTTGCATCATCTCTTAACCTTTCAAACATCTCACCTCAAACACAAGCCCACCAAGAACACATTTCCTTTCTTTTTCTCCCCACAAGGCCGAAGCCATCTAGCCCCAAGGAGGAGCTCATCATCTTGCTTTCTTTTCTCAAAGTTCAAGCTTTTAAACTTCACTCTAGGTAGGAGTGTTTTCTAAACTTTGTTTTCTTGAAAATGAGTTCTTTCTAGCTTTTTCTTGGATTTTCTTTTTGGAACTTCCTTTGTTGTTCTTTCTTTGATATTTCGGCCATGAGGCCTTGATGAGCACATGATAGCTCAATGATGAGGACTCCTAGATGATGACTATGTGTTCATCTCAAAGGAACCTCTAGAGCTTGAGGTTTTACTTTCCTTGAGTTTCAACTTCATTTTCTAACTCAAACATGATTTTTACTCAAGAACACCTTTTCTTTTCTTGCTATTTTGGAGTTCAGTTTCTTTGTTCCTTTTCTTTAACATTTCGGTCTGCCATTTCCTCTTTGATCTTTGAGGTTTTGTTTGTTTAGAAAGTTTGTGTTCTTTGAGCTTGATGATGATGTTCAAAAACCTCATAGTTCCTTTGAGAACTTGGTTCAAAAACTCTAGAGCTCTCTTTGTAATGAGATATATGTTGGGTTGTTATTTTGTTAAAATCTAGTATGAGCTCTAGCCAACCATAAAATGAACCTTGCATCATGTTTATTTTATGCTTTGCACATCATGTTTACTTCCTTTGCTATCACTAAGTACCAAGATAATAAAGGAACTTGCATGATCATGTTTATATTTCAAGCTTTGCATTATCATGTTTATATTTCAAGTCCTCACTTAAATCTTAAAGATAATAATAATGTGCATCTCATATTTATTTTATGCTCTCACTTTACTTTCAAATGAAAGCTAAAACAAGTGCATAAGCATGTTTATCTTCATGTCATCACTTAAATGAACATAGAGCTCAAAGACTTGCCCATTGTTGTCTCAAACAAAGGTCTAAAAATATTTATTTCCCTTTGGTTCATATTTCGGCCCTAAGAGGTTTTGATGTTTCTAAGTATTGAAAACTATGTTTTATAAATTTTCTAAGCTTTTATGAGTACAAGGAATATGTAGAACTAAATTTTATGAATTTAGGACCTCTTGAGACAAGTTTTATTTAGATACTGCCCTCTCAAGTAGTTGGATGATTTGAGATATTAAAAATGTTTATAAATGAGTTTTGAAAGTTTTAAAAAGGTTCCAAGAGAAACTAGTATTTTATGCGCTTTAGAAATTGTGTTTTATGCCTTTATGGAGAATGGTTGTTTCGGTTCTGCCTTGCTATTATTTGCCACTGTATGAACTGTTTTAATGGTGATAATATGCCTATGTTTAAGTATAATTAATGGTAAAGCTCATATGTGAAAGATAAGAGAAGTTAGAAACTAGAAAAGAATTAATTTGAGAGTTTTAGATCCCTTAATGTTTGAATTTTCTGGATTCTGTCCAGAAAGGTTTAGTAATGCTAATCATGGATCTAAATTATTTTAAATGTGTAGGAATGACTCATAAATGGTTTAGGACTTGATCTTGATGCCTTAGGAGCAAACCGGACTTAGAAAGGGTCATTGTTGTGACTCCTAGGTACCCGTAAAGTTAGGATTATGAATTCTGCACCCTTGAGGTTTAGAGATATTCTTGACTATAGTGTGAGGTGAGAAATACTTAGTTAAGACCTTATAAGTTCCCGAGAGATTAGGTTTGACGATTTACAACTTAGAATGTGAGTTAAGGACCTTAAAGGTCAATGCATAAGACACTAAGAAAGTTGTTAATGCTATGATGTGTTATATGATGCAATGATATGATGAGATGTGCTTGATGCATAAGAAAATGATTGATGAAAATGTTAAAGTTTATCATAGCATGAGATTTCATGAGAACATGTTGTGTGAATTAGCTTGCGGCAGTTTGAAGGAAATTTGGTTTAACAGCTGTTATGCTGTCGAATTTCCGTCAAACCTTAAAAGATTAAAAGAAATGTTTATGAGTACCATATGAGTTGAAAACCCTGGGTGACACCGGTTCGGCCAAGCACTCCCAGGAGATTTTTATGTGACAAAGCACTGAGACGCGCTCGTCTGGGTGACACCGGTTCGGCCGAGCACCCCCAGGGGAGACAAATCCATGAGGGTATGAGTAGATGCAGCCTACCAAAGTGGACAAATTGCTGTGGCTTAATGCCCGCAAAGTGTTTCAAAGAGGGTATATCCTAAGAGAGGTGATCCCTACCCCCTACCCGCATTTCAAGTAGTCGGGATTATTTTATTATGTTTCGCTTATTCAAATAATAAGCAAGAGCTAGTGACGACTAGCTGAGGTATGAGCTCATAACCTAGTTATTTTAGGGCGGCTTATTATGCTAAAGTACCATGATTGATGTCACAAAGTTGAGGAATGATTCACTTGAGAATTTTATGCCCTTATGCCACATGGTTTATGCTTATATGCCTTGATGTGTTATTTATATGCCCAAGTATTGACATGCATCCATAATATGATATGTTGCATTCATAACATCAAGATGCACGATAAAAGGAATGGACCTTGGATAATTAGTTTTGGAAAACCCTAAACTGAATCATATATGCATGATCACTGTTTCATAATTAAACCCAAGGTTCTTGAGGATGTGAACGATGTAACCCTAGGATAGGAGACTCCTACTGGGATTCTTTAGTAAGAATTCTCACTCATCTCTATCTTTTCTTCCGTCACATCCTTAGAGAGCGATGGCGACGTTTGTGATCTTCATCGACACACTGACCTGGGAGGTTTTGAGGGGCAGTGCACGGTTCAAGTGTTCATGTTAATGGGACGCCCCTTCGGACATCCTGTACAGAGCTACCGTTTCTCCCCGATGTCACCCTATGACGATGCAATGGTCTTCAAGCGTGCTCCGATGCGAGATGAGAGGCTGCTGCGGACGTACACTGGTGGTTTGATGCCTCGAGACTTCCAGGACTACGTACCCCGATCCCCAAGTTCGGAGGATGACCCTTCCGAGGACCCGCCGACACATATGTATAGTGAGAGCTCTGCTCCGACACCTCAGTTCGTGCGTGGCGTGAGCGAGGAGACGGTTACACAGCCAAGGCTGGCGAGCCGAGCCGAGCGACACCTCACGCTTCTTTTTCTCGTGTGCCCACTCTTGATGCTTTACGTCCATGGATCGGTTACACTCCACCTTACCCCGGGTTTCAGTAGCTGACATCGTAGGGGAGGTCTAGTGCATACACCCACTTGTAGAGAGGATAAACCTTCTTGTGTTTTGAGGTTATCCAACCTAGGTACACTCGGGTAGTCATGGCTTATTTATGTTCATTTGCTTTCTGTTGTATTTTCCTTCCTGCTGTATTACAAGCTCTGCCCGTCTCCATGGGGGTACGACTACTTATGTACCTTAATTATGATATTAATGAAATGCTTCCTTTGTTATCATGATTGTTGTTCTTTGGCTATATGCTTTGCTTTATGATGTTTAATGATTGATACGCGTGCTTTACATTTCTATCATTCGATTAGTTAAGCTCGCGACTCTCACTTTGTTTTATGTTTTCAAAAAGAAAAATTTACCCGTAATTTCCGCTAAGTATTTTAATAAAATGATGAGACTAAGAAGTAATAACCTAATGATTAGCCTAATATGTTCTAGAGTATTGGGTTAAAAATTAGGGTGTTACAATGATTCTTACCAAATTTCTGATGCTCTTTTAGTTAATGGTTTAGCTAACAACCTACTAAGCATTATTGAATTTTGTGAGCAAGGTTTTAATCTATAGGTTGAAGCTAAACATTGTCATATGTTGAATCAAGTTTCTAAACAAGTAATACTTTCTAGTAAGAGACATGATAACACTTATTTGTTATTCTTGGATAGCCTCTTAGATCAGGATGTAAAATTCCTAGTGTCCTTTATGGATGATAAATGGCTACGGCGTAAGAAACTTGGACATGCACATATGAAGCTAATTTTCTTAATTATGTCAGAAAAAGCTTGTTAAAGGCCTTCCTAAGATCAATTATGACGATGATTCAACTTGTGATTTCTATTAAAAAGGCAAGCAAACCAAGGCTTTTTCCATAGTAAGAATGTGGTCTTAACCACATGACCACTTAAGCTTTTACACATGAATATCTTTTGGCCAACTAAGACTACAAGTCTTGTTGGAAAGAGATATTGCTTGGTCATTGTGGATGACTTTGCTAGATTCACAAGGGTTTTATTCATAGCTTCTAAGGATGAGGATTTTGAAAAACTCAAAGCTTTTGCAAAACGTCTTCTAAATGAGAAAAAGATTCAAATGGGTTCCATTAGACCAGATCATGGAGGATAATTTGAAAAACTGCATTTCTCATGAATTCTTTTCTCCTAGAACTCCGCAACAAAATGGGTAGTTGAAAGGAAAAATAAAAGTTTACAAGAAATGGCCAGAACCATGTTTTTAGAAAGTGGTTTGTCAAAAGGTTTCTGGGTAGCGACTGTAAACACCTCTTGCTATATTCAAAATAGAGTTTTCTTAAGACCAATCCTCGGGAAAAAAAAAATCTTATCAGCTACGGAAAGGAAGAAAACCCTCCATATCATATTTCATGCCTTTGGATCTAACTATTTTATTCTTCACACAAGGGACAAGTTAGCAAAGTTTGATCCCAAGTCTAATGATGGTGTTTTCCTAGGTTGCTCTTCAGTTTCTAAAGCCTACATGGTTTATAATAAAAGAACTTTATGAGTTGAAGAAATCATACACCTTAGGCTCAAGGAACACAAGAAGGATTTTGCTTAAGATATAGCTAATCTTGAAGATGATCTTGAGAATCTAAGTATCAAGGAGCCTTCAGAAAGCAAATGCAAGGTTTCTCAACCATTGAAAACAAAATTCAAGACAACTTAGCCTTATAAAGCTATCACAAAATTCTAAAGCCTTCAGAAAGTTAAATTATTGAGAAAGATACACTTTCTAAGGATGTTGAAAAGGCTTCTGAAATTTAGAATGATGTTATAGAACAAGATATGCACAAAAACTACAAAGGAATTTTTTATATAAAGGTAGTATTTCAGAATCATGTGTTTGTGATATTTTTAAAGGTGTAAGGACAAGATCATCCCTAAAAAATGAATCAAACTCTGCCTTTATCCATAATTAAATGAGAAAGTGTTGAGGAAGTTCTAAATGACAAAAGCTTTATTAAAGCAATGCAAGAAGAGCTAGACCAATTTGAGAAAAGAAAAGTATGGAAACTAATAGAGAAACCCAAAGGAAAAACCATTATTGGAACTAAGTGGATGCTCATAAATAAGTTAGATAAAGCTATGCAAATGATCAGAAATAAGGCAAGGCTAGTAGCTCTTCTGGTGAGGAAGCAACTTGGGAAGCTGAAGAAGCCATTAAAATTAAGTATCCACACTTATTCCCTCCTCATAGCATGTTTGTTTAAGATTTGGGGACCAAATCTCCTTTAGAGAGGGAGTATGTGATGCCTCAGGTCCTCATGTCTTTAGATAAGTCTAGTATGGCCTTAGCATCCCTTGGAACCCACCTATGTCCTAGTGAAGGCCTTGAACACATCATATTACAGAAATTACAACCTCTTATACATATGCCTTTGCCATGGCAAGCTTCCCACTTATCATAGCAAAGGACTTGCCGCAGCGAAGGACTCCCCATAGCGAGGTATTGCTTTACCATGTCAAAGTATTTGGCCAGCTCCTATATAAGGCACGTTCAGGAAAACTCCCCATGGCCTAATATCCCTTGCCATGGTGAGCATGCTGCTAGTCCTTAGAAAGGTCACATTAAAAAAGACTTACCACAACAAGCCTCCCACTCGCCATGGCGAGTCTATTGATACCATAAACCAAGGAAGAGAAAACCGGACCGGATATCGAACCGGTCAGGGCACTGGTTCAACGGTTTAGAGGTCCAACCGGTTTGACCGGGGTCCAACCGGTTTGACCGGGGTTCAACCGCTGTATAATAAAATATAATATTTTCAGACTATATGTCACTTTGAGACCATTTCATATAGTTATTTATTTATTTATTTTTTTACCATTTTTACTTAATTTGGATTTAAACTTTATTGTTTTGTGTTTTAATATAGTTAGACTATTTGTGTTTAAAGTTGCCGGCTATGGCAGTTGTGAAGAAGAAGACATAGTCTTCGAGGAGTTGGAATATGTTTGATGCAATGGGCTAAAGGTCTTTGTTGGACATGGACAAGTATGCTATCATGCACCAGGTGCAAATTCACACTTGTGATATGAGGATTGATCCTTGATCTCTTGCTCTCTTACTCTTCCACCATTCTCGGTTATGAGAAGGCCATTGTTGTTATTTCTTAACTTGGAGGTGCTTGCACTTTTCGCATACCAAACAGCCAAAAGGGTATTCGAGTCCAAGATCAGAGTTTGAAATTGATCAGTTGAGTTACCATGGAAAGCAAGGAAAGAGCTTTTTATTGAGTTAGAATGGAAAGCAAGGAAAGAGCTTTCTCACAAGGAAGAGCTTCCTCTCATAGTCTGGTCACTTTAGTCCCACATCGCTGAGTGAGGATAGAGCAGCAATGTATTGGAGTTATAAAATGGGAGGATGGGCACTTGAGATAAGAAGCATGGGCTATGTCGTGCTTCAGCCCATATCCGACAATGATAATGCAATAGCTTTTTATTGCATTAAATTAAATTTTAATTAGTTGAAATATTTTGATTTGAGTTAAAATTTTAAAATGTTTGAACCGGTGAGCCGTGTGAACCGGGAGCGGTTTACCGGTTTTTGCTATTTTTGACCGGTTTTTACGGTTTTTGACCGGATTTTAAATTACCGGTTTTTTAGCAAGGATCGGACCGCTTACTTGGCCGGTTTCCAGTTAACCCGGTTGAACCGCCCGGTCCGGTCCGGTTTTCTTAACAATGCCATAAACCTCCCAAAAATGATGCAGTTTCATTAAAATGCCTCTAACGCTATATAAACCCATCCCTAGGCTTGGGAATCCCATACTAGCTACTACTCAACATCCTCTGCACCTTTATCTCTCTCATTTCTCTTCTGTTCTTTCTCCTCTCCATGCTCCTAATAAGCAGTTTTCATGGATTTTGATAGTTTTCTTCGTCTTTTTACCATGTTTAAGGTTCAAGGCACTGTCAGGCATGGTTTTCTCATAATGTTCTTCTTTCTTGCCATTCCCAATTCAATTCTAAGTAAATTTGTAAATTGTTTATGGTCTTTATGTACTCTTTGGTAGTTATTGGTGTCATTCCTGCTCCTCATTGTCAAGTTGTCATTGGAAGCCCACTTTGGCTGCCAACAGTGAGTAGGTTTAAGCTTGTAACCATACCTTTGGTCATTATTAGTACTTTCCAAGCATTATGTATTTTGCTTATGAAATTCTAGAATGATTTATACTAATTACATGCTTTCATAGATTATGCCGGCTTTAGAAAATTTATTGTTTTTAACAATTATCATGAAAATCTTATGTTAGAAAGCTCATAGAACCATACTTATTGTTTGTATGCTTTAGAAAAATATTTTTGTAAGTTTTGAAAATGCAAGAACCCTAGTTGCATAAACTGTGGAATTTTGTGAATACTAGTTTAGCCAGTAATTAGTGGAAACAAAATAGTGAGATAGTGGTTACAAGTGGTCTGCTAGAAGACTAGCTCAACCCTAGTTACAGTAAGAAACCCAGTATGGTATCCACTTTATGGGGCCTAGTTAGCTGCACTTTAGGTCAGTTATCATCTCAGTACAGTTCACTATTCAATTCATCTCTAACGGAGGATGTTGCTACCTCCTCAAATTAGAATTATTTCATATGCTAAGCTGCACAAAAAATGTAGTAAAAGGCGCAATCTAGGTCGTCTCTCAAGGACGCTATGTCACTTAGTTGAGAAAATTGGGGGTTTGGAGAATTAAATTAAGGTAATTAAAATTAGCTGAGAAAATTCAATAATTAAGGCCTCTAGTGCAAGGTATTCCTAGGATTAGAACTAGTTATCATAGACCAAGTATTGAACACTTTAGTGGCTATTAGTAATAAATTATTTGCAATTATACTAGTGGTTAATTGACCTCTAGAATTTGACCAATGTAAATAACTAACAAATAGGATCCCAATTTAATTAGAAATTACATTGATTTAAAGTACTAGTTACTATAGTCTAACTGTTAACTAGAAAGTTAATTCTGATATTCTTCCTCAAACATAAAGCAATGAATCTATCAATTTATGCTCAAAGGGCTTCTCTAAGCGATGATTGCCAATTTAGTTATCCTCATAAAAATTGTAACAATCGCAAAAATAATTATAAGAATAGAAACTAACAAAATTTTGAAAAACTAATGCATTAAAAAAATAATCTCAACCCATCCTGAAACCCTCACATTAGTAAGGGATATACTCTTCCATCTTTGGAGGATCGTAATAGTGAAAATAAAATAGAACATAAAGATAATAACACAGATCATTATCACAGTATCCAAGAACAAAGCATCTAGACAAATGGAATCCCTAGAGAAAAAAGAATATAGAAGAAGATATAGAAAGATATATATATATATATATATATATATATAGAGAGAGAGAGAGAGAGAGAAAAAGAATCCTACTTGGCAAAAGTATGAGGTTAAAACTAGGGTAAAAGTATGTGTTAATCCCTTAAATATTACTATCTAAAATAGCCCAAAGTGGGGCCCAAAAATAAATTAATTATATGTAATCTACAGTGCTCACTAGAATGGTGAGCTCGATTATTTTTCTTGGTGCTTCTGCTGAGTGCTGCAACACTCACCCCGAGAGTTCCCACCCTTGTTCTTAACATTTTGCACTTTATCCAAAGCTCCTGTGCACAAACCATACTCAAAGAGACAAGTTAAACACAATGGGTTGTAATTACAAATTATTACAAAATCAGTGCAATAGTCAATGATTCTATTGAAAATACACAATGAAGAAAAAAATCAAAATCCTAAGTATTGACATAAATAACTATATTAAACCTATACAAAAAGCTAAGGTTTGGTAGCAGGATAAATGGCATAAATGCCCTTATTAATGTGCTATTTCTCCATTAGTTACTATTTATTAATTTAGTTAAAATATTGCTTTCAACATATATATATATATATATATATATATATATATATATATATATATATATATATATATATATATATATATATAAATGTTTTATGCCAGCTATATGTATACTTATGTAT
Source organism: Dalbergia cultrata (assembly GCA_031216105.1). Classification (NCBI taxonomy): domain Eukaryota; kingdom Viridiplantae; phylum Streptophyta; class Magnoliopsida; order Fabales; family Fabaceae; genus Dalbergia; species Dalbergia cultrata. The sequence continues at coordinate 33,076,307 of CM062346.1, read as the reverse complement.
TATTTTTGTTGTTGCCTCATACGGGTTATAAGTGGAGACCTACCACTGAGTTTTGATGAACTCACCCCCCTTTTTTCCCCCTACAGATGCAGCTATAGGTTTAGTTGCATTACAAGATCCACCTTAGTAATGTTGTAACTTCATTTTGGTTAAGCTTAATTTTGAAGTAAAGCTTGTTATAGGTTCATGCTAGTTTTAGTAGTGCTCTAATAATCACAGGCATGATCTCGAACATGCATAGTTTTATAATTATTTGTTTTCATACCTCAATTATTTTATTTAATCATATTGGTTATGATATGGGTTAGTATTACTTAGTTTATGTTCAGGATTTATGTTTTGGAAATAATAGAGGATTGTGATTTTCAGTTGAAATTGGATTATTTGGAATTGATTCATGATAATTACTTGATGTTTAGATTAGACTTTGGAATGAAGATATGTTATTTTCACGCATGCTAGTCAATCATATCACAAGAGGCTTACGTGTGGACTCAATCCCTCACACGTCAATCGCACTCCCAAGTCAAGTCGTGACAAACTCCATCTGTTGGAATGTAGCCTGTGAATATTCTTCAAGCTTCAATCCATATTGTTTGGCTATCCTAAGAGAATTTACAACTTTTATCTAAGGAAAAGAAAACATCATGTGCATAAGTTAACCAATAAGGGGTTAATTTGGTAGCATTTGTCTAAGTTTCTGTAAGCCTATATGACTTCTATCAAAGCCTCATGCCACCTTTTAGGCTTATCTACACCAGTCTTCTTAATCATGTCAATTAAGACTTTGTTAGTGGCTTCAACTTGTCCATTTGTTTGGGCATAATAGGAAGATGAATGGACTAACAGAAAACCATATTCTTATGCAAAACCTTTCATTTGTTCCCTAGTAAACGTAATGCATTGATCCATACTGATAGTTTTAGGAACTCCAAACATATAAATGATTTGAGTCTTAATGAATCTAATCACTTTGGCATGAGTGGCATTCACCAGAGGTTGAGCTTCTACCTATATTGTAATCTATTGTAACTATTGTAAGGAATGTCTCATAGATGATAGAGGATGAATTTTGCCAATGAGATCCATAGTTTATCCTTTGAATGGCCATGGCTTAATGATAGAATGATGCTATTCAGCAAGTACTCTTCATAAGGAACCATGCCTTTTGCAAAGAATGCAACTTCTAGTGTGGTTTACACAATTAGCTAAGATGGTAAGACAATAAAATTCACATTGTTATATTAGCCATCTCATCTTCAAGCCATATTTATGCACATTACACATGCCTCTTGGCATCTTGTTGATTCACACACTTCAAGAGTTATTCTTCTTTAATTCTCTTGAATAATTATATTCTCCATCAACTAAATATAATCCAAAGTTTTTTGCTTCAATCTAAAATCACATGTAGCTAAGGGAGCGGCAATATAATATTTCAACTCTTGTTTCTAATCCTTAACAACCATATGACATTCCACAATATCTACCTAATTAATCTCAGCCACCTTTTGATCCAAAGACATAAGCTAATTGTGCCAAATAATTAGCATATGCATTTTTATTCCTATAGATATGCATAACGATCATATCATCAAAATCTTGGGTAGTTCTTTTGTAGAATCCAAATATGTCAACAATGTAGGATTCTTGCACTTATATTCGCTATTTAATTGTTTGACTACTAACTGTGAATCTCCTATGATGACTTTGGCATCAAATGAATGTAACATTTTTAATTGAAATATCAAAGTCTCATACTCAACTTGATTGTTGAAACATTGAAGATCAAATGTACACATATATTTATTTTCTATCCCTATTGGACCAATGATTAAATCCATCACTAGCTCCAACATGGTTTTTTTATCCATCAAAAGCAAGTACCCATGGATCTAATTATACATAGCTTAGATTAGCACATATTAGATTTTGCACTTCCAAGCAAGGATGTTTTCCTAAGAAATTGGCCAATGTTTGTCCTTTCATAGCTTTTAAAGGGCATATTTGAAGGCAAATGCATTGAGCTTAATAGCTCATTTCATCAACCTCCCTTGTAACACTAGCTGATTAAGCAGATATTATACAAGATCTATCTTACACATGGCCAAAATTTGTCTTGTTAGTGAATACTACTACAGTTTAGTGTAGGCATGAAATAGGGATAGATGTAGTTTTGGTATTGGTGCATACCTAGTCTATACATCATTGAACAATTGACTTAAAAATTACATAGTCTTTTTGGTGCCATCTTTTGTTTCTTGGGCTAGTATACCCCCAATTGAATGCTCGATGGCCAAGTTTGCTATGAACCTTGTTACAAAATTAATTTTTCCAATTAGTGTTTGTAATTCTTTCTTGTTTTATGGGGGTTTAGCTTCCAATATAGCCTTTGCTTCGTTTTGGCCTACCTCAATTGCCTTACTACAAGTAAGGAAGTTACCCTTCAATACTCCAAAAGCACATTTAGCTAGATTCATAGTTAGAGAATTTTTCCTTATTCTCATAAAAGATTTCTTTAAATTGGCAAAATGTTGTTGGAAATTGATAAACTTCATAACTACATGTAACACCCTCTCAAATACAACATCATCCTTAAGTCATGACGTCATACTCCAAAGTTGTTACTTATTAATTAATTGACATTTCTTAAATATCTATAGCAAGAATTGGTCGAATCGTGTAGTAACTAATTTGTAGTTTTATCAAAATATGTGGCAAAAAAACCAAATATTTACTTAATACAAGGTCACTACAAAAGGAAGCTCTTCTAAGAGCTTTATAATACATCTATTATCTTTTATATATGCAAACATATGCATACATCTAAGTACAATAAATACAGGCCTCCACCACTAACTAATGTCAAATTGCAATTTATTCTTTCCTATAATAGCATCATTGTCCTCTTGACCAACCTGGAGATGACATTGAAACAAACACACATAGGGGAGACAATTCTAAAATTCTCAGTAGGGTATTCCTAAAACATATAATGAAATTAATGTCATCATCATCATCACAACCACTTCTGTTTATTAAGAAAATATAAGCATGCAACATATATCAACGGTTCATTTTAAAGTTAAAAAAAAAATTCTTCTAAAGTAGGTCTCTTTTATTATTCAGTCACTTAATATACACATGTGATACTATTCAACATCCTGGTAAATCATTCCCACCTGTATGTGCCCTCAGAATATCAAAAAGGATCTCATGTATATCATCTCTATCTTTTCGTGCCCTTGACATAATAAAGCGGATCTTTTCGTGCCCTTAAAATACTAAAGGAAATATTTCCTTGCTCTTAACATACTAAAGGGGATATTTCCGTACCCTTAACATACTAATGGGGACCTTTCCGTGCCCTTAACATACTAATGGGGATCTCATTCATCATTTAGCACATACATCATCCTTACATATACAGGCATCGTATTACTATATGTGTTAGCATAAATTTCTGAGTTTCATAATGCTTCAAACATATATGTTATTCATTTATCACCTTTCTTTTTACCAATGCATGCTTCAAGTACCTACAAAATATTCATTCCTCACATGTCGATCTTTAAATCATATACCATGCATGCATATTTATCATACCTAAATGAAAAGTCATTTTATTACCAAATCAAGAATTTAGTTCATTTCTAACACATTGACAAATTTTTCACTCAAATAGAAAGATTTATTTTGCATATCAATTAACCAATTCAAAGGCTATAAAATTCTCCATGACACCTCAATGTGTCCATAAGGTACTGTAAAAATTTCAGAGCAAAAAGAGTTCTCTAGATATGCTAACAAAATTCTACAAATTTAGTTGTCAAAGACCATTTAATCTCAGGTCAGAATTGGAATTCCATAATTGTTAACCCTAGCAAATTATTGAATAAATTTAGAATAAAAATCATGGTTGAACTTCAAGATTTAAAACACGCTGAAAAAATTCAAAGCAAAAAATAATTATTTGCTATGGTAACAAAATTAGACAAATTTGCAGCTTCAGTTCTAACAGTTCAGGCAGCATACGCACAATTTTGGTTCTAGATTTTTTTAGAGCAGTATAAATAAAAAACAGAGCTCAAAAAAATTCGTGGGACTACCCTAAGATGTTAGTTTCAACATATATTTTTTCTAGCTCATAAAAATTCCTACAACACCCTCAGAAAATTCGTAATCATTCCCTACCTGTAAGAAAATTGAATTTCCAACAAGCATAGTTAACACTTCTCTAGCAAAACTGAATTTTTTCATAACACCAATACACTCCACCAATACAAATACACCCACACTTATGTGTAATCATACCATAGAACTAAGAATATCAATTTTCAAATCATCAAATCAGCAAGAGATAGAATTTCATCAAGTAAGAAAACAAAATCGTACTTTTGAAAACTAATGGATCTTGGCTTCAAGGATGCTCCAAGATTACTTCCCTTCACTTCAAAGCCAACAAAATAACTTCAAACCCTTCCCTAATCAGTGAGGTATGCGGTAGCAAGGTGTGAATTGGTGAGGAATTGAAATTTCAATCGATTAGTTTGGTAGGTATTGGTGAGTAGAACAAGTTTAGTGAAGGAAGTTTATGGTTTTAGTGACTTTGGACAAGTGTTTTGGTGGTTTGAAATCAAGCTTTAGCTCTTGAGAAAGATGACAATGGTGGCTGCCTTCCTTTTTGTCTTGGTTGAAATGTGTTGTGGTGTGTTGAAGAAGATTTAGCTTGTATTGATCTTGTAGGTAAAGCTTACATATTACATTATATAAAGGCATAATTCTTAAAGAAAGAAAGTGAAATGGATGGCTAGGATTTAATCTTGGAATTCAATATTAAATCTTAGCCTTACATTTGCATTGAATGGATAGACATTATCTATTTGTTATGATTAAACTATCTTTTGGTGTTAGAAATAATACACTGAAATTATATTGAATGGGTAAAACACCGTACCTGGGTAATTAGATATTGCTCGAAAATTAATTCCAAGTTTAAAATTCTCATTCCTTATCATTTCTAATCTCAATCCTATAATTTCTTAGTTTTGGACATCTTAGGGCCCTAATTCTATGGTTTCGGTTGTCCTGATAGTCTTGAGTGGCCCGTAAGTTACTATTCACTTTTTTTTTAGATCCGTTGGATTGTCCTTATCATTACTTAATCTGTCCGATTTTTTAAATTATGACTAGTAAAGCTCAAATTAATTTTTAAAACAATTTTAGGGTGTTACACTACACACCACCAATATATTCTACCCAATCAAATCATGGAATATTATATTCATTGCCCTCTAATAAGTTGCCCCTACATTTTTTAGTGCAAAAGGTATGACAATCCACTCAAAGATCTTAATCGATCCACGAAAATGAATAGTTTTATGAATATCGTCTTTGGCTAAATAAACTTGATTATAATTGGAATAACCATCCATAAAAGTTAAAGTTCCATTTTTGTTGCTATTGCATAAACTAGCATGTCAGCAGTGGGCATTACATACTCATCCTTTGGAGTTGCTAAATTTAAATTCCTAAAGTTTATACAAATACATACTTGAGCATTATTTTTTATTACTGGGACAATATTAGATACTAATTTACATAGTTAACAATTCTAATTAAACCAAATTTAAAGAAGTCTTTTGATCTCACTTTGATTTTTGGAAGTAATTCAGAGTTAAATTTCCTTGGTGGTTACTTGTGTGGCTTGTAACCTTCTTTAATGTAGTAAGTGTTCAACTAATGCTCTGGCCAATCTTGTATTTCATGATAGTATCCCATGCAAAACAATATTTATACTACTGAATTAAGTTGAATAAGTTAAATCTTGCTTTCTTCTGCAACAAGCCACTAATTTTGGTCATTCTTGGTGTGTATTAGACCCCAAATTAACTTCCAACAAAGGATCTTATGCTTCAAATGTCAATCAATTTCCTATCAGCTATCATTGTCTCCTTTTCTTAAATTGGTTGAGCTTGTTTTTGAACATTTTGGTCTTTATTAGCCAAATCTGTATGTAAGAATTCTTCTTCTATTTGCATTTCTTGCCCATATAAAATTAGTCATTGTAAGACTTCAATGAAATTCATTATTATTCTCATACTTACTAGATGGTCGTGAATCAGTTGGTATTTTTACTTCAAACCCCTAGATTTACAAATATAAAGATTTGATTTTATCAATTAGAGTGTCTTCATTCCAAGAAAAGGTTTCAACTTTTGAAGAACAAATAGTGGTATTGCACATCCCAATATCAATAGCAAAAGGATGAGGGTCAGCTTCTATTATCTCCATCCTAGAACAAGTATGACCTTGATGATCTGCTAGTCCATATTCTTGGCTAAAATGCTCTAGTAATTGTGGATCTTCATCGACTTCTTCTCCATCGGCCATGTGTTCCCTTATCACCAGCATACATAAATCACTTAGGAATAAGTTTTGAGTGTCTTCTTATTTGGTACCTTTAAAGGACACATCATCAATTGAAAATTATCTAACATAGTTAATACATATTAATATTTTAGTTGTTGTTGTGTGAATTATTATGTGGTAAGATAATAAAATTATAATTACTAATCTATAACTCATTAAAATTATTATAATCTGATTTGGATTTTTTAAATTAAACTTGAAAAACCATAATAAAATACAAAGGATTTAATTTTAATGCATGTTGTAACACCCCTCCTAAGTACAATATCATCTTTAAGCCATGACATCGGACTTGAGAGTTGTTACTTATAAATTAGCAGACCTTGCTTAGGTATCTATAGTAAAATTGATCAAATCGTGAAGTAACTAATAATTCTATTAAAATTTATAACAAAAAAACAAAGCATTTATTGAATACAAAGTCAAATACAATAGGAAACTCTTCTAAAGGCCTTATTGTACATCTGTATCCATGTATATTCACAATCATAGAAACTTAACAAATAAAGTTGATAAGAGAATTCGAGTCATCGAGTTTTCGTAGTAGCCGCCTCATTATTCCCTTGAGTAATATGGAGACAACATGGGAACACAAAAACATAAGGATAAGAATTGTAAAATTCTCAGTAGGGCATTCCCCAAATACACAATAATAAATGTCATTGCCATCGTTCCAGTCACTTCTATTTATTAGAAAAAATCATGTGATCATACATTTCATAACAAAGATTCATTTTTAACTTTCAAAATTATCCTTTTGAAATGGGGTATCTTTTAGCATTCAAACACTTAATAAACATATATCAAAATGTTCTAGGTCATACTAAATCATTCTAAACAAATAATTCAATGTGATATGAGTATGTATATGATAAATGCAATGAAATTATCTTTACGTACTCTTGATATGTCGAAGGGGATCTCATATACATCTTCCCTACTACACATACCCTTGACATATCGAAGGGGATCTCTAGTTTTACATATGCCACATATATCATAATGCTCAAACATATAGTAAATCATCATAGGCAAATATTTCAAAATAACATGAGTATGCATATGATAATACAGTGAAACTCTTAATATGTCAAAAGGGATCTCATATGCATATATTTCTTATTTTCACATGCCCTTGACATATCAAAGGGGTTCCATGGTTTTACTTGTGACCACAGAATTTAATTCCATGTATTTTTCTTTTTTTCATCGAGATAGGGAAGACTTAGTTTATATCAAATGGTATCTACAGTGGACAACACCATACATGGGTAATAGACTGCTTATCAAAACTGAGCTCATTCCTATATGTGATCATCAGACTTCATTTTTTCCTTTCCAAGTCTCACACGGATCTATTCCTAGTTGAAATGTCTACTGACTCATAATATCTTTAGGGAAGTTCTTCTTTTTGCCTTCCCTTTCTTTCAACATAAGTCTTGTTTTTGTTTTGGTCATATATCCAAACATGCACAATTGAACTTCATACATTCTCTTTTGTCATATATATGTATCATGTACTTTTCTTTTTCCAAATGCATGCATTGGTCCCATATAGGCATTCATTCACAATTAATTTCAATTATGCCTCATAAACCAATCTTTACTTCTTATAGCATGCATTTATATATCACAAGTTACATGCCCAAGTATTCACAATCAAATATTCATGTCATACTAGAACCAAAGGCCATTATATCATCAATTAGAGGCATTTGCGTATGTTTAGCTTAACAGGCAAATTTCACATACCAAACTATACAAAACAGAGCTATAAAAATTATCCATGACACCTCAATGTGTCCCCAAGGTCCTATAAAAAGTTCAGGGCAAAACAAACTTTCTAGCTATGTTAACAAAATTGTACAATTTCGGAGGTCAGAGACCCCTGAATTACAACCAATAGCTAGAATTCCCAATTTTATTACCATATCAAATGAACATATAAAATCCTACAAAAATTTCAAGATGTCCTCAACACCTTGTACAATTTTCAAATCAAAATTTGATCATTTGTATAGTAACAAAATTAAACAAATTCAAAGCTTCAAAATTGACTGTTCAAACAACAACCCCAACAATCTCTATTTTTTATTTTTTAAAAATAGTAAAAGTACTCAAAATGACTCAATAAAAACATTAAAGACACCTTAACATGTTAACTTCATTATATAAAAATTTCAACTCAAAAATATATCTATAAATACCTAAGAAAAATTGTGAATCATATTCTATCTATGAAAGTTCGAGAATTCTAGCAACATAGTTCTCAACTAATTTTGCCAATAAGGGTTGTCTAACATCATCCAATCACTCCACCAAATTAGGCACATCAAGTTATATATATATACATACACTAAAATAAAAAATATTAAGCTCAACCATTTAATAACTTGCAGAGAAAATTTTGAGAAAGAAAGAGGTTGAAAAACTCTACTTATAAAAGCTTTAGGGCTTCTATCTCAAAAGGATCTTCTAGAAATAGTTCCTTTCACCACTAGCTCTTCAAATCCTTCCCTTAATAGTGAGTTATGAGATCTCAAAGTGAAAAAATGGTGAGAGATTCAAATTCTAATCGGTTGGTTTGATAGATTGTGATGAGAAGAATAAGTTTAGTGAAGGAGATTTGGGGGTTTTTGTGATTTTGAGCTAGGCTTTTAGAGGTTTGAAAGCAGGAATGAGGGTTTGAGAACAAGAAAATGGAGGGCTATGTTTCTAGGATTCTTGGCTGAAAATGATGATGATGGAGTGATAAGGTTGGTTGTATTGTGTTTATCTTAAGTTTAGTGGCAGTATTTATCTAGTTTTTAAGTTTTTCTTTCTTTATTTTTGAAAAAGAAATTATATGAGTCACTATGATTGATTTGTTGGTCAAAGAATGAATCTTGGCCATCCACTTGGCTCAAAATTAGTGGTTTCACTTTAACTTAGTGAGCAAGTTACTTTTTTTGTGTTAAAATCGGATACCAAAATTTCACCGAACAGATAAGATATTGGCCCCAAGTAAAATAATAATAAATGCAAGGCCAAGATTAAAACTTTTTTTCCAAGTTTTAATCCATGCCATCTGTAAACTCTAGAACCCTTTAGAAAGTATAAGCTTTATTATTTTGAACGACAACAAAGCCAACTTAAAGAAAATACTTTGAAGAATGACTAATGGTTACCTTGAGCTTATTGACAAAGTATAACAGGTTAATCTGGTTTGTATTACATAGACTTAAAGCAAGATTAATATTTCACTTTGCATGTGTAAGCATGTTTATCTCATGGGAAGAGATTAAGCCAAATAGAAAGTGAATATTATGTTGAGCAAACTACATGCATACAGATTAAAGCATAATACAGACTTAAAGCAAGAATAATGTTTCACTTTGCATATGCAAGCATGATTTATCTCATTGGAAGAGATTAAACTAAAAAGAAAGTGAATGTTATTTCAAGCAAACCACGTATTAATGGTTACGGACCAAAAGCATAAGAACAGACTCGAATCGAGAACAATTTCACTACACACACTACAACAAAATTACCATATACCCACAGTCATCTTTAGTGACACAGGAAAAAACCATAGGTATAAGTAATCTATTCCGACAAATATATTTTATCATCGGTAAATCTTTTATATTGGATGCCAATCTGAAAAAATTTCCCTCACTAAACTTTAATTTCCCTCTATTATTTTTACTCCTTTCCCACTAAAACTCTAGTTGCTCATTTTCCCTTATTCCCAAATCATCAAATGAGTCCCCGTGCTTGCCCACTAGTCCTCACCCACCATAAGAGAAACAACAACACCAACAAGAACAAGAGTACGAGGTTCGAGGACGACAGCAACAAGATGGTGGAGATAACGTTGAACGTGCTCGACGACTCAATGTTGGTGCAGAACATCCGCGGCGAAGACTCCGAGATGGCATTCCTGGCGAGCTGGCTGGAGAAGCGACCATCGTTGCTGTCGGTGAGGCTGAGGTAGGTGTCGGAAGAACTTAAGCGCATGGCGTCCGTGCCCAAGGCATTCGACAGGGTCGACAAGAGCAAGTCTGGTACTGCGAGTGTGCTCCAGGGTCTCAAGTTCATGACGAAGAATGTTAGGGCTGATGGCTGGTCCCGCGTGGAGAAGCGATTTGATAAGTTAAGCTTTGATGGATGGTTTAGGGCTGATGGCTATAGTCACCACTCCTCAACAGTGAGCCAGCACTATTAATAACCACAAGCCATCATGCCCCTCCACTGTCGACTCCGTTACTTAATGCAAGCTGCCGCAGTTGCCGTCGGTCACCCTTATTCCTTCCATGCAAGGTTGCCGCAATGATAGAGGTTTGTCTTTCTCTAGCTTGTTCAGATTCAGCGTTCTAAAAATGATAGGCTCTCTTTTGTGTTAAAATGTTGTATTGGGGCAGAGCAAATTGAATACCATGCTTTTGAATTAATTATTTCAGAAGTAGGATTAGCAATAAACTTCTTTCTTTATATTGTCGTTGAATACAATACTGTTGTGCTGAGGGGAGAACATGATAATGAGAAGGTTGGTCCATTCACTTAGTATTTTCAAAGTGATGCATTGATGGGAGTCACTATCTTGGTTTAGACATTTGATGGAAGTTTTGCCATTCTTACATAAATAAATTGAAATATGATTAATGGATCTGTGTAACATAAGTGTAAATATCCATGTTAATGTTTTCAGATGGGTAATGCAGGAAAAGGAAGCCAAAGATATAGAGATTCCAAATATTAAATGGGATGTCTTTGAGTTAATGATAAGGTGCAATTTCAACTCTCTTTTTTTGCATAATATTCATTACATTTCTGATGATGTGCTATATCTAATAGATGTTAATAGGCTTAAAGTATGATTATTATTATTTTTTTGTTGGTACTTCTAGATATATATACACTGGAATAGTATATGTCAATTTGGATATTGCTCAGCATCTACTCAAAAGCTGCTGATCAGTATCTTCTAGAGGGTCTTAAGTGTCTTTGTGAACATACCATTTCCCAGGTAGACCAAACACTCAGCCTCACTGTTGCTTCTATTCTTTTTGTTTTTTTTTTTTCAATTGACTTGATCTAATCCCATGACTTATCAAATTACGCTTAGGATATTTCAATGGAAAATGTTACAATATTATACCAGATGTCCGAGGCTTTCAATGCAAAGTCATTAAGACAGGCATGCATAATGTTTGTGTTAGATCAATTTGATATGCAGTTTGTCATGTTCGTTTTTGTTATAGGTTCTTCCGGCTTAGATCAATATAGTTAGAAATTGGTAAATCATTCACTGATTTTGTTGGCTTGCCTTGTTTTTTCTTTCAAGAATTTTCACTAATATAATGATTTTGGTTTGGCAATTGGCTTTTAGCCTTGTGTTTGTAATCTGACTAAGACAAAAAAAAAAAAAAAATCTGTAACAGTTCAAAATCAAATTAAGCCTACTTTCATAATCTAGTTATCTTCCTAGTGGCATCAACAAATTTAAAGCTCTCCCTTATCATTTGTGCATTTGTAAACAACTCTAGCTTTAGTGAAGAATCAGTTGAGCAAGACCAGCAAAGCCAACTTTTTATGAGAGAGCAGAGAAGCTATCTCAGCAAAATCTCATACGTATAAACAATATGCACAATATGATTTCTAATATTATGTTATTGATTCCTCTATAATTTTGTCCTATTATTTTCCTAAGGATCTTGAAGTTCAAAAAGGGCAAATGTTATAAAAATATGCAAGCTCAGTTATATACGATTAATTACATGAAGTGCTTTATGCTTAAAAGAGTTTTTTTCTTCTTCTTTTTTTCTTAGGGCTTGATTTGATTAGGTACAATAATTTTTAGTGACATTTTTAATAAATGAATGATGATGTGCATTAGGTGGCTTCTCATGATTCTTCAATTGAATATGGGGCCAATTGCTACACTTTAGTACTTCTGTAATGAAGAGTTCCTGATAATTAAGGAAAGTATGTTATTTTTCTTCTTTTTTTTGGGATGAATAGTTGCTGATAATTAAAATCATGAGCATGATACTTGATAGGACCTATTCTGCAATGAAGAGTTGCTGATTTTGTCAAGTAATAACCATTCTTGTCTGGTTTTTAAGGTGTGATTATTGATTTTGACAAAGGTGCTGAATTGTGGATGTTACCCCTTGTTGAACTCTAAATAGATATGCCCATGATGAGGAATCTGCTGAGGACCAGGAAGAGACTGATAGGAAATATATCTATCACAATTGTTGTTATAGCTCTTATATGGACATTTGTTATATATCCTCTGCTTGTGTTGGGTGGGATTGTCAGGGAAAATAGCAAGGCTGAGTTTCAAGCTCCCTGCTGCACAACTAAGCATCCAAGGAAGATTGTATTTTAGAATTGTATTTTGTATGCACCATATTTACTTTAGGGGAGCAAAACATATGTAATTGTTTAGATTAATATGATTTCGTTTCTTTGTAATATTAATACCTATTACTTTAAGACTTATTTTACTTTTAATATCATTAGAGTCTTTTTTTTATATGATTGTTATTCTTTTTTATATATATAAATTTAAATACTTAAGTTGAATTCCAAATTTTAATTTCTTGTACCCAAAAAAAAAACAAATAAAAGTGTGGTTATAGGCTATACCCACGGAAAAGTTAAATTCAATAAAAGTGTAGTTATAACCTATACCCTCATAAAAAAGATCTGTCACTAAAACCTATAGTGACACAATGAAATTTGTAAGTATAAATAAAGGCATTTTTTGACGGTAATGGGTACCATCACTATATGTTATACCGATGGTAAAAAAATTGTGGGTAAAGACATAGTAAAAATGACGGAAATAAACATCTATGGGTATAAGTTTTTTTAGGCTATACCCACGGTTTTTATACCTTTACCTACGGTTTTGTGCTGTGGGTATATGGCAATTTTCTTGTAGTGACATGAACAATCATGTTTTATCTCAAGGGAAAAGATTAAGCTTAAAAGAGTTGAATATTATCTCATGCAAAGAATGTGTAGATACTTAAGAACTGAAGCAGACCAACTCCAGAAGCAACGTGTTACTCAGTCGACAATCATCATAATCACAAATCAATTAGCATCAAACAGCCAAGATTGAAGACTGGAAGATCGAAGAAAGATTAAAGAGATTTATTATGATTTTAGAAAGCTCACTTAACTGTGGAGCACAAAACACTAAAGGAAATGGAGAGAAATTTCTAAATTTAAATTTCAAATCTCGAATCAGACTCAGTTTTATAACTAGTACGTCTTCTCTTTTGCCTAACTGATTCATAATCTTAGCTTCTAGAAGGAGGAGTTCAGAAACCACGATCAGAAAGAAAAAAGAAAGAGGACATCAGAAACCTCTTCAATTCAACGACTTCTACAACCAACGTGACAAGTCTGTCAGTCTACCTCTCTAGACTAACATTCCAAGACACAACTGATGATCTACACATGTCACGTGGAGATCAGATCAAAGGCAATGGTCATGAAGAAAGACTTGTATAAATGGAGATGTCATACATGAATGCCAATGACAGAGTTGAAGACATAAGAGTAAAAACTCTGGAAAAATCTCTCCATACTTCCTATGTTGTTCATTACTATATGTAATCAATCATCTTGAAGTGTAAAAATCTTCTTTCCATGTTTTGTAATGATTTGTATACTCTTCTTAGGAAGAGATATGAGAAAAAAATCGCTCATGTTTCCAAAGTCTGTATTATTGAATATTCTTAAGAAAACATGGATGTATGTTAGTTTGAGTGGAAACCCAAACGCATAACTTTTGTAACCTTGATCTTTTAGTGATCAGATTGAGACATAGCTTGGAGAGACTAAGGTAAAACTATTTGCAACGTGATGACAAAGGTATTTGCTCATCACAGTTCAGCTTGGAGAGGCTGGTTCAAGACTACTTACAACGTGGCAGTATAAGTTTTTTGCAGGTCACGACTCAGCTTGGAAAGGATGGTTCAAAACTACTCAGTTTAGCTTGGAGATGTTAGTTCAAAACTACTCGGTTAGTGATAGTTAAGGTTGTCCGCTATTCACTATGAGAGCTTGGGAAGACTATTGTAATGACTATCCAATTTACTTTCTCAGGTTGAGAAAGTTGTTGTCAATGAAATCTCAACATGTATTGAGTACTGAATGTAAACAGGTTAGCCAAACCTGTATAAAAATACTGGTGTTCATTCTCTCTTCCCTGATCTTTTATTTTTCATGTTATGTACTTTATGTTGAATATTGACTAAGCTTCATTAAAGTGCATTAAAATTGATAAACTTAAGAAATCTACTTTCTGAAGCATCTAACCACTTTACTACTACACTTCAAGCTTTATGCTTAATAGTATCTTTTATGTTTAACGTTTCAATTTGAAAAATAGCTTCAGAAAGCATGATTCAACCCCCGCTTTTCATGCACTCTTTTACCAACACCATCCACTTGGCAAGATATGATTGCTAAAGGTTACTTAGTCACCAAGTAACTATTACAGTATTAAAACCGCAAATCAAAACTTCACCAAACGGGTAAAGCACCATATACAGAAATCTTGAAATATCTTTATGTAGCCCCATGCCTAATACTCTCTATCACTACAAGAAATACACGAGTTACCGACGGACTTTTCCGACGGATTTTTTCAGTCGAGGTTTCTAACGGATTTACCGACGGAAAATGTAAAATTTGAGAAATTTTTTTTCTTTGGGTTTTCAGGCATTACCGACGGATTTTTCCGTCAGTAATCCGTCGATAAAATTCCTGTGAACTTGATATTCATATGGTGCGCAAATTACCGACGGATTTTTCCGTCGGTAACTGTTATGAATTATTTTTAATGCAAAAAATATATTTTACCGACGGAAAAATCCATCGGTAATTATTATTAAATTTTTTCATTTTAAAATTAAAATTTCCGGCGGATATTTTTCCGTCGATAAAATAAGTTTCGAAAAAAAAGTTTTGAAAATAATTACCGATGGAAAAATCCGTCGGTAATTATTACTAATTTTTTTATGGATTTTGTTTTGTCGATAAAATAAGTTTGAAAAAAAAAGTTTAAAAAAAATTACCGACGGAAAAATCCGTCGATAATATTTAGAAAAATTGAAAATTGGGCGCCTGTTACTGACGGAATTTTAAATTCGTCGATAATTCAAAAATCCTTTAATATCTCTCATACATTATAAGAGCCACAAACTTATTATCCTCTTCTCTCTCTCTCTCTCTCTCTCTCTCTCTCTCTCATCGCACGCCGCGCCACCGTCCCCCCAAGGCCGCGCTTATCACCTCTGCGCCACCAGCCAAGGTCGCCGCCTTGAGCCGGCCAACACCTCCCAGCCACGCTGGCCTTGACCATCACACCTTTCGCGGTCTTTGGTGTATCTCTCTCTCTGTCTCTCTCTCTCCGTTCGTTGCCCAACCCCTTGTCCCCACCGTCCCACACAAGCTGCGGCCCAGGCCTGCACGCCACGCCTTCTCCCTGCCTTCCTAAGCAGCACTCTTTCCTCATCGATCGACAACAACTACTCTTTCTTTCTCTCTTTCTCGCCGTGAATAGCGAACCCCCGCTCGTGCGCGAACTAGCAGCAGCAGACCTACGCACTTGCGAACTGCCGCCGGCCACACCAGAACCCCCACACACGTGAA
Organism: Dalbergia cultrata; assembly: GCA_031216105.1. Taxonomy (NCBI): domain Eukaryota; kingdom Viridiplantae; phylum Streptophyta; class Magnoliopsida; order Fabales; family Fabaceae; genus Dalbergia; species Dalbergia cultrata. The sequence goes on along the minus strand of CM062346.1, from coordinate 33,060,212 downwards.
CTGTTGGCACCAGAAGCTTGCTGCTCTGCGATCTCCGCCCAACGCCAAAGCTCCGTGATCTCCACCTAACGGCATAGAAGTCAGTCCCCCAACGCCGCTGTCCTCAAATTTCTCTCTCTCTGCGCGATCTCCACCCTCACAGGAACCTTGCCGTGCCGCCACCAAGGCCGCTGTGAATGCTGCCACTGCTGCTCTCTCCTCTGTTTGCCTCGGTGAGCATCCCGTTTTTTTTTTTTAAGTCTGATTTTGCCTATGATTTGGATGGCCTGTGTTTCATTACTTGTTGATTTCTGGGTTGTGTGTTGGCCGAGCCATGAGGCTTGTGGAGGATGAGAATCCATGGAAGCCAGCAAAGATAATGGTGCTTGTGTGGTTCACAATGATCAAACGGGTGGTGATGTTTGTATCCAAAGGACTGCAAAAGGATTTGGGCTCCCTTCCAAGTGGGTTGCAATTTCACTTTTTTAAAGATGGTTGTAGCCTTGTAGGAATATCAATTAAATTATTTATGACTATCAGCATATAGTATTATATAATTTGATTGGAATTTATTTATTACATTGTTGCTTGATTGCTCTACATTGCTGAATCAATAAAGAGTTGTTTGTGTACCCTTTTTTGGGTTGATTTCAAATTGTTGATTGAACTTGCACATGTTATTTGGGGGATTGCAAGACCATGGTCGAGTACATGCTAGTTGAACTTGATATGTTTGTGGCTTATGCTATTTTTTTATTATTAGTCCAGGCAAGGATTATGCTTGGCCGAGGTGGAGAAAATAGAAGCATTGCACCTTTTGTGAAAGTCAACTTAGGATTTGGCATCAGGAACTCTGTTAACATTACCTTGACAAAGAGTGGATTGAAAAAAAAAAAATCTCCCTGTTGTTGCTTTAAGTGTTTGTAATTAAAGCCAAAGCAGGATGATCAAATGCAGGCAAAATGATGTGGCTGCAGGGTGGAAGGAATTGACTAGTCAGTCAGTGTAGTATAGAACTATAGGTGATACATTTGGATATGCTTTTCTCCCTTAGAGAATGAGAAAACCATGAGGGAATTTCTATTTCACTAGTATATAAGGAACTTGTTGATAGGCTAATGTTATTGTCAAATATATATTAGGAATCACATCTACCAAATAAGGTAAGTTCTTGACACATCTATTCTTGTGGTGATTCCATTTGAGTCTTTCATTCAAGTAGCCTTATATTTCTTAGTGTTTTTATGTTCTTCAATGCTGGGAAACATTGTTCAGAATATTATATGCTTCTTGGGAAAAAGTTTATCAACTGATCATTTAAAGAGCTGTGCTGTTAGGATCAGACAAGTTGTAATCATTAAGAATGTTATATGCCCTGTTTTGTTTTCTTTGCCATCTTATTGCATTCTCATTTCTGTTTAACTTTATCTCCATTCATTATATTGCTTCCTTGGAGTGTTGTTGACCTTTTCTTGTGGTTTTAGATGCAAGGTAACATTGCAAAATGGAGGAAAAAAGAAGGGGATAAGGTCAGATGGTACTATAGAGTATTATGACATTTTGATGGTAACATATAACTATTCTTTTTGCTTTGATGCTTTCACTTTGGAAATTGACTTCCGTTAATTAATTAATCATTTCCTCCTTGCTTATGATTAATGTAACAGATAGAAGTGGGTGATATAATATGCGAAATTGAAATTAACAAAGCTACACTAGAATTCGAAAGTGTTGAAGAGGGGTAACTTCTTTTTCTTCTTTTCATTTTCCCATACTAAGTGTTGGATATCTTGTAATTTATTAACTTGTTTAAACTAGAGTTTATCCTCATCTAGAATTAATATGTATGTTCCACTTCTTAGTAGGGCCTAAGCGATGTCGAAGCATCAATGTTCCATGACAATACTTTGTTAACACTTGGCAATAAATATGGAGAAAACCACCCATATGGTGTAGTTGTTCATTGCTTTTTAATGTCGCTATCTTCTGTAGTTCATATGCATGCCTAATGCATATATCTCCATTTTAGGAAACAAATGTCATAATTAGTTTTCTTTGAAATTTTGCTTTTGTTAATTTTTTTTTTTAATTAATATTATAAAGCCCTTTGGCCTTGTTAATTTATCTTTTGTAGGACATGCTTGTGTATTGGACTTCATCACGATGCCTTTCCAAAAAGAACACACTTGCCAAGAAACTCCTTAGCTTGCTGCCTCACCATTCATTTGGCAAGTGCCTGAATAACATTGGTGGTCTAGACATGGCTCTTTCCTTTTACCTTGAGCGTGCAAATGATGCTAGTGTCACCCCAAAATGGTGGATCACTTACGTAGCCGAACCACCAGATAGGTGGTGGTGGTGGCGGCGGCGGCGGCTTCTCTTAATTTGAGTTATTATTTTTTCTTTATTTGTTGTGTGTTAAATTTTTTATATTTATATTTGTAGACTTTCTGACATTTTTTTATCTATTTCACAATTTGGACTTAAATTCATTGCCTTTAATATTTATTAAGCATTTTTTTATAATTTTTCATTATTAAATAAAAAATAAGCTCTTACATATTCAGGGAACATACAAACTACTGAGTATTTATTCCAAAAATAAAAATTTAAAAATTTAGAAAATTTAAAGTAAAAATTCAATAATTACCGACGGAAATATCCGTCGGTAATATAAATACGATTAAATTTTAACGATTACCGACGGAAAAATTCCATCGGTAATATAAATACAAAAAAATAAAATTTTAAAATTAACAAATTACCGACGGATTTTTCCGTCTATAAACTAAAAACAAAAAAAATATAAAATTAAGTAATTACCGACGGAAAATTCCGTCGGAAAAATCTAGATATTAGAAAATAAGAAATTTAATTAATTAATTACCGACGAAAAATTCCGTCGGTAATAAAAAGAAAATCCGCCGGTAATTATTAATCCCTTGACGAATTTGCTGGCGATTTTGTGTAGCTCATTACCGACGGATGTTTGGTACAAAAATCCGTCGATAACATTTTCGACGGATTTTTTCCGTCGGTAATGATTTCCGACTACGTTATTACCGATTGACAAAATCCGTTGAAAATTCCGTCGAAAATGAATTTTTCCGTCGATAATTAAAAAAATCCGTCGGTAATAACGTTTTTTCTGGTAGTGTATATGTGCCCCAAGTCTAATACTCTATCTTGGTCGTCGGGTTTAGTTTCCTAGCCTTGGACACCCTTGGCCCCGGTTTCAAAGTTACTATTCATCTATGAACCTGAAAATTACTTTCGGTTCGAAATTGTTTTTTGAAGTCATCCATTGGGTCATCTTCATCATTGCTAAAACTGTCAGATTTTTAAAATTCTCACTAATAAAGTTCAAATTAATTTTTGAATAATTTTTTAAATGTTACACATGCCAAAAATATTTATTAATATTATTCAATCATACATTATAATATCAGCAAATTAAATATATTTAACTCCCATTCACATTACTTAAAAGGTCATGCAAATAGAAGGATTCAATTGATGACAATAGAAAAAAAAAATTTATGCTGTAAAATTATTAAAATTAAACTCAAATATATACTAAAGTACAAACCTTCAAGTTAATCTGATTCAAAACTTTTGATTCATATATATGTCTTTAAAATAAACTGTTACAACGTTTGAATATCTTATCACTTATTTGAAAAAACAAGAAAAACTTTGCAGTTAGATCTCCATCAACGGTTAGGAAATTATTTTGTGTACATGTAATTTGGTATACAGCCGCTATTGGGTAACGTTTAACCTTACTGACCGAGATTTTTGGGAAAAACCTTTACTTGAGAATAATTAAATCATATTCAAAGGTGGGGAAAACACACTAAACTTATAGAAACCTAATTCTCGGATTTGGCTCCTCTCAAACGTTATAAAAATTTCCTACATGTTGATGTAGAGGAATTAAAATAATATCAACCTAAGTTGTAATGCACACAGTAAAGGTTATTCTATTTTATCTAACGAATAAAATATTACGACACAAAGAAAATAAATTATTCTGCTAAGATGGATTGATTTAATTAATTAGTTTAATAATTATTCTTTTTACGTTAAGTGTTAGATTATGGGAAAAAAAAATAATATTTCTATCAATTGGTAGAAGTCTATTTCATATATTAATAATTTAGTTTAAAAAATTAAACAAAAACTATCCTTGCATTAATAGATAAATAAACTATGAGACAAAAAGTAGCTATAAGTTTCGAATAGGGGCGGAGACACCAAGTGTACATAGTGTAGGTGGGAATGCATTTTAAAGTATGTGTATGTGCGAGGGCATGGCCCGCAAGGGCCATGAGGAATCCCCCACGTGTGCGAATTGCAAGGAAAGGACGAGCTCCCTGCTCGCGCATGGAATGAGAAGGGGGCCCATCACCCCCAATAAAGGCCGGCCACCGAGCATCCTTGCTTGTGTTGCTATCCCCAAAGGGAACTATCTACCATGGATCATGCCAATCTTTCTATTGGATTTTCTACGTAAACCCTTTTGCGCCTACGCAATTCTTGTCCTTTGAATTGCTTTTTCACTGTTTATCAAATTTTCCGTAATTATTTCCAATAACAATATAATTGTATCAACGGAATCCCACTTAAGCCACGAGTATGAGTTTGTTGATTTGATGTCTAAAATCAATATTATTTCTTGTTTATTAATAGGTGTAGTCAGAATTTGTGTCCTACACAAACCACGTGATTAGAGTAATGACTTCGTGAAAGGTAGCTGGATGACTTTGTATGCAGCCGATCCAAACATGCTCGATTACGGCATAGGATACCTCACAGCTTGGGAGTACCATAATTTGAAATACATTAAAATAGAAAGTAGAAGTATCGACTATTCTGGAGCGCAGAGAGAGAGAGAGAGAGAGAGTTTTGCAGCCCTAATATTTATGAATGAATTACCATTCTACACAGAACCCTGGCGCCCAAACTCTTAATTGCCATACTTGGCTTTTCCCCTACTGTCGACTGTCGTCGCCAATTCAATAAATCATTTTATTCTATGTATATATATATATATATATATAAATATATATATATATAGAGAGAGAGAGAGAGATGGGGAGTGTGGACCCGTCGTCAAGCTTTAAAAATGAAGCGGGACGAGAGAATGACCTTCTTTTTTGGCAGGCATACATATTCAGAAGAACAGGGAGGTACCACAATAATAGGCTACACACACCAAACACACTACAGCATTATTTAGAGGAGCAATTTGCAGGGGATAACTCCAAGAGATTATTTAGCTTGCTGTTACAAAACAATCTTGAACGTCCTTAATTCGAGTATCGAATACTAGCTAGCTCACTGAGTGATGGGAAAAAGAGTAGGGAAAAAGGACCTTCTTCTATGGCAAATTTAGTTATGATAGTGTGACATCTTTACAAAGCTCATGATTGCTTCCTTATATATTATTATGTACCCCTCCCCTTTTTTCCAATTGATATTTCCCTATCTCCTTTCAATTCTGAACACATCTTTGTAGATCTCCATGAAAAATGTTCCGGCCGTATTTGTACAAGGGAACTTGCAATCAACGGCGTTAATTTACCGAATCGATCTTTTATTTATACATTCATAAGTTGAGTTCGATTCTATAATTTCTTTTTCCTATTGGTGAATTATATGCCCTGAGTGTTCCAGAGGCATGTCTTGACTCATGACTCTGGACTAATACGAAACTTCTTAATCTAAATTTTGTTTTAAAAAAATATGAAGCAACTTCGATAACATAGAGGATACTGATGGAATCTATGCTAGTGCTTTCACATATATTTACATAATTACAAGTATACATTCTATTACACCTTATACTTGTTTAAAAAAAGCTAATTGATGAATTTCCGAGAAAAGCAATAAACAAAATTATTGAAGCATGCTCGCTAGCAGCCAACGTCCCTACGCACGAAAACTGTATGTCAGCTTGCTTCTCGTGGCTCACTTAAAACCACACGTGCATGTACTTTTCCCATTTCCCTTCCAATCACAAAAAACGCACAAGATTTGCGGAAACAGTTTCATAACTTGCAACTTCTTTTGTTACTTTTTTCTCCCTTTTTTCCTTTTGAAGTTTTTGCTGTTGGCTGTTTCTCTTTTAACATGTTTATGTTTTAATCCCTTAATACTAGCCAATAATTACACTCTTCCCCTCTCTCTCGCTCATGTATGTGAACTTAGCAATGAAACTTTAGAAGGGTTTAATTTTCCAAAGGCTATAAAAAGGAAGATGCATAGCTTTTTTTTAAAAAAATTTTGGGTACATGAGCAACATAAAGCAAACAAAGAAAAAACTTACCTCAAAAAGCGAGCCCCCATCAAGTTTCTAAGGAGAATACGTGTATATCTCTCGGTGGTGTTAACTAAACTCAATCCTTATTTGCTGAAGAAACACCTAACTTGGCAAGAAATTCCACATTAGAGTAACCTTCATGGAGCATGTGTTTCAAGGAGCACCTTCAGTAACGCAGAACCACATGTTTGATGTCATGAACTATGCTACCATAAACATGAAAAGAAGGGTCATCCTCTTGAGCCAATAGGCGAAGGACCTCAAGACATTTTACCTCACAAGGAACATTTCTAAAACCATAATCTCAAGCCATAGTCAATGCCTTGTGAACAACTAGTAGTTCGACAAACAAATTATCTATGATACCAATAAAGCCTAAGAAGCTCATAAGCCAGGCCCTATAGGAGTCCCACCACAACCCACCGATCCCAACTCTAATGGGTTGCCCAACAAGCTCCCATCACAGTTAAGCTTGACAAAATCATAAGGAGGGGGTGATCAGCTAACCCAAGTATGTTGGTATGCTGTGGAGACACTTTTCTAAAAGCCTTAGCAAAAGAATCTGCCAAGTGCACAATTCACTAGACTAGAATATGGGGAGGAGTAAGAACCTAATAACAAACAAAAGAATTTCTAGAACACCAAATATGCCAAACAAGGGCAAGGAATAAATGTGCATCTTCCCCCAAAGAAAATTTCTTCAACCACTCATGGAAGTCCAAAACTATAAAAAAAAAAAAAAAACTAAATGAAAGCCTAATAAGTACCAAACCTCGCAACCATGTATGCAACCACAAAAACAATGATCATGAGTTTCCCCAGTAGTACCACAATGTAGGCAAGCATCAGATAAAGACAAAAGACGAAGTTTTCAAAAAGAATTGGTGGGAACAACATCGTGAAAAGAAAGCTGAAAAAAGAAATACACATTCAGAGGAGCAGGCAGCTTCCAAATCTAAGCCCAAGAAGTTGTAAGATCCACATGCATATTATGAGAGAGCAGGTAGGAGTAATTAGATGTTGTAAAGTATGCACCTGACATAGCCCCACACCAAACGATGCAATCATGCCTATCACTAACCATTGGAACTATTGTTCAACAATGCAATCTTTGACATGGGATGGAATGGTAGTGAATAGGTGATCAAGCTTCCAGGAGCCCTAATGCCAACAATGCTAAACTTGGAGATGAGAATCAAACTCATGGACATAATATACTAGATTGCACAGTGGCCCAGAACTCATCTAGGAATCATACCAAAGCAAGGAGCAACCATCCCTAAGCCTCATACAAAAGCCATCTATGAGAATATATAGCTACTATTTTGCAATAGTTTTCCAAATGGTCGAGGAAGTAAGAGAACAATCTACAGAAAATAAGTCTTGCCCTCTCAAATATTTATTCCTCAAAATCTGCACCCACAACTTTTGTGTTCATGGAGTATAGCCCATTCCAGTTTTCCCGGAAGAGCTGTATTTTCCATGCAAGCTTGTTGAATACCCAACCCTTCATTCTTAATTGGCAGGGAGACAATATCCTAGCTAACGAGGTTGAAGCCTCGGTTATCTCCTGTCTTGCTCCAAGGTAACCTCCTCGTAGCTTTATCAATAGCAACACAAATAAGATTTGGAATCCAAAAAGCCTATACTAGAGGAAAGGAAGAAAAACCCAATTTGGCCAATGTAAACCGCCTCACTTTATTGAGAAGCTTGCCTTTCCATGATTCCAGATATGATCCCAATCTCTCTGTAATGAAAGTAATGTCTTGCCTTTTAGGCTAGCTAGATAAAAGTGGAAACCCCAAGTGTTTCCTAAGCTCGGTTGTGAAACAAATTGCTAAGATGGAAGTGAATAGTTCTCATCATTGCCTATAGGCCAAAGGAGAGCACATGGCTCTGGATTTATCCAAACTAACCTTTAAGCCCAAAGCATTGCAGAAAAAAAAAATCTAGAGTATCCCCAGTTAACCTCATTTGCATGGTTGTAGTATATATAAACACAAATCACAAATGTACATGGATGACAATTATGCTAGCAATGGAAGTGTATTTGTGGCTCCAAATCATTATTGTCTCATTGCCTTCCTTGGATTGGATATGGTCATTTCACCAACAATTGTCTATAACTATAATTTGCACAGGAAGACTAGACCAGTTATTTCCAATTTATATAATAAGAGCAATGAATTTTGTATTTATTTTTGTAAATATCATTTCGGATATTCAAAGAATCATGTGTTACTAATGAAAATTTTAATTATAATTATAATACATTGGTAAATTTACTTATGTGGAATAACGAGAAATCATGTGTTAATAATTAGGAACTTCAATTATATATTGGCGAATACAGTAAAAGATTTTTACATTAATTATTAGTTATTTTACCAAAGTCTTTAGTAAACTATCTAAAATGTTAACTAATAACTTGCATCTAGCAATGTTAGACTCAACCTTGTTCTATTGTTTGCAATAGGCCTTTTTTACTATTTCTCATTCGTTTAAGGAGTTTCATTTTTGTTGTTGTTTTTGTTTGCTTCTTATAAATATATGGTTTGCTATTTTGGCTCTTCTAGTTTTTACTCTAGTGATTTTGAAACCCTAGGGCAAGTGATTACTGGTCTTACTTCTTTTCCTTTATTTCTTTTACTGGTTTATTTTTGTGCATAATTTTGAGCCCTTGGTCGTGTTGGTTTTTTTTTTTAGATGTATGAAGAGAGCTTTGCAAATACTGGGATCATTAAAGGGGTCTATAGCCAATGGCAAGGGTGTGGCCAATTATTATTGTTGGGTACATGTTGAGGTAAAGAATGCTTACACCTTGTATATTGATGAAGGTCTAGTATACCATTTTCTGAATAAGTACTATTAATCAATCCAAGCCATATGGGGATAGCTAAGATTACCACTTGTAGTTGCCAAGATAAGGTTTGTCATATCCCTAGTAACTTTTATAAGGAGCCTACCTATTTAATTTATTTATGATGTCCTTTTTACCACTTTAGGCATTAGGCTTCCTTTTTCAAACTTTGCCATTGGATATTTGAACTTTATAAATATAGGTCATCTTAACTTCACCCAAACCGTTGTGCCTATATCCAATCTTTTGAGGACTTGATAGAGTATCTTGAGGTGAAGCTCTCCTTATGTGTTTTCTTTTCTTTGTTTCAAGTAAAAGATGTTGACAAGGGGAAATAGATCTCCATCGCCCCTAAGAAGAATATTTTTTTAACCTTTAACCTCGATCTTTAAGAACTAAGAATCAATTCTTTAGGATTAGGGCCTCTAGATTTAAGTGTCTTTTCTTTTTGGACTTAGAGACTGATGCCAAGTTTCGTCTGTATTGGAATAAGTTCTTGAAGTGGCTCCTACATATATAGCCTAATAGCTTAATAGTTGATAATAAGACCATTTTACAGTACATGCTCGAGCATTTAACTGAGCATAATAAGGCATTATCGAGTGTGGAGCTAGTTAAGTGCAGGTCTAGGACAGCTGGGGTGAGTCAACACATTAGTAAGTTCTTGTAGGCTTTGCTAGTACCTTATTTCTTTCGTTGGCTTGTGTTGCCAATGTTAATTGATTGCTTTTCTTTTTAGATTTGTAGACTTTATGGCTCCTAAGTTATCAGCGGGTTTTATTAAGGCTATCCTTAATAGGCACCAGACTTAGAAGAAAGTACATGCTTCTTTTGTTTCCCTTGTTGGGGAGAAGCCAATAAGTGAGGGCTAGGATGCATAATCCTAGCCTTGGATGATGAGGTGCTCCTAGAGGAAAGCTAGTGAGATTTTGGTTGAGGTGAAGGCTTCCTCATAGATACATGCCATTGCTAAATGCCTTCAAGGTTGAAGAGGATGAAGACTAGTTTTCAAGGGTTCCTTCTACTAAACAAGTTTAGGGAAATTTTCATTTCATCCTCCCTTTGGTGATCAAATTATTACTTCTTCTTGAAGAGGGAAAAGCTCTTTGCCTCTAACGAGGACAAAAGTATGTTTTAAAAGGTGGAGATTATTGCATGCTTTAGTGGCTGGAGATGTATAGTCTTTGCATTGGCATTATGGCTTGACACTTGGACTTGAAGTACAAGTTAAAGGGAAATGGCCTCACTGAGCTTAGGGAGGAGGTTTGAAAACTTAAGGACAACCATTCTAAGGAGGTTTCCACCTTAAAGGGGAAGATTGAGAAGTTTGAGGAAGATAAGGTAGCCGAGCTCAAAGAGTTGGTTTAGAGAAAAATGACCTTACCTCCAAAATCTCCGATCGTGAGGGCACGGTTCAAAACAAGGAATATCAATGTGCCTTGACTGTTATGAAGAACAAGCAAGAGAAGACTTTCCTAGAGGAGGTTGCCTTCCAGAATGTTAATGGGTTTGACACTACCTTAGGCTGGTAAAAGTATTGTTTTCTGGGCTTAATGTCTTGGCATATGCTCTCTTTGCCATCAATATTGATTTTGTAATAATGAAGTCTTCATAGGCAAAGAAGTTAGGTATCTTTTCCACCAAGCATGTTGATGTAGCTCTAATCTCTGTCATATTCCCTTGCACCACCTCTACTGCTACCGATCTATCTGGACAAGTTGATTACTCTAACCCCTACCGATGTTACTTGATCTTTTTCTCTTTATGTTGTATGGACAATATATTATTCTTTGGTTCTATAGTATTTTCACCTTATTAGATTATTTTCTTGGATAATACTTGTTTGTGTTTTGTGCCTCCTTAGACAATTTTTTGATAATATTTTTTGTATGATAGTCTTTGATCTTTGGGCTATCTAGCCTTTTCATCCTCTGACTTCTCTTTGGTAATTTTTGTTATTTTGCTCTTGCATTGTGACCTTCTAAGCTTTATAGGAGCATCACTATCATTGCCTATGTTTTGTATCATGGATTTTGTTTCGAAATTGCCCTTAGCCTTTTAAGTAAGGAGTTTTATCCTTTTCATCCCTTATCTACAGATAAGGATTTCTATGTTCTTTTAGACTTCTAAAAGAAGGATTCTACCATGTGCCTCTTATCTACAGATAGGGATCTTTATTAGCCTTTTAGATTTATAATGGAGGGGTTTTACCTTTTTCCCTTTTATCTACAGATAGAGGTTTTCTGTTTAGTTTGGCGTTTAGCATAAGCTTTTGGTTGTTTCGATTTTATTAGGACTTGTAAGTTTAGTATTGTAAGCTTTGTAATATAGATAAAAATCGCATTTTAGCATAGGTTTTACTTGATATTTGACTCTAATTTGCATTTTGAGTCGACTTTTACTCATAATATAGCTTAGATTTGTTGTATAGCGTGAGTTTTTGGATTCACATTATAATGTGAGCTTTACTCATGTGGTTTGTTCATAGCATATAAGTTCAAAATTAAAATACAAGATCATGAAATGAAATAAGTGTCTTTATAATGTAAATTTTCAATAGTAGTCTAAAGTAAATGACTGCTAGTGATCTTGATAAATTATCAACTTTTATAGGTCATGCCTTGTTAAAACCTCTCATGCATAATTAAAAAAAAAACTATGGGAAAATTGAACAAGAGAAAAAAAAGTGTACCTAACTATACAGTTTAAGGATCTTACCATCTATAATACTTCTTAAGTGAGGACACATTCCATGCCTACAGTAGCTCTCTTCCGTTGAGTTCATCTATTTTGTAGGCCCTTTTTCCTATCTTCTAAGCCACTCAAAATGGGCCTTCCCAGTTTGGCTCTAGCTTTCCTTTTCCTTGGGACTTTCTTTGATGCTCTATATATTTTTGAGCACTAAATCTTTTTCCTTAAATTCTAAGGGTTTACTTTTTAATTATATGTTCTTGCCATTTGATACTTTGTGGCTTCTTTCTGAATTCAAGCTTCTTTTCTATTTTCTTTAATAAGATCTAGCTTGACTCTCCAAGTTGTATTCTCGAGTTCACCTTTTTTCGTTATAATCCTCGAAGTAGGCTTTGCTAGTTCAATAGGGAGTATGGTGGCTGGAAAGTCCAACCATTGTCCTCATGTCCTCTATGTTAGCAAGAAACCTGTTGAGTGGAAGACCTATAAGGGAGTCCATTGACTTAAGTTTGAGTATGTTCTACATGAAGGTATGTAGAGTGAAATGTTTCTTACCTAGCTCTTAGGCCAATTTCTTTTTTTTATAGGTGATTTTATTATTATTTGGCCTCTCATAATGGAGGTAGCTAATTATCATATCTTATATATATTAGTAAGAGATCTCCATGCTGTTGTAACAGGCATTAGGTTATCTCTTTGGTTTAAGTTCTTTGTTTGGTCGAGGTCATCCAGTTATCTTTATCCAAATCCCGAGCCATAAGGCTTCCTGACTTGCTTGGATTTCCCTAAGCTAACTTTTGGTTCTTATTGGGCTACCTAGCCTAACTAGGAGCCCTAGTGTTTGTTGACTCCGACATATAGGTTGTTTGAGATACTATTTGGTCCAGTGTGATACATAACTTCTAACAAAGAACAAAGCTAGACTCAATATCCAACAAATATATATTCTTAGGTTTTGCTAGCAATGTGAATACAAGGTATTACCTTTGGGATCTCATTGGCAACAAGTTTATTGTCATCAAAGGTGTTATATATATTTAAAAATAAACTACAAAATAATAAAAAATCACATCACTATTCAAGTGTTATGACCCGACTTGAGAGCATGACTGACACATGAAGGACTGTGTCCCCATCAAAACCTTTGGTAACATGACTGACTAATATGCATAAAATAATATATTTTCATTCCAAAGTTTTATTTAAGCATCAAATAATTATTATGAATCAGTTCCAAATAATCTAATTTCAATTGAAAATCATAATCTAGTAGTATTTCCAAAACAAATCCTGAATGTTAAACTGAATTATACTAATCTAAACATAATTCATAAAATAACTGAAGGTCAAAAAAAGTAAATGTAAACCATGCATATCTGTGATCTTGCCTACATGATTATTGGAGCAGCACTAAAGTGAACATGAACTCATGTTAAGCTTCACTTTGAAGTGAAGCTCACTAAAGAAGTTGTAGCACTATTAAGGTAGATCTTGTGGTGCAACTCAACCTATAGCTATATCTGTAAGAAAGGAAAAAGAGGGGTGAATTCATCAAAACTCAGTGAATAGGTCTCTACTCACAACCTACAAAGGACAATAAAATAATAATAAATAAATATACATGTAGCTGGTATTAAACATTTTAATGTTTAAATATATAGTTGTACCGAAAATAATATTTTTAACTGGATTCATAAACAATAACTAATGAAGAAACATGAGCTGAACTGAGCAAATTAACTATACCGAGATGATAGCTGAAACTAAAGGGTACCTAACTAGTGTAAACTCTAAAACCCTTCAGAAAGCATTAAAGCTATATGTTTTGAATGACAACAAAACCAATTTAAAGAAAATGCTTTGAAGAATGATTAATGTCTACCTTGAGTTTCTTGACAAATCATAATAGGTATTTCCGAATTGCATAACACGGACTTGAGCGAGAATAATTTCACTTTATATGTGTAAACATGTTTTATCTTGTGTTAAGAGATTGAGCCTAATAGAAGTGAATATTATATCATGTAAAGTATGTTTACATGAATCAAGGATTAAAGTAAATCAAGTCAAGAACAAGAAACCAAGGCACTAGTTTTCAAAAAGTAGCACAAGACATCAGAAAGTACATCAAGAATGAAGATATCATGCAAAATCTAAAAGAAATGTGTTACACAGTCTTCAATAATGATGATTGCAATTCATTCATCATAATAAAGCTTAAATTGAAGATTATAAGACCAAAGAATTGATAAGGAACTATTAGCACACATCAGAAAGTTCACTTCACTGAAAAGGAGGGAAGATTTGAATTTTGAAATTCAAATGTAAAGTCAAACACTATTTCAGACTGGCATGTCATCTCTTCAACCCCTTTGGTCAATCACTCTAGCTTCTAGAAGAAGGAGTTCAGAAACCATGTTCAAAAAGTAGAAAAGAAGTTTCTGAAGGACATAAAAAATCTCAACCTTTTAACGGCTTCTGTAAAAAGCTTTGACACCAGACAAGCTACTCCTCTAGACTATGTTTCCAAGGCACAAACATATTATCAACACGTGTCATTTGGACAATAGATTAAGAGCAACGGTCACAAAGGGAGACCTTCTATAAATAGAGATGCTGAGTTTTCAAACACTTAATAATCAGAAGAGCTAAAATGCTACAAAATCTTTCCCCTATTTATTATGTGAAGTTTATTACTTCTTGTAATCAATTCCTTTATTCATAAAAATCTTCTTTCTAAGTTCTTAGATTTTGTATGTGCTTTTCTTTGGAAGAATCATTAGAAAGAAGTCACTCAAGTTATCTTAGAGATATTCATTGTAAATTTGTAAAGAAACTTAAGTGCAGGTTAATTTGAATGGCAACCCAAACACTAAACCTTCGTATCCTTGATCTAGTAGTTATCGGTGTGAAAAAGCTTGAAGAGGTTACAGCATAACTAATTGTATCGTGATAGTAAAGAAATTCTTGCTGCTCACGATTTTGCTTGGAGAGGCTAGTGAAAAAAACTATTCGATTAAGCTTGAAGAGGCTGGTAAAGAACTACTTGGTTTGTGATAGTAGGGGTTGTCTACTTGTCATAAGTTAGAGCTTGGAAAGGCTTTTGTAAAGACTGTCCAGTTTGTTTTTCTTAGATTGAGAAAGGTTAGTGAAACACAGTGGTTGCTGAGAATTGGATATAGGCAGATGTTAGCCGAACTAGCATAAAACCCCCGTGCAGTATTTTCTTATCCTTTACCTTTTTACTTTCATAGTTAAACTTTACAAAATATATATATGATAAAGTTTACCATTTTTGTTTATCTACGACTAACGTTCTAATTCAGAAAGTCACTTTTGAATCTTTTAACTGTGTTTCTGCTGCACTTCAGGCTTCATGCTTGATAGTCTTTGTTTTATGTTTTAGTTTCCAAAAGGTTTAGAAAAGAAAAGCACGATTCAACCCCCTTCGCTTTTCATGCACTTTTTCACCTACAACTAGGTACAATAATATGGACACCACCTTGGATTCCTTACTATAACTAGGGTTGAACTAGTCATATATCGGATCACTTGGTACCAAAGTTAATAATCTTGCAACCATTAATTCACTATTCTATTTCTAACTACTTATTGGATAGAAACCAATATTCATCATAATCCAATATTCATGTTGTTCATACTAAAATAGGGTTTCATACATTTTCTAAACTGAGGAAAATAATTCTAAAGCATACAGGTATGATCCCATGAGCTTTCAAAATAATATTTTCATGACAACTGCAAAAAATAACAATTTTTTTGAAATTGGACATAATCTGTGAAACCATATGTTTGGTATAAATCTTTCTAGAATTTCATGAACAACTTATATAATTCTAGAAAAGTACTAATAATGACAAAAAAAAAAATATGGCCATAAGATAAACCCATTCACCATGGGTAGGTGAGAGTACACTTCCAATGGCAACTTGACTCTAGAGAGCAGAAATGACACCGACAACTACCAAAGAGTACATACAAATCATAAATGACTGATAAATTTACTAAGAATTAAATTGGGAGACAGGGAGGAAGAATATTGTGAAAAGCCATGCCTTATAATGTCCTAACCCATAAACTTGATGAAAAAGGGAAGAAAACTAGTAAAAACTATGAAAAACAATTACCATAAGCTTGGGGGAAGATGAAGAACGAATAAGAAACGTAAGACAAAGGTGCATAGTATACTAGGCGATGGCTAGGGTTTATTTCCTAAGCCTAAGGATAGGTTTATATAGTGTTGGAGGCAATTTAATTAAACTATGTCTTTTTGGTGTATGTTGATATCGGGGGCACTGAAATAGTAGTCAATAGGGGATGAAGCACCATGGTCATGTAGACGTGACCACTATAGTAATCTCCAATGGCCAAAACCCTAAACCACACCTAACCACCATTATAGTGGTCTATGACCCTTATCGCGAGCCCCGGCAAACCTTCAATGGTGTTGTTATGCTTACCACCGTTATAGCAGTCGCAGATCGCTATAGCGATCTCATAAATGCTTTTTTTATAATTTTATGGTATTTTATGCATCTAAGACTTTCCCAGTAACACAGTTAGGTGTTAAGGGGCCTTAAGGCTATACTAAACTTATCTAATGATACATGGACCTGAGACATTACATACTCATCCCTTAAAGAAATTTGGTCCCCAATTCTAAATAAACGTACCTTGAGGTGGAAAAAGATAATGATGTTTGATCTTCATGGCTTTACAGCCTCCCAAGTCGCTTCCTCACCAACCGTAATTGTTCTTCCAGATGAATTTCATTGAGGCCATATCCTTTGAGCAAAGCTTATTGATTCGCTTACTTATGACAGCAACCAATTCCATTTCATAGGAAAAGCTATTGTCAACTTAGACCATTAGTGGAGTGAGCATGAGACTAGTTGACCATGTACTTCCTGAGCATACTGACATGGAATACATGGCGTATGGTTGATAAGTAAAGAGATAGTGCCAATTTGTAGCCATTGCTCTAATTTTCTCTAGAATCTTAAACAGAGTGACGTAACAAGGGTTCAACTTTCCCTACTTATTGAACCTTATTACCTTTGCAGAAACACGTGGTCCCTAACCATAAACTCCAAGTCACACTAAAAGTTATCTGTATAGGACTTTTGCTTGGATTGTGTTATAAATAGATGCTCTCATATCAGCTAAACCTTCTCTATGGTTTCCTGAACTAGGTCCAGGGCCAAGGACTTAGCTTCCCCATGCTTAAACCACTCGATAGAAGACCTATAACACCTCCCATATAAGGCTTCGAATGGTGCTATCTAGATACTCACCTGGTAACTACTATTGTTTGAGAACTCAATTAGGGGCAAGTGGTCACACTAGCTCCCTCCAAAATCTAACAAGCATGCTCTATGTATATCCTATAAAGTTTGTATTATCCTCACTAACGAACTATCTGCCTAGGGGTACAAGACTGTGGCCAAGTCCACATATGTCCCAAGGGCTCCTAAAATGCCCTCTAGAATCGTGAAGTGAACTGAGACCCTCTGTCTGATATGATGGATATTGGGACACCATAAAGCCTCACTATCTCATCAATGTACAACTTGGCATACTGCACCACGTTGAAGGTGGTCTTGGCTAGTAGGAAATGTGTCGACTTGGTCATCCTGTCTACTATTACCCATATGAAGTGGTAACCCTTGGTGGTCGGAAGTAACTCGACAATGAAATCGATGGTTATCCTCTTACACTTCCACTCTGAAATCTTTATCTACTGGAGTAACCCTACAGACCTCTGGTGCTTAGCCTTATCTTACTAACACACCAAACATCTTGATATGAAGTCGCCAATATCTCTCTTTATGTTTTCCTACCAGAACAACTGTTTGAGGTCCAGATACATTTTAGCTAACCCTGGCTGCATTAAGTACATTATAGTACATGATTCTTCCATAACTTCTATTCTTAGCTTGCCCACTGCTTGCACACATAAATGATCCCCAAAGTGCAACATGCCCTTATCATCAACTGAGAACTTTGCATTCTCACCCTTGCAGACATCCTCAACCAACTTAGCAAACTTTGGATCTTCCTCCTACTGTACCTTAATATGTTCTACCAAGGTCGACTAAGCTCTAAATTAAGTGAGGAAAACCACTATTTTACTAAAATCGAACCGAACTCCCTTAGCTTTTAACTTATGGATATCCTCCATTAATGACTGCTTCACTAGTGCTATATAGGCCAAACTACTTGTAGACTTCATACTCAATGAATCTGCTATTGCATTTTCCTTCACTAGTGAGAAGATATCTTACAATCATAATCATTCAATAACTTATGGTAGCTGCACTGGCTTAAGTTCAAATCCTTCTACTAAAAAATGTATTTCAAGGTCTTATGGTCTGTGAAGATCTCACAAGTCTCTCTATACAGGTAGTGCCTCCAAATTTTCAAGGCAAAACTCATTGCAACCATATTCAAATCATGGATAAGGTAATTCTACTCACGCTTCTTAAGCTGCCATAAGGCATTTGTAACACCCCAAAGTTATTCAAAAATTAATATGAATTTTATTATTGAGAATTTGAGTATTCTAATAGACTTAGGACTAATAAGGACGACCTAATGGATAAGTAGGGAAAAATTTTCGGGCTAGGTATGAATAGTAACTTTAAGGGCTCGTAGGTGAATAGTAACCCCTGAAACTAGGACTAGGAGTTACCCAAGGCCAAGGAAATATAGGTCAAAGGT
The DNA here is from genome assembly GCA_031216105.1 of Dalbergia cultrata. Lineage (NCBI taxonomy): Eukaryota > Viridiplantae > Streptophyta > Magnoliopsida > Fabales > Fabaceae > Dalbergia > Dalbergia cultrata. The sequence goes on along the minus strand of CM062346.1, from coordinate 33,041,616 downwards.
CAAGATAGAATATTTGCCCCAAGATTAACTTTGAATAATATTTTGATTTCCTGCCTATAGCATTTTGCCCATTCGGTAAAATTTGATGTGCAATATTTAATACTGAAAGATAGCTTAAGCCTTAAGTTTAGATAATGCTTATCCTTTAAAGCCAAGTGGATGGCTAGGATTTAATCTTGACTAACAAGACCAAATCTTAGCCATCCACCTCATAACTTTTTTTTCTAAGAGGAAGAAAAACACCGAATTAATGCTAATACATCAAGCTTAAGATAATAACAACTCATCACCTTATGTCTTCTTCCTTAAATCCAGCTAGCATCTACCTGAAACATAGCCTCCATGTTTGAGTTCTTGAAACCCTCAAAACCCTAGCTAAAAGTCACAAAAACCCAAAGTTTTCTTCACTAAACTTCCTCTAATCTTCATAATCTACAAAACTAACCAATTATAATTTTGATCTATCATTATTTGCTACCTTGAGATATAATACACCACCGCTGAACTCAAGATTAAGGACTGCTTGGAAGAGTATGAAGTGAAAAAAATCATTTTGGAGAAATCATCTTAGGCAAAAAGCCTCAAAAGTTTCAAGAGTACGGTTTTTGTAGCTTTATTTCCCATTATTTGATATGCAAACCAATTGTAGTGCTAAAATATGAAAATCTGCCTATTATGCTGAAAGTGTACAAATGTTTTAAAGTGATGATATAATGGTATCTAGCTTAAGTATAATGTGTTTTGATGCATGCTAGAAAAGATTAAAGATTGGTTTATGAGGTATGATTAAAATTATTTGCAAAGGATTGCCTATATGTGATCAATGCATGCATTTGAAAAAGAAAAGTATATGAGCATAGATGTGATAAAAGAGAATGACTGAACTTCATATGTGCATGTTCTAACTTATGAGCAAAAAGGAGAAAAGATTTATGTTAAATGAAAGGGAAGGCAAAAAGAGGTACATCCCTAGAGACATTGTGAGTTGGTATATGTACTGACGAGGAATAAATGTGTGAGATTCGAAAAAGGAAAAAGAAAATTTGATGATTACGTAAAGGAATGAGCTCAGTCCTAGTAAGCAGTCTATTGCTCATGTGTGGTGATATCCACTAATACCAATTGGTCTGTGCTAAGTCTTTCTTATATCAATGAAAAAAGATAATGCATAGAATTGATTTCTTTGGTCACAAGAGAAGTATATAAGGATTCATTGATATTGCATATGACTTGTTGATTTTGCATTTGATTCGTACAGATTTTATGGTTGATGTAATGTGACTAAATCACTAAGTATGCTTGCATGAAATATTTTTAGAAATAAACTGCAATGGTTGAAAATGATTTTGATGATATGAATGAAGAGGCAACCTACTAAAAATTTTACAATATTCTCATCCCTATTTTGCATGTACCTTGTGTTGCCTTCAAATCTTGTAGATGCCACCCTATTGGTCTTTGTTGACTTGCTATAGTATGAGTAGCATTGTGATACAATTATTCATTTGTCTAGTCTGTTTGTAACATCTTTTATGATCTCAAGATTCCATATGATGGTGTGCCTCGGTTCCTAGCACACCCAGTTTATGTTGCACCCCCACTTGAATTGCCAGCACCCTGGGGAGGATGTATTAATTCAGTATTCATCATCTGACTTTGACTCCTCTACTGACTTTTGGATTTCAGTATTTATCACTAGGATGGGCAAATAGTTTCCTTTAGAAAATGTAGAAGGTATTAGAGATGATTGTACATATCTGTTGACTTGTTAGGCTATAGCCATTGATGTTCCACTTGACATATATATTTATTTCTTTACTTTAGTCTATAATATGTGTCGAATTCTTGTGGAGGAAGTAGATAATATATTTGGAAGCCATATCAAATGGTAACATGCATATGTGTGCTTTAGTTATAATATTATGTAAATCATTCAACTTTTTCTTGAAAAATCTATTAGACTATCAATAACTATTAAAGTTTTTCTCTAGAAAAGATTGGATAGTTCATTTATTGAATATGGGTGGTAATTTATTAATATAGGGAGAGTTTTGTCCTAAACATGTGTTTTAATGCTTTCAATATCAGAATAAGGATCAATGCAGAATTACCCTACTCTTTAAAGTTGCTATTAAGCCAGTGCAGGTATAATTGCTGATCTTTTTTGTTAAGTGTTCTACTTTTTATGTTGATAACTTCAATCCTTGATTGATTGTATTTTTTATTTTTTATTTTATGTTGTGTGTGTTTCTTCTTGCATGTATATTTTATCTATTCTATTTGGTTTTGCTTGACAACTTTTTATTAGCTCCAAAACCCTTCAGAAAATGCTAAAGTAATATGTTTTGAGTGATGATATAAAAAATTTAGAGAAAATATTTTGTAGAATGACTAATGTTTTCTCTTGGGTTTCTTTAAGTAGAAAACAAGTTATTTCAGATTGCATAACACGTCTTGAATCGGAAATAATTTTACTTTGCATGCGTAAATATGTTTTATCTCGTCTAAAGAGATAGGAACTTAATATAAGTGAAAACTATATCATGCAAAACACGTATACATGCTTAACAAATTGAAGAAAATTAATCATGTACAAGAAACCAAGACTTGGATATTTAGAAAGTACAGTGCGACTTCAGAAAGTGCATATAAAATGAAGATGTCAAACTAGCTCTGAAGCAAAGATGTTCTACAACCTTCAATCATCATCATCGCAATAAAATTAATCATATACATTCTATGATTGAAGACTGGAAGATCATTTTTTCACCATGAAACTAATATCGCACTCAGAAAGTTCACTTAACAGTGAAACGGTGCAGTCTATAGGAAAAGGAAAGAAATTTGAAATTTAAATATAAAGTCAAACCTAGTTATCGACTAGAGTGTCATCTCTTCTACCAACTTAATCAACTACCCTAGCTTCTAGAAGAAAGAATTTAGAAACCTTGTTCAAAAAGTAAAATGTAGTTTCTGAAGGAACCTTAGAAACCTCTATCTTACAAAGGCTTCTACAACATATTTGACAAAGGACAAGCTACTCTTCTAGACTACTTTTCCAAGATATAAAAAAATGATCAACATGTGTTACTTGGAGAACTGATCAAAGGCAATGGTCATAAATGAAGACCATATATAAACAGAGATGTTGTGCTTTCAAAAGAAAAGAAAGAGATGTTGCACAAGTGCTAAAAGTCAGAGAAAATTTCTCTTCATCTCTTGTAAAGTTCATTATATCTTGTAATCAGTTTCCTTGGCTATAAAAATCTTCTTTCTACGTTCTTAATAGATTATACATTCTTCCTAGGAAGAATCGTTAGAAAGAAGTTTTTCCCAGGTCATTTATTGTATATTTTTACCAAAATCTGAGTGTAGGTTAGTTTGAGTTGTAAACCCAAACACAAACCTTTGTATCCTCAATCTAGTGGTGATTAGTGTAAGTTAGCTGGAAGAGGCTAGTCAAAGACTATTTGCAACGTGATAGTAGAAGTGTTCTACCGGTCACGGTTTAGCTTGGAAAGGCTGGTTAAAGACTAATTAGGTTGTGACAGCAAAGTATACTTGTTGATCATGAGTTCAACTTGGAGAGATTGGTGAAAAACTACTTGGTTTGTTACAGTAGGGGTTGTCTACTAGTCACAGGTAAGAGCTTGGGAAAACTATTGCAAAGACTATCATTTTCCTTTCTCGAGTTGAGAACTGTTCTAGTCGAACTCAACGGTGGTTGAGAACTGGATGTAGGCAGATTGACCAAACCAATATAAAAATATGTGTGCAATATTTTCTTCTCCCTTATCTCTTTTACATTCACTGCTCTGTGTTTATTATTTAATATTTGCTTAAAGTCTATCTTATTTGGTCATCTGTTACTTACATTGTAATTCGAAAAGTTACTTTTTGAATTATCTAACACTATTTCTGCTGCACTTCAAGCACAATGCTAGATAATATCTTGTTTAAGCTTTTCATAAGCTAAAAAGGAAAGAGAAGCAAAGCACGATTTAACTCCACCTTCTTGTGCACTTTTCTACCTACACTTTTATGTTGACAATTAGCAAATGAGGGGAATTGTTGTTTATCAATTTAATTTAACAACCCAAATTTTCAAAAACTTTTTGGAATGGTTGAAAGCAACCTTTAAATTTTCCTTATAGAACGAGGCCAATTGTGAAATACTTGATTCCACTTGTGGAAGTCTTTATTTGGTTTCACTTTTTATCAAGGGAGTTTGGCAATTCTTATTGGCATCTCTTGTCTTGTTACATCTATAGGATTTCTACTATCTTCACCTTATTGGGCAAGCTAGTTTTTGGGTTGAAAGCACTTGGTTTTCACTTTATACATACATATTTCATGTCAATAGGAAAAAGAAAAAGCTCCCAACTACAATAGTATTTTGTTCCATTTAGTTAAAGAATTAGGTAGTCATGCACCTTTTGTAACACCCTAAATCTTAACCCAAGTCTACTAGTATGTTCTTAGGTTAATCTTTAGAATATTACCTCTTGGTCTCATCTTTTACTTAGAAAATACTTAGCGGAAATATGGGTAAAATTTTTCTTTTTAGAATTTAAAATCAAAGTGAGAGCCACGCTCGAAACTTTAAGGGGAATCATAGCAAAACATATAAGCAAAGCATAAGAAACACATCATGTCATGGAAACATTAACTGAATCATAGATATATATATATATATATAACGTGTCTATCCAAAGAGGCAGGACTATTTGATACATCATGAAGCAAAATACAACTGAAATGCAATACAAGGAAATCATAAAAAGCAAATACAAAAGAAACTACCCCCATACCCATGTGCACCTAAAGGAGACAACCTCATATACAAAAGAAGGTTTGACCTCTACTATGTGGCGTGTGTGTGCACTAGCTACTACCCCTCCTATGACTACTCCTGCTGGTCCGAATACTGTGGGGTTGAGTCGATCCACTGGCGAATCTCGGCGGGAGTGGTCGAGCGCATCATCGGGGCATGTCCACCGCGGCGAGGGCGCATGGGTGGCCGTCGAGCCAACCTCGGCTGGACCACCGTCTCCTCACTCCCAGCCCTCATCGGTGGAGGAGCGGACCGAGCTCCAACTATACATGTGGGATGGCGGGTCCTCGGATGGGTCCGTCTCCGAGTACTGGGGACGCGGCACATACTCGGGGTACTCGCGTACAGCTGACGTCTCGGGCTCCATGCGGAGGATCTGCTCATCGCGTGGTCTCGCTCGCTCAAAAATCCCGTTATGATGGTAAGGAGCAGTCGGGGTGAAGCGGTAGCTTCGGGGCGAGTCTTGTGAAGGGTCGCCCCATGAACATGAATACTCTGGCGGCAAGCGACCCTCAAAATGATATGACCCGAGTGCCGGGTCATGGTGCAGCTCCCATACCGGGGTGTCGATGAAGAGTACAAACGTCGCCATCTGAAGATATGACGGAAGAAAAGAGAGAGGGAATGAGAATCTTTCTAAAAGAATTCTCAGTAGGGTTATCCCTGCCTAGGTGACATCGTCACATCCTCAGGAACCTTGGGTTTATTTCTAAAAGGTGTGCATACATATAAATTCCTTTTAAGTTAGTTTTCCAAAGAGGTATTTTATCCAAGGTTCGTCATATTTTATAATGCGTCTGTATAACTTAAGCAGAAATATACTAATGATATGAATGCATCATAAGGTAAACCAAACAATAGAATAAGTAGGAAACATTATAACATTGGCATAAGTATAGTTTATGTGACATTGTTAACTTTAACTTTCATCTCATGGGGCCGCCCTAAAATTTCTCTAGGTTATGAGCTCATACCTTAACTAGTCGTCACTAGCTCTTACTTATCCTATGATAAGCGTAACATAATCCCGACTTAAAGTACGGGCTAGGGGGCAAATTAAGGATCTCCTTTCTAGGATCATTTCCTCTTTGAAACGCTTTGCTAGCCACGTGGGCCTCGCAATTTGTCCGCTTTGGCAGGCTGCATCTACACATACCCTCACGGATTTGTCTCCTCCGGGGTGCTCGGCCAACCGGTGTCACCCAGGAGAAGCGCGTCTCAGTGTTGTGTCACATTTATATTCTCATAAGTATTAAATCACAATTACCTCATCATTTATCATATTCATTTTTATCATGCATTCTCATGTAGCTTTTTCATAACATATATATCATCACATGAAACTTTCTCATAACATTCGTCACATAAAACTTTCACACAACATCATCACATAGTCATATTTAACAATCATCCCCATAAGCTCATAGACATGTTATGTTATAACTCATAGTGTTTTAAACATTGATTCTTATGAGTCTTAGACTTGCAAATTAATTATTCTAACATTATCCTTAACTTCTTTATACGCCTATAGTTTGACAATTAATGAGTTATACAAATTTTATGCTCAAGAACTAATCCAAATAGCACTAAGCAGAATTTGGACAGCTTTATGTTTATGTGATTACGGAGTTCTAGAAATTACGGTTTAGATCTTTATCTCACTTTCTAAGTTATTGATCATCAACACCTAGTCTCTTGGGAACCTATAAGGTTATAACTAAGTATTTCTCACCTCACCCTATGGTCAAGAACATCTCTAAACCTCAAGAGTGCAGAAATCAAAATACTAACTTTACGGGTACCTAGAAGTCACAATAATGACCCTTTCTAAGTTTGGTTTGCTCCTAAGGTTTCAAGATTAAGTCCTAAACCAATTATGAGTCATTCCTACACATATAAACTAATTTAAAGCCATGATTATTGAATCTAAACCTTGCTGGATAGAATCCAGAAAATAAATCTTTAAGGGATCTAGAACTCTCAAATTAATTCCTTTCTAGTTCCTAACTTATCCTATCTTTCACATATGAGTCTTAACATAATTATTACCCAAACATAAGCATATTAACATCATTAACACAGCTCATACAGTGGCCAAACATAGCAAGGCAGAACCGAAACAGAAACTCCATTTAAAGGCATTGAATCATAGTTTCTAAAGCACATAAAATACTAGTTTCTCTTGGAACCTTATTAAAACCTTCAAAACTCTTTTATGAACACTTTTATCATCTACACTCATGAAAATACTTGATAGGGCAGTGGCTATATTATTTTCATCTCAAGAGGTCCTAAATTCATAACACTTAGTTCTACACATTCCTTATACTCATATAAGTTTAGAAAAATTATAAAACATAGTTTTCAATACTTGAAAACATTAAGGCCTCATAGGGCCGAGATATGAACCATAGGAAATAAATGTTTTGGACCTTTGTTTGAGATATCATTGGGCAAGTCTTTGAGCTCTAGAATCATTAAAGTGATGACATAAAAATAAACATGCTCATGCACTTATTTTAGTTATTGCTAGAAAGTAAAGTGAGAGCATAAAATAAATATGTGGTGCAATATATTATTATCTTTGATATTTAGGTGAGGACTTGAAATATAAATATGATAATGCAAAGCTTGAAACATAAACGTGATAATGCAAGTTCATTCATTATCTTAGGATTTAGTGATAGCAAGGAAATAAACATGATATGCAAAGCTTAAAGTAAACATGATGCAAGTTTCATTTTTATGTTTAACTAGAGCTCATTTAAGACTTTAACAAGATAATAACCCCATACAATATCTCAAAGATCACAACACAAGAATCGAAAATCATATAAAAGAGAAAGAAAGTGAAGCTACATCAAGTTCTTTATTAAGTACCCAAAACCCTATCTAGAGACAAATCTCTAGAACGTGCCGGCCAACTTTAAGGTTGACAAGGGTAGGCTTGGGCTTTTAGAAATCCTTAGATTAATTTTTCTTAAGTTGGAAAACCATGTGAGCTAGATAACATATAGATGAAGTTGTAAGAAAAGGAAAACTCAAGCTTTAGAGGTTTCTTTGAGATGAACACAATGTCATCATCTAGAAACTCTCATCATCAAGCTATCATGCTCAAATCAAGGCCTCATGGCCGAAAATGAAAAGGAAAGGAAAGACAAAGGAAAGTTCAAAAAGAATCCAAGAGAAAACTAGAGAAAAATACTTTCTTGAGCAAAATAAAGTTTGAAAACAAATCCCTACCTTTTGATGAAGATAAAAGCTTGATCTTGAAGGTGGAAATGAGATGAGCAACACCTCCTAGGATGGTGATGATGATTCGGCCTTGATGAGAGAAAAAGAAAGAAAATGTGTTTCAAGTGGAGTTGTGTTTGAGGTGTGGTGTTTGAGAGGCTTGATGATGGTTCAAGGTTTTGGGGTGGTGTTTGATGGTTGAGAGGTGATGATGAGATGAAGAGATGAAGAAGATAAAGATGAAAAGAAAGGAAGAACACTCTTGGAACTTTGAGAGAAAAAGGAAAGACTAGCAAGACAACTCTAAAACTCTAAACTTTGCAAATGCTTCAAGGTGCAACAAGGCTAACACAAGCATCCTATTTATAGAAAAACAAAACCATGGAGGAGTGAATGGGGAGGGTGCTGGCCGTAGCTTTGAAGGGAAAAGGGAGAGAAAAATATCTCTTACACAAGGTCATTCAAGCATGGTTTGAAGTATGGAAGCTATGCCACAAAGTATGGCTTGATGTGAGTTAATTTCCTATCAAATTTTTATGAAATTAGGCTTCTAGAAATAATGCATGGCTGGAACTTTTCCAGCCACAATTAAATGGGAAAAATGGGTTGTTTTAATTATTTATTCATGTGGAAATTCAAGCTTGATTGAAAGTTATGACAAGGTATAGTGTATGTGACTTGAGGTATGGCCTTGGAGTGTTGAAAAATTGAACATGTGATGCATATGGAGGGAGGACAGCTTCGGCCAAGGCTGGACAGCAGAGTGGGAGGATGATTTGACCATTTAATTGTGTGTTAATGGTAGGTTTAGATGTGTATTAGCTTAGGTACAAGGTTAGGAATGATTAAGCTCAAGTTTAGGTAACTAAGAATGTGATTTAGAGAGTTTATGACAAGTTTAGGAGTGCTCATACATCATTAAAGAATTTAAAACTCATTTATGAATAAACAATGTGTAACACAATTCCATGATTTAAGGAATTGGAAAGAGAAAACACTATTTAAGATTCTATGACTAGGTGTCATAAAATTAAAATATGATTTTAGGTTGTAATTAAGTACTTTTTGGTTCTAATCAACTTTAATAAATTATTTTGACTCTAGATAAATTAAGGAAATTAATTAACCTTCGATTAGAGCCTAATATTGCTTAGGTTTGCTTAATCGCGTGATTAAGCGTAAAAATACGAAACTAGGGGCAAAACCGTAATTTTGCACTAATTTTGCCCGGGACTTCAAAAATTAAAACTGAGGTCATAGAATACATAAAAACGCCTTTTAAAACCATCTGGAGAAGTTTCGGGTTCATCCGGCACTTGCAAACGGGTAAAACACCACAGGGGCGTTTTGGTCATTTTGACCCGAAAATTCGAAAAACGAGATTTTCGATCCCGGGAAGGTACATAAGTTTTCTAATCCCCTTCCATCATTGAGTTTGCCCTTCGAGTACTGCCGCACTGGCTTCCCTCGAATTCCGGGCTGAAAATGACCTCAGAGGCATTTTGGTCATTTTCACTCTAACAGAAAATCGGGGCGTTACACCTTTGATAATGATGATTGGGAATATGATTCTTAATTGTGGAAGTCATAAGGAACTTGCCAAATATTAGAGATACTTTGATTCCCTTGTCATTAGTTGGCTTAATCCTTTTATTCTACCTAATTGTTGGAAGTTGTATGTATCTCTTCCTACAAAATTTGTAGATTATTTTGCAGCACCACTTAGTCTCTCTAGAAAAAGTAAGTGCTTTCTTTTTCTCATTACTACTGAAACTTAGTTTCATTTATTTGGGTTATTGAATGTTATCTTTGATTTATTTGGCTATGTGCATATAATTTTACTTCAAAGAAGTATTTAATTTGTCATTCAATCATTCACTCATTAGTTATTATTTGTGAGGTAATAAAAAAGATTATTGTGCCAAATAGCTATCCATTTTATACCTTGGATCATGTTTGAGTTCCTACCAATATGATGTCTACTTGCATGGGGTATCCTTCTTGGTGGCAAAATCAGTTCTCTAATTGTATTAGCCCTCTTGTTTTTTCTGGGTGTGCTCTAAGAAGACCAGACATACTTTAAAAATGGTTAAATTTCTTCTTTTATCTGGAAATGATAAAAGGAATCAAGGGGCAAGGCTATTATGATGAATTTGTTCTTACTCATTTTTGCTTTTGGTTATTTTACTTATTCTTTCAAATTCCTGTAGTTTCTCATTCTACAAGATTTTGTTATGTTTAGTTATTGCAAATTGTAGAATTGGAACCAGCAGTGTCAGCTCCTTCTTCTTCGACTAGCCATGACCCTTGAAATGGTGGACATTCTGGCACTTAGCTTATTCTTGATGGTCTTTGTTGTTCAACCTTAGAAGTATGGAACTCCACTTTCTATGTTGTTGCAAAATTATAGAGACTTGCTTATTTTGTTTGTTTGGTTTTATGACTTCATAAGTAAATTGAAATGTCTAAGACATGTAAGATATTATGTTCTATTATCTATTTTGAGACACTTTTTGTTATTATGAGTACTTGTTATTTTACTATTTGCTATATGTTTTAATTTTTTGGATGTTTTAGAGTAATTGTTGCATGAAGAAAGTAATTGTAATTAGAATAACGATAAAGAATATAAAAAAATGAGAATTTTTTTTACTATTTAATATTTTGCAGCAATTTTATCATTTGTTGGCAATTAATGAATATTCTTTTTGTGATGGTTTAGAATCATTGCAATATTTCTTGGTCATTTTTCACCACCTTTCCCGTGGCAATTTGAAACTGCCACTATTTACTGTGGCGACACTTGACATAGTGGAGGTTCCTAAAACCCACCGCAATCTCCCTTGTTTCCAGTAGTGGTTTCTCAAACACACCAAATCATCTCAACTTGTAAACTTGACTCATTAGTGATCAGTGTGTGTTAGCTTGAAGAGGATAGGATAATACTACTCTTGGGTAGCTTGAGAAGGCTAGAGAAATTAAAGATTATTGTTTGTAAGCTTGGAAAGACTTGTACAACAATACTCTTTGTTAGTGGAACTCTCAACTTTCAAGTTGGAGACTAGATGTAGGCAGTGGTTGATTAAACCAATATAAATATATTTATGAGATATTCTATTACTATTGCTTTTGTGTGCTTGCATTTAGAGGTGGGTATACGGACCGGTCCGGTCCGTTTAGCCCAGTTCGTGACGAACCAATTTTAAACGGGCCGGACCGGACTGGTTCGCTTGATAAATGAACTGACGTTTTGCCTAGTTCGGTCCCATTCCACCTAAGCCCGCAAGTCCGCAGACCGGTCTGTATTTTTGGCCCAGTAAGAAGCCCGTACACCAAATTGCGAGCCAGCATACGGACCTTTCCATATTTTTTTTTACTTTTTTTAGTACTCTATATTATATATTTATATTTATACTATATATTTTACCTCAAAAAATATATATACACAGTTTTCTTTACAAAATCCAATTTAAATTTTAAACAAATAACAATACTAATTACTAAATACTGCAAATATTAAAATTCAACTGTTAATTTTTTTGAAAATAATAACATGCAAATTTTTATGCAGGCTAGGCAGGCTAGTCCGCGAACCCCGCGGGCCAGGCCCATTTAGCTCATGGGTTTGGTGGGTTAAAATTTTTCTAGTCCATTTTCATACGGGTTGGTCTACGGATCGCGATCCATATACCCAGCTTTACTTGCATTATGCTTTTGCTTTATTATTTTAGTTTTGATTTTGTTATTGCTTGAAAAGTTTATTTTTCTAAAGAACTAATCTTGCTTCCACTTCTCTAAGTTCTAAGAACTTAAGAGTATTTGACTTCAAAGTTTTCAGAAAGCATTTTTATTTTGCATGATTCAATCTTCCTTCTCGTGCCATTGCTTTCACCTACATTAGGGGATGTATTTTATAAGGTAATAGGTTTTATATTATATATATATCATTTTAATTTTTTTCAATAAACTGCATTATTTGTTGTAGTCTTTAAATTATTTTTGACTTGATCTATCATTAGTTGATGAATGGTTTATATTATTGAATAGAAGTTTAGTTTATATGATAAGCCAATAAGTTAGAAACTTCCATGAACTAGAGTAGATTCTTGGAATAATTGTACTTGTCTATGTGGTCTTTGGAATTCCCATACTTCAACCTTCGGACAGGTTTAGAATAAGAAATTGAATTATTCAATTTACCTTAAGGGTGTGTTCATGAATTTGATTTAGAAGGAAAGGGAAAGATTTATGGGGGGTTTGAACATGTTTATGAATTTAAATTTTAGGAAGGGAAAGCGTTTGAAAGTTTTTGCTAACATCTCAAAACTCTCGAAAATTCTTATTTTGTAGTTCCCTCAATTTGGAGGATTTTAAATTGATTATTATTTAATTTACTATATTATCCCTATTAAAATATCAAAATGTCATATATATCAATTAATATAAAGAGGATTGTGAACACACCTAAAGATGATCTTTATCTCAATAAGTTGCATTGTGATTATAATTTTAAGTAATTCAAGTTCAAACTACAACTGTAAAAAGGATTGATTTTTTTTTTTTTTTTGATTGCTCAAGAGTGCAGTTGAAGACTAATCTCTCCGAGGCATGAAGATCACCGAAATGGGTTTTGCCTGTCTCACTTAGTTGAAATCATACCCTAACATTTATCTTTTCATTGATTAGTCTCTATTGTTTGCATTTTTTTATTTAATTTAATTTATTATTTATCTTTATTTTATATCCTTTTTACCTTTGAATTGCTTAAATGGTACTGTTCCAAATGGATTGGCACTTGATATTAACATTGCTAAAGGGATAGTCTTTATCACGTCTAATCCAAAATACTTATCTGAACTGAATTTCTAAATCGGTCAACAACAGAGTCCTCCCCCGATGGTTTTTTTATCACATTTTCAAAGAGCACAAATATATTGTATTACGAGAGCTTCTTCTATTTATATATAGAAAGTTACAATTTTCCGTTTCTAAAGAGAATGTTAATGTTATCTCTTTGTACTCTGAAAGAAGTTGAAATTTTGTTTGAATAGTAAGAAATTTTTTTTTTTTTGCCGTAATTCATTTCTCAGTATTAGAGGTTCTCGACATTAAATAATTTAGTTTCATCATATTAATTTCATAATTCTAGCTAGTACCTAATGAATTTCCCATAATTTTCCCCAGATAGATTAGACAGTAACTGGTTAACATACTTAATCATTGATACATAATTCTTGAAGTGCCTGCATAACAACCACAAAAATTTTGTACACCAATCTTTCCCCATATACCAAATAGAAACCCCACAAAGCAAAAGGCTTTCAATGTATTCTTTTGCTTTCGTCACTATAATGGGGGCATAATCTCATCTACTTGTGAACCCTCGCTTTGGCATAATTCGATATTAACTCAAAACGAATCACTCAAAATTGATGGTAAATAGGTCTCTTTTTATAAATGAATGACTTGCTCCGGCATTGATCTGATTTTCCTCCCTCATTTGATCCATTTTTGACAATAACATATAAAAAAGAAGAATATCTTGATTAACTTGCATGTTTTTTTTTTGGAATCTGAAATGTCGATTTCTCAAGAGGATAGGATTAGGTTCACCAATATATTTTAATTAATTCGTTTCATGATTTTAAAAAGTTTATGCCGCCGTTTTTTTCTCTAAATTTATTTATAAATTCTTTATGTTTGTTCATTTGTTAAAAAAAAAAAAAGACAACTTGGCCGAGCACTGAAGAATCCATAAGTGCTGCGAAAGTTTCGCAGAGTTTAAAAAGACGAAAAAAAAAAGACAAATGCAAATTTCAAAAATCAAAAAGAAGAAAAAAGGAAAGAAAAATAAACAAAGTGACCATAACTTTGGAGGTTTCATCATCGGTATTAGTTGTACGTAGAGTGAGGTAAAATATTTATTCTACTTAATTTATTAATGAATAAATTAGTTATTATATTAAAAATATAATAAAATAAGAGATAATAATAATAACTCATACAATTTATATATCAATTAATAAATAAATTAAAATAAATATTTTCTAATGATCTCGATATCCCTAAATATTTCTCGTAACATGACAATTCCTGGTGGTTCACATGCACAGGAGGGAACTCGCTTACAAATTGGCATTTTACGAAAAAAGGAAAAAAAAAAATACATTAACGCCGTTAGGAGCCCGACGATGGCATTGTATGCCGAACCCCGTTCACACCTGAACATGCAAAAATTTCTCCATCGCAACACCCTCTCTCATGCATTGAATATTGCCAACCGGCTCAACGTTGTCCGTACCAGTTGACGACCTACAATTGCCGGTCAAGTCTTGCCTTCATTGCTTCCTTAGTTCCTTCCACACAGCTTTTCACTTTCTCCTGTGTAAACCCAAAACCCCGCACACAGACACACACGCGCGCACTCTCTCTCTCATCCTCTCTTTCTCTCTCACCTATCTATAAACCAGATCAACCCTACCTTGCTCTACCTCTTACTACTACTCTCTCAAGAGTGTGAGAGGTTTCAGTTTGCGGTGCGCTGAGAAATGAAGTATTTGTATTCGGGTTTGGGCATTTAGGAAATCTGCTAGTTAATTAATTAATTACGTATATTTATATATATGGAGAAGAAGGAGATGGCTGTGAAGGCTGAGGATGCTGTTTTTGGGTCCTCTTCTATGCCTTGTTATGGTTCAAACGCTTATCCATTCTCGAGCGCGTTTGATTTTTGTGAGGCGGAAAAGGGCTCTTTAGGGTTTATGGAGTTGCTAGGAGTGCAGGACTACAGTCCTGTGCTTGATTTGCCTCAATTGTCTACTGTACCTTTGGCTCATCCTTCTACGCTTAAGGTTCCGTCGTCTGATACTGCAGGAAAAGAGTGTTCCGAGGTGTCGAACCAGCAACCTGCGACTCCTAACTCGTCATCGATTTCGTCGACGTCGAGTGAGGCACTCAATGATGAACAGGACAAAGCAGAAGAAGGAGAAGAAGATGAACAGGAAAAGACCAAGAAACAGTGGGTCTTTGTTTTTCTTTTTTTCCCTCTTTTTTCCTATTTTTCTCACTTTTTTTTGGGTTTTTGGGGAATTACTCAAAACTGTTTGTGTGATGGAAGGATAATTATGATGGGTTATTTTTCTATTTATTTCATTTATTTTTTATTTTTTGGCAATTATTCATATTTAAGTCTGGGTATTTATTTTCATTTATATTTTTTATTATTATTTGGGGGTTCTGAAAAGCTTCATTTTTAAAAAGTGAATTTCTCGACGGAATGGTTCATGGGATGTGAAGAATGTAATTTTGGGTGGTTTGGTATGAACCAACATTTTTTTTAATTTGTTATTTGTGATGTTGCAAAAAAAACCAAAAAAGAAAAAGAGATAAACTGAGTTTACTTGTGTGTTTTCTCTCTTTTTCTCCCTTTGAGATGCATGCGGTTGATGTTAGGAACATTCTAAAGATATAATGGCTTTTCTGGGATCTGATTCTTTTATTGGGTTTAGGTTGAAGCCCAAGAAGACAAACCAGAAGAGACAGAGAGAACCAAGATTCGCGTTCATGACGAAAAGCGAGGTCGATCATCTGGAAGACGGGTACAGATGGAGAAAGTACGGTCAAAAGGCTGTTAAAAACAGCCCCTTTCCAAGGTAATACTTCGATTTCTTCTATAACTCTTATACCTAGTTTTGCTTCCTTCCCTTCTTCTGTTAATTAAACTTAGAACCGAACAAACGATATTAACATACAAATGCTGCATCAAGTTGATTATTATGATTTTTAGCTTATGTCTAATAATGAACAAAACTCTCTAAATTTTGGTCTTCGCTCCAGTTCCCCAGAATATATAAATGCTCTTAACATTTGGAATATATCATGTGTTTGTTGTATGGTAGGAGCTATTATCGTTGCACCAGTGCTTCATGTAATGTAAAGAAGCGTGTGGAGCGTTCTTTTACTGATCCAAGCGTTGTAGTGACCACTTATGAAGGCCAACACACACATCCAAGCCCAGTTATGCCCCGGTCAGGCCTCGTCGGAGCTCCGATACCGCCGGGTTTCTCTGCCGGATATGCCACCAGCTTCGGTTCAGCTTTGCCGGGAAACTACTTGTCACAGTTTCAGCAGCAGCACCAACAGCAACTACTCCTGGTCAACACATTGTCCTCTTTGGGTTTCCCTTTCAACGATACTTCAGCTTCAAGGAACGCTGCTTTTCCACAAGAGAGAAGGCTTTGCAATCCTGGAACCACTGCATCATTTCTAAGGGACCATGGGCTTCTTCAAGATGTTGTTCCTTCACACATGTTGAAAGAAGAGTAGATGGTTTCTATATGTATGAACTCCATTACTGGTTCAATATGTGATTGGTTCTTATTTTTAGCTGACTGTGTCCTAGGAGACTTAATTAGGTGAGAACGCCGGTAGTGGTAAACTTGTAATATGTAATTTTTCCTCCTTGATACGACTGACAGGTGCGGTAATATTAGTGATCATGATCATACATGTAACATCCACTTTATCTTTTTGCACATATCACTTATCATGATTATCACTGTGACATGATGGGTTTTGATCCAATGCAGGGTTTACTTCATCAGTGAGGCCTCTTACTCGCTATATTTTACTTAAAAAATTATTTATTTATTATTACAATCAAGGAAGATGTTATTTCAACAGTCATATAAGCATAAATATCCATGGTGATGTGAGAATAGTGAAAGAGAGAGAATAAATTGAGAAAAATAGCAATGGGTGAGATTCATATATTTTATGAATAAAATATTTAGATGTTTAAAAAAAAATTGAGTGTTAAAATAATATTATTATATAATTAATTAAAGGAAAAGGGTGCCAAGATTTTATTTCGTGGGTTGGGCTGTGTGTGAAAATGATAAAAAATGGTTAACAAGGCTCCTGTCCTTTTTAAAATCTTCTGATTCTGACTCCTCGTTTGTCCTGTATTTTTGTTTCTTTTCGTTGTGGGAATGTGCATTGATTTCACACCTAGGTACAGCAGTGGAGATTGTTGTGTTAAGGTTTTCAAATGGGAACAATTGGTGTGGAAGCTAACTTGCTTTGTTTTGTTCCTGGAATACGCGGAAGACTAATTATAGGCAATTTTTTTTTTTTGAATAATAATAGGAGGATGTTGTAGTGAAAGTCCTAATAACCCAATATGGTGCACGGGGTTATAAATAGGAAGAGTATTCCAACCACTACCGATCCACTTTGAGCTGGTTGAGTAAATGCCTCTCTTTATCCTACACGCGATGGAATCCATTCCTGGATTTGATTCATTGAATAGTGGTGGAGACGGGGAGAAATTCAAAAAAAAAAAAAAAAGAAAAAGGAAAAAGAAGAAACAAAAGGAGAAAAAGGAGAAAAACTTACACAAGCTAATAGCATATGAAGCGTGACATGGTCACTATGACGGAATAGATCTTGATAACGACACATGTTAGCTTTATTTATGAAGGCACCGAAGCAGATCGTGTTGGCTTTCTAGTTTTGTTGCATTGAGCAGGTGAGGCTCTCATCGTAAGAAGAATAATTGAAGTTAGTAATTTGATAGCCGCTCGCGGATAGCCATAGGCTAACACACATAAACACACACACACACACACACACACACACACTGTGAGAGAGGTTACATACGACACGCCACCTTCAAAGAAGCGATGGGGCCTGGGGGCCAGCTTTCTTTCTCTTATACGCTTCCCCTTCTCTTTCTCTTTGACGGCAAGTGCCAAATACATTGCATCCAATTTTAATATCCTTCACTTGTTGGGCATAAAGCGGGGAACAATCACTAACCCCCATTCTTTTCTTCCAAAGCCAAAATGGTCTTTCGAATTGCCTATATATTCTTGTATTCCTCTCAAACCCCCAAGACCAATAAATGCCATGCGTTATAACCCTGAACCAAGCAAAATGTAAAGCTTGGATAAAAAGAAAAAGAAATGATCCTTTTAGAATCTAGTTTCTAGATGGATGAAAAGAGGACAAGAACCTTAACATCAGTCAGTAGAATTAGAACACTGAAAGGGATCACGAAGGAAGAACAGATGTGACGGATGTTTTTCTTACCGTTAATCACATGGCATTTCTTGAGCTGAAAACTATTGGTGTCTGCGTTGCCGTTGGATTCGGTTTTAGAGGAAAATTGGAATTCAATTAAACCAATCAGTTGTCACTCGTTGTCGTCCAATCGGGGTCATGCTAGGCAACTCAATCATACCGAACCAAATATAATTGATTTGGTTCGCCTTACTATCCTAGTTTTCAAATAAAATCATCCTAATCAAAGAAAAAGAAGAAATATTCCATTCTAATTTAAAGAAGGAATTTTTTTTATGGAATACTCGATATTGTGGTTAGATTAAATATAATGATGTGATTTATCAATTTATTTAAATATTACTCCCTTCAGCACATGTTATTCGTGAAAGAAAAAAAGATACACATACATCTTAAAAAAAGTAATAAATGAATGTTGATAATAGCATAAAAATATGTTAATTCACAAGATTACCTTTATTTAGTAAGTATAATTATTTTCTTGAAATAATAAAAATAGATAGGTTATCCTTAATTATAAGAAGAGTATAACTGGTAAAAAAAATTAATCTTGGCTTGATTTAATAAATGGATAGATGAAGTGAAAACAAAAATTAAAAAAATGGTCATATAACATGCAAAAGAGGTAGTATCAATTATGCCACATTATTTTAACATTTGTTTTCTAGAAAAAATTGTGAATGTCTGGCATTTTCATTTAAAATAATTTAAAGAACCTTAAATAAAAAAGATAGAGTGTGCTAAGCTATGCTTTTGAGATAAAATAAGTACATTTTTAATGGAAAAAATTACTTTTTAATATTACTTTACTTGTTTATTTGTAAAATAATCAATTTTTTCTTTATTTTAAGAAGAAAATTATAAGGAGATTATTCTTAAAAAAAATAATAAAAAGATGTATGATGAACGTATTCGGTAAAAGAGGAACCCCTATTTTTATTATCAATATATTCTTAAACAATTTTTAAAAATGCAAAATAAAAATATGTTCCTTATGTAATGGTAATGGAAAATATCAACTCTTAATCCAAATGCAAGATAAGATGCACACACTTATACACACCAAGTAGAGGAGAACCCACTTCATTCTTTCTCCTTTGCAGAGGTTACATTGATGAAACAATGAGCTGTCAAGAGTTGTCAAAGCTAGAGTATGGATCCTACCCACATAGTTAATTTTTAGCAACCTAACATTGTTCATCAAAGATCTAGGTCACATTAGGCTACCATATCATTATCCAGTATCTTGAACTGGAAATATAAGCAGGAGAGCCCGACCCAATCTTTGGAACGTGGACAGGGGCTCCACAGATTGACCTCGTGGAATTAAGATCTCTTAGAGATTCTCCCCCGATTTTCGATTTAGTAAATGATATCTCCTAAATTGTCCATAGGATCTCATATTAGCCATCAATATCTCATATTATCTCATTATATCTTCTATATTCGATCCTATCTAGTGATAATATAAAACATATCTAGTATCGACTAAATCCCTTGAATATTTTCCCTGTTTAGGGAAGATTATCTCCTGATTTATCATGGAGGTCACCTTTCACTATATAAGAAGGGGGGGCGTTAACTTACTTGATTTCTATCACTCTTATACACTTTGCCACCCTACACCTTATTCATCTACTGATTTGAGTATTGGAGTGTCTTTATAGGCATCCCACCCTCCGCTTACATGGATACCAGAGTCATCTGCAACCTTACCTCCAATTTTAAGTAAGGACATTAGCGCCTACCACGGAGTCAGTAAACAAGCCTCTCCAAAACCTCAAACACAATCACCATGGCTAGCACCACAAGCCAAAACAAGCCCCCTAATTGTCAATCCCCTCCTACTGTAACATCCTCCCAAGTACAACACCATCCTTAAGTCATGAAATCGTACTCGAGAGTTGTTACTTATTAATTAGCGAACCTTTCCTAAATAACTATAGTAAATATCGGTCGAATTGTGTAGTAATTAATTCGTGGTTCTATCAAATATATATTTAATAAACAAAGTAGTTTTTGGAATACAAAGTCAAATATAAAAAGAAGCTGTTATAAGAGCTTTACAGTACATCTGTTGTCTCTTAAAGGTACAGGCATATATATATTTGCATAAAACTAACTATAACAAGTACAAATATTCTCAACTAAACTATGGCAAAGTTGTTTCCTTTCATGCAGCAGTCTTTTTGTCCTCTGGGTCACCCTGGAGACGACACGAGAACACAAAACAACACATAGGGATGAGAATTATACAATTCTCAGTAGGGACATTCCCCAAATACACAATTTCCTATGTCATCGTCATCGTCCCAGCCACTTCAGTTTATTAAGAAAATGTGAGCATGCAATATATTTCAAGGTTCATTTTAAAGTTCAAAAACTATTCTTCTGAAGTGGGTTTCTTTTATCATTCAACCACTTAAATATACGCATATCATACTACTCAACATCAGATAAAAGAAAATACTGCTAAATCACAACTTAAACATATTGGTTTCAATGTCGATACTAATATCCTTCACTTGGCACTTATAATAAAGGACTACTTGTAACAATTGCTATCTCAACTTGTCTTGGCCCTTGACTAATCTTGTCAAGTTTGGGCGTTACGTATCGCCATCCCTAGCGTGACAATAATGGGTAATAGATTGCTTTTCAGGACTGAGCTTATTCCTATACATGATAATTGGATTTACTTTCTCCAATTCTCACACAGACCTATTCCTAGCCAAGTTTACTTTCCTTGACTCAATTCAAGGGTAGTTAGGTTTACTTTCCCCAACAGACCGGATGTACTTTCTCCATCCCAAGATAGATAATCTCATGCCTTTCTTCGTGGTCAAGTTTACTTTCCCTAATAGACCAGATTTACTTTCTCCAGCCCAAGAAATACAATCTTATGCTTTTCTTTCGCATATACATAATTGTAAGAAACATTTTCATATCTATGTGTGCCTAATCTCATTAATAAGCTCACATGCTCAATTATTCATATTCATATACTCATGTCAAACTAGTACCAAGTACCATTATTTCATCAATGAGTTCATTTAACATGAATGAGATCAAATTATCAATTTCTCATCATCCTTTTTTGCTAATTCAGCATGCTGCTAGAATTTCAGTGATCAAGAAAATTATGATTAAATTAGTAAACATCATTAGAACAGAGAAAACATACTTTTCAGAGACAATTCAATGTATCAAGGAGTTCCTGTAAAAATTTCAAGGCATGAAAAGGTTTCTAATATATTAATAAAATTTCACAAATTTGGAGGTCAGAATTGTTCAGTTTCAGCCAATGGCCAACAGTCTCAAATTTTCTACCCTATAAAATGAGCTCAAAACTTCATAAACAAATTTAGGGTTCAACTTCAAGATGTCTTCAACCTCTTGTAAAAATTTCAGCTCAAAATTCGATAATTTGCTAGGATAATAAAATTAGAAAATGTCAGTGCTACAAACTGGACTACACAAGCAGAAACCCTGACTTGTTCGGTTTTCCATTTTTTTAAAAAAGAAAAAGTGCTTAATATGAGCCAATAAAATTAGTGGAAACTCCTCCATATGTTAGCTTCATCATATAAAAATTTTAGCTCATAATCATGTCTCTAACGCAGTGAGAAAAATCAAGTTTTTCAGCTGCTTACTTAAAAAAGTGGATTTCCAGCAACAAGGGTTAGAACATGTATTAAGAAAATAGCTTATCTAACTTCATCCAAACCCTCTACCAAAATTAACATATCATTATTCATGTATAATCATCAAATAAAACTAAAAATTTTGGGCTCAATTATTCAGCAAATTTCAGAGTAAAATTAGAAAGAAAAGTGGATGAGTAAAGTGCTACTTATGATGCTTGAGACTTCTAACTCCAAAAGTACTTTCAAGAATGGTTTTTCCTCACTTCAACCTTCCAAACAGCCCCTAAATCTTCCCTTAAACAGTGATATATGATGGCTCAATGGGGAAAAATAGTGATGGATTAAAATTCTAATCGGTTAGTTTGAAAGATTATGAGGAGTGAAACAAGTTTTGTGAAAGGATCTTGGAGTTTTATCATGTCTAGGCTAGGAAAAATGAAGGTTGAATCAAGTTTTTTGAGCTCTTAAGGAAATAACAAGGTGGCTGTACTCATGGGAGGAAGAACCGAGAATGATGATGGCTTAATTGATAAGTTTTGGTTTGTATTTATCTTATAAATGAAGTTTGGATATTATATGATATAAATAGATAATTCTTAGAGAAAGAAAATGAATGGATGGCTAGGATTTAATCTTGTAAATCAAGATTAAATCTTAGTCTTTCACTAAGTCAAAATGGATATACATTATCCTTTTATAATGATTAAATTATCTTTCGGTGTTAGAAATCGCACACCGAAATTTTACCGAACGGGTAAAACACCATACTCGGGTAATCATACGTTATTTAAAAATTAATTCTAAGTATAAAATATTTATTTCTACCCATTTTTAATTTTAATCCCATAATTGCTCGGTTTCAGGCATCTTCGGGCCCTAATTATAGGGTTTCGGCTGTCCCGGCAGGTCTGCAGGACCCGCAAGTTACTATTTACTTTTTTTTTATTAACAGATCCATTGGATCGTCCTCATTATTTCTATGTCTGTTGGATTTTTGAAATTATAACTAGAAAAGCTCAAATTAATTTTTTAAATAATTTTTAGAGTGTTACACCTACCGTAGAGGAACTCCTTGAGACCATACACTAGTGGGAAGACGAAAATTGGCATATGGTTGATCATATCCATAGAGGAGATCATAGACCTTTTTGCCTTCAAGGAAGAGGTGATGATGGAACTACCAAGCATGACAGTTATTGGTTAGATAATGGCAAGCTGTCATACTTGCGATGCACCAGATATAATGCCGAACATAATGGCTAACTTGATCCAATACATTGTGGCCCTTTCTCAAACAAGCTCATCGCCACCAACATCCCTGTCCATCTAAAGCTGCCGACTGCCTTATGCCCTTACGATGGGACGGAAACCCCTAGCCTTTCATCACAATGTTCAAATCTATGATACTGATCGACCCTCTTTTGGTTCTCTTCTCTCTCCCCAAATTCCATCCACTACTTTGAAGAGCAAACTAGAGCTTTCATCAACTTGTTCATCTTATCCAAAAATATATGAAGACCTCAAACTCATTAGACATATCAAACAAGGCCTTAATGAATCTTTGAGAGACTACCTGAGTAGATTTAATGAAGAGGCCTCTTAGATCCCAAACCTCACCCAGGGGTTGAACTCCAACAAATCAGAATCGGCTTATGCATAGGCCCTTTTAAGGATAACCTATATATCAACAGACCTCAGATAGTGCAAGAGCTCCTCTTATTGAGAAAAATAGCCAGAGGTAGTCTTGATGAGACTACTCTAACTAGAAGAAAAAAGGGACATAGGTCAAGAAGGCAAAAGGGAAGAGATGACTTCAGATACAATGAGCCAAAATTCGACAACTATAACCACTCAATGCCCGAGTATATGTCATTGTGAAAGAGATTTACACAACTAGGGTTATCAAGACCTCTCAAGGTGACCCCTGACTTGCCCCAAAAGGTACAGATACATGCAAAAATTATGACTATCACAATGCCCTCGACCACTCAACTGAGGAATGCTAGAGCCTCGAAAATGCCATTGAGAGGCTTATCGTGGGGGTTAAATCAAACAGTTCGTACTGAAAAAAGGGGCAAAGTTGAGAAAGGAAAGATAAAACACCATAGATCCCTATTTTCCTCTGACAACAAAGGCTCGAGAAAAGAAGAGACCAATCCTAGTCAAAAGATGATACCGACATCTGAGGAGTCATCGACCATATTGCCGGAGGGTTTGTTGGAAGTGGGAAAGAAGCTCGGCCAGGAAAAGATCATTTTGAGGCATCATGTCACTCGATGGATCATTACACCCCTTACAACCAAAGGCCAAATATCCTCACTCAATAAAGGAATTGATGGAAATTTACATGGCCCTGTCATAATCTTCATTATTGCTGGCAATTCTTGGTCTCAAAAGTCTTGGTAGGTCAAGGAAGCCCAATTAAGATTCAGTTCTAGCCCATATTCAAAAGGATGCAGCTCTCTGAAGACTCATTTCTCCTCTACAATTGTGACCTAGTTAGATTCACTGGAAATCAGCCAGAACCCTTAACACATCATCCTGAGGTGACCTTTCCTCAATGCCCTGGGAACTGTCGTCTCAACCCCCCACCTAGTAATGAACTTTCCTATCTAAGAAATAAAGGTCAACATGATGTAGGTAGAGAAGCACATGAGAAGGGAGTTGAATTGTGCTTTACTTTTCTTCACTTTTTAGCAACTGAAACTTTGAACAGAATACTATTAAACATTGTAAAAAAATTTACCCGTATTTTCCGCTAAGTATTTTAATAAAAGAATGAGACTAAGAAGTAATAACCTAATGACTAACCTAATGTGTTCTTGAGTATTGGGTTAAAAATTAGGTTGTTACAATGAATGCAGCAGATATT
The DNA here is from genome assembly GCA_031216105.1 of Dalbergia cultrata. Classification (NCBI taxonomy): domain Eukaryota; kingdom Viridiplantae; phylum Streptophyta; class Magnoliopsida; order Fabales; family Fabaceae; genus Dalbergia; species Dalbergia cultrata. Next base: position 33,016,943 of record CM062346.1, on the reverse strand, counting down.
GGATGAATGCATGACAATACCATATGCACATTAATATGAACATCATAGTATTTGAGCAGAACATAAAGAAACATAAATCATATACGTGGTATAAAAGGCACAGTACTTTCATATGACTTTTTTCTCATACTTGAACTCTTAAGTTCTTCTTCTTAAAGATCACCCTCTTATCATGTTCGCCAAAATCCAACCAACATACCAGCCCTGACGATTTTATCCTAGTCACCAAATTCCATCTCACATATCGCCTAGGAAATGAGCTCAATCATAACTAGTCGTCACTAGCTTTAATATGGGGTAATAGAGAGGGTAACACATCATTAGTTTTAGCTTATCCTAAGATAAGTGTAAATATATCCCGACTCCTAGAGTGCGGCTTAAGGATCACCTAATTATATCCCGATTCCTGGAGTGCGGGTTAGGGTCATCTCCTCTTTGAAACGCATCTACTGGCACCCGGTGCACATGTAAATTTTTCCGCTTTGACAGCCACATGTACCATACCCTCATGGTCTTGTTATCTCTTTACCATAGTCGGAGAAATGCGTTATCTCCTTACCGTAGTCGGAGAAATGCGTCTCGGTAAACTATGCAAGAATGCAACATAAACTCATGTTCTCAAATATCATCATGGCATTTTATTCAATATTTCATGCTCATCAAATCATGCAAATCACCATAGCATGCCACCATGTACACAAATACTCAGTTATCAAGTTTATACATTCATATGCACATAACATCAGTACTTTAGCAAAGCAATAAACATGCTTCTATGGAGAATGATGGAATAAGGGACCGGGCTCAGCTAGTGCAAATGCTATGCATAACAACCATATAGACAGGTAACAATTACTCACATGAAATACTAACTCTCAAATTCCTCTCCTATCTTACAGTGTATTATGCATTGACCTTTGCGGGCCTTAAACTTCCGATCTAATTAACCTAGCATCTGAATTAGGCCTTTTATGCACCTAAGGTATCATTACCAACAATTCTCACTAATTATTATGATTATGATCAACTCTAAACAGCATAGAGCAGAATTCAACTCTTTCAAATTACGAGTGTTTAGGAGTCACAATATTGACCTTTTCTAAGTTCTAGTTTCACCTAAGGTACTATAATCAATTCCTAAACCAATTATGAGGGATTCCTACACTCATATACTAATTATAAACCACTTTTACTATGTTTAATCATGCTGGAATAGAATTTAAAATCTTAGTTTCTAAGTGCTCTAAAATCCTCATTTATAATCCTTTCTAGTTACTTGTTATTCCTAACATTCACCAAATAATTTTTCCTTCACTCAAACATGGTTTTTACACATTCTAACTTATTAAAACAGCATCATACAGTGGCCATAAGTCCAGGGTAGTGGCCGAAACATATATTTCATAAAATCATATTTCAAGTGCATATAAGCTATTAGTTTTCTCTTGGAATCATTTTAGAACCTCAAAACTCTTTTAGAAACTGATTTATTTCATTAAAATCATAAAAATATAAGTAAGGGCAGTGGCTATCTCAAAATATTCTCAGTGAGATTTAAATCATAAAATCATGCTAAAAGTATTCTTTGAGTTTTTCTATGCTTAAGAAAATCTTAAGACATAGCTTGTTGGCCCTTGTGACTAGATGAAACTTATGCTAAGCTCATCCTCATCACTTGGCCAAGAATGACATTCATAGGATGCTTTCATTTTCCAAACTTTACTTGAGATAAAAGGGCAAGCCTTGGAGCTCTAGGACCTTTAGGTGATGACATAAACTTAAACATGCTATGCATTTGTTTTACTCTTTATTATCAAATGAGAGCATAAATATAAATATGAGATGCAAACTTATCATTATCTTTAAGATTTAAGTGATAACTTAAAATATAAACATGAGAATGCAAGTTCATTTCTTTATTTTTGAGATTTAGTGATGACATGAAAATAAACATGAGTGCAAGTTCATTTTAGATTAACTAGAGCTCATACAAGACTTTAAAGGAACAAAAATAATCTCAACTCAATACTTATCTAGCAAGACAAAGTGAGTTTTAGAGTTCTTTGTACCATGATTTTAAAGAACCTCATGTTTGAATATCATCATCAAGCTCAAGGAAAATGGACTAAGAGATCAAAATAAATAACAACATTTTCTTGAAACAAAGATATAAAGAGAACTACACCATATTATTTATTTTATGGCTAAGAGCTCCTATCTAGAGTAAACCCTAGAACGTGCCAGCCAACTTTAAGGTTGATAAGGGTAAGCTTTGGGCTCTTTGAAAACCAAATCATATCTTTTTCTTAAGTAAAACCTTTAGTGAGCTACCTAGAATTTTCATCAACCTTTGTAAAAGAAAAGGAAATGAGAACTGAAATCATTCCAAGAAAAGGAAATAAAAACTAAAACTATAAAAAGAAAAAGGAAGGACAAATCGAAACCATGAGAAAAGAACAAGAAAGGAAAAACCGAAATGCTTCAAGATCAAGAACAAGTTTCAAGCTTTAGAGGTTCCTCAAATGAAAATATCAAGACCATTATCTTGAAACCTCATCATCAAGCTAAAGATTTTACCTTCACAATCAAGTTCCATAGCCAAAAATAAAGAGAGAGAAAAAGAGCTTGAGCCAAGAGAAAACTAACTTTTTATATCAAAACAACAACATGAAAGAAAAAGCTTTTGAAAACAAAACCTCTACGAAAGTGTTGTCTTTGCAAGAAGAAAGAAAACTTGATTCTTGGTTGAAATGAGAAGACAAAAACTTTCTCTTGGTGCCTAGATGATTTCGACCTTGAGAGAAAAAAAGGAAAGGATGAGTTTTCTTAAGAGTTTGAGCTTAGAGGTGGAAATATTGCGTATTTAGAAGGTGGTTTGAGATGGTCGTGTGGTGGTTCATATAACGCCCCAATTTTCTGTCTGAGTGAAAATAACCAAAATGCCCCTAGGGTCATTTTCTGCCCTAAATTCAAGGATAGCCAACCCAACAGTCCTCGAAGGGCTAACTCAATATTTGAAGGGGATTAGATGGCCTTTGAATGGTTACAAGATTGAAAATCTCATTTTCTGAGGTTTCGCGTCAAAATGACCAAAATACCCCAGTTGTGTTTTACACAGGTACGAGTGCCGGATGAGCCCAAAACTTCTCCAGGTGGTTTTAAAAGGTGTTTTTATATAGTTCGTGACATCAGTTTAAGTCCCGGTGGTCCCCGGTCAGTTTTTGTGCAAAATTATGATTTTACCCTTAGAATAGTATTTTTGAGCTTAATCGCGTAATTAATCAAACCTAAGCAGTATTAGGCTCTAATCGAATATTCATTAATTAATCTAGAGTCAAAATAATTTATTAAAGTTAATTGGAACCTAAAATTACTTAGATTAAACCTAAATCTCTTTTTAAATTCAAGATTCCTAGTCATGGAATCTTGAATAGTGTTTTCTCTCTCCAATTCCTTGAATCAAGGAATTGTGTTTACAATTGTTTATGCATAAAATGAGTTTTAATTCCTCTAATGATGTATGAGCACTCCCTAATCATGTCATGAAATTCCTAATTATATTCTTAGCTACCTAAACACTTACTTAAACTCCTAACATTGAGCTTAATCTAAATTACACCTAAACATATCATTAACACACATTTAGATGGATCAATTTTCCTTCTCCCTTGAGTTGTCAAGGCATGGCTGAACCCCTCCCCCTCATTTCCCACATGTTGGAATTGTTTTACACTTCATAGCCATGCTTCCACCATGCTTAACACCTTACCTTGCACCATACTTGATCATACTCCAAGTCATGCTTTAAATGACTAAATAAATGAGATATTTTCCTCCTCTTTTTTCTGTCCAAACCGTCAGCCCTCCTCCTCCACTCATAATGAATTATTTTATTTCAAAATTAAAAGGAAAATACCTCAAAGACCATGCTTGGAACCATGCTTAAACCCATGCTTGCCATATCTTCAACCATGCTTTGTATGACAACTTGTAAGAGATATTTTCTCTCCCCCAATGGCCTTGAGTACTACGGCCAGCACCCTTCCTTCATACCCCATTGTGTTGTTGTTTTTCTATAAATGCCTTGCTTGGATGAGCTTGGTCACACTTTAGATCATTTGTCAAGTTTTAGTTTCTAGCATTCTTACAAGTTCTTCATTTTCTCTCAAGTTCTCAAGAACGTCTCTTCATCTTCATCTTCTTCATCTCCTCTTTGAATCACAACCTCAAGCCACCACATCACAACGTTGAATCATCTTCTAAACACTTGAACTCTTATCCTTAAACACAAGCTCACTCAAAAACACATTCCTTCCTTTTTCCGCCACCAAGGCCAAATCCTCATCACCATATTAAGAGGAGTTGCTCTTCTCATTCTCATCTCAAAGACTAAGCCCTTATCTTCATACTTGGTAGGGAGTTGTTTCAAAGTTTTTGTTTTATTGAAGAATACTTTGTTCTTGAAAGAAAAATGTTATTTTCCTTAAGTTTCTCTTGGTTCTTTTTGGTTTTTCCTCATCATTTCCTTTTATTTTCTTTTCGGCCTCAAGGCCTTGATTTATCTCCATGATGGCTTGATGATGAGTGTCTCTAGATGATGACTTTGTATTCATCTCAAAGAGACCTCTAAAGCTTGAGTTTTCTTTCCTTAAGTTTTACTTTACTTATGATACTTAGCTCACTAATATTTTCAACTTAAGAAAATAATTATAAGGATTTCAATAAGTCCAAGGCCTACCTTTGTCAACCTTAAAGTTGGTCGGCACGTTCTAGAGTTTTACTCTAGATAGGGGTTTTGGGTACATAATAAAGAACATGGTGTATTTTTCCTTCTCTTCATGGTTTCGGTTTCTTGCTTCTTTTCCTTTTCGTGTTTTATTTTCTTGAGTTCATTTCCTTGAAGCTTGATGATGATGTTCAAAGAACCATGAGATTTCTTTGAAACCTTGGTCCTTAGAACTCTAGAGCTTGCTTTATGATGATGAGATTGGGATTGAGATTGTGATATTGATTCTTTAGAGTCTTGTTTGAGCTCTAATGACATATAATACTGGACTAGCATTCATGTTTAAATTTATGCCTTGCATAACATATTTATTTTTATGTTATCACTAACTCTCAAGAATAAATAAATGAACTTGCATTATCATGTTTAAATTCAAGCTTTGCATTTCATGTTTACTTTTCAAGTCATCACCTAATCTTAAGATAAAAATGAGTTGCATCTCATATTTATTTTAAGCCCCTCACTTTACTTTCTAATAAAGATAAAATGAAGTGCATAACATGTTTATATTCTTGTTATCACTTAAAATATTAGAGCTCAAGACTTGTCCCTCGGTATCTCAAATAAAGCTTGGAAATGGAAGTGTATATGGATATGATTTTCGGCCATGAGATGATGATGAACTTAGAGTAAGATTAATCTAGTCACAAGTGCCAAAACCTTTGTTTCATAATTTTCCTAAGCTTAGATGATCTCAAGAAATGTTTCATGCATGGTTTTATGATTTAAATTCCGCTTGAAATTATTTTGGATTAGCTATTGCCTTTACTTTATTTATGATGATTTTAATGAGATAAAATGTGTTCAAATGAGTTTTAGAAGTTTTAAAAAGGTTCCAAGAGAAACTAGCAATTTATGTGTATTAGAAATAAAGTTCTATGCATTATATGATGACATTGATTTCAGTTCTGCCTTGTTTGGTTGCTCACTATATGATGATGATTTAATCATGTTAGAATGTGTATAACTATGTATATTTGATGTTAAGACTAGTTTGAGAAAGTTAAGGCAAGTTGGTAACTAGAAAAGAATTAAAATAAGAATTCTAGCACCCTTAAAATTAGAAATTCTGGATTCTGTTCCATCAAGGATAAAAATTAGTAATAATGGTTTTAATTAGTATAAATGTGTAGGAATCACTCATAATTGGTTTAGGAATTGATCTTAAGACAATAGGAGAAAATCGAACTTAGAAAGGGTCAAAGTTGTGACTCCTAGGTACCCGTAATTAGCAAAATATAGATTCTACACTCTTTGAGGTTTAGAATTAATTATGATCATATATTTGAGTGAGGACTATTTAGTTATGAACCTATAGGTACCCGAGAGGTTAAGTTGTGATGATAGAGAACTTAGATGTCGAGTACAAGGACCCTAAAGGTCGAAGCATAAGACATTAAGAGACTTTGATGCTTTGAGTTTTATAATACAAGTATGTTTGTGATGATGCATGTGCTATGATGATTGTGCCTATGTGATTTTAAGTTGATCATGATTATAAGTTGAATAAGAAAGTACATGTATCATAAGTTTTGTGGCATAAAGAAGATTTGAAAGAAATTCGGTACGCAGCTGTTATGTTGCCGAATTTCCATCAAATCAATACTTGAGAATATTTTTGAAAAGTATACGGGATAAAGTCCTGGGTGACACCGATTCGGCCGAGCACCCCCAGGAACTGAGTCCTTATGTGAAGTAGCACTGAGAAGTACTTCTCCCGCTCCGATGGGGAGGAGGCAAAACCGTGAGGGTATGAGTGGATGCAGCCTACCAAAGCAGACAATTCGTTGTGCAGTAGATGCCAAAAGAGCGTTTCAAAGAAGGAAATATTCCTAAGAGAGGTGATCCTTAAGCCCCCTAGCCTGTACTCTAGTAGTCAAGATTATGTTTTTATGATTTCGCTTATCAAGAGGATAAGTAAGAACTAGTGACGACTAGTTGAGGTAGAGCTCATAACCTAGATGTTTTAGGGTGGCCTATGATGCTTAAGCATGAGTTCTTAACTCACAAGTTGAGAAAAGAGAAAAGTTTCACATGAAGGATTTATATATTGCCACTTTATGCCACTTATGTGTTTTCCTGATGCTATGTTGATTGCCTTGTTGCATAATGTATATTCATGCATCCATGATTTGCTATGATGCATTCATGCATTAAGATTCATACTAAAAGGAACGGGCATTGGATAATCATATTTATGAACTTAATAATGAGCCTTAAATGCATGCTCACCTCTTTATAATAAACCTAAGATTCCTGAAGATGTGAACGATGTAACCCTAGATAGGAGGTACCCTACTGAGATTCTTTAGCAAGATTCTCACTCCTTTTCTTTCTCTTTCGTTCTCTCCCGTCACATCTTCAGATCATGGTGACGTTCATGGTTTTCATTGACACTCCCATATGGGAGGTGCACTTTGATCCGGAGCACGGATCGTATCATTTTGAGGAACGATGTGCCGTTCGAGTCTTCATGTACATAGAACGTCTCTTCATGCACCTCGTCGATAGCTACCGCTTCTCTCCCACATCTCCTTATGTCGACAACATGGTCTTCGAGAACACGGGACGCATAACGAGCGGGTTATGCGTACCTACACTACTAGATCAGCTACTCGTGATCACCCGAATTACGTGCCTCGCTCACAGCATTCAGAGGATGACCCTTCGGAGGATCCGCCGACGTATATGTATAGTGAGAGTTCTGCCCTCACTCCCCGATTCGTAAGAGAGGGGAGTGAGGCTACAGTGACGCAGCCGAGGTTAGCGTGTAGAGCCGAGATGTGCCCCCGCCGTGGAGCTCAGGTTCAACCGTCATGCATTCATTCTCCACTTCACTGGCCTACGCAGGAGGAGCTTGAGCAGTTTACTGGGTACATACCCCCACTGTCCGAGGATCGCCGCCACCGTTAGTAAGATCCTTTGGGGAGAGTTAGTGCACACACACCACACGTAGTAGGGATCAACCTTCTTTGGTTATGAGGTTATCCACTGTAGGTGCACTAGGGTAGGGGTGTTTTCCTTTCACGCTTTGCTTTTATTTCAGTTTCTGTTGTATTTCCTTTTCCATTGTATTTGCATTTCCATGTACTAAACTAAGTCCCGCCTTCGGGTGGGCATATTATGATATTAATGAAGTATTATCTTGATGTGCTATTGTTTACTGTGGTGAAGTTATTTGATGTTCCTGCTTGTGTTTTCCTTTACTTTTGAGTTATGTTTCATTATCAACGCTTGTTCAAGTTTCACGTGGCTCTCACTTTGCTTTTATATTTTTAAAAAAAAATTACTCATAAATTCGACTAAGTATTTTCAAGAAAGATTTTAAAGAATGAGACTAAGAAGTAATAACCTAATGATTAACCTAAATATGTTCTAGGAGTATTGGGTTAAAAATTATGATGTTATAGTTCAAAGTGGTTTATGGTGGTTTGTGGTGGTGAGAGGAGTTTCTTGGTGGTAGAGGAGAACTTGAGTTTGAGAGAAAACTAGAGAGCTTTTTTGGTCACAAACTCAAACAAAAAAGCAAATGGTAAAAGTATGGGATTTCTTTACATTTTGCTATATATATTATGGGTTAAAATTTCAAATATGGAGGTGATTTTTGGGGAGCAGGGGGAGGCAGTGGCATTATGCAGCCTTGAGGGAGGAAAATATCTCCTCAAAGTTGTCATTCAAGAGTATGGTTCAAAGTATGGCTAGGTATAGTCTCAAGTATGGTTCAAGGCATGGCTCCAAGTATGGTGTGGGCATGGTTCTTTGAGTGTAATTCAAATCAACATGTGAAGAATATGGGGAGGAATGGCTGGTCATGATGTGCAGCCATGGGGTGGAAATGTTTCTCCTAAATGTGGATTAGAAGTGTGTTTAGGTGTATATTTGATTAAGCTTTTGATTAGGAGCTTGTAAGTAAGTGTTTAGGTAAGGTAATCGACAATTAGAGATGTCTAGACATAATTAAGGAGTGGTCTTGCTTCATTAGTGAAATCAAAACTCATTTTATAATAAAATCATTCACAAACACAATTCCTTGATTTAAGGAATTGGAAAAAGAAAATACTATTCAAGATTCCATGACATAGAATCTTGACTTTTAGAAAAGATTAAGGTGTATCTAAGCATTCTTAGGTTCTAATTAATCTTAATAAATTATTTTGACTCTAGATTAATTATTGAAATTAATTAATATTCAATTAGAGCCTAATCTTGCTTAGGTTTCCTTAATTACGCCGTTAGTCCTGAAATACACTGTTTCAAGGGCAAAATGGTAATTTTTCACAAACACTACCTAGGACCACTCGAATCAAAACAAATATCATTTAACACATATAATTAACATTCTAAACTCTCGGGGAGAGATTCTGGGCTCAAACTGCACTGATACCCGCATAAAACGCTATAAGGGTATTTTGGTCATTTTGAATCGAAAATTCAAAAAACGAGATTTTCATCTCTACTATCACTCACAACATATATAATCCCCTTCAAACATTGAGTTGACCCTTTGAGGACTACCGAATCGGCCATCCTTGAATTTCCGGGTAAAAATGACCTTAGGGGTATTTTGGTCATTTACGCTCAATACAGGAAAAACCGGGGCATTACATGATTCATGCAAGCTTCAATATGCCCTTCTGTGTCAATTTTCACCTTAAACTATTGAGTATGTGTATGACCACACTACTCGCTAACTTGTTTTGATTACTCTCCTTCTTTCTTTTCTTTTTGTGTTATGTTGATGAGCACTGTTTACTTTATGGCTTCCCCTTACTTGTATATTTGGTGATTTGAGGACAAGAATTTGTTTACTTGAATTGTTGTTTTTTATTACAGTTGGAGGTATATATATGGATCTAGATTTCTACATCTATGTATCATAATAAATGTCATTCTCTTCAGAAGAATAATGGGTGGTTTGTTCCAAGCCATGTTATTTTATATATATTTTACCAAATTAAGGAAGTTGAGATAGAGGAAATTTATGGTTCAATACAATGACATGTTTTTACACCTAGCAAAAGATGAAATGTTGTTCCTTTTCTTCTTTTGTCTCATTGCATTTCTTTATAGCCTTTTTTTAGTCATCCATTATTGAATTGATTCATAGTCATCTCATCATCATCATTGAATGGTTTCTTTGTGGGCTGATGATGCTATCTTGATGGTTGTTGGCACTTCAATGCTATAATTTTACTTTGATTGGTGAATTTAGATGACGATGACATGTTCACATAATGTTGAGGAAATCCAAATGTAAGTGTAAGAGAAGAGTCATAAGCTCAAATTTCCTTCGTAGGAAATGAGAGTCAATATTCATTATCAATGTGATTGATGTAAGGAACTTTGATCTTTTATACAATGTTAAGTGTTTAACCTCTTTGGTTTGGTATCATTCAGGTTAATCAAGATATAAATGCTTTATTGACCTCATTATTTCATATATACTGGCCACAACTCCTATCTTACTAGCAACCAACTTAGCAGTGATTGTACTGATGTCCCAATTATAAAGGCTCAATGATTTTTCACATTATATAAATATAGTAATTAAAGTGATAGCTATGTTGTGTTTGAAGTCGTGGCTCCAACTATTGTGATTTGCTTGGGTGCTACTGCTAGATCTTGTTGCTATTTGTTTTGTTGATTGCTATCTAACATGGCTACAAGTGTAAATTGCTAGCATTGGATTACTACAAGAATATAAGTATTAGTTCACCACAAAAATCACTAGATGTTTTCTAACTTGTTTTTACAAACTGTTCTCCATTTTTTATTATTCATGTAGGAGAAAATTGATGATCATATGAGTCAAGACTTGGAAAATGGGTGTGAGATTTCTCCAACTAATGTAGTTGGAGAGGTTTTTGGAAAAGAACATCCTAGGTGTATTGAGGATTAGGCGTCAGAGTGCTTCCTACAGTGGCCTTCAAACATACAACAACTCGTATTGGTAGTATGAATATGGGTTCATGTGGTTCTAGTACATTTTCTCAAGCAGTACAGCAAAAGTTGGTTACAATGGAATCACAAATTCAAGCATTGTATGCTTATATAGCCATGAAGCAAGGAGGACGAATGTCGAATGAGTTACCAACATTATTCCATAATCTTGCTTCACCGGTATATAAATCATGCTTTCTTTGTTATCAATTTATTTGTACTTACTTTCTGCTTGCAAAATTTGTTTCTCTAGAATTTTTCATTTATTAGGTTAGCCTTATATTAGTTTATATATCTTTACTGCAGGTACCTAATATAGGAAGTTGAAACATCCTCCCAAGTACAACCTCATCCGTAAGTCCTGATATTGTACTCAAGAGTTGTTACCTATTAATTAGCAGGCCTTTCTTAATTATCTATACCAAGCTAAATGGGTTCGTGTAATAACTAGCGTAATTCGATTAAAAAATATAACAAAGGTACAAAACATTTATTTAATATATAGTCAATTACATAAGGAAGGTTGGCTATGAGTTTTAATAAATATTTGTTATCTATTATATTTACAGACATATATCTATAACTAAGTACAATAGCTACAGGTCTCCATCACTAACTACTGCAATTTACAATTGATTCTTGCCTATAGTGGCCTTACTGTCTTTTGTATCAACCTGGAGATGACACAGAAACACAAACACATAGGTGTGAGAATTCTAAAATTCTCAGTAGAGTATTCCCCAAAACATACAATGAAATTAATGTCATCGTCATCGTCTCAGCTACTTTGGTTTATTTATAAAAAGTTATCATTCATTACATAATAACAGTTCATTTTTAAAGTTCCAAATCTTATTTCCGAAGTGGGTAGCTTTTAAAAATCAATCACTTAGTGCACATATTCATCAAGCTCGATCATATAGTAAATAATCCTAATCAAACATTTAAATATGACATGATTATGCATATGCTAAATGTAATGAACTTATCTCAAAGGAACTTGGCCTCACTTGTAACCGTAAAACTGAACTCGGTGCATTTTTCTCTTTTCGTTGACATATAAAAGACTTAGTCAAGCATCTGCCATGGACAATTCCACAATGGATATTTATACCAAAAGATATTTGTTATGGACAACTCCACAAAGCCACAAAGTGGTAATTCATACTAAATGGTATCTGCCGTGGACAACTCCACAATAGATAATTTATACCAAAAGGTATCTGCCGTGGACAACTCTACAAAGGCAATGCCCTTTTTTCCTTCCCTTTTTCCCCTTCCCCTTTACCCAGTCTAAGTCTTGTTTCATGCTGGAGTTAACCACCCCATAACCTAGATTTTGGTCTTGGAACTTGGATTTGTTATCACAGGCCTTGGACCTCACAACCTGGATCTTTGGTCACGGAACTCGGATCTCTTACTCTAAACCACCACATAACCTGGGTTATTGATTCCAGACCTCAAAGGTCGCAACCTAAATACTCCATAACATGGGTTGATGGTCTCAAACCTCAGAGCTCACACCCTAAACCACTACATAACCTAGGTTTTGGTCTCAGACCTCAGATCTCGCATCCTAAGCCACCACATAACCTGGGTTATTGGTCTCGGGCCTTGGAGCTCGCACTCTAAATACTGCATAACATAGGTTGTTAGTCTCGAACCTCAGAGCTTGCACCTTAAACCACTCTATAACCTGGGTTTTGGTTTCGAAGCTCGTACCTTAGTTCATTTCAGCACAAATACAGCATGTTGGCAGAATTCAAGCATAAGGAGTACAATTTATTTTGCATATCAAACCTCCACTGTAAGGACAATAAAAATTCCCTATGACACGTCAATATGTATAAAAGGCCCTATAAAATTTTCAAGGAAAGAATCATTTCCTAATTATATTAACAAAATTATAAAATCTTGGTGGTTAAAGACCACTTATCTACAGCTCATAATAGGATTCTAATAGTTTTTAAACTTAGCCAATGATGGAATCAACTCAAAATAAAAATCACAGTTATACTTCAAGAAGTTATCAACTCCCTATAATACTTTCAAAGTGAGAATCCATCATTTACTGTGGTAATAAAATTGGATAATTTCACAGTTTCAGTTTCAATAATCTAGATAGTATAAGTACTATTTCGGTCTCTTATTTTTCTTTGGCCTTATACCTTAAAACCAATGGTCAAGAAATTCATGTAAATAGTTAAAGAGGTTAGCTTCAACATATAATTTTTCCAGCTCATAACCATGACCACAAATGTCTAAAAATTCACGAAAATTCCCTATTTACAGCCAAACTGAAAATCCAACAACATGGTCCTAATTCTCTATTGACCAAAATGATTTTTAACATCATCCAAACACATCACCAAAATTAACACATCAATTCAACATATTAACAACCCATATTACCAGAAATTTTGGACAAAACCAACTAGATATGTTTAGCACAAATTTTGAAAGAAAAGACCAAAGAAAACCCTACTTGTGGTGCTTGAAGACTTCTAACTCCAAAAGTCCTTCCAATAATAGTTTTTTCCTCACTTCAAGCCTTCCAAACAGCCCCTAAATCTTTCTTAAATAGTATAGAGTGATATCTAGGGTGAAAAATTGGAATTTTAATAGGTTAGTTTTGTAGGTTATGATGAGTAATTGAAGTTTAGTGAAAGAAGTTTGAGGTTTTAACAACTCTAAGCCAAGGTTTTTGGGATTTGAACGAAAGTTTGAGCTCTTGAAGATGAAAATGGTGGCTGCTGGTTTCTTTCCTTTGCTGGCTGAATTGTTGTTGCTTAATGGAGAAGATTTATGTTTGTTTTTGTCTTGTAATAAAGCTTGAATATCATATAATATAAATGAATGGTTCTTAAAGAAAGAGAGCAAAATGGATGGCTAAGATTTAATCTTGCTTTACAAAATTAAATCTTAGCCTTTCATTAAGTCAAAGTAGATGTAAATTCTCCTTTCATAAAGGTTAAACTATACTTCAGTGTTAGAAATCGTACACCGAAATTTTACCGAATGGGTAAAACAGTGTACCCGGGTAAATAAACATTGCACGGAAAATTTTAGGTATAGTTGCTAACTGTTTCTAATCTCAATCCTATAATTTCTCAGTTTTAGGCATCTCTGGGTCCCGAATCTAGGGTTTCGACTGTCCCGGCGGGCCGTGGGGCCCATTAGGTTACTATTTACTTTTTTTTTATACAAATCCGTTGGATCATCCTCATCAATGCTATGTTTGTTAGATTTTTAAAATTGTGACTAGTAAAGCTTAAATTAATTTTTAAATAATTTTTAGGGTATTACAGAAGTGGGCCTGAATCACACAATAACATAAGAAGATCATCAAATGGAAGCAATAACAATCCAGCAACTAATCACCCGAGTCCATGTACATGATCCTTTTATTAATTACTGGTGTGACTGGCGTATTACTTGGAATTACATTCTTTTGGTTTACTACTTGGAATTACTTTCCTTTTAGACTCATAAGTACTTATGTCTCAAGTGTAGTACTCATTTTATATTCAAGTAATGCATCTTTCTATTGGACATTATATTATCATGTTTATATCATATGTATTTTTGTTTTTATGCAAAATTTATAACTACAAAAACAATAGCTAACATGGTTTCATATTGGATTGAAAATTTGACATAAATCTAACAAAAATTTTAACTTATGGCAATTCTAATCTTTAAACTAGAACTACTAGTGTTTTGAGAAAAATGGCAGATGATAACCGCCACAATTTACTAAGATCACTGTTAAGAGAAAAATGGCAGTTCCAACCCGCCAAAATTCACATTGGAAAAAGTGGCAATTGAAAACCATGGCAATTTACTAAAACAAATGGGCCATATTGCCAAGAATAAAATGGCGGTTATAACCTGCCATAATTCCCATGGAAAAAGTGGCGGTTGAAAACTGCCGCAATTTACTCAAGTCTCACTAAGGAAAAATGGCAAAGAAAAATGATGTTTCTAACCCATTGTAATTCCCATTGAAAAAAGTGGCAATTCTCGATGTTGATTGTAGCAGCTTTTTTTGAACCGTCGTAATTTACTGAATGACATTGGTAATTATAACGGTTCCTTGAACCACCCTTCTTGAAAAAAGCAGCGGTTAAAATCACCATAACTTCCCAAACTACCGCCATAACTCACTTTTTTTGTTAGTGCCTTCTTCTCCTTAATCTCTTTTATTTTTACTATAGCATTTTATTATTTCACATATGCTCGAAACTTTCCTTATCTGGTTGTTTATTTATGTCATACTTCAAAAATCTACTTTCTGAAACAACTAACCATATTTTCACTGCATTTCAAACTTAATGCTTGATAATATTTTGTTAAATGTTTCATATATGAAAAAGTAGAAAAATATTATTCAACCCCCTCTTCTCGTATACTTTTATACCTATATATGTGTCCTACGCATATTATGTTGAAAGTTAGGGTGTTACAGGTTCAATACCAATTGAGGTTCAGTGATGATTTATCACATTTATACATCATAATGATGAATATTATCCAAGACTAGTCGAGGTTCGGTAATGATCGAGGTCCAGCAATGGCTGTTTGCATTATATATGTTATGTATGAGCTCATAGCCTAAGGGTCCCTGAGAGGTTAATGAATAAGTGAAAGTGAACATAGTCAAAGAAAATTGAAAGTCTTGTGTCTGCTCACTATTTATGTTCACTCCTTTCGTGCATGCATATGGCCTAAGATATTTGTTCATTTTTTCCATGCATGCATGCCCTTATAAAATGTATACTAATATATGAAACTCTTCTCATGCATATAAATACATACATACATACATACATATAAATATATATATATATATATATATATATATATATATATATATATATATATATATATATAACTTGATGCAATCATGATCAAGACCATATTAAAAAGAAATGACCACTTGATAATAACTTTTGCGAAAACTCTAAAGTTGCACTGCATTGTGGTATGTACACCTTTTTTTATAATTAACCAAGTAGGCTAGAGTCATGCAATGATGACACCATGTATGTTTTACTATTACTGAGATTTATTAATATTCTCTCCATTTTAAAATTTCAATGTATGTATCTAGACGAGCAAGACAGGTCGACAATTGATGTTTGAGCTTGTAAACGGATAGGGATACCTATGTTGAAGATATTATGAAGACTATTAGATATTTAGCCTCCTCATATCTCTTAGATATGACTATCATTTTGGTTTGGATTATTGTATATCGGACCTATGTAGCTGTTTGACATGTTTATCTATTAGGCTTTTTACCACTATGTATCTTGACTTTAGTAGATAGTTAGATGGTTGTGCAATGTGGCACTATTAAACATATTCAGATATAATGTGAGTTGTTAAGACTCTTATGCTAAATTATATATTATATATATCGAGGTATTTCATGTGACGGGCTTGAGATTGTCTTGGTGTTTAGATGATAATATTATGTTGTATGTGCAGTTATACTTGTGTAGTTTAGTGTTGAATACTATTTACGTGCAAAGGATTTTATTTTTTAAAGTAATGACTTTTTATAAGAACAAAAAAAACAATTGGCTTGTATTTTCCACAAAGTATTTCCGAGAAGTCAAGGTTAAGTTAAGGTCCTAAGGAGTGATCCTTTAGTGTTAAAACCAAATATGACTTGAGCATACTTCATTATACGTTAAGGGGTTACACAATTTAGTGTAAGTATTTGTGCTAGATTTCAATCTAACCTAAAGCAATCACAATTAAATGTTTTTTTAAGATATTTAGTAAGTACTACTAATCTTGGTCTATGGTATAGAAAGGATACATCTAATAAGATTGCAGGTTTTTATGACATTGATTTTGTTGGAGATAGAATGGACATAAAAAGTACAAGTGGAAGCTGTTGCTTCTTTGGAGAATGCCTCATCACTTGGTCCTACAAAAAATAGAACACAATTGATTTCTCAATAGTAGAAGTTGAATATGTTGTAGTTGTAAATTGTTGTACACAAACATTATGGATAAGAAATGAATTATAAAATCATCACCCGAGGTATTCCAAAATCCATATCCTATGTGATAATACTAGTGTTATTAATCTTGCTAAGAACATAATTTATCACTCTAGATCCAAACATGTTGATATAAAAACATCACTTTATCAGAAATCATGTTCAAAAAGATGATGTTGAGCTAAAGTTTGTGAATACTAAAGATCACATATCTAACATATTCATTAAACCCTTAGCTGGGATCATTTTTGCTATTTGAAAAAGCTTTTAAACCTCAAATGCTTTTAAAACTTGCATTTCATGCATACATAACTTTTTATGGAGTCCACCAAAGAGACTCTAAACTGAGTCCCCTCGAAGAATACCATCAAATTAAGTTCATAAACTAGTTTTCAAGTCAAGAATGTGAGTGAAAAGATCAAGAACATGTTCAGACACTATGATACGGATTTAGAAAGTGAAAAATCTCTCCAAAAATATTGTTAAAAAATGTTTGATGTTTAGAAAATGGTTTAGAAGATGGGTAATGATAAAAAAAAAAAAAAAGAAAGTTCAGAATATGGGTTACTTACTTAGAAAATAGATCAAGTATAGAAAAAGAAGTTTAGAAACTACATTCCATGTTCATATATCACTTTTGGTTTCTCAAAAGGTTCAAATACCACTTTAGTTTCTGAAGTGCTATTTATAGCGGGATAATTCCCACATTTTGATTTTTTTTTTCTTTCCAACGCCTTGTCAGTTACCAAACTCTTCATCTCATCTTTTTCAAAAGTCTCAAACATATAACCCCTATATTTAAATCCCTCATCTCCAACCCTAAACACTTTTTCACAATTGTTTCACCTTTCATTGCAAATATTTGCTTCTTCAACTTTCTTTCATTACAAACTCTTTATCCAATACTTTCTAATGACACTAAAATCCATGGCAAAAGGAAAGCAACTTGATTGCCTAGCCAAATAAGGAACCTTCCAGATGTACAATGTACTTGATATGCAGGAAAACTAGACCAATAATTTCTCTCTCAAGAAAGTCACTCCTAGGAAAACCCTTAAAAGGGGGCTTCTTGAAAAAGTTTTGATACTAAAAGAAGTCTTTTCCTTCCAAGGATGGCAAGACTTTCTCGAGATCAGTGATAAAGTTTTTCCTAGAATGGTGATGGCATTCTATTCCCAACTCAACCAAACACCATAAACTCCCCTAAGAACCATTATCAAAGAGTTCTTATTGGAGGTTAGCCATTCAGGATTATTAAATGTTGTTAGAGCACCATGTAAAGGAATAATATGCGTGCCCCATAACAACTGGCCCTGCTCATTGGGTGTCAATGAAGTAGACATATCTAGGTACTTCATTAACTCAATAATGTATAAACCTAGTAAGATTACCACTACTATATTGAGTGCTAGGGCTAGAAAAGTATTTACTATTATTCAGTTTTAATCCTACCAAGAGAAAGGTTGAAAGCTTATACTGCTAGAAAGTGACACTAAGGATTTACAAGAGACTAAATCTATTGAAGTTCCATTGAAAACTGAAATAAGGGCAAAACTAAGGCAAGATAAAAGGTAAAAGGTAATGGGTCAACAACTAGCTTTAGAAATTGAGGGAGAACCATTAAAAGGTAAGGGACATAGAAGGAGACCCAACAAGCTGCCTATCAAAAGATAAGACATTGAGCACAAATATAGAAAACTACCTAAGGATGTTCCAAGAAGTGCTTTGATTCTGAAGGACATGCTTAAGGCTAAGCAAACAGGGCTCCTTACTAAAGACAATGACTTCTTTGAAGATGAAGAGGAAACTAAGAAAATTCTCAAGGAGGAAGCTTAGAAAGTCCAACAGGTCAAGGGGATTCAAAGCTCAAGTAGAAGAAGCATTTGACCCTTTTGTGGTTATTTAGGATCAACCCTCTAAGCCTATGACTCAATAGTTTAGGTATACCTCCTTCCCTATCGCTACTACACCCTTAATGCATTAAGACCCTTCAGAAACCATTTTCACAACAGAGTCTAGAACTGCTTCTGAAGCTGCATGTGCTGCACTTGAGAAGGCTATTGAAGAATCAATGAAGCCTAAGAAATTAGCTTCTGAGGTTGAGAAAATAGCCCTTGTAGAAACTAAAAAAGAAACTCCTGAACCTGAGAAAGCTGAGAAAGAGGTTTCAAAAACCACCCCTGAAGATGCTGAAGACGCTATGACTCTGAACTAGATTTTAAAATTTTTTTGCAAGGACATGGAAGAAGAGTCTTATCTTGAGAGAGAGGGTTCTAAAGAACTAACGTTGTACATGAGTAAGTTATCTCATACCCTAGACCCTATCATTGAAGAGCTTGAAAAAGTTAGGCCATCCACTATTATCATTCTTAAAAATATGCCTCAACCTCCACCATCCATCAAAACTACTTCTTTGGAGGAAAGTGATGAAGCCTTTAAAACTGGCTCTCATCAAAAGGAAGTCCTAGCTCCTACTATTGATAATACTACCACTCCCACTACTATTGCCACTACTCTTACTGCTGTTGATCACACAGAGGCTAAGACAAAATAATCTAAAAAATCATAAGACCCTAGGAATACTATTCCCCTTGATATTCCAAAAGAACAAGCTACACCCAACGCTGCGTTGGTACCACCCATTCATTTGCCAAACTAACCTCAACCTCAACCAGAGTTTCAATGATATCTCACTGAGGTCTAATAGCGAATGCATAAGTAGAGATATATGGCTACAAAGTTGGATAGAATGGAAGCTTCTAATAAAAACCTTGGAGAACAACTCAGAAGACATGAGGATTTACTTCTGCAAATCTTTCATGAAATGAGAAGATAAGTAAAATGATGGCATGACCAAGTGCACACCCTTTTACTGATGACAAAATAGGGAAAAAGGAACAAAAGAAAAATCTTTTATGTGATGCACTATGAGTCAAAGGTCACAAGTATAATGCCCAGGGACGAGGACAGGGAGTTATCGCCGATGCAAAGAAGGCACAGACAAGGAGCGACTCCTCACATGGCCTTCTAAGCAGAGAGGTACAAGAATGAACCGATTACACGCCCGAATGAGAAGAATCCTAAGATTGTATAGGCATGGGACTATATAGTTGAGGATGACTTATATGAATTGATTTGTACAATCTATATCAACAAGATGTATTTTCTTTTCGATAGTCTATCACTAAAGAACTCCATGGTTAAGCGTACTTGACTTGGAGCAATTTTGGGATGGGTGACCTCTTGGGAAGTTTTCCTAGGAAGTGTATGAGTGAGGACAAAGCATGCTGAAAGACCCATGTTGGTTTGTGGGGATAGTCGTCAATCTATAAAGCAGCATAGGCTATTACAACAAGCTAAGGGAGAGCTTCAAAACATGCATATCATTCTTTTAATTGTTTTATTTTTTGCTGTTCCAAAAACTAGCTTTGAACAATTCCCTTTAAATTTAATACTTAAGCTCTGTGGTGTTTATACTCTGATACCCTATTTATGCTTTAATACATATAAGATTCAAAAACTATGATTTTTTTTCATTATATATTTTATGCCCTAATATGTTGGTTTCTAAAAAATGCTAATACTCATATCAATTTCATGCTCTGACACCTCTAAGCTCTTGCTTATATGCATACATGAAAACTAGTGTTGTTTCTTTATGTTAGTTAGAACATTTTGAAGAAAACTGTGTTGAATCATAAGTTCTTATGCAAGGTCAATATCACAATAATTGTTTTTAGCTCTGATACCTTATTGATTTGATTTTGATATTAATAATGCTCTAATACAATTTAGATCCTTATAATGGAATAAGCTCTTATATGAATTATTAAAGCTTATTGAGAAACTTAAAACTTTATGTCATAATGATAAACCTTGAGAAAGTTTACTTTCTGAAAGGCTAAGTTATAAGACAAATCTTTATCAAGTTTCTAAAAGAAAATTCCTTTAAGGCTCCAATCTTAAAGAAAAATTCTTTAAAAAATATTGTCCAAAAGATTTTCTCAATATTTAGTTTGTTATCATCAAAAAAGAGAAAATTATTAGCTCTAAAACCTTTTAGAAAGCTCTATAACTTGTATTTTGAGTGATAATAAAGCAAATTTTGTTAAAATACTTTGAAAAAGTACTAATATTTCAATTTAGTTTCTAAAGCGTTTAATAGGATAATTATCGTTATATATAAGTTCAATTAATGACATAATTTTCACAATATCATGTTTTAAAATTACCATAATCTCATTCAAAGAGATTCAATGCTTTAATGATTTGAAAAATAGTTCAGAAAGTGACCCAAGATATGTTAAAGACTCAAGAAAACAATATCCTACATCAAAAACCATATATGGATCTTCATAAAGTGTATCACGCGTTTAGAAAGTGCTAAATCATTAAAGAAATCAATTTCTCTTAAGCATATGATGATCACAATCTTTAATCTCGATGGAAATCAACTCTGAAGACATTTTAAATGATGAAAAGATCCTTATTAGGCTCAGAGATAAGCAAAGAAAATCAATGCAAAGATCAGAAACTGTGAAGCTATATCAAAAAGCATGAGTTATTCAAAAACTATGCTAAGTTAATAGAAATGGAGGGAAATTTGAAATTCAAATTTAGTCAACTTTTAGAAAAGTATTGGCATCAACACATTGCTTTTGAACTTGGTCAAATACCTTGTATTCTAGAAGAAAAGTTTAGAAACTACGCTTCATAAAGTAAAAGTTATTTCTGAAGGTTGTCTAGAAACCATGTTATCAATGTCTCTACAAGGACAACTCTAACACAGCTCAGTTACTCTTCTAGAAGGAAGTTCCTAGGACACAAAAAGAAGATCAAAATGTGTCAAGAAAAAAGAAAATCAAGAGGAAAAGGTCATATTTGAAATCCAAGTATAAAAGGATGATATCTTCATTCAAGAAGAGAATTTTGTAGAACTAACACCAATACACTCTAAAAGTTCATCTATTACTTCTTTTAATCTGTTTTCATTACACAAATGATCTTCCTTTTTGTGTCCTAGGAATTGTCCTCTAGAAAAGTACGAGAAACTACATTTACTTTCTGAGTGTGGTTTTTGAACTTTTTGTTCTAGAATACGATGAATGTCCAAGCATAAAGTTGATATGTCACTGTCAATACTTTATAAAATGTTGACTTAATTTAAAATTCAAATCTTCTTAAGTTTCTTTTAACTAATTGCAATTTTTTATGTAATTATGCTTTTTGATGTGATTCCACACTTTCTGAGCCATTTTTTTTATCTTATGAACTTATCTCTAAGCTTAATAAGGACCTTCTCACAAGGTGAACCTTCTTCAGAGATAATAACTAAAGTGATTGATAATGATGATCTTGAAAGAATAATGAGAAAATTCTTTCTGAACTGGATATCCCACTTTCTAAATGCGTGAATCATTTTTTGAGGATTTAAATGTTTCTGATGCTATATAATGCTTTCTCATGTTTCTCACATGTTTTAGTTCATTTTTTGAGCTATTTTTCACATCCGTAAAATACTAAATCTCTTCGAATGAGATTTTAATCATGTTAAAATATGATATTATGAAAATTATGAGCTACGAAAATGGTCCTATTAAGTATCCTAGAAACTCAAGTGAAGTATTAGTGCTTCCTTCAAAATGTTTTAATGAAATTTTCTTTATTATCATTCAAAACATAATTATATTAGCTTTCTGAAGGGTTTTGGAGCTAACAATGGAGATTATTCCATCATCAAAATGAAGTGATCCATGTTAAACATCAAGTAATGGGTGATAGTCATAGTGATTACCGCAACCTTCATTTCCTGATCATAGGAGACAATGGTAGTCAGGGTGCCATTGAAGAACTTTATTTGCAGATACCGATTCATTTGTGCTCGACTCGAAAATGCAAGGGAATAAGAAACTAAGTTTCCCAGTAGGGTTTTTGTTAGCTCCAAAACCCTTCAAAAAACATTAATATAATATGTTTTGAGTGATAACACAACCAATTTAGAGAATATATTTTGAAGAACGACTAATGTTTCACTTGAGTTTCTTAAAATAACAAACAGGTTCTTTCATTTGCATAACGCATTACTAGAAGGTAAAATAATTTCATTTTACATGTGAAAACATGATTTATCTCGTTTAAAGAGATAGGAACTCAATAAAAATGAAATTATATGGTAAAATGAACGTATACATGCCCAACTAATTGAACAAAATCATTATGCACAAGAAACCAAGGCTCGAATCTTTAGAAAGTAGAATGTGACTTCAGAAAGTACACTTCAAATAAAGATTTCAAACTAACTTTGAAGCAAGTGTGTTTTACAACGTTTAATCATCATGATCATAATCCTTTTATCATCTACATGCTTTGATTTAAGTTTGGAAGATCATATATACATCAAGGAACTAATACCGCATTTTAGAAAGTATACTTCATAGTGAAATGGTGCATTTTATAGGAAAATGAGGGAAATTTGAAATTCAAATTTAAAGTCAGATCCAGTTATAGATTGGCATGTCATTTCTTCTACCAACTTGGTCAACTATCCAAGCTTCTACAAGGAAGAGTTCAGAAACCTCATTCAGAAAGTAAAAAGTAGTTTTTGAAGATGACCTCAAAAACCTCTCTTTCATAACAACTTCTGGAATAGCTCGACAGACAATGAGCTACTCCTCTATATTTCTTTTCCAAGACATAAACAATTATCAACACGTGTCACTTGGACAATAGATTAAGGGCAACAATCATAAATGAAGACCATCCATAAATAGAGATGTTGTGCTTTCAAAGTAGAAGATCATGACGTTGCATAAGTGCTAAAATGCTGAGAAAATGTCTCCTCATCCTCTTGTAAAGTTCATTACATCTTGTAACCAGTTTCCTTGTCTGTTAAAGTCTTCTTCCTACGTTCTTAATAGATCATACGTTCTTTCTAGGAAGAATCGTTAAAAAGAAGTCATTCAAGTTTTTCCCAGGTCTGTTATTGTACATCGTATTGAGTGGCAAACCCAAACACAAACCTTTGTATCGGTGTGAGTTAGCTTAGAGAGGCTAGTCAAAGACTATTTGCAATGCGACAGTAGAAGTGAACTATTGGTCATAATTTAGCTTGGAGAGGCTGGTTAAAGACTACTTAGATTGTGATGACAGAGTGTATTTGCTAGTCACTAGTTTAGCTTGGAGAGGCTAGTCAAAGACTACTTGGTTTGCCACAATAGAGTTTGCTATTGTTCACAAGTAAGAGCTTGACAAAAATATTGCAAAGACTATCCTGTTTCTTTCTCAAGGTTGAGAAAGGTTTTAGTGGAACACAACCATTTTTGAGAACTAAATGTAAGTAGGTTGGCTAAACCAGTAGAAAAATATGTGTGTAGTATCTTCTTATCATTTAACTCCTTTATATTCTCTACTTTGTACATATTAATCTGTATTTACTGAATAGCCTTCTTTTACGGGTATTTATCATATTCATTGTAGTTCATAAAGTAGCTTTCTGAAGTAACTAACATGTTTTCGCTGTACTTCAAGCTCATAGCTTGATAGTTGTTTGTTTAAGTGTTTCAGAACCTAAAAGGGAAAGAAAAAATGAAGCACAATTCAACCCCCCTTCTCATACACTTTTCTACCTATAGTTTCAACCATTCATGTCATCATTGTCAACTCCAGTCACTTCAAGTTTTCTCTATGAAACCGTGTGAAGCATACAAGGTTGGTTTATAATATTTTAGAAAATATTTTTAGCAAAAGTGGTCCACTTTTACTTGCTTCTTCTTAACATGATTAGTATGACATACAATTAGCAATTACCTCATAACACATCATGATACAAGTATAGGAGCACATAGCATGTGAAGAAATAACATGAATATGCTGACATGATTAATACATTTTTATAATTCTATAATCTTAGCTATAATCATGTCTGTCAATTACCATGGCATAGTAGATGATTCCTTAAGAAGCATGTGATGTATGTGTTATAACATTTCTCTTACTTGACCCCATAATCCAGTTATGTCTGAAATCCACCTTTAACTCTGTCTTTTTTCATTTTAACATATTTAGCTTCAACCTCTTTTAATTTAACATCTTGAACTTTAGTATCTTTAACTTTAACATTGTACATAACTAGAAACTTATATATCCACATGTATTATGAAATCATACCTAGTACCGCCTTTGCTATATGGATGAGGTCATTCTAGAACCTAACAATGGTCACCATGCTTACCTTAGGATCATCTTTGTAAGTAAGGGTAAATAGGGCGGTCACCATGCTTGCGTTTAGAATCATTCCCCATAATATTTTATTTAATCTTTAACTTTTATAATGTTTATAATGCAATGCAAAGCATTATGGAGGTAAGACTTCAAAATTATAATAATGTATGAAGCATAACAATATGACATATAATTTTCCATCACAAGCTTTAACAATCAAATGCAGGGAATCATGTTCATGTAATTTAACATAATACTATTAATTTATTAACTATGTAATAATTAGATAATTCTCTTGTGAATCGTTATAAGATGGATTTCTATTTTTATGGATTGCCTATTAGTTAGTTTTAATGGTTTATTACTTGAGTTCATAGATTATATTATTCTTTTTGTAAAATGCCTAATATTTTGATTATAATACTTGATCTTCATTTATATATATATATATATATATATATGTGTGTGTGTGTGTGTGTGTGTGTGTGTATTGATTAATTATTAACTAGTCTAATTACTTTTCTTAGTTATTCATTCCTTAGATTATTTGCAAATTGATCAAAATCACTTTAATCCCATAAGGACTACAATTGGCCGAAACATGCATAAATGAATGTGCACAATTTCCTTCATGAGGACATTCAGGTCCACGTGTCCTTAGTTAACTCAAACATAGTCTTAAGGTACCTTGGAAACCCTCGGATATGTAGAAGACCTTAAAATGCCAAAGTTTGCATTATTGTGTAGACATGCTCACTATAGCGAGCTATAATCACTTTAGCAAGTATATCAGAAAGTGGCCACCTCGTTATAGTGAGGTATACTTTTTATAATAGCTATACTCACTATAACTAATCAGTCAGAAAGTGGCCACCTCACTATAGCAAGACCCCGATGGTAAAATAGGTCTAAAATGTTGCAATTTTGTTTTAATGATCCCCTGCTCTATAAATACACATCATAACCCGCCAAACAACCCTAAACTTAACCCTAACAACCCAAAGTGCTCTCCCTCCCATGTCACACAACTCCAAGCCTTCTTCCTCTTCTCAATCTTTGGGTAAGTTGTTTTTATGTTGTTCTTGTCAATTTCTTCATTATTCTTCCATGTTTAGAACTAGGGCTCCTTATGAATGAATTTAGCATGGCTTCTCCTTCCCCAGATATGCTTTATCAAGTTCTTGGGTATCTTATGAGTTGTTTGTGATTCTATGGAAAGTGTTGGTGTTATTCCTAACTTCCAAGGTCAAGTGGAAAACACCCATGCACTCCAGACTCTAAACGGTGAATGGGTTTGAACTCATAATCTTATTTTCGATCATTATAGCTATGTTCGCAATGTTATAATTGCTAGATATAATTTAGAACTGAAAATATGTTATGAACATGATTTTACATAATATGCCAAGTTTAGGAAAATTATGAACGTTTAAGTAAAAAGTAAATCATGAAAATATATTTTAGAAAATCATGGGACCGTGATTGATTTGTTTGTATGCCATGAAAATGTTTTATCTGCTGAAGAAGATATTATTGGAAAATATGAGATTTAATTGAATTGTTAGACAAGTAGTATGGATTGAGGAAATTGCTATGTTTCCAAGATTTGACTTTCCTATTCATGCTTTTAGAATCTCAAGTTATGTTTTATTAAAATAGGTTGAATTGAACATGATTTGTATCCAATGACAAACATGCTAATATGATTGGGAATTATCATGTTGATGAAATCATGTTATGTTGAAGTATGATTTTAGAATTCTAGGTACATGTTACTGAAAGTTTTGAACTAAGTATAATTCATAATAATGACTAGATACATACTCTATAGGCTTCTAAAATCGTTATGCCTATAAGCTGGTGATCCCCTGGGCATTATTCAAAACATCATTTATGCTTGATAGTCAAATTGTTAGAATTGTATGAATTCAAAGCTTTCAGAGTTTTTAGATTTATTCAGATTATTTGCAAATTAGTTTTATATGGTAACTATAGAGAAACAGACAATAAGTTAATGGCTATAAAATCATAAACCTTAGTACCAAGTTGTCCGTCAGAGGACAATCTCACCCTTTTAGATTATTTAAAGAATGGAATCTAGTTAGGTATTTATCTTATGGGATCTCGTTAGGTTCCCTTTCAAAGTTCAGATATTAGAGCAATTATAATTATTATCATTTATATATTTATTATATTAAGAGATTCCTATTTCTCTAGTAATTACCACACCATTGATTTAGAAATGCTTTTTCTATGAAAGTATGCATGTAAATATTAAAATGATTTCAGCTTGATGCAAGCATTTTATGTAAATTTATTTGGTTGTTCCATGTAGATGGTAGGTGAGAATCCACTCACTTAGTGCAATAGCTCACCCTTCCCCCTTCTTCCTTACCATTGCAGATGTAGTTATCTTTTTATCACTGTTTGAGTAGGTCGTAACTGTTCTAATGATGGGTACTTTGCAATAAGGCTTAGACTAGGTCAAGTTGGATTAGAGTGCTCTAGTAAATGTGTAAGAAGGGTCCAAACCATGCACTCCATTTTCAAATTATGTATTAAATTTCAGAATTTATGAATTTTCCTCAGATGTATTAAGTTTTCATATATTGAATCGATTTTCAAATTGTGGCTATATTTATGTAATGAACTAGTTTACACTACTATGTTCTTATGGAAGCACATGTTTGATTTAACTAAGATAAATCTGTGTTTATGTATTTTGAAGAATTTCTATTTTACAAATTCAAATACTATGCTTTAATTATGAAATTGGTAATCATTTAGATTAAATTATGTTTTTATAATGAAAATCACTTAATTCATGCATATAGTGAGTCACACTGCCCAAGACACTTACGTAAGCACCCAGTCCCTCACGTGTCAATCATATTTACCATTTGAGTTGTGACACTTACTATGGAAAATGAGTTATTTCAATTTAATAAAATTAATTACTATGGTTTGAATTAGAAAAGTTGATGATTTGGGTTAAATCATACTTTGAGAATGAAAATCACATTAATCTACATGCTTAAAGTAAGTTATGTTTCCTAAAAAGCTTGTGTTGGGATGAGATTCCTCATGTACTGATCACTTTCCAGATTAGACCATGACACCTTACCTCGATGATGATTTCCCAAATTTATGAAAAGGTTTAAAAGCTTTTCTTTTCCTAGCTCTAAAACTCTAGCCTACTCTTCCTTAAAAGGTGATGGTTTTTACCTTTTGTAAGATTCCTCCAATGTGATTATGTCACCTTCCTTGAGAGAATGATGATGGCTTAGAGCTTACTTGAAAGAATCAACAAGAGGAAGAATGAAAAAAATAATAAGCCTGATGGCTTGGTGACTTTTCTAAGCACATGTTTGATTTAACTAATATAAATCCATGGCTATATTTGTTGAAACATTTTTGTTTAACAAATTCAAACATTATGCTTTAATTAAGAATTTGGTAGTTGTTTAGATCAAATTATGTTTTTAGAATGAAAATAACGTTAATTCATGCATATAGTGAGTTACGTTACCCAAGAGACTTACGTAGGGACCCTATCCATCATGCGCTACCCATGTTTCCCAGTTGAGTCGTCACACTTACTTTGGGGGATATCCCTGTGTTTTTACTTTGACTTGACAAGATGTGCATGCATCCAATGTGGTGGTAGAGGGTATAACATCAGTTTGTTCCTTTGATGCCATGATGTCATTCGACCTGGGGACCACATGTTCTTATATGTCCTCTTTCTTTGCCATATGATTTGAGACATCTCCTATAAGTCTTGAAGAGTTATTTTTAGTCAAGGTACCTTTTGGAGAGCCCCTTGCTTGGTTAGTATATAGATTATGTGAAGTCAAGGCTGGTGATATGGAAAGACTGACAGACTTAATGATGTTGGATATGTTTGACTTTGACATTGTCTTGAGCATGATTGGTTAGGTTCATGCCATGTAGTTGCTGACTATCACAACAAGGCAGTGAGGTTCGTTGACCTAGGAGGCATGCCGCACAAGTTGCAAGGCCTGGGTTGTACGGTGTCTGCAAGCTTGATTTTAGCCATGAATGCCGTATAGTTTATGGATATAGGGAGTTATGGATTAATCTAAGCGTCAATCAAAGATGTGGATAAAGAGACACCAAGTTTGAGTTTGGTCTCGGTGGCATGCAAGTTTCTAGATGTGTTTCTAGAGGAGTTTCTAAGGATGCTACAAGATAGGAAAGTTGAGCTTGGGATAAAGCTTTAGCTTGGAGTAAGGCCCATGTATGGCACTGGCAGAGCTAAAAGAGTTGAATGATCAATTGTACAAGCTTATGGAGAATGGTTTTATCTAGCCGAGTACTTCTCCATTGGGTACTTAGAAAAATTATTCATTTTGGTTAATTCAATTTTATCATTTAAAATTCTCTCAAAACATTGGCTTGTGAAAAATAATTATTTAGATTTTTAAAAATGTAATTTTCGATAGCTCCCACAATAACTTTCAATCCAAATATTTTTTCCAATCAACCATAACAAATAAGGAAAATTATGTCAAGATGTTGTATTCCAGTAATGCCTCTTCCTAGAAAAGATCTTTTTTTTTGTTTTTAGGTATAAGGAAAGATCTAAATTAAAACTAAAGCATTTAAAAATATTTAAAAAAAATTATAAAAACATATCATAATATAGAATTGTTTCTTGAAATTTTTTTTCTCCAAATGTCCCTCAATGAAAATAATGTTAAATTTTTTTTAAAAAAACTTATATCTAAAGGGACTACTTTAATTTTTGTTTTATTTCACATAAAGTGTCAAGACCCAACTTGGAACGTGACCGGCATGTAGAGGATTGGGTCCCCATATAAGCCTTTTGGTAACGCAACTTACTAAAAGCATAGATTAATATGATTTCACACTTAAAATATAATTTCATATAAATCATTATTAATTTCTCTATTCAAAACATAATAGTTGAATTCTAACATTGATTTCAACGTATATAACCATGATAATCATATTTACTCTAATCTCTAATCTTTGAAAAGGGCCTCTAACGAGGTCCTATAAGGTGAACACCTAGGTACGTTCCGTTCTCTGAATACTTCAAAGTGGTGAAATTGACCTCTAGTGGACAACTTGGTAATAAAGCTAACGATCTTATAACTGTTAATTTACTGTTTGTTTCTCCATAGCTATTATCTAAAACTAATTTGCACAAAACTGAATAACTTTGAAAACTTTGAATTTATATAATTCTAACAATATGACTGTAGAATAACTATGGTTATAAAATCATATCCAAGGGATCACCAACTTGCAGACATAGTAATTTCAAAAGCCCACATAGTATTTATTTGACAATTCTTATGAATCACACTTGTTTCATTTCTTTCAATAACATAAAATTGAAATTCTAAAATCATATTTCATAAAAATGATAACTCTAACATCTTAAGAACATATTTGTCCACGAAGGAAATTTGTACTTAGCTCAACATTTTTTCTAATAAAACATAGATGGGTTTCTAGAAACATAATATGAGATTCCAAAATCTCGAAAACAAAGTAATTTCATCAACCCATATTTCATATTTAACAATTTTGGTAAACTTGCAAAATCATATTTTCTAATAAATTTTTCATGAGCATATAAGACATTTTCACGGCATACGACAGATCAATCATGGCCCCATTGTATTCTAAAACATATTTTTCATGCTATATTCAAAATCATAATTTTTCCAAAATCGACATATCTCATAGAATCATGTTTATCATATGGTCTCACTTATAAATTCATGTTTACGAATCATAATACTTATAACATGCTCAAAATGACTTAAAATAAGGTCATGGGTTTAAACACACTCATTGTTTGGAGCCACAAATGCATGGGTACTATCCACTTAACCTTGGAAACTAGGAATAACACCAACAACTGACATAGAATTACAAACAACTCATAAGACACTCAAGATCATGGTAGGGCAGATTTGGGGGAAGGAGGAAGAAGGCTTGGAGTTGTGTGAGAGAGATGGGAGATAGCTTTGGAGAGTTAGGGCTCGATTTTGGGGTTGAAAAACTGAGTATAGGGTGTATGTACAGAGAAAGTAGTTGTTTGATGAAATTGCGTCATTTTGGACATTCATCAGCATTGCTGCAGTGGACTTGCTGACCTACCTGCTCTCTGTAGTGAATCTGTCCAACCATCTTGTTTGCTGTAGCGAGATTTTCTCATTGTAATGAACATGTCTACACAACAAAATGCAGGCTTCAACAATTTGATGATTTAGTGCAATATGGAGGTTTTCGGGATACCCAAAGGCTGTGTAAGCTTAGCCTAGAATATGTGGATCTGAGGCATAACATAAAGTTTTTCTTTTGTAACTTTGATAGATGGTTGATGACAAATGATATCTAAGAACTAGGATAACTAATGCTTAAAATTTGAATTAACCAATTAAAATCAATTACTTATTTCTTCTACATTTTTATGCATAATTAACACCAAAATTTTGAATTATCTAATGAAAAATTCTCTCTCATTACCAATAAAAGTTTTATACCAATCTTCTCTCTATATCTATATTTCATTCTCATTAGTGTCAATTTTTCTTCTTCTCCAACTTTTCTTCCTATTGAGATGAGTCATTGTAATGAGTTTTTACTAATTTTTAACACATTTTTCTTTACTCATTTTTTAAAAAAAATATTAGCCACACTACTTCTATGATTGTAGGTATGTATTTCTTTTCATGAATTCTTCAAATTGGGGACCATGAATGAGAAGGTTAAATAGTTTGTGTTACGCATGAATAGGAAAAAGGAATAAAGAGCAGTAAGGTTACATGATTTGTATGAAGTGGTAACTAAGACTAGAAATATTAAATTCAATCAATTGCTATTGATTTTATATTAAACTTCGTAATTTAGTAAATAACATTACATATTGTTAATTCAATAATTATTATCAATTAAAATATTTTTTTCAACATACTGGTAGCAAAATCTAAAGAATTAAATTGTTACTAATTATTTTTTAATCATATGTCACTCAAAAGATTCACAATATAGAATTTAGTTTTAGAATTCAATCAATTTATTTATGATAAAAAATAGTAGTTTAATAACTCAAAGTAATAAATAATGATAAAATATAAAAAAATAATTAATAGTTTAAATAATATTATAATAATTATAAATAATATCAAATTAATATAATATATTTATTATTTTTATATTTGACTTATTTAATTGATCTGTATAGTGCATAAGTACTATACTAGTATTGTAATATGCTATAAGCAACCTTTTGAAAGAGTTTTGCTCACTTATTTAATGAGTATATTTCAAGCACTTGAAATCGACACGTAATGATAATTGACATATTCAAAATTGCTACCAAAGAAGAAGGGTGGATACTAACTTGCAGTTGATGGTCAATGTCATCAGCTGCAGTTAGTAAGATGGAAGCTTGTGGGTTTGACACATCATTAAAATCCAAAGGCGGTTAACAACACTTTAGAAATGTAGTTGAATGAAATTAAATCAGTGGCTAAATAGCAACACCCTCTTTACCATCCCCTCTAAGTCTCACTCTCCCACCTCTGCTACCACCATCGCCACGGCCTCCTCAGCCCTTCTCCACTGCTAACAAAACAAACCCCATATGTTTTGTTACACTCCTTTGCAACTAAAAAGACATGATACCTTGGAAAAGAAGCGTCAAATTAAACTGAAATAAGGTGGTGCTCATTGAACCATTGAGCTAGCACCATCACACTGCCTTTGCCATCACCATCACTCTCCCACCTTCTCCACCACATCACCACTGCCTTATCAGTCCCCTATGCCCAACAAAACAAACCCTTATTTTCCATTACCATCTTCAAAATCAATTATCGATTTGGCATTGAACCATTGAGGACACAAGCTTAATAATCGAAAGTTCAATTTTTAATTAAACTAAATTTCAAATCAGAATAGTAGCATATAAAGGTTCAATTTGACCTAGATCGTAGAACTTCACTAAGTAATCAGAGTAGCTATTCCCTATGTGATAAAGGCTGCTTAACTTGAAAAATTTTGTATAACTCATTCCAAAAATTGCTCAAAAAGGAAATAGCTACAGTCAAGGAGATAAATAAAGCGAATAGAAAAAAAAATGATTACCAACTGGAAGCAGTAATCAAAACTCCAACCTAGAGAGAGAAGAGGCCACAGCTAAGAATTTGGATGGCGATGGCACTGCCAATGTCCTCTTGAATGTTGGCGCCAATGAGTAGTCACAGTAGGGAGTGCTCAGCAATGGCCCCAATGTAACACCCTAATATATAACTCAAAACGCCTAGGACACATTTAAGTTAATTATTAATTATTACTCTTTTGTTTCAGTTCTTAACTTTAAATTGTTAAAATACTTAGTAAAAGTATGGGTAATTTTTTTTGTTTAAAGCTTAAATACAAAACATGAGCCGCACATACTAAAATAAATTACGTCATTCATCCTACATACAAGCAAAAAAGAAATAAAAAACATATCACAAACATGCATGGGATGCATATATCACAATACTACAAGCATAACCATATCATCATAGATCCATCAATATTAACTGTTCCTCTTTGCACACCAAAATATACATATATGTAATAGTATCCTACCCACCTACAAAAGTTGGGCTCAGTATGGTCATCCAAACTAAACATGAAAAGTATGCAAAGGAAAACTAAATACAAGCTATTCAACACCCCCTTCACTACTTCTATCAAGGTGCGCCTAGGGTAGATAACCTTACATCAAAAAGCAAAAGAGGGCTATCCTATCCATGATATATGCACAGGCACTCTGAGGTCCACTATAGGCTCCTACTGGCGATACTCCTGAGAGGGAGGGAGATAGCCAAGCACACGAGTGATGTCAACGGGAGTAGGCCTAAGATGAACATGAGCTCCACAACGTGGACGAGTGACTCCCCTATAAGCATGCTGAACTCCTCTCAAGGGCTAAGTCATAGTAGCTTCTCCCTTGCTACTACCCCCTATCTCCATAGGAACTGTAGGTGTGGAACTGCCCGAGAAGTGATAAGAAGGAGAATCCTCTAATAAGACTGTTAGTGGCCCAGTTGAGTGAGGGTGTGATCAGGGGATGTAGATGGGGTAGTCACAAATGGTTGAAGCAGCAAGGCGGGTACGGTAGATTTGCTCCCTACGTGGATGGGTACGCTCAAAGATGAGGTCATCAGCAAAAAAGGCAGTAGTAGAGAACCTATAGCTAGTAACCAGGTGTGCAAAAGGGTGTTCCAAAAAGACAAACAGGTGGACAACACAACAACCCATGAAATGATAAGTCTGGTGAGCAGCATAGAAGTGCATCTCCCAGATGGGAGTGTCAACGTAAATCACAAAGGTTGCTATCGGCCTCTAAAGACGCGATGGAAATAAAGAAATAGGGAATGATAAACTTATATAAGAATCTCAGTAGGGCTTTCACCTCTTAACATGTGGCATCATCTACATTCTCAGGAATCTCGGGTTTCAATGTGAAAAAAGAGGGCAGATATAAAGTCCATTTATTAAGTTCCAAATATCATTAGAGTAACACCTTAAATTTTAACCCTTTCATGCTCAAGTCATGTTAAGGTTAACCTTTAGTTATTACTTTTCAGTCTCATAAATCTTTCTGATAAGATAAGATATAACGAAAACAATGCTAATATTTTTTTAAAAAAATCAAAATCAAAATAGAAATCTTGTGCTTAGAAAAATCATATATGATATTTATTTCATGGAAGCTAGCTAATACAGTCATAAACATATACAAATCATCTGATGTCTGAATAATTTACACATTATAAATACGTAGATAAATACAAACGGCATGTCATAAATAGTAAATAAATACCAACAACAATAAATATTATCTGGCTAACATTGGTCTGATAATCAATGAAGTAATTAAACTTCCAATGGAGTTATATATATATATATATATATATAACTCATCTAAATAAGTCACCTAATCTAGAATACAATCCTAGCTATTCTAATAATCTGAAATAAAATCCTATCTACTTTCCTTGAATGTGCTTCTCCAAATGGTTTGTAGCTACTTGCTCCTCATCGAAATCATCTCCAGCCATCTAATTTATTTAAGAAAAAGGTGAATAGATATATCACTTCTTTTTAGTTTTAAAAGACATTTGTTAGCTGAGATCGATCCAATTTTATATATATTTGCATACACTAAAAATGATTTGTTCAATAAAGAAGTAATGTTAAGCATGATTATATGCATATTTCATTTATAAGGTATGGTGTATCCTTTTTCCTCTTGAATATGCTCATGCCATGATTTATGTATGCATGCATCATGAGCTATTTAATTGGTAACATAACATGTCTCGACTTTGATCTTTGACATCAACCTCCGATCTTAACTTGGAAAGTGGGCCTCCCTCTTGAAATCGTTGGCATCAACCTCGGAGTTTCAGTAAATGGTATTGAGCTCAAACCGACTACCATCACCACCCTAGGGCGAGGGGCAAAACTTTCTCCTTTCAAATTGCGAAAGGGTACACTTAACCTTTCGTATCTTTTCTTATTTAATGCAGCATGTGACATGCAAGATCTTATGCATAACATGGGACATATATTACACAAGACATAAGGAAAACAGTTATATAATCAACATGATTCAATAGCCTCGACACTACGACATTTCAAACGACATCATTAAGCATAAAGAGGTATGGCAGCACACGAGGATACATCTAAAACCAAGAGGCATTTTAATATAGCATCTCATGAAACATACACAAGGGGTATATCACACAACAAATAACGTATTCAATACGTGTCCTCATAGTTAGCAATTCTCATTATCAAGAACAAGTCTTTGTAACCAATTTTTGATAATGTATGGAGTGTCTTAAAGACTCGTGTTTTTTGTTCTTAAGCCCTTTTATATTTATTTGTTTATTTTTATTTGTAACATTACTAAGGTTTTTTTGGTTTTGGGTTATAACTGAACGCTCATTTTATTCCTTATAGCTTGGCAAATTATTTAAACATTTTTTATTTTCCCTATCATGAAATTTCTAACTTTCAAATTCTAATAGACTTGGCAACTAACATAGAAAATTCTACTGTGACTCATACCCTTGGATTTATGGTCTAATATTTTATGGGGATGATCCTAATTCATAAGCTTTCTAACGAATCTAGTTTGAGCCTAAACCAATATC
This sequence comes from Dalbergia cultrata, assembly GCA_031216105.1. Classification (NCBI taxonomy): domain Eukaryota; kingdom Viridiplantae; phylum Streptophyta; class Magnoliopsida; order Fabales; family Fabaceae; genus Dalbergia; species Dalbergia cultrata. Next base: position 32,980,755 of record CM062346.1, on the reverse strand, counting down.
TAGATAATTTTATAAAAATTCTAGATTAAAACTCTTTAGTTGCATGCCCAACAAAGGCTGCAGCAAATTATGAAAATAATTAGGGAAAACCTCATAAGTCTTTCTCTATCTAAATTTCTATGGTTCTTGCCCTATGTGTCAGCTTTCATTTAAAGCTGGTTTTATTTGATTCCGAGTTGTATAGCTCTAGTTTCAAACTTTTCTTTACACACTGCCCAAAATCCTAACAGCAGCACCTAATGTGACTTTAGCAATTTTCCCTAAATATTTTATAAGGCCTATAGCAGTGGAGCCAAAATGACCTTCAAGTCTATGTCTTAGCTTTCTCAAGAATTTTTAATGGGCTCAAACGGAGGTCTAGAGACTGAGAAATGGAGTTTTATTGAAAACTAGTTAGATTCCCTTACCACTCTAGGATTAGTGACTTATGTGAGTTTTGACGTTTTCGTTTGAATAGAGTGTTTTATGTGTTTGTTTGTTTATTTATTTTGTTTTCACACTTTTAAACATGTACAGACATGAAATATCAACTAATCATGATAGTACAAACATCATACTACATTATCTGAAAGAGTAATTGTGCCAACATTCATGAATATGGAAGGAACTAGAATACGCTAGCCACGGTTTCATGTTTGACATACTGCTCATAGCCATAAAGAGACTACAACAAGTTTATGCTCAACCCCAATAAAAAGAAAACACATAAAACCCCTACCTAATTGGAGATCAAAAGAGGCTAGGGACTTCTATGACTCAAAGAAGTGAATCTAAGCAAAAGTCTTCTCCCTTTATCCATGTGTAACCCGCAACCTCCTTCCGTGCACCTTAGGATGATTTTTGTATCTTCAAAGGCAGTGAGGTTTGTGTGTAAAGAGTGTATAGATCAACGATTTGTGATCCTCACACCAAATGAGAAGGTATTAGAAAAGGATTAATAGAGTGGTGAGAAGAAAAAAAAATATGATGGAGAGAAGAAGAATGTAGAAGAAGGCTAAAATTGCAGCTATTAACATGAGGGAGTATACTAACTTTTTCTTATATAGTAGATGTGATTAGGGTTAGTGTGTGTGTCTTTTCCCCCCTCTTTCCTTCCCCCTTCTCCCTTTTGTTTTGTAAAAAGAAACTATTTTAACTACAAAAAAATAACTTCCTAAATTTAATTTGTACCTAATATTCATTTTTTTCTTTATCTTTATTATTATTTCTATTCATACTATTTATTATTATTATATTTATACGTTCTATGTATATATATTATAAATATATAACTAGTATATACATTACGTATTACATATTATATATAATTAGGTGTTATGTTATGATAATATATATATATATATATATAATAAAGAAGATATATTTAATGGGATTGCTTATTTATTTGTTGCTATAAAATAGAGATTTAGAGATATATTATATCTTTTAGTTAGTGTGAATATAATTTATAGAGATTTGGTGAAAGATTATTAATTATTTAAAATTTGAAACTAAAATATTAATCTTTTAAAATTTTGCACATTCTTTGATAATTTAAATATTAGTTGATTGGGGATATTATTTATCTTCTAGAATCTTATTTTAATTATAATTCTTAAAATTAATAAAATTATTAAATATTTAAAATTATATTTTTGTCCTTTATCTAAATGGATTAACTTTTCTATTGACTTTTTCTTATTGATTAAGGTTTTGGTCATTTCCTAATTAATATTTGATAATTTATTAATTATTTATTCTAATAACTCATAAAGATATGGTAATTAATATAAGAGAAAATTAGGGATGTTACAATTAGCCAAGGTCCGTATTTTTAGCACGAGTCTTAATGTCATGGATACATCATACCATATCATGAATGCATGTCAATGCCACATGCAACATACCATAAGAATTACATTAAATGAACATAGCATAAAGAACACAATGATCTTTCCTCTTTATTCTTTTAGGTGACTTAAATTCATTAGTCTCTCTTCTATGGGGGCCGTCCTAATACTCTCTCCTTAAATTCATTAGTCTACACTTATCCTCTCGATAAGCTAATTCCCAACTCACAAAGTGTGGGATAGGGGGCATAGGATCACATTTCATAACCATTAATTCCTAAAGTCTAAAGGGTCTTTATTGGATCACCTCTCCTAACCACTAATTCCTAGAGTCTAGAGAATCATTTTCATGTGTCTTATGTTACCTTAAATCTTAGCATGTTATTTGGAGATGTGAACAGGAGCATATAATTATGGACATCGTCATAACTTATCATTTAACACTTCATGCTCATAAAACACATCAATCATGCATCTCAATTACTCAATCCATAATCGCAATTCATCGTGTAATTATTCACGTAAGCATGCCACTAGTAACAGCTCATGGAAAGGTAAGCATGTACCAACCTAGTATGCCGGAATCATGGACCGGACTCAGCTAATGCATATGCTATGTATATATATATATATATATATATACAGTGCACTAAAGATCACCATAAAATATCATTCACTTTATTATCCTCAAGTTATCAATAATTACACTTTAGCCCCAAACATGTCAAAATTGCAAAGTTTCACATTTCTAATGCCTAGTGGGTACCGATGTTTCTAAAACTTGTCCCTAACATTATAAATAGTATTTCAAATACATGGACACATTTAAAATCATTATTAGACCTAATTAAACCCATTCAACCAAAATTCCACAATGATAGTTTCAAAGCACAATTTTTCCATATCTTGCGAATCAATTTAACTTAATACTTGTAGTTATCCTTTTTGAGACCTAAGAGACCAAGAACAATTTTTACAATAATTTTCACTAATTTTTAAACTTATGAACAGTACCAAACAGTGTTGTACAATTTGGGCAGTGTTAAATAAATAGTTTCTACATTCTAAAAATTATGTTTTTTACCTTTTCTAGTTATCAGCTTTCCCTAAGATGCTAAAAATAATTATTACCACAACTAATAGTAATTTTTACCATTATAATCAGTACCAAACATAATCTTTACAGAAAAAATAATCTCACAATAGTAGTCATAATTTTAAATTTCTAAAAGCCTTGAAAATCACATTTTTTATCCTTTCTAGTTACTAGTTTTTCCTAAAATGCAAAAAATAGTTTTTACATCAATTAATAGAAATTTTTACACTTTTAAATCATTCCAAATAGCACCTTAAAGAATGTGAAATATCAAAATAGTAGCTATAATTTTAATTTCTAGTAGCTTTAGAAATCACATTTTTAATTCTTTCTGGTTGCTAGTTTTTCTCAAGAATTATTCTAAGACATTAGGAACACTTGAAACTATTTTATCTCTTCGAAAACTCAAATAATAACCTCTAAAACAGAAACCAAAAATTTAAAATTTCATCAATAAGGCTTTTGTTCATGAAAATCATATCTTTACTATCTTTTGAGTTTCCAATATTTTCAAAAATTCCTTTGTATAATCAAGGCACAAGGCTCGAACCTTAAAATAAAATAAAATCCATTCCAAGTCCAATATCACAACATGGCTGAATATATACACGAAAATATAGCCATGATCAAAATTTTCATTTAAGGTCCAAGGGCAAGTCTTAAGCTTTAGAGATTTAGGTGATTACTACAATCATAAACATGCTATGCAACCTCATTTTTAGTCTTTAACATTATAAGGTGATGACTTGAAAATATAAATATGATATGCAAGACTTGAAATATAAACATGAGATGTAAGTTCATTTTTAAGTCTTTAAGATTTAGGTGATAACTTGAAATATAAACATGAAATGCAAGACTCGAATTTAAACATGAAAATGCAAGTTCATTTTTAAGTATTCAAGATTTAAGGTAATGACTTGGAAATATACATGATATACAAGGCATTTAAATATAAACATGAGATACAAGGGCTTGAAACATAAATATGAATGCAAGTCCATCTCTACATCTTATTAAAGTCAAAGCCCAAGACTTTACAAGATGAAACTCTTAACCCCAATCAATCTTAAACAAAATGAAAGTGAGATTTAGAGTTCTTCAACACCATGGTTCCAAGAACCTCATTTCTTGGACTCACCATCAAGCTCAAAAAGAAAATAATCAAAGAAAGCCAACAACCATTCCATTTCTCATATTTTCTTGAAATCAAAAGATCAAGCCTTGAGTTTTAGAGGTCAAATATATGATGGTTTTACAACTACCATCAAGAACCCTCATCATCAAGCTATCGTCTTGAACATCAAAGAAAAACATCCAAAGGAACCAACAAACATTGTATTCCTCACATTCTTTAGGAACCAAAAATAAAACCTTGGGCTTTAGAGGTCAAACACATGGTGGTATCAAAACCACCATCAAGAACTTTTATCATCAAGCCATGGTTTTTAACCATCCATCAACAACCAAAACCAAAAAAGAACATGGACGAAAATAAAGATCCAAAACTGAAAAGGAAAAAGAAAAGAAAAAGAGGAAGAACTCAAAATAAAATCCCTCTCAAGGTTGTTTCTTAGTTGGAAATGGGAAAGCTTGATCCTTTGTGTTGAAATGAGAAGAAAAAAAAACTTCTCTTGGAGCTCTTGATGGATTCGGCCAAAGCAAGAAGAAATGGTAGGAAAGATTTTTCTTGTGTTCTTGTGATTGGGAATGGAAAGGATATGTGTTTAGAGATTGATCTATGGTGGTTTGATGTTTGTAGCTTGGATGGAGATCAAGAATAAGGTCTTTTGAAGGTGGAGGAAGAAGAAGATGAAAGCTTTTAAGTTTTAGAGAGAAAAGAGAGTTTTTTGACAACTTTGTGAGTAAGACTCCAACAAAAAAGCAAATGGTAAGAAATGAGAGTTTGTGAGTTATGAGTGTTGTAAAAAAAAATTAAAATATGAGGGAGAATTTGAGGGAGGGAGTCCATGGCTTCAAGGGCTACTTTGGGGGGAAGAATTTTTATTTCCATGTGTGTTGGGACATGAATTAGAGGTATATTTAATTAGGCAAAGGTTTAGGGATTGATAATTAGGTATTTGGGTTAGTAATCATGTGTTTAAGACTTTCAAGATATGATTAAAGAGTGGTCTTACACATTTAGTGGAATTAAGTTTAATTAGTTTGAATTTCAAATGCCAACATAGTTCCTAATTTTAAGGAAAATGAGAGAGAAAATACTATTTGCCCTTTAACTTTTCTTTATGTCTTATGAGCTCTGTTTGATTAAGAACGAGATTTGAATTTTCCTAAGAAATCGTAGGCCTTAATTAATTATTTTGACTTAAGATTAATAATTAAAATTAATTTATCTTTAATTAGAGTCTAATATTATCTATATTCCCTTAATTACTTAATTAAGCTCATTTAGTACTAACTAGGGGCAAAATGGTTATTTTACCTAAAAACTCCCCGGAACCATTCGGACCTTTTCAGATATCATACATCTCTTATAATTGACATTTCTAACCTCCGGGTTCACTCGACACTTAATCCCGCATTAAATTATTGCAGAGGTATTTTGGTCATTTCGTGCACGGGAAATATTAAGAATTGAGATTTTCGCCTCTATCATTATCCATAACACATCCAATCCCCTTGAAACATTAAACTAACTCCCTTGATATGGGCCATCTTTGATTTCTGGGTGAAAATGAGTTTAGGGGCATTTTAGTTATTTATACATAAGAAAATCGGGGATTGTGATTTTTATATAGATTGCTACCTAAACCTCATATAACCCCATCCTAATGTCAGAATATCTTATTGATGATGGCCTGGACTGTCTAGCCTTAATCCTCGTGCAAAAATGACCCAGGAGTATTTTGGTCATTTTTGTTTAGCAAGAAAAATCGGGGCACTACACCCAGCCAAGAGTTCCCTTTCTAGATTCCCTAGATCTAGAAATGCTATGCTCATCATGAACCTTTGCTTAGTGAACAACCATAGCTTCTTCCATGAGAATGGATGGAGCATGCTTGAGTCATTGTCGCCGTCCATCGAGTTGAAGTCTACAATATGGATTTTCTCCCCACCCTCGTACACTAGCTCCTCCTCTTCCTCCTCCTCCTCCTCCTCTCCCAACGACATTGATTGTAGCAAGTCATTAGCCTCTTCGTCCTTGTCAATGTCACGATAGTTTGCTTTATTGGAAAATAAGGTTTTGTTTTGGTGGGAGTGGGGGAGGGTTGAAGAGGCAGAGGTGGGAGAGTGAGACCAAGAAAGGATGGTAAAAAGGGTGTTGTTGTTTAGTCATATATTTTATTTCATTCAACCACATTTCTAAAGTGTGGTTAAGTGCCTCTGGATTTTAATGATGTGTCACACCCATAAGCTTCCACCTAGTCACCTGCAGCTGATGTCGTTGACCATCAACTGCAGGTTAGTATCCGCCAAGAAGAAAAAACAATCGACATATCCAAATAGTTGTTGCCTTCTTCTTGATACTTAGTAATTTTAGAGGACAGTGTCTTTACCCTTCAAGTTTCAACCATTCACAATCACGATCGGCTTCGTTAAAGACGGGTTTAAAACCCTTTTCTTTATCCATAAAAAAGGAAAAAAGAAAACAATTGGCGATTATTAAAAGAGAAAAACCTTAAAAAAAATTTTCAAAAAAATAAAAAAACTCGTCGCCTGTGTACGTGTGCGCCTGCGGGCATCAAGAGATTCCTAGTTCGGAATGCTTCAAGCATACCATCCATTTTCGGGTTCTACCCTTTTGACCATAGGTAATATCTTCCTCAACCTTCACCTCCTTCTTCTTTATCTCTTATTTTTGTTTTCATACTTTCGATTTGCTCTGTTTTTTTTTTTTTTTCTTTTTCCCATCTTACATGTCGAATTCAATGCGTTTGAGTTAATCCGTCCAAGCTTTTAATCATTGAAGATTTTATCTTTATTAGGAGCTTCTCTTCTTTCTTTTTTTTTTCTTTCCCCCTTCTTTTCACTATTAAATTGAAATTGATTTAAATCAGATGGCTCATAGTATTCCACGAGAGAGGGACGTTGAATTTGACCTGGAAAGTGGTGGCAACACTAGCGAAGAGGATGCAAGCAATGATCTTTATGTAAGTGATGGAGAATCGAAGAGTGGCTTTCGCTGGGCATGGGATGGGGCTCTGACCTATGATGGGTCAGATAAGCGTGAGAGTGGGGTTGAGTCATGTAGCAATTCAGCAAAACCTGGTGGTGGTGTTGTTGTGGATGATGATAATTTAGAATTGTTGGTGGAAAAGGGTTTTGAACATGCCCAAGAGCAAGTGCCTCACGTGAATGGCAAACATGATAAACAGAAGAGTAAGCCCGCTAACCCCAGAAAGCCTCCCAAGCCACCCCTGCCTCCTAAAGGTCCATCACTGGATGCTGGTGATCAGAAGTATGTGAAGGAGCTTGCTGAGCTTGCATTGAGGAAGCGCGACAGGATCAAGAGAATGAAGGCAGTGAAAAGGATGAAAGCAAGCAAGTCAGCATCATCGTCGTTGTCATCATATACCAGTCTTTCTGCCATGGTCATAACTGTTTTCTTCTTCCTAGTCATAATACTACACGGTAAATTACCAGTTCTTTTGTCAGGCTACTGTTCCTTTAGCTGTGATTATTCTTTTCAGTAGTACATGTGCTTATATGTTTACCCTTGAGTATTTGAACAAAACAGCTAAATTGCCTCCCTATAATGTTGAATTGTTGATCTCATTTATGACAGAAACAGGCATTTTGTTCTTTTGATGTTTAACTTGTAATTTTGTGCATAAATTTGAAGCATAGAGTTGCGTATATTGGCACATTGGTTTGGGTTCATTTACCTTGCAACTGTGGCTCTTGTAAAATGGTTATCAATGGCCCACACTTGGAATCTAATTTTTGGCTACCTTTTTCTTGTGTTCTTTTCTCATATTTATCAGCTGCGATAAGTTTCAATACATTCAAGTATTCTATTGAGTTTGTAGTTAGATGATTTAGTTTTACTACTCCTGGGAAAGTTTAAAGGCATGGCCATTTTAAGTGTGACAAAAACTGGTCAAATTGAGTGTACGATGTGACTTATCATCACCAAGACATAGGGCATTTCATTAAGGTCTGGTTTACTTTAGTTGTTGTCCTGTTTTTTTTACTTTTATAACTTTTGGATCATGGTGACTAATGACAAGCTCTATTTTGAATCCAAATATGCATACTGCATTGATGAAACTAATGAGTTGTCCCGTGCTTAATGTTTGTTATTGCTACACCGGTCCTGTCTCAGATTCTATACATGTATTTCATGGTCAAATTCCACTCAAGTGTGTTATAATTTTATACACAGCATAATGGCTAGATGTACCATGATAAGTTACCATTTCACTTTAAATATGGTGGATTTTGTTGTATTGTGATACGACACAAAGTTAGTTACTCGTATTGTTAGGCAGTAGTTGAGTATAAATAGGAATAAGAGAGGGAGGAAAGAAAGACGTGAAATGAGAATTTGAGAGTCTTGGCAGAGTTGAGGGAACTCTTGAATTATCCCTCACTTTTTGTAGAGATTTAGGGGTTTGGGCCACATTGACCAAGAATTCCATAGCAATAAAACATTGTTTACTGTTATTTCTGAGCCAGTTTTATCAACTAGGACACGTACTTAGTTACTTGTATTGTTAACTGGTGGTTGAGTATAAATAAGAATAAAAAAGGGTGAAAGGCAGGCTTGTAATGGAGAATTTGAGAATTTGAGAGAGCTTTGGAAGAGTTGAGGGAACTCACAAATTATCCCTCACCCTCTGTAGAGATTTATGGTTATTGGCCATATTGGCCAAGAGTACCGTGCCAATTAAGCATTCTTGCATGTTATTTCTGAACAACTTCTATCATATTGACAATTAGTGCATCATATTTTAAGGAGCTTCATCCAAAATGATGTACATACTTTCTGTAAGCACATGTAATGGGGAATTGGATTGATCTACCTTTCTGAATAAGAGATTGCAAGCATACTTTTGGAGCTTGTATAGCCTTGTTCAAATACAACTATAATGATACATAAGACATCTAAAATTAGTATTCCTTTATTAGATGATAGGGTTTGAAAGTATCGTGGAAAATTTGCTTTACTTCCATGATGTCATCTTGCATTCAGCATAAACTTTGGGTTCAACTTCAAACTCTATGGGTTTTTAATGAGCATCAAACTCCAAATTTTTGGATTCAACTTCAAACTCTCAGGGTCATCTGGTTTCTAATGAGCATCAAACTCTACATTTTTTAATTCATCTCTCTTGGAAGCCTTGTCGTCATGAAATACTCATATTGCTAAGAATTTGCTTGCAGGAATCAGATCTGTAAGTAGTACTGCTACCGGGTTAATAGCTTCTCCTGAGTCGGCAATTCCCGCAGATGAAGGGTTGATTTCAGTTCAGTATCCGAAGAACTTTGTCATGGATGAAGGTGATGCCCCTGGCTGTCACTATCCATGTGCACATTTGTTTTCCACAACTGTTTAGTTGAAGACAAATTTTATGTGCTCTGTGATGATAGAATTTGATCAAAATTGCAGCAATCTGATTTTGTTTCCAACTGTCTTATATTAATGCAGTTGGGCAGGAAAGATGAGGCAGAAATTTTGGGGACTCTTCCCCTGTCCAACTGAGTGTTTGCTAAACTAGTTTGGATCATGTATGTGTTTTTGTTCAGCCGTTAGGAACCTTAGCTATTTGTCACGTTTCATGTACAGTGACATGATTGGTATTGTTAATAAAAAAAGGAGTTTTGCTTATGGTTACTTCTTCTCTGCCAAAAGGAGTAGTACATCAAGGTGAGTTGCTCTGCTTCCTTTCTGCTTTAAACTTCCTTCTACTGATTTTGTCTTTCAGCACCTCAGTAATGATGATGATGCTTATTTCCACAAGGGTTATAAGATTCTTTTGTGATATGCTAATGATACCTAACTCTAGCTTGCTTTTTGTTTTGGGCTTGTTTGTAGTAGCTCTTTGACCAATTATAAATTGATACGATGATATATCAATTTATTTGAATTAACAAATTTGGAGAGTTGAAGCCATGAAGAAACAATGACAATGTGCAGTTAAGATAAATGCAATCAGTTGTCACCAGACACTGGCTGATTGTTTAAGAGAAACTCTTATGCTCATTGATAGACGCGTCAAAGTGGCCTTGGGCCCCTGGGCTGGCACCCCCAAGCCCACCTTTTCAGCCCCAACTAATTTCAAGCCACAGCGTAGGAGGCTTAATAAGCCCGTGACTCACTAAACTTCAGGTCACAGCGTAGGAGGGCTTAATAAGCCCCTGACCCACTAAACCCACCAAAACAGTGGGTCAGCCCCCATGGCCCATGGATCGGCCCCAGTTAAAAATTAAAACACACCTGAACTGCTGAACCCACCTGATCTCATGCCTCACTTTCTCAGCATCATTTCAATGAAAAACTAAAACACACTCCACGACCTAAAAAGGAAAAATGAAACACCAGAAACGCTCATCCCCAAATCCTTTCCCAAATTCTCTCTCTCTCTCTCTCTCTAGATTCATTGCTAAAATTCGAAACTGAAATCACTTTTGATTGGCTTCCAAATCCTGCAATTGTAAAGTCATTGGTAAGATTTATGTTTCTTTACCTGTACAATTTGGATTTCAGGTTATATTCCTTCTATTGGATTTGCATTCCTTCAATTGGCAGAATAATGTAAATTTGTTTTAATCGAATTATAGTTATAATTTTTTCAATTAAATCTTGAGCTGTCTATATGACTATCTATCTGTGTTTGTGTGTTGGGATTGGAATGTGGAGTAGAGATTATAAGTGTCTTGGCATGCTTTCAAAATTTGTAGTATTAAATTTCAAGCTATCTATCTAGTGCCAAGTTTGATTTGATTCCCTAGTGTCTGCAGGAGCGTTGTTTTCCCTGACTATTTTCAGATTTTTCAACTCCCAATTTGGCATGGCCATTGTCCTGTTTTTTCTCAGCTTGACCCATTTCAAATGCATGCTGTTTTAGTTCCAGGTTTTTATGCACAAGGGGAAGGGGAAAAAGAAAAGAAAGAAAAGAAAATATTCGAGGTTGCACGGAGAATAATAGATATTGGAGTTACAATTGTTAGTAAATTGATAGAAAAAGGTAGAAGTCAACATAAAAACATAATAAGCTGTTAGGATTAAGGACTATGTTTAGAAATATCTTGCGTAGGCAAGGAAAAGGAAGAAAAGGAAAAGCCAAGGTGTTTTAAACGGCATTGTATTGGAACCCTGAAAACGAGTGAAGAGTCAGTGCCTTCTGGGTTATGTTGGTCTCAGCTTGCGCAATGTGTTGCTTCTTGTGGGTTCTGGAGTGAGTGAGAAGTAGTGTGATGTGAGTGTGTGTGCTGATTATTTATTTATTTCCTCAAAAATTGCAATGCTTGTTTGAGCTAGGTTTGCCCTTCATTTTTGCGTTCACTGATTCTCTAGGTGGCTAATGTAATTTAATTTTCGTGTATATTCCTGCAATTCTCTAGAAATATTACTGAAAACTACCCTCACCACTAACTGTTTGGTGATGTAATAGCTGGTGGCTTTTCTTGGTCAGATTTCTAGAGATAGTGTGTTCACTGTTCACAAGCTGCTTCTCCATAATTTCATAGCCATTTTCATTACACATGGTGCAAAGTGTGGTGGATGAATAACATTGTGTAGCTAGAACTGGTTATGGCTTCTAGAGGTTTTAAAAAAGGATCTTATAAGCGGAGCTAGACTGTTAGGCATCGCGTAGTGAATTTTTCATACAAATGTAATATTTTCATAAACTTTTGAAACATGCTTAGAATCTCTCTCCACACCGATGCTTGTGAAAAGTAATTGCTGGCCTACATTGGTGAGAAAGAAATGTATTGGTCAGCTATATCAGCAATAGCATAGGCCATTCAGCATCCTCTGCACATGTTGAGAAAACAAATTGTTTGTTTACTTTGTTGATTTGCTCTGTGTTGATCTTCAGTTTTACGTTTGATCATGCATTTGAATTTGAAATTGACTCGCTATGTCTTCAGCTTGTTTTCGAACACTAAGTGTTCAAAATTGGAGCTAGTCCTTAAGCACAAATCGAGTTTCGCTCGCTTTCAATATTTGTTCCTCTGGAATTGCCCGAAACATACTTTGTTCAATTTTTCTCTCTTTTTTTTTTTTTTTTTGTAAAATAACACTATACCTCATTTGTTTGAAAAACCTATACTTCAGTCCATTTTACTTAACGTGTGTTTGGTGTATTATCTTTTATAATTTAATTTTTATAAATTATAAATCAATAATAAAAAAATTATATACCAAAATATACGCTTTGATTATATAACAATATATGCTTAAATAATTTATAAAACTCTTCTACATTGTTAATATACCAAAATTATATTCATAAATTAATAATTGTCAAATAAATCAACCAATAGAAATGTGAAAAGTGTCAAATCATGCTAAGTAAGTGCCCACTATAATAACTACCCACTATGGTTTGACAATTTTATAAATTTTTATTAATTAACAGTGTAAAATCAATTTTACGTTGTTAACTAATAAAAATTCAAAATAGTGTCAAATCAAGCTAGATAACTAACTATTAACTATGATAATTAAATTATTTTTTTATAACAGTTATTTTCAATACTTTTAATCACATTCATATAATATTTTATATTAATATTATTTATCATGTATTATTCACTTTTTCAAACAATTAGTATTTATATATTTTAATATTATTCTAGAAAGTCTCTTGATAACAAGAAGTCAGGCTGTTGGTGTAAGGACTTAAACGATGACATATGCTTTAGTATCTTTATGATACATATCATAAAACACTCTGATTTAATTCAAAAAATTTCATCATAACCCAAATAGCTTTGATTTAAGTTACTTAAGGCTTTAAAATGTTTTTAAATACATCCATATCATGCCTTAAGAAAAGAACTTCCTGAAATTTAAAGTCTATGATATTTTGAAAGAATATGTGCTTATCAAGATATATTCTGTTATATTTCTTTCATCATCCCTTTAAAAAAATTTCTTCAAATTAGTTTGTCATCATAAAAAAGGGGGAGATTGTAAGCTCCAGAACTCTTCAGAAAGCATTGGGGTTATATCTTTTGAATGACAATAAAACTAATTTAAAGAAAATAGTTAAAAGAATGACTAATGTCTACCTTGAGTTTATTGACAAAGCATAACAGATATTTTCGAATTGTATGACATGGACTTAAATGAGAATAATTTCATTTTACATGTGCAAACATGATTTATCTTGTGTCAAGAGATTGGGCTTAAAAGAAGTGAACATTATGTCGTGAAAAGTAGTATACACGCTTTACGGACTGAAGAAAATCAAATCAAGAACAAGAAACCAAGGCACAAGTCTTCATAAAGTAGTACAGGATATGAGAAAAATATGCTAAAAATGAAGATATCATGCAAAATCTAAGAACAACGTGTTACACACACTTCAATCTTCATGATCACAACTCTTTCATCATCAAAAAGTTCAAAATGAATATTAGAAGACCAAAGAATTGTCAAGGGACCGATAGCATATGTCAGAAAACTCATTTCACTGTGGAGCACTTAATGTTACAGGAAAATAAGGGAAATTTAAATTTCAAAATTCAAATCTTGAGTCAATCCTAGTTTCAAAACTGGTATGTCATCTCTTTTGCCTATTTGGTCAACCACCCTAACTTCTAGAAGGAAGAGTTCAAAAACCATGATCAGAAAGTGAAAGTATTTTATGAAGGAACATCAGAAACCTCAAACTATATAACAAATTCTGTAACCGGTGTGATAGACTGTCAACCTACTCTTTTAGACTAACTTTCTAAGACACAAATTGATGATCTACACGCGTTACTTGGAGAACTAATCAAAGGCAATGTTCATAAAGGAAGACCTCTATAAATGGAGATGTTGTGCTTAAAAGCTGATGAAGGGATTGAATACATAAGAGTGGAAACTCTGTGAAAATTCCTCCACACTTCCTATAAGGTTCATCATATCATGTAATCACTTTTCTTGAAGTGTAAAAATCTTCTTTCTAGGCTTCTCAACAATTTATATACTCTTCCCTAGAAGAGATGTTAGAAAGGAGTCGCTCAAGTTATCACAGGTCTATTCATTGCATATTTGTAAAGAAATTTGAGTGTAGGTTAGTTTGAGTGGCAACCCAAACACAAACCTTTGTATCTTTGATCCAGTAGTGATCAGTATGACATAGTTTGGAGAGATTAAGGTAAAACTACTTACAACATGATAGTAGATGTAACACCCTAAAAATTATATAAAAATTAATTTGAGCTTTTCTAGTCATAATTTCAAAAATCCGACAGACATAGAAATGATAAGGATGATCCAATGAATCTGTAAAAAAAAAATATGAATAGTAAATTACGTGCCTCGCAGGCCCATGGGACAGCCGAAACCCTAGAATTGGGGCCCGGAGATGCCCAAAAGTTAGAAATTATAGGAATAAGATTAGAAATTGGTAGGAATAAATATTTGATACCTAGAATTAATTTTTGAGCAATGTTTGATTACTCGGGTACACTATTTTACCCGTTCGGTAAAATTTCGATGTATGATTTCTAACACCGAAAGCTATTTTAATCTTTACAAAAAATAATGAACCTTATCCCTTATATCAATTGAATGGCTAAGATTTAATCTTGAATTAGAAGATTAATCTTAGCCATCCATTTTTCTTTCTTAGGTCAAAGATTACTTTATTATATGTTATAATATTCTTACATTAATGTAAGATAAATTCAAGGCATTCTCTCCAAGAATCCATTGCATTTCTCGGCCAAGACAAGGAGACACAACACCTCCATGTTTGCTTTCATGAAAACTTGATTTCAAGCCTTTAAAACACTAGTCTACCAAACTCCCTTCACTAAACTTGTTTTATTCCTCAATATCTACCAAACTAACCAATTAGAATTTGAATCCATCACCTCTTTCCACATTGAGAGATCATTCTTCACTGATTAAGGAAGGACTTGGGTGTGATTAGAGAGTTTTGGAGTGAAGGACTTCGATCTTAGAGCAAACTAGAGAGAAGGACACTAGCTCTCAAGAGTAGGGATTTTAAACCTCTTTTACATTCAACTCTGTTTTTATGATTGCCTACTGATTTGGCTGAATATTTTTAGTTGAATTGGTTGATTATATATTGATACTGATGTGTTAATTTTGGTGGAGTGGTTTGATGTTGTGAAAAATCATTTTTGTCAAAAGAGAATTTGACACATGCTGCTGGATTTTTGGATTTATACTGACCGGTTATGGTTCTCGAATTTTCTGATATATTTGTAAATGTTTTTATGAGGTACAAAAATTATGTGTTGAAGATAACATCCTAGGCTAGTTCCACTAATTTTCTTGAGCCCTGATTTCGATTTATACTGCCTTAAAAAAAATCAAGAACTGAGATTATGACTATGCTACCTGGATTGTCAGAACTGAAGTTCCAATTTTGTATAGTTTTGTTACTATAGCAAATGATTGAATTTTCCTTTGAAATTTTTACAGTTTATTGGAAACATCTTGAAGTTCAATAATGATTTTTAATTTGAATTTATTTAATCATTTGCTAGGGTTAAAAATTATGAAAATCTAGTTCTAAGCTGAGGTTAAGTGGTCGCTGACCACCAAAATTGTAAAATTTTGTTGACATAGCTAGAGAACTTGTTTTGCTTTGAAAATTTTACAAGACATTGGGGACACATTAATGTGTCATGGAGATTTTTGGATATGAAATTGATGGTTTCACATGAGAAATAATGTTTATTACTTAAGTGAGAAATCTATCAATGTGCTAGTAATGAGCTAAATTCTTGATTTGGAAGTAAAATGTCCTTTAATGCAACTATGATGAATATAAATGCATGCTATATACTTTAAAGTTTGGTTTATGAGAAATGAATGAGAATCACATGTGATCAATTGTTTGTATGTAAGTAAAACATGCATTGGTAAAAAGAAAGGTAATAAATGAATGATATGTATGTTTGAAGCATTATGAAATTAAAAAATTTATGTTAATACATGCTTGTATATGTGAGCTTAAAGATGAGGTATGTGCTAAGTAAAGAAGGAAAAGTCCCTTGTAATGTGGAAAGGGCACTAGAAAAGTGCCCTGTAATATGGGAAAGGGCATGAAAAAGGTCCCTTGTGATGTGTAAAAGGCACGAGAAAGGTTCCTTTTTGCCAATAAAGGGCACGGGAAAGTCCCCTGTAATGTTTAAAGGGCACGAAATGGTCCCCTTCGATGTACCGAGGGCACGTAAAGTTGAGAATGAGATTCCATGATGTTAAATAGTGTGACATGTGTATGTTAAGTGATTAAAAATGCTGAGTAGTATGGAAAATATATTGAGTAATTAAAAGAAACCCATTTCAAAAGAATGGTTTTTGAACTTTAAAATGAACCTTGATGTATGTTGCATGTTCACAATTTTACTAATAAACCGAAGTGGTTGGAACGATAATTGTAACGACCTGATTTTTCCCTACTATACGAAATGACCGAAATGTCTCTAGTTAGTGCCAAAATAAGCTTAATCAAATAATTAAGGAAGTAAAGATAATATTAGACTTTAATGAAAGATAAATTAATCCTAAAATAGCTAATTGAGGTTAAGAAAATTCAAAATTTGCATATTCTATAACACTCAAAACTTCTTTTACATTCATCCTTTGAACACTTAGATAAAAGCAATTACCCAAAAGATGTGAGTTTAAATTTAAAGTTGTAAACATTGTAAAATATTGTAAAAAAAATAGATCGATAAATGATATTTACCCTCTTATTTATCTCTTAGTATTATCCTTCTGTGCTTCATGGAACTTAAATGTTAAGACCTGGAATCTATTATTAGTCTTCAAAAGTGTAATATGATATAATTTTATTAACTTAATATAATATTCATTTGAATATTGATTAAATTTTGTCTAACTTTTTATGTAACACTTGATTTTGTATATAAGTTTTAATACCATAAAAAGAAGTAAAAATATTCACATCTATGAGATTAATTGTAATACACAACTTTACACTCGAATTCACCACATGCTATTATAGCTTAACTTTGAGACATCAGTGAGGTTTTGAGACATTTATACGATAGTCATCACTCATGGCACTTTTATATGACAAAATAGAAATACAGGAGCAAACATAAAGCCACATGTCAAAACACTAGAATAATCAAATGAACACCTGTATTGCACTTGCACTAAAGCTAATTTTGTAACATTTATTTCCTATCCTGTACGTTCCCCATCATTACAACAATGAGCATCCTGCCAAGACCATAGAATCAGAATGATGGGCATCTGTAGGAATAATGGGCAAGGTGAGAGGCGTGGAAGAGGGCAGGCCCGCATGGTTCCCCTGCAATAGCATGGGAATAATACTAATTTCAAAAATAAACCCAAATATAAGATGCATAGAGAGCTAGGGGAGAGGGAGACACACAGCTCACCACCATTACCATCATTCAGCATCTCATCATCCTCTCCACAATTTGCATTACAACACAACCCACTCCACCTTGAATCTATACCCTCAATCAGATATAGCAACATCGTCACTTTCACCTAGCTCCAATCAATACAAACAACAGCCTCCATCAACAATCATTCTTTTCTTAACTTAAGCCAAATCAACTTCACAAGTTGAAATCATCAAAACCAAAGAAAGTAGAATCACAACAAAACCCCAACAAGTCATCAACCAAACACAATAGCAAAAATCACAACCTAAAGATCAAACAAAGATCCACACCAAATTAAGAGAAAGAGAATTCTTTTGTTGGGAGATCAAAAAAATAGAAGGCACATCACACAAATTGAGAGATAGGAAAGGAAAAATCACGGAGCTGAAGGATTCCCACAAAGGAGATAGCAGCATCATCGGTATTTTTATTGTTCTTAATTTTCTTTCCTTCTGGCTCTTGCTATCTGGCATTGTTCTTTGTAGTTGTCCTAAAAACATGCACTTACATATCCTCTGCTAGTAAACATTCCACACACACATTGACATACATATGTTTCAATAGTTCATTCCAAGCCAAAATGTAGATCAACAATGGCCTTATGTCAATAGCTCATAATGTACCCCCATTGCAGTCATCCATGACACCACAACCCAAACCCTTTTAGCCACAGTCCCAGCAAAGCATCATAAAGCCAAATCTATCCCAATCTATCAAGTAAAATAGCTGTAGCAAAATATGACAAACCAAATCATTTTAACCCAAAAAATAATAAATTAAGCTAAATCACTCAAAAATCAAAGGAAATTGCTGAACCAGAAATAAGAAGAAGGGAGGAATGCAGAGTGGTGGCGCAGCTGTTATAGCCGCTGGGTCAACCGCGAGCCACCCACCATCACGATCACACCCTCCGCACTCTTGCCCTTTCTGCCGTGCGTTTTCCCCTTTCAGCCGCCAAAGTCACCGCGCGCCTCTCATTCCGCAACCAACATCGCTGCATGACGGATCCTCGCCAGCCGCGTCGCGATTTGTGGCCCATCGCGGTGCTCACCGGCCCTTCCCCCTCCGCGATTCAGCCACCACACGAACCCCCCTTCTTGCATGCATCTCATCCCAGTCCTTCTCTCTCTCTCTCTCTCTCGTGTGTGTGTGTGTGTGTCTCACTGTGTGTAGGTGTGAGAGTGTGTATGTGTTTGGGATTGTAGAACCCATCCCCCTCTAGTTCCCAAATGCCCACTTCATGTCTCTGTTTTCAAAAGAAAGAAAAGGAAGAAATCTTGACAGCCAAAACCAATCCATACCCTTATGTTTCATTTAAAAAAATAGTGTTCCCGGACCAGGTCCATCTGTCTCGAGAATTTCCTCTTGGTGACCACAGTTATTGGTTTAATTTTTTCTGTAACAAGTTGTGTTAATGGGCTGTGCTTCCTTGTCCAGAATGAATTCATTAGCCTGCTTCTCTAAAACATTTTGGACTGTTACATCTTTTTCTTTTAACGAGATTCTTGGGCTGGTTCTTTAAGAATATTTTTGGCTACACTGATATTAATAGTTAAACACTTTCTTTAGTTTGTTTGAGAAAAATACTAATAATAATAATAATAGTAAGAATAATAATAATCACAATAATAATAATAATAATAGTAGTAGTGGTAATAATAATGATAGTGTGTAATGTTCTTTGTGTTAGTATATGTATATAGGTGTGCATAAATATATTGTGCTGGTTAAAGTTTTATTTTGGTTAAGTTAGTTTGCATATGTATGTATATGTGCATAAATATGTAAGATATCTCAATAAAAATTTGATTTTGGGCTGCAGTGCTATTAATACTTAAGATTTCATTCTATTATTTTATGGGAATACCGTCCAAACTAAGGGATTGTAATGATGATGATGATGATGATGATGATGATGATGATGATGATAATAATAATAATGGGTAATTTATTTAGTCATTATTCTGCTAATTCGAATTATACTATTATTACATCAATTCCCCTTAACTAGGATAGAAGCTAGCAGTATTGTTTTAATTAAAGATATTGTTACTGAAGAAGCATGCAACGGATATATGCGCATTTAAATTAAAAGTTAAAGGTTGAGACATAAGATATGTGGTCACTAAATGCTCCAAGTGAAGATTTTATTTAGAGAACGACATGGTTTTGAGTTCCTCATTGCACTAGAGAATATGTCGGTGTAGCTAACAGCTATCAAGCCAAAATTTATTTTCCTAAAATCTATATTATTATTCTAATCTTTTTGTTTTAATTTTTACATAAAATATTCTCGGCCTTAAGATGTACTCGAACTTTGAAAAATATATCCTTAGACTTTGAAAATATGTCCTTGGCCTTGAGAATGTATTCACGATCTCATGATGAGGAAAGACTTGAAAAGAGTTTTATTTTAATTTAAAGATTCTAAACTTATGTCCTTGGATGTTTAGAAGTATTTAAGGGTGCAAAAGCCAATTGAGATGCACCATTTCATATGAAGTTTATAAGTTTGAAATGTTAATTGAAATGTTATGATGATATTCGAAGTTCTATGTTCATGTTGCATGCTCATGAATAAGGAGGTAAAGTTAAGGCGGCGAAGTTATGTGTTTCTCCTTCTATTAGCCCCCATGTAAATCTAGCAAAGGCTAGTTAGGATGATCTCATCCTTGGCGATAGGAGAGCTGAGAGTTTTGGTGGATATGATAAAATCGCTGGGGCCAGTGAGATGGTTGGGTTAGGATGGATATGTAAGAAGGTGGTCAGGTGAGACGGTTGGATTAGAATGGTGATGAAAGGCTGGTCATTAAGAAAAGAAAGTTCGTTCATGAGGAAGTAAAGCATCATTATGGCCGAGCATTCATGAAAGAGTAAAGCATCATGAATTCCCTTTTATTCTCAAGCCTGTTATATGTTATACGATTTATCATGTCTGTCTTGTCATGCTCATGTTATTTACAAAGGATGCATGAGCGTTAAGGCATTGAATCCCCCTTTTTTGCTCATGTTAAATCTAGCCTCGTGACCTTATCCTAGGCGATTAGCGGGCTGGGAGTTTTGGTGGCTATGATAAAATCGCTGGGGTCGGTATGATGGTTGGATTAGGATATGTTATGAACACGGAAGTTGGACCATGGAAATGAGCATTTGGAGTCTAGCACAAAATCGGGTCAGGTAATCAATAGTGTAGTGAAACCCCCCCGAACTCCCTGAAGCAGTGTATTGGACCCCGGACCAGCCAACTAATGGAGAGGAAACTTCTCCCTGCCAGCATGGGAATCTTTCATTTCGGACTAAGAACGGATGACCAGAAGACAGCGGAAAGGACAACATCTAGAAGATACCTTTTGGCGATTGGTATCCCTTCCGTACCTTACAGATCAGCAAACCCGTACTATACACCACAGCCCTAGAAATCCATTGAGGAGAAGGGACACCCTTACAAATATATCGAGGGAAAAATGGTTCAGGTTATGTTATGTTTTCTTATCACACCCGTATCTTCTTCCTTATCTGACTTGAGTGTCGGAGTGCCTTTTGTAGGTACCTTGCCACTACTTGCTGCCACCTGAAAGGCGAGATCGAAAAACCTTCCAAGAAACACCCCTCAAACTCCGGTTACGGTAAGTAACATTGGCGCTGTTGCCGGGGACCCTGGGAACACCACATAACCAAGCCACCATACACAACCTCACCCCCATACCACAACCTCTAGCCCATAACCCCCATCACCATAATCATCCAGATACCTACATTTTCACCATACTAGCTATTACCACTAAACCTTCCCAATCACCTGCATGGCCAGAACAAAAAAGACGGGTAGACCCACCCACGAGGGGGAAGAAGCTCCAATTTCAGGACCGAGAACCTCAGCTCCCCCAGCGTCCTAACCACAAGGTGGACTCACAGCGTCAGCCTTTGGCTCAACTGCCAGAGAACCTGGCTAGAGACCAGGAAAGGCTCCTCAGGAAGTGGAAGCTTGCCCTAACAAGGTTCAGTTAGTGTCGACCGTACAAGTTCCCGAAGGAAATAATCCCTTTATCAAGAGATACTAAACCTCTTGCAGGAACAAGGTGCCAGGATGGCAAGCGTGGAGCAGGAACTAGAGTAGAGAAAATAACACAAAGAAAGACGTCACAGGGATTACATCTCGATGGAAGAGATAGAGAGGAGGATAAGGAGGCGGGATGATAAAATCCGGGAGCTTAAACAGAGGCTTCGTGTGATGCAAGACCCCAACCCGGACGGGTCCCAGTAGGAGAGATACACAACACATGAAGATAAGCATAAGGACAAGGAAGGAGATTCCTATGATCTCGATGACCAAAATCCTACCTTCCAATTTGGGAGCAGAAGAATCTTGATGCCATTCCAAGCCGCTTCTCACCTCCACACTTTCGAATACCTGGCAAGCCGGAGACATAGAGCCAACAACATAATAGCCCTTGAAACCTACGACGACCTGGAGACACCTTTCGATGACACCATCATGAAGTATCCGATCCTAGCGACCTTCAGACCACTAACTGATATAAAGTAATACGACGGGACCACTGACCCTCAAGAGCACTTGGATGTTTCGCGAACAAGGATGCTCCTTGACAGGACAGTGGACCCCATTCGATGCAAAGCTTTCCCCTTAACACTCCAAAGGTCCACCCTGACGTGGTTCAACCAATTACAACTGAGGTCGATACACAAATTCTCGAACCTCAGTTCTCATTTCCTGGCGTAATTTACTACAAGCTGCACAAAGGTCAAGTCAGTAATAAGCCTGCTCGGTTCTCGTCAGCAACCTAATGAGCCCCTCCGGGACTATCTAGAAAGATTCAACTAAGAAGCACTCAAGATTAAGGACCTTATGCCCCAGATGGCTCTAATAACCCTTATAGGGGGACTTAGGCTCGGGGATTTCCAGCGCTCACTGGCCAAGAAGGAACCAAGAATGCTAGAGGAGCTCCAGAGCAGGGCAGAAAAGTATATCAACTTCGAAGAAGCATTGAAGCTCATAGAAGATAGGATCCACGGAGAGCAAGCCCAAGGAGGGACGACCGACCTTGGAAGGACCATCAGGACTCGAAGGACTGCCGTTTCTTTGAATACACCCCTTTCGGGTCTCACTCGCCCAAGTTCTCCACGAAATTAGCACCACTGGAAGCCTGTCTCGGCATGCTCTTCTAAAGGTAAACCCTAGCGTGGATGAGTCTTTGAATTGTGAGTATCACAGAAGCCATGGACATCGGACAGAAGAATGCTGGGATTTGAGGGATGCGATCAAGGAGCTAATCAGGGCCGAGAAGCTGGCCAAGTACGTGGCCTCACAGAGGAGCCCTAGAAAACGAAGACCATCCCCAAATATGAGAGATACTAATGGAAGAGCCCGAGGGGCAAATATGAGAGACACTGATAGAAAAGCCCGAGGGCAAATAACCCAAGACCGAGGTCTTGAAGTTCGAGGAGAACCACGACGGGATCTCGCACCCTGCACCATCCAAACTATCTTCGGAGACTTCGCTGGTGGAGGAGTATCCAAAACCTCCAGAAAAAGGGCCTTAAAAGAAGTAATGAGAATTGAGGAGAGGGACTGCCATGCCAAAGCACCACGTTTCCCACCGATATCTTTCTCCGAAGTTGACAACCCCGGCATAATAACAGGACATGATGATCCCATGGTCATATCCATCATGATGCTAAACGCGAAAGTCAGAAGGGTATTGGTAGATCAAGGGAGTTCAGTTAACATCATCTTCCGAAGTGCTTTTGAAAAGCTGGGTTTAAAAGACTCTGATCTACGCATATCTCGAAGACCTTATGGGTTTCACGGGAGAAAAGGTACCACCAGACGGTTACGTTACGCTCTACATCACGGTAGGGGAGCCTCCACTAGCTAAAACCACTCCGGTCGACTTCTTGGTCCTCCAAAGACCATCTACATACAAGGTGATCATAGGGCGGCCCACAATAAACAAACTCGGAGCTATTGTTTCAACGGTGCATCCAGTCATGAAGTTTCATTCTGAGACGGGCCAAGTCGTCTCCATAACAGGGAGCCAAGAAATGGCAAGAAGATGTTACAACACAAGTTTGGACCTCAGAAGAACATTCACTATTGAAGAAGCATGGGAAGTCACAGTGCTAGACCTAGATGTCCGAGGTCATAACGATGGAGATAGACCTAAACTAGAGGGTGAACTCGAGGAAGTCCAGATCGGAAAGGAACCCGGACAAGTTACCAAGATAAACAGGGACCTGCCTCTAGCAAATAAAACCAGCCTAGTAGAATTTCTCCGAAAAAACTCTGACATCTTTCCATGGACCGCCTTTGATATGCCTAGGGTAACTCCGAAAACCATATGTCATAGGTTATCCGTGTACCCCGGCTCCAGACTAGTTGCGCAAAAGAAGAGAAGAATGGCAATAGACAAGGAGCAAGAAGTAATCAGGCAGGCAGAAGAATTGTTGGTAGCCGGATTCATCCAAGAAGTAGAATATCTGACCTGGCTCTCAAATGTGGTAATGGTCCCAAAGGTGAATGGGAGATTGCGAATGTCTGTTGACTACACCAACCTCAATAAGGCTTGCCCAAAGGATCCCTACCCACTTCCCCGCATAGACGGCTTGGTAGACTCGGCTTCAAGCTTTAAATTCCTATCTTTCATGGATGCCTATTCGAGGTACAACCAAATCCCAATGGACTCGATAGACGAGGAAAAAGCAGCATTCATGACTCCTAGAGCAAATTACTACTACAAGGTAATGCCTTTTGAGCTAAAAAATGTAGGATCCACGTACCAACGCCTGATGAATAAACTTTTCTGTGATCATCTCGGAAAGACTTTGGAAGTTTACATCGACGACATGATAGTCAAAACAGCTAACCCCAAACACTTTCTCTCCAACCTTGAGGGCATATTCAAGTGCCTCAGGGAGCATAAGATACGTCTTAACCCCGCAAAGTGTGCATTCGCTGTCAGTGCAGGAAAGTTCCTCGGATTCATGTTAACAAACCAAGGAATAGAGCCAATCCGGATAAATGCCAAGCAATAATAAAAGTGAGGAAGCCAGAGAACAAGAAGGAAGTCCAAAAGCTTACAGGATGCTTAACAGCATTGTCTAGATTCTTGTCCTAATCAGCACTGAAATCCTTACCGTTTTTTGAGATATTGCAAAAAGATAGAGGATTCACCTGGACTGAGCAATGCCAAGAAGCTTTCCAGCACTTCAAGGAATACTTTGCCTCCCCACCTATCCTCACCAAGCCCATTCAAGGCAATGAATTAATGATATACCTCTCCGTAGGAGACCAAGCAGTGGGAGTAGTACTAAGTCGTGAGGATGACGGAGAGCAGAAACCGGTATATTTCACAAGCAAAGCACTCCGTGATTCCGAGCTCCGGTACCAGAAGTTGGAAAAAGTTGCATTCACGCTAGTTCAAACTGCTAGAAAGCTACGACAATACTTTCAAACCCACACTATCAGGGTCAAGACAAATACACCAATCTGTCAAATCCTGTAGAAACCGGATCTAGCAGGGAGGATGATTTCCTAGTCAGTGGAGTTATCCAAGTTTAATATCCAGTATGAACCCCGGACAGTAATAAAAGCTCAAGTATTGGTCAATTTTATCCAAGAATGGGCTAGTTGCAGTGAAGAGCCAGCTGAGGTAAAGTGGAAACTATATATGGATGGGTCCTCCAACCAAAAGGGAAGTGAAGCCGGGGTCATATTAGAAAAAGGAGGACAAACTATGGTAGAAATGTCCATTGCCTTCGAATTTGCAACCTCCAACAACCAAACAGCATATGAGGCCCTCATTGTCAGGTTGAAATTAGCAAAAGAGTTGAATGTCGCAACACTGGAAGTTCTCACTGACTCCCAAGTCGTACCCTTCCACACAACGGCGGAATACGTCGCTAAGAAACCACGTCTCAAACAATACCTAGAGCTAGTAAAAGATCGAATAGCCGATATCGGGATGGTAAAGGTGTAGCATGTACCCCGAGAAAAGAATTCTCGAGCTTATCTCTTGTCTAAGCTCGCAAGCATAAAGCCTAGAGGGAACAATCGAAGCCTGATCATGGCCACACTCGAAGCACCTACCATCGCCGAAGGCAAACAGGTAGAAGCTGTTGAGTCGGCATGGACTGGACCTCGGATATCAAATGCTTCATTGAGCACAGTACATTGCCGGACGACCCGCAGCAAGCTAAGAAAATCCAAAGAGAAGCCCCATATTACACCTTGCTTAAGGGGATCCTTTATCGAATAAGCTATTCTCAGCCAATGTTGAGATGCTTAGGACCAAAGTAAAGTCAATACGTTCAAAAAGAAGTCCATGAAGGGGTAGGAAGCCAACACTTAGGTGGGCAAGCTCTTGCCTTAAAAACCATTGGAGCAGGATACTACTGGCCAATGATGAAGAAGGATACGAAAGAATTCACTAAGAAATGCGACAAGTGCCAGAAGAATGCCAGGTTTCACATCGCCCCAGCTGAAAAGATGGCAACTATTATGGCCCCGTGGCCTTTTGACTAGTGGGGACTGGACCTCCTCAGACCCTTTCCCACTGCCCTCAGGCAGCTTAGATTCCTAGTCGTGGGAATTGATTACTTCATGAAATGGATAGAAGCAGAACCGCTCGCCTCCATCCCCTCGACGTAATGCCACAAGTTTGTCTAGAAGAACATCCTCAGCCGATTTGGGATCCCACGAAAGATAGTAACTGACAATGGCACCCAGTTTGTCGATGACAAGTTCAGACAACTGTTGGAAAATTTTGGAATTGCGCACCACTTCACCTCAGTAGAACATCCTCAAGCCAACGGACAAGCAGAAGTAGCTAACAAAGTTATACTCCAAGGATTGAAAAAGAGGCTAGATTAAGCAAAAGGATTGTGGGCTAACGAGCTCGGAAGTGTACTTTGGGCTTCGCGGACAACCCCGCATTCAACTACAAGAGAGACACCTTTCCGAATAGTGTATGGACCGGAAGCCATCATCCGGGTCGAAATAGGAGAACCAACGCTTCGAACTGTCTTGTACTCAGAACAAGGCAACCCACATCGAAGGAAGAAAAACCTTGATTTACTACATGAAGTCTGAGAAGAAGCACACCTTCGAGAGTTGGAATTAAAAAGAAGAATAGAGCAGAGATACAACAAGGGTGTGCGACAAAGATATTTCAACCTAGGAGACCTGGTACTCAAAAGAGTCGACATCGGACCTCCAAAGCCAGGCCGACGCAAATTGGCCCTGAGCTGGGAGGGGCTTTACAAGGTTGTCGAAGTTCTTGGGAAAGGAGCATATAGGTTGGTGACATTAGAAGGGAAGTCAATCCCTCGAACATGGAATGCTGCAAACTTAAAGAAATATTACTTGTGAAGCCATGTACTCAATCACGGAAGACGGGGTACTATTTTTCCTTAATCGGGTTTTTCCCAATGGGTTTTTCCGAGAAGGTTATAATGAAGCCCCAGCCACGTGGGTCAGTTGGCTAAAATACAACTGGCTTTTACTTAATGAAAGCATCTTCAATTGCATTATCCGTATTATCACATTATCTTTCGAAAAAAGAGTTATACCTGAACTCCCACTGATTACAAAAGGGACAACTTAAGTCCCGATGTCCATCTGACATCATTGTTAGGGCCACGCCCGAGCCCTGAACCTTGGCATTTTATTTTCACATAAGGAGTCGCACCCAAACTCCCACCAATCTCGTAAAAATAGGACATTCGAAGTCTCGATATCCATCCAAGGCCGCGTTCGAGCCCTGAAGAACGAAGGATATCACACTTCAAACCCCCCATATCGCCAAATGCTAATCAATTGAAATAAACAGCTAAGTTCGATAGACGATTCGTACACTATTGTTCGGTCTCTAACTTGTCTGGGGGGTAATATATAAGGTGATTCACCAAAAGACAAGCAAAGTTTAATAGTTGACACAGTAAAATTCAAAGTAAAACTTCCATTAATAAAAAAGATGTACATAAGGAGTCCCAAGGGGACTTACAATGGAAAAGAAAGAAAAATCTAATCATCATCCTCTTCTTCGGGGATATCTTCAATCCGACCATCAACTATATAGCGGAAGATACCCACAGGGGACAGATCTACGTCAGGACCAACAAGGCCCTAACTTGAGCCAACACATTCTCAAAAATATCACTAGAGCTCACATGCCAAGCCTTGATCACCTTAGCTCGCTCATCCTCGGACTCAGTTAGCATTTTATGTACCTTGGCCTTGGCAGTAACAAGGTTATCCTTCTCTTCCCCCCAAGCTTTTTCTTTTTCTTCCAAGGCACCCAACCTCTTTTTAAGGTCAGAGATCTCTTTCCCCAACTCTTTTTCTCTATCCTTCAACCTCTTCTCCAAACCCACCTTATCGGACTCTAAGGTCTCGACGTGCAGGAAGCTAGCAGCCTTCACCAGATCTTCCTAAAGGCGGAAAAGATACGTGGAGGGGTTGTGCAGGTGGACGTGGTGGCGAAATGCCATGTTACAAATCCCGGACACAAACTCCTTGAATCGAAAGTTAGGAGCCAGAAGAGAAAGAGAAGGAAAACCTCCCCAAGAGCGGGCACCAGATGTATCACGGGCAGGAATGTCGAGCTCGTCCATCGATGAATCGACGGCCAAAGTCTCCGAGTCCTCAGAAGCCTTGTGCTTCTCACCAGCTCCATGGGGGGACGATCCCGAAGCCCCCAAGTTGGAGCTCCCCTCCTTTTCGGATGGCGCAGATGTGGCACCCTTAGTTAAAGAACGAAGAAGAGCAATGTGTTTCTTCGAAGACATCTCTGCAAAAAGTAACAATGGTCATTATCATAAATATATATATTTATATATATATGGTGATGAAAACGGAAGATTAAATCAAACCTATATATGACTTAGCGTCCCCAGAAGGCATATCTATAATTCTTTTTAGATTTAAGTGGTCCGGTTTTTTACCCCAAGTATCAATGAAAAACTTTACAATGGTAGCTTCCTCAGACATAAGATTTTGAGTTTGATATGTTGGAGAGGAATAGGATGTTTCCCAGTAAAGAGGAAACAAGGGTTTCCCCTCCGAGGAAAGGAAAAAAGGAGAAGAACCAGACTTGGCCTTTAGTTTAAAGTATTGGGATTTGAAGTTATGATAAGATTCCTTGTAGGTCTCAGAACACTTCTTATTGACCGTCACCCGGAGGGATACCATGGTAGGCTTTTTGTCTTTTCCCTATTAAGTCATAAGAATGAAAAGGGAGAAAAAGACTCGTTGGGACAACGGAATCCCCACGAATTCGCAGACCATCTCGAAACCTCATAGAATGGCCCACGAGTTCAAATGAAGTTGAGAAGAGGTGAATATGGCTACCTCGAAATCTGAGAAGGGACGAGTAACCTTCAAACAGGATAGCACAGTGTCGTACATCCACAAAAAGTCATCTTCCCCTCCTCGGGTTTCCCACAAACTCTCTCTTCTCTTCCCTTCTGGAAGCACTATCTCATGACAACTGGAGAGTTCGACATCAGGAAATATGGGAGAATCCCCATATCTCTCCAGGATTCTTTCATTCATGACGCTTCGTACCCTGACCACTTCGGAGGAAAAATGGGCCACAAGGTCATTGTATAAGGAATCGGGGATCACGATCTTAACTTCCATTAGGAATCCTACAAGGGAACCACCATGGGAAATACCTAAAATGAGCGCGAAAAATATATATATCCCAAAATTCAAAAAGGAAAAACAGACTAAGGGTGATCCCTCACTACTAGATAAGGTGGCGCCGCCTTGGGAAGAGGGGCAGAAAGCTAAAACCGCCTTGACACTGCCCCTGAAACCTCAAAAGAAAGCAACAAACGAGCAAAAATTTGCCCTCAAACATTGACGCAAGCATTTTAGAAAAGAAAATAGAAAAAGAGAAGAGAAACTTACTGGAAAGAAGGTTGGGGAATGGAAAGGCGCGGTGGCAGCATGCAGCAGTACCAACGACGGTAGCAGAAAGCAGTGATGGGAGAACGAAAGAAGAAGGGAGTTTAGAGAGAGAGTGAAAATGAAAAGAAGAAGCCAGAAGGGTATTTAAAAGACCCGAGGAAACCGGAGGCCCCATGATGCCTTGGTAACCGTCAAGGGCCACACGTGGCGCAGTCTCGTCCGCAGAATACAAGGCAATGCGGCGTTTGAATGCCACAAATATGAAAATGAATAAATGCAATAGAACCGTGGAATAAGCATGGTAGCCCTTGAAGCGATGCCTAATCCAAGCCACACCGACTTCAAGTCCCACCCACATCCTATGGGCCACAGATGGCGCAAGCAAGTTGTGCAAAAGATAGATAGCTTCAAACTCGAAAGACGGAACGAGTTCCACCTACCGAGTTGGGGGTAACTATTAGGACACGGAAGTCAGACCACGGAAATGAACGTTTGAAGTCTAACACAAAATCAGATTAGGAAATCAATAGTGCAATGAAAGCCCCCCCCTCCCCGGAACTCCCTGAAGCAGTGTATCGGACCTCGAACCAGCCAGCTAATGAAGAAGAAGCTTCTCTCTGCCAGCACAAGAATCTCTCATTTAGGACTAAGAACGGATGACCAGAAGATAGCGGAAAGGACAACTTCTAGAAGATACCTTTTGGTGATTAGTATCCCTTTCGTAACTTATAGATCAACAAACCCGTATTATACACCTCAGCCTTAGAAATCTGTTGAGGAGAATGGACGCCCTTCCAAATAGATCGAGGGAAAAATGGTTTAGGTTATGCTATGTTTTCTAATCACACCCGTATCTTCTTCGTTGTCTGACTTCAGCTTCAGAGTGCCTTTTATAGGTACCCTGCCGCCACTTTCTACCACCTGAAAGGCGAGATCGGAGAACCTTCCAAGAAACACCCTTCAAACTCCGATTACGATAAGTAACAGGATGGTTATGTATGAGGGTGGACAATGAGAAAAGAGGAATCATGTGCATGTGCATTATGTTCAGTATGTCTAGCACGTAATGCTCAGTCATTATGTTTGGCATGTTATGTTTTAGATTTGAATGCTGTCAACTTCTGTTGTGAGTGTGCTTGTGTTAATTGCTTGTGTTACTATGCTCTTGAGGTATTGTCATGTATACATGAGATATCTGTTGCATTCATGATATCAAGACCCATGCTAAAAGACACCAACTTCGGATAAATAGATTTGAGAAGCTTAAAACTGAATCTTATGCATGTACATCTCTTTCGTAATGAAAATCGAAGTGGCTGAGGATGATGACGATGACACTGAGCCTTACTGAGAGTCTTGAATGAGTTTCTCATCCCTCTCTTTTCTTCCGTGTCATCTCCAGACAAGGACGATGGTGATGTTCGTGGTTCTCATTGAGGCATGGACGTGAGAGTCATGCTACGAGTCGGATCGAAAGATCACAATGGAAGCGAAGAGATGGCTATTCCTTGGGCATTAACTTTAGAGTTGTCATATCCCGTGTGCCCATGCGTGGATTTGTATTTTGAGGAATATGTACCAAAACTAGCTTAGTCTTGCTAAAACTCTATTTAGCTTTGGTTTATTGTACATTCAACCTTTATTGGTGAACCTAGTACCTTTGGGTGTCCCTTATGTTTATAGGACATCACTATTATGTTACGGTTATAATATGTTAATCTAGTATTGTCATGTTATGCTAGCGTTTTCATATATATTGTGAGGAGGTTTATGCGAATATCATTATCATGCATGTCTTGACTGGTCTATACATACACGGGGTTCATATTTTGGTTTTAAAAGTTCAAAAAAAAATAATTTTACCCGTATTTTTACTAAAGTATCTCCATGTCAAAAGATAAAAACTAAAACAAAAAAGTAACAACTAACGATTAACCATTATGCGTCCTAGGCATATTGTGTTAAAAGTTAAGGTGTTACAATAATGATGACATGAGGTTCATTATATGTTTTGGGAATACCCTACTGAGAATTGTATAATTCTACCCCCTATGTTTTTGTGTTCCTGTGTCGTCTCCAGGTTGATCCAGAGAACTATGGGACTACTAGACAAAGGGATCAAGACTGTAGTAGTTTAGTAGTTAATATTTTTGTTCACTATATTTAGTTGGAGTCATATGTATGTAAATGTAATAGAGATTGTACATGTATATGAGCTCATAGTCGAGCTTCCTTATGTAATTGACTTTATATTAAATAAATGTTTTGTATCTTGTTATATATAAAAATCAAATTATGCTAGTTATTACACGAATCCATCAAGCTCGCTATAGATAATTAAGAAAGGTCCGCTAATTAATAAGTAAAACTCTCGAGTATGATATCATGACTTAAGGATGAGGTTGTACTCGGGAAGATGTTACAATAGAAGCATTCTACTTATCATGGTTCAGCTTGGAGAAGCTGAGAAAAACTACTTACAACGTGATAGTAGAGGCATTCTACTTATCATGGTCCAGCTTGGAGAGGATGTGAAGAACTACTTGCAATGTGGCTGTAGGAATTGTCTACTAGTCACAATTTGGCTTGGAGAAGCTGGGAAGAACTACTCGGTTTAGCTTGGAGAGGCTAGGAAGAACTACTCAGTTTGTGACAGTAAAAGGTTGTCTACTATTTACAAGTGATAGCTTGGGAAGACTACTATAAAGACTATCCATTTTTTCTTTCTTGAGTTGAGAAAAAGTTAATGAATCTCAACAGAAGTTGAGTACTAGATGTAGGTAGGTTTGTCGAACCAGTATAAAATATATGTGTCATATCTTCTTTCCCTTTACTCTCTTTATTTTTGCTGCTTAGTTTTATTATTTGATATATGCTAAAAATTATCTTTTTCTACTCAACTATTAATGTTATACTTCAAAAACCTTCTTTCTGAAACATCTAACTTTGTTTTTGCTTATCTCTATGGTTGTAGTAAGTTACATTATCTAGTTTTCCCTTGCCTTTCCTATCCTTTATAAAGTTGATGTCTTTTCTTTTCTTTATTTTTTTCTTCCAAGCTTTAGACATTTTCCTCACGAGCATGGAGATCTCATCTCCATCCTCTTCTTTAGACTCATCTTCGGATTCTTTTTCCTCATCAGAGGTTTCAACAACCTTCATTACTTTTCTTTTGGGTTGCTTCTTGTGTGAATACTTTATGGCCATGGACTTGATTTTCTTTATGAATTCTCCATGGACTTTAGCAAGCACAACCTCATGGGTTTTTAGAGACCAAATGTGAGCATCCAAACTAAGGGTCTGAAGGTCCTTAACCTTTGTAATGGTAGTAACCTTAGGGAGCCATTTTGCAGCAAGCCCTCTCAAAATCTTCCTAACCATCTCAGAGTTTGAGTATCTTTTACCAAAACTTTTGAGTTAGTTTACAAAGTCTATGAACTCAGTGGTCATGTCATCAATACTGTCTTATTCAGTTATTTTAAACATTCCATATTGATGGACCAAGATACTAATCTTCGTCTCCTTGACTTAATCAGTACCAACATGTAGCATATGAAGTATGTTTGAGATCATCTTTACTATGTCAAAAGCAATGATCTTATCATATTCAGTTTTGCTTAATGCACACATGAGTAGGTACTTAGCCTTAGAGTTCAACTGAACTCTAACTTTATGTTGCTCTGTCTTCCTATTCCTAGGGACTTCTTTGGAGGTGGAAGGTGCATCTTCAATTCAAGGAACCTCTTCCATTAGAACATAATCTCCTTCTTGAATGATTTCGCATAAGTCAAGACTTGTGTATTTTATGGATAGCTCGATTTTGTCTCTTTAGTATGCATAGTCTTCACCAAATGGCAGTCTGTTTATGGCGTGTCCTTATGCAATATGGATATTTGTGCTATTTATCCCTTTGGTATTTGTCCTCTACAATCGTTAGATTGATCAACCCTTTAGAGATCTGAGCTCTAATGCCAATTGTAGGTTGAAAATTGCACGAGAATAGGGTTTGAGTCGTGCTTTAATTTGATTATGAAAAATTTAAACAGAAAATATAAAGTATGAATTTGAAGTGTAGCAGAAAAAGCATCAACAAATATAGAAAAGTAACTTTCTAAACTAAAACAAATCTATGAAACACAAGATTACACATGTTTTTCAGAAGAATAAATACAATTAGCACAAAACAAAATATAAAAGAGATTTAGGGAAAAAGAAAATATTGCACAAGAGTTTTTATACTGGTTCAGCCAACTTATCTATATCCAGTTCTCAACAACTATTGAGTTCCACTAAATAACCTTTTTTCTCAACCCTAAGAAAGTCAGATAGTCTTTCTATAGCTTTCTTAAGCTATTTCCAAGCAACCAAGAGCTCATTTTACTATCACTCATGATTAGTCTTTGACTAGCCTCTTCAAGCTAACTTAGCATGACCAATAGCTTGCTCTACTATCACCTTCAACTATTCTTTAACTAGCATGTTCAAGTTATCTCACAACGATCACTACCGGATCGAGTTACAAAGGATGTGTTTAGGTTGGATCACTTAAACTATCAATCACTCAAGTTTTCTCATAATAAAACAGTATCAGAGCTGAAAACTTGAATGACTGCTTTCTCACTATTCTTCCTCGGAAGAAGATGTTACCTAATAAGAACTTAGAAACAACATTTTTAGAAAGAAGATTTTTACAAGGATGAAATATATTACAAGCTATAATAGTTTTACTGAAGATGGAGAGAAAATTTCTTTCGCATTTCAGCATAGGTTAGGAGCAAAAGTTATAAGTTGTAACTATGTTATCTCCTTTTATACTTGATCTCCATTTATGACCATCCCCCGTGATCTATTTTTTCTAGTGACATGTGTTGATCTTCTTTTTGTGTCTTGGAAAATAAGTCTAGAACATTAGTCAGAGTCACTTTTTACAGTTGTAGAAGCCATTTTCTAATAAAGGTTTCTGAGTCCACTTTCAGAAACTACTTTTTATTATATGAATTTTTTTCTTCTAGAAACCGAGGGAATTGACCAAGTTGAAAAGAGATGTCACTATCAGTCCTAGACTGTGTTTGACTTTAAAATTTGAATTTCAAATTTTTCCTCTCATTTCTATAAAGTGTGTTTACAATAAGCGTACTTTTTGAAGTGCAATTCAATTTATGGATTTTTCTTTTGACTTTCTTTGCTTCAATAAGAGCTTGTTGTAATAACTATATCATGATTATGATGATTGAAGATAGTAACCATGCTTTGCTTCAAAGTTGGATTGAAATCTTCGCTTGAATGACACTTTTTGAAGTTGTGTGATACTTTCTAAATATCTAAATCTTGGTTTCTTGTTTTTGAAATTTTCCTTTCATGCGTTGGCCATAGACATGTTCATTTCAAGATTTGTTTTTCACTTTTTTTGAGTTCTAAATCTCTTTAGATTAGATTAATCATATTTGCACATGTCATTGTAAAAATAATCTCATTTTAGGAACAGGTATGCTAGCATGAATAGTTCCATTTGATACTTTAAGAAACTCAAGAAAATGATTAGTCCTTCTTCAAAATATTTTCACGAAATTGGTTTGTTATTACTCAAAACATTAAGTATTGATACTTTTTGAGGGTTTTAGAGCTAACATGAAGATTCTTAGCTTCAATGATAGCTGTGACCTTGGCAAGCCATTTTGCATGGAGGCTTCTCAGGATTTTTCTAACCATCTCATAGTTTGAATGCTTCTACCCAACCTTTTGAGTTGGTTCACAATATGCATGAACACGATGGTCATGTCATCAATACTCTCTATTCAATCATCTTGAACGGTTCATATTGATAGACTAATATGCTTATGCTTATCTTAGTCTCCTTAACCTGATCTATACCTTTGTGCATCATTTGTAGCCTATCGTAGATTTCTTTTGTTGTGTCACAAGTAATGATTTTGTCATATTAAGTTTTTCTTAGTACACAAGTGAGTAGATATTTAGCTTTGGAGTTTAGTTAAACCCTTACTTTGTGTTGCTTTATCCATATACTCCTAGGCATCTCTCTTGAAGTGGAAGATCCATCTTCAGCTCCTAAAACTTCCTCTATAGGAGTATAGTCTCCTTCTTGTATTATCTCCCACAAGTGAAACTTGTGTACTTGATAAACAACTCTATTTTATCCCTTCAATAAGCATAGTGTCCACTATAAAAGAATGGTGGTTTATTTATGGAGTGTTCTTCTGCACTATGTATGTTCTATGCCATATGTTCTTAGGATCTTAACCTCTGTAATCGTTAGACTACTCAATCCCTTAGAGGCCTAAGTTCTAATACCAATTGTAGGTTGAAAATAGTATAAGAAAAAGGGGTTGAATCATGTTTTAACTTCTTTTCTAGATTTTGAAAAACTTAAACAAAGTCTATTAAGTTTACACTTAAAGTTAGCAAAAATCTTTGTTAGTTACATTTGGAAAGTTACTTTTTGAACTAATTGTAAACTCAAAAGTAGTTCCAAAACATTTTTCAAAAAGGTATTTCACAATAAATCACAAATGCTGAATGTAAAAGAAATAAGGAGAGATAGAGAGATATTGCATAGTGATTTTTATACTGGTTTGACCAACCGTGTCAACATCCAATTCTCAAATGCCTGTTGAGTTTCAATAAATCCCTTTCTCAACCCAAAGAAAGAATGATAGTTTTTGTATATCCTTCCTAAGCTATTCCTCGTGACCAGTAGTTCCAATTTACTGTCACTTCCAAGTAGTCTTTTACTGATCTCTTCAAGCTAACCTCACAAGGATCGCTAATTGATCAGGGTACAATGATTTGGTTTAAGGTTGGTTCTCTCCAACAAAATAAACACTCAAGTTTTTCTATAGATGAAATAGTATATGTTTTGAAAACTTTGAGTGATTTCTTTCTAAAAATTCTTCCTACAAAGGACGTGTTATCAAATAAAAGCTAGAAAGAAGATTTTGACTAGAAATAGAAGCTAATTACAAGATCTAATGTACTTAACAGAAGAAGAAAAGGGATTCACATTTTTAGCGTTCTTGACAAAGATGGAAAATCTTCCAAAAAAGTCTTGAGTTGTCTACACATGACATCCTTTTATACATGATCTGCAAATCAATCTGTTGCCCCTTGATTTCACTTCCTCTTGATACGTGTTGATCATTTTTTTGTTTTCTAGAAAATGCCAACTAAAAGACTAGCTCAACTATGTCAGAACTACTTTTACAATTGTAAATATCATTGTCAAATAAGGTTTCTGAGTGAAGCTTCATAAATAACTTTTTACTTTTTGTCCATAGTTTTTGAACTTTTTCTTCTAGAAGCTGGGACGGTTAACCAAGTCAAAAAGTGAGATATCACTGTCAACCCTTTTTAAGAGTTTACTCAAGTTTGAAATTTAAATTTTTCTTCTTTTTCTACAAAGTATGCACGGTTCCTAAATAGCATGCTTTCTGATAAGCTTTTTCAGTTTTTGATATTCTCATTGGTCTTCATTTCTCCAATCTAAGCTTGATAGGAATCTTCTTATTAAGATTGAAGGCTATAATCACAACTGGGTTGAGGAAAAGATAGATTTCTTTATTGAGTAGCACTTTCTAAATGCATGAGTCATTTTTTGAAGATTTGGACTCAGTTTCTAAACTTGAAATACCTTTCTCATGTATATAACATACCCAAGTTCACTTTTAGAACTATTTTTCACATCGTCAGAGATCTAAATTTCTTTAATGAGATTAAAATCATGTTGAAACATCATATTGTGGAAAAATATTTCATTGATTGAACTTGTATGTTTTTTAGAGTAGCTTTGTTAAATGTTATAGAAAGTCAAGTAAACTATTAGTCCATTCTTTGAAACATTTTAACAAAAAAAATTTTGTGGTCACTCAAAACTCAAGCTTTAAAGCTTTCTGAAAAATTCTAAAGCTAACACATCAGTTGATTAGATCCGTTTTAGTTTGTTGGTATAGTAAGAAACATAATAGTGTGGAATTATCCACTCTGAAGCAGAATATGTTGCTATTAGAAGTTGTTGTGCATAAATTCTTTGGATAAAGGAACACCTTTTTTACTATGGCTTAATAATTGATCATATTCCTATAAAATATTATAATACCAGTGCTATTAACTTATCTAACAATCCCAATTTGCATTCTCGAACTAAATATATTGAAATTAGACATCAATTCCTAGGAGATCATGTGCAAAAAGGTGATTGTCTTAGAATTTGTGGAGAAAAAAATAAGCAACTAGCATATATATTCACTAAACCTTTTGCCTAAGGAAACTTTTTTTTTTAATATTAGAAGAGAACCATGCATAATTGATTTATCAAATATATAAACTTTTTATATCATTCTATTTCAATTTGATTAATTGATTATATACTTTAGTTGGTAAAATATTTGCTTGTATGTTTGAGAGCATATTTGTTTTAAAATTTTATTTTTATTTTTTTGTTGTTTGTTCAATTGTTTGATTGTTTATTGAAGCTGTTTTTATTTGTTAAACAAGTTGTTTTACATTTTTTTTTAGTATTGAATCCTAGTTTAGGTAATCCTTAGGTTTTTTTTTTAAAAAAATGGCATCATAATAGCTTATATTTTAGGACATCTAAGCAATTACCAAAGAGGATGTTTTCTGTGCATCACTTTAAGCGCTTATGGCTTCATTGTACTCACCTATGCTAGGCCAAGTTAAAGCCTTAGACCTTCTTCCTCGTGTGATAGCCTTTTTCTTGTTCCTTCTTGCACTCCCTTTTTCTCTCTCTCTACACTCTTTCACTTGCATTATCTTTCTCTCTCTACTTTCTCCCTTCCATATCTCACTTATTTCTCCACTAAATCATGCCAAACCACTCCCAAATCCTTCTTCTCTTCATCCCCAACAAAACACCTCAAGAAATTTTAGCAAAATCCTGTTTCATCATGTCTGGCTCCCCTCCAAACCCCAATTGAAGAAACCTAGGCCTACCACGCCATGCTCCTCCTCCTCCTCCACTGATGGTGATAGTTCAACCAATGTTCATGGCCATGTATTCTCCTTTGGTCCATGCTCCTCATCGCGCCACCACCAGCGCTAGTCACACTATTGTTGCCACTAGTCGTGGTTGCCATTGTTCCTAGTTTTGCTCCTGCTTTGTCCTCTCATCCTCGGTTACAATTTCAAAACTATTTCTCCACCCTTGCTCAAGAAAGGAGATATTTTAACAAATTCTAGAATCAATCAATCCTTGATCCTAAGTTTGTTGATGAAGCTTTCTTTGAGTGTGAATCATTTGAGTGTTATGAGATATTCATACAATGTGGATTGCTCAAATTTCTTACTTTGCAAGATAAAATTTATCCTACTCTTGTTTGCATGTTCTATTCCAATTTAAAGTTTGTCGGTGAGTGCATTGTTTCTAAAGTAAAGAAAGTTCCTTCTAATATTGATCTTGGTGTCTTTTATGAATTGACTAAATTGTCTTTTGAGGGTGCTCGTTGTGTGTGTAACGCCCCGATTTTCTGTTAGAGTGAAAATGACCAAAATGCCCCTGAGGTCATTTTCAGCCCGGAATTCGAGGAAAGCCAGTGCGGCAGTACTCGAAGGGCAAACTCAATGTTGGAAGGGGATTAGAAAACTTATGTACCTTCCCGGGATCGAAAATCTCGTTTTTCGAATTTTCGGGTCAAAATGACCAAAACGCCCTTGTGGTGTTTTACCCGTTTGCAAGTGCCGGATGAACCCGAAACTTCTCCAGATGGTTTTAAAAGGCGTTTTTATGTATTCTATGACCTCAGTTTTAATTTTTGAAGTCCCGAGCAAAATTAGTGCAAAATTACGGTTTTGCCCCTAGTTTCGTACTTTTACGCTTAATCACACGATTAAGCAAGCCTAAGCAATATTAGGCTCTAATCGAAGGTTAATTAATTTCCTTAATTAATCTAGAGTCAAAATAATTTATTAAAGTTGATTAGAACCAAAAAGTACTTAATTACAACCTAAAATCATATTTTAATTTTATGACACCTAGTCATAGAATCTTGAATAGTGTTTTCTCTTTCCAATTCCTTAAATCATGGAATTGTGTTACACATTGTTTATTCATAAATGAGTTTTAAATTCTTTAATGATGTATGAGCACTCCTAAACTTGTCATAAACTCTCTAAATCACATTCTTAGTTACCTAAACTTAAGCTTAATCATTCCTAACCTTGTACCTAAGCTAATACACATCTAAACCTACCATTAACACACAATTAAATGGTCAAATCATCCTCCCACTCTGCTGTCCAGCCTTGGCCGAAGCTGCCCTCCTCCATATGCATCACATGTTCAATTTTTCAACACTCCAAGGCCATACCTCAAGTCACATACACTATACCTTGTCATAACTTTCAATCAAGCTTGAATTTCCACATGAATAAATAATTAAAACAACCCATTTTCCCCATTTATTTGTGGCTGGAAAAGTTCCAGCCATGTTAAGGTTCTAGAAGCCTAATTTCATAAAAATTTGATAGGAAATTAACTCATATCAAGCCATACTTTGTAGCATAGCTTCCATACTTCAAACCATGCTTGAATGACCTTGTGTAAGAGATATTTTTCTCTCCCTTTGCCCTTCAAAGCTACGGCCAGCACCCTCCCCATTCACTCCTCCATGGTTTTGTTTTTCTATAAATAGGATGCTTGTGTTAGCCTTGTTGCACCTTGAAGCATTTGCAAAGTTTAGAGTTTTAGAGTTGTCTTACTAAGCTTTTTCCTTCTCTCAAAGTTCTAAGAACTCTTTCTCTTCATCTTCATCCTCTTCATTCTTCCATCACATAATCACCTCATAACCTTAATCCATCACCTCATAACCTTAAACCATTCTCAAAGCTTTCAAACACTCAACCTCAAACACAACTTCACTCAAAACACATCTCCTTTCCTTTTCCTTTCCTTGGCCGAAATCATCACCACCATCCTAGGAGGTGTTGCTCATCTCATTTCCACCTTCAAGATCAAGCTTTTATCTTCATCAAAAGGTAGGGATTTATTTTCAAACTTTATTTTGTTCAAGAAAGTGTTTTTCTCTAGTTTTCTCTTGGATTCTTTTTGAACTTTCCTTTGTCTTTCCTTCCCTTTTCATTTTCGGCCATGAGGCCTTGATTTGAGCATGATAGCTTGATGATGAGAGTTTCTAGATGATGACATTGTGTTCATCTCAAAGAAACCTCTAAAGCTTGAGTTTTCCTTTTCTTACAACTTCATCTATATGTTATCTAGCTCACATGATTTTCCAACTTAAGAAAAATTAATCTAAGGATTTCTAAAAGCCCAAGCCTACCCTTGTCAATCTTAAAGTTGGCCGGCACGTTCTAGAGATTTGTCTCTAGATAGGGGTTTTGGGTACTTAATAAAGAACTTGATGTAGCTTCACTTTCTTTCTCTTTTATATGATTTTCGATTCTTGTGTTGTGATCTTTGAGATATTGTATGGGGTTATTATCTTGTTAAAGTCTTAAATGAGCTCTAGTTAAACATAAAAATGAAACTTGCATCATGTTTACTTTAAGCTTTGCATATCATGTTTATTTCCTTGCTATCACTAAATCCCAAGATAATGAATGAACCTGCATTATCATGTTTATGTTTCAAGCTTTGCATTATCATATTTATATTTCAAGTCCTCACCTAAATATCAAAGATAATAATATATTGCACCACATATTTATTTTATGCTCTCACTTTACTTTCTAGCAATAACTAAAATAAGTGCATGAGCATGTTTATTTTTATGTCATCACTTTAATGATTCTAGAGCTCAAAGACTTGCCCAATGATATCTCAAACAAAGGTCCAAAACATTTATTTCCTATGGTTCATATTTCGGCCCTATGAGGCCTTAATGTTTTCAAGTATTGAAAACTATGTTTTATAATTTTTCTAAACTTATATGAGTATAAGGAATGTGTAGAACTAAGTGTTATGAATTTAGGACCTCTTGAGATGAAAATAATATAGCCACTGCCCTATCAAGTATTTTCATGAGTGTAGATGATAAAAGTGTTCATAAAAGAGTTTTGAAGGTTTTAATAAGGTTCCAAGAGAAACTAGTATTTTATGTACTTTAGAAACTATGATTCAATGCCTTTAAATGGAGTTTCTGTTTCGGTTCTGCCTTGCTATGTTTGGCCACTGTATGAGCTGTGTTAATGATGTTAATATGCTTATGTTTGGGTAATAATTATGTTAAGACTCATATGTGAAAGATAGGATAAGTTAGGAACTAGAAAGGAATTAATTTGAGAGTTCTAGATCCCTTAAAGATTTATTTTCTGGATTCTGTCCAGCAAGGTTTAGATTCAATAATCATGGCTTTAAAGTAGTTTATATGTGTAGGAATGACTCATAATTGGTTTAGGACTTAATCTTGAAACCTTAGGAGCAAACCGAACTTAGAAAGGGTCATTATTGTGACTTCTAGGTACCCGTAAAGTTAGTATTTTGATTTTTGCACTCTTGAGGTTTAGAGATGTTCTTGACCATAGGGTGAGGTGAGAAATACTTAGTTATAACCTTATAGGTTCCCAAGAGACTAGGTGTTGATGATCAATAACTTAGAAAGTGAGATAAAGATCTAAACCGTAATTTCTAGAACTCAGAATCACATAAACATAAAGCTGTCCAAATTCTGCTTAGTGCTATTTGGATTAGTTCTTGAGCATAAAATTTGTATAACTCATTAATTGTCAAACTATAGGCGTATAAAGAAGTTAAGGATAATGTTAGAACAATTAATTTGCAAGTTTAAGACTCATAAGAATCAAAGTTTAAAACACTATGAGTTATAACATAACATGTCTATGAGCTTATGGGGATGATTGTTAATATGACTATGTGATGATGTTTGTGTGAAAGTTTTATGTGACGAATGTTATGAGAAAGTTTCATGTGATGATATATATGTTATGAAAAAGCTACATGAGAATGCATGATAAAAATGAATATGATAAATGATGAGGTAATTGTGATTTAATACTTATGAGAATATAAATGTGACACAACACTGAGACGCGCTTCTCCTGGGTGACACCGGTTCGGCCGAGCACCCCCAGGAGGAGACAAATCCGTGAGGGTATGTGTAGATGCAGCCTGCCAGAGCGGACAAATTGCGAGGCCCACGTGGCTAGCAAAGCGTTTCAAAGAGGAAATGACCCTAGAAAGGAGATCCTTAATTTGCCCCCTAGCCCGTACTTTAAGTCGGGATTATGTCACGCTTATCATAGGATAAGTAATAGCTAGTGACGACTAGTTAAGGTATGAGCTCATAACCTAGAGAAGTTTTAGGGCGGCCCCCGTGAGATGAAAGTTAAAGTTAACAATGTCACATAAACTATACTTATGCCAATGTTATAATGTTTCCTAGTCATTCTATTGTTTGGGTTACCTTATGATGCATTCATATCATTAGTGTATTTCTGCTTAAGTTATAAAGACGCATTATAAAATATGACGGACCTTGGATAAAATACCTCTTTGGAAAACTAACTTAAAAGGAAATTATATGCATGCACACCTTTTAGAAATAAACCCAAGGTTCCTGAGGATGTGACGATGACACCTAGGTAGGGATAACCCTACTGAGAATTCTTTTAGAAAGATTCTCATTCCCTCTCTTTTCTTCACCATATCTTCAGATGGCGACGTTTGTACTCTTCATCGACACCCGGTATGGGAGTTGCACCATGACCCGGCACTGGTCATATCATTTTGAGGGTCGCTGCCGTCCGAGTATTCATGTTCATGGGACGACCCTTCACAAGACTCTCGTCCCGAGCTACCGCTTCACCCCGACTGCTCCTTACCGTCATAACGAGATTTTTGAGCGAGCAAGACCACGCGATGAGCAGATC
The DNA here is from genome assembly GCA_031216105.1 of Dalbergia cultrata. NCBI lineage: Eukaryota > Viridiplantae > Streptophyta > Magnoliopsida > Fabales > Fabaceae > Dalbergia > Dalbergia cultrata. The sequence goes on along the minus strand of CM062346.1, from coordinate 32,937,473 downwards.
CTCCGCATGGAGCCCGAGACATCAGCGGTACGCGAGTACCCCGAGTATGTGCTGCGTCCCCAGTACTCGGAGACGGACCCATCCGAGGACCCGCCGTCCCACATGTACAGTTGGAGCTCCAGTCCCGCTCCTCCACCGATGAGGGCTGGGAGTGAGGAGACGGTGGTCCAGCCGAGGTTGGCTTGACGGCCATCTATGCGCCCTCGCCGCGGTGGACATGCCCCGATGATGCGCTCGACCACTCCCGCCGAGATTCGCCAGTGGATCGACTGACCCCACAAAGACTCGGACCCGCAGGAGTAGTCATAGGAGGGGTAGTAGCTAGTTCACACACACGCCACATAGTAGAGGTCAAACCTTCTTTTGTATATGAGGTTGTCTCCTTTAGGTGCACATGGGTATGGGGGTAGTTTCTTTTGTATTTGCTTTTTATGATTTTCCTTGTATTGCATTTCAGTTGTATTTTGCTTCATGATGTATCAAATAGTCCTGCCTCTTTGGGTAGGCACGTTATATATATATATCCATGATTCAGTTGATGTTTCCACGACATGATGTGTTTCTTATGCTTTGCTTATATGTTTCGCTATGATTCCCCTTAAAGTTTCGAAATGGCTCTCACTTTGATTTTAAATTCTAAAAAGAAAAATTTTACCCATATTTCCGCTAAGTATTTTCTAAGTAAAAGATGAGACCAAGAGGTAATATTCTAAAGATTAACCTAAGAACATACTAGTAGACTTGGGTTAAGATTTAGGGTGTTACATTATGGTATCAGAGCAGTTCGATTCTCATGGAGCCTGAGGATTGGACTGACTATGCTTTATAAGCATAATACGATAGTTATGTCATGTATAGTGCTTGATAGAGATAAGTCAGAGGACTAGAGATGCATGACTTCTGTTGGTTGCAAGTGCCATGGTAACTAGCTCATTTTGCATGGATATTGAGCCTGATCAACTTGATGTTCATTGTTTCATGTGTATAGGGACCAATGGCACCGCGACGACGGCCTAGGACTACACCCGATGTTGAACAAGGTGATACAATCGCCTGCCGTCGTCCGTCGCATGGCGCAAGCCATGGAACGAATGTTCGACCGAATGGATCAACAAGTTTAACGCCGCTGCTCCCCTCCTCCCCTGCTGCGGAGATGGTGGAACAAGCCCGCTTCGGCAAGTTCCGCAAGGCGAACCCGCCAGTGTTCCGAGGGGTAATGGACCGACAAGGCTGATGAGTGGATCAAAGACATGGAGAAGATCTACTCTGTTGTTACCTGCTCGGAGGAGCAGAAGGTCACATTTGCTGCTTTCATGCTGAAGTCCGACGCCGAGTTCTGGTGGAACGGCACGAGGCATCTGCTAGAAGCCTCTAGAACTCCCATTGACCGGAGTCGTTTCAAGACTTACTTCTATGAGAAGTACTTTCCTGAGTCCGTGAGGAACGCGAAGGACGTTGAGTTCATGCAGCTGACCCAAGGAGGGCTCATCAGAGCCCAATACACCGCAAAGTTTGAGGAGCTAATCAAGTTCTCTCGGTGTTCCAAGGGAACCCCGATGAAGTTTGGAAGTGCGTGAAGTATGAAGCGGTCAAGGCGAGAGATGAACTACGCTGTGGCCCATATGGAGATCAGAGACTTCCCGACTCTGGTCAACAAGTGCCGGATACTTGAAGACGGACAGAGAAAGATTCAAATCACACGGGCGGAGCGAGCTAAGGGGCTCGGACCTCAAGCCCCGAAGTTCAAACTGCAGTACCCATCGAGGAATCACTACAACCCCTACCACCCAACCAGCCCGACAACAACAACAACCGCCAAGAGCTCCTGCTCACCAACAATCCAAGCAACACCAAAGGCCGCCATTTCAACATCAAGGCCCGAGGAATTTCAATAATCAACCCCGTGGACCGGTGGACCCCGAAACCACAATGGAGGACCAAGTGGAGCCAAGAACAAAGCACCACAAACCCCTGCCGCTTACCGAGCAACGATCATGCGGATGTCCGCCACAATGCGGGAAGAGCCACTGAATCGCCCATGCTTAGCCTGGTCGAATGTATGTTTCAAGTGTGGCAAGCCTGGCCACTATGCAAAGGACTGCACGGACAAGGGACATCGAACCAAAACCCCGACCACAATACCGAGGAAGGGTCTTTACCCTTAATGCGTAAGACGCCAAGAAGTCCAAAGATCTCATCAAGGTATGTGCAAAGTAAACGGTAAAGCCTTAATCAGTACTATATGACTCTGCTACTCATTCTTTCATTTCACTTGCTAGTGTCGAGTCCTTAAATCTAAAAGTCTCTAAACTTCCTTCGATCTTATTGTTTCTACCCCTACAAATCGCCCTGTTAATACTTGCCGTTGTTGTTTAAACTGTCATCTTGTTGTAGAAAATAGGTCTTTTATCATAGATTTAATTTGTTTACCCTTGAAAGACATAGGCGTTATCTTAGGCATGAACTGGCTTCACCCCAATCGTGTGATGTTAGATTGTGGAACCCAAACCGTAGTTTTCCCTTCTCCTCTCGAAAACATCACTCAACCCATTAGGCTGTACCTAAATTCCGTGAGGTCTTCAGTGGGAAGAAAACTAAGGGATATGTTCTCCTAGCCGCCTGTGATGTAGACTTGGAGCAGAACCTAGGTGAGATACCTGTGGTGAGAGACTATCCCGAGGTGTTTCCAGATGAAATACCCGAGTTCCCTCCCGAAAGAGAAGTGGAGTTCTCCATAGAGTTGGTTCCTGGGACAGGACCAATCTCTATAGCCCCGTATAGGATGTCACCCTCGGAGTTAACAGAGTTAAAAACCCAGTTAGAGGAGCTGTTAGAAAAGAGTTTTATAAGGCCGAGTGCTTCACCTTGGGGCGCTCCAGTCTTATTTGTGAAGAAAAAGACTAAGCATGAGGATGTGTATAGACTATAGGCAGTTGAACCAAGTAACCATAAAGAATAAGTACCCATTGCCTAGGATTGACGATCTTATGGACCAATTGAAAGGAGCAGTAGTGTTTTCTAAGATTGATTTAAGGTCCGGTTACCATCAGATTAGGGTGAGAGATTCGGATATTCCTAAAACCGCCTTTCGAACTCGGTATGGACACTTTGAGTTCAATGTGATGTCATTTGGTTTGACGAATGCTCCCGCAGTTTTTATGGATTACATGAATAGGATCTTTAGACCCTATTTAGATCAGTTCGTGGTTGTGTTCATAGATGATATTCTCATCTATTCGAAAACCCCCGAGGAGCATGAGCGTCATTTAAGGTTGGTTTTAGAGGTATTAAAGGAGAAGAAGTTATACGCTAAGTTGTCTAAGTGTGAATTTTGGTTAGAGGAGGTAAAGTTCTTAGGACATGTTGTGTCAAAAGGTGGCATAGCTGTCGACCCAAGTAAGATAGAGGCTGTGATGAATTGGGATAGACCAACCTCTGTAACTGAGATTAGAAGCTTTTTGGGTTTAGCTGGATATTACCGTAGGTTCATTAAAGGATTTTCCCAGTTAGCCCTACCCTTAACCAAGCTCACTAGGAAGAATGCCCCGTTTGAGTGGAGCCCTGAGTGTGAAAAAGAGTTTCCTAGAGCTTAAGGAAAAGCTCACCTCAACCCCGATTTTAGTTTTACTCGACCCCAATGTACCCTTCGAGGTATATTGCGATGCTTCTAGCAAGGGTTTAGGTTGTGTGTTGATGCAAAACAGGCAAGTGGTAGCCTATGCGTCCAGACAACTCAAGCCTCATGAGGTAACCTACCCCACCCATGACCTAGAACTAGCAGCCATCGTGTTCGCTCTAAAGATGTGGAGACACCATTTGTATGGTGTGAGGTTTGAAGTTTTCTCCGATCATAAGAGTCTCAAGCATCTCTTTGATCAAAAGGAGTTGAATATGAGGCAAAGGAGATGGATGGAATTCCTCAAGGACTACGATTTTGGTTTAAGTTACCACCCCGGCAAGGCTAATGTAGTAGCCGACGCCTTGAGCCGAAACTCGTTACGTCTGACAAGTATGATGGTGAATGAAGTTGGGTTAATAGAGCAATTTAGGGATATGAATCTTGGAATATCTATAACGGAGAATGGCATCGTGATGAGTCATCTCACGGTGTCCAGTGGGTTTAAGCAAAGGATTATGCTTGCCCAAAGAGAAAATGAGGACTTTATGGAGACAATCGAGGCAGTTAAGGCTGGAAAGTTGAAAGGTTTTGAACGAGGCCCCGATCAAGTTATGGAGGTTCGAGGGGCGAATCATGTGCCACAAGATGGTGACCTCCGAGAGAAGATCTTGGAGGAGGCTCACAAGAGCCATTTTGCCATCCATCCTGGTACTACCAAGATGTATCAGGACTTAAAGAGGATGTTTTGGTGGCCCGGATTAAAAAGGGATGTGGTCGCCTAGGTGAGTAAGTGTTTGGTCTGCCAAAAGGTCAAGATCGAACACCAAAAACCTTCTGGCATGTTGCAACCCCTGTCGATCCCCGAGTGGAAGTGGGAGAGTATATCAATGGACTTCGTGACAGATTGCCAAAGACCCAAGCCGCCACGATGCCGTATGGGTAATCGTGGATCGACCGACTAAGTCGGCTCACTTTCTACCTATTCGAGTCACGCACTCATTGGATAAGTTGGCCCACTTTACATCCAAGAAATAGTGAGGTTGCATGGAGTACCATCGACGATAATCTCGGATCGAGATCCGCGGTTTACGCCACGCTTTTGGGGAGCCTTTCAAAAGGCGCTTGGTTCCAAGTTGTGCCTAAGCACCGCTACCACCCACAAACGGATGGTCACCCGAGAGGACAATCCAAACCCTGGAAGATATGCCGGAGAGCCCGTGTCTTAGACCAAAAAGGAAGTTGGGATAAGTACATGCCTTTGATCGAAGTTTATGATAACAACGCTTATCACGCAAGCATCGGTATGGCAACCGCACGAGGCATTATACTAAGGAAGTGCCAATCACCCTTGTGTTGGTACGAGCCCTGAGAGCAAAGTGTCTTAGGACCTGAGGTAGTGAGGGAAACGACTGAGCAAATCAAGAAGATCAAGGATAGAATCTTAACCGCTCAAAGTCGATGAAAAGCTACGCGGACAAAAGGCGCAAGCCCTTGGAGTTCCAAGAGGGAGAACATGTATTTCTAAGAATCAGCCCCACTACAGGAATAGGAAGAGCCATGAAAGTTAAAAAGTTGAGTCCCCGATTTCTCGGTCCTTTTGAAATTCTTCAAAGAGTCGGATCCGTAGCTTACAAAATAGCCTTACCACCCAATCTATCAAACCTTCATGATGTCTTTCACGTCTCCCAGTTACGTAAATATGAGTCCGACCCTAGTCATGTCCTAGAACCAGAGCATGTACAGTTAAGGGAGGACCTCACTTTCAATGTACCGCCTACGGGAATAGTGGATCACGGAGTCAAGCAGTTAAGGAGCAAGTCTGTTCCTTTGGTAAAAGTGGCGTGGGGACAAGGCAAGTCGGAAGAATACACGTGGGAACTAGAGTCAGAGATGAAGTCCAAATATCCAGAGCTTTTCTAAGGTACGAATTTCGAGGGCGAAATTCTTTTTAAGGAGGGGAGTAATGTAACGCCCCGATTTTCTGTTAGAGTGAAAATGACCAAAATGCCCCTGAGGTCATTTTCAAATTTGACCGAGGAAAGCCAAGGTCTTGGCAAGATCAAGGGCAAACTCAATGTTGGAAGGGGATTAGAAAACTTATGTACCTTCCCGGGATCGAAAATCTCGTTTTTCGAATTTTCGGGTCAAAATGACCAAAATGCCCCTGTGGTGTTTTACCCGTTTGCAAGTGCCGGATGAACCCGAAACTTCTCCATATGGTTTTAAAAGGCGTTTTTATGTATTCTATGACCTCAGTTTTAATTTTTGAAGTCCCGGCCAAAATTAGTGCAAAATTACTGCTTTGCCCCTAGTTTCAGATTTTTACGCTTAATCACACGATTAAGCAAACCTAAGCAATATTAGGCTCTAATCGAAGGTTAATTAATTTCCTTAATTAATCTAGAGTCAAAATAATTTATTAAAGTTGATTAGAACCAAAAAGTACTTAATTACAACCTAAAATCATATTTTAATTTTATGACACCTAGTCATAGAATCTTGAATAGTGTTTTCTCTTTCCAATTCCTTAAATCATGGAATTGTGTTACACATTGTTTATTCATAAATGAGTTTTAAATTCTTTAATGATGTATGAGCACTCCTAAACTTGTCATAAACTCTCTAAATCACATTCTTAGTTACCTAAACTTAAGCTTAATCATTCCTAACCTTGTACCTAAGCTAATACACATCTAAACCTACCATTAACACACAATTAAATGGTCAAATCATCCTCCCACTCTGCTGTCCAGCCTTGGCCGTAGCTGCCCTCCCTCCATATGCATCACATGTTCAATTTTTCAACACTCCAAGGCCATACCTCAAGTCACATACACTATACCTTGTCATAACTTTTAATCAAGCTTGAATTTCCACATGAATAAATAATTAAAACAACCCATTTTCCCCATTTATTTGTGGCTGGAAAAGTTCCAGCCATGTTAAGGTTCTAGAAGCCTAATTTCATAAAAATTTGATAGGAAATTAACTCATATCAAGCCATACTTTGTAGCATAGCTTCCATACTTCAAACCATGCTTGAATGACCTTGTGTAAGAGATATTTTTCTCTCCCTTTGCCCTTCAAAGCTACGGCCAGCACCCTCCCCATTCACTCCTCCATGGTTTTGTTTTTCTATAAATAGGATGCTTGTGTTAGCCTTGTTGCACCTTGAAGCATTTGCAAAGTTTAGAGTTTTAGAGTTGTCTTACTAAGCTTTTTCCTTCTCTCAAAGTTCTAAGAACTCTTTCTCTTCATCTTCATCCTCTTCATTCTTCCATCACATAATCACCTCATAACCTTAATCCATCACCTCATAACCTTAAACCATTCTCAAAGCTTTCAAACACTCAACCTCAAACACAACTTCACTCAAAACACATCTCCTTTCCTTTTCCTTTCCTTGGCCGAAATCATCACCACCATCCTAGGAGGTGTTGCTCATCTCATTTCCACCTTCAAGATCAAGCTTTTATCTTCATCAAAAGGTAGGGATTTGTTTTCAAACTTTATTTTGTTCAAGAAAGTGTTTTTCTCTAGTTTTCTCTTGGATTCTTTTTGAACTTTCCTTTGTCTTTCCTTCCCTTTTCATTTTCGGCCATGAGGCCTTGATTTGAGCATGATAGCTTGATGATGAGAGTTTCTAGATGATGACATTGTGTTCATCTCAAAGAAACCTCTAAAGCTTGAGTTTTCCTTTTCTTACAACTTCATCTATATGTTATCTAGCTCACATGATTTTCCAACTTAAGAAAAATTAATCTAAGGATTTCTAAAAGCCCAAGCCTACCCTTGTCAACCTTAAAGTTGGTCGCACGTTCTAGAGATTTGTCTCTAGATAGGGGTTTTGGGTACTTAATAAAGAACTTGATGTAGCTTCACTTTCTTTCTCTTTTATATGATTTTCGATTCTTGTGTTGTGATCTTTGAGATATTGTATGGGGTTATTATCTTGTTAAAGTCTTAAATGAGCTCTAGTTAAACATAAAAATGAAACTTGCATCATGTTTACTTTAAGCTTTGCATATCATGTTTATTTCCTTGCTATCACTAAATCCCAAGATAATGAATGAACCTGCATTATCATGTTTATGTTTCAAGCTTTGCATTATCATATTTATATTTCAAGTCCTCACCTAAATATCAAAGATAATAATATATTGCACCACATATTTATTTTATGCTCTCACTTTACTTTCTAGCAATAACTAAAATAAGTGCATGAGCATGTTTATTTTTATGTCATCACTTTAATGATTCTAGAGCTCAAAGACTTGCCCAATGATATCTCAAACAAAGGTCCAAAACATTTATTTCCTATGGTTCATATTTCGGCCCTATGAGGCCTTAATGTTTTCAAGTATTGAAAACTATGTTTTATAATTTTTCTAAACTTATATGAGTATAAGGAATGTGTAGAACTAAGTGTTATGAATTTAGGACCTCTTGAGATGAAAATAATATAGCCACTGCCCTATCAAGTATTTTCATGAGTGTAGATGATAAAAGTGTTCATAAAAGAGTTTTGAAGGTTTTAATAAGGTTCCAAGAGAAACTAGTATTTTATGTGCTTTAGAAACTATGATTCAATGCCTTTAAATGGAGTTTCTGTTTCGGTTCTGCCTTGCTATGTTTGGCCACTGTATGAGCTGTGTTAATGATGTTAATATGCTTATGTTTGGGTAATAATTATGTTAAGACTCATATGTGAAAGATAGGATAAGTTAGGAACTAGAAAGGAATTAATTTGAGAGTTCTAGATCCCTTAAAGATTTATTTTCTGGATTCTGTCCAGCAAGGTTTAGATTCAATAATCATGGCTTTAAAGTAGTTTATATGTGTAGGAATGACTCATAATTGGTTTAGGACTTAATCTTGAAACCTTAGGAGCAAACCGAACTTAGAAAGGGTCATTATTGTGACTTCTAGGTACCGTAAAGTTAGTATTTTGATTTCTGCACTCTTGAGGTTTAGAGATGTTCTTGACCATAGGGTGAGGTGAGAAATACTTAGTTATAACCTTATAGGTTCCCAAGAGACTAGGTGTTGATGATTAATAACTTAGAAAGTGAGATAAAGATCTAAACCGTAATTTCTAGAACTCCGTAATCACATAAACATAAAGCTGTCCAAATTCTGCTTAGTGCTATTTGGATTAGTTCTTGAGCATAAAATTTGTATAACTCATTAATTGTCAAACTATAGGCGTATAAAGAAGTTAAGGATAATGTTAGAACAATTAATTTGCAAGTTTAAGACTCATAAGAATCAAAGTTTAAAACACTATGAGTTATAACATAACATGTCTATGAGCTTATGGGGATAATTGTTAATATGACTATGTGATGATGTTTGTGTGAAAGTTTTATGTGACGAATGTTATGAGAAAGTTTCATGTGATGATATATATGTTATGAAAAAGCTACATGAGAATGCATGATAAAAATGAATATGATAAATGATGAGGTAATTGTGATTTAATACTTATGAGAATATAAATGTGACACAACACTGAGACGCTTCTCTGGGTGACACCGGTTCGGCCGAGCACCCCCAGGAGGAGACAAATCCGTGAGGGTATGTGTAGATGCAGCCTGCCAGAGCGGACAAATTGCGAGGCCCACGTGGCTAGCAAAGCGTTTCAAAGAGGAAATGACCCTAGAAAGGAGATCCTTAATTTGCCCCCTAGCCCGTACTTTAAGTCGGGATTATGTTACGCTTATCATAGGATAAGTAAGAGCTAGTGACGACTAGTTAAGGTATGAGCTCATAACCTAGAGAAGTTTTAGGGCGGCCCCCGTGAGATGAAAGTTAAAGTTAACAATGTCACATAAACTATACTTATGCCAATGTTATAATGTTTCCTAGTCATTCTATTGTTTGGGTTACCTTATGATGCATTCATATCATTAGTGTATTTCTGCTTAAGTTATAAAGACGCATTATAAAATATGACGGACCTTGGATAAAATACCTCTTTGGAAAACTAACTTAAAAGGAAATTATATGCATGCACACCTTTTAGAAATAAACCCAAGGTTCCTGAGGATGTGACGATGACACCTAGGTAGGGATAACCCTATCGAGAATTCTTTTAGAAAGATTCTCATTCCTCTCTCTTTTCTTCCGTCATATCTTCAGATGGCGACGCTTGTACTCTTCATCGACACCCGGTATGGGAGTTGCACCATGACCCGGCACTCGGGTCATATCATTTTGAGGGTCGCTGACCGCTCAGAGTATTCATGTTCATGGGCCGACCCTTCCCGCACCCCGTCCCGAGCTACCGCTTCACCCCGACTGCTCCTTACCGTCATAACGGGATTTTTGAGCGAGCGAGACCACGCGATGAGCAGATCCTCCGCATGGAGCCCGAGACATCAGCCGATGCACGCGAGTACCGAGTATGTGCCGCGTCCCAGACTGCAGACGGACCCATCCGAGGACCCGCCGTCCCACATGTACAGCTGAGCTCCAGTCCCGCTCCTCCACCGATGAGGGGGGGAGTGAGGAGACGGTGGTCCACCGAGGTTGGCTCGACGGCCATCTATGCGCCCTGCGCGGTGGACATGCCCGATGATGCGCTCGACCACTCCCGCCGAGATTCGCCAAGGATCGACTCGACCCCACAAGATTTCGGACCCACAGGAGTAGTCATAGGAGGGTAGTAGCTAGTGCACACACACGCCACATAGTAGAGGTCAAACCTTCTTTTGTATATGAGGTTGTCTCCTTTAGGTGCACATGGGTATGGGGGTAGTTTCTTTTGTATTTACTTTTTATGATTTTCCTTGTATTGCATTTCAGTTGTATTTTGCTTCATGATGTATCAAATAGTCCTGCCTCTTTGGGTAGGCACGTTATATATATATATCCATGATTCAGTTGATGTTTCCACGACATGATGTGTTTCTTATGCTTTGCTTATATGTTTCGCTATGATTCCCCTTAAAGTTTCGAGCGTGGCTCTCACTTTGATTTTAAATTCTAAAAAGAAAAATTTTACCCATATTTCCGCTAAGTATTTTCTAAGTAAAAGATGAGACCAAGAGGTAATATTCTAAAGATTAACCTAAGAACATACTAGTAGACTTGGGTTAAGATTTAGGGTGTTACAGTGTGGGTATAATGGCTGATAAATGGGAAGCTAATTATAATCATGAGGATGGAATAAATATGGTAATTATATATATAAATTATAAATTATAAATTAGTAAATAGTTCCTAAGAATATAATGATAACAGAAAATGCCAACAAAACATAATAAATCAATAGGGAACAACCAAATTAGAACTCTTCAGCATAAGGTAAATACAAAGACTTTAACAGCACATTTTTTTAATAATGACAAAATTTGTCAACACAAAAAACCTTTAGTTTGGTCCCTTCAATTTTCAATTGAATCTTTCATCTACAATGTTCTTCTTGCCTATATGATTTCAAAAGAAAATATAAATTATATATGTTTTCCAATCCCAAAATCATAGCATAATATATATATATATATATATATATATATATATATATATATATTGAGGGAAAAATATTTAAAAAAAACTAGTGAATTAATGACATCATTGACACAAGTGCAATGAAAGCATCCAAGAGAATCATGAAGTGAGCTGGTCCAATCTTGAAATCCCAACATGCAAAAATTCAATATCAAATGAAGAAATTTAAAATTCATAGCAACAAAAATCATAGAGTGATGGATAAGTTTGAAAAAAGAAAAACCAAGTTTCCCACCGTTACGGCCGATCTTCTCTTCAAAGGTAGAATTTGACCTTTGATCTAAATGATGAATCGTGCCATTGCTATTATTCACCTTTTGTTCTTCTTCGGCTTCAATTTCATCTAAGAGAAAAATAGAATAAAAAAAGAAAGATAAATAAAATTTTAGACTTGGTAGATAAGAGAGCATTTGAATCCAAGATTGGAAAGTGATAGGTTCAAATGAAATGGTAAGAATAGAGAAACTTTTAGAAAAAACAATTTAGAGATAATGACAATGAGGAAAATTTGTTCATGAATAAATTGTTAGCTCTAGAACCCTTTAGAAAGCATTAGTGCTAAATTTTTTGAGTAATAACATAACCAATTTCATGAAAATATTTTGAAGAAGGACTAATCTTTTTCTTGAGTTTCTTGAAACACCAAACAAGAATTTTCACGTTAGCATACTTGTTCTTAAAACAAGAATATCTTCACAATGACATGTGCAAACATGTTTAATCTCATTTTAATAGATTGGAACTTAATGAAAGTGAAAAATATACTGTGAAATGAATGTATATATACTCAACGGATGAAAAAAAATTCTCAAGTACAAGAAACCAAGACTCAGATCTTCAAAAAGTAACACATGACTTTCGAAAGTGCAATTCAAGTAAAGATTTCAATCTAACTCTGAAGCAAAGTGTGATTATCATCTTCAATCATCATGACCATAATTATATCAGTCACAACAAGCTCTGATTGAATAGTAGAAGATCAAAGAGAAGTTCAGAAACTGAGATGGTACTTCAGAAAGCATGTTTCACTCTAAACAGTGCACTTTATAGTAATAGGAGGAAAATTTGAAATTCAAATTTAAAGTCAAACCCAGTTAAGGACTAATGTGACATCTCTTTTATCAACTTGATCAACTGCCCCAGCTTCTAGAAGGAAAAGTTCAAACACCTCGTTCAGAAAGTAAAAAATAGCTTTTAAAGGTGGACTTAGAAACCTCTATTACACAACGGTTTCGACAACTGCTCTGACATGCTGAGCTACTCCTGTAAACCTCGTTTCCAAGACAAAAAAAGAAGCTCAACATGTGTCAATGGGAAAATAGATCAAGGGTAATGGTCATAAGCGTAGATAAAGTATAAAAGGAGATGTTGTAGAGACTTCTTGTCGAAATACTGTGCTAAAACACTGAAGAAATTTCCTCTCATCATCTGTAAAGTTATTACAGCTTGTAATCAGTTTCATCTTTGTAAAAATCTTCTTTCTACGTTCTTATTAAATAGCATCATTCTTCCTAGGAAGAATATATAGAAACAAGTCATTCAAGTTTTCCACCTCTGATATTGTTTATCCTATGAAAACTTGAGTGTTTGTTAGTTTGAATGAAACAACTCAAACATTATCCTTTGTAACCTGATTTGGTAGTGATTGCTGTGAGTTAGCTTGGAGAGAATAAGCAAAGACTACTTGGGTATGATAGTAGAGTGAGCTACTGATCATAGAGTATTAGCTTGAAGAGACTAGTCAAAGACTACTTGGGTATGATAATAGAGTGAGCTACTGGTCACTGGATGAAGTTTGAGAAGACTATTATAAAAACTATCTAACTTTTTCAGGTTGAGAAAGGGTTTTAGTGGAACTCATAGTGGTTGAGAACTAGATGTAGACAAGTTGATTGAACCAGTATAAAAATCTATGTGCAATATCTTCTTTTTCCTTAACTCACCTTATTTACTACTTCGTGCCTTTTATTTAGTGTTTTCTGGAAAATATTTTTAAATGTGTTTTACATATCTTTATTATAGCTCAGGAAGTTACTTTTTGACATATACTAACATTATTTCCGCTACACTTCAAGTTCAAACTTGATAGTATCTATTTAAGTTTTTCAGAAATGAGAAAAGGGAAAAAAAAAAAGATCAAAGCATGATTCAACCCCTTTGTCATGAACTTTTCAACCTACATAAATAGATGTTCACAATCAAGTGAATATGTAAATTGATATTCATGAATTAAGTCTGAGGAATATAATTGATATTGATATCTCATAATAATTAAAAAATTTATTTTTTCTATTTTTTAATATTCACTTGTGAACTCATCATTGTTTAGTCCTCTGGAATATAATTAGTACATAGATAGATAATAGATAAAAGATTTAAAAATAAAAAAAAAGAAGGGTTTGATGAGATTCAAAATAGATAAATTATTATTTTTATTATTTAAATTTAAATTATAATATTTAAATATTTAATTAAATGTCAATAAATTTTAAAGATATATAACTTTTGTATTGCAATCATACTACTAAATATTGATGATTGTAAATGATATTATAATAATATGTAATAATTATACTTTTATTTTTAAAAAAATATTTAATAATTAACTTCTTGACAATTGTAAACCCTACGTCATTCTCGACACCGGGAAAACTTTTTCTCATACGAGTCCATAACATTAGTATTATAGATGCCTCAAGCACACTACACCGTACACCAAAACTTAAGAAAAACAACACATACATGCTCCAAATTATTGAAAGGAAAACGATTGCTGGTAAGATCAGCGAATCACCCGAAGCACTCCTATCCTGGATGAACAGGGATGTGAACTACTGGACTGGAATTTAATTTCTTTAGCTTAATGTGCGTGTATATATCTGCATTTTAATTTATTTTTTTAGGGCAACCCTGCCTATCATGATAAAGTGCTCATAGTTCTAGCATTTCGGGAATTGGCCAAGTATTCGAGGACCCCGCAACTTGCGTACGAATAATGAATAAACTAGAAAAAGAGAAGACGAGTAATCCCCAACTTTGCCTTTAAAGAAAATAACTCCGGACAAATTAATTTTTCAAGAATAGAAAATATATTTTATGGCCGCTGTAATTAAAAATATAAGATAAATTAATTTCTTTTAATATTTTTGAAGAATTTTAGGGTAAATTTGTTTCCTCAAAATTTGTTAAATAATTTTAAGTGGCCACCGATAAAATTACAAATAAAACAAATAAACTCATTGAAATATTGAGAAGAGTTAAATACATTTGCTCCTTATGAAATATCAAGAAATGACATTCCACCATATTTATTTCAAAATCTTACATTCCACATTTCCACCCGCTTTCAATAAGGGTGTGCTTGGAGCATTCTTTTTTACGATATGATTTTTTTTTTATAAATTATGTACTAAATAATAAAAATAATTATTTATAAATAGTGGATTTAATTTCTACACACTAATAGCACAAAATGAAATATCAATAGATAACTTTTTACCAAATTTGACACTTTTTAAAATTTTTGTTGGCTCACGGTTAAAACTATTTTGTACTGTCAGTTCATGCACCATAAAAATTGAATTCATAAATAATATTGAAAACTATATTAAAAGTTAACAACAATAATTGTTTTAATTAAAAAAATAATGATAATCATTTTGAATAAAGGAGATATAAAAAATAAATAAATTTTTTGAATAATATTAAAATATATAAAAATATTAATTATTTTTTAAAAAATAATACATGCTAAATAATATTATTAATAAATGATATTAATATAAAGATATAACTATATGAAAAAGATTCAAAATATTGAAAATAATTGTCATAAATTAATAATTTAATTATCATAGCTAATATTTAATTATCTAGTATGATTTGACAATATTATTTTTAATTTTTATTAGTTTGTAGTGTAAAATAGATTTTACTCTATCAATTCATAAAAATTCATGAAATCATCAAACCATTGTGGGTAGTTATCAATACTTTAAAATTAAATTCATTTTTTTTATAATTTTATTTTGTAATATTTTATTTTATATAATCTCAAATATAAAAAAAAAATAGATATCATTTTAGCTTTTTATAATATTTCCAAAGTCTAAATTTTTATCATAATACATGTAATGAACATAGAAAACACAATATAATATTATTTGCGAATCATTTACAAATAAATTTAAAGAAATGGTAATTAAAATAATAATTTGTAACAATTATTTAAAATTATTTTTTGTTATATATAATTATATTTTATATAAAATTTAATATCTTGTACTATAAATTTATTTGTATTTTTATTAATTTACATATTTTAAATATTTATTTAATTTTCATTTATTTTTTACTTAAAATATTTATTATTAAATTTTCAATTAAAATAAATATTCAATTCTAATTTTTTAAAATTATCTGTAATTTTAATATATAAAAAGTGATTATGATAGATAAGTTTATTTAATACCTTGTAAGTATCAAACAACTTGAAATCAAATCATATAAATTAAATCCATTATTTATCCTATAATTATTTTTATTATTTAATATATATTATTTATAAAAATTAAATCATGAAAAATAATACAGCAAACACATCCTTAATGAAGTGGAGTGGAGTGGAGGGTAGGTTTTCAAACAAGCCCCGATCCTACAAAATTACATGGGTGTTTCTCCTTTTGACGTAATGGTATATGGCCCATAGAGTATGGCCATACCATTTCCACAATAAAAGCTCACGATGGCATGTACCCCTCTATGTGTATATGTTGCCCTCTCCTACTTTGACGATTGCAAACGAGAACAACGACTAGTCGGCATTCATTTATAATTCAACTAATTAATTAGTAAATTTAAAGAAGCTGTTCTCTGAATTTGTAAAAGTTCAATGAATGACATCGATCATATCCTATTTCTCGTCCAATTTTTTTATTGTACGTTTAGGAAAGAACGATGAGTTCAATTTCAATTTTGTAAGGAATATATTGTATACCGTAGAGTGCCATGCTTATTTATTTTGGGACTATGTATGGTCATTGGACACACATGAGCCATTGTGAGTACTTGACTTTGTATTAAAGAGAGGCATGGGGCTTCTCAGTTATGTCCACGTCAGAGACATCTCGTTTTTCCTTGAAGTTGCCATCCATTGGACCAAATCCAACTGCCAGAACCCACAGGAGCAAGTAGCACCAATGTGCATTGTTTGTTTGACGTGGAGAATTCAAACCGTGGTCGGCTGAAACCCTTATCACACTTCGACGGTGTCATGCACAAATCCTCATCCTACGCTTTCCGAGGATGTACGTGATCTGAGTAGGAGACATAAATGCACTTTTTGTACATTTCATGACACAGTTTATAAGATTTATCAACCGAAAAAAAAAATTGGGTTTAATAGGAATCAGATGTAGTGTAAAAATATTTAATATTATAATTTTATCATGAGTCATTCGTTATATTTTACCTAGTCAGTTGCAATTTGTCATGAAATAAATTTTCATGATAATAAATCAGTATGTCATTTAACCTGGAGTTTTTCATATTGATGAAATCAAATACATATTCTAAAGTAATTTTAATGGCAAAAAATATGACCACGAGAAATAGTGCACTCACTGTTGGTTGTCAAGAGTGCACAACCATTGCCTGCGTGATCTTTGAAACTTGGAATGGTGTTCCAAAATGCCATGGAAGCATAAAACAACCATTAGAATTGATTTGGAATGCAATGGGCAAGAGAAAATCAAAACATGCCAAGATAGCCTAAGGAATAACCAAACTCAAACCATAGAGGAATGGAGAGGGAATACTTACAGGAGGAGATTAATTGAAGAGAAATTTTCAAAAAAATGTGTTCTCTCATAAGGGACAGACCTTGAGTGATGGCTACAGTTGGTAAAGCATATTTGTGATGGTATTGTTAGCTCTAGAACACTCCATAAAGCAACACTACTAAGTATTTTGAGTGATAACAAAATTAATTTCGTAAAAATATTTTGAAGATAGACTAATATTTTACTTGAGTTTCTTGAAGCATCAAACATACCTTTTCACATTAGCATACACGTTACTAAAATAAGATTATTTTCATAATGACATGTGCAAACATAATTAATATCATTTAAAGAGATTCAGAACTCAAAGAAAGTGAAAAATTAATCGTTAAATGAACGTGTTTATGCTCAATGCATGAAAAAAAATTCTCAAGAACAAGAAATCAAGGTTCAGATCTTCAGAAAGCAATCATGTGACTTTAGAAAGTGTCATTCAGGTGAAGATTTCAACTCTAAACCAAAGTGTGACTACCATATTTAATCATCATGATCGTATTTATATCAGTTACAACAAGCTTTGATTGAAGCATAGAAGATCAAAAGAGCAGTCCAGAAACTGAAATGACACTTCAGAAAACACGTTTCACTATAAACAGTGCACTCTACAGGAATGGGAAGGAAAATTTGAAATTCAAATTAAAGTTAAACCCAGTTAGAGACTAACGTGATATTTCTTCTGTCAACTTGGTCAATTGTCCCAACTTCGAGAAGAAAAAGTTCATAAACCTTGTTTAGAAAATAAAAAGTAGTTTTTGAAGGTGAACTCAGAAACCTCTCTTAGACACTGACTTCTACAATTGAAAAGAGTAACTTTGACATGCTAAGCTACTCCTCTAGACTTCATTTACAGGGCACAAAAAGAAAATCAACATGTGTCACTAGAAAAATAGATTAAGGGCAATGATCATAAATGAAGATCAAGTATAAAAAGGAGACAATGTGCTTACAACTTAAGACCTTTGTTCATTATTGTGTGCTGAAATGTTGAACAATTTCCTCTCATCTTCTGTAAAACTATTACAGCTTGTAATCAATTTTGTCCTTGTAAAAATCTTCTTTCTAAATGCTCATTAGATAACATCTTCTTCCTAGGAAGAATAGTTAGAAAGAAGTCATTCAAGTTTTCGGCTTTGATATTGTTTATCCTGAGAAGAATATCTTTACAAGATTTGGGATCCTAAGGACAATCGTATCCAACAATGGAATGTAGTTCATAGATAGATAGTTCACACAACTCCAAAATTTTTTTAAAGTTATCCACTGTTTCACATCAATAGAACATCCCCAATCAAATAAATAGGCCAAGGCTACCAACAAAGTCATACTTGAAGGATTGAAGAAAAGGCTAGATAGGGCAAAAAAGGCATAGGTAGATGAGCTTGGGAGCATATTATGAGCCCACGGGATTACTCCACACTTTTCCAATAGAGAAACCCCCTTCAAGCTCATATATAGGTTGGAAGTGGTGATTCTTGTAGAGATCAAAGAACCTAGCCATAGAGTCATAACATACGGGGAAGAAGGAAACCACAAAAGATGAAGACAAAACTTGGATCTGCATTGCAAAGTCAAAAAAGCTGCATATATCCGATAAGCCAAATTAAAAAGAAAGATAGCCCACTGATACAACCAAAAGGGTGATTCCTTGATCCATCTCACTAGGGGACCTAGTGCTAAGGAGAGCAGATATCGGACCACCAACCTACAAAGGGAAATTGGCCTCAAATTGGGAAGGGCCTTACAAGATCATGTAAGTATTAGGTAAGGGAGCTTATAAGCTTATATGCTCTAAGAAGGACTTTCGACCTTCCAATTCCTTCTTCTGGGACTGGAGGTCAAAGACTTCCATCTCTTGGTTGATCAAGCGACCTTTGGCAATAGCCAACTCCTCTTGGCCTTTTCTAACTCAGAAAGCCACTTCTCGAACTCCCTGGTGTGAACATCATTTTCCTTACAGGACATCTCCAACATCGCCTTCCATTCCTCTAAGGCTTGGACTTACCCCTTCAGCTGAATGGTCTTATTGACTATGCCCTCATAAACTCGGAGCATCCAGCCATCTTAATCAAGTTGTTCTCCATCTAGATAAAAATTTGGGGCACATTTTTCACCATCACGTGGCATCAGAAGGGGTGTTTGTAGGTTACCCTGTCTAGAAACTAGGTGAAAAGAAAGTTGGGAGTGAAAAGGGAAAGCTTGGAAAAATATATCTCCGGAGAATTTTCCCCTTGAAACTAGCAGCCTTGAAGTAAGGAGAAGTTGACCTCACGGGTTCGAGGTAAGTGGAGTTGTGACCTCATCCACTTTGCATTTCTTCTTAATTGGCAGCAGCCTTGGCTTTGACAGTAGAAAAGGTAGGTTGATTACCTGCTTGACTTTCAAGAAATTGGGGCACCTCCCCCAAGGATTTATGAAAAATTCGATAATCTGGGATTTGTCCTCGGCCAAATTTTTGAGCTTGGATATGAGGAAAGGATGACCATTTTTTCTAATACAAGGGGAAGTTGGGATTCCCCTCAAAACTAAGGACAAAGGGACTAGAGCTTGGACCTGCCTCAATCTAGAAGAAGAATGGGTTGAAATCATAGTATGATTCCTCATAGATGTCAAAGACGTTTTGCCTTCCTGTAGCCCTAAAAGAAAGTCCCCTATTGCTTATTTTTTCTTTGAGGTGAGGTAAGAAATAATAAATAAAAGAATTCTCGAAAGGAAACTTATGGATGCTCAAAAACTTGTAAACCAACTTGAAACCACAAATCATGGCCCAACTGTTAGGGTGGAGCTGAGAAAGGGCCACATTTATCTCAGAGGATCTGTACCTCAAAATCAATGAAGAGTAGCCCAATCTTTGAATGTGAGAAGAAAGTATCATAAACCCATAAGAAGTGCGGTTTCCCAAGGGTAAGTTGGTCACAGATATGGCTATCCTTGACAATAATCACAAAACTCGTAGTCCTCCACGGTCTTGGGATTGGAGAAAAGGAAGTGCTCTTTGTAAAGAGCCAAAAGACATTTTGTGACCTTCAATCGAATCCCCAACACTTCTTGGGACAAATATTCCACTGACAATGGATTAATGGACTTCAGAATCACAAGTTCCTTGTCTTGGGCATCCATGGTCTATAGGGAATCACCATCAAGAAGATTCTAAGACATAGGTTCAAGTGAACAACTTAGAAAGAATGCCTAAAATCACTAGAAAGTAAGATGACACGGCCTAAAGGTGTTCCTATCATGTAGAGGAGCTTCACCTCTATGGAATAAGCCAAACAATGCCATCATAAGATGTATATATATGTACAACAAACCCCACAAGACAGGGGGCTCACTAGTGTAACACCCGAAAAATTATTTTAAAATTGATTTGAACTTTTTTAGTCATAATTTTAAAAATAAGACAGATGTAGCAATGATGAGGGTAACCCAATAGACGGGTTAAAAAAAAAAATTGGGTCAAGCATGATCAATGACCTTGTGGCCCCTATGGACCTATTGGGACAACCGAAACCTAGGTCCGGGACCAGGAGATTTTTGAAACTAAAAAAATATGAGATTAAGGTTAGAAATAGTTAGAAATGAAGATTTTATACCTAGAATTAATTTTCGGGTAATATCTGATTTCTCAGGTATAACATTTCACCCATTCGGTAAAATTTCGGTGTACGATTTCTAACATCAAAAGATAGTTTAATCTTCGTAAAAGGATCATGTTTATCCTTTAGAGACAAGTGTAAGGCTAAGATTTAATCTTGAATTACAAGATTAAATCCTAGCCATTCATCATATTTTCTTTTAAGAAAGAATTACACTTTATATTACATAATTCATACAACCTAATCTAAGTTCATTTGAAAAACTAACAAACCTTATCCTTGAAGCATCATTATCGGCCAGCCAAAGGGGAGTATATAGCCACCATTGTTGTTGCTTTAAAAAGCTTGAAACTTGTTACAAACCTCCAAACTCCTAACCTACACTTACTAAAATCACAAATTCCCTTCAATAAACTTATTCCACTAATCAAGATCGACCAATCTAATCGATTAGAATTTGAATCCACCAATCTTTTTCACTTTGAGAGCTCATAACTTGTTGTTAAAGGAAGGTTTGGTGCTGTTTTGAAGGGCCTTGAAGTGAGGAAAACTATTTGGAACATTCTTTGATGCCAAGATTCATAAGCCACCAAAGTAGGGTTCTTTGCACCTTTCTTGTTCAATTTGGTTTTATTTCATATTTTACTGGTTTTGAAGTTGATATTTTTTTTTTGTTCTAATGTATGATTACACACACACACATATAGATGTATTTGTATTGGTGGAATAGTTTAGTGTTGTTGAAAAATCATTTTTGTTAAAAGGAGTTTTGTACTATCTTGCTAGATTTTAGATTTTGTCATGGGCAGGAACAAATCATGAATTTTCTAATGCATGTGTACGTATTTTTATGAGCTAAAAAAATTATAAGTTGAAGCTAATATCCTAAGCTAGTCCACAAATTTTCTTGAGCTTTGTTTTAGACTTTTATTGCTTTAAAAAAAATTTAAGAACTGAAACTATGCTTGTGTTACCTAAGTAGTTGGGATTGAAGCTATAGAGTTTGCTAATTTTATTACCATAGCAAATTATTGATTTTTCCTTTGAAATTTTTATAGTTGTTTTTAACCATGAATTTAATCCTGAATTTAGTCAGTCATTTGATAGGGTTAAAAATTAGAGAATTCTGGATTTAAGATGAGATTAAGTGGTCTCTAACTACCCAATTTGTAGAATTTTATTAACATAGTTAAAAAATGATTCTTGCTCTTAAATTTTTACAGGAGCTTGGGGACATATTAAGGTGTCATGGAGAATTTTTATAGCCTTTGGATTGGTTATTTGATATGAAAAATAAATTTTACTACTTATGTGAAAAATCTACCAAGGTGCTGGAAAATGAACAAAAGTATTGAATTAATGAGATAATGTCCTTTAATTCAACTATGATGAGTATAAATATATACTACACATTTTAAATATTGGTTTATAAGGCATGGACAAGACTTACTTGTGACTGAATGCCTACATGTGATTTATGCATGTATTTGAGAAAAGAAATATATATGATGCATCGACATGACAAAAGAGCATGAAGGAGCTTCAATTGTGCATATTCTAACATATAGATAAAATAGAGACAAGACTTATGTTGGGTAAAAATGAAGGCAAAAAGAGGAACTTCCCTAGAGATATTATAAGTCGGTAGACGTATCAGCTAGAAATAGAACTATGTGTGATCCAGAAGAGGAAAAAAAATGAAGTCCGATGATCATGTATAGGAATGAGCTCAATCCTGATAAGCAGTCTATTTCCCATTTGTAGCGTTATCCACTGCATATATCATTTGGTATGATTTACCCATTATGGAGTTATCCACTGTAGATACCATTAGATATGAACTAAATCTTTCCTATGCTGATGAAAAGAGAAAAATGCACTGAATTGATTCTTGTAGCTATAAGTTAGAGCAGGACCATTGAAATTGAGTTTTTGTGGCCATAAGTTAGAGTAGGGCCGCTGAAGTTGAGGAAGATATAGATGAGATCTCCTTCAATACATCAAGGGCACGTGAAGTTAAAAAAGATTACTACATTTACCATATGCATATGCATATTTATTAAATTATTTGTCTAAAATGAATTACTGTGATGTGAGTGCTATGACATATGTGTAATAAGTGAATGAATGTTAAAAGAAATCCACTTCAGAAAGATAATTTTGAACTTTAAAAATGAACTATTATTATGTAATGCATGTCATTTACTGTTGTATATTTCTCATCCCTATGTGTTTGTGTTCCTATGTCGTCTTCAGGTTGATCTAGTGAACTATGGATTTGCTACCAAAAAAAATCGAATTTGCAGTAATTGAGTATCTGAGGCTTATATTGGTTGTAAGTAGTTGTAGATATATGTATGTGAATATAACTGAGAGCATATGTGTATTAAAGCTCATAGTAGAGCTTCCTTTTATACATGACTTTGTATTAAATAAATATGTTGCATCTTGTATATATTTCAATAGAATTATGATCTAGTTGTTGCTCGATTCACTCCAATTTGTTATATTTACTTAAGGATAATATTGTACTTGAGAGAGTGTTACAACTGACACCAAAAAGGGAAACAAAGGAAGAAGCTTAAGCAAAAAAGGCCAAAAAGAACGAAGAATATCCTTAAAATTTGCCAAGAATAGTAAGAAGAAGCTTCACAAATATGCAGGAAAAGGACAAATAAGACCAACAATGGATGGGAGTATCCATAGTAGAAATGAGTAGAGTTTTGGTGTTTCTTCGAGAGGAAATAATGGATAGTGAAAAGAGAAGAAGAAGAAGTGAAGCTGTATATATAGCGAAATAAGCCGAGAAACCAATAGTCTCCATAGGAACAAGAACAACTCTTCACCACATCCCTTAATGGTAAAATAGGGCATTCATGCTATGAAAAGGCATAAAGGCACTTTGGGATTGATGAGATGAGGACATGTGCTAGCATCTCACCAAACAAAATGACAAAAAGTTCAAATGACATGATGTTGCATTTAAAACTTGATTTTAAAAGGGATGACATCGGAATTGGAATGATTCTCCGAGAATAATAGAAGACACAATAGTATCAAGGAAATCTTTCAACTTGACACTTTGAGGGCATTATAGAGCATCTAGTTAGGGGCACCTATTACAGGGTGTATCCTAACCTAAGTCAGGAGCTCGGCCTGGCATCCAACTATAAAGGTAGCAAGAAAATAAATAAGAACCTGAAATAGGAGTCATGACATTCAGAATCCGTTAACTCGGATGAAGCGCATATTTTCGAGTTCATCGTAGAACCTTTTAGAATGGTGTTGATCTTTTGAACAAATGATAACTCATTGCCAGAAATGTCCAAATTCAGTACAACCTAAAGAGTATAAATAGGGGAATAATTTCCCTAAAAGGTATGCTATCACTAATCAATACCCGAAATAGAACCCTTACTGACTTAGGCACTGGAGTTATTGCAAGTCACTCTCCCAAGCCTTGGAAGTATTGCGGGAATTGCCAAAAGTGTACGGATCGACCTAAAACTACCCACTAAGGTACCGCATGCAACAATAAGTTTAAAATAATTTTAGTCATATGATTTTATATATATGAATGAGTGATTATTATATAAAAAATAAACTCTATATTAAAATTAAATCTTAAATTATTGTATCTGTTTCTCAATATTAAATTTCTGTGTTTATATTAATTTTATATGCTATGCTATTATGCATCGTATTTTATAATTTTAATAAATTTTGGT
The DNA here is from genome assembly GCA_031216105.1 of Dalbergia cultrata. Taxonomy (NCBI): domain Eukaryota; kingdom Viridiplantae; phylum Streptophyta; class Magnoliopsida; order Fabales; family Fabaceae; genus Dalbergia; species Dalbergia cultrata. The sequence continues at coordinate 32,913,181 of CM062346.1, read as the reverse complement.
ACCTTATGTCGTATCCGTGATTTGAAGTATTTGCATGACTTAGTTGGCCAATTTATTTTTATCTCTTGATTCATCCAGTACATCATCCATGTTGAACGTTAATTGGCTCTTGGAGCTCGATAATTTCTCGGCCAGTTTGATACAAAATGCCAATTGATTGCCCTGTGCCGACATAGATGTTCAGCTTGTTTCGAAACACGTTAAAACACTTCAAAATCAATTTTGAGGTCCTGAAATTGATTTTATGTATTTTTCAATTTATTATTTGATTTCATATTTTAATTTGAACCCAATCACAAAATTAATTTTGACTTGAAAATTATTTCTAGTGAAAATGGTAAATGTTAGTATGTTACTCTTTATTTAGTATTAATTTGTTTTCGTCAAAATCACTCTTTATATTAACCTGTCAAACGTAAATTATTTTTTTCACACCAACCAAAATTAATTCTACGAGCTTAGAACCAAACGTGCGCGTTTACTGATATACAAGATACGTAGCAGATGAATACTTTTTTCTGGACTCGTAAGTGCAAAGGTGAATTCTCTGGACTCTGGAGGGACTGTGCCACATTGATTCAAGTCAACGCGAGCTCATTTTTGTAGAGTATTCTTACCACATAACGAAGAAAAGGCTCCTGATGCAGGGTAATGAACCTGGGAATTTGTTCAATAAATAAATATATAAATAAACAGTTGGCATACCATGTAAAGCTGGCTCCCTTAACCAACTAGCTGCCACTGGCGTAATAACTAGGAAAAACGTGTATTGATGTATCCATAGCTCTATAAATAGAAAAAGGCTCCGTTCGGGAGAAGGCAGCACATCATAGTAACTAAAACAAAACTTTGCCGTCGCTAAAATGTTCAGAGCGTTATTCTTCAAATCCCTTTTCTTCTTTTGGTACCGTTTTCTTTATAGGCAACTCAAGAACCTCTTAGTCCTCCACAAAACCGTTACCAATTGCTTCGCAAACGCAACACAGTACAAGTACCAGAAGTTCCCCTCTCTACTCAACCGGCCAGACCTCAATGACCAAACTTTGGTCTTTGACGTAGAGAACGCATTGCTGAAATCCTCTTCTTTGTTCCCTTACTTCATGCTCGTAGCATTTGAAGCAGGGGGGCTCATCAGGGCCATTGTTCTTGTCCTGCTGTACCCTCTTGCGTGTCTAGCAGGGCGAGAGATTGGGCTGAAGATGATGGTCATGACATGCTTCTTTGGGATCAAAGCAGAGAGCTTCAGAGTTGGAAGGTCGGTTCTGCCAAAGTTCTTCTTGGAGGACGTTGGTTCAGAAATGTTTGAGGTTCTGAATCGAGGTGGCAAGAAGGTGGGAGTCACCAATATGCCTCGAGTGATGGTGGATAGCTTCCTGAGGGAGTATCTGGAGATTGATGTTGTTGTTGGTAGGGAGATGAAAGTGTTCTGTGGTTACTTCGTTGGGTTGATGGACGAGAGGAAAACCATGCACGCTTTGCGGCAGGTTCAGGAAGGGAAAGGGTGCTCCGATATGATTGGAATCACGAGATACAATAGGATTCTTGACCACGAATTGTTCTCTCATTGCAAGGTTTGCGCTTCTGATCATTAGCTATAATTTCTTTTCTTCCAATCATGTTTCACAATCTCAAGTGCATGTCCATTTTAAACCTGGATTTATCTAACCAATACGCATCACAAATTAAGGAACAAATTTTTTTTTTTTAAAAAAGCATGTTTTATTTACATTTTCATTATCTATTTCTATTTTCTATGTTCCCTGAATTTTATAAAAGAAACAGTGAAAACAGGAACAATATCTTATTATTTTTATTATTTTATTTATAAAATCTTAGAAATAAAATATATAGGAGGTAAAATTGAAAATTTCATGTATTAGATAGGTTAAAAATTCCGAAGATTTTCTTGTTTTGTTCTTTACCAATCATTGATTAACAAATCCATTTGTGAAATCAATGTTGTGTAAATATTTTTTACCTAATATCGCACCAAAGTTCCAGCATTTCTGTTTTACCTTATAAAAAGCCAAAGTTGAAAAAATACATAATATGGTCAATGCGTACATATTTTTGAGTGCATGTGATCTTCAGTCTTCAAACTCACATTTTGTTTGTCTTACTTTTGCATATATCTTGGAACAATAAATAGGAAGTGTATGCAGTGTCAGAATCTGACAAGAGAAGCTGGGAAAAGCTACCAAGGGACAAATACCCTAGAGCACTTATCTTCCATGATGGGAGATTGGCCTTGAGACCCATCCCAATGGAGTCTCTAGCGATGTTGATGTGGCTTCCTTATGGGCTAATCCTCGCCATTATTAGGATCTCACTCGCCCTCTCACTTCCATATAAGATCTCAACTCCCTTGTTGGTGTTTAGTGGGTTACGTCTCACGACTTCAGTACCCCAAATAACCCCCAACAGCAACAACAATGAAAACGGCACGCCCAACGGCTACCTTTATGTGTGCAACCACAGGACCTTGCTTGACCCACTCTACATCTCATTCACACTGAAGAGGAACTTAATCGCTGTCACGTATAGCTTGAGCAGGATGTCAGAGATTTTGGCACCAATCAAGACGGTGCGTTTAACTAGGAACCGAGATGAGGACGCTAAAATGATGCGGCAGTTGCTGGGTCAAGGGGACCTAGTTGTATGCCCTGAGGGGACCACTTGTAGAGAGCCTTATTTACTGAGGTTCAGCCCTTTATTCTCAGAAATGTGTGATAAGATCGCACCCGTCGCTATAGACAGTCACGTTAGTATGTTCCACGGTACAACTGCTGGAGGGCTTAAATGCTTAGACCCACTGTTCTTCCTCATGAACCCTTCCCCTGTTTACACCGTTAAGCTGTTGCAACAAGTATCGCGCTCAAGTTTTGTCATGAGTTTTGAAGATGATGATTCGAGATTTGAGGTGGCTAATCATGTACAAACGCAAATTGGGAATGCGTTGGGATTTGAGTGCACTAAACTCACACGGAAAGACAAGTACTTGATTTTGGCAGGTAATGAAGGCGTGGTTTCAAACAGGAGGTTTGGTAAATCATCGTCTTAATGTTGCCACGATTAGCTGAAATAGTTACGGTGGAAAAAATGACGAATTGCAGGGCTGAAAAGAGAAGGACATGGATGTGTCCCCTTCATTTTTATTAGGTACATCTCATATTGCTATGATGTTGTGGACCATGAAAGAAATTGGACTTCTCTCCTTCCCACATATTTATTGGCAATTGAGGAAATTGATCCTCTCATGTCAAAATTCATCATGACATGGTCATTTGTGTTCTCTTATCATTAATTCCAAAGGTAGAACCTGGACAAGATTTAATGGTGAGAGATAACACATGACCTTGTCATGTTGAATTTTGACATAAGAGGATCCATTTCAGTCAATTAATGTTATTTTTATTTGTCACTATTTTGTATTGCTTTCTATAGATCTTGTGTAGTACAAAGCGATATTAATTCTTATATTCACTTATGTAATTCATGTTGATTTCGTTTGTAGTCCTCCTTTTGTAATTAGTGTTGCTGGCTTCAGACAGATTACTGCATGACATTCATCTATTTTTTTTTTTTTGTCCTACAAATTTGTGTGTAACCAAAATTTATTTTGAAGTTTTGCTATACTATGTTTCAATTTATATCACACCAGTTTTATACAGTTTCAGCAATCTAAAATGGCTATTCTTTAATAATGATTCATATTATTGATGGAGATATGTCTGTAACCAAGCTTAAGTGGTGTAAATTGAGAAGGATTGATCAAGTATTGCATTTTCAAGTATCTTTAATTTTTGAGATATTTTGTTTTATGTTTAGAGGACTTTTGATATAATTTTTATTCCAATGTTTGGTTGCAAGGTTTTTCTTAAGTATGTTTATTAGGGGAACACATTGGAAAATGAGATGAGGATAAAATGATAAGAATGTAGACAATCAGCAAATGCCATCTATTTGTTGTTTTTGCTACAGAGTGAAGTTGATAGACTACTGGTTTAATGCCTCTTTTTGTTGCTATTTTTATGGTTAGTTTGCCTTCTGTTTGTCTTTTGGTTGTCCTTCTTCTAATGTGTTTCTAGTTTTGATTAGTTATGTTTATGTCAAGTGGTTAGTCCACATAAATTTTATGGGGATGGTTATTGTTTTTTGAATAGGAAGTCTTGGGGGTTGTTTTGTGTTTCGCTACTTGGTCTCCATTTTTCCTTTTTTCCCAACCTTTTGTTTTATGCTATTACTACAAGTGAACTACAGTTTTTGGTTTGCTTTTCATCTCTATGTTTTGCTAAATCCAATACTCCATTTTGTAAGAGTACATTTACCTTGTCAAATAACCTTAAGCATATGGGTTGTATTGTGTCTAGGTTTTAAATTATTTTCGTAATCTTTTCTTCAATATGTACTCCCAAAATGGGATATTTTTAGTGTATTGGTTTGTCGCAACCGGGATCGCGACGTGGACGGCGAAAAAAAGGATTTTTTTTCTTTTAATTGGAGTCGCCACCAAATTTTTATTTGATTGGGAAAAAATATGGAAAACCCATTTAATTCAATAAAAATGATCTTTGAAACCATATTTGAATTCGGGAGTCGGTTATGATTAGGGAAGGGTAGGGACTTAATCCTACAGCACCCCTAATACACCCGTCTTTAGACGGTACCTTAATTAATTGTGCAAATTATTAATAACTTTTCAAAATATTTTTTTTTTTTATGCTTTTATTTTACGAAAATTATAAAAGAAAATCTTTTTAGAATAAGAAAATTTCGGAGTACCAAACTGTCACAGCTCAGGTATCTGTAATATTGAGTTAACAAACCGTCACGGCTAAATTAACATATTTATTTGAAATAAAATATATGTTTTTCAATGAAGAAAGAGGAGGGTAATAATAATAATAATAATAAAAATAATAATAATAATAATAAATAAATGAATAAATAAACAAATATTTACAATAATAAATAATAATGAACAAAAATATTTACATGTAAAACAGAATAAAACAATATCATAAATAAATACTAAATAAATATTTGCAATAATAATAATAATAATAAACAAAAATATTTACATGCAAAACAGAATAAAATGATGTCATAAAATTTAACTTTAGCTTGAAAGTTTGAAACATCAAGCTGTCACAGCTTAGATGTCCAAAATATTCAGTTAACAAGCCGTCTCGGCTAAATTAACTTTTTATTCAAAATAAAATATTTAACAAATTAATTAATTTAAAACTTAAAGAAATAAAAGGTATTAAAGAAAATATTTACATGTAATACAAATTATAAAAATCTAATTTTTGTTTGAAAATTTAAAACATCAAGCTGTCACAGCTCAGATGTTTAACTGAGTTAACAAGCCGTCACGGCTAAATTAACATCCTCATTTAAAATAATCTGATTATTAGTTGAAATTAAAATAATACATAACAATAAAAGACAATAAGTATTTATAAATAAACAAAAATAATAATAAATATTTACAAATCAAAAATGAAATAACATAAAATAACCTAATAAAATCCAATTTTGACTTGACAGGAATCACCTGCTCCTACGTATCCTCTAATGCGATGAGGAATTCAAAGTCACGTAGTTCTTTAGTTGAGTATTGATTGATTTTATTTCTAAAAAGAGTTTTTAAATATCAAGCGATCCACAATAAAATATTTGAAACACATAATTAACAAACCGTCATAACTAAGTTAATCTCCAAAGGCCAAATAGAAATAAAAGAACAGCAATAGTTCGAATATTCCTATTATTATATATTTTATTTTTAAAATGTAGACCCAAATATCCCATCATTTGCCTCTTTTGTTTTCAGACATGATATAGTCCAATAACCCAAGCGTGGTCCACTAAGCAATGGAACAAAAGCCAAGATCAAATAACTCATCCTCTACAAATTCATCACATAAAATAATAACACATAAAATAATAAGAATAAACCCTCTACAAATTCATCACATAAAATAATAACACATAAAATAATAAGAATAAACAACTCACCCTCTACAAATTCATCACATAAAATAATAACACATAAAATAATAAGAATACCCTCTACAAATTCATCACATAAAATAATAACATTCATCACATAAAATAATAACACATAAAATAATAAGAATACCCTCTACAAATTCATCACATAAAATAATAACATTCATCACATAAAATAATAACACATAAAATAATAAGAATAAACAACTCACCCTCTACAAATTCATCACATAAAATAATAACACATAAAATAATAAGAATAAATAACTCATTCCCTACAAATTCATCACATAAAATAATAAGAATATAAGTAAAGATGATAAGGAAAGTAAGGAAGATCGGAGACATTTGAGGACTTGTTTCATTTTTATTTAAAGCCCCAAGCACTCACAAAAAGAGAGAGCAAAACCCACGTAAAAGCTTTCATCAAACAGTAGACAATTGGAGATGCTTCTCGAACCACAAAATTTAGTTTATGAATATTTCCTTGAAGTGGGTATGTGGGAACACAGGGATTTGGTTTTTTTATTATTATTATTTGCAAACCTCACACAAATACACACACGGATGACACACATACAGAGTAAAGTTTCCTTTTTTTTTTATTGAAAATAATCCAAACACTTACACTCTCCCCATTTATTTTCTAGACTGAATAACTCAAACATTTCATTATTATTATCTATATATATTTTTTGAACTAAACCCAAACATGTATTTATTTTTTTTCGGACAGAATTGTCCAAACATACCCTTGAACTAACCAAAAAATGCATTGTAGTTTAACAATATGAGCCCAAATGCTTTCTAGAAAACCCACTAAGCCCCAAATGCAAATTCACTCAAATAAAAAAATAAAGAAAAGGAAAATGCAACCAAGAGAAGCAAACAGAAAGTTGTGGGTTAAATTTCTTTTCCTTATTTGGCTGGCATCAACACACATACGGAGAAAGAGAGAATAAGAGAGGGAGAAGGAAAACTAAAGGGAAATCGAGAAAGAGAGAGTGAGGGAGCATGAGGGAATGAGAGTGGGGAGCGTGGGGAAGCAAAGGATCTTGGCTAACATTGAGGAAGAGAGAGAGAGGTCGAGAGAGGGAGAGCGGGTCGAGAGATGGTGAGGCAGAGAGAGGGATCGGGGAAGAGAGGGGTTGAGAGAGGGAGAGCTGGAGGTCGCGACTGACACAGTGGGAGAGGGAGAAGGGGAGCTGTGGCCATGGAGGAATGGGGGGCCGACACCGGCGCACAGCCATGGAGAGAAAAGGAAAGCCGAGGGAGGGGAGTAGCTCGCACAGAGGTCGCTGGTGGGTCGCAGATAGGGGTGCTGGACTTCACAAAGAATAAGACAAAGAGAGGCCGCCAACAGGTGCCGACGCGGCGGTGGGGCGAGGGCTTAAGCCGCGATGCCGCTAACATGCCGGCAGCCATGGAGGAGTGTGACAGTGCAAGCGGCGCGGAGGCGGGGGTGATCTGAAGTTACAGCCACGATTTCGTGGCGAGGCTAGCGGACCGTGGTGGGTGGCTTCGAGGCGGTAGGGGAAGGTCGCGATTTTTTTTTGCGGCGGCTGTGAAGGCAACTGGTGGAGAGGGAAATGCGATGATGGTTAGTGGAGAGGGAGGGCGGTGCGGCTGACCATGGTGGCTGAAACCGCTGTATGGATGTTGGCTGGGGATATGCGGCGGAGAGGTGCAGGGCCGGGAGCTCATGGCGGAAGCCTCGGAGGAAGGAGTGCGCAATGGTGGCTGGGTCGCCGGCTAGATAAAAGCCATGGTGAGGCCGCGGCCTCCCCTCCCCTACATTTGGATTTTCTTTTCCCTGGTTCCTTTTTTAAATATGTGGCTTTGCAAAAGAGAACTTCTTTATTGATTATGCTGCCATTGTTTCTTGGTTGGTACTGGGAATTTTGTGTTTACTGATTTGATTTGGAATAGATTTTTGTATATTATGGCTATGGCTCTTGTTATAAGGAATTGATTTAGGACTTTTGGTCACATTGATACAGAGGGATAGAAATTATGCTTGCTCAGATGAAGAAATGGGGTAGGTTTGCTTTCATGTGGGGATTCAGGTTCAGGGATTTGCCTGGCTTCTTTGGGTGAATACCGGTAATGATGATGCTATTAGTGAAGATCAAAGGGAAATGTATACAGAGATTATGATATGCACGTGTTTTGGAATTCACTTTACCTTGTTACTCCTATGATCTGAAATAAAAGCTCACTGTTATTGCCGGTACCCCTCTTGCTTCTCTGCTTGATTTTGCTTTTCTTTCTTTTTTTTTTTTTTGTTGCAAAGAGCTCAAAAAATTTATATGACTAGCATCCAGAATCGATGCCTCCCTTCGTACTCTCCACCCCTTTTTTATTACCCAGAATCCTTCCCCTTTTCATCACAAACGGATTTATCCCTCTGGCTCTTTTTGACCAAAATCATTGCCTCTCCTTCTTTACAGGTTGGCATACTGAAAGAAGATTTATCATTTTGCAAGGAGTTGGTAGGAACACCATCATAGTATTGCCACTCCCATTCCTTGACCCTCTTTTTCCTTTTTCATTTTGCTTTCTAGTTCACGTGAAGGAGAACCAAAATCCCGTGATGCTCTGTACCCTTTTTTTTATTTTTTTCATTTTTTTTCTTTTTAAGAATTGAAATGATTTACAATAAAGAATTATAGACAAAACTTGAAACGGTTTACAATTTCACTTAACAAAATTAAACTAACAACATGATTCTATGAATGAGTTAAACTCTAAAAATATGCTGATTTTTGGATTTTTATTTTATGGGCCGCATAAAATCGGGTGTTCACAGTTGCCCCTCTTTGCTCATTTCTTATAAGAGAATACAAAAATTTGAATTTTAAATATTGTCTTCATAAGGAATGAGTAAAGACATGAACATCGATTTTGTTCGGCGATGCATGCAATGCAATGAAATCTAAATCCTAAATAAAAATGACATAAACTTTCAAATAAAGTCACATGAAATGATGCGGTTCAGAAATCAAATATGCGTGACTCACTGAAAGAATAATGACTAACCAATTTGACCTAAATTCCTAACTTACAAGAAATGTTAAAAGACTAATGAAAAAAAATGACACTTTGAGATAAACTGTACATGTAAGAACAATCTGAGGATGATGGAAAAGTAAAATGGCAATTTGAGAGTGACATGAAAGTAAATTGGCAATCTGAGATCGACTGAAAAGTAAATTGGCAATTTGAGGCCGCTAAGAAAGTAAAATTGGCAATATGAGGCCGACATGAAATGTAAATTGGCAATCTGAGGCCGACTGTAAAGTAAATTGGCAATCTGAGGCCGACATGAAATGTAAATTGGCAATCTGAGGCCGACATGAAAGTAAATTGGCAATCTGAGGCCGACAGAAGTAAATTGGCAACTGAGGCCGACATGAAATGTAAATTGGCAATCTGAGGCCGACATGAAAGTAAATTGGCAATCTGAGGCCGACTGTAAGGTAAATTGGCAATCTGAGGCCGATAGGAAAGTAAATTGGCAATCTGAGGCCGACATGAAATATAAATTGGCAATCTGAGGCCGACTGGAAAGTAAATTGGCAATCTGAGGCCGACAGGAAAGTAAAGTGGCAATCTGAGGCCGACAGGAAAGTAAAGTGGTAATCTGAGGCCGACAAGAAAGTAAATTGGCAATCTGAAGCCGACATGAAATGTAAATTGGCAATCTGAGGCTGACAGGAAAGTAAATTGGCAATCTGAGGCCAACAGGAAGGTAAATTGGCAATCTGAAGCCGACATGAAATGTAAATTGGCAATCTGAGGCCGACAGGAAAGTAAATTGGCAATCTGAGGCCAACAGGAAGGTAAATTGGCAATCTGAGGCCAGCTGAAAAGTAAAATGGCAATCTGAGGCCGACTTGAAAGTAAATTGGCAATCTGAGGCCGACAGGAAAGTAAATTGGCAATCTGAGGCCGACAGGAAAGTAAAGTGGTAATCTGAGAAAACAACGATTTTCACATTATTTCTTTTTTTTTCAGGTTATATGCACAAGTAATCAATTTTCAGTTTATTTCAGAAAAACTAACCGTAACCAAATCAAGCAAACCTCAAGGAAGACTATGACCGATCAAACTCGTAATTCATGCGCTGGACTTTCTGACATAAACTTTCTTTACTTCTGGACCTTTGCTCACTCCTTTCCCATTTTCCTTTTTCCCTTTTTTTAGGATGATGCTTGCTTTTCTGCCGAGTTTGACTGAAACTTCAGAATTCTCTTAGTGTGATGCTAGTCATGGATGTATTGCTGTAAGAATTATTAGGTTGTATAACTTTAAACTTAAATTTATGCTTACTCGAGACATCATAAATAAATATGCATTTAAAGAGGAAACAAAAGATTGGCTGAATAAGCATCTTCATTGCTTGGTGTATTGGATGACAAGATGTTTGAAAAAGAGATTACAACACAAAACTGAAAGACAAGCTTGTGAAAGACATGGAATTTTGCCCCAGTTTAAGTTCTTTGTGACTTAATCAATCAATTTCTCGCAGCAAGTTGAACACCATAGCCATGATCCTTAATGATGTCTTCAAACCTTTTCTTTCCAAAAATTGCCCCAGTTTCAATCTTGGTCAGCTTGATTCACTGGACAAATTCAACACTCAAAAATTGCCCCAGTATAGGTTGCTTGAGATGATGCTTATCTTTTTGCTCTAATTTTTGCCTAGGTTGCTCTTTTGAGTTTTCAACCTAACGAGCTTTTTTTTTTTTTTTTTTTGTTTTTTTTTTTCATATTACCCTAACTTTTGCTTAGGTCACTTTTTCGAGTTTTCAACCTAACGGGCTTTTTCAACATCTTTTCAAGCATAAAACCTTTTTACTGCATCAGTGTTAATTGGTTTGGGCAATTCCTGTCCATCCATGTTTTGCAAAATCAATGCTCCACCTGAGAACGCTTGCTTGACAATGTAAGGACCTTCATAGCTCGGGGCCCATTTTCCCCGTGCATCTTCTTGATTAGGGAGAATTTTCTTCAGAACCAAATCTCCTGGATGAAAATCTCTAGGACGGACTTTCTTGTTAAAAGCCCTAGCCATTCTGCTTTGGTACAACTGGCCGTGACAAATAGCTGTCAGTCTTTTCTCCTCTATCATGTTGAGCTGTTCATATCGGGTCTTCACCCATTCAGATTCTTCTAATTCAGATTCCATCAAAACCCTTAAGGACGGGATTTCCACTTCTATGGGAGAAACAGCTTCCATTCCATATACTAATGAGAAAGGAGTTGTTCCAGTGCTTGACCGTATATTGGTTCGATATGCATGCAAAGCATATGGCAGCATTTCATGCCAGTCTTTGTAATTCACCACCATCTTGGCAATGATTTTCTTAATGTTTTTATTTGCAGCTTCGACCGCACCATTCATTTGAGGCCTATAAGGAGCTGAGTTGTGATGTTTGATCTTGAAAGTCTCAAAGAATTTTTGAACTTCGGTACCATTAAGGTTAGGAGCATTATCTGTGATAATTCTTTCTGGAATCCCATATCTGCAGATGATATCTTTTTTGATGAACCTGAGGAACACTTTCTGTGTGATGTTAGCATATGAAGCAGCCTCCACCCACTTTGTGAAATAGTCTATCGCCACCAAAATGAAACGATGACCATTTGAAGCTTTAGGATTGATAGGGCCAATGACATCCATGCCCCACATTGAGAAAGGCCAAGGAGATACCATGTTGTGCAACGGAACTGGAGGAGCATTGACTCGGTTTGCATATATTTGGCATTTTTGGCATTTTCGAACATAATTGATGCAATCATTTTCCATGGGGGACCAGTAATAACCGCTTCTTAGGATTTTGCGTGCCATCATATGTCCATTAGCATGGGTTCCACAAATTCCTTCATGGATCTCCATCATGATCATTTGAGCTTCATGAGCATCCACACATCTGAGGAGAGTGGTGTCATGATTTCTCTTGTAAAGGACTTCACCATTCAAGAAAAAGGCCATGGCCAATCGTCGAATTGTTTTTCTTTGCACTTCATTTGCTCCAGTCGGATATTCTCCTTTATGAATGTACTGCTTGATGTCATAATACCATGGTTGTCCATCTGGCTCAACCTCCACATTGTCACAGTATATTGGTTCACTTTGCACCTCTACGTGGATGGGTTGGACATTGGTATGGACTTCCAATTTTGTCATTGCAGCCAGGGTTGCCAATGCATCCGCAAATTGGTTATGGTCTCGAGTTAAGTGAGAGAATGACACATCATCAAATTCTTCAATTAATCGAGACAAGTATTTCTGATAAGGCACCAATTTCGGATCCTTCGTACGCCATTCTCCATTAACTTGATAGATTATGAGCGCAGAATCTCCAAACACCTTTAATTCTTTGATCCCTAGGTCAATTGCAGCTTGCAAACCATTCCCACAAGCTTCATATTCTGCGATGTTGTTGGTGCATTCAAAATCTAACTTGATGGAAACTGGGTATTGTTTTCCAGCTGGTGACACTACTACAGCTCCTATTCCACACCCATTCATATTGGCGGCTCCATCGAAGTACATTTTCCATACATTCTCCTTTTCTTTCTCATCTTTTTCCACTGTTAACACCTCACCATCGGGGAATTCAGGCATGATAGGCTGTATATCCTCAAGAGGATTTTCAGCTAGATGATCAGCAATTGCACTTCCTTTGATGGACTTCTGGGTCACATATTTGATATCAAATTCAGACAGCATCACTTGCCATTTTGACATTCTTAATGAAACATGAGGACTATCAAATATGTATTTCAATGGATCCATTCGAGAGATTAACCAGGTAGTGTAGTATAACATGTACTGCCTCAATCTCTTTATGCATCATGTCATGGAATAATGCGACCATGGCACGTTGGTAGGTGGCACCGGCATTCTTCAATCCAAACGGCATGACTGTATAGCAAAATGTTCCCCACGGAGTTATGAAAGTAGTTTTTCCTTTGTCATGAATATCCATGGGAATTTGGTTATACCCAGAGTATCCATCCATAAAGGAAAATCGGTGATTTCCAAAGAAGATTATCAACAAGGACATCAATGTGGGGTAGAGGAAAATCATCTTTCGGGCTAGCTTTATTCAAATCCCGATAGTCTACACACATTCTAACTTTTCCGTCCTTCTTAGGTACAGGCACAATGTTGGCCACCCAATCAGTATGTCTTGATACCTCTAAAAATCCAGCCTCCAGCTGTTTAGTCACTTCCTCTTTAATCTTTAATGACATGTCCGGTCGCATTCTTCTCAACTTTTGCTTCTTGGCTCGACTTGAATACAAAGGGATCTTGTGTGAAGCAATCTCTGGGTCTAATCCTGGCATATCATGATAGGACCATGCAAACACATCCAGGAATTCTTTAAACAATGCAACCATTTCTGTGCGTTCAGGATTTTTCACTATTTTCAGCTCCTTTTTGTCTTCTTCGGTGCCCATGTTAATCACCTCGACCACCTCATTGTCTAAGTCAAATCCTTTTTCTGAATAATCCAGGAGGTTTGAAAATTGTTCAATAGCTTCTTCATCATCTTCAAACTCACGGTTATCGCAGTCAAGTGTAGCAAGAGAATCAATTGATAAGCTCTCAAATTCCTTTTCATGTGGCAAAATTTCTATGACATTCAAATTCCTGGAAAATAATTGTGGTGGATTGGAATGCTAAACCAAATGGTGGATTATAAACAGCATGGAAAATGCAGATTAACAAGCTGAGAGTGGTAAGGGAAAAACATAACAGAAAAAGGGAAAAAGCAAAAGAAATAGAAATAGAAATGAGGCAAATGGAAAACATATAGAAAGGTTATTGAAAATCATGCAAATTCATTCAAATGATGTCTCTGAGTAGCATAAACAAAAGCATAAATAATTCTTGAATAATACAACCCCACAAATTACTTTTCAGCAATAACATCAAGCATTGGTTCAGCCGTCCAGTTCATCAGCGTCTCATCATTGTTAGCAACTTGGACTTTGTTGATTTCCTCAGTTTTCTCAGCATCCAAGGTGTTGATGGTGGAGAAATAACAAGGGGTGCGAACTTCACCGGCCATAATCACTTCAGCTGGACCAGGGAATGTCTCTTTCAAGTGAGGAATCAGCTTCATTTTCCCTTTCTGTTTATTCTGTTCCAGAGCCAAGGCACTCATCTTGTCATCCAGGGAGGTCTCATATCCTAGACCAAATCGATTAGCCTTCTCTGGCACCGATATGGGAATTTGGGAGCCTTGCAGTTGTGGTCCTAGTCCTTTTCCTTCCAGATATCCATTCTTGGCCATGATGTGAGCCACTACCTGATTTTGCATCAGGGTCTTATCTTGCTCTTGTCTCAGCCCTACTGCCTCCAAGTTATGCCATGAACTGCTCTCCACTAGCTCCACATTTTCAACATATGGCAATGTCACTGGTTTAGATACCAGGATCTCCTTTTCTCCGTGGATTGTGATGACTGAACCATTTTCAATGTATTTGACCTTCTGATGCAAGGTTGAAGGGACAGCACCAACACCATTTATCCATGGTCTTCCGAGCAGCATATTGTAGTCTGACTCGATCTCCATCACTTGGAACAATACATCGAATTTGCTTGGGCCGATCTCCAATAATAACACCATCTCCCCTATGATGTTTTTCTTTGCTCCATCAAAAGCTTTCACTACCATCATTTGTGGTAGTATATCTTCCTTGCTCATCGACAAATAGCTTAAAGTCGACACAGGTAAGACATTCAATCCTGACCCTCCATCAATGAGAACTCTGGGCACTATGTATCCTTTACATTTGAGGGTTATGTATAGTGCTCGTGGGTTGACCTGTGAAACAACTTCTTCATTTGAAAACGTGATCATGTTAACACGTTTCACTGGATCCACCATATTCACCACATTTTCCGATGAGACATCAGGTTTGACATAAGCTTCCTTCAAGACTTTTATTACTGCCTTTCGATGAGGTTCAGACGACATGATTAATGATAAAAGAGATATTACAGCGGAGTCTTCTTTAATTGTTCCAAAATATCGTACTCGCTCTGCTTCATGATCTTCAGAAACTCCTCTTCCTCATTTTCTTTTTCTTTTCTTTCTAAATCTGAACTTTTTCCCGCATATCCTTCATTGACAAACTTCCCTTTTTCCAGCTCCCCGGGTCCATAAACTCTTCCACTTCTTGTTATTCCTTTCACCTCCATGACACCAGTCACCTCTTCATTTTCTCGAGCCTTCGAGGTTTCCTCGATGTCTCTGCTTATCTTGACCTGAGTCTCATAATTCCAAGGCACAGCATGTGTAGTCTTATACTCAAATGATGTGGGTTTCTTGACAGTAATGACCACTTTTTCTGGCTTAGGAGCTACATTAAGTGGTGGTACTCGAAGAACAAAAGGTTCGATTACATTCACCTCATCAGGTATATTCGGCCCCTTCTTTGCTTGTATTACTCCTAAGTTGAGTAATCTCTGTACCTGAGCCTTGAAATCCCAGCAATTTTCTATGTCATGGCCAAGGGCCCCATGGTGATACAGGCAGCTTGAATTCATGTCATATTTCTCATTATCCTTTATTGTCGGAGCAGATGCCATGATGTTGTAACCAGACTCATTCAGGCCAACAAAAATTCTCTCCATGGGTGTTTTGAGATTCAAAACCTTCCTTATCAAGAATTCTTCTTCCTCTACAGCATTTACCCGGCCTCCTCTTTCATGATTTGGCATTGGATTATGGACAATATCTGGTTTTGACTCATCTTGAAAGTCTAGTCTACCACAAGCAATCAGTCTTTTTACTGCCGTCTTGAAGCCTTCGCAATCTTCAATTGAATGTCCTGCTATGTCCATGTGGTATTTGCAAGTAAGGTTCGGGTTATACCACGCTGGATATGGTGGTTCTAATGGGCGAACAGGATAAGCCGAGATCAAGTGGGCATCAACCAGTCGTTGAAAGAGATCAGCGTTTGAAATGGATAGTTTAGGGAAAGGTGGCAAATTCTGGAATCGAAGCGGCTTTGATTTTGAGCATTTGGTCGTGGTGGTGTGGTGTTTGAGAAGTTCTGAGGATGCACGGTTGAGTTATAGGCGTATGTTGGTCGAGCTGGTTGGTATGGTCGTATGTGAATGTTATTGACTTGCGGTAGGGAATATGGGATGGTATTTGTGGTTTGTGTGGTTTGGTAAAATGGGTAAGGAGTGGCTGAGGCTTGGTATGGTGGTGTTTGGGGTCTTGGGTGCATTGGTGCGTGTCTTGGGTTAAAGGGTTGCCGACTGCACATAGTTTACATCAGTCTCCTTCTTCCTAGGTGGGAAACTTTTTCTTGTGTCTTCATTGCCCATGGGAAGTTTAATTGCTTTGGCTAGATTCTCAATTCTTTCTCCAAAGAAGTGATCAACTCAGAGAAATCTTTGTATGCTGCTCCTGCCATGGCTCCGATATAAGGAGATCCCAAGGTTCCTAAAAAGTACGAGCACATTTCGGATAGGATAAGTGGTGGTTGCACTTGAGCAGCCAGAGCTCTCCATCTTTGAGCATATTGCTTAAAAGATTCATCCTTCTTTTTCTGCATCGTGCTCAACTGTTCTCTAGTTGGTGCTATTTCCATGTTAAACTTGTATTGATTCATGAATTGGTCGACCAGTTCTCTCCAGCTAGAAATCTTTGAATGGTCTAATTGAATATACCATTCTAGAGCAGGTCCGGTTAAACTTTCATGGAAAAAGCTAATGAGAAACTTTTCATCTTTAGACCAAATTGACATCTTGGTACAATAACTCTTCAAATGGAACAAAGGGTTACCCGTTCCATCATACTTTGAGAAGTCAGGAATCTTGAAGTCTTTTGGAACTACTGCATCGATAGGAGGGCAGAGCTGTTCAATTTCCATATAGCCATAAGTGTTAGGCCCTTGGATGGCTTTAATTTGATCCTGAATCTTCTTCATCCATTCTTCTTTGAACTTGTCCTTTTCTGCCTCTGCACGGCTATTTTCCGAGGAAAATGGTTGCTTTTGGATGACAACACGAGGTGGCTCCCAAATAGGGGTAGCATGTCCATGCCCATCAGTATGAACATTCTCTAAGGGACGATAGCCTTCTCCAATAGGGATTACTAATGGCATTGTAGGTGGTGGTTGTCCAAGAGAGTTATTCGGAATCCCATCCCCGTCATTCATCCCTTGAGTGACATTTAGAGCTGCATCTGATACCACAGGTATAGTCATCGTTGTAGCACTTGGTTGTACACCTCCTGAGTTTTGGTGGGCTTTCAATAAGTCGAGTGACTCCATCATAGCCCGCATCATCTCCTCCATTCTTCCCTGGTTGTTTGACAACTCGTTCAGTCTTCCTCTCACTACATCAACTTCCATGCTTAAGTTTCTTCCGGGTTCAGAAGTAATTATAGCCGAGGTGGTTACAGTTGGAATAGCTCTTCCCGATTCAGAAATAATTGCAGACGGGGTAGTCCTTCCTGGTTCAGTGTTTCCACCGGCCATCTTGGTTCGAGCTCTAGTGTTATGAACACGAGTTAGATCGGTATCTTCTTTCCTTGGGCGCCCAATGGTTGCGATGTTTCACCTTTTATTAAAGAAAATAAGTTTAATTAAAAAGATAAAAATATTGCAATTTGTTAGAGATTGTTAATCGTGCTGAGTCTTGATGTGAGTATCTTCGGTCACAACTTTTCCCCAGAACGTCTCGTTCAAAGGTAATAAGTTATCTTTAATGGATATTGTCATAAGACCAAAATAATGAAACAACCATTCATTCATCAGAGGAGTAGATTACAATCATCATATTTTTTTACATCCATTCCCAGAAATGACGAAAAAGTACATCATAAAGCTAGATATCGATCTTTAAAAACATCATCACCAAAAGGTAATGCCTCTTCAACTTCTTTCAGCAATTATATGTTTCATCCTTCCAACCAAATCCTTGCAGTAGCTGACAAAGTTGCAAAGTCCAACTGGGGTCTTGAAAGGAATAACTTCTTGCTCAGCTATTTCCAGGTATCTGGGAACGTCTTCTATTGCTGTATTAGCTAGCCCTGCCAGATTTGAAAAACGAGTCTTCAACTCATGAATGATGTGACTTTGGTGTTGCACCTCAAACTCCAAATCTGTAACCCTTTTCTTCTCTTCTTCTAAGGCAGCTTGAAACTTCATAGTCTCATATTTCATGTGTTGTTTTAGTTCCCCGGCCTTCCTCTGGTATTCCTTGCTTATTTCTCTCATTTCTTGCTTCATTTGTTCCTCTCTTGCTAGCGCAGTTTCCTCAGCAATTTTGGTATCTTGAAGTAGCTTCCTTAACTGTTGATTTTCGGTTATTGCTCGATCACGCTCTTGCCTTCGAAGCCCTAGCTCTTTATTAGCAGCTTGGAGGCATTCCTTGGTCTTCATCATGTGCTCATACCCCATTTTTAACTTCTTAGTGGTGCCCTCTAGAATTTGATTTCTCTCAGTGTTTTCTCGCTTCAAATCTGCGTAATTATGGTGAGCACTTTCCAACGCAGCCTCAACTTGCATCTTTTCTTGCTTAATTCTGTCCAACTTCTCTTTTATTTCTTTGATCTCCTCATCATCGTCAAGATGTGAGGATGATGCCTTGTTAGGTGGAGTTGCCGTCCAGGTTCAATGGCAATTTAATCTCTTGAGCCCTATTCTTCACCCATTGACGGTAGCTTTCTTTCACTGCACAGCTTCTAACTCCCAGTTCTTTTCCTTTCCTGACAACCTTGTTCCAAGCAAATCGGACTTTCAGAACATCTTTGAGATCCTCAAAGTCCTGGTAATACAAGACAAATGGAGTGATTGCAGCTTCGGGAGGTGGTCCCATCATGGGGTAACCAAGTTGACGCAATACCAATACTGGATTGTAATTTATGCATCCTCGGGTACCCATGAGGGGAACATTTGAGAAGTTTCCACACTGATAGATCAAAGTCCGCCTGCCTTCCCACCAAGGGTACCATCGGATCATCTTTTCACTCAATTTGGCTAGGTCTTGGGCCCATTCTTGTCCATTCTTCTTCTTGATGTGATGCATTTTTAGGTCTTCGATCGGGCATGGTGCTTTGTAGTTCCTTCGGAATACGTGTGCAGTAACCCACACGTAAAGCATCGGTAGACAGCATAGAATTCTTTTGCCATTCCTTTCATAGCAAAAATTTAGGGTACAATAAACATCTGCCAAGACGGCTGGAACAGGATTGTGACCATGAAATTTGCGAGCGAGGAATACATCAATAGCCGCGAAGTCTACCAAGCCTTCAATATTTGGAAACAGAACAATGCCATAAACAGTGAGAGCTAATACATCCAAGAAAGTGTCCCAATCTTTAGCTCCAGCTAAGCCATGCATATGCTTCTCCAAATAATCCCTTGGGAATCCATTGGTTCCATTTCTACACTTCTGTGCTTCATGCAAATCCCTTACATTGATCTTTAAAACAGCTGCTATGGTATGTAAGGAAGGATAATGACCTTGGTATTGATAAGGTTTTTCTTCTTCGAGTGGTAACCCTAGGATTCGCTCAAATTCTTCAAGAGTCGGTGCCAACTGAAAGTCTTGAAAGGTAAAGCATCGGAGAGGAGGATCATAGTACTGTGCCAACGCTGTGATTGCCTCTACCTGTTCTTCCACCTCTAACAGATTCAAAACTTTTCCATACTTCTTTGCAAGAGAAAGGCGATGTGGCATACTCAACAGCTGACTTAAGGATCTCAGACTTTCTGTGTCAGGTTTCTTAGCTTTAAGATGTAAAGTCTTCTTTAACTTTTCCCCCTCATGATTGTTTGATCTCATGTTTATTTCCATTTTCCAAAGATACTCACAACAAGACTCTGATATGATTCTCTAACAAACCTGGAAAACAAAGAAAAAAATGTGATGATTTTCATTTAAATGTAAAAGGAAATAATAAATACTTTGAACATGTTAAAGAATTTATGTACAAGGAAATGAATTAAAGAAAGAGTATGCTCTCTTTGTGTCCTATTTGAGGTGAGATCTGGAGGTCAATCTATGGTTCTATGGTTATTCTACTTCGTGAACACTTGCAACAAGTGGGTCTATATCCTCAGGATTCTACGGCCTCCAGAGTTAAGACTCGTTTCGGAATACTATCCACAACAGCAGGTAAACCGCTAGGTGTGGAATATTCACAAAAGAGTCACACTCTAGACGAGATTTTCGTGATAACCAAACAGGATGAATATCCAAAATGGCTACCACTACACAATCTCTTACCTATCTCAAGTTGCACTCAGACCCGGGTATAGGGCCCCACTCGTGTGTGATTAATGTGTAAGTGTTGTGTGTGAAGAGAGCATACAAACCTGGAATCCTAAAACTACCCATGACAACACCTGCAAAATAGACAATACAGAACAAACGTCTTCTATCCTAGAGTGCAAAGAAACAAAAATACATATATACAGACAGATCAAAGTCTTCTATCCTAGAGTGCAAGGAAACCGAAATAAATATATACAGACAGAGCAAAGTCTTCTATCCTAAGATAGTCACAAAGAATTAAATATAAATAAAAATAGAGCAAAGTCTTCTATCCTAGAGTGCAAGGAAACCGAAATAAATATATACAGACAGAGCAAAGTCTTCTATCCTAAGATAGTCACAAAGAATTAAATATAAATAAAAATAGAGCAAAGTCTTCTATCCTAGGGTGGTTACAAAGAATCAAATATGAATAAATATATACAAACAGAACAAAATCTGTTATTCTAGGATAGTCACAAAGAATTAGACATGAAAATATATACAAATACGATTGCAACAAAATTTAAAAGAAGGAGAATAATAGTCAACTAGCAATAAAATAAAATGAAAAGACAAAGAAAGAAAACAAATGAGGTTATAATAATAAGCACAATCAATTATTATAGGCTTGACTCTCACAGTCCCCAGTGGAGTCGCCATCTGTCGCAACCGGGATCGCGACGTGGACGGCGAAAAAAAGGATTTTTTTTCTTTTAATTGGAGTCGCCACCAAATTTTTATTTGATTGGGAAAACATATGGAAAACCCATTTAATTCAATAAAAATGATCTTTGAAACCATATTTGAATTCGGGAGTCGGTTATGATTAGGGAAGGGTAGGGACTTAATCCTACAGCACCCCTAATACACCCGTCTTTAGACGGTACCTTAATTAATTGTGCAAATTATTAATAACTTTTCAAAATATTTTTTTTTTTTATGCTTTTATTTTACGAAAATTATAAAAGAAAATCTTTTTAGAATAAGAAAATTTCGGAGTACCAAACTGTCACAGCTCAGGTATCTGTAATATTGAGTTAACAAACCGTCACGGCTAAATTAACATATTTATTTGAAATAAAATATATGTTTTTCAATGAAGAAAGAGGAGGGTAATAATAATAATAATAATAAAAATAATAATAATAATAATAAATAAATGAATAAATAAACAAATATTTACAATAATAAATAATAATGAACAAAAATATTTACATGTAAAACAGAATAAAACAATATCATAAATAAATACTAAATAAATATTTGCAATAATAATAATAATAATAAACAAAAATATTTACATGCAAAACAGAATAAAATGATGTCATAAAATTTAACTTTAGCTTGAAAGTTTGAAACATCAAGCTGTCACAGCTTAGATGTCCAAAATATTCAGTTAACAAGCCGTCTCGGCTAAATTAACTTTTTATTCAAAATAAAATATTTAACAAATTAATTAATTTAAAACTTAAAGAAATAAAAGGTATTAAAGAAAATATTTACATGTAATACAAATTATAAAAATCTAATTTTTGTTTGAAAATTTAAAACATCAAGTCATCACAAATCGGATGTTTAACTGAGTTAACAAGCCGTCACGGCTAAATTAACATCCTCATTTAAAATAATCTGATTATTAGTTGAAATTAAAATAATACATAACAATAAAAGACAATAAGTATTTATAAATAAACAAAAAATAATAATAAATATTTACAAATCAAAAATGAAATAACATAAAATAACCTAATAAAATCCAATTTTGACTTGACAGGAATCACCTGCTCCTACGTATCCTCTAATGCGATGAGGAATTCAAAGTCACGTAGTTCTTTAGTTGAGTATTGATTGATTTTATTTCTAAAAAGAGTTTTTAAATATCAAGCAGTCACAGCTAAAATATTTGAAACACATAATTAACAAACCGTCATAACTAAGTTAATCTCCAAAGGCCAAATAGAAATAAAAGAACAGCAATAGTTCGAATATTCCTATTATTATATATTTTATTTTTAAAATGTAGACCCAAATATCCCATCATTTGCCTCTTTTGTTTTCAGACATGATATAGTCCAATAACCCAAGCGTGGTCCACTAAGCAATGGAACAAAAGCCAAGATCAAATAACTCATCCTCTACAAATTCATCACATAAAATAATAACACATAAAATAATAAAAATAAACCCTCTACAAATTCATCACATAAAATAATAACACATAAAATAATAAGAATAAACAACTCACCCTCTACAAATTCATCACATAAAATAATAACACATAAAATAATAAGAATACCCTCTACAAATTCATCACATAAAATAATAACATTCATCACATAAAATAATAACACATAAAATAATAAGAATACCCTCTACAAATTCATCACATAAAATAATAACATTCATCACATAAAATAATAACACATAAAATAATAAGAATAAACAACTCACCCTCTACAAATTCATCACATAAAATAATAACACATAAAATAATAAGAATAAATAACTCATTCCCTACAAATTCATCACATAAAATAATAAGAATATAAGTAAAGATGATAAGGAAAGTAAGGAAGATCGGAGACATTTGAGGACTTGTTTCATTTTTATTTAAAGCCCCAAGCACTCACAAAAAGAGAGAGCAAAACCCACGTAAAAGCTTTCATCAAGCAAGAGACAATTGGAGATGCTTCTCGAACCACAAAATTTAGTTTATGAATATTTCCTTGAAGTGGGTATGTGGGAACACAGGGATTTGGTTTTTTTATTATTATTATTTGCAAACCTCACACAAATACACACACGGATGACA
Organism: Dalbergia cultrata; assembly: GCA_031216105.1. NCBI lineage: Eukaryota > Viridiplantae > Streptophyta > Magnoliopsida > Fabales > Fabaceae > Dalbergia > Dalbergia cultrata. The sequence continues at coordinate 32,890,049 of CM062346.1, read as the reverse complement.
CACATACAGAGTAAAGTTTCCTTTTTTTTTATTGAAAATAATCCAAACACTTACACTCTCCCCATTTATTTTCTAGACTGAATAACTCAAACATTTCATTATTATTATCTATATATATTTTTTGAACTAAACCCAAACATGTATTTATTTTTTTTCGGACAGAATTGTCCAAACATACCCTTGAACTAACCAAAAAATGCATTGTAGTTTAACAATATGAGCCCAAATGCTTTCTAGAAAACCCACTAAGCCCCAAATGCAAATTCACTCAAATAAAAAAATAAAGAAAAGGAAAATGCAACCAAGAGAAGCAAACAGAAAGTTGTGGGTTAAATTTCTTTTCCTTATTTGGCTGGCATCAACACACATACGGAGAAAGAGAGAATAAGAGAGGGAGAAGGAAAACTAAAGGGAAATCGAGAAAGAGAGAGTGAGGGAGCATGAGGGAATGAGAGTGGGGAGCGTGGGGAAGCAAAGGATCTTGGCTAACATTGAGGAAGAGAGAGAGAGGTCGAGAGAGGGAGAGCGGGTCGAGAGATGGTGAGGCAGAGAGAGGGATCGGGGAAGAGAGGGGTTGAGAGAGGGAGAGCTGGAGGTCGCGACTGACACAGTGGGAGAGGGAGAAGGGGAGCTGTGGCCATGGAGGAATGGGGGGCCGACACCGGCGCACAGCCATGGAGAGAAAAGGAAAGCCGAGGGAGGGGAGTAGCTCGCACAGAGGTCGCTGGTGGGTCGCAGATAGGGGTGCTGGACTTCACAAAGAATAAGACAAAGAGAGGCCGCCAACAGGCGACGCGGCGGTGGGCCGCGAGGGGCGAAGCCGCGATGCCAGCGCTAACCGCGGCGGCAGCCATGGAGGAGTGTGACAGTGCAAGCGGCGCGGAGGCGGGGGTGATCTGAAGTTACAGCCACGATTTCGTGGCGAGGCTAGCGGACCGTGGTGGGTGGCTTCGAGGCGGTAGGGGAAGGTCGCGATTTTTTTTTGCGGTGGCTGTGAAGGCAACTGGTGGAGAGGGAAATGCGATGATGGTTAGTGGAGAGGGAGGGCGGTGCGGCTGACCATGGTGGCTGAAACCGCTGTATGGATGTTAATTTGGGGATATGCGGCGGAGAGGTGCAGGGCCGGGAGCTCATGGCGGAAGCCTCGGAGGAAGGAGTGCGCAATGGTGGCTGGGTCGCCGGCTAGATAAAAGCCATGGTGAGGCCGCGGCCTCCCCTCCCCTACATTTGGATTTTCTTTTCCCTGGTTCCTTTTTTAAATATGTGGCTTTGCAAAAGAGAACTTCTTTATTGATTATGCTGCCATTGTTTCTTGGTTGGTACTGGGAATTTTGTGTTTACTGATTTGATTTGGAATAGATTTTTGTATATTATGGCTATGGCTCTTGTTATAAGGAATTGATTTAGGACTTTTGGTCACATTGATACAGAGGGATAGAAATTATGCTTGCTCAGATGAAGAAATGGGGTAGGTTTGCTTTCATGTGGGGATTCAGGTTCAGGGATTTGCCTGGCTTCTTTGGGTGAATACCGGTAATGATGATGCTATTAGTGAAGATCAAAGGGAAATGTATACAGAGATTATGATATGCACGTGTTTTGGAATTCACTTTACCTTGTTACTCCTATGATCTGAAATAAAAGCTCACTGTTATTGCCGGTACCCCTCTTGCTTCTCTGCTTGATTTTGCTTTTCTTTCTTTTTTTTTTTTTTGTTGCAAAGAGCTCAAAAAATTTATATGACTAGCATCCAGAATCGATGCCTCCCTTCGTACTCTCCACCCCTTTTTTATTACCCAGAATCCTTCCCCTTTTCATCACAAACGGATTTATCCCTCTGGCTCTTTTTGACCAAAATCATTGCGTCTCCTTCTTTACAGGTTGGCATACTGAAAGAAGATTTATCATTTTGCAAGGAGTTGGTAGGAACACCATCATAGTGTTGCCACTCCCATTCCTTGACCCTCTTTTTCCTTTTTCATTTTGCTTTCTAGTTCACGTGAAGGAGAACCAAAATCCCGTGATGCTCTGTACCCTTTTTTTTATTTTTTTCATTTTTTTTCTTTTTAAGAATTGAAATGATTTACAATAAAGAATTATAGACAAAACTTGAAACGGTTTACAATTTCACTTAACAAAATTAAACTAACAACATGATTCTATGAATGAGTTAAACTCTAAAAATATGCTGATTTTTGGATTTTTATTTTATGGGCCGCATAAAATCGGGTGTTCACATGGTTGATCTTCTTATTTAGTAGAGTACTCTCGTAACTTTATGTTAGAAACCACACAAGATACAGGAAGAAGATAAATGATTAAGGAAATAAGAGTAAGACAGAATGCAAATAAATGAGAATGTATATTAGAGCACTAAGCAGCTCCTACTCTCCAAATGTCCAATACAGCCAAAGCCTAAACTCCTACCCCTCACAACACCAACAAATATACCCTTTTCTCTCAACAGAATCATAACAAACATTCCTATACCTCACCCCTCATCATGACACCCACGCACACCTGTGTAGTTAGTTAGGCGTGGGCCCAATCGGCTCACACCGTTCCAGCCCCAACATACTATTTCCCAAGTTACCCCTAAATTTCTTTCTTTTATACACTTTTAACATCTCAGGAATTCTATTTCTAACAATACCCCCCTCTTGAACAACCACCTTGTCCTCAAGGTGGAAGTGAAGGAAGCTAAGTTGTATATCAGTTGCCAATTCTCAAGAGTTCTCAAATTCGGGTGTATCACACCACTTAATCAGCATTTCCAATTCTCCTTGGGAGTTCCTTCTTGTTGCCAATACTTTAACGGGCTGTAACTTCAGCTCCCAATCTTCTGCAAGACCAGCTGGAAGAGGCTGGCTCTTGACATCAGGGGCTATGCATTTTTTTGCAAAGATACATGAAAAATTGGATGCACAATAGATTCAGCTGGTAATTTAAGTTTATAGGCCACTTTCGCAATTCTCTCAATCACTTCATAAGGCCCATAGTACCTTGGGCTAAGCTTATGGTTAACACGATTAGCTAAGGAGCGCAGTCTATAAGGCTGAATCTTTAAGTACACCATTTCTCCAATTTCATATTCCACATCCCTTCTTTTTTTATTAGCCTGGTTTTTCATGCGAGCTTGGGCCCTATTTAGTTGCCATTTTAACTCATCCAAAATGGCATTCCTCTCTGCCAACAGTTGGTTCACCTCCTCCACTGCAGATGGGGATACATCACCCTTGATCAAAGGAGGTGGTTCTCTACCATATAGGTTCTTGAATGGACAAGTATTGGTAGCTGAACTATAGGTAGTGTTATACCACAGTTCAGCCCAACATAACCATCTAGGCCATTTTCTTGGTTTGGTTCCAGCAAAGCATCTTAGGTAAGTTTCTAAGCATCGATTTATTACCTCGGTTTGGCCATTCGTTTGTGGATGGTAAGCAAAACTAAACTTGAGCTTAGTTCCAGCTTGCTTAAATAATTCCACCCAAAAGGTGCTCATAAATACCCTGCTTTGATATGTGATTATTGACTATGGAAATCCATGTAGTTGTACCATTTCCTTCACAAAGATACTTGCTATGTCCTTGGCTGAGTAAGGATGTGAAAGACCGATAAAATGGGAATAATTGGTAAGTCTGTCTACCACCACTAAAATAATATCCACCCCTTGAGCTTTTAGAAGGCCACCAATAAAATCCATGGATAAATCCTCCCAGACTTGAGAAAGAATGGGTAGAGGCTGAAGTAATTTGGTTAATGACAGGGTCTGATACCTTGTTCCTACTGTAAATCTCACACGATTGAACATACTACTGGATAGCTTTCCTCATTCCCTCCCACCACAATAGCCCTGCCATGCATTTATAGGTTCTAAAGATCCTCGAGTGACCACCCAAAGTAGTATCATGGAATTCCTGCAAGAATAGGGGAATTCTAGGAGAGTTCTTGGGTATTACTAGCCTGCTGTGGTAATATAATCAGCCTTTTCTTAATTCAAACCCCTGTTGTATTTTACTGCCTTGTAGTAAATCTTGCATGATTCATTTCAGTTTTTCATCTTGTTGAATCTCCTCCTCAAGCCCCTCCCAATCTTGAGAAGTGACACTAGAGATGGCAGCAAGGTACATTTTCTTGGATAAAGCATCTGCAGAACCATTGTCTTTCCCCGCCTTATACTTAATTTCGAAATCAAATCCAAGTAGTTTGGCCACCCATTTCTGTTGCCCCTAACCCATCATCTTCTGGTCCACTAAGAACTTCAAGCTTTTTTTTATCAGCATGCACCACAAATTTCCTCCCAAGCAGATAATGTAACGCCCCGATTTTCTATCTGAGTGAAAATAACCAAAATGCCTCTGAGGTCATTTTCTGCCTGGAATTCGAGGGTAGCCGACCCAACAATCCTCGAAGGGCTAACTCAATGTTTGAAGGGGATTAGATGACTCTTGAGTGATTCCGAGATCAAAAATCTCGTTTTCTGAGGTTTTGGGTCAAAATGACCAAAATACCCCTATAGCGTTTGATGCGGGTATAAGTGCCGGATGAGCCTAAAACTTCTCCAGATGGTTTTAAATGATGTTTTTATGTATTCCCCAACATCAGTTTAAGTCCCGGTGGTCCTAGGCAGTTTTTGTGCAAAATTACGATTTTGCCTCTAGTATAGTGTTTTTGAGCTTAATCGCGTAATTAAGCAAACCTAAGCAATATTAGGCTCTAAACGAAGATCAATTAATTTTTATAATTAATCTAGAGTCAAAATAATTTATTAAAGTTAATTAGAACCTAAAATTGCTTAGATTAAACCTAAACTTCTTTTTAAATTCAAGATTCCTAGTCATGGAATCTTGAATAGTATTTTCTCTCTCCAATTCCTTAAATTAAGGAATTGTGTCTACATTGTTTATGCATAAAATGAGTTTTAATTCCTCTAATAGTGTATGAGCACTCCCTAGTCATGTCATAAAATTTCCTAATTACCTTCTTAGTACCTAAACACTTACCAATTCCTAATCATAAACCTAACCTAAGATACACTTAATTACATCCCTAAACCACAAATTAAACAAAAGAAACTTCTCCCTTATGGCTTAAGGACCGTTGGCCACTCCCCCAAAAATATCTATCATGTGTTTGAATTCTTGCACTAAAAAAGTCATACTTTGCACCATACTTAGCCATGCTTTGCACCATACTTAGCCATGCTTTGCACCATACTCACCATACTTTCAACCATGCTTCACCATGCTTCAAGAATTCAATCTCTCACCTCATGGAACATGAGGCAAGGCCACACGGTTACCTGCCCTCCATGAGCCTCCATTGTTTTGTTTTTCTATAAATAGATTGCTTGGAAGAACTTGAATCACTTTTGTTCATTTGCTAAGTTTTAGTTTCAAGCTTTCTCGCAAGTTCTTTCCTTTTCTCTCTAAGTTTCCAAGAAGCTTTCTTTTTCTTCTTCTTCATCTTCTTCATTGTCCACCTTGAGCCACCATATCACTACCTCAAACCATCACACCACCACCTTAGATCATCATCCAAGCACCAAAACTCTTATTCTCAAACACAAAATCACTCAAAAACACATTCCTTTCCTTTTCTCTCCTCTAGGCCGAATCATCATCATCACATTGACGAGTTTTTTTTCTCATTTCATCTCAAAGACCAAGCCTTTTGCATCTTCATACTTGGTAGGGAGTTGTTCTAAAGTTTTTATTTACTAAAAAATGTTTTGTTCTTGAAGAAAAATATTGTTTCCTTGAGTTTCTCTTGGTTTCCTTTTCGGTTTTCCTTGTTATTTCCTTTTCTCTTTTTCGCCTCAAGGCCTAGTTTATTATCATGATAGCTTGATGATGAGTGCCTTTAGATGATGACTTTGTGTTCATCTCAAAGAGACCTCTAAGGCTTGAGTTTTTCCTTTTCTCCAAGTTCTTTATATACTACTTCATTCACTAATGATTTCAACTTAAGAAAATAATTACAAGGATTTCAATAAACCCAAAGCCTACCCTTGTCAACCTTAAAGTTGGCTGGCACGTTCTAGAGGAGTTTTGGGTACATAATAAAGAATATGATGTATTTCCTTTTCTTTTGCTTAGTTTAAGTTTCAGTTCCTTTCTTTCCTTTTTCCTTTAAAAGTGTTGTTTTGAGTTTATTTTCCTTGAGTTTGATGATGATGTTTAAGAGCCATGAAGTTTCTTTGAAGTCATGGTTCAAGAACTCTAAAGCTCACTTTGCTTGGTTAAGATGAGAGTTAGGTTGAGATTATATTTCTCTAAAGATCTTGTATGAGCTCTAAGTTATGTAAAAAGAACTTACATCCATATTTATCTTTATGTCATCACTAAACTTTCAAGATTAAAGAATGGACTTGCATTCTCATATTTATGTTTAAGTCATCACTAAACTTCTAAGATAATAATGAGCTTGCATAACATATTTATTTTATGCTATCACCTCATAATAAAGAATAAAACAAAGTGCATTGCATATTTTAGTCTATGTCATCACCTAAGAAATTTGGAGCTCAAAGACTTGCCCATTATTATCTCAAACAAAGTTTGGAAATGAATGTATTTTATTATCTTGATTCCTGGCCATGTGATGATGTTGAACTTGGTGTGAGTTTCATCTAGTCACAAGTGCCAAAACCTATGTTTTATAATTTTCTTAAGTTTAGATGATCTCAAGAAATGTTCCAAGCATGGTTTTATGATTTAAATCCCTCTTGAGATTAATTTGAAATAGCTACTGTCCTTGTGTGTTCTATGATGATTTTAATGAAATAAATTGTTCTCAAATGAGTTTTAGAAGCTTTGAAAAGGTTCCAAGAGAAACTAGTAATTTATATGTATTTGAAATGAAAATTTTATGCTTTGTATGATGATGATGCCCATGGTTCTGCCTTGTCTACTTGCTCACTGTATGTTGATGATTTAATTATGTTAGAATGTGTATAATCATGTATATTTGATGTTAGAATTAATTTAAGAAATTTAAGAGAAGTTTGTAACTAGAAAAGAATTAAAATGAAATTCCTAGATCCCTTAGAAATGTAATTCTAGTACTTTAGGAAAAGACCAAACCTAGAAAGGGTCAAAGTTATAACTCCTAAGTACCCGTAATTAGCAAAATATAGATTCTGCACTATTGAGGTTTAGAATTAGTTATGAACATAGAAATGAGTGAGGTCTACTTAGTTATGAACTTATAGATACCCGAGAGGTTAAGTTGTGACAATAGAGAACTTAGATTTCGAGTTTAAAGGCCCCAAGGGTCAAAGCATAGGACATTATAATCTTTGATGACTTGAGTTTATTATTTCAAGTAAGTTTGTGATGATACATGTGTTATGATGAGTGTGCTTATGTGATTTTAAGTCTATTATGATTATAGAAGTTGAATGGGAAAGTACATGTATTATGAGTTATCGTGGCATAAAGGAAATTTGAAAGAAATTCGGTATACAGCTGTTATGCTGCTGAATTTCCATCAAATTAAGGACTTGAGAATGTTTTTGAAAAGAATATGGGATAAAGTCCTAGGTGACACTGGTTTGGCCCAGCACCCCTAGGAACTGATTCCTAATGTGACATAACATTGAGACGTACTTCTCTCGCTCCGGTGGGGAGGAGGCAAATTCGTGAGGGTATGAGTGGATGCAGCCTACCAAAGCTGACAATTTGATGTGCACTGGATGCCAGTAGAGCATTTCAAAGATGGAAATATTCCTATGAGAGGTGATCCTTCAGTCCCCTAGCCCGTACTCTAGTAGTTGTGACACCCTAATTTTTAACCCAACTCTCTAGAATACATTAGGTTAAACATTAGGCTATTACTTCTTAGTCTCATCATTTTAATAAAATACTTAGCAAAAATTACGGGTAATTTTTTTTTTGAGAACATAAAGTAAAGTGAGAGCCGCGAACTCAACTAGTCGAACGACAGAAATATACAGCACGCGTAACAATCATTAGAAATCACAAGGTAAAGCATACACTCAAAGAACAACAATCTTGATAACAAAAGAAACATTTCATTAATAACATAATTAGAAATACATATGTAGTCAAACCCTCATAGGGACGGGCAGAACTTGTAATACAGCGGAAATAAAATATAACAGAAACAAGGAAATACAAGGTACATGGTATGTCAAGAAGATAAACCCAAAACGCTACCCTCCTACTAAGCTACGAATACAATCTACAACCCCTCCCACAAGGTACTACCGAAGGGAAGATCTTCATAAAAGCTCGGGTACTCGTAAAGCTCTCCATCGGAGTCTAGTGACGACGGGGATCCTCGGATGATGGAGGCAGGTAACTAGGGAAACACTCTATCTCCTCCTAAGTGGGCCAATGGAGTATGAAGGGAACTCGTGGCGGCTAAATGTGAGCTCCTCGACGCGGGCGCATCTCGGCTTTCCTTGCCAAGTGCAACTGCCTCACGGTCTCCTCGCTCCCCTCTCGCCGGAACTGGGGAAAGGGAGCAGAGCCCTCCGAAGGGACATGCATTGGCGAATTCTCGGATGGATCATTCTCGAACCTCCTCGGGCGAGGCACATACTCCGAGTAGTCACGGACAACTGAGGCAGAGGTGCGGGCGTGGCGCAGTTGCTCATCACACGGGCGAGTGCGCTCGAAGATCATGTCGTCACTACCAAAAAGTGCAGTAGGAGTGAATTGATAGCTCGATACCGGATAAGCGAAGGGTCGTCCCATATACACAAAAACACGAACGGCACAACGACCCTCAAAATGATACAAACGGTGGTCCGGGTCATAGTGCACCTCCCAAACTGGCGTGTCAATGAAAAGTAGGAACGTCGCTATCGGTCTCTGAAGATGTGACGGAAGAAAGAAGAGAGAGGAGTGAGAATTAAACAATCTCAGTAGGAGTCTCCTATCCTAGGGTTCCATCATTCACATCCTCAGGAACCTTGGATTTAATTATGAAACAGTGATCATGGATATAAGATTCAATTTAGGGTTTTCCAAAACTAATTGTCCAAGGTCCATTCCCTTTTAGCATGCATCTTGACGTTATGAATGCAACATATCATATCATGGATGCATGTCAATACTTGAGCATATACAACAACACATCAAAGCACATAAACATAAACCATGTGGCATAAGGGCATATACTTTCAAGTGGATCATTCCTCAACTTCGTGACATCAATCATGGTACTTTAGCATAATAAGGCGACCCTAAAATAACTAGGTTATGAGCTCATACCTCAGCTAGTCATCACTAGCTCTTGCTTATTATCTGAATAAGCGAAACATAATAAAATAATCCTGACTCGCAAGTACGGGTAGGGGCTGAGATCACCTCTCTTAGAATATACCCTCTTTGAAACGCTTTGGGGGCATTAAACCACAACAATTTGTCCGCTTTGGTAGGCTGCATCTACTCATACCCTCACGGATTTGTCTCCCCTGGGGGTGCTCGGCTGAACCGGTGTCACCTAGGAAAGCGCGTCTCAGTGCTTTGTCACATAAAAATCTCTTGCGGGTGCTCGGCCAAACCGGTGTCACCCAGGGCTTTCAACTCATATGAAACTCATAAACATTTCTTTCAACCCTTTAAGGTTTGATTTGAAATTGACAAAGATAACAAATGTTAAACCGAATTTCCTTCAAACTGCCACAAGCTAATTCACACAATCATATTCTCATAAACTCTCATGCTATGATAAACTTTAACATTTTCATCAATCATTTTCTCATACATTAAGCACATCTCATCATACCATTGCATCATATAACACATCAAGCATTAACAACTTTCTTAGTGTCTTATGCATTGACCCTTAAGATCCTTAACTCACATTCTAAGTTATCAATCATTAAACCTAATCTCTCGGGAACTTATAAGGTTATAACTAAGTGTTTCTCACTTCACACTATGGTCAAGAACATCTCTAAACCTTAAGGATGCAGAATTTATAATCCTAACTTTACGGGTACCTAGGAGTCACAATAATGACCCTTTCTAAGTCCAGTTTGCTCCTAAGGCATCAAGATCAAGTCCTAAACCATTTATGAGTCATTCCTACACATTTAAACTAATTTAAATCCATGGTTAGTGTTACCGACATGGTCCCAATCAAGCGGGGCCAAGATCGGAATTATGACGGAATGAGATAGAATCAGCGGACGCCGGGAACTCCGGAGCCCATCAAGCAGGGAGTACAGACAGGTCGGACCCCTCTACACCTCGGATACATAACGAGGGAAACCTAGACTACATTCGTCCGTGTCAGGGGTTCCGAGTTCCGATGGGAAGCCTCCGAACTCCTAACGTCCGTACCGTACGGCTGCTTGGACTACTGGCCTTCCGCCGTACAGTACAGCTCATCAAGACGATTGGAATGCCCTCCGTACGGTACACCTCAGCCCTAAAAACGGGTATAAGAACATGCAAGAGGGACGAAACCAGGTATGTGATTCTTCCACCTTCTACAGTATCCCGCACATCCTGACTTGGGCGTTGGAGTGCTTTTTGCAGGCACCCCACCGCCGGATCCTGAAGCCAGTCACCGTGAATAGCCCCGGAACCTGGAGTTATCTCATCCGAGGTAACATTGGCGCCGCTGCCGGGGAACGAACCGCTATACGACGGCTGTACACCACACAAGCTCAATCACCAGCCTCCCCAATATTCAACTCTATACCTATCACGAAGCAATAACTCCTCCCCTCAACCATATCAAAACCCACCCCAACCGCCGCTATCACAACCATACCCCATCAAACTTCCTCAGATCAACGATGGCCAGGACCAAAACAACTGGCCAGATCGTCAGAGAAGGCGGCGGACCTCCCATCTCTGGGGCAGGCCCCTCAGCCCCACCTTCGTCCCAGCCTCAGGATGGCCTCATCGCATCGGCTTCCGGTTCCGCCACTGGAGAATCAGAACAAAGGTCAGGAAAAGCCCTCCAGGAACCAGAAGGGGAGCACAACAAGACCCGCTTGCTGTCCACCATTCAGATCCCCAAGGACAGCAACCTCCCTTATCAGGAAATATTAAGCCTGCTTCACGATCAAGAAGCAAGAATGATGAGCCTCGAGCAAGAACTGGAACGCACAAAAAGGCATGAAGAGAGGCGGCGGAGGGACTATGTGCCGGTCGACGAAATGGACAGGAGGCTAAGAAGGCGAGACGAAAAAATCTGGGAGCTTGAAGAAAGGTTGCGTGCAGCACAAGAAGACCAATCTCGGAGGGAGACGAACCCCGCTTATTGCCGGAGAGAAGACTCCTACGACCCCGAGGGCCGAAATGTCACGTCGGAAAATGAAGATCGAAGAATCCCAACCTCACTCCCCACGACCTCCAATCTGAATCACGAGAATAAAGCTGAAAGCGCGGCGGTCCCCGAAGCGTCTGATGGTTCGGAAACGCCTCTGGATGACATGATCATGAGGTACCCAGTCCCGGCTACTTTCCGACTACCCACAGACATCAAGCAGTATGACGGGACCACTGACCCCCAAGAGCATCTTGACGCATTCCGGACAAGGATGCTTTTGGATGGAACAGCGGATTCCATCCGGTGTAAAGCCTTTCCATTGACGCTGCAGAAATCCGCCCTCACATGGTTCACCCAGCTCCCACCAAGGTCGATCCACCAATTCTTCGACCTTAGTTCTCGTTTCTTGGCCCAGTTCACCACAAGTCGGACGAAAGTCAAATCTGTAACCAGCCTCCTCGGCTTCCGTCAACTTTCAGGAGAAACCCTGCGCGGTTACTTGGAGCGCTTCAACCAAGAAGCTATCCAGATCAGGGACCTCACACCCCAAACGGCCCTCATAACCCTGGTCGGAGGACTTAATCCCGGAGACTTTCAGCGTTCGTTAGCAAAGAAAGAGCCCAGGACCCTGGAGGAGCTGCAAACCAGAGCCGAAAAATACATCAACCTAGAAGAGGCGCTGAGGCTGACAAGCAGACGCGATCATTCAAGGGTAAGCCCGAAGAGAGATGAAAGGCCGCGCAAAGACCATAGGGCTCCGAAAGGAGGTCGCTACCTGGAATACACTCCGCTCAGGGTTTCCTTGGCCCAGATCTTTCGAGAAGTAAACGCCACGGGAAGCCTGGCGCGTCCTGCACCCCTCAAGGAAACCCATGGTACAGACAGCACCACCTACTGCGAGTATCATCGCAGTCACGGACACCGCACGGAGGACTGTCGAGATCTGAGGGACGCAATCGAAGAACTTATCAGAGCAGGGAGGCTAGCAAAATACGTGGCCACCCAAAGAAGCCCCAGAAAACGGCGGCCATCCCCGGGACTCCGAGAATCAGATCGGAAGGCCAAAGGACCAGCCAGGCGACCACATAATCCCGAGCCCCGAAGAGAATCAAGGACGGAGCCAGCAACGCGCACTATTCACACCATCGCAGGAGGTTTCGCCGGAGGTGGCCTCTCCAAGACTTCCCGCAAAAGAGCCTTAAAAGAGGTCATGAGAGTTGACGGGCCGAGCCAGACCAAGACCCCACGCTTCAAGCCAATCTCCTTCTCGGAAGAAGACCACCCCGACATAATACGGGGCCACGATGACCCAATGGTCATCTCCATCATGGCGCTCAATGCTGAAATCAGAAGGGTATTGGTTGACCAAGGTAGCTCCGCTGACATCCTTTTCCGGCAGGCATTCGACGAGTTAGGTTTAACCGACGCTGACTTGAAGGCCTATCCCGAAGACCTTGTCGGATTCGCGGGGGAAAGGGCGCGACCAGATGGTTATGTAACTCTGCATGTAACAGTTGGCAGGTCTCCGCTGGCCAAGACTGTCCCGGTAGACTTCCTGGTCCTCAGGAAACCATCAGCATACAACGTCATAATGGGTCGGCCATCAATTAACAAGCTCGGAGCCATTGTCTCCACACTTCATTTAGTGATGAAGTTCCACAACAGCACCGGACAAATTGTAACCATCATAGGCAGCCAGAAACAAACTAGAAGATGCTACAACGCGAGCCTAGACGTTGGCAGAAACACGGGAGAACATCGCAAGGTCTCTGTCATCGACCTCGATGTCCGGAACCATGGTGACGGAAGAAGACCAGAACCCGAGGGGGACCTCGTAGAGATACAAATTGGAGGAGAAGGGCAGGTCACCAAGATAAGTGGAGATCTCCCACCGGCAGTCAAGTCCGAACTAACTGCTTTCCTCCGAAAAAATTCTGATGTCTTCGCATGGACACCTCCGAGATTCCCGGTGAATCAGAACCGCTTGCCATCAACTTTCGGTATATCCTGGTTCAAGCCCGCCGCATTTAAAAGAGAAGGATGGCTCCCGATAAGGAAAATGAAGTGATCAGACAAACCGACGAGCTATTGGCTGCTAGTTTCATCCGAGAAGTACAATACCCCACCTGGCTCTCCAACGTCGTCATGGTTCCGAAAGCGAATGGGACGCTTCGGATGTGTGTCGACTACACCAACCTCAACAAAGCATGCCCCAAGGACCCATATCCGCTTCCAAGCATAGATGGACTAGTTGACTCAGCCTCCGGATTCCAACTACTGTCTTTCATGGACGCTTACTCCGGATACAATCAGATCCCCATGCACCCAGAGGATGAAGAGAAGACTGCATTCATCACGCCCAGGGCGAACTACTGCTACAAAGTGATGCCCTTCGGCCTCAAATACGCCGGCTCTACATACCAGCGCCTCATGAACAAAGTCTTCAATGACCACATCGGAAGAACCTTGGAAGTCTATATTGATGACATGCTCGTCAAAACGCTTCACACAGGGCGGCTGCTTCCAGATCTCGGGGCCATCTTCCAATGCCTCAGGAAGCACGGAATGCGCCTTAATCCGGCTAAGTGCGCTTTCGCCGTAGGCGCAGGTAAATTCCTTGGCTTCATGCTGACTCACCGAGGAATCGAAGCCAACCCCGACAAATGCCAAGCTATCATTGACATGAGAAGACCGACTAGCAAGAAAGAAGTTCAAAAGCTGACTGGCCGCCTCGCCGCCTTATCCCGTTTCCTCTCCCAATTAGCCCTCAGGTCTTTACCACTATTTGAGTTGTTGAAAAAGGATTCCGAGTTCGTTTGGACCAAGCAATGTGAAGATGCTTTTCAGCACTTCAAAGAATATCTAGCCACCCCGCCCGTCCTCTCTAAACCCGCAAACGGAGAAGAGCTTATCTTGTACCTATCCGTCGGAGACCACGCCGTGGGAGCAGCGCTACTACGGGAAGACAACGGAACCCAGACCCCTATCTATTTCACCAGCAAGGCACTACGGGACTCAGAGCTGCATTACCAGAAGTTGGAAAAAGTCGCCTTCGCACTTGTCCTAGCAGCAAGAAGGCTCCGACAGTACTTCCAAGCCCACCCCATCCGAGTGAGAACCACCGCGCCAATCCGACAAATCTTGCAAAAGCCCGACCTTGCAGGAAGAATGATCTCTTGGTCGGTGGAATTGTCCGAGTTTGACCTCCAGTACGAACCCCGAACAGCTGTCAAGGGACAAGCGCTGGCTGACTTCGTCCAGGAATGGACCACCTGCGAGGACGATACGGGCAGCGAACAATGGAAGCTCTACGTAGACGGATCGTCCAATCAAAAAGGGAGTGGAGTGGGAGTTATGTTGGAAAAGGAAGGAGGTACAATGGTGGAAATGTCCATCACCTTCGAGTTCCCTACCTCTAACAACCAAGCCGAATATGAAGCCCTCCTCGCCGGGCTATGTCTGGCCCATGAAATGAACATACAAAAGCTCCAAGTTTTCACCGACTCACAGATCGTAGCCTCTCACGTTTCGGGAGACTATGTCGCCAAAGAACCACGCCTTAAGAAGTACCTGGAGCTCGTCAAAGAACGAATCGCAGAAATTGGGACGGTCGAGGTACTGCACATTCCGCGAGAAAAAAATTCCAGGGCCGACGTCCTGTCCAAGCTGGCCAGCACAAAGCCTGGAGGAAATAACCGCAGCCTCATCATAACAAACCTCGCAGTTCCGACCATCGCGAAGGGACGGGTGCAAACAATCGACGATGGGGCAGATTGGACCTCGGACATAAAATGTTTTCTCGAACACGGAACATTGCCGGAAAATACACAGAAATCAGCCAAAATCCGGCATGAAGCTCCTTACTACACCTTGATGGACGGGGTCCTCTACAGAAGAAGCCATTCCCAACCAATGCTCAAATGTTTGGGCCCAACCCAGAGCACGTATGTTCTTCGGGAAATCCATGAGGGCATCGGAAGTCAGCATCTGGGAGGACAATCGCTCGCGCTCAAGACTCTCCGAGCAGGGTATTATTGGCCAACAATAAAGAAGGACGCCAAGGAATTCGCCAAGAAATGTGACAAGTGCCAGAAGAATGCAAAGTTCCATATTGCCCCAGCCGAAAGAATGTCTGCAATCACCGCCCCATGGCCCTTTGACCAATGGGGACTTGACATCCTCGGCCCTTTCCCGACAGCTCCCTGGCAGCTCAAATTCCTTATAGTTGGTATCGACTATTTCACGAAGTGGATAGAAGCAGAACCACTCGCTTCCATCACTTCAGCACAATGCCGAAAGTTCGTATGGAGAAACATCTTCACCCGATTTGGGGTCCCTCGGAAAGTTATTACGGACAACGGCACTCAATTTACCGACAGCAAGTTCAGACAGTTGTTAGAAAACTTCGGGGTCTCTCATCACTTCACCTCCGTTGAACACCCCCAAACAAATGGACAAGCCGAGGCAGCAAACAAGGTCATACTCCAGGGCCTAAGGAGAAGACTGGACCAAGCCAAGGGACTGTGGGCTGACGAGTTGGGGAGCATTCTATGGGCATCACGAACAACGCCACACTCTTCTACGGGGGAAACCCCATTCCGACTGTCATATGGGTCAGAAGCCGTCATCCCGGTAGAAATAGGAGAACCGACACTCCGGACCATCCTCTACTCAAAAGATGACAATCCCCAGCGGAGAAGGGAAGAACTCGACCTTCTTCCCGAAGTCCGAGAAAGCGCCCACATCCACGAGATGGAACTAAAAAGACGAATCGCCCGGAGATATGACGGGAGTGTTCGACAGCGAAGATTTGATCAGGGAGACCTAGTACTCAGGAGAGCCAATATCGGACCTCCAAAGCCGGGACAAGGGAAGCTCGCTCCAAATTGGGAAGGACCATACAAAGTAGTTCAGGTCCTCGGAAAAGGGGCATACAAGCTATGCACTTTAGAACAAAAAGCAGTCCCTCGGACATGGAATGCTATCAACCTTCGCAAATACTTTGTATAATCATGTAACCAAAATCCACGTCGAGGTACTCTTTTTCCTTACCCGGATGTTTCCCAATGGGTTTTTCCGGGAAGGTTTTAACGAGGCCCGGCCATGTGGACCGGCTGGACAAATAGCCACCGGACTCTATCAATACAAATGTTCTCAATTTTCAAAATCCCTAATATTTCATTATTTGCAACGGGCTCCTCGCCCGATAACCGAGGAAAGCCGCACCCGAGCTCCCTCCGGTTTTAAAATGCTTTATAAGCTTCATAGGCCTACGCGTAGCGCGGCCATTGCCCCTACAATAACATCCTGCATAACCACGGACTCTTACTCAAACGTCTCGCATACGTTCCCATTATCCAACCCGTTTCGGGGGCAACAACACATGGCGGAATGAAAAGAAACACGAGTTCATGGTTAGTTTATCCGAATTCGTAATCTTAAAATCTACCCGAACTTGAAAACTGACTCTCACACGAAAAACAACCAAAGAAGCAAGAAAGCAAAATTTCACCAAAGCAAAATGAAATACACCATTAAAGAAAAGTACAAGAGGGGCCCCGAGGGGACTTACAAAAAGGTAAGAGAAAAATACTAAAAAGACTAATCCGAATCCTCCTCGGGGATATCTTCTATGCGCCCATCAACCACATGGCGGAAGATTCCGACCTGGGAAAGGTCAACGTCTGGTCCGATCAACACCCGGACTTGGGCCAGCACGTTCGAGAAAATATCGGAAGAGCTAGCAGTCCAGGCCTTAACCACAGTAGCCCGGTCGGTCTCAGACTCCTTTAACATCTTCTCGAACTTAGCCTTACCAGCAGCCAAGGTAGTCTTCTCCTCTTCCAGGGCCTTCACCTTCCCTTCCAGCTCCTGCACCTTCCCTTTAAGAACAGAAACCTCGTTCCCGAGCTCCTTCTCCTTGGTCCTCAAGGTCTCCTCCAAACCTTTCTTCTCGGACTCCAGGGCGTCGACCTGGCTTCGAAGGGCCGGAGCTTCTGCTATATTTTCCTGATAGCAATGGAGGAAGTCGGCAGCCTTCACCAAGTCTTCCTCAAGGCGGGAAAGGTACTCGGAAGGATCCCTCTGACGGACATGTCGCCGGAAGGACATATTGCAGATGCCCGCCATGAACTCCTTAAATCGAAAGTTGGGAGCAAGGAGGGAAAGGGAAGGAAAACCTCCCCAGGATCTAACCTCAGCGACTTCAGCCCCCGGAACCTCTACGACATCAGGGAGAGGGTCTTGCGACACGAGTTCCGGATCTTCGGATGCCTTGCGTTTCTTCCCCTTAGCACCCGAGGAACCAGGCTCCACGAGGTTAGGCTCGGGCTCCTCCACGGCGGGCTCCGTGATAGTCGATGCCGCCTTTGTTAAGGAGCGAAGAGGCGCCAGGTTCTTTTTGGAAGACATCTCTGCAAAAGCATAGCACACATTAGTAAGAAAAACAAGAGCAATCAAAGAAACAGCAAAAAGTACGAAAGCCCTGAAAAGACCTATATAGGATTTGGCATCCTTCAGAGGAACGTCAATAATAAATCGCAAGTTCAGGAAGTTAGATTTCTGGCCCCAAGTATCAACAAAGAACTTCACGATCGAGGCTTCTACCGGGGTCAGATTCCTGGAACGATAGGTCGGGGAAGAATAGGAGCACTGCCAATACAAAGGAAACCGCGGAGCACCATCGGAAGACAGAAAGAAGGGGGAAGATCCCGGCTTGGCCCTCACTTTGAAATATTGAGTCTTAAAATTATGATAAGACTCCTCATATGTGCCAAAACACTTCCTATTAACTACTGCTCGGAGGGACACCATTGCCGGTTTCTTGTCTTTCCCTTGATAAGTCATCAACATAAAGAGAGAAAAGAATACCCGCTGAGACAGGGGGATTCCCAA
Organism: Dalbergia cultrata; assembly: GCA_031216105.1. NCBI lineage: Eukaryota > Viridiplantae > Streptophyta > Magnoliopsida > Fabales > Fabaceae > Dalbergia > Dalbergia cultrata. The sequence goes on along the minus strand of CM062346.1, from coordinate 32,871,896 downwards.
AAAATCGCAAACCAACTCGAAGCCCCGGAGCGAAGCCCACGAGTTCGGATGCAGCTGCGAAGGCGCCACGTTCATCCTATTGAAAATAGCAACCTCAAACTCCGAGAAAGGGAGAGGAACCCTCAACCGTGATAACACAGTGTCGTACATCCACAGGAAGTCCCTTTCCCCCTCTTGGGGTCTCCCACAAATCCTCTCCTCCCTCCCCGGGAGTACGATCTCGTGGCGATTGGCTAGCTCAGCGACAGGAAACATAGGAGACTCCCCGTATCGCTCCAGCATCCTCTCATTCATAACGCTCCGAACTCCTACCACCTCGAAAGAGAAGTGAGCCACGAGATCACTGTCTAAAGAGTCCGGGATCACAAACCTAGTCTCCATTAAAGATCCTACAAGGGAACCACCACGGAAAAATCCTAAGAACTTAAGCGCGAAAAATTCAAAATAAAGAGGGAAGAACAAAATTCAGGGTGGTTCCCTACTATAGGGATATGGGGCGGCGCCGCCCCTAGGGCAGCATGAAGGGCGCCTAAAAACGCCCCTCACCACTCCTGCAAGCATGGCCAAAAGAAAATCATGGCACGAAAAAGGGAGAGAGCATAAGGCTTACCTGTTGAAGAAACAAAGGAAGCGGCGGCAGAACAGGAGAAAGCGCAGGCGCAAAACTCTCGCAGCAGCGAAGGAAGAGCAGGAAGCAGAGTCGGTGAGGGAAAAGTGTCAGAAGAAAGACGAAGAAGTGGGGAGAAGGCTCCAGAAAAAGCCTTTTAAAGCCTAGAGTAACCGACAGGACCCACGTTGCCTCGGTAACCGTCTAAAAGGCTACGTGGCGCGCCCCAAGCCACGGGATGCCAAGCGACCCGACGCTTGGATGCCCAAACTAAAAAGAGAAAAGAGAATAAAAGTGCTAAGGTCCCTTCACATCGGAACAATCTCGGAGGAGCTTAAGAAGACGGAAACCCTAGGCGGTAAAACGACATCGCCCCATGGTGAGGGCACCATCAAGAAACCCCGGGATAAGGAGAAAAAGCCGAGAGCAAGGTCGGTCGGAACTCGGACGATGACATCAACGCCATCCCCCAAGTTGGGGGCAACTGTTACCGACATGGTCCTAATCAAGCGGGGCCAAGATCGGAATTATGACGGAATGAGATAGAATCAGCGGACGCCGGGAACTCCGGAGCCCATCAAGCAGGGAGTACAGATCGCCAAGCGGAATGAAGTACAGACAGGTCGGACCCCTCTACACCTCGGATACATAACGAGGGAAACCTAGACTACATTCGTCCGTGTCAGGGGTTCCGAGTTTCGATGGGAAGCCTCCGAACTCCTAACGTCTGTACCGTACGGCTGCTTGGACGACTGGCCTTCCGCCGTACAGTACAGCTCATCAAGACGATTGGAATGCCCTCCGTACGGTACACCTCAGCCCTAAAAACGGGTATAAGAACATGCAAGAGGGACGAAACCAGGTATGTGATTCTTCCACCTTCTACAGTATCCCGCACATCCTGACTTGGGCGTTGGAGTGCTTTTTGCAGGCACCCCACCGCCGGATCCTGAAGCCAGTCACCGTGAATAGCCCCGAAACCTGGAGTTATCTCATCCGAGGTAACAGTTAGCATTACTAAACCTTGCTGGACAGAATCCAAAAAACTCAAACATTAAGGGATCTAAAACTCTCAAATTAATTCTTTTCTAGTTGCTAACTTCTCTTATCTTTCACATATGAGTTTTAACATTAATTATACTCAAACATAAGCATATTATCATCATTAACACAGCACATACAGTGGCTAAACATAGCAAGGCAAAACCGAAACCAACATCTCCATACAAAGGCATCGAACACAATTTTTAAAGCACATAAAATACTAGTTTCTCTTGGAACCTTTTTCAAACTTTCAAAACTCATTTATAAACATTTTTAACATCTAAAATCATCCAAATACTTGAGAGGGCAGTAGCTAAATAAATTTTGTCTCAAGAGGTCCTAAATTTATAAAACTTAGTTCTATATATTCCTTTAACTCATAAGAGCTTAGAAAAATTATAAAACATAGTTTTCAATACTTGTAAACAATAAACCTCATTGAGGCCGAAAACATGAAGACCAAAAACATAGATTTTCAAGCCTTTGCTTGAGACAACAATGGGCAAGCCTTTGAGCTCTAGGTTCATTTAAGTGATGACATAAAGATAAATATGCTTATGCACTTGTTTTAGCTTTCATTATAAAGTAAAGTGAGAGCATAAAATAAATATGAGATGCAACATATTATTATCTTTGATATTTAGGTGAGAACTTGAAATATAAACATGATAATGCAATTTCATTCATTATCTTGATACTTAGTGATAGCAAGGAAAATAAATATGATGTGCAAAGCATAAAAGTAAACATGGATACAAGGTTCATTTTATGATAGTCTAGAGCTCTTACAAGACTTTAACAAATAGCAACCCAACACTCATCTCATCACAAAGAGAGCTTTAGAGTTCTTGAATCAAGTTCTCAAAGGAATTATGAGGTTCTTGAACATCATCATCAAGCTCAAAGTAAATAATCTTTCAAAACAAAATAAAACCTCAAAGATCAAGGAACCAAAATCGAAATATTGTAGAAAAGGAAACAAGAGAACCGAAACCAAAAATAGCACGGGAAGTAAAGGTGTTCTTGAGTAAAAATCATCTTGAGTTGGTAAATAAAGTTGAACTCAAAGAAAGCAAAAACTCAAGCTTTAGAGGTTCCTTTGAGATGAACACAAAGTCATCATCTAGGAGCTCTCATCATTGAGTTATCATGTAGCCCAAAGGACCAAGAGGCCGAAAATACAAGAAGAAGAAACAAAGAAAGTTTCAAAAAGAAAATCCAAGGGAAAGCTAGAAAAGCTCATTTTCATGAAAAACAAAGTTTAGAAAACACTCCTACCTAGAGTGGAGACAAAAAGCTTGAACTTTTGGAAAGGAAAACAAGATGATGAGCTCCTCCTTGGGGCTAGATGGTTTCGGCCAAGGAAGAACAAGAAGGTTGGAGTTGTGTTTCAAGTGAGGTTGTGTTTGAGGTGAGGTGTTTGAGAGGTTTGATGGTGGTTCAAAGCTTTGGGGTGGTGTTTGAAGGTTAAGAGATTATGATGAGATGAAGAGAGGATGAAGATGAAGATGAAGAACAAGAGAGAACTCTCTTGGAACTTAGAGAGAAAAAGAGAGAATACAAAGAAAGCTTAGAAAACTAAAAGTGTGCAAATGAACTAAAGCGTTTGCATGTGTTTCTAGACAAGGTATTTATAGAAAATGAAAACAAATGAGAGCTCAAAGAGGAGGATGGGAAGTCGTACCAAAACGAGAGGGAAAGGAAGGAAAATATCTCTTACAAGGTGTCATACAAACATGGTTTGAGGTATGGAGTTTATGATACAAAGTATGGCTTGATGTGAGTGAATTTCCTATCAATTTTTGAATGAAATTAGGCTTCTAGAAGCTTGACATGGCTGGAACTTTTTCAGCCACAAATAAATTAGGAAAATGGGTAATTTTAATTAGTTATTCATTTGGAAAATCAAACTTGATTGAAAATATGACAAGGTATGGTGTATATGACTTGAGGTATGGCCTTGGAGTGTTGAAAATTTGAACATGTGATGCATATGGAGGGGGAGGAGTACACGGCCAGACCTAGACAGCATGGGGGAGGATGAATTGTTTCATGTAATTTTGTGTTAATGATAGGTTTAGATGTGTATTAGCTTAGGTACAAGGTTAGGAATAATTAAGCTTAAGTTTAGGTGACTAAGAATAAGGTTTAGGGATTTTATGACAAGATTAGGAGTGCTCATACATCATTAGAGAGTCAAAAACTCATTTGTGAATAAACAATGTGTAACACAATTCCATGATTCAAGGAATTGGAGAGAGAAAATACTATTCAAGATTCCATGACTAGGAATCTTGAATTTAAAATGGGATTTCAAGTTGTAATTAAGCACTTTTAGGTTCTAATCAACTTTAATAAATTATTTTGACTCAAGATTAATTATGAAAATTAATTAACCTTTGATTAGAGCCTAATATTGCTTAGGTTTGCTTAATCACACGATAAAGCGTAAAAACACGAAACTAGGGGCAAAATCGTAATTTTGTACTAATTTCGCCCGGGACCTCTGGGACCAAAACTAAAGTCACAGTCCACATAAAAATGCCTTTTAAAACCATCTGGAGAAGTTTCAGGTTCATCCGGCATTTGCAAACGGGTAAAACACGGCAGGGGCGTTTTGGTCATTTTGACCCGAAAACTCGAAAAACGAGATTTTCGATCCCGAAAAGATACACAAGTAATCTAATCCCCTTCCAAAATTGAGTTTGCCCTTTGAGTACTGTCAGACTGGCTTTCCTCGAATTCCGGCTGAAAATGACCTCAAGGGCATTTTGGTCATTTTTACTCTAACCGAAAATCGGGGCGTCACAGTAATCGGGATTATTTTTATGATTTCGCTTATCAAGAGGATAAGTAAGAACTAGTGATGACTAGTTAAGGTATGAGCTCATAACCTAGATGATGTTTAGGGTGGCCCATGATGCTTAAGTATGAAGTTCTTAAGTCACAAGTTGAGAAAAGAGAAAAGTTTCACTTGAGAGTTTATATTGCCACTTTATGCCACTATATGTTCCTTGATGTTATGATTGATTGTTCTATTGCATAATGCATTCTCATGCATTCATGATTTGTTATGTTGCATTCATGCATTAAGAATCATTCTAAAAGAAACGAACCTTGGATCATTATATCGATAAACTTAATAATGAACCTTATATGCATGCTCACCCCTTTATAATAAACCCAAGGTTCTTGAGGATGTTGATGATGTAACCCTAGATAGGAGATACCCTACTGAGATTCTTTAGCAAGATTCTCACTCCTTTTCTTTGTCTCTTTCTCTCCCGTCACATCTTCAGATCATGGCGACGTTTGTGGTGTTCATCAACACTCCCATATGGGAGGTGCACTTTGATCCCGAGCATGGATCATACACTAACACCCAAGAAAAATTATATAACAATTATTTGAATTTTTGTTGTCATAATTTCAAAAATCTGACAGACATAGAAATAATGAGGACGATCCAACGAATCTGTAAAAAAAAATGAATAGTAACTTACAGGCCCTAGAGGTTTACCGGGACAGCCGAACCCTAGAATTAGGGCTCGGAGATGCCCGAAAGTGAGAAATTATAGAATTAACATTAAAAATGGTTAGGGATAAAGAATTTACACCTAGAATAAATTTTCGGGCAATAGTTGTTTTCCTGGGTGCACTGTTTTACTCATTCGGTAAGATTTCGGTGTGCAATTTTTATACCAAAAGAAAGTTTAATCTTTAAGACTTGGATAATGTATATCCACTTTGACTAAATGAAAGGCTAAGATTTAATCTTGTAAAGCAAGATTAAATGCTAGCCATTCATCATATTTTCTTTTTGAGGAATTAGACTTTATATTATATCACAATTACACAACCTAATTTAATATCATTAAAAGGCCACAAATCTTCTCCACCAAGAATGCATTTCTTGGCCAGCAAAGGGGATAAACCAGAAACCTCTATTTTCATTTCCTTGAGAGCTCAAGCTTGCTTTCAAAGCCCATAAACACTAGCCTAGAGTTGTTGAAACTTCAAAGTTCCTTCACAAAACTTGTTCTACACCTCAAATCCTACAAATCTAACCGATTGAAATCTCAAATCCTCACCTTGAAACCTCACTTGCTCACTGCCTAAGGAAGGTTTGCGGCTGGAATTGGTGCCTTGAAGTGAAGAGAGATCACCTAGAACATTCTTTGGAGTATAAAGCTCAAAAGCTTTCAAAGTAGGGTTTTCTTTAGCCTTTTTCTTTCAAATTTTACTCTGCAGATTATTAATTGATTGAGTCTGAAGTTTTTAGTTATATTGCTTGATAATATGTTTATGTTGATGTGTTGATTTTGTTGATGTGTTTGGATATTGTGAAAAATGATTTTTGTCAAAAGAGAATTTGACACATGCTACTGGATTTTCGGATTTTGACAGGATAGGAATTGATCACAAATTTTTTGATTCAATTCTAGTCATTTTTCTGAGCTATAAAAATTATATGTTCAAGCTAATATCGAAAGGAAACTCTGAGAATTTTTGTGGTGCATAATAAAGACTTTTGCTACCTAAGAAAAATCAAGGACCGAAGTTGTAACTATGCGGCATGAAATCTTGGTACTGAAGCTGTAAATTTGTATAATTTTGTGACCATAGTAAATGAAGGAATTATCCTTTGACATTTTTACAAGGAGTTAATAACATATTGAAGTGTAACAATGATTTTTATTTTGAGTTGATTCCATCATTTGTTAAATTTAAAAATTATGGGAACCCTGTTTTGAGCTGTGAAAAAGTGGTCCCTGACCACTAAACTTGTATAGTTTAGTTAACATGGTTAGAGAGCTCCAATTGGTATGAAAATTTTATAAGCCCTTGTAGACACATTGAAGTGTCATAGGGAATTTTTGTGGCTCTTAAATTGGTTATTTGTTAGAGAAATTAAATGTTGTCATTGGAATGATAAATCTGCCAAGGTGCTGAAAAGATAAAAATGTCTTAAACTAATGATAAAATGACACTTAGTCCAAGTATATGTTATATGAATGCATGCTAGCTACTTTAAAGAATTTTTTATGAGGCATGATTGGAATCATATTGGGAATAATGCCTATATGAGTCCTATGCATGCATTCATAGGTAGTAAAGTGAATGATGCATTTAATTAAGTTGTATAGCCATAAGTAAAGACATATGATCCTTTCGACTTTGTCGAGAGCAAATAGAGTGACATATGATCCTTTCGACTTTATCGAGAGCAAATAGAGTGACATATGATCCTTTCGACTTGTCGAGGGTAAAATAAATGATTCTTTCAACTTTATCGAGGCAAATAGGTGAGATATGATCCTTTTGACTGTGTCAAGGGCAAATAGAGTGAGATATGATCCTTTTGACTTGTTAAGGGCAAATAAAGAGATATGAGGTTCTCTTCGATTTATTAAGGGCAATTACAAATAAGCTCACTACATGTAGCATATGCATGATCATGTTATATTTAAAAGTTTGACTAGAATGATTTACTATGTGTTTGAGCTTTATTATATATATACTTTAAGTGATTGATCATTAAAAGCTACCCACTTCGAAAGTATGATTTGGAACTCTAAAATTGAACCATTGTTATGAAATGCATGATCACTCTTTCTTAATAAACCGAAGTGGTTGGGACGATGACGATGACATTGTTATTGTGTAATTAGGGAGTTGCCCTACTAAGAATTTTATAATTCTCACCCTTACCTGTTTGTGTTCCTGTGTCATCTCCAGGTGGATCTAGCAGATTATGGGGCTATTACTTGAAGAACTTGGAAATGCAGTAGTTTAGTAGTTGATACTGATATCATGATGTATATAGTTGTAGGAATATGTGTATGTAAATGTAATAGTGGTTGTATAGGCTCATAGTCGAGCTTCACTTGCGACTATACTTTTAAAGATAATCGGACGTATTGTAAAGCTCTTAGAAGAGCTTCTTTGTATATTCAACTTTGTATTTAAATAGCTACTTTGTGTATTTGATATATATTTTGATAGAACTGTGCATTAGTTACTATACGATTTAGCCGACCCTTGTTCTAGATATTTAAAAGAGGCCCACTAAATTTTAAGTAACAACTCTTGAGTATAATGTCATGACTTAAGGATGATGTTGTACTTGGGAGGGAGTTACATTAATTTATTCTAGGTGTAGATTCTTTATCCCCAACCATTTTTAATGTTAATTCTATAATTTCTCACTTTCGGGCATCTTTGAGCCCTAATTCTAGGGTTTCTTTGTCTGAGCAAGCTTCTTTAGATGGGCAAGTTACTATTTATATTTCTTTTTAAAGATCCGTTGGATCGTCCTCATTATTTCTATGATTGTATGATTTTTGAAATTGTGACTACAAAAACTCAAATTAATTTTTATATAATTTTTCTCAGGTGTTACACATACCATTTTAAAGGACGATGCGCGATATGAGTCTTCATGTATGTAGGACGTCCCTTGACACACCTTGTACATAATTGCCGCTTCTCCCTGACATCTCCTTATGGTGACGATGTGGTCTTCGAGCGCACACGAACCCACAACGAATGGGTTATGCGTACTTACACTGCTGGATCCCTCGTCTGCGACCACCGGGATTACGTGCCTCACTCTCAGCATTCGGAGGACGACCCCTCAGAGGATCCGCCGACCCATATATATAGCGAGAGTTCTGCCCCCACTCCTCGGTTCGTGCAAGAGGGGAGTGAGACGACGGTGACGCAGCCAAAGTTAGTGAGGAGAGCCGAGATGCGCCCTCGTCGTGGAGCGCACGTGCAGCCATCACGCATCCGATCCCCACTCAACTGGCCTACATCGAGGAGCTCAAGTAGTTCCTTAGTTACATACCCCTATCGTCCGAGGATCGCCATCATCGATAATAGAGCGTCTTAAGGAGAGCTAGTGCATACACACCACACATAGTAAGGATAAACCTTTTTTTGTTATGAGGTTATCCACCTTAGGTGCACTAGGGTAGGAGTGTTTCTATTCACGATTTCCTTGTATTTTTGTTTCTGCTGTATTTCCTTTTCTGTTGTATTAGCATCATCTTGTATCAAATTAAGTCCCACCTTTAGGTAGGCATATTATGAATATTAATGAAGGATTTCTTTTGATGTGTTATTGATTGTTTCATGTTCTATTATGCCTTGTTATCTTGTGTTTTATTTTTCCGTCTTACGATATACACGGCTCTCACTTTGCTTTTATAAAAAAAAAATTATCCATATTTTCTACTGAGTAATTTAAAGATAGATTTCAAAGAATGAGACTAAGAGGTAATAACCTAATGATTAACCTAAATATGTTCTAGGAATATTGGGTTAAAATTAGGATGTTACAGATAATGCCGCCACTTCTGAACGACCATTACTATCGCCATGAGCTCCCTCTCATAAATAGATTTCTGCTGGGCCCTCTTTGAAAGTTTCTGACTTAAATAAGTGGCTGGGCACCTTTCTTGCATCAAAACTGCCCCAAACCCCTTTCTTGAGGCATCAGTTTCAATTACAAATGTTTTCTCAAAATTAGGTATGGCCAGAACAAGGAGCATAGTCATTGCTTGCTTGAGTTGCTCAAACGCCTCCTAAGCCTTTGAACTCCACTTGAATCCATCTTTCTTCAGAAGTTGAGTAAGTGGCCAAGCTAATTTCCCATACCCCTTGACAAATCTTCTGTAATAGCCAGTAATCCCCAAAAAACCTCTCAGCCCTTTTAAGTCCACTGGTACAAGCCATGTCATCATTGCTTCTATTTTTTTCGGATCTACGGCAACCTCATTCCTTGAAATAATATGCACCAAATACTCAATTTCCATACGCGCAAAACAACACTTCTTCTTATTTATGAAGAGGGAATGTTGTCTCATCAAGTCCAACACTTGTTGCAAATGTTCCAGATGCCCCGCTTCAGTTTTACTAAAAATTAGTATATCATCGAAGAAGACAAGGGCAAATTTCCTCAGAAAGGGCTTCAATATCTGATTCATGAGCGCCTAGAATGTGGAGGCTGCATTGGTCAGACTAAAGGGCATTACTAGAAACTTGTAATGCCCTTCATGCATTTGAAATGCTATCTTCTCGATATCTCTCTCCTTCATTCGTATTTGGTGGTATCCCGACTTTAAATCTAATTTAGAAAATAGTCTAGTTCCCCCAAGTTCATCCAGTAATTCATTAATTATGGGAATCGAAAACTTATCTGGGATAGTAATCTTATTCAAAGCTCTGTAATCAACACAGAACCTCTAACCTCCGTCTTTCTTGTTGACTAGAATCATCACGCTAGAATAAGGATTGTTGCTTGACCTAATGATCCTTGAAGCCGTCATCTCCCCAATAATTTTTTCTATCTCATTCTTCTATACATAAAGGTAACGGTAAAGTCTTACACGGGGAATTCCTGTTCCTTCCTTAAGATTAATTGCGTGGTCTTGATCATGTGAAGGAGGAAGCCCCTTTGGCTACTTGCAAACATCCGCATATTCATCCAATAATTGCTGAAATTTCCTCGGTAAAGGTTGTTCAAGCTGGTTCTCGTTCCCTTCTGAACAGGGGGTAATAAAATACCCATTCCCATAATCCCTCAATGCTTTTAACGTCGCTCTCAAGGATGTGTTTGCCATCTCCAAACAGGGATCTCCTTGAATACATTTCGGTACTCCTTCCTCCTCCCACTTGATCACCAGTTTCTGAAAGTTAGCCCGAATTTCTCCTAAACTTGTGATCCACCATTACCAGAAAAATGTGGCTTAGCGGCGATTATTTATCGGCGGTTTGTAAAACTGCCACTATATTTGGATTTTTTGGCAGTTCTCACCGACTACCGCAAATCATATTATTTTGTGGCAGTTTATTTTAGGAAATGTGGCGGTTGGTAATTCTCAGCGGTGTCAACTATGTAAAACTGCCGAGAATTAAGGAAAAGACCCCTTTTTGTTAGAACTTAAACCTAATATCTCAGTTCCCTTTCTCATTCTCAAATCCTCAACTTTCGCCTCCTTCCTCTTGACCATCTCCCTCTTTCTCTCTCTCTCTCTCTCTCTCTCTCTCTCTCTCTCTCTCTTTCTCTCTCTCTTCGTTGCACCTTCTAGCTCCGCCATGGATCTAGTGCGGCTTCGTCCCCCTCTGTTTAACGCACACACCATTATCTCAAAACCACGTTGGGCTTGTTGTCAAGAACTGATTGTCGCTACTCCGCCGTGAAGTTGCCAGAACTAGATCTAATAATTCCTTTTCTAGAGCCGCTTCTCCGGCACGTGAAGATGCTCTGCTCGCCCACCGTTCATTGCTGCTCAGCTATTCTTATTGGCCGCCGCAGGCTTAGGTCAGGCGCATGCAATGTTCAGCTATTCTCTTGGTCTTTAGAAATTTCAGAACATAATTGAAATTTTTTGCTCTGATCCTTGTTGAAATGTTGGAAATTATTTGATTCCATTTTTTTTTTGTGTTGGTTTTCTTATTGCTGTATAATTTTTTTGGTGTTGGTTTATTGTTACTGTGCAATTTTATCTGTGCTGGTTTTATTGTTGCTATATAGGTTCATTGTTGCTGCCTGGTTTATGCTTCTTCCAAATACAGTAGCAAGCATACAAATCAGGAAAGAGAACAAAAAAAAAAAAAAAACAAAACTGAAGCAATAATCAGTTACTGTCTAGTTTCTTTGGAGGTTGTTTTTTTATTCTTGAGTTCTTGCACGAATTATCTCTTACTTCTTTGTGAAACCTTGTGTGTTTTTCTGTTTTAATTTTGTTTGAAGATTGGCTACAAGAATTCAGTGGGTGATGGAATTGATAAGAACATGGCATGATCACACCCTACCTTTGAATAATTGAATGTGTTCAATTGGGTTCTCTGATTTTAGTTCATTTGATTTTAAGTGCTTGGTTTTTAATTGAAAGATCCATTGTGATTTTGTTGCTTCCCTTTGCCATGAGATGGATTACTTATTCTGTGATGGTTAGAGTTTTCTTGGAACTAGCTTTATGTTAGATATATGTTTGAATTGTGGTTTGATGGTGCCACAGTGATACCCTGCCTCTGTTGTGAGCTGAGGCTATGAGCTTGATCATTCAAGGCTTCAAGACACTTGGTTGTGTGTGACTCAAGTGGTAAGGGAAGGATGGGGTTTTGAATGTGATGGGTTCGGAAATGCTATCATTTCTTTGTTTGAAAGGTTGTAATTTCATGTTATTGGGTCTTTTCATGTTCATCAGTTTGATTGGTCACTATGTTTTTGAATTATTGAAATTGTCACTAGTTGTTGAATTATTGAAATGGATAGGGTTTAAAGAATTAACTGAAGCAATTAAAGAATCCAATAGAAGAAAAGAGGAGTGTAGAAAGACTAAACCAAAGATAAAGAATAATGCATAATTTCTGGTGCTTTCCAATCATTAAGCAAGAAAAACATAAGCACAAGCCATAGGGGGGCTAGTAATCTCACTAGATCTGCTGAGATCTTCACATAGGATATGTTTGGGAATTATGCCTTATATAAGGTTTGTGCATATGAATTAAATAATGTGTGTTAATCCTATATGGGATCACAATCCAAACCATAGTATTACTATGAAAGGGATCTGGAAACAGCACAATAATTGTCCTATGATTGGTCTTTATTTACTACTGTTAATGTATATGGCTATTACTTGAAATGTATTTTATTTTTACATATTTGCTTTCAGTCCACTTTAATTCATTGCTCATTGTTTGTAATAAGGATAAAATGCGTTGTAGATAAGACTTAAGAAATAAATTTCTTGACAGATATATTTACTATTACAATATGATACTTAGTTTTTATTTTTCATTTCTTAATTTTTTAACTACATGCTTTTTGTGATTATCTTTCTATGTTATAACTTTTCATTTTGTCTTAATGTCGTTCTCCAAAAGATATAGGAAAGTCAAACTAATAAATTGATAACAATAATTTGTGAATAGTATATATGTTTCTAACTTTTTGGCTCTCATCAGGGAATAGTAAGAGGAAAGCTGGATTAGTTGCGACAATGCTTTCAAGTTGTCCCAGATCATCATCATCTATTGATTTTAAAATATTGTTTTTTTATTCTTTTATTAGGAAGTTAGTTAATCTTTGACAGTGATTTCAGGTTCAATTTACAGCAAGGAGGGACTTGAGGCCTGGTCAACTGGGTAGTATGATTCAGACACTCTCACAACTTTGTATTTTATACGTAACTTTGATTTTCAGAATTTTTTTTCTCTTTTTGTAATTTTGTTAATCTTGTTTCTTTGGTTCTTAAGTTGTCTACATTTTTTTTATTTTTTTATTTTTTAATGTCCAATGCTAATTAAGGTGTTTACTTTCAAAATATTGTTAAATTTTTATTCATGACTATGAAACATAGGTTGTCTACATTAGAGAATTTGCTCGTTTCAATTTAAGAGAAAATAAATTGGCTGATGCTATGAGTGAAATTGACAAGAAGCATAAGAAGGATGTGGAAGAGAAGGTAGAAGAAGTGAAGAAGTCCTTTCTCAAGGTCGGTTGAATTTATTTTTATTCCTTCTTTTTTCACTTTTTTTTCCTTCTTATATACGGATGAGAAAACATCTCATTAAATGTTTTGCATGTAATTTTGATCACATGTACAATTTTGCCCATACATGGCTCTCTATGCTAGAATTAATGTTTCTACCTTGGCTTTTGTTCCTTTTGAATGAATACAAATGGTTTTGTATAAAGAGTTTGTACTGAGTATGTCAACTTTTTCTTTTCATTTATGTTCTGGATTTTGAGCGGAATTATGTTGCACAAACAACTCCACCTGTTCTATAGTAATCAAAAAAACATTTTTGAAGGCTTTTGGCTATATAATATAGTTATTGTATGCGGCCTTCAACTTCAAGGTATCCTTTGTGAGGGTTTAGAGTTTTATAGGATAGGATAAAATTAGTGCAGTTGCTGATTTTGATGAGGTCATTTTCACAATTGTGTCATTTTCACAATTGTTAATTTTATTTGTACTATATGCAAAGGAGATATTTCTTATCTTTGATTGACTTGTAATGTTATTGAAGAATGATATATGTATTATGCAATAAATCTAACCAACATTTTTAATTGTATGCCTTTTCAGGACAAACTAGAAGCAGAGCTTGATGAGCTCGAGGGTGTTGAGTTAGAAGAGTAGCTTCTTCAGCCTGCAATTACAGCTTATATTTTAGTCTATTTTAGCTTTCACTCGAGAAACTATTTTTGGTTGTTATGCTTTTCAGTTTTCTCTTATCTTGTGTATTATTTGTTTAATTATTGTTCAACATTATGTTATGACATTTAATACACACTTTCTTTCTTTAAAAGTTTAAGAATTTTCTATGCAACATTCCTTTTTGTTCATGATTGTTGATTATTAATGTTGTATAGGATAACAACTAGTGTTTTTGACTTGTATTCTTCAAAATAAACGGTTGAAAAGTGGGAAAAAAAATGGAAAAAAAAATTAATAGATTTTTTGCGATGATTCCAAACTACCAGTAAAAAAGGATGAAAAATTGGGCATAAGCATTTTGCGGCGGTTCAAAACCGCCGCTAAATAGAGAAAACTGCTGCAAAAAATTCATGACCCCAACCGTTACAAGGATTTTTCGGTGGTTTTAAACCGCCACTACATTTTCGAAACCGCCACCAAATAAACCGCTGGAAAACCTACTTCGGCGGCGATCGTTCTAGCAGTTATGTCAAACAGCCGTGAAATGGTTTAAGGATGCCGTTATCTGTGGTGGTTTGCTGAATCGCTAGTAAATGATTTTGTGGTGGTTACAAACTGCTAGAAATCCCTAAAAAAATCACCGCTAAATATCAATTTTCTAGTAGTGTACCCCATTCCCAACACCACGTCCACTCTTCCCAAGTCTAGGAAGAAAAAAGGTTGGATTATACTTACTCCTTGTACTTCTAAGGTGATCTCCTTGCAAAACCCCAAACTATGTGTTTTCTGGCCTGTACCCACCTCTACAGTGAAGGTTGGTGCATCATCAACCTCTAACTAAAGCTGCTTCACTAAAGGTTTGGAAATGAAATTGTGGGTCACCCCTGTGTCCATCAGCAAGATTATCTTGGTGCCTCCTATAGTTCCTAGAACCTTGAAGGATTTATTAACAGTGTTAAATCCTTGAAGGCTATTTAAGGTGATGTGAAAGGATTTCATGGCCAGTTCGGAACGCCCCTCCTCCCCTAACACCTCATCTTCTTCTTCTTCAAGCTCACTTATGTCAAAGTCCTCCATCAGCACAAGTTTGAAGTTCTTCAGCTTACAAGCATGATCCGACCCCAACCATTCGCTGCACTTGAAGCGCAAGCCATGCCGGTTTCTCTCTTGAAGCTCCTCCTGAGACAGCCTTCTTCCTGCTACAGTGCCCTTTTCTCCATTGGCTCCTTCTGGATACTTCACTGTCCCCTCCTTGTACTGACTCCCTTTTTGGAAATAAGGACTAGCTTTATTAATAAGTGGGCCTTTATTGTGGTCCAAAACCTTATTCGTTGGACCCTCCCCTCCTTTCCACTCTTTGTTTCTTTCCTCTAACATGAGAGCTCTGTCTTTAATTTTAGCTAGAGAGCCTAACTCCAGACTCTTCACCTCAGCCCTAAGTCCCCCTTTCAACCCATTGATAAAAATCCCCTTCATTATCTCCCTGTCCACATGCTTCATGGGCCTAGAGACTTTTTCGAATTGCTCAATATAATCCATAATTGAGCCCAATTGCTTGAGTCTCAGCAAAAGCCCATAGGGGTCCTTCACAACACCCGGCTGGAACCTTCGAAGCACACCGTCTTTGAACTGACCCCATGATGAAAACGGTGCCTGTTCCTCCCATGCCTGGAACCAATTCAGTGCTTTGTCCTCTAAAGCTAGAATCACAACCTCCATTCTCTCGTCTCTCTCAATGCCATTGATAGAAAAAATCGCTCGATTTTCACGAGCCATCCTAGTGCGTCTCTGCCGGTGAATAATAGAAACTTCATCTTCTTGTCTTGATTGCGCCGCCGGCAGTGAGGGTTGTCTCTGTACGCACTTGGTGATCGGCTTCCCCACGAAGAACCCTCCCAATGGTACGAGCGACCACCAAGGGAGTGGGGGGAGTCTCGATCATCGTGGTGCCTAGACCTTGAATCACAAAACTCGCTGCGACGGGGAGGAGGGGAGTGGTGTGACCCCCTGTCCCGTCTAAAACCCCCATTCCATCGGTCTCTCAGCTCTACTTAGTGGTGTCTCTGTGGCGGCGGTGATTGACCTCAGGAACGCGTTCTCCATGATTCCCTCATTAGACGCAACATCTCTTCAATCTCCTCTCCAACTCTTCCACACGAGTTTCCATTGGTAGCTTCAGAGATGATGAAACCCACAGCTCCTAGAAAGGAGCTCTAATGCCAAAATGTTAGAAACCACACAAGATACAGGAAGAAGATAAAGGATTAAGGAAATAAGAGTAAGACATAATGCAAAAAGATGAGAATGTATATTAGAGCACTAAGCAGCTCCTACTCTCCAAATGTCCAATATAGCCAAAGCCTAAACTCTTACCTCTCACAAACCAACAAATATACCCTTTTCTCTTAGCAGAATCATAACAAACATTCCTATACCTCACCCCTCAGCATAACACCCATGCACACCTGTGTAGTTAGTTAGGAGTAAGCCCAATCGGCTCACACCTTTCCAGCCCCAACATACTATTTCCTAAGTCGCCCCTAAATTTCTTTCTTTTATACAATTTTAACCCCTTAGGAATTCTATCTCTAACACTTTACATTTATCTTATGTTTGGTTGTTTCTGTTACTAAACCTTTGGTCCGATAAATTCTATGGCTTTTTAACTTTGAATTTCATGTGTTCATATATTCTAAAGTAATTATATTTATGTTTCGTTATGATAATTCATAATTCATTGTCTCTAGGAATATGATGAATATATTGAGTACTTAGAATAGAAAATGTGATCTTTGATTTTTGGTTTGAGGTGTACACTTATAATTTCTTTGCAGCTTTTACTGTCTTGTGCTTTATGTGATTGTTGTTTTGCTGGTTCATTTTTATTTCTATTGTAGCATCATTATGTTTATTTGTTTGTGTTTGACTTGGTAGCTAATCGGCATGTCTTTATTGTGCATATGTTACTTATTTGATGCTTTATGAGTTTTGCTACAAGTGAGTTTTATTGCAAGTGTGCTTGTATCATAGGGTGATGATGTATTTATATGACATGTATTACACAAAGGTGTATTTTGTAGCTACTTGGACTTTTTTTTATATATAATTAAAGAAGCAATACTTCAGCTTTATTTTCCCTATAACATTGTTTATATATTTATTTTTTCTTCATAATTACTTAAAGATCAATGTCATTTATCACAGGTAGAATAATGAGGCTTCATCCAATTGAGTAAAACCGTTTGATAATTGCAACATTTTCATCCCTTTGAATAGTAAAATCCAATTAGTACAAGTTTCCAAATCCTTTTTTGACATACCTACCAGCAAATGCTTTGTAAATGCTCATGCTACGTAATTTGTAAGGGATGATATTACCTATTTCCTATTGATGGTGTGATGAGGTCACTAGAAGAAATTAGCTCAAAGGCAACATTTTTCTAAACATGAAAAAAATGTTGCCTTTTCTCAAAGGCAACACTTTCCAAGCAAAGGCAACGTTTTTTGGGGGGGTTGCTTATATTAGCATTATGTTTTTTCTAAGGCAATGGTTGAAAGAGAAAAGGCTGCGGTCTCTTAAAAAAAGCGTTGCCTTTTCATCAGTTAAAGGCAACAGTCTTACCTCATTACTTTTTCTGATTGTTTAGGCAACGCTTTATAACATTGCCTTTTGTCCAGTTAAGGGCAATGGTTTTACCTTGTTACTTTTTCTGACTGTTTAAGCAACACTTATAAAGCGTTGCCTTTTCTTTGGTTACAGACAACTTGAAAAGGCATTGTCTTTTTTAATATTTTAGGCAACTAGTTAAAAACGTTGCCTCTTCTTATTTCTGATTGTACATTTCCAAAAACGTTTTATTTTGTCTCAAGTTTAATATTCTTAAAACCAACCATTTTTCAATAACATTAAACTATATATATAACATTTTCGATTTAATTAGAAATCACATTAATTTTGAACAAAAAAATAATTAATCGATTGGAATTCATAAATAAAATAAACCATTATTAAATAATTAACTAAGTAAAGAACTAAGTAAACTAGGTTATCTTAAGAATATATAGTAGTTCATAATATTAGTTAATACACATAGGTCTAAATAAAATTTAACAAGTTTGAAATACACAGGTCCAAATAGAAATAAACAAGTCTAAGTTTAAATCAAAATATAGGCAAAGTGATTACATGTAGTTCACAAAATTTTAAAGACATCAGTTATATGAACTTGACACAAGACAAAATGTCTATAATATAGCCACTACAAGAAATTTGGCCTAAAACAATAATTATTTTTGAAAACATTTGAAAAGTGTTACTTTTTATACATATAGACAACACTTTTTTTAAATGTGTTGCCTTTTATATCTAAAAAAAATGTTGTCTTCTCTATTCAAAAGTGTTGCCTTAAACAATTGGCCACATTTGCTATAGCAACACTATGAAAAGTGATGCATTAGCTTAAAAATGTACCCTTTTGTTAAAAAATATTGCCTTTGACAATTGGCCACATTTGATATAGCAATTCTTCAAAAAGTGATGTCTTAACTTAAAAAAGTATAACTTTTGCTATATCAAAAACAATACATTTAAAAAAAGTGTTGCCTAAGTGTGTATAAGCAACACTTTTTACGTGTATATAAAACTAAGTGTTCTTTTAGGCATAAATTTCTTGTAGTGAGCCCATCATAATCACATCCATTGCATGCTTTATGTCCTTTGTATTAGTCTTCCTCTTGGTCTACCTGAGTTGAACATGCACTAAGCTCAATCTGTAGCATAAACCCAACAATTAAAAATCAAAATATTATCAAGCTTAATTTATTGAATAACTATATTTACATAAAACTGTAATAACAAAAACTAATCAACATACACCACATATATAATTATCTCATCCTGTTTCTTCCTTGATTTACAGAAATTGATTGAAAAACTAGTAATATTCCAGCATGTTACAAGATTTGAAGCTGGATATCTAGCCTTCTCTTAGAAATTAACTATACTGGGTAGGATAGCTATCTGGTTTATTCTAGATCATCCAAAGAAATGGGCCTAATAAGATTTCTAAAGCTGCAAAAATATTAAGAGAAATCATTTCTTTTCTGGAAACTTAATTTGGTGGCTGTATAAAGAAATTTACAGTACTATTAAGCCAGCTATGTGTGAAGTGCAAGTATATAAGAGACAAGTACCTTCCACACTAAAATAATAAGAATAAATAATAAAAAGGAAAAAAGTAGTAGCTTACCAGAATTAAACAAAGTTGAGGATTTGGCTTGCAAGTCTTCATTGACCACATGAATCACTAGATGAAGATTACCACATCCAGCTGTAGCAAATCGCAAAGCAAAGGAGTAAAAATTAAAGTTGCATATCACTCACACTTACACATTCAAATTATTATAATAAAATATAATTTCCTACTCCTATTACAACAAAAATAATGGAAACCGACACCCAACAACTTAGATAGAACAACAAATCATAATGATCATGTAGATCTTGACTTTTGAAAAGCAATATATACATAATTTCCAATTTGATTCTATAATCTAGCGCTAGCAAATGCTCAACCACTTGAAATAGGAAGGAAGCAAAATAAAGGATTATAATCCATTAACAAGTTTACTAAGAGTCCACAAATACAACTGTACTGTCTAACTATCAATTAAAATAGCAACAACATCCTAGCAAAAAGCAAACTCAAGGACTAAGTTAAGCACTCATTTATATGCCCCTAACTAGACTTCAATTATCCATGTGCACCCTGAATTTCAAGCAAGAAGAAATTAACCAAAAAATTCACGTGAACTAATTTAGGTATTTTGAATTGTGAAGCTTCACTCTTATTACTCATAGAAGTCAATAATATCTATTGTCCTTAAACCAAGCTTCATTCATATTGCTGATAAAAATAATATCTGTCCTTAAACCTTGCATTGGTTTCAAAGACAAAACAATTCTCCACCTTAAATAGAGTGTCACACGAAAACATTTTCTTAAGACAGTATTGACCCACAAATACCAACCTAGTACAATGCCTATTTACTGCAAGCAGAAGTGAAATAAGATTATGTTGTTAGTAGAGTTATGGACATAGTATTAGCTAATAGACACATTGGTTACAACTGTAGTAAAGGAAGATTTGCTTTTGAGCTACTTTTGCAACAAACACAAACATAAAGTAACCATGTCGTGATAGAAGTGGACTGAACCATAATTATTCTTTCAATATCTAGGCTCCAAATGGAATACCAAGTAACCAAACCCAGTATATAAAGATCAACATAACAAAGAAACAACCAAAAAATTCTAATACTCATCAAACACATTAACATGAACATACCTTTGGCTCTTTGTGTAGTAGTGTACATGAATAAAACACTACTCATTTTCACTTTTTCCATTATTCCATTTGGTGCTAAAGTGAGATGGATATGTGTCCAGGGTTGAAAAAACCAACACTCTAAGAACAGACAACCAAAATAAGGAAAAAAGGGAAAGCAAAGAAAGACAAGTATTTATTGTTTTTCTTTAGTGCAACTTTATTCATAATACCTAGTCATGGTTTTGAATATGAGTTGATGTAAAGGAAAGCCCATTCCTATTAGGTGGAGAGGATTGCTGTGCTCACAATATGCAGCTAGTCCTTCTTAAATATTCAAATTTAGGTTGCTTTGTTGAAGGAAAACATGCGTGAAATCCTATAATCCTGGCACATTGTCATTTGTTTCTTTAAGTTTACTTTCCCATGATTCCTTTTCCATGGCATGTTGTTCTTTAAGATTGATGATTTCTTTATTCTTCTTTAAAGAACTTTTTGTAACTATTCTCCCAAAGCAGTGGACTCGACCTGGTTTTTCTTTGGCAAACACTGCTTGGAATGCATCCTCAGGAGTTTCACCAACATTTTCACGATCTTTGAGTTCCATCTATTAACAAAAAACACACTTGATGATAACACAACATTAGAAGAACAAATATTGACATAAACGTTAGATTTACTTACAACTATAACTTGTGTTTCTGAATCAAGTTCCTTCCTTTTTTGTCCCGTGTGAGTTGCAACAAACACATCAGATTGTGTTGGTTCTTCCTTGTTCTCATTATTTTTGCGCTAATAGAATGAAAATAGAAAACATAAAACATGATATAACTTTAGATAATTATGAATAGGAATGAAATTAAAGGTACAAAATTCACACAAGTTCATATGATATTACCAAGTTAACACGCACTTTTGCAAAATTAATAGGCCCCATTCATTGCCTCCATTTTTTTTTTGTGATTTTCAGAATTCGCATCACACATGCATGTACTATGCTCCAAAAAATATAGTCAGAATTAAATGTAATAAATTCAATGAGATTCTTTAAAAAAAAAAAAGAAAGACAACTGCAATAAATACTTGAATCAATGATCTACCACTCACTTTGACACTGGGAAGACTCCAATATGTAATAAATACTTGAATCTCATGTCTCTTGCATCTTTTAACTCATTTTTGAACTACTTTTTCACGTTCTTAGGGTATTGAATCTCTTTTAATGAGATTCAATCATGCTAAACCATGATATTGTGAAAAATATGTCACAAATTAAGTTTATATGTGTATGAGAATAGTCATGTTAAATACCTAAAAAACTCAAGCAAGTTATTATTCCTTTATTCAAAGTATTTTCACAAAATTTGCTTTGTTGTTATTCAAAACATATTCAATAAAGGCTTCTAAAGGGTTCTGGAGCTAATAGATTACATTTCCAATATTGTTGGCTATAACATAATTTAAGAGAGGAATAAAAAGAAAAGGAAGAAGATTAGAAACAAATGAATCATTTCGATATATGGAAAGAAAAAAGCTAATGGATTCTATAAACAAAGCAAATATAAATTAACATGAGTAACTCAACAAACAAACAAATAGGTAGTAAGTTACGGAAATATAGTGTTAATCCTATTTCTAGCAAACTCGGCAAATGTATTGTGCAATCCAATGAATTTAGCTATAATGCTCCACCTTTCAGAATAAGTTGTGTGAAGTACCCTTTTAAGATGAGAAATATTCAAGAAATAACTAAGAATAATATTTCTTTAAGCAATTATTATACCGCTACAATCTTTTTTAATAAGATTAATTTTTAAATTATATTTATGGTTAATAATTATTATTTTTCTCAAAATGTAGTTAATAGTTATTATCATTTTAAAATGCATGGCACGGGTCATGCAGATGTAGTAATTTAGATTATATATTTACATCATTTAATTTTGATTCAATATTTAATTTAAATATTTTATAATATTGCAGATCATGTATATGCCATGGAAATTGCTAAATGTATTTGGCAAGTTAAAACTTAACTCCATTGCATTACATCGATACGGTTTATGTATATAACATACTATCAACATAATTATTATTTCATTCATATGCACTTTACATATAATATAATAAATATTCATGTGCATCGCACGGGTTACTACACTAGTGATCTTATAAACTCAAGCTAAGGACCCACACAGAAAATATTATAAATAGATGGGAGTCATGTTGAATTTCACTAAACCTCTAGAGAGGTCAATGTAATTTCCACTTTTCATTATTTAGAGTTTTTCAACAGAGAATTATGTCTTAGGAGATTTATTTGAATTTAATAAGGATTAACAGTATATGGAGGGTATAGAAATTCTTAGGGCATGCTTCCTTTCTATTTATAGGTTTTTTTTTCATTTTTTATATTTTTGCATGTTTTCTGATTTTTAAGATTTTGTAAATCAAATAATAAAAATAAAAAGATTTTTTTTTCTGTTTTCACTATTTATTTCACAAAGTTCTGGAAAGTAAAAATAGAAACCAAAAGTACCTCAATTTTAAATAACAAGATCCTTCTCTTAATTTGTTGGAAATTCGTTGCGTTGATACATGCCCATCCATAAAAATCCTAAAATATTAATGTAACTAAATCTCATCAAATTTACATTATTTCTTAGGGTGCTTGTATAAAGTAAATTATTGCTGGTAACTAGTACTAATTGAGCTAACAATGGTTAGCCTACTTGATCGATCTATTATTCATGTATCATCATACATTGGGTTCAATTTTTAAATTTTCTTTATTAATAGGTGATCTATAAATACTTATTATATTAATTATGATTGAAGAGCATGGAGGCATTATAACCATCAATTGGGAAAAAAGAGCATTAAGGTGAAAGTACTACATGTAATTGCAGCCATACTGAAAAAATAGAATATGTTTGGAACATTTTAATTAAAATTAGGCAGTCATTAGTCAACCCAAATCTTATATAGCATGATACACCTATATATATATATATTAATTGGGACCGCAAGGTAACTTTTCCAATTCTGTTTATTTGAATATAAGAAAAAGAGAGTTATGCAATCTTGTCACAACAGTTAAATAAGATTTGAGTTCACGTATATTCATTTAAAAAATGCTTTATATTGATTTATTAATTTAATATTAACGGAAGAAAAATTATCTTAATTTCGGATGGAAATTTTAAAAATAAATAATTTAACAATGAATAATTATTCTAATTATTATTGATTTCAATTTAAAATCAGTATAATAAAGTTTAAAAATAAATTACCACGCTTTATATATATATATAGACAACGCAACAACCAAATGAAAATAACTGAAATAGATTAATATTTTAATTATAATATAAAACCGTGTGAAAAGTTTTGTTATAACAATCTTAATCAAAGCAAACCAATAGCCGCCACACCTCGCATAATTAGTAACTAACTAGGCTTCTCAAGCATCTAATCAGTTGTTCGTTTCCTAACAGTGTATGTGCGGAAATTTCATGTACAGTGACAAAATCTACATATGTGAGTTTTACGTATTGAAGGAATTAATCATCACTTCTTACGATGAATATCTTAATTTGTAAAAATAAAAAATCAAAGCAAATCAATTTAGCCGGTTTATGGTAGCTGCTACTAAAATTTTGGAATATCTGCGATCTACACCGCTTTTCCACAATATTCTGCTGCACAGAAGAGAAGCAACTTTGATTGCTAACTAAACTCTAAAAATATTTTGCACAACAAAAAACTATAAATATTCCAATAAATGATGCAGTACCCTTAAAATGCACAACTAAACAATCAATGAAACAGAAGAGCAGTGTGAGGGGGAATAACAATACTAGCTGACCATGCTTACATTCGAGTGCTCCAATTGAGTAGAGATAGACTTCACAAAATACTTTAACTAATCAAGAGATTTATAATAACTGTCAGTGTTTTAAATTGTGGTCATGTATGCGGATGCGGTTGGGGCTATGGATAATGTGGCTATTACAATGCGCATTATGACTGATGCGGCGTGAAACTTTTTTGTGTTTGCAAATTGAAAATGAACTTGTTGCAATTTGTTGTGGGATTAATACGATCTGTTGTGACCTGTTGAAGTGATAATGTGGTTAAATTTTGGTCATTTTTTGTGACTGCGGATCACAATTGCCATATTGTAACTGCATCACGTGATGCAATCTTCATTTTGAAATCCAATAAGAGTAATATAATATTACATTTTTCGAAGAAAATATTAAAATTTTTATAGATAATGAGAGTAGTAAGTAGATAAAATAGAATTGTGCAACTCATTTATTTATTCAATAATCAACATAAATATCACACCATTCTAACAAATAAATTCGGAAAAAAACCATTCTAACAAATAAATTCGGAAAAAAAATTCTAACTTATTAACAGTTTTCTTATAAACTATATATAGCTCCTGTTGCGGTAAAAGGAAACATGAGAGGGAAGTTATGGAACCCACGCATAGTTTCTCCTCGTGTATCGCTCTTCTCGTATTTGTTGTTTATATTATCTCTTGCAACATTGAGTCCCGAGCTGGGAGATGCCTACGTATTTGTTTCTTTTATTGTACTAATACCACAGCCGCATAAGAACTTTGATATGAAATGTGATATACTACTACAGATCTAGACCAAGTGGGGTATCTATAAAGCCAAGTTGCACCTGCAACAGTAAGTGGCCTGGCAAAAGAGTTTGTGTTAGTCCTTCTTAATTTAAGATAAAGAACCCTTGAATGTGATCGCAGTTGCAACACACTGAACATGTGATTTGACACCGAAGGAACTCACTTAAAGTGAGATGCTTTAATGCTTGTTTTGTTGCATGTTGACTATCATCAAGTTGTATATATAAAATACACGAATTACAAATTTACAAAATTGTTTTTGTATACGTAACCTAATCAATAACAAGAGTCCCTTGACCGTAAAAACATACTAATTTTAGTTTTAGGAAACCATTCGTTTTCTAATAAGTATTCACTTTTAAAATTTTATTTTATTTTAATAAATATATGTCCGGCTAAAACTCTAGACAATATTAATTTTTTTTTATTTCATACCCTTGTTTAATATGTATAGGAGAGAAAATAAGTGGATAGATTGAGTATGAGAGAAAGTGTTAAAGTAAACATACAAAGTAAGTGATAATGGCAATTTTATGAAAAGACTTAATACTCACTTTAGTCCTTGACATTTCATGCATGAATTATTTTAGTTCCTCACTTTTAGAGTGAATCAATTTGGTCCCTCACATTTACAAACATGAATCAATTTAATCCTCTGTTAACATCTATTAAATCACTGTTAGTTAAGCGGAGTGTCTAGTGGGGATAGAGCTCGTCCTGAGGGAGACAGAGCTCGACTGGCTTGTGTCAAGGCTCAAGGCGGGGGGGGGGGGTTGGGGTGGGGGTAGAGGTGAAAAAAGATATTGGTTGGGAGAAGGTGAAACTCATCTAAGAGGAAAGAGAGCTCGTTTGATATCCTTATTCTATTGACCGAGCTCTATTTCCTCTCAGACAAGCTTCATCCCCACCAAGCACTCTGCTTAACTAATGGTGATTTAATAGATGTTAGCAGAGGGGCTAAATTGATTCATATTTATAAATGTGAGCGACCAAATTGATTCATTTGAAAAGTGAGGGACCAAAATGACTTATGCATGTAATGTCCGGAACTAAAGTAAGTATTAACTCTTATGAAAAACACTGAATTTTTTCAGATATTCACAAGTTCTTTGGAATAAAAAGATCAGATGAAAATAAAATCAATTCTTTTATCACTTGAATTCTCATATTTGGAACAAACTAATAAATTATATAATTAAATTCAATTTCTTGATTTAAAATATACCTAAAATGAATTAAATTCTTTATTTTTAATACTTTATCCTTTATTAATAAAACATCATAATAGGATATAGAGGTATTTTAAACATATAAATTTTCCACCCTAATTTCAAGGGCAAAGTACAAACATATTGGTTTTGATTTATTTTTTGGCTTTTTGAAACAATTGGATTCCATTTGAATTTGAATTTTAATTCCTTGAATAAATTCAATTTCTTAAGTTTTAAAACCTGCTATCAACCTTATTCAATCATTTCTTTAATTTACTTGTGTATAAGTTAAAATAGACACTTTTTAAAAATAGAGATAGGCCAGGGCGCATAATTAGCATTAATTAGAGTTAAATGATTGTTTGGTATTTAATTATGATAATAATTATATTATTTTGAAAGAAATCAAGTTATTCTTTACACTAAAATGAATCAAGATTAAGCACGCATTAGTAATATTGAAAAGTACAAGCAATGTTATGTTATGTTTTCCATTTAGGGTATGTTTGGTTGTGGAGTAAAAGTGGGGTAAATTTTCCCTAAATGAATTTCATGTGTAAAATTTCACATAACACTAATTTAGAACATTTTTACCCTCATTTTTACTACATAACCAAACACACCTTTAAAGTAGAAAACACATGAGCTAGGCAAGAAGGCCCATTGCGGTAAGGTGGTGGAACTTTTAGCGATGGTGATGGGAGCAACAAATTTTCGAGGCTATTTGTTTACTGTTTCTAGAAATAGTTTTTGAGTTTTAAAACCTAAAACCCAAAAGAAGTTGTTTGATAACTTGTTTTGTAAAAATTAGTTTTAAAAATTGAAAAACACAATTTGGGTTTTAAAAACTGAAACACAAAAACAAATAAAACATGTTTTGTTGTTTTCTTATTTTAATATTTGGTAAAAACACGGTGGCAAACTTGTAATTAGATTGAGTTTCTGTTCTTTCCATTCCTTCAACTCTTGGTAGGATTGTTTCTTTATGGTTTTTTCTTATTTTATTGGACACTCACCAGTACACATAACTCCAAGTAAAGAGCTGCTTCCCCCAATCACCAGCAGCCAGCCCCCAGATCAGCTGGCAAGGCACACGAACTAACCCCTAAGCTCAGTGACCTAGCCATAGTGACCAGGGCCCTCTGCAAACTAAGCTCCTCTGTGAAGCTCCTTTGCGATCAAGCTTGTTGGTGACCAAGCTCGTCAGCGACCAAGCTCCCACAACAAGTTCCTCCGCCACCAAGCCCCTCTGATTTGTGACCTAGCTCCGCAACCCAGACCTTGTGGCCTAGCTCCGTGACCCAGACCGTGCTACCCAGCTCTACGACCTAGACGCTGCAACCTAGCCCCCGATCCTCCATGCTCCATGACCCATGACCCCATGACCCATATCCACCGTGCTCCACTATCCCACGACCCAAATTCACAGTGTCGTGAGTCCCTCCCTATCTCTTTCTCTTTCTCTAATTCTCTCTTGAATATATGAACATACCCAAACATGTCTCACTATTGTGGTTATTGCTACCTATTGATCTTAGATTGATGAAATGTTTGAAGTTGTATTTGACAGTATATAAAAATTTTCGTTCATGTTTTAGATTGATGAGATGTTCTTCTTCTTTTTTTTCCTGATTGCAATGGTTGGTGTGGTATTAAGGAATAACACTTGGTAACAATTGAAAGGAAGAAATAGAGAAGAAAAGAAATATTATAGAAGAATATGATTAACTTAAATGAATTGTCGAATGCTTTAGTTACAGAAAAGAGTGGGTTAACTAGCTTATATATATGAGTGATCAACTTGTAACTAAGAGCTGATAATCTAACTCAGAATATAACTACTTTCAAAACAGAAATAACATCTTACTATCTAACTGCTCATTAAGCAAATAACAAACTAATCAGTTGAGAATTAATTAGCATCTTCTTTATCTGGTAATAGCATGTGGTTTAACATAAATTGGTTAAATTATATCATACCGTTTTTACATCATGAGTATAGAAAGGGAGATAATTGTTTATCTTTATCATATTTCTAAAAGAATTTGACGGAGGAAGAGAACGAGTGTTGTTTGGAGTGGAAAATGGAGGGTATCTATATGACACTATTTTTGTTGATACTATCAGAGTTTTATGTCTATCTTTTGAGTGGCTGATGCAGGGTATTCATGTGAACTACCTTTGTTGGTATTATTAAAATTTCATATGTATCTTCCATTGTTCAATTTTACTTGGAAACAAGTGATTCAAAAGGCAGAGAGACATTATAGAGTATCAATGCATAACTTTGAATTCTGTTATGCTTATGGATTTTTTGTTAGATATTTTCCAATTGTGTGCACAAGTATTATCTCTTATAATTCTTCCCTATCTAAACCCTATACTTTTAGTATATCTCACTTTTTAGTCTCTTGTTATTATAGTCTCTTGTTCTTGGCCTTCGGCTTTTAGAGGTTTGCAGAATATTGTCAATGAGGAGATTAGAGTTAGATTTTCCAATGGGAAATCTTTTGTGTTGATTGAGTTGGGATCAGTTGAAGCCTCTGTGGATTATATCCCACAATAATCCAGGGTAGTGAAGAAACTATGAAGACACAATCAATTCAAAAGAATGTTAAGCAATTAGGTGGCACTTCAGAGAAGCTTTCACAAGGATTAGATCTTCTTGCAAAGGAAGTGGATAGTTTTTCCCAAGTAGTTTTGAGTAACTGTGATGCCTTGTTGTCTAATCTGATGCCATATAAAACTGTAAATGACCGTGTCCCTGGGCATAAGGTAGATCAACAAGTAGTCCACTAAACATGCAACAGCCTAATCCTGGTGTATACTAGTGGGTCTATGTGTAGGGGTTTTTGTGTTTCTAGGATTGATATTGAATATGATCTTGTTTGGTTTGTTATAGTCTAGGTAGCATGGGTTATAGTTTATATCAATGTTATTGAGATGCTATGTAAATGTGGGTTGTTCTGTGTAATTTAATAGTTATATATATATTGGAAGTTTTATTGTGCTTAAGGAAGTGAGTTAAGTAAACTCATGAGATATTTTCATCTTGATTTGTTAACAGTTCAATAAGTTGAGCTCATGAGTCGAGTTTGAGTTAATGATTTGAGCTCATTTATTAAATGAGGCAAATGCCACCATATAAGCCTTTTAGGCAACACCTTATTGTCACAACATGATGTGTAATTCATAACTATGTGCATAAGTGGGGAATGCAGGACATATTGTTTAGAGAATGGGAGGATAAAGATTCGTCTGATGTTGAAGCTATGAATGATAATGTAAATTTAGATGTGAATTCCAATAAGGACAACACAACAAGATTGATTAATGAAGTTATAGGCGAAATGGCAAGACATCATGACCAAATTGCGAATTGGATGTCGCCACAAGAAAATCATGCATAGCTTATAAATGGATTTATAAATGTAAATTGTTTGGTGTATTAAAACTATTTTTAAAAATAGGAAGTTGTATTAAGATTTTTTTTATTATGTATGAAAAATATTCTATCAAACATAATAATTAAAATTTTTCATTTGTAGTAATGCAATTTGCCAAATAATTTTTTATTTTATTAGTTTTAAAAGTTATTTTTCAAAAAAATTATCCAAATAGGTTTTCTGTTTTTCACTATTATAAAACTGTTTTTGAAATTGAATTGCCAAATAGGTTTTTCTATTTTTTTAAAAAAAATTGAATTTAAACTTGTTTTCTAAAATAGTTTTAAAAAATTTAAGAATAAAACACTTCCAAACAAATACTACATTTCCTTAGCAATGCCATTAGTTTCGGAAATGGATAGCCATTTGTTTATGCGTCAACTGCTAGATGAAGCATCTCACGTTGTACCTCTCGATCATATTCTCCAGTCTCCATTGGTTTATAACAACCATAAATTAAATGGTCCTGATTTTGGATGAAAGGAAATAAGCGACAACAGATACAAGGTAGGAGTTTTAGATAGATGTCTAGTTCTTGATCCAAAAAATCAAGAAAAAAAGTCTAGTTTGAAATGCAAAAGACATATTGTGCTATTCTTTTTTTTTTTTTAGATTGTAACGCACACCATGCAATGTGTGTCCTTTTCCTTTTTTTTCTTGGCATACAATTCGTGTCCATTTCATTTATAACAATTAACGGTATGTTTACAAGTTGAGATTTTGAAGGGGAGGAAAGAGTCTATTCTTACCTAGAAGTAGAGCTCCAATGTCCGTGTAAGTGGCGGGTAGGGTACCTACAAAGACACTTTGACGCTCAAATCAGTGAATGAGAGAGGCATAGAGTGGTAAAGAATAGCACGTAATTAGCTTGTGATACATGGGGGCGTTGGGCCCTTTATATAGTGTGAGGTGACCCCGTGATAATTCTATTTATGATCTCCCTTAAATATAGAAGATATTCCTGCGATTTAAAAGGAAAGACAAGATATGATAATGACAAGATATGATGAGATATAGAGAGATACTATATGGGATTTATGAGATATCCTTAACCAAATATGGGGTAAGTCTACATGGGATACTATGCCATGTGCGTAAGTTGTGGGACCCTTTAGGAAAGACTTCTAAGATTAGACCAAAATCTAGGGCCCATATTTCTAGTCCAATATATAACCCTCGAGCTTGGTCGTAGGCTGAGTAGCTGGTGCCAAGGTGTCATCACCGAGGTGTGTCAGTTTGAGGACTATGTGTTGAGCTCGAATAAGTTAACTTGTTATGTGCAGCTCAGTGCTCCTTTTCAGTGATTGTAGTGATAGTTTATAGTGGATTATATTAAGACACGTGCTATACTTTGAAGGATGATCATCTTGATATTTAAGTGACAACAATTGCTTATATGTTGATCGCTAAATTTAATTTGACCAGCCCCCAGTAGTTCCATGAGGTGGGTGGTTTGAATCACTTGGTTTTGGTGATAGGTTAGGCAATGAGTGCCGAAGGCTTTAGGTGAGATTCAATTGCCTGATTATGCAAGCATAGTTCATAGTGTCTCTTCTCAGCTATTGTGAGTGATTTAGATTAAAGTGATGAGCCCCTAGTCCTTGATTAAGTGGGGTGTCTAGTTTGCAATAGTGTTTGTATTGCTCTCTTTGCTAGAAGTGATTTCTTGGTCCATTTCAAATAGTCTTGCAGCCGCTTGAGGGTGACCTAAATAATTCAAGGTCCGAGCTTGTACTGATTGGGATGAGTTGTTGGCCTTTGAAATGGCACTAGTCATGGATGTTCATATGGTGCGTCAGGTGATGTGGCACATTTTTTCTTGTGTCATTAGGCGGTTAAGGCCCATAGTTTACTGATTATTCTAAGGTCTTGTTTTTGTAATGTGTGGATTGAGAGCAGAGGCTTATATTCCCTTCTTTTTTCATTTGTGAGTTTGAATATTTTATTAGAGCTCTCTTGCTTGATGAGATTTACTTTCTTAGAGTTTGAAATCTAGTTCCCATTATTGAGTTTGACCAGGGACGGTGACTTGTCTGGTTGGGATAATGACTTTGCTTCATGAAAGGTCAGTTAAGAACGGCAGGGTGCCTGATTGGTTTCAATACAGGGCTTATCTGGAAAGTTGAGCGCCTGGCCAGGATGTCAACTATGGACCTTTTATTCCAATTTTAGCATTTGAGCTCTTTGCTGCTAGAATCTATTAGATTTCTTCAACTTCCATGCTTGAAGGTTTGCTAGATCATTTCTATAGAGGTATATGGGATTATGCCATGAGAGGAGAGAGGTTACTTTCATGTCTACCAATCTTTTGATGATACCAAGAGTGGAGTGATCGATCCTTTTAGAGAGGAGATCTTGTTGTCGGGTTCGACAATAATGCAGTTTTCGTGTTTATGTTAAGTTAGTTGTCCACCTGGTTTTCGGGTGAATCGTCTGGTTGGCTTAAGGCTTTGTCGAGGACCATTGAGTCCTTAATTGAGTTGGTGGTTTAAGCCTTGATCCAAGATGTCTTATGTTTAATTTGCTTTGATGTTGGCCTAGAACGGGGTTGTATCTCTGTTCGGTAGCTTTGGTGAAAGCTGAAAAAGTGGGGTGCCTAGTGCGGAGCCTGCCAGGACTTGTTTAGAGACTAAATTCTGAAAAGGTAGAGGGTTTACCCAAGATGTTAACTCAGGTTTTATGAAGCTTGATGTGCCTAGTCATATGTGGACTTAGAATCCCTGTCTTGAGTTCATCTAGATGTTGCAGATCATTAATTGGCTTATTGACCTTTGGTCCAATTTGATAGATAATTAGAAATGATGCAGCATTTAGTCGATCTTCTGACTTAAGGTTTTTGCATAGCGTTTAGCTTATTGTCCTTAGGGAGTGTCGTACTTCTTCTTGCTAGTATGACGGGGCATTGAAGTCATGTGAGTTTTAACTTGGCTGTAATAAGGGTGAGCCAAGGTCCTTATGAGAAGTTGATTGTTCCGCTTTACTTTTAGAGTACCGAGGGTAGTTTGATCTTAATAATACTATGGGGACAGCTCGGATGTGGATCCAAGGACAGCCGGGTGTGAACATCTTTGTTAAGGTATGAAGATATATTGTCGTCGTATTATTCTGAAAAGTGGTAGGCAATTGGCCAAGTATATTTTGATCATGTAATTCTCTTATCAAAAAGTGCTCGGATATGCTCGGCTGGTGTTAGTGTCAAGGTCGTCATACTATAAGTTGGATTACGCGAGTCTATGGTTTAGAATGTGTTTGGATCAAGTTTGAGGACTTTTTGTTATTGGACTAAGGTGCTCTAGGATGTGTAGACATCCTGTCATCACACGAGGTGCTCGGGAGTGTAGGAACATCCCATTGTCATCTTTCAATGGAACGTGCTCAAGGGCATGACGACACCTCGTTGTCGCACAAGGTGCTAGTCTGAGGACATGCTGAGGTTTGTCGAAGATGTTCTCTAGTAGCAGTAAATGTTGGGAAAGACTCATTATATGTTTCTTTTTGAAGTTATGTTCTACTTGCTCAAAGGAGTTGTTCCTTTTTTAGTAGTTCGAATACGCTCGACTGGGACTGAGGATGTCCTACTTGTACGTTGAAAGCTGGGCGTTTATAGTGGTTCAGTCTTGATTATGTACCCGAAGATGGCTTGATGTGGATATCCTTTCACCATACGAGGTGCTCTTAGATATGAAGACATCTCATTGTTGCATTATTCTAGGAGTGCTTGGTGCTTGTCCAAGTATAATTAGATATTGTATTTCTCTTGTTGGAGAGTGCTCGGATGTGCTCGGCTGGTGCTGAGGTTATTCTGAGATTGGCTAGTGTAGCCTATTCAGGTCATCTTTCCTTTTGATGAATTCAGTTCTTTTCTATGGACTAAGGACTTTGGTCTTTGTAGTTCTTGTTCTCTTTAAGTGCTTTGGAGACTACTTAGTCAAGGCCAAGGTTGTCCTACTTGTAAGTCAAAAGTAGCACTCCTTGAGTAGGAGTGAGTGTTGGAGCAGGCCTGATACCAAGGCTTTGTTGGATAATTGACCAGAGAAGGTGGAGTGTCTAGTATAGATGTCACCAGGGCTTTTTCTGGAAGCTCAATATGTGATATGTGATTTTATATCTGAGAATATGTTATGTGCTGTCTGAGCATCTTGTGTGTTTTCTGGAAGAACAGCAGGTTTTGTAAATGGAAAATGTTGTATATGAAAAATCATTATGAGATGTGAGAGGATGTGCCCTACACATAAGAAATCTTCAAATTATAAATAAGGTGAATTTTGAGAGTAATGAAAACATATTTGGGAATGCTTGGTGGAATTAAGGCTTTGCTAAAAACTCAGCCTGAGAAGGCAAAGTGCTTAGTAGGATCAGGACTTTGGGCCTTCGAGTGATTCGGATCTGCTCAGCTGGTGGCGAGGGGGTGTCTTCGTAACTTGGCTAGTGCCAATGTTTATGCGAGTTGGCCCCTTCTAAGGTGTCTTCGTTGCACCTTCACAACTCGGCTGGTGCCGAGGTTGACACTTTGATGCACCTTCCTAACTCGGGTAGTGTTAAGATTTACTAAGTATGGTAGCTTTTGTGCACCTTCACAAGTCAGTTTGTGCCAAGGTTTATTGAGTATGGCAGCTTTGGCCCTTCACAACTTGGCTGGTGCTAACGTTGACGTGAGAAGCCATATGTAGGTGCACCTTCACAACTCGGCTGGTGCCAAGGTTTATAGTGAGTATGGCGGCTTTGGCACTTCACAACTCAGCTGGTGCCGAGGTTGATAGTGAGTATTGTGGCTTTGGCATTTCACAACTCAGCTGGTGCCAGGGTTGATGTAAGACAACCATATGTAGGTGTGCCTTCACTACTCAACTGGTGCCAATGTTTATAGTGAGTATGGCGGCTTTGGCCCTTCACAACTCGGCTAGTGCCGAGGTTGACGTGAGACAACTGTATGTAGGTTCGCCTTCACTACTCGACTGGTGCCAGTGTTTATAGTGAGTATGGCGACTTTGGCCCTTCACAACTCGGCTAGTGCCGACGTTGACGTGAGACAGCCATATGTAGGTGCGCCTTCACAACTCGGCTGGTGCCAAAGTTAACATGAGATAGCCGTATGTAGGTGGGACTTCACTACTCAGCTGGTGACAAGGTTTACAGTGAGTATGGCGGCTTTTTGTAGTAGTGAATACTGGAGCAACCATGATACCTGGCACATAAAAAACTATGCAAATGTCTAGCACATGAATGGTTAAATCATAAATAAGTTGATATCTTAGATGAAATGACTTGTCTTGCGTAAAAGGAAATCTTTATGATATGAAAGAGGGTGTGTCCTGCATAAAAATATTCAAATTATAAATAAGATGATTATGAGAGTGACAGAAACATATCTGGGCAGATGATAGCATAGGTTAGCCTAAAAAGGCAAGGTGCCTGGTGGTGATGCCAACCAGGGCTTTGTTGGAGACTTGGCCTAAGAAGGCATGATGCCTGGTCAGACCAGGGCTTTGCTGAGAATTCGGCCCGAGGAATCCGAGTGCCTGAAAAGTAAGTCAGAACAATTATATACTCATGATAAGATATCAGAGGATTATGAATTGAAGAAATACTTAAAGTTTATAGGGAATTCCCCTGTGATCTATGATTTTGGGATATGACAATTATATCAGCATAATATCCCAGCATCACATAAAAATCTCTAGATAAATTAATTCCAAGAAAGTAGTAGTATTCTCGGGAATCCAAGAGATTTGCAGATAACTTTAATTTCGAGATTAAAATAATTGAGATGTATAATAGATAGTTTATGAAAATATTAAAGATGTATCTTGTTAGATTTCATCAAGGAGACGAAGATGCAACTCAGCCAGAAGGTGGTAATATAACTCGACTGGAGGTGGAGCTTAGCCGATTGAGATGCTAGACCTTTTCTTGTTTAAAGACAATTCTTGGCATCCACAAATATTTATATCAAAGTTGTGCGTATGACGATAACTTGTGTCTAGCACTTGAAAATTTTTTCACATCATTAGTGATTGACAGTTGAGATAAGCTAAAGTCATGAGTGTAGATGGCTTAATTGCAATTGTTAGGTCAAGTTGATATGCAATTCCTATCAAGAAGGAGTTAATAGGTATAGATATGGGGCATTAATTAACTATACCAAACCTATCATGTAATGGTTGTGTAATCTCTCTGTTTATGTGATATGCCCAGCTAAGAAGCAGTAGAAGTTAACTGACATGTGTCAAGACTCAGCCAGGGTGCCATAGATGAAATGGGAGCTCGGCTGGAGGCAATAAATCTTAGCTAGCTTGTAGAAAGAGATTAATTTCTTGCTGGGGTTATTTTCCTTTTGCTCTTTCCAATATTCATGTTTTCCGGAATTAAAAAGAAGAAGAACATGATTTGTAATCAAGTATGATTGTCTGGGTTCCTATCTCAGAATCTTTGCTTTTGTAAAATCATGGTGATTTACTGTGTTTTTGCAATAAAGAAAAGAGATTGACAATTTAATTGTGTAAAAACACAATTTTCTATAACTGTATTGTAAGCAGTACATCACCTAATTTGAAAAGAATGCATGATTTTGAATTTCAGGTATAATTGCCTAAGTTAATATGCAAAATATGACTATGTGTCTAGCCCTTGTAAAAGGAAAAAAATGGATAGATATAGCCTGGAAATTTTCTTTGATAATAGGCGAGAGAATCTGAAGCTTGGCCTTGAGATGATGAGGTTAACCAAAGATGGCAATGAAAATTGGCCGAGAGGATGGTGGAGCTTATCCAGAGGAGGTGTCAGAGCTTGTCCTGTCAAAGACAATTCTTGGCATCTACAAATATTTATATTACTATTAGTTGATCACGAAAACAAGATAATAATTCTTGGTATAAGTGTAGCATTTGGAAAATTCTTCACTCGTTATTAATGGAGGTTTAACATAAGATTGATCATATGCTAAATCAAGATGGCCAAGTTTGGAAATTAGGCCAAGCTAGCATTTGAATATTTAATTCCTGTAAAAGAAGATAAGATATGGATTTTATGGAGAAAGTATTAAGCAAACTAGGCTTGTGGTGTAGCGGTTACAGGCGCTGGTATCATATTTTGAGGGCCTTGGTTCAGGTCTACATTTTGCCATTTTGTCTACCGCCTCCTTATATATATAGGTTCTAGGCCTAAAGCCCCAAAACTAGAGGAACCCTTGTTCCTTCTCTTCTTTGTGAAGCTGCAGCCATAGGGGAAGGGAAGTATGGGCGGACCAGAGAGAAGGATTACCATCATTGGATATCAAAGAGAAGGGAGGTAGCTTCAATCCAGTCAGTTAACATCGCTGAGTCGGTCAAGGGCGAATGTGGTACACTATCGGCCAGGGAGGATACGTGAGAAAACAGAGGCGAAGCTCCCAGCCTCCTCGCTATCTAGCCATGGTAAGTGGCTCTGATCAGAAACCAAATGGATGGGCTAAGTGTTTGTGGTAGCAAAACCAGGTGAGGGTTGTGTTAGGTCTGGAGTTTAAACATCTGATTCGGTCAGAGAAGATGAGGAAGGAAGCGTGCTGCATGGAAAGAGGAGCACATTCTAGCCTCATTTTGGCAGGCTATCCAGCAGTGGCTTGGAGTATAGCCTTTAATGGTGGCAATGGCATCATAATGCTTGTGGTTGTGATGCATTTTGCCAGAGGTTGCTGGTGACACAAGTTCCCTGTTTTGTCCTGTGGCACAAATTTTCTAGGAATATGAATTTAGTGTATGTCATACAGGATTATGGACATTGCAAATTCCATTTAATTGTTACAGATGATGTGTTAGTGATGGTGAGAACCATGGCATATGCCTCTGTCCCCTTTTCTCTTTAATCAACCATAATCAAAAAACTTTATGGGTTAAGAAAATGTGTGATTTTATTCAAAATGTAACCATGGTAGCATTATGATTTTGTAATAAAGAAAAAAGAATAAGGGACTGAAAATTTCATCATGTGAAGACATCGTTATCAATAGGATTTTTCACATAATTGCATCGAGTTGATGTGCATAGTATATGTCTAATGTCCTATAAAAAGGAAGGAATAAAGAAATACAACCTGGGTTTGTAGCTTTTGACAATAAAAGAGACAATATAAGGGGAATTTGAATAAATATTATATATATTGGCGATGGCAGCAGGTTGATGAGCACTGTGGCAATGGATTTTCATTGTTTGTAGGTGTTGCAGCCCTATTCTTCCATGGTATCCTTGGTTTGAAAGTTTTGAATAAAACTTCAAAAAGAAAAGCAATTGTCAGAGAAGCATTGATGGGTACATAAATTTAAATCTATGTATTTGTAAACATGGGACCTCATTTAGTTTCCTTTTTTCTTCCCTTTGCTTTTATCCACCACCATTAAATTGTTTGCTAGGCACAAGTCCTGCATGGTTTTGTTAAAAAGGGGCAGGAACCATGGTAGCATAGTGCGCTTTGCCATAAAGAAAAGAGATCAAAGTTTTAATAATGTGAAGATACAATTCTTCTATTATTGGCAGTGTTAGTGTACCTAATTTGGAATCTTGTAAACACGCAACTATTATTTGGATCTAACCAGAAATTGCATCAAGTTGATATGCATTGGTTCATGTAATTCCCATAAAAAATGTTGACAAGATTGAATAATAGAGAGATATAACCTGCAAGTTCAGTTGAACATTGGGAGAATAATGGTAAGGTATCACCTAGAAATCGATTTATTTGGCAAGAGACAAATTGATGAGGATTTTTTTGCTATTATGGTGACCTTTAGATCTTGATAGGGCGGGCTTGTTTATCGGCCCCACGGTGGACGCTAATGTTCTTACCTAGGAGTAGCGGTAAGGATGTAAGTAGCTCCAACGTTCGTGTAAGTGGTGGGTGGGGTACCTGTAAAGACACTCCGCTACTCAAGTTAGTGAATGAGATAGGCATAGAGTGGTAAAGAATAGCATATAATCAGCTTGTGATACCTAGGGGTGTTGAGCCCCTTATATAGTGTGAGGTGACCCCGTGATAATTCTATTTTATGATCTCCCTTAAATATAGAAGATATTTCTGTGATTTAGTAGTAAAGACAAGATATGATGTGATATAGAGAGATACTATATGGGATTTATGAGATATCCTCAACTAAATCTAGGGTAAGTCTGCAGGGGATATTATTCTATGTGGGCAAGTTGTGGGACCCTTTAGTAGAGTCTTCTAAGATTGGACCAAAATCTAGGGCCCATATTTCTAGTCAAGTATAGAATCCCTCCAAAATCCTAACTTATAAACGTATCCCAAGTGAAATGTACCAATGTTGACAAAAAGAAAAAGGGAATTAATTTAATAAAAAAAAATGAAATAGGGAATTTATCAATGGTTCAATGCAAATATAATATTCATATATGTCTTTTTCACTCATTCTTTTTCCCTTTCAATTGGGCCAGCATATGACTCATATAACATGTTAAAATTTACACAGTTTCAAACTATAACTTTTTTTCTAGAAATGACTCTTGGTAAAATCAATTATATTTAGGAAACAATTTCGTCCATTTCCTTTAATTTAGGTATTGACTTTTACATGGTAAATGGCTATGACGCCCGAGTATTATCTTAACATTATCGATAATATAATATTTGTGGCCATATGTAACTATTACATGAAAGGGGTAATTTTGTTTTAATTAGTGAAATCAATATTAGTTCAGAGGTTTAACATGTCTTTTAATATAATTTTAAGAATTTAATTTTATGCATTGCATGCATCAATAGTGTAATTTTATTTTATACAGTCATCCACTTATGTATTGACACATAAGCAAAATTTCTATACTAAGACTTAAAAAAGTATACAAATGAAGAGATTTGATTGGATGAGTTTTGCATTATCTGTGCATCAAAATTAAACTATAATTTTAATGTACTAACAATGAAAAAGAATTACCAACTAAAGTACACCTTCTAGAAACAAGTTCTATCACATTGATTAAACCAAGTTCTTAATAAAAAATATATTTAGTGATTTCTACCATATTCTTGCTCTTTTGAGGTCTTTGTAATTCTTTTTAGGCGGCCTAGTGAAAGCTTGCCACATGTTCATCAAGTAGACAAGTCAACATTTTTGTTAAATCTATATAACTTCCCAATCATTATGCAATACGGAAAAGCTATTTTAACACCCCGCTAGGGTGTCTATACAGACACCCTATCCAACTATAGTGGGGTGTATGGATGGAGAAATAAAAAGCAGCACACGATAGTGAATCGCAAAATGCATTTTCACTTTACCTCATCTCCATCATGTTTCCCTGCTAATCTCTCAACCCATTTGCTTATCCCTCTCAAATCCCATCCACTTTGAATCTCATCAAACCCTCACTCCCTCAAGCTAGGTGAAAACTAGCTCTGTTCCTGAACCCATTGTGTGAAGGTCGCGTCACTCTACATTCTCCATCTCCCTCCCCCTCCACTGTCCATTGTTGAAGCCCTCAGTCTCCCTGTCTCAAGCTCACAGTCACTGAAGAGTGGTCAAGGTCGTGCTCCTCTGTCCACCGTGCAAGCTCTCAGTTTGCTCTCAGTTTACTCTCGATTCCCTT
The DNA here is from genome assembly GCA_031216105.1 of Dalbergia cultrata. Classification (NCBI taxonomy): domain Eukaryota; kingdom Viridiplantae; phylum Streptophyta; class Magnoliopsida; order Fabales; family Fabaceae; genus Dalbergia; species Dalbergia cultrata. The sequence continues at coordinate 32,831,846 of CM062346.1, read as the reverse complement.
GTCCGCCTCGCAAGGTCTCGGTTCCCCTGTCCACCCCGCAAGGTCTCGGTTCCCCTTCTGTCATCGAAGCTCTTGGTGTCCCTTTGTCAAGCTCACGAAAAGGGCTAGGGTGTTTCAGGTTTGTTTGTGAGTATGTGTGGTTCGATTTTTTCTTTTTTGAGGGGTGTATCAAATTTAGGGATTAGATGTTTATTTTTTGAACCATTGGGAAGTCATTGATGTTCTTTTTATGTTGCTAATCTCAGACAAAGTAGAGGTGTAGAGCTCTTTCAAAGGGCCTTTGGATACCATCAACAATTTGGAGGAGGATTTGCCCATCAAGTAAGTGTTTTGGTGCCTCTTACTTTAATGGTTTTTCTCAAGTTTTGAACTTTCCTTGTGGGTATTAGTGTATCGTTGATTTTGGGTCCTGAAGTTCTGTTTTTCACAGTGTGCTATTTTCATTATTGGTTTTGGCATATGGTTGTAAGAACTAAGAAGCACGAATTATGTTTTTATTTTCTTTTTCTACCGGATTCAGTAATTTATTATTATACCCTACGAGGAGCTCAGGCTTTGTAGATGGTTTCTTAGTGCTTGCACTACAACCTAGTACAATGTTTATATACTAGTACCAATTATGGTAGTTCAATGTTCATTAGATCAGTTCTGGTCATGTTTAAGGTAACCATTACAAGAAGGAGCATGTAGGATGTGGGTGTGTGGATATATTTATTAGAAGAAAAATTCTTCAAAGTTGTGTGCTACTTTCTTTCTTCCACCATAGATTAATTTAGTGATATGCTTTTTCTGTCTAGGGAAAAGTGGTGGCGGAATATGTCTTTGTATATCAAACTTTTTGTGTTATAGTGCAGAGTAGCCTCATTGCTATTTTCTTTAAGATTATTCCAACTTTTGAATTTTGCAGGGGTTGGACTTTAAATATCAAGTTGATTATATAAAATTGATATACCAATGGGCAAGTAAGAGATGGTTTTCTTTATCTTTTTGCTTTTGAATTGGGCAACTATGTAAAAATGTATATACCGATGGGTAGTTAGTGTAAATTTTTACTTTTTTTTTTATCTACTGATGTTCTATCTATAGGTAACTTGAATATATTGCAATTATTTCCTACATAGTAAATGGCGCAAGGAAAATGACGTGTTGGGTGATCTATATGTGGTTTGTCATTCCATGGTACCTAATTTTTCATCTATTATAAGTGGTAGCAGAGTTTAGAATATACTAACAAATTTTTATAGCTATGTATTGTCACGATGTAGTGAAACGTTGGCTATGTTTTCAATTGATAGTTGCACCTGTAGTTGAAGATTCGACAAGCTCAAGATCAGACAAGGACTTTGATCCTAATGCAATCAATGACGGTGAGGATGGCTAGCCTATATGAATGTAGCCCTTTTAATCAAAATATTTTTCATATGGATGAGCATGGCTATAGTGATGAAAGTAGTGGTGATCTAGAAATCTCCTAGAGCATTAAGATCCATGAACAATCGAAGAAGCATGGTAAGAAGAAATCTGGGAAGGTTCGTACCAAAGAAAACAAAAATAAATTTGGGAAGGTTTGCATTACAGATAGAAAAAAGAAATCTAGGAACATTTCCGCTGAACAAGATAAGAAGAAATCTAGCAAGGTATGTGTTCATAATTTTTTTCTTTTATCATTCATAGTGAGTTTTATGGTTGATAGTTTAATTGCAATGCATGTATACAGGCTGTATTCCTTAGTCGATGCTCGCCGAATCGTTTACAAACAATTTGTAAGAACTTGACACTAGAGCAACGAGACACGGTCATACAAATGGGGTTTGGAGGACGTCTCCATGTGAAATGTACAAGACTTGATAGGAGGATGTGATTAAAACTGGTCAAGTGTTTTGATTTATGTCAACTGTGCATATATGCTAAGGGAGAGGAGATTCGACTTTGCTATTGTGATGTAGGCAAAGTGCTTGGCATCCTACAAGATGGTATTTTAATTGTCCATATTGCTCACTCTTTGACTACCTTGCACAAGTTAATTAGCATGAGGCCCATTAGTATATTTGTCAAGTTTGCAGGAATATTGTTGTCTCATGTCATGATTCTGCTTTATTTCATGATTTTTATAAAAATATTCTTAAGCGTTAGTTGTCAGTTAGTTTTTTATTTACATGTGAAAATTCTGATATTTCGGCTGAAATAGGATTGGACATTTCGGAATGTGCCACAGTAGAGCAAAAGGCGATGTCGAGGGAATTTGATGGAATAATAGATGTCCAACTAAGCCAAATTATTGGCCAAGGTGAAGTCAATGACCAATTTAGAAGATCATTTATATTGTATGTGCTATCATGTTTATTATGCTCAACCTTAAAATGGCACCTGTGCAAAACTGTTAGGATCTATTGTTGATATACACAACGTAGAAAAGTACAATTGGAGCCTATTTTTTTTCAAGTGGCTTGTAAGGAACTTGAAATCATACAAGGCAAGGCAATACAAGAGTAAGATGGCAGGGATAGGAGGTTGCATCTTCTTGCTCAAGGTAAGGTATTTGTTATAGTTTAGCAATAGCTTATTGTGTAATGATTTTATAAATAATTTTATAAATACTTCACTTCCGTCAGCTAGGTTTCCTTTTCTATTGTGCTTTAAATTTTAATTTCGGTATATCCACTTGGCATTACCTCATCGAACAAAGAATGTCTGCTGGTTAGATATTGGGATGATGACATGCTAGAAAAGCAGATTTAGGAAGAGAATAATAATGTACTGGTAAATTGCAATCATCTAATGTGAAGATGTTTATAGGCTCAAGTTAACTTTATATATATTACTTTAAGAAAAACTTAATTCGAAAATGCTTGATATGAATTCTTAATCTGTTTGTAATTCATGATAAACAAATTATATGCCAGGGGCTATTATACCATGCAAAAAATAAAGATGATGTTGTTGACCCAGTATAGTTGAAAGAGAATTTTGAAACCGAAGTATAGTACATGTTGTTTGGGTTTATGGGATCCTCTATTTCTTCATGTTCTATTTACATTATTGTGTGGCGCTGCTGTTTCATTGTCCAAAAAATTAATGTTTGAGTAAATGTCTAAATGTAGTTGTTTTGAAACTTGGTTGCGAAGAGTATTAGGATGTATAAGGCACAAGAAGAAGCTGCTCTAGCTGCTAATCATCTTGTGTTGTCTTCAACTTTGAGGATGCCCGCTTCCAAAGAAAAGAGAATGGCAAATACTGATAAGGAAATTTCAAGCTCTAAAATGAAAGTGGCAAGTTCAGAAGCAAGTGAACGGACAAAGGATAAGGATGAGAATATATAAGATGATGATGATGGAGGACTTACTTGTGGTTCTGTTGTCCTCGCTAATGAAGGACATGGTTAGACAAAGGCATTCAATGCCTTATACGAGTATTGTATTGGGAAGCAAAGTGCACCAAATTCAAAACAAGAGTTACATGTCTTTATTTTATAAATTTTTATAATATAATGAACTTATGTATAACCAATGAAATATAATATTCTATAGTTGACTAATTACTTTTTGTTTATGGTGTACGGTGGTGGTTTCAATGTGCAGATGCTTTTTGAATAGTGTGGACATGATGACTATGGGACGTAGGCGAAAATTAAATAACCATGTATGCTGCATTATAGATAATAGGCATAGTCATGTTAATTTGTCCTCGAATGAATTTTGTTGTAACACACTGTCTTGACATGCTTAGGTTGTTAGTTTGGCTAGTGCAGTCTTCAATGATACATAGATTGCCTCGAAATCAAAGTCTCGTCACTGTTTATCTTCATACTTCATGGTGATTGAAACTTCTTTTATATTATTCACAGCAATATATGTTTAAAGATGGCGTAATATTATTCTTTTCTCTAACTGCAGGATTTTGTAAAAGCATATCTGAATAATTTCATGAAGAATAAGTATCTGCCATGGCACGAGTTACCCTCCTTTTTTCCTTGTAATGAGCCAAGCATCGTCAGTTGCAATTTGGTATTGAATTTCAAACATTCGATTGTGCTTTTCTAATCAAAGTGGCAAAGGACTAATGCAAACCATGTTTCGTTGTAGATATTTGCTCCAGTCGTGTATGGAAGTCATTGGTGGTGCTATGAGGTGGATCGGCAGAAGATGAAGCTATACGTGTTGGATTCTTTGTCTTGGACTACACGGGCAATATGGCCCTTTTGGATAAGTTGACGGTGTGGATAATTTGACTTATTTACTAGTAAAAGTCTTCAGTTGTTCTTATGTGCATGTTGAAGCTTAATGATATTTCATTAATGTAGGCTAAATGATTTGCAAAGATATTGGCATTGATTGATAAGAACTTGGCCATTACTAATGTACAGCTACAAATTGAGCATCCAAGTGCCCCAAAACAACATAATAGGTAAGTTTGTTTTGATTTTGGATGTATATGAATTTTGTTTTGAATTTCCTCCTATTAGTCTTTCTTTTCAATGTAAATTGATATTGTCTGGATGATTGCATGTTTTCATACAGTTATGATTGCGGTGTGCACACCATAAAACATATGGAGATATGGGATGGTGATGCAACCTATGAATGAGGTTATACCATGCCTACCAAAAGCACTAGCTCTATATATTGGGTCAAGTTCTAGTAATTAAAAATCACGCAATTGCTAACATGATTAGAAGTCACACAAAAAAAAAAAAGTATCTATAGCTAGTAATTGCTCTCAAATGAAGGTAATTTCTAATCAGAAAGTTAGTAATTTTATAAACTTGCTATTACATGTGCAAGGTTTTGAACTTTTCAATTGTGCACTCACTCAAGATGCACTTTCTCACAAGCACTAGCACTCACTAATCTCACAATGCAAGAGAGCATTATCTTACAAATAAGCCAATACATCTATATGCTTACACATGTTAGTCAAACTCAACCAGCCCCACTAGCTAGAACTTTCTAGTCTATGAAATATTAAATGTGACCTGATAAAGCATATGTGAATGATACCCCAGAGTTGGTAACTTTTCCTTCAGCTAGAGCAAACAAGGTGCAAACACAAACAATCTACATGCACCAGACCACATATCGTAAATTTACCAACTTTTAAAAAAATTAATTAACAGACAAAAATTAAAATAAAAAACCTTACATATGCTTATTGCAAATTAGACTATGACTCTAACAGCATTGACATTGAGGTTAAGATGAAAAGAACCCCCTTTTGAGAGACACAGAGAAAGTATAATTTTTATTTTTGCCAATCGAAGATATGAGACAACTTTGTTATATTAAGTTTCACCTGGTGGTGGCATAGAAGGTACTAGTCCTCCCCTGCCTCCATAATAACTTGCCTCAAATGCTCTTTAGTCACCTTATAAAAGATAAATCCTAAACAACAGCTAGAAAAAAATCCCTAACACAAACAGAACTTGATAATAGATCCTATGAAAAAATAAATATTTCCTACATTGTCAAATTACATGGCATATCAATTTCCTCAAAAATCTTTTGGAAACAATAGTTGGCCCCAAATGTAACACCCTGATTTTTCCTGCCTGAGCGAAAATGACCAAAATGCTCTTAGGTCATTTTCCACCCAAAATTCGAGGGTAGCCAACCCGACAGTCCTCAAAAGGTCAACTCAATGTTAGAAGGGGATTATATGTGAATGAATGTTAATAGAGCAGAAGAATCTCATTTTCTGCAGTTTCGGGTCAAAAATGACTAAAATACCCCTATAGCGTTTTTATGCGGGTATAAGTGCTGTTTGAGCCCAGAACCTCTCCTGAGAGTTTGAAATGCTAATTATAAGTGTTTAATGATGTTTTTATGTGTTTAGAGATATCTGTTTAAGTCCCAGTGGTCTCGGGCAGTTTTGTGCAAAATTACGATTTTACCCCTAGTATAGTGTTTTTGAGCTTAATGATATAATTAAGCAAACCTAAGCAATATTAGGCTCTAATCGAAGGTTAATTAATTTCTATAATTAATTTAGAGTCAAAATGATTTATTAAAGTTAATTAGAACCTAACATTGCTTAATGAAACTCAAAATCCTTTTCTAGTCTTAATTCTTTAAGAAAGGAATCTATGAATAGTATTTTCTGTTACCTATTCCCCTAAATCAAGGAAGCATGTTGGCATTGGATTCTAAGTTAATGAGGATTGACTTCATTAATCTAGCAAGAACACCTCCTAATCTAGTCTCTCATGGCCCTAATTACCTACTTAATTACTTAAACACTTAGTCACAAATCCTTAATTTTGAGCTTAATCAAAGATATACCTAAACACACTCCTAAACCATAATTAGATGAGACAAATCTCTCCCCCATGGCATGATAAGCAACCAGCCACCACTCCTCCATATTCTTTACATGTTGAAATTGTTGCACACAAAGGCCATGCTTTAGCCCATACCTTGCCCCATACTTGGACCATACCTCACATGCTTACAACCATGCTTTGAATGACCACTTTGAGGAGATATTTTCCTCCCTCAAAGCTCTATAATTTCGTGCCTCTTGCCCCCCAAATTCACCTCCACATTTCAAAATTTAACCCATAATATATATAGCAGAGTGTCAAGAAATCCCACACTTTTACCATTTGCTTTTTTGTTTGAGTTTGTAACCAAAAAAACTTTCTTACTTTCTCTCAACCTCAAGTTCTCCTCCATTACTTAGAAACTCCTTTCACCACCACAAACCACCATAAACCACCTTAAAACACCACACCACCACCTCAATCCACCTCCCTAACACTCAACCTTTCCCCCTCTAAGCTCAAACTCTCAAGAAAACTCCTCCTTTGCTTTTCTTACCTCTTGTCCAAAATCACCAAGGCACAACGAAGAGGTTTTTGTCTTCTCATTCCAACCAAGAACCAAGCTTTATTCCTCCTTGCTCAAGACTACACCTTGGTAGGGGTTTTGTTTCAAAAGCTTTTCTTTTACTTGATGTGAAAATGTGCTAGTTTCCTCTTAGTTCAACTCTTTTCCTCTCTTTTGTTTTTGGTCATGAGACTTGATTTTTGAAAGGAAAATCTTGAGCTTGATGATGAGGTTTCAAGAGTCTTGAGATTTTCATTTGAGAAACCTCTAAAGTTTGAAACTTGATTTTGATCTTGAAGCATTTTAGTTTTTCCTTCCTTTTCCTTTCCTTCAAGTTTCAGTTTTCTTTTCTTTTCTTTTTTTTTTTGTATATGGTTTCAGTTTCTTTCTTTTCCTTAGACATGGTTTTGGTTTCTTTTTCCTTTCCTTTGTTCTTACTTTGGTTTTGGTCCTTAAGTAATGATGTTACTTGTTTTGATCTTTTGGTTTATTTTCCTTGAGCTTGATGATGATGTTCAAACCATAAGGTTTCTTTGAAACCATAGTACAAAAAACTCTAAAGCTCACTTTACTTTGTTAGATAAGTGTTGGGTTGAGGTTATTTGTTCCTTTAAAGTCTTGTATGAGCTCTAGATAGCTTAAAATGAACTTGCACTCATATTTATTTTTATGTCATCACTAAATCTCAAGAGTAAAGAAATAAACTTGCATTTCCATGTTTATATTTCAAGTCATCACTTAAATCTTAAAGATAATAATAAGCTTGCAGCTCATATTTATTTTATGCTCTCACTTTACTTTCCAATAAAGAGTAAAACAAAGTGCATAGCATGTTTATGTTTATGTCATCACCTAAAGATCCTAGAGCTCAAAGACTTGCCCTTTTTATCTCAAGTAAAGTTTGGAAAATGATAGTATTTTATGCATTTTATTTTCAGCCATGTGATGAGGATAAGCTTAGCATGAGTTTCATTTAGTCACAAGGACCAACAAAATATGTTTTAAGAATTTTCTTAAGCTTAGATGAACTTAGAGTATGTTATAAATATCTTTTTATGTTTTAAATCTCAATTATGAGCAAACTAAATTAGCTACTGCCCTTGTTCATATTCTTATGACTTTAATGAAATAAAATAGCTTCTAAATTTTTGAGGTTCTAAAAAGGTTCTAAGAGAAAACTAGTAATTTATGTGCACTTGAGATGAAATTTTATGTGATTCTATGCATGATATGATGATGATGCTCACGGTTCTGCCTTGCTACGTTGTTCACTGTATGATGATGATTTTATTATGTTAGAATGAGTGGTTTCATGTATAATTGATGTTAGGATTAATTTGAGAGAGTTAAGAAAAATTAGAAGGTAGAAAATATTTAACATAATTCTATAATACTTAGAACACAAAGAATACTGTTTCTATCCAGCAACCTTTAGATGCAGTAATCATATTTTATAATTAGTATATATGTGTAGGAATCCCTCATAATTGGTTTAGGAATTGATTATAGCACCTTCGGTGAAAACGAAACTTAGAAAGGGTCAAAGTTGTGACTCGTAGACACCCGTAATTATACAATGTAGATTCTGCCTTTACTGCCCTATGCTGTTTGGAATATGTTATAATCATAATAATTAGTGAGAATTATGAGTTGTGATCCCATAGGTGCATAAAGGACCTAACTCGAGTAGTAGATTAATTAAATTGGAAGTTTAAGACCCGTAAGGGTCAAAAGCATAAGGAACTGTAAGTTAGGAGAGGAATGTGAGAATTAAAGTTTCAAGGTGTTTATTTGTTTATTAATATGGTTTTGATGCATAACATTTGCATTAGCTGAGCCCGGTCCCTTATTCCGACATTCTGGGTAGGAGCATGTCTATTGACTTGTTAAAGTGCTAATCCTATGTGCATATGAATGTATAAACTTGAGGTTCGAATATTGTGTACATTATGGCATGATATGATGATTCGCATGATTTGATGAAGCATGAAACGTTGAATGAAATGCTATGATGATATTTAAAAACATGAGTTTATGTGGCATAAAGCAAATTTGAGGAAATTCGGTGTACAGCCGTTATGCTACCGAATTTCCATCAAATTTGAAGACTTAAGGAAGTTTTTGAAAATTTCATGAGATTTTAAATGTGATATAATACTGAGACGCATTCTAGGTGACACCGGTTTAGCCGAGCACGCACAGGAACAAAACCGTGAGGGTATTGACATCAAGCTTGCCAAAGTGGATAATTCAATGTGCACTAGGTGACAGTAGAGCATTTCAAAGAAGGAAATAACCCTAACCCGCACTTTGAGAGTTGGTGTATTAGGTGATCCTTAGAGATGATAAGTTACCCCATCTATTACCCCATATGAAATCTAGTGACGACTAGTTAGGATTGAGCTCATTCCTAGGTGATAGGTGAGATGGAGTTTAGTGACCAGAATAAAATTGCCGGAGTCGGTATGTTGGTTGGATTATGGTGAACACGATAAGAGGGTGGTCTTTAAGAAAAAGAACTTATGAGTTTAAGTATGAGAAAGAAGTTATATGAAAGTACTGTGCCTTTATGCCACCTTTGTGATTTACGATTCCTTATGTTATGCTTAAATACTATGATTTTCATGTTAATGTGCATATGGTATCATCATGCATTGATCCATTATCTGTTGCATTCATATCATTAAGACTCATACTAAAAGACACCCACTTCGGATAAATAGATTTGGAAAGTTTAAAACCAAACCTTATGCATGAACACCTCTTTCATAATTAAAATCGAAGTGGCTGGGATGATGACGATGACACTTGTGTTAGAGTCGGGAATCCCTACTGAGAACCTTGAATGAGTTTCTCATCCTTCTCTTTTTTCTTCCATGTCGTCTCTTGACGAAGGTAATGACATGGTTCGTGATTTCTACTAACGCATGGGCATGAAGCACTCGTTACAAGTCGGATTAGAGGGATGTAGTGGAAGCATGTAGATGCCGCTTTATACATATGTATTTGTTTTTATGTGACAATGAAACTATGTTAAGTAGTAATTGATGTATCTATGATGATATGACTATGTTGTGCTGTTATGTATAACAATTATGCTTTTTGGCTATGAATGATATGATTTCATTTTCCTATATGTTATGTTTGCGGCGAACGTTAGATTTTATTTTAGCACGTGGCTCATGTTTTGTTTTCAAGTTTCAAAAAAGAAAAGATTATTCGTATTTTTTGCTAAGCATTTTAAAGAAGGAATGAAACTAAAAGGTAATAAACTAATGATTAACCGAAATACGTTCTAGGAGTATTGGGGTAAGAATTAGGATGTTACACCAAACAACACTAAATGTCAAAGTTATCTTTCATAATCGACATTGGTAAAGCATCAAGTGAAGGATAATTGCCTACAAATCAACCTAGACCATTATTGAATAAAGTATATTAGTCATACAAGATAACCACACTTAGAACCAAGACTAACACAAATTTAGCAACAAACCCAGAAACAACGAATAGAAAGTGTTAAAAAAATAGTGACATGAAAACCCTAACAAAATGAACCACATAGTCTGACAAAACAAAAACTGAGATGCTGGAACACAACCACTCACAAGCAAAAGAACCCACACACAAGCTGAGAGGAACAACACGGAACTGCCAAAGACCACTGATAACAGCACAAGACGGGGCGCCAACAAAGCACAGCTCGAGAGAAGGGTTCGACAGAGATAGGCACCAAGAGTGAGCGATTGTGATGGAGTTTATGGCTATGGCAATGTTGTGAAGGAAAGTGAGCTATATGGAGCATATGTGCTTAAGAGCACCACTGCTGGTTGCCGCGAGATAGGGACTCCACAAACTCGAAGAAGGTGAAAATAATGGTGAAGGAATCAGATTTAGGATGGAGGAGCTTCGATGTTGATGCGGAGTGGAAGGAAATAAAGGTTGCTATGTGTGAAGTAAAGTGAAGAAAAGGAGGGAGATGGTGCTGTGCGCGGGAGGGGAATAAGGTAAAATGAGGATGAGTTTTAGGCTGCACTATGGTGGGCTCTTTTTTTTTCTCCATCCATACACCCCGCTATAGTTGCATATGGTGTCTATATAGACACCCTAGTGGGGTGTTAAGATAGCATCTCTGTTATGCAATATGTATGTGTTATGCCTATCTGTCCAACTCATCGGTTAGTGTTTTACCATATTACTCCTTTTAATTTTAGAATTAACCTAGGGACTTTTTTCAAACAAATTAGAAACAAAACTTTGAATCGAAATTCACTATAGTCCCCTTTCTTTTTACCAAGAACTAACCCTAGCCTCCACCTTCAACATTTGCCACTGCCCTGCTAGTTGAAGTCATTGCTCAACACAGTAGATGGTGGCAGTAACCATGCTAGAAGACATTCTTGCCATCGTCAATCACAACTTGGTAAATTGTTGGGATAAAATTTCAACAAGGACATAAATGATGTTATAGAAAAATTGTTTTACTTAAAAGAGTTTGTAATGATCGACATAACTATGTCCATAAGAACAATCATAAATAAATATGGGACAATGTTGAGAGGAGAGAGGGAACCAAGTGAGGGGGCCGGAGGTTGCCATGGTCCCCCCAAAATTTTTTACTTATATTAACTATTATATATAGAGTAGCAGTCCCCCATTGCCCTGTTGTTTTGAACAAGTGACCATTGTGGTATGTATTCTAACTCTTGGCCGAGAAAAGTATTGTTGAATCCATCACTAAGTACAAGCTACCCTTCTAGTGGCAACTATGCAAATTGCAAGGCTTGGCCAAGATTGTAGCAAGAAAAAGTTAAACAAAACTTCTAAAAATAATTTTTAAAAAGTCTTAAAAAATGATTAAAAAATATATAAAACCCACTTTTTAGTAGGTTCTTTTGTAAGCTTCTTTTGCTCTTCTCTCTCACTATTGGAAGCTGGAACAGAGCATAACACACTTACACACATGACATGTTTTCTCCTCACTTCTTCAGTATTTTGCACATTGAGGCTATCTTTTTTCATTTTTTTAATTACGTTTAAGTTAAATTTAAACACCTGAGAAGATCATTGATGGAGACATGGAATATTAGAAGTTCAAAGACAGAGGGAGATACCCATGACATTCTTGTTGGAGTGAAGAAGCAAAGTAAGAAAATTCATTTCTACATTGTTTTTATTCACTATTATAGCATGTGTAGTATAGAAATATAAAATATAGATACATATTTTTTATTTGCTATCAATTAGTTAGTTGTTTTATGATACTCTATTTTGATATTAAAATAGGCAACCTTTTTTTTTAGGTTGAGCTTTAAAAATGTCTAATAAAAAACAATAGACTCATTTTTTTTAAGAGAAAAGACATGGTAAATCATGAAATAAACTCTAGAATACCAAATTTAAATTCAATGAGTAATGTTGAAAATGTTGTTGAACAACCTACAATGCAAATCACTGAGCAACCTATTCAATAACCTCCTTCCAAAATTATGAGGATTGAAGAAGAAAATTTTGATATTGATATTTTGATACATTATCCTAGAAAGCATTCAAAAATTTGGGATTATCCGATCAATTAACAATATGAAATTCGTAGGGCATATATGAAGTTTGGACCATATCATTTTTTATGGATGTGTATCCATTTTCTGGTCTAAACAATCACCCTCATCAACTAGTTCAAAAGTTTTCCTTGGTTAGAGTATTCACCAGAAGTAGATGCTGCATTTTGTCTTCCATACTATTTATTTTCTACAAAATCTATCCATTCACTCTAGGAGGATTTACAAACTAGAAAAAAAGTGAATAATGGAAAAGATTGTGCATTTTTTATCTCATATGGGAAAATCTTCTAATTCTCCTCATAATGTTATTGTTAAATGCCGTGAAGACTTGAAGAACCAATCATGTCATATTGACAAAGTGCTATCTAAGCAGACTTGATAGCAAATTTTAACTAATCTGTTGTGTCTTAAAGTTTCTATTGATGCTGTCAAGTGATTAACATTTCAATCTTATGCTTTTAGACGACATGATGAAAGTTTAGAATCTAAGAATTGAAGCAATTTTCTTGATGCAGTGGATGTAATTGTTTTAGAGAATGCCCTTCAAAATACAAAATACACATCACCTACTATTGAAAAGGAAATTTTACATCTCTTTGCTAGAAAAGTTCAAAATGAAATGTGTAATGAGATTGAGAATGAAAAATTTTGTTTGATTATTGATGAGGCTGGGGATGAATCTCAAAGAGAACAAATGGCTCTTGTTCTTTGATTTGTTGATAAACAAAAATATGTTAAGGAGTGCCTAATAGATGTAGTAAATGTAAGAGATACTACTATAGTCACTCTTATATAGAGATTTGTTCTATATTGTCTCATCATAATCTCAACATTAAAAATGTTCGAGGCCAAGGACACGATGGTACTAGTAATATGCTTGGAGAGTGAAGAGATTACAAGCTTTAAGTATTCAAGAATGCTCTTATGCATATTATGTACATTGTTTTACTCATCAATTACAATTAGCTCTTGTTGCTATAGCTAAAGCAGTTGTAGATGTTCATGCCTTTTTTACAAAACTTGACTAATATCGTCAATATTGGGTGTTCTTCTTGCAAACACAATGATGAGTTAAAAACTGCTTATACAAATGAAATAGCTCATTTAGTTGCAAAATTCAATTCTTGAAGATTTAGCTATTAAATTTACTAAATTCGATATATAGCTTTTTGTGCATGTTTGGTGCAACAAATTTCATTCCCTACAAAAAAAAAAAAAAACTAATGAATTGCAATGGTGAAATTAGGGCAGTTCCCAAAAACCGCCACAATATTCAACAAATTATGGTGGTTATAGTGACCACCAAAATGTTAGTGAAAGGAATGGCCATGAAGTTATGGCAATTCTTTAAAATTGCTACAAAACTTAGTAAATTATGGCAGTTTGGTAAATTATGATGGTTAGAACCACCGTTATTTACCACTAACTATTTTTATTTTTACTTTTTAATAAAATAGGAAAAAATGAGCATTTCCACTCACTAACATTTTAGCTAGTTTTAAATAGATACCTTAACTTCTAAATCTTCTAATTAGATGCTTAAACTACACTAATCTTAAAACTTAGTCATTTTATTCAATTTTGGGTTTAGCTAGATAGGTGACATGGTAAACTATCTAATATGTGTCACAATTTCTTTTAATTTTTTTTAATTTTTTTCCTTATTTATATTATTTAGTATTTGTAAAAATACATATCAATAAAAAAAATGGCAAAAAAATATTAACTACAATTTTGCCATTCACAGTTTAGAAAATGAGGATGAGAAGCTAAAATTAAACGTCAACTCTTCTAAGAAGATACGTTATCTTTTGATTTTTTTTAATCTTATAATAAAAATAATGAACTATGCTAAATAGAGCACATTTTGTGCTTTTGTTTTTATTTCAATTGAATTTGGAACTTGTTTTGTTACTACAATTGTAGTGGTATTCCCTTAAAAATGGAAACAAAATTTGAATAGTGGATAAAACTTGAGCAAATTTTTCATTGAGTATATGTACACACACACACACACAGCACAAACATTTTATAAATTGTTTGTTCATTGTGGAACTTTTAGATTCTAACTCAAATTTTATTTTGCTTTGCTATACTTGAACTTTCAAAATTTTAAAAATGACTAATTTTAAAAAATATGTTAGTTAAATATTTAATTAAAAATTTAAATAATATAGAAAGAAGAAAAGGAAAAAAAAAAGAAAATATTTTTTTGAAAAAATAAACTTGTCAATCTAAGAAAAGAGAATTCTTTTATAATTAAACATGAGATAAAATGAGATCTACAATATAGAAAGAAGTAAGGAAAAAATAAGAACCCAACATTGAGAAAACCTTTTCCTTCACGAGAAAACCCATCTATTTCACTTAGGCGCCATTCTTCATTCCCCTTTCATTCTACGTGCACTGGGATGGAGGCAAACCAAGTAGAGAAAAGCTCACAGAGAAAACCCTTCCCCTTTCTTTCTCTCCCTTTCATTCTTAGCGCCACTCAATCCTCCCTTTTCAATCTCATTTTTGCTCACTGAGAAACCTTTCACTGAACCAGAGAAAGTGCCCAAACCATACAGCCACTCAACTCATGCGCGACCCCTGCCTCACCAGAGAAAAGCTCTATCCAACCCCGTGTCATGACCTCAGCTCTAGTGACCCAACCTCCGCCCAGCTAACCTTCACGTCATGACCTCTGCTCACCCGTGCCACAATCTCTGCTCACCTGTGCCATTGCTTCTTGAATGGATTGCTCACGGTCATTCAGAGCCTCCGTTAGTCACGGTTGTGGTCCTTATGCTCCGCTGGTCAGTCACTGCTTCATCTACCTTTTGCCTTGTCCTTCAAATATCTCACCTTCTAATCTGAAGCTTTTGTCTTTCTTTGAATTTCGATGGTGCTTTGCTCTCTCTGTGAATGTGATGATTTTGTGTTATGATGACTAGGCTCTTTATGAATAATTAGGCATTGGGATTAATCACAGTTATGAGTTTGTTTAGGTTCAATATGTGTGTGTATTGTTTGTATGATTTAAATGTTGTTGAGAGTTGTTTGATGATGATGTTCTTATGCAATGTGAAGGATAAATGACAGGTTGTTAAATGTTGGTTTTGTGGGTGTTGTAGAGTGGTGAGTGATGCTAATTGGCTACTAGGGCTCCTAGGTTTGTAGTAGGAAATGATCTATTCTAGAATGATCTACTTTTTGTTCATTGTATCTACCAAGATTAGGTTAGGTCTATTATTTGTGTATTAGCTAAGCTTCTTCTTGAATAGGTTGGTGTCTATTGATATTTTGCAATTTGGCATGTATAATAATGAAATTTGTTTGTTTTTCATTTTCAGCCTTTGTTCCCTAGTGAAAGTGGAATTGATCAGCTTGTTGAGATCATCAAAGTAATCTTTCTAATCAATTTATTTATTATTTTTGCTATGTTTTCCTTATTTACTTTGAATCCAACTTTGAAATTAGTATAGGATGCTTCCATTAACTTAATTATAAGTTGCAACATCATAATACAATGGATTATGAGATGTCAGTGATTCACAACACAATTTGATAGGTAGCCTTGCTAATTTACTGTGTCATAATCTTTAGCATGTAAATTTTTCATTTGTGGTTGTTTTTGATAGGTTCTGGGCACTCCAATAAAGGAAGAGATTAAGTGCATGAACCCTAACTATACAAAATTTAAATTCCCATAGATTAAAGCACATCCATGGCATAAGGTATAAGAAATAAATTTAATAGCATTTTCACTTTATAATTGAGCTCATTGTACCAATATATGCAGTCACTCCTTTTGTTTCGCACACAACACTAATATAAACTTGTTGATTTGCCCTTACTAGATCTTTCATAAGTACATGCCTCTAGAAGCTGTTGATTTGGTATCAAGACTACCCCAATACTCCCCTAACCTGAGGTGGAAAGCTATAAGTATAGGACCTCTTAGTAGGCCTTTCCAGTTTATATCCAGCTAATTTTGAAAAGAATGTTCTCCTTTATCATAATGGTTCTGGAACTGTGTTTGGTAGTTCTATACCTCCTAATCTAATTATTCCTTGGGCATTTATTATCTCCAAAATTTTCTATATTGTGTTTAGATGGTGTGGTATTTATGTGCATCATAACCTTCAAGTATATATGTTTTCTTTAATTGCAGGGTAGTACCATGGCCTTCATGAATTGATTAAACAATTTTATTTTTTTTTTGCATTTGCAATTTGAAATTATTTACTTTTGCTGGGATTATAGGGCTCCTTGTGATGCTTCCAGTGAACTGCTGGGGAAATCAACTACAAGATTTTGATTTTGTTGACTTCGCAAGAGCTGGACATAATATAGCTGTAACGTTGGAAGGTGTTGATAGAAATCATGTGATTGCAGGGGCTATAATATGCTATCCAGACTTCCTTGTTGCAGTTGCAAAACATTGGAGTTGAAAGTGCTTGTATTGGATTGTGCAAGTCCCATATTGGTGGGTTCTCAAGTGTGTACTATAATGACATATCTGTGCACTTTATTTACTAATTTTTTTGTTAGAGGAAAAGATTCAATCATCTTTTTGCTATCTATGAAGTTATAGTTTCATATACACCATGCAAAGGAGCCTGCTAGAGTTTCAAGAATATTGTCAATACTTGACTCCAACACGGGTAAGGTAACCAAAAAGTCACCCCACTGTCTCATTGCGAAGCAAAATGCAGTAATGGAGGTGAATAGACAATGGAAATCTTGCTATTTCAATGATCTTACACATATTTCTATTCCCTTATCACTCCTGGTACTCAGAAAACTTGAATGACTTTCTGTTGTCTTTCTGATTTCAAGTGATTTTGCAAGAGCCTGTTTGTGTGGTAGAGTTCTCAAGTTGTAAAGCTCTTGGAAAGTTGTCCCTAAGAACACTAGGAAGAACAATTGTTGTTGGACTTGTGACCAGAATAATTGAGGAGCAAGACTAGTTTACGATTCTCACATGTAAGCATCTTTGTTCTCCATGTAAGTCTAGATTGTGTTAGCTGGCACACAATGGGCAACGATATGATTATTGTTGAGGTTCATGGGTCAATATGTGAATTATGTAAGAATGGTGAAGTTTTCTTATGCTTTTCACCATATATTCATCATAGGAGAATGTTTTTCAATGCTTTAGACTTGTGTACTATAGCAATATAGTCTATTTAAGAGATAAAAACTATGAGCTTGCAGGGTAGTGTCATGGCTTTCATGAATTGTGAACTAAGAGTTACATTTTATGTCATTGTATGTATTACTTTATATTTAATTTATTATGAATTATGTACTTGATGTAAGCTCCAGAACCCTTCAGAAAGTATGAGTTTTATTGTTTTGAATGATAATAAAGCCAATTTAAAGAAAATATTTTGAAGAACAACTAATGGCTACCTTGAGTTTCTTGACTAAGCTTAACAGGTAAATTCTGAAGTGCATTACATGGACTTAAGCGAAAATAATTTCACTTTGCACGTGCAAACATGTTTTATCTCGTGGGAAGAGAATGAGCTTAAACAAAGTGAATATTATATTGTGTAAAGAACAATTACATGCATTAAGGAATAAAGCAGATCAATACAAGAGCAAGAAATCCAAGGAAACGGTCTTTAGAAAGTAACACGAGATTTCATAAAGTAAACTGAAGAATGAGGAAATTATGCCAACCCTGAAAGTAACGTTTTACTCAGTCGACAATCGTTACAATTGCAAATCAATCAGCATTAAAAAGCCAAGATCGAATACTAGAAGATCAAAGAATGATCAAGGGATTGATTATGCATGTCAAAAAGCTCACGTAATTATGGAGCATAGAACACTACAGGAAATGGAGGGAAATTCAAAATTCAAAATTTAAATCTTGAGTCAAACCCAGTTTTATAACTGGTATGTCATCTCTTCTACTTGATTAGTCAACTATCCTAACTTCTAGAAAGACAGATTTAGAAATCACAATCAGAAAGTAAAAAGAAAGAGGGACATCAAAAACCTCTATAATACAACGGCTTCTACAATCGATGTGACAAGTCTGTTAGCCTATCTCTCTAGACTAATGTTCCAAGACATAACAGATGATCTACATGTGTGACTTGGACATCTGATCAAGGGCAACGGTCATGGAGAAGTGCCAGTATAAATGGAGATGCTATGCTTGAATGCAAATAAGAGAGTTGAAGACATAAGAGTGGAAACTCTGGAAAAATCTCTCCACACTTCTTGTGATGTTCATCATAATATGTAGTCATTCTCCTTGAAGTGTAAAATATTCTTTCTATATTTTGTAATGATTTGTATACTCCTCTTAGGAAGAGATGTTCGAAAGAAGTCGCTCATGTTTCCCAAGTTTGTTTTATTGAATATTTCTAAGGAAACATGGGTGTAGGTTAATTTGAGTGACAACCCAAACACATGACTTTTGTAACCTTGATCTAGTAATGATTAGAGTGAGACATAGCTTGGAGAAGCTAAGGTAAAACAACTTGCAATGAGATGGCAGAGGCGTTCTTGTCATCACAGTTCAGCTTGGAGAGGCTGCAAGAGAACTACTCGCAACATGATGATGGAGGCATTCCAATCATCATGGTTCAGCTTAGAAAGGATGGGAAGAACTACTTGCAACGTGGCAGTAGAAGTTGTCTACAAGTCACAGTTCAGCTTGGATTGGAGAGGCTGATTCAAAACTACTCAGTTCAACTTGGAGAGGTTGATACAGAACTACTCAGTTTGAGACAATATGGGTTGTCTACTATTCACTGTGAGAGCTTGGGAAGGCTAATGTAAAGACTATTTAGTTTACCTTCTCAAGTTGAGAAAGTTTTTATTAGTGGAATCTCAACATGTGTTGAGAACATTAGTATTTTTTGTAGCAAACAAGCAATTGAAGTTCCCGATATGAGTGCTTATTTCTCTTACATAATTCAATCCTATCATCAAAAAGATGTTGTCACAATTGAGCATCACTATCATGTTAATATATTTATGGTTGTAATAGATCATTAGTTGAAAGAGTAGAATAATATATTCAATGAACAAACAACCAAGCCTATCATATTGAGCACCGCTTTATATCCTAAAGATGGTTACAAAAGATTTAATGCTTGTAACACGTGTAAGCTAGTTGAGAAATTCTATTTGATCTCTAGATTTTTTTGAGTAAGAGAAAATCCAATTGGCATATGATTACAACATTATGAATTTGATGTGCCTAAAGTTCCAGATTTTCAGAATTTGTCTACTATTGCCAAGTTGTGTTATAAATTAATGGAGGCTGGCAAATCAAATATATATCCTTTGGTTGATAAATTAATTCAACATATTTTGACTCTTCCTGTGTCCACAGTAACAACAAAATGGGCATTTTTAGCTATGAAAATTATTAAAACAAGGCTTCGAAATAAGATAAAAGATAATTTTCTTGCAGATTACATGATTATTTACATTGAAAATAATATTACTGCAAAGCTCAATTCAGATATAATAATTGATGATTTTTATACCATGAAACATCACCGAGGCCAATTAAAACAATAAATGTATTGGTACGTACTTGACATCATGTGTATATAATTGTTTATGTTGATTTTAAATATAAGTGGATGACTTATAATTTGTTAGTGGTTTCATATATTATATATGTTTCTATGTGATAATTAATTTTAATATTAGTTTATATTATATATGTTAATTAGTTTGGCCCCCTCATTCAAAATTCCTAGCTTCGTCACTAGTTGAGAGTGTCATAGGAATATTTATAAAGACGAAGTTAAGATACAATTGTCAAAGAAGTAGTGTCTCAAGATGATCGTTGATGAATTAAATTGAAATAATACCATGAGCAATAGTGAAATTGTTGATCAAAGTTGTAATGAAAGTCCAATTGCCAGGAACAAAGAGCTCGAGTACTCTTCTGCTATCAGTGAAGCAAAGATCTTGAAAGACCTAGTAATTATTCATCAACATATGCTGGAGGATTTGGTTTGGGCAAAGAATGTCAAAAGAATGACTTGGAAATTCTTATGAGCAGATGAAGCATTGAATATAACACCCTAATTCGTAACCTAATACGCTCGAGTTGCATTATGGCTAATCATTAGTTGTTATACTTTTGTCTCAGAACATAACATGTTTTTCTTGAAATAAGAGTAATAAAAATACAACTAAATTTTTTTTTCTTTACTAAAGACCAAAACATGAGCCATATGTGTATAAAATAATGCCCATAAATACCTATCTATATAAATATAATAACAACTTATGAACCTCATCATAACATAACACAAATTGAGACAACATATCATAATCATAATATAATAGTAGCATCCTATGAACATAAAGGATATCCTAGGATACCAAGTCCACTAACAAAGGTTGAGCATATAGCAATTCAAAAGCTAAACATAACTAAACCAGTCACGGGTGTATATTGACTAAAAGACTAAGTTACGAACATGCATTAAAGATAGCATAAACTCTATAGCTATTGCACAAAAGAGAGGTTGTCTCCATTAAGCTCAACATGACCACACTGCTTTTTGACTGAGCCTAATGTCTCTACATTGGGAAAGTAACCAATCACATGCTATGCCATGAGATCTAAGTCATAGTGCAGCTCTCACATTGGTGTCTCAAGGAAGACCATGAAGCATTCCATTAGCCTCATCTAGAGACGACACTAAAAGAAAAGAGAAGATGAGAATCTTGTACAAGATTCTCAATAGGGTCTTCGACTCTAACACGTGTCATTGTCATCGTCCCCAACCATTTCAGTTTTCATTATGAAAAATGTGTACATGCTTAAGGTTCAATTTTAAACTTTCCAAGAACTATTTACCCGTAGTGAGTGTCTTTGAGCATAGGTTTTAATGTCATGAATGTAAACAGATATCTCATGTATGCATGGCAATACTTCTAAGGCATAGGTAAGGCATATAATTTGCACAAAGTATATCATTGTCATGAAATTAAGGCATATAAGCTTGGCATAACCAGTGGTTGAATCACATAACCATATGATAAGTAAGATGTAAATCACATAATAGAAGGCATTACTTTATTCTTTTTAGGAAACTTAACGATCAAATTCATATAATTAAGTTACAAATAAGGAAATGCATGGGATGAAAAATATGATAAATCACATAACCTGTGATGTGCATGCACTACAAAAATTATGCGGATTAGCTACGACGCCAATTCGTCGCTATCACAAATACGCGACAAATTAGCTACCAAACTAATAGTCGCCTTCTGGAAGTCGCCGATCAGCCTAAAAAAACTTCCATGTCTGATCCGTTGCTAATTTATTTTAGCTACCAAAGTTTCCTCACTAATCAGTTGCTAATCTAGAGCTATTTTATAAAAAAATATTGTTTTCTTCTTTCCTTCACAAATTAGCAAGGCATTTTTCTGTAACTAATCCCTCACAAATTTGTCGCATATCCCTCGCTAATTGGTAGCTATTACTAGGCTAATATTAAAAGATTGAAATGTTAATAGTAGCTAATTTATAGCTAATCCATCGCCGATCCCTTTATGTTTTCCTTACTAATTGATAGATAACCCATCGCTGATTCAAATATAGTTTCACTTCCCTATACCTAATCCCTCATTGATTTGTGTAAAAATTATTTATCCAATTAAATTTAAATATTATAACTGTTTATATAACTCAATCTACAAAATTGTACCAATATAAATAAATCAAATTTATCAAATGAATTACACAAAATATTATAATTTGATGGAACTAATTTTTTTTAATCCAAAATCAATCAATTACAAATATATGAAACATAAAAAATAGAGAATATACGATAAAATGATAAAAACTATAAAGAATATATTAAAACTATATCAAGATCATTGTTGACATGGAAGAGAAGTAAGAAATACATGAATAAACCATATTTTCAATGTCTTGCACAACGCTATCTGGTTGACCGTCTAGATTTTGCAAAACCAAAACTATTTGTTAGTTTCTTGTTCATCATAAAAATTTAACTCCCAGAGTTTGGACAAGATATATTAAGAGGGGTAGATACGAGGAAACTGTTATCTTCATCATCATTCATTGCTGAGTGTCCGTGTTCAAGAATGGATGGAGCCATTTCAAACATTCAAGCCGCAATTATTAATTTCTACAAGAATTATGTTTGGTATACAACTAAATTGCACAATAAATACACACCACACACCTTATAACCATTGGATGTGATGTGTGATCCCTATTCATTCCACTCATTCATTAAATATAATAATGATAAGGTGTGTGATATGTATTTATTGTATAATTTAATTATACACCTAATATCACTCTTTCTACAATTTTACTAACCGATATCGACTAGCAACACAAGCTTGTCAGCTCCTACCAAAAACTAGAAACAAGCGAGTCTCATAACTAAGCAAAATTAGTACACATTATAACATCCAATTTACATGAAGACAATAATGCTAATGTAGAAAGGTTGAACAAGTAAAGAAAGAGTAAGTACCAGTAAGAGAAGAGCTTCCAATAGAGTCAAAAGTGAAACCCCTAGCCTTAAATGTGATATAAAGAGAACTCAAAAAAAAATTAAAGAAACAAAGAAAACGGAAAATAAATTAACAGAGTCTTGCCTTGCCTTGGGGAATGATAAAATGACTCAGGTACTCAAATTAAAGTACAAAACATGACAAATTAAATGAATTAGAATCTAAATCCTTGAGAGCCATTTCTTCAATTCAAATAAAACCTTGAAAGAAAAATTATAACTCAATCATCATATTTATACAAGACACTGGAAAACATGCCTGTAGAAAGGAATTTATCTTCTACATCCATATAGAGATGATAAGCACTATGAAAAAATGCCGTTGTCTGGCAGCAATAGAAAAATAGCATCACAAATAAATGCACAAACTTTAACATAAAAAGGAAAAAACCCATTTCCTTTTTTTTCTTTTTTATTGCTTTGTTGCATAAACTCAAATCAGAAAAAAAAAAAAAAAAAAACCAACTAAAGACCATGATCACAGATTGAAATTCCATTCAGCAAAAAGTAAAGAGGGCATTGTTCAAATTTGAAAGCATAGTAGTATAAATGAGTGGTGAGGGGGGTTACACTAGTGGAAGCTGCGGCCATCGGGTCAAGTCAGACTCTGGGTCTTCCCGGAAAAGTATTGTGCTAAAAGCTTCAGCTGCCTATGAATGTATGACAGGTAAATTGAAGTCATGATTCTATTAACAAAAAGTACACATTTCCTGTTCTGCAGCAATCGGAAATTGAAACATTGAAAGCAAAGTTTGTCCATATATGTAAGATCTCATAACCAAGCCAAAGGAGTTCACATATATACAAAAACACATATGAAAGGAATGCTTTAAACAAAAAATCTATCAAGTGCCAGACTAAAAGTGGACTATTTCCAAATGAGGCGCAAAATAATGAGACGCACTTCAAGTCTATTGGGCATTCAATCGTGCATTTGTTTGGATTGTCAAGTTTTATATTCAGAGTAAGTCAAAAGAATATGACTAGCCTTGGAAAGTGAAAAGAAATATTAGACAAGAGAAAAGAATACATACGAAAACAGTGATGAAAATCATAATAATATGTTAAAACGAGATGCGAAGCATACATTGGCATCATCATTGCGATCAGATTCACTCAAGGATTTAAGCTTAGCAGAAGTATCCTTCACCAACTGAAATATCCTCTGCCTCGTATTGCGCCTACCAAAATTAGCATGCAATTAACGAAAAAAAAAATCTTTATAATGATAACATAGAAATGAAAAAATGAGAAAGAAAAGAAAAAAGCGAAAAAGCTACGATAACATAGAAATGAAAAAATTAGAAAGAAAAGAAAAAAGCGAAAAAGCTACGATAACAAAGAAAAAAAATGTGAGGTCTTCTTCTGAAAAAAATTGTTACAATAATGGTTCAATGGTCTTATTCATTCGTTTCCTTTTGAGTGCCAATTATCATCCACTAATCTAGCTATATTGTAAGTTGAATTCATTTTATGTGTTCAGAAACTTTTCACCTTTAGAATTGAAGAATATTGTTAGGGTAATCTACTTTTGACAAATATAAAATATTGTAATGATCATTTTTATGATTAGGTAGATTTATCCTTGCACATCTATATTGTTTTTGGTCTGAATCCTTACAAATCTGTTAAACATTAGTAACAGGATTGCATAAAAAAAAAAAACATTAGTAACAGAATGTTCCCATGAGTGTGTGGATTTGTTGGGAACGTCGGCCCAAGTCTTTGATCCCATAGCTCTCTGACGCCCATACCAGCTGTCCCTCCTGCTCGACACCACCGCTGACCGACTCGGGCTCCATTTGCTCGGCCCAAAACCCACATGTACGATTATCCTACTCTCTTATCACGTGCGCTCATATCAAAGTCTCCCATTATCTGCACCATTCAATCCCATAATCCACCTCCAATCATTATTTCCTCCTCATTAACACCCCTACTCTCCGCCCTGAGCAAAGGCAGCAACAATACGCAATTTACCTTGAAAAAGACATATTTATTTTTGATAGAGTGATTTTATCTGCTTACTTATATTCTTATTTTTTATTTTTTACGTTTTATTTTATGACTCTGTTCATTAAATAATATATTCTTGCTCTTAATAAATGAACAGTAGTTGATATCAAAATTACTATATATTATCAGTGGCGGAGCTTCAGCAAAATTTTTGGGGGGGCCAACAACTTTGATATGTAAATTAGGTGATGATAATTAAATTAAAATTAGTTACATATATATTATATAGATTTTAAAGTAAATAATTGACATAACAAAAATTAATTTGTACTTAAATTAGAGGAGCCCAATCCAAAAATTTTTCAATAATTGATTGTAAGTACAATGCATTTTTAATAATCAATTATTTAAAAATTAATTTTATGGTTTGAGACATCAAGTTAAAAGAGCATTGTGTTATACTTAGATTATATGAAAATAACTAATTTTGTGTGATAAATTATTAAAAAATTATATGAAATAATTTATATGTATTTTGTAATATTTGATACTGTGGATTATTTTGACAAAAAAAATATTATAATTCTAAAATAATTAACCTTTATCTATAATTAAGAGTTAAAAAAATTGTACTCCCTTAAATTATAAATGAGTTTCACACTTAAAATTCTAATTCTTCACATTTAAATCTTTCAAAATTTTTATAAAAACACATGAAATTATATTAAAACAGCTTAAATTACGGAAATTTTTTTTTTTGACATTTCAGAACATATGCAAAATTGTGTTAAATTTTTTCTAGTCATTATTATTCATTAAGATAGAGTTTAGAGTTAATAAATTTATTATTTAAATATTATATTTGTTGCTATTAAAATCTTATAATTCCTAATCTATTGTAATAAAATATTTATCTCTAAAATGGCTTTCAATTGTGATATGGTTTTTTATTTCTATCTTCTAATTGGAAAATATCTTAATAGACTTTTTAAGTTAGAGAAGCCCATTTATATTGAGTAGCATCATTT
This sequence comes from Dalbergia cultrata, assembly GCA_031216105.1. NCBI lineage: Eukaryota > Viridiplantae > Streptophyta > Magnoliopsida > Fabales > Fabaceae > Dalbergia > Dalbergia cultrata. Next base: position 32,805,939 of record CM062346.1, on the reverse strand, counting down.
ATACAAAGTAGTATATTTAGACTTTAAATCTATTTACTATACAAAACTGATCTCTATGTGTGCGTTTATTTTAGATTTGTTTATAGAAAAATAATTTTTTAAGTACAAAAAATTAAAAATTTACTTTTTATAAAAGCTATTCATGTGATCATATATTTAAAAATTAAAAATAGATTATAAGACTTTTAAAATAATGATTGATTGAGTCAAAACATAATACATAATTAGATATTTGTACAAATAAATTTACATTGACAATACTTAAAAATTAAATTCACACACACACATATATATATATATATATATATATATATATATATATATATATATATTTTAAAAAAAATTTTTGGGGGGGCCATGGCCCCCCATTGTCTTAACTAAGATCCGCCATATATATACACCCACACACAAATTTATAGGCCAAGACACTTACACTCCTTTTTATTTATGATATTTTTCATCATTGTTCTCTAATTTCTTTTATAATTGATCTTAAATGATTTAAAGTTATGTATGTTTTGTTCATTATTATATACTCTTATTTTATATTAATTATAATTTATGATATACTTGTTTGAGTTTTCAGGGGAAAAAATTCAATCACAAAATATAAATAAAAATTATTAATTAAATAAATTCTTGATAAAAATTATAAATAAAAATATGTGTGTAAATTTGTTTCTTAAAGTGGAAAGACCAATTTCCACACACCAAAAAATGTGTGAAAAAAAATACGTAAAAGTGCTATATCTTTAAGCTTAAACGAGCTTACTCTTAACGTGTTTTTTTATAATAAGACATGAGAATTTAGTAATTTACAATTCTTCAAAGTTTTTAAATCTCTTAAGTTATAATATTGAAGGTTTTCTATTTTGATATAATTGAAAGCTAAATAAGTAAAAAAAATACTTCTAAAAAAAGACAAAATGAAATAAAATGTCAACAACCTATACATGCATGCATGCATACATACATACATACATTCATATTCATATATATATATATATATATGAAATATGACATGAAGATCGATCTAAGTAATGCTTTCTAAAATTTATAACAGATTATATAATTGTGTTCATTTTTTTTAATAAAGTATCGCTTTATTTTAAACTCTTACAAAAATTAAAATATTTAGAAAAATTATACATCTATTCTGAAAATTTTATAATAGAATTATATTATTATTTTATATTAAGGAATATTTTTATATTTATTAGTTTTTATGTGAATGTATTTATCTTCTATTATAATATAAACATAAATTATTTGGGTATATCCAAATTAAACTGATTCAAATATTACAAAATTAAAATTTATGAAAACCAACTTCAGTTTAAAATAATATTTCAAATTACCAAATACTCTTGTTTAAAACAAAATTTAGCTTAATTACCAACTTCAATCTATTAAGCATGTTAATAGTTGGAGTACAATTTTTTGAAATAGTTTAAAGTATAAATCACTTGATATGTATTACTTGAAATAATTAATTACATAGTTATTCGACAGTTGATTGAAATTTATTTATAATTTTAAGAAGAACTATATTATTACATAAGAGTATTTAAGAATTATTTTTATGTCTTATGAAAATAATATATTATAATTAGAAATCTATTTTGATGCCTTATACTATTAGCATCTAATCACATGTTTTTCTTTGTAGAATTTTTTAAATAGTGTATGATTAAGTAAAAATATTTTTGATAATTTGACAATATATATTTAGATACTTGTATAAAAAAAATTATTTACATTATCTATAAATTAACTTCTTATGATTAATTTAAGTTGAAAATAGTTAATTTAAGAAGTATAAATAAAAATATATTCAATTTTAATGTTGGTGAAAATATTTTAAAAATAGAAACTAAGAGTGATTATAAATAAATAAATGGAGTGCCAAACAACTCTATCAAACTTTAAGGTGAAGTACCCACCGAAAAAAATTTAAGATCAAGTTATTTGTACTGTGAAAGAATACTGGTATATATTTTCTGACTACATATACTGAGAAAATTATTATATTATGGAGAGTCAGTGGAGTAATATTACTAATATGGAATTTGAGAGAAAATTATTACACTCAATGAGGAGTATTAAACCTCGCATAATGCAAAATTTTGAACAAAATAACACAACCAAGAGACAGTGCCCTGTGCAGCATGCAAGGGAACATGTCATGAATCTCTGAAATGGTGCATGAATCTCTGAAATCTCGCATAGTGCAAGATTCCCACCCTCGCCATGTGTCACGCTTCCACTGGACAGCCAAGTCACACGGTGCTTCCCTTAGAAACCTTGCATGGTGACAGATTTTTCAGCTGTGTCTCGTCGAGTCTGCAGCTTTGCCATGCGGCTCCCTCCTGTTGCGCCCCCCACAGCCACATGTCTACTCCCCAGAGCGATCTCGTGATTAGCGTGCCTCACGCCCAGCAATAGTATGAGTGATGCTCAGGTTGTAGTGGTTTTTTCTTCTTAGGTGTGATCTAGTAAGACTAAAAGCTCAGATAGTGAGGCAGTGTTCAAAAAAAAAAAAAAAAATGAGGATCCAAATGGTTGTTGATAGCAAAATGATCTCAAATGAGCATGTATCGATGAGAGTTTGTCAAAATAATGTAAGTTAATTTTTTTTTTCTAGGAAAATATTTAGTAAGAAATATAATTTTTATTTTTTTTCTAGCAAAATATTTTAGTAAGTAGAAATATTATTTTTATTCTTTCTGTCACTTTGTCACTAATGTTCTAATTTTTTAATCAAATAAAAATATTTAAAAAAATTAGTTGAAAGGATATTAGAATTATATATTGAATCATTCTATTATTTTATTATTAGATAATGCAAAAATTATTGTTCTTTACAGGAAAGGAAATTGTTAAAACCTCGTAATTTATTCATGGAACCACTCGTGGTGCAAATAATTGAGCATTTACATGTTGCCCGAATTTGCCAAATTAGGGTAAACAAATATCTTATAAGCGCATTTGTTAAAAGATAGAGACCAAAAACAGACATTCCACTTTCCTTGTGGGGAGTGTTCAGTTACACTAGAGGATGTTGCAATTGTGCTGGGGCTTTGTATTGAAGGTACCAGTCACTGGAAGCACTAACGATAGTTCCAGAGTCATTTGGAATATGTGTGACCAGCTACTCAGTGGTCGGCCAGGACCAACTGATATTGTTGCTGGTGAAATAAAATTTGAATGGCTTACAATTCTTTTAAATTCAGTTTCCTATGATATTGTGAAGTGGATAGCATGCCATGCCCGTGGCTATAACTTATCTATGCTGGGTCATTTCCTAATTCCGAATAAAAACACAAGTATGGTGCATGGAAAGTTCCTGCCACTGCTTGAAAATTTGGAACATATTGGGTTGTATAGTTGGGACTCAATGTGTCTCTCTACACCTTATCATGGGCTAGATCATGCTTCATGTAATAATACAAAAGAAGTTACTGGTTGCATGGTGGTATAAAAGTGTGGGCATGGCGGGGGCTCCCATGGTTAACTCCTTTGCCAACCATGCTATTTACTTTTCCCCTTGCTATGAGGTAAAAATATTTTAAATAAATATTTTTGTTGTTATGTAGATTATATCTAAACTAAGAAATATTTCATAGATGGAAGCATTATCGGTATCGAGGTAACACTCCATATAATGATCTCCATAATATTAGGCTTGCATTATATCAGGTATATATTAATATAGCAAAGGCTTCCTTTTGTTGTCAAATTAAATATTATTTGTATATCTTATGCAACATGTTTATTAATATAGTTTGTGTGGCAACTATATCGAGATCCAGCAATTGGTGGCCACAGTCCAGATGATGTGTGGGTTGAGCATCCCTTATGGTCAACTATTAGTCCACTAATATGTTTTGAGACAACAGAGTGGCATTCGACTGATTGTGTAATGCGTCAATGCGGGTTTGATAAGCCAATTCCTTCCGTACCCTATAATCTAGGAACATCACACAATAAAGACTTACAAGCAAGGTTGCTAAAATCGAGATCCAATGTAGGATTAGGAAGGGAATGCAAAAACGTAAAATGTGAGATCGTAACACGGATCATAAGATCCTACCAAAAATGATTTATTAAATTCATATATATATATATAAACTAAAACATGGAAAAAAGAAAATACCCAGGCCAAACACTTTTGTTTTTAATCTCTAAGACATTTTTTTGGGGGTTCAAATTGTCTCTAAGGCCTTAAAGGCTCACCAAGTTTTCAAACACGGACAGAAGCCCAATAACCAACACAAACAAACTTCGATTAAAAGTTTGGACATGTATTTTGTGCTAGAACCTTCTATCTAGGACTGAGTGCAAGTCACCAAAAGAAATATTTTAAAAAGAAACCCAAAAGGAGAAAAGGGTCGAACAGCTGTAACTATGTATCTTTTCTCCGTCTCTCCTTCTCTTTCCATTCATCGATCTTTCTTTGCTCTAGGTATTTTACTGGCTGCAACCCTTGGTTTAACTAATTATTTCTTCTCCTTCTTTCATTTGCTTCTTTCTTCTTCCCCTCTCTGTCACGGACTAAAATAGGGCTAGGCCATGGAAGAAATGCACAACCTTCTACAAGAAATGGAACATAACCAACAAAACTAAAAACGCTTGAGCCTTGAAGAATGAATATAAAGATTGAATCGGAGAAAGATCGAGAGTGAGAGAGGGAGAGATGATAAACCTGTTAGGGACAGACTTGCGAGCAACCGAGTTGGGTTTGGTCGACTCGCCCGACTCACCAAGATCGTGCGATTCTAGCGATCCCACGATCTTACCCGGCGATCCCACAACGAGCCCAGAAATGGAATCTAGATCGCGAAGGGGTTGTTGGGAGCGTAAGATCATGCGATTTCACGATCTTGCACGCAATCCTAGCTACCTTGCTTGTGGGGTAGAAAACCAACCGACTGGAGACCGTAGCATCAGGAGTGGATTACATTGTGGGAGTCCCAACATGAATGTTTATTGCTGGGACAACCATTAACAACTATGTCCCATCAAAGATGATTATCGGGATTAGTATATACAATATGCAAGAAATTGGTTATGGTTGTCCCCTCATGTGGAACAGGACCAGCGAATCCCTTATCACCAGCTGGACTAGGCATTCCCACAGTACCTTCCATTCCCACATCACCAGCAAAACCAGCCATTCCCATAGTACCATCCATTCTTACATCACTAGCCAGACCAGTCATGGGCACATTATCATCCATTCCCAACATATGAGCCATTCTCACAGTACTAGTCATCCCTACAATTTCAGTCATTCCCTGTGCCTTTGGTACCTCTTCATTAGCAGGATGTCTATAATGCCCTGATTTTTCCTTTTGTGCAAAATGACCAAAAATATCCCTAAAGTCATTTTTTTGCACAAGAATCAAGGACGGGCAATCCAGGCTGACCTTAATGGGGTAATTTAATGTTAGAATAAGGATATATGTGGTTTAGAAAGCAATTCGTGGGAAAATTGCAATCCTCGATTTTTCCCGTGTGTAAAATGACTAAAATGCCCATGAGGTCATTTTTACCTGGAATTCGAGGATGGCTGATCTAGGATATCCTCAAGGGGTTAGTTTAATGTTTGAAAGGGCTTAGATGCGTTAAAGATAATGATCGAGGTAAAAGTCTCAACTCTGGTCTTTCCCATGTGCAAAATGACCAAAATACCATTGCGGTAATTTAACGCGAGATTAAGTGCCAACTAAACCCCGGTCATTGCCCGGAAGTTAGAAATGTCAATTATAAGAGATGAATGATATATGGAAAGGTTTGGGTAGTCCCCAAGAGATTTCGTGCAAAACGACCATTGTACTCCTAGTTAGTGCTAAATGAGCTTAATTAAGTAATTAAGGAAATATAGATAATATTAGGCTATAATTAAAGATAATTTAATTTTAATTATTAATCTTAAGTCAAAATAATTAACTGAGGTTAATTAAGGCCTAAGATTGCTTAGGAAAATTCAAAATCTCATTCTTAATCAAAGAACTCTTAAGACACAAAAAAATAAAAAAGTAAATAGTGTTTTCTCACTTCATTTCCCTAAAATTAGGAACCTTGTTGGCATTTGAAATTCAAATTAATCAAGCTTAATTCAACTAAATGTGTAAGATCACTCTTTAATCATGTCTTGAAAGGCTTAAACACATTGTTACTAACCCAAACACTTAATTACCAATCATTAACCATTTGCCTAATTAAATCTACCTTTAATTCATGTCCTAACATACATGAAAATGAAACTTTTACCCCCCAAAGGCAACAGCTTTCCCTCCCCCATTTCTCTCTCATATTTCAAATTTTTAACATTTATACACACCCAAAAATCTCATTTTCCTACCATTTGCTTTTTTGTTGAGTCTTGCTCAGAAGTTGTCAAAAAAGCTCTCTTTTCTCTCAAGAACTCAAGAGCTTTCATCTTCTTCTTCCTTCAGCTTCAAGAGACCTCATTCTTGATCATCATCCAAGCTACAAACATCAAATCACCACAACACCACCATAGATCAACCTCTAAACACATATCTTTTCCATTCCCAAACACAAAAACACAAGAAAAATCCTCCTCCTATTTTTCTTCCTATTGGTTGAATCCATCAAGAGCTCTAAGAGAAGATTTTTCTTCTCATTTCAACATAAAGGATCAAGCTTTCTCATTTCCAACTAAGAAACAATCTTGGTAGAGATTTTGTTTTGAGTTCTTTCTCTTTTTCTCTTTGGCATTTTTGGTTTTGTCTTGAGATAAATGAACAAGTTCTTCTCTTTTTCTTTCCTCTCATTTTTTATTTTGATGATGGATGAATGGTTGAGTTTTTGCTCTTTTTCTTTCTTTCCATTTTGGTTTGATCTTTCTTTTCCTTTATTCTTCTTTTTGGTTTTGAACTCTTTTGCTTTTCCTTCCATTTTCAGTTTTGGTTGTTGGTGGAAGGTTGAGACCATGGCTTGATGATGAGGGATCTTGATGGATGTTTTGATACCACCATGTGTTTGACCTCTAAAGTCGAATGTTTGGTTCTGTTGTTCTCAGTTTTCAAAGAGTATGAGAAATGGAATATTTGCTAGTTTTTCCTTGGTTACCTTTTCTTTGATGTTCAAGACCATAGCTTGATGATAATGGTTCTTGATAGTAGTTGTGAAACCACCATGTGTTAGGCCTCTAGAGCTCAAGGTCCGATTTTGGTTTCAAGAGAGCATGAAAAATAAAATGCTTCTTGTTTTATTTGATTTGTTTCTTTTGAGCTTGATGGTGAGTCCAAGAAATGAGGTTCTTGGAACCATGGTGATTAGGGACTCTAAAGCTCATTTTCATTTTGTTTAAGATTAACGGGGTTGAGAGTTGTATCTTGTAAAGTCTTGAGCTTTGAGTTAATAAGAGAGTAAATAGACTTGCACTTATGTTTAAGTTTCAAGCCCTTACATCTCATGTTTATGTTTCAATGCCTTGCATATCATGTTTATTTTTAAGTTATCACCTTAAATCTTGAAGACTAAAGAAAATTACTTGTATTCTCATGTTTAAATTTCAAGTCTTACATTCCATGTTTGTATTTCAAGTCATCACCTAATAATAAAGACTTAAAAATGAACTTGCATCTCATGTTTATATTTTAAGTCTTGTAGATTATATTTATATTCTCAAGTCATCACCTTATAATGTTAAAGATTAAAAATGAGATTGCATAGCATGTTTATTTTTCTAGCCATCACATAAATCTCCAAAGCTCAAGACTTGTCCTTTTATCTTAAATGAAAATTTTGAATCATGGCCACATTTTTGTATATACATTTTGCCATATAATGATGTTGGACTTGGAATGGATTTTATTTTGTTTTAAGGTTCAAAACTTGTGTCTTTATTGTGTAAAGGAATTTTTTAAAGTATTGGAAACTCAAAAGATATGATCTTTATGAACAAAACCTTATTAATGAAATTTTAATTTTGGTTTCAGTTTTTAGAGGGTATTATTTGAATTTTTTGTTTAGAGATAAAATAGTTTCAAGTGTTTCCAATATCTTCGAATAACTTTTGATGAGAAACTAGTAACTAAACAGGATTTGAAAGTGTGGTTTCTAATGGTTCAAAGAAGTAAATTTTGGCTACTGTTTTGGACCTAATATTTTCTGTAAGATGCTGTTTGGAGTGAATTAAACATGTGAAAATCATTATTAATTGATGCAAAAATTATTTCTAACATCATAGGAAAAACTAGTAACTAGAAATGATTAAAAACATGATTTCTAATTCTTCTAGAAATTAAAATTATGGCTACTGTTTTTATATTAATAAATCTGTATGATGCTGTTTGGAAGTGTTTAAATGTGTAAAAATTTATATTATTGGTGGTAAAAATTATTTCTAGCATTATAGGAAAAACTAGTAACTAGAAAGAATCAAAAGTGATTTTAAGGCCTCTAGGAATCAAAATTTTGAACTACTGCCTTGACATGAATAATTCAGTAAAAATTATGTTTAATGATGATCATAAGTGTAAAAATTACTATAATAGTGGTAAGAATTATTTTTGGCTTCTTAGGAAAAATCGGTAATTAGAAAGGGTAAAAAACGTAACTTCTAGAACTCTGTAATTAATTTTCTTAACACCACCCAAAGTGTACAGCACTATTTGGTATTGTTCATAATCTTACAAATTAGTGAGAATTATTGTAAAAATTATTTGTTGTCCCTTATATGCCAAAAAGGATAGTTACAGGTATTAGGTTACACCGATTAGCAGTTTCGACCCATATAAGGCTAAAAGTGTAATTACTAGTAACTTGAGCGTAATAATGTGAATAGTACCTTATGATGATCTTTAGTGCACTGAATATATATACATTTATCCTGTTGAGCATAGTATATGCATTAGTTGAGTCTGGTTCATGATTCCGGCATACTGGATAAGAGCATGTTTACCTTTCAGTGAGATGATGATGACAACATACTTGCATGAATAATGGTATGACGAACTGTAATTATGATTGAAAGATTTGAGATGTGTGATTTATGTGTTTTATGACATGAAGCAAATTTGGAGAAACTTTATTCTCAGCTGTTATGTTGTCGAATTTCCACCAAATTTGTGAACTTAGGAAAAATTATGAAGTTTATGAGCATGAAATGTTAAATGACAAATTATGATGATATCTATAATTAAATGGTCATGTTTGCATTCCTAATTAACATGCTAAGATTAAAGGTGACACATAAGACAAATGGAAATAATCCTTTAGATACTAGGAATTAATGGTTATGAAAGGTGATCCAAAGGAGTTGAATGCTCATGATAATAAAGTTAAGTTAAAGTAGGGAAGTGATGTGTTTCCCCCTCTATTACCCCATATTGAATCTAGTGACGGCTAGTTAGGTTAAGCTCATTCTAGGCTATTGGTGAGGTGAAGTTTTGGTGGTTATTGTAAAATCACCAGGAAAGGTGAGATGGTTGGTTTAGGATGGTTATGAGAGAAGGTGGTCAATAAGAAAAGAACTTAAGAGTTCAATTATGAGAAAGTAAAGTAAAGGTATGTGTATATATATATATATATATATATATATATATATATATATATTACACTATTGTTCCATTGGTGCGTTTAATCATGTGATATGTGCTAGGTGACTTTAGTTCTTTAGCTTATCTCCTACTTATATACCTGGCATTATGTTGTGTTTTAGATTTGTATGTTACAAACTCATGTTGTGATCATGCTTATGTTATTTACATCTGTTACTTGTGCATTTAAGGCATTGCCACGCATACATTAGATATCTGTTGCACTCATGGCATTAAGACCCATGCTAAAAGGCATCCACTTCAAATAAATAAATTTGTGAAGTTTAAAAATGAACCTTATGAATGTACATCTCTTTCATAATGAAAACCAAAGTGGCTGGGGACAATGACAATGACATTTGTGTTAGAGTCAGGAAGCCCTACTGAGAATCTTGAATGAGTTTCTCATCCTTCTCTTTTCTTTTGTGTCGTTTCCAGATGAGGATGTTGACGTTGTTTATGGTTTTCCCTGAGACATGGATGCTAGAGATATGCTAAGATCCAAATCAGAGGCATGGAGATAGCTTTCCCTTGGGTATTATCTTTAGAGTTGTCATATCCCTTATACTTTTGCATAGCCTAGTCCTTCAATGGATATGTAGCTGGAGCTAGCCTAGTTTTGCTATAATCATGTTTAGCTTTGGTCTATTGTATGTGCAACCCTTATTGGTGGGCTTAGGATCTTTGGACGTCCTTTATGTATATGGAACGTTGCTATTATTTTATGGTTATGATATATTAATCTAGTTGTGTCGTACTATGCTATTGTTTACATATATATATGATGAGGTTTATGTGATTGCTATTATTATGCGAGTATTGACCAATATCTATACACATACGTGGCTCGCATTTTGGTTTTAAAGTTCAAAAAAAAAAATTAGTCATATTTTATTACTTGTATTTTAAATAAGAATAAGTTAATTTCTGAAACAAATGTGTAACAACTAATAATTAATCGGAATACGACTCGAGCGTATTAGGTTAAAAGTTAGGGTGTTACAATGTCTTTGTACCCTTACAAGTTACAAATGATGATGTGGCTCAATTGTTGAATTTGAGAAGGAATATTTAGCAACCTTCGCCAGTGCAGAGTCGACATAGCGTTGAACCACCACGAATGTCCCTAGATGCAAGAGACAGTCGGCGGAGTCAAAGGAGCCTTCTGAGTCAAGGAAGAAGGTCTGTTGACAGCAATGGCATTGAGTTTAGGATGAATAGTTCTTACCACATTGATGATGCCACATTGGCACCCCGGCATGATTTTGACTTGAATGTGTAGGCTAGTGAATTTGGTGCACAGGAATATATGTACCAACCTCAGCCAATACTCTCCCCAGTTACACATACAGAGCATGGGATGGGCTTGAGGGCACATTTACATATGCCCATGTAGCAACACCTAAATCCAAATCTGTAGGAGATGTCCCTAGAGGGAGAGAGAGGGGAGGGAGGTGGTGTAGGAGGAAAATCAGTAGTCCTAGCACACATTTTGAGATAGGGGTTGGCTCTGGGTTATGAGAAAAGATTTGGCCGCCTTCCAAATGGTATTTGTCGAGAAAGAAGCCGCCTAAGGGGAAATAGTCATTAATGTTCTTATTTTATCATTTTTGTATGATATATACTTTTTTGTGGTTCGATATAACGTGAATATTGTAATGTCTTTAAATTTGTAATAGTTTTTCTACTTTGAGAGAACATTTTCTAGAATATTTTTAATTAAATATAACAAGAAAATAAAAAAGAACATATTGTGGCAAACTATAAAATGAAATTAACAATGAAGATTTGAAAAATCAATTAGATAGGATTTCGAAGAAGACATTAATAAAATTAACATGAAGGCAAACTAATAAGCTATTACAACAAACATCACAAGCTAGGTCCAGGAGCATGTGAACATCTGCTAATTAGTAGTGTATTTTGAACTCGCAAAACTTTCTTAACTTAAGCTGACGTCATATTTTGATGGAGTTCTTAAAAGTTGGACTGAAATTGTTAAATTCCCAATTCTTAAGTACATAATCATGTAATTAAGTATTAAATCTTCAAATTGCTTGATAAGATAAATGCTTACATCTACACGAAGGTAAATATATATTGATTTAGCAAATTTGTTAATTCTCGAAAATTAATCTTTAGGTTTACTAAATAATTAAAAACAAGGCTCTTACTTGTACTACTTTTTGTAAAAATAATTAATTAGTTAAAGGGATTAGATTATTTAATCGCAGTTCCTAGCATAAAATTATACCAAAATTGGGTTTCAAATAAGAGAAAAAAGAAGTGAAATAATGGAAATTAAAGTTGATAACCTACGAAAAAGAAGTGAAATATTGTGAAAATAGTAGTTTGATTTGAAAGAAAATATTTGACTTAACGTGTGCTAAAACTTTAATTTTTCAATTTCTGGAATTCTGGTAATTGATTACAGTGTCTGGTAATCGATTACACAGTCCAATTCTTGAATTTGGCCAATAGGAAGGTTCTTGTAATCGATTACACAGACTTTGTCATTGATTACACAATTCTCGCACATGCGAGATTATTTTTATAAAAAAAATTTCCAATCCATATACACATCCACACTAATTTTACTATTTCAAATTTTCATTCAAACCTGGTAGCTGCTACCTTGCAACAGAAGTAGGAGCTCTTTATTATTTTTATTAACATTTTAATATTTTTTAAAATTCTTACACTATGCGAGATTTGTTTCTAAAAAATTTTAAAATTATTTATTTAATTATCCACGTGATGTGAGATTTTGTAAATTTCACATCACCGTAATTTTCCTTTAAATTTCATATTATTGTACAACCACCGCTCAAAATCCATATTAAAATAATTGATCCACATATATTTATAAATCCTCTTGTGTAATAAATAAAGTTTTGATTAATTTTAAGAATTTAAGGTATAGATTTATTTACTTTTCTATTAATTATATGTAGTATGAAAGAAGAATTCGTAAGGAAATTTACAGGATGATATCCGATACTAACTTTCAATTGAAGTCAGATACTTAAAAAAAAAAAAAAAAACTCAAAAAGGGTGACTGTAGTAGGCCTGCAGTTCTCAGATGACGTACCAGAAAATAATATCAGGGCGCCAAAATAAAATACACAGCAGGGGCAGGGTAGCGACCAGATAAAGGGGGTGGCAACTACTATCTCCAACTGCTACTGCAGGCGGTGGCAAGTATATTTTAAATATAATTGAAGGCGAAAAAGATGTTTTTGTCCTAATCGATCAGGCAAATAAAATGTTTTAAACATTATTTAATTTATGGATTCGTAAAATTGCAGGCATTTAGTATATAAAATCATTCTGTATCATTCTAATCGTCATCCAGTGCCACCCACATGGTGGCCGTTATTAATTAGTAGATTCTAACCATTGCAGGTTGCAGGCAGCAGAGAGTCATTCACGTCAACAGCCAACACCTTGCAGCATATTCTTTCATTTTTAATCATCTTTTTGACTCAACAAAATTTTGAGATGTTTTGAAGCAGGGTACGAAGGAAGAGTTCGGCTAACTCGACCCAACCCAACTGTTAAATCGGCTCATTTCTTAAAATTTGAATCTGACCAATAATAATATGATAAAGTATTGGGTTAAATAGGGTCTATTTAACTTTAAAATAATAAAAAAATTAACGTTATATAATAAAATTATCATAATTTATAAGTAAGAAACAAAATTTAATATATATTTTATAATATTCATTTTAAAATAAATTATATCAATATAAAAATAATATTAAGATATGTAAAATATATTAATTGAAATATAAAATCTTATAATTTATCATTAATTATAATAAACAAGTATAACCCTAAAAAAGATATTGACTTTGAGGTGGGTCGGGCTAATTCGAAGTATAACCTGAACCTGACTCAAAAATTGTATTGAGTTAAATGTGAGGACTCAAACCTAACAATATAAGCTTCGAGCATGGCCAGATTAGTGGGTCAAGTTAGGTTATGATCACCCTATTTGAAATGTAGGGACAACATTATTCAAAATTTTTATCATATTCATAAAGAATTGTGTAACAAAATAATAATTAATTTTAATTCATAGTAAAATATGCAATTTTTTTTATAAAGCTTACAGTATTATTTTAAATGCTATTTAATTATTTAACAGAATATAATACACTCGATAATGTTACTTTGCATTCGATATGATATGAGAAATAAATATTGTACGTTATGTCATTATATATTATTTGGTATAAGTAACATATTATATAAATATATCCATCATAACCCCTTATAAATTAAAATGCTGTATAATTTAATTCAGTATTGGAAAACCAAATTAGTCCATATTAGCTTTTAACATATAAGTTTGCTTTCAATTTTTAATATTTTATTAAAATAAAATAATTTTAAAATAAATAATAAAAAGTAAAAATTATATAACTAAATTATTTCATAATAGATCAATATTGTTAAAATAAGTATTGTTAAACTATTATATGATATTAATTTAGTTATATATAATAAAAATAAAAAGAATTATAATTAATAAATAATAAAATAATAAAATGTATAATTTATTAGAATAAGAAATATTTATAAAATATTGAAATAAACAATAAAATTTCATATAAATTAAATTATTTTTAATAAAATCTTGGCTAGTTTGAGTATTGTTACTCACCTCCATTTGGTTGGTTTTAGCGTTTATTCTTATCGAAAAAAATAGATAAATATAATATTAGAAAATAATATTTGAATAATTAATAAAAAGTTTCTTTTACTCTTTTTATTTTTTTTATGATATTAAATTATTTAAAAATAAATGATAATATTAGGAAATATAATATATTATACAATGTCACACCAAAATATTGCATCATATATTATAAATTTATCAGATATCATTTTATCAGATCTTATATTTTCAGTTATTGTCCATTAGAAGTGTCAAATGGGCCCACAAAAGACCTGGTCCTTATCAATGATTCAATGTTGAACATTTATATTTTCCTTTTTCAGCAATTACTAAACATTTATACTCTCTCCATTTCTTATTTGTTGTCAAATATATTAATTTTTTAATATGTCAATTTTTTATTATGATTATTAATAAAAAATGAAGGGAGTTATTTAATAGTCCCATCCCGCAACTTATGCGAAATTATTGCCTTCTTACATTTTTATGATGTGTTGCCGAATTCATTAGTTGCCTTATGTAACTAATTAATCTCCATCCGGGTCCAGTATCACATGGCAAAGCGGTCCTCTACGTAACTAACCCCATAAAATTAATTAAGCTTTCTACTGTTTTTGTATTGCTTGTATTTAATTAAGATGCAGCTGACAAGTGTTTGACGTTTTCAGTTTGAATTCAACGTTGGTCTGCATTTGAGGTGAACCATGCATGCATATATATAATTTCATTCAACTCTGATATTACGGGGAAACAACTGTTCTGGACAGAATTTGACTCAAAACATCCTTTATGTCCCTTATTTGTCCCCTATATTATTAGAAGATAAAACAGTGAGGTTGATGAATCAAGAAAATAGTCACTAAGTGATGTCACTAATATCGAGAAAAAATAAATGAAATAATCAGGTTTCTATTAAGTATGTGAATGAGCTAAGTTGTTTGTGAATTATGTGAATTTCACTCATTGAAAGTCTATTCAAACTCGTATATTTATATAAATATATGTTTGGATAGAGTATTTTTAAAATATAAAGGAATTTAAAATGTTAAAAAATTAAAATATTTCAATTAAATTCCCTTCAATTTTTAAATTTTTTGTTTGGATAGATAATTATATTTTTTTCATTTGTAAAATACTTTATTTAGACGAAGTAATTACATTACTTTAATTTTAATATATTTTATTTAAAAAACATAAGGTAATTTTTTTAAAAAATATTTTTTTTATTAATAATCAAAATTCAACTGATCTAAAAGCAATAATAATAAGTTTATATTTAATAAATTATATTAAATTTCATTCACCAAATATTTTAAACTTGAATATAAAATATAATTGTTATACAAATAAAATGGAAGGATACATAAATATAACATCATGTAATATAAATTGAATATTAAAAAATTTAAAATGCAACAAAATGAATTAAAAATAACATTAAATGAAAATCTCATAAATATAAAGAAATTGTAATGATATATGATAAAAGTGAGACTCACTAAAATGAGAAAAACATATATTTGTGTGTATAGATATTTCCAAGATTTTCTCTATATATATGAAAACTAAAATCCTCTATTTTAGATAAATAAAATTCCTCTTTAAAATCCCTTGGATTCTGTAATTTCTTCTTAGTTAATATCCAAACAAGATATTTTATCATGATGAATTTTAAATCCTTCAAAAAATCATATTCCCTCCTATAATTGCTCTATCCAAACGCACATTAAGAGTTTAATTTGAATATATTGTCGATGTTACAAGCACATTTAATTATCCATGGATTTTCAGATCAATAAAAATGTTTGAATAAATCACTCATTAACTATAAAGTCTTATAACAAGAAGCATATGTTAAATTTTTCAGGATTATATACTAGAAATTAGAACACTAATATTACATACATGAATGCGTACCTCTTTAAATCTCAATAACAAATCATACCTTTGTCCATGAATACTCTAGTAAGGAAAAACATATACAGTAGTGTATGCTAGGGATAAGTCTTCTACTCCTTCTCTGTCTCCCATGTCAAACATCGTCTCAATAGAGCAACTATTGTCAAGAGTCTGTAGAGTGGAGTGGGGATCATGCCTAAAAAGTGGATATATAGTAACCACCTCTTGTCTATCATAGACCTAGGTTACCTTGGATCTTTACACCCTTCAACATACTCACTATTGGGCTCAAGTCCAATTTCACATGGTGAATTTCAAACCCATAACGGATCACATTATAATAACATGGGTCTTCAGGGAATAATTAGGCTATCCATTCAACCTGTTTTATAAAACCAAAATACCTAACAATCAATAGCAATCCAAACTCGACAAAATTTAACATTCCCCAACTTGGGCAATATTAACTGGGTTTTGTTTTATATTCATAAAACATTTGGAAAACAACTCTCGATGGAGTTGAACAACTGTGGCCACAAAATATAGCCTGAAAATCAATCACTACAAAAGCATATCACTCTAGTTATCAAAGCTACCAGCTATGAGTAATAAGCAAATGATAAACTATAAGTTTCTACTTCGTCTATAACCACATAACCTCATCAATAGTGATCCACAAATATGAGTGTACAAGGTGTATACACATCATAGCATAACATGTGATCTTTTCAATGCTACTATGTATGGATCCTCATTATACCTTCCCAAGAAGACATAACCAACCTCCCACGAGGAGATCATAATATGTTTCTCATGAAACACCATTCATATAAGTAAATAGCATCTTTCTTATGAAAGATCAATGTTTTCTAAAGAAAACATCCACATCTCAAGATATAATGATAATGGTACCTGTAACATCCTCCCAATTACAACGTTATCCTTAAGTCATGACATCGTATTCGAGAGTTATTACTTATAAAATAATGGACCTTTCTTACTTAGCTATAGCAAGATTTATCATATCATGAAATAACTAAGTCATGATTCTATCAAAATATATATATATAACAAAGAGACAAACCATTTGTTGATTATAAAGTCAAGTATTAAAAGAAGCTCTGCTATGAATTTTAATACACATATGTTATCTCCTATATTTATAGAAATATACCTACAACTACGTAAAATAAATACAAGTCTTAACCACTAAACTACTGCAATTCCAATTCCTTTCAGGTGGTGGCCTTACTGTTCTCTTGATCAACCTGGAACGACACAGAAATACAAACAAATAGAGGTGAGAATTATACAATTCTCAGTATGGTATTCCCTAAAACCTACAATGAAATTAATGTCCTCGTCATTGTCCCAGCCACTTTGGTTTATTAAGAAAATGTGAGCATGTAACATATATCAAAGTTTCATTTTAAAGTAAAAACAAAACATTCTTCCAAAATGGGTCTCTTTTATTATTCAGTCAGCTAATATGCATATATCATATCCTCAACATCATATAAAACATATATTGCTAAATCACCACTCAAACATATTGGTCTCAATATCGATACTAAAATTCTTCACTTAGCATGTAGGATGAAGGACTACTTTATAACCATTACTATTTTAACTCGTATTGGCCCTTGACTAATCTTATCACGTCTAGGCATTACGTATCGCCATGCCCAGCGTGGCAATAATGGGTAATAGATTGCTTTTCAGGACTGAGTTTATTCCTATACATGATAATTGGATTTACTTTCTCTAATTCTCACACAGACCTATTCATAGCCAGGTTTACTTTCCTTGACAGACCGGATTTACTTTCTCTAGCCCAAGACATATAATCTCATGCTTATCTTAGTGGTCAGGTTTACTTTCCCTAACAGACCAGATTTACTTTCTCCAGCCCAAGAAATACAATCTTATGTTTTGCTTTTGCGAATATGCAATTCTAAGAAACATTCATATCTATGTTCGTCTAACTCATTAATAAGCTCAGATGCTCAATTATTTATATTCATATTCATGTGCTTATGTCATACAAGCACAAAATGCCATTATTTGATCAATTTAAAGCATCAATTCATTTTCAGCAGAATGACAAATTTCACATATTCGTATCACAAATTATTTTGCATTTCAAACTATCAATTCCAAGGCTATAAAAATTATCTAAGACACTTCAATGTGTCCCTAAGATATTGTGAAAATTTCAAGGCAAAGAGAGTTCTCTAGATATATTAACAAAATTCTAAAAATTTGGTGGTTAGAGACCACGTAACCTCAGTTCAGAATAAGAATTTCATAAATTTTAACCCTATCAAATGATTGAATCAACTAAGAATAAAAATCATGGTTCAACCTTAAGATGTTTCCAACATCTTTAAAACTTTCAAAGGAAAAATAAATCATTTGCTATGGTAATAAAATTAGCAAAGTTTAGTATTCCAGAATTGGTTGTCCAGACAACTCAACAATAGTCTTGGTTTTACATTTTTAGAAAATAGTAAAAGTCATTTTTAAGACCCAATAAAAATCATGAAGTTGTTTAGGATGTTAGCTTCAACATACAATTTTTCTAACTCACAGAAATATCTACAAATACATAAAAAAAATTCAAGAACCGTAACCTGTTAGTACAAATTGAAGAATTCCAACACATGATTCAAAATTTGTTTTGCCAAAATGGGTTTTCTAACATCATCCAAACATTCCACCAAAACTAATACATTACTATCAATATATTATCAACCAAAAAAACTAAAAATATCAAATTAAATCAGTAGTTAAAATAGTAAAAATGAAATCGATGCAAAAGAGATTCAAAAACCCTACTTGTGAAGCTTTAGGGCTTCTAACTCCAAATGTTCTTTCACAAATGGTTTTTCCTCACTTCAAGCCTTCCAAATAGCACCTAATCCCTTCCTAAACAGTGGGATAAGATATCTCAAAGTGAGAATAGAGATGATTCAAAATTTTAATCGGTTGGTTTGGTAGATTATATAGAGTAGAACAAGTTTTATGAAGCAATCATGGTGTTTTAGTGACTTTGAGCTTAGGTTCTTGGGATTTGAAAGTTAGAATGAGGGTTTGAGAGCAAGAACAATGGAGGAGGATTTCTTGGACAGCTCTGGTCGAAAATGATGATGATGGAGTGATAAGGTTGGTTGGCTTATCTTTATCTAGGTTAAGTTTAGGCATTTACATAGTCAAAGTGTTATTTTTCCTTTTTGAAACTAAATAATGAGGTGGATGGCTAGAATTTGGTTTGGAAGTCAAAGAATGAATCTTGGCTCTCTTTAACTCGTGGAGTAACTAGCTTTTTCAATGTTAAAATCACACACCGAAATTCTACCAAACGGAGAAGATATTGGCACCGGGATAAAATAATAACAAAGGAAAGGTCAAGATTAAAACTTGCTTTGCAAGTTTCAATCCTTGCCATCCACTTGGCAGGATGTGATTGGTAGAAGTTACTGAACCACCAAGTAACTTTTACAGTGTTAAAAATCACATACCGAAATTCTACCGAACGGGTAAAATATCATACCCGACTAATCCAACATTGCCCGAAAATTAATTTTAGGTATAAAATCTTTATTTCTAACTATTTTTAACCTTAATCGTATAATTTTTCAATTTTGGGTATCTCCGGATCTCAATTCTAGGCTTTCGACTGTTCTGCTACCTTGTGGGTCCTACTAGGTTACTATTCACTTTTTTTTTTTTTTACAGATTCATTGGATCGTTCTTATCATTGTTATGTCTGTCAAATTTTTGAAATTATGACTAGTAAAGCTTAAATTTATTTTTAAATAATTTTTTTAGGGTGTTACAGTACCAAAGTCAAATATCATAATATGTGCATCAGTTCATAAACCAGATTACATAAATCCAATGTAATCAAAGGAATACAATAACTCCCACTAATTCATTGCATTAAACACCTTACAAGACCAATATCTCAACAAGTTTCATGAACATAATGCGTTTAAGTCTCATAGTTAGGGATCGGATAACATCTCATCAGTGCTAACATACTCATAGGAGAACCACTTACACAAATCAAGTGCAACAATAATTTTATCAACTCCCATTGACCAATCATATTGAAAGAACATACACAAACAACTAAGGCTTAAAGCATGTGACCTTAGTCAAATCAAGTTACCATCCAATTACTTAATTGCACAATTTTAAGAATATATAAAACAATTAATTTTGGGAACAATCATATTTCTCATGAGAAGTTAGACATATGATTGTACAATATACACCTGTGGGTAGAGCGCACAACACATACCATAGCTCTCACTCATTAAAAGAATCAACATTTTCCTTCAAAAGAAAATTTGTTTAAGTATGGAAAAGCTTACACATCCATTATGCCTGAAAAACATTGCTATATATACATTAAATTCTTTAAGAATTTCGTCAAAGTTTGCAACATTGTAACCTACTGACCTTTTAAGGAAAACAAAGTAATATGAAGTTGGAAATAAACATAATCAACGTTTGGTTGATCCAATAAACAAGAACACTGACAATATGACAATTGTCACCATATTAGGGATTTAAAACATGAACATAAACTTGTATGTGGTGAAGAATATACCATATATAGCAGTCTCATAAAATTCAACACTTGTAGGTAGAAGAATTTTCACTGTCAAATGATACCAAAATTTCCAAGTTACTGCAACCAACTCATACAAAAAGCCACATGTGGCAGGTCAATGCATTAATTGGTCTAAGTAATAGAATCATCTCAAAATTAACAAGTAACTCCATTAATTGCACAAATAACTTACTGTGGTGACAAACATTCATATCAATTGATAGGCTTTTAAATAAGGCAAATATATTAGTCCATTAAATTGTTTTCAACTTTGATGTTTGAATTTTCCAAAGCCAGGTTTCCCGAGAAACACACTAAGTAATATTTACTTATAAAATCATATCACCCAAGTGATAAAGATTAATTTGCATAAAAGTGAACTCTCACACTAATACCATGCAAATTAAAATAATTGATGTATGGCCTTAAACTGATCTACCTCCTTTCTTGGGTGCCTGCTCTACATATGTCCCATTCCAAGCCTGCCATGGCGCAAATCTTCTTTACTAAAAAATATCAAGGGGAGTGGTATACGATGATAGGCGAAAATTATGGGGGAACTAGATTCTGAGTGAAATCCCTGTGATCCGGTTTCTTTGGGGGTAAACCCAAGATATGTTTTGGCTAGGATGGTACTTATTGACTGCATGAGGAGAAGGGTTATTGTTTGGTTCAACCCATTGGCTTCTTAGTTACCAGGCCCTTAGAGGGGAATAAGTTTAGGTTGGGCTAGTATCGACTGGTTCACAAGCCCCTAGTCTCGATGCCCAAAGGATTAAAGAGATGGTGCGACGTCCAAAAGTCAGTGGCACATGTTGGGCTATTGTCAACTAGTTCATAGGTCTCCCAGTCTCGAGGCCCGAAGGGCCAAATGGACTCAAGGGGTAAGATGATGTTTCGTTTAATTTTCCTTTCCTATTTTTAGGTGGTTACACAACTCCCTAAGAAGTGGCCATATGGCATGGCCTTACTCATAGGCACGTCATGTTTAATTAATGTGGGGGTTGTTGCTCTGTTGGACTGTCAAGACGTGTGGCAGCATCGGTAGCGAGTTATGGACCGGTTGCGTTACACTTTCTTCCTTCTCCACACTATGAAGAAACAGGAAATTGGGGTATAGTTTGTTCATGTTCGTGAGTGCATTTTCTCTACAGGTTCATTTTTGGCTTCTTATCTTGGAACTCATTGTTGAGTCTCTATTGCTGGTACTTGGAATGTGTTTGTTTATGGTGGAAGTTATGGACTGGGTTGCTATAATTTACACATCTATTCAAGTACACGCATATCATTTGTTGCCATTTGCTTGTTTTTGGTGCTGTTTTGCATATCTCTCTTGTCTTTTGTCATGCCATTTTGTGTTTTGCTTGCTACGAATTTTCCAAGAATGGTGGTAGCTAAGTTTTGCAAGCTAGGTTGATTAGTTGTTTGGGTTTTGTTGTCGACTTATTCTTAATGTGAGGGTGTTCTGGTAGTGTTTTTCATTTTCCTTATGATAACAATGTGTTGTGGTTAGGTCATTGTGCTGTGTTGATTAGGGAGGTCATTGATTTGATGCCTGTAATGGCTAGTTGTAGGTCGAGTGGTGCGTGGAGATCGTGACAAGTAGCTATCAGAAGATGTGGCCCCCCAACCTGGCAATGTTCCTTGAGTGACTAGGAGAGGTTATGTCAGTTTTTGTGTCGACTAGCAATTTGGAGGGAATCCAATCATCCTTGGGATTGGGTGGCTTCGGTGACGATTTTGTGTTTGTTGCATGTGGGCCAAGTAACTGGGTAATGACCGGGGGACCTGAGTGATAGCTCTTTTTTTTTTTTTTTTTTAAATGTATGAGACAATGTTCAACCAGGTGAACATTGTATGAGACACTCTTTGGAAGGCTCCCGTTTAACTCAACCCTAACTATTGTGCATTTCTTTGAGGTTTTTACCTGCTTTGCCAACTCATGTTTTGAGGCCACTCCACAGTTGTTTTTTCAATTTCTTCTGGGTGAGCAATTTGCAAGAGCCTAGGGATTCATTGGTGTATCATTTATGGGTGGTCAGGGAAAGCCGCTTCTAGAGGTGTTTCTCTTATAAGAGGAGAACATACATTGACCAATTTTTTAGAGTTAGCCCTAGTGTATAGGTAAAGGAGCATTTTTTTTTCAATTCATCGGGTAGGTCCAAATTTATGAGGATATGGTTTTCAGTTAAAATCATCATTGCAATTTTTAAGAGAGAAAATTGTACATGTAACACTAAACTCCTCATTGACAAATTCGCTATTATATTATTTTTTAATAAACTTGTCATTGAGAAATTCTTTGTTATATCCTTTTTTATTAAATTCATTATTGACAACTTCATTGTTATATTACTTTTTACTAAACTCGTCATTGGCAAGTTCATTTTTATATTATTGCAATTATTTTCCATAGTTTCAATGAAAACTCGCCAGTTACAACTTCAAAGAAATCATATTCCTGTAATTTTCTTAAAAAAGCCATATTTTGATAATTTTGAACACAATAACAATGATGAAGAAAAAAAACACCCTAGACCCACCATGTTAAACACTTATCAACCTCTGTATTATGTTAAACACCTATAAATCCCTCTATTTAATTGACTTTCCAATATTAGCTTTAGATTATAGCACTTAACCTGGTAGCCTATCGATGATCAGTCATTTTTTTCTTTTTCTTTTTTGCAAGACTATGCTTCTTTGTTTCCTCTTTTTATAAACTAATCATCTTTTATGGCTCTCAAAGTGTAAGGGCAATTACAATGGGCAATAGTCTTCTTAGCTTGACCGAAGAGGCAACAAGCTTCCTCAATCTTTATACCCCTCTTATTCAATCTGGTCAAGGATGATATCCCCACAAATTTTACACAAAAATTTTAAATTTTTGGTTGCACTTGGAGTCTCCAAATGATTTTCCAAAAGGTATTGTGATTGTTAAGCATGTCAAAATTCTCATACTCATTTGAGCCATTAGTAATTATTTGTCTGATCTTGTAATTCCAAGCTACACAGTAAGCTGAATTGATTAAGAATAATCCTTTGGGATCTGCAAACCAGCTGATAGAGTCCTATCAATTGAAATTGTAACATCCACTCAACTATAGTATCCCTGCCTAGATTAGTACATTGTAGCTAGGGGTGGCTATTGCATACCATATCCATATAGCGTATAATAAAATTTTTATGCTCATTTTATTTAATTATAAGTGTGTATTCAATTTAGATACTCATTATTCACTTCTTAGTAATATGAAGCATTAGTGTGTGGTTATCTAGTATGTCGGCGGAAAGTTGTATAAAATAGAGTAATTTATGAGTACATGTAAATACTAAAGCATCAGAGTACTTTTATTTATGAACACTAGGGTACATAAGCCATTTTAGTACATATTTATAATATATATTAGATCAGAGTCCAAAGTCCACGTAGGGACAGCCAAAGTACATCAAAACATGAAAACGTGCTACTGCACTATAGAAAACCCATCACAAAACTATGTACAAAAGGTATTCCTATCAATCAAGTTCAATTGTCAGCAGGCATATATCATACTACTACATCAAAATATAAGTATCTGGAAAACCTTGGGAGACATAGTGACACTCGATAGAAATCCATTCACCATCGGGGTGATGGCATCACCTCTTGGAGGGGAGTTAGGGTCAAATGTGGAACTGTCACTGAGGGTAGAAAGTGGTGCTGGCATGGGAGCGGGGTCAAGAGAGGAGGAGGCATAGCTATATCAGGTACCGGTGGAGCAGGCGGTGGCTGGATAATTACCAGATATGCCATGTGAAAAGGGACGCCACCAAATGGGAATTCGGATCAAACAGTGGGCTTAAGACCGAAGTAGTGAATAAGAGACGGAAGAAGATATATACAGTAGTTGGGCATGTGCGAGGGCAAATAAAGAGTTTAAAGTAGGATCATAATGTAACTCGATATGTTGCAACTCAAGAAGGAAGATTAGTGATGCCATTGCCTAGATATGTGGTAGACATGGAATGCAAATAGGGGTGAGAACTCTAAAAAATCCTCAGTAGGGTATTCCCATTGTCGCAACCGGGATCGCGACGGGGACGGCGAAAAATAGTTTTTGAAAATTGGGAGTCGCCACCAAGTTTATTTAATTTGGAAAATCTTGGAAAAACCAATTCTATTTTTTTTAATAAAAATAGTGTTTGAAAACCAGATATGAGTTCGGGAGTCGGTTATGCATAGGGAAGGGTAGGAATTTAATCCCACGCACCCCTAATACACCCGTCCTTAGACGATACCTTAGTAAATTATGCAGATTAACTAATAACCCCTTTTAAAATTCAAATAAGGAAGATAAAAATTATAATTTTAGCACATAAATTAAGAAAAATTAATTTACCAAGAATATTTACAATTTAAACACATTAATTAAGAAGATTTAATTATGACAAACATATTTACAATTTTAACCCATAAATTAAAAATAATTTACATAAAATATTTACAATTTAACAAATAAATTAAGAAAATTAATTTTTGCCAAGTATATTTAAAATCTAAATAAATACATCAAGAAAAATTGGTTTTAGAAAATACATTTACAATCTTAACAACTAATAAATAATTTACACAAAATATTTACAATTTTAAACATATAAATTCAAGAGATTAAATTTACCCAAATCTATTTATGATTTGAACATATAAATTCAAGAAGTTTAATTTACAAAAATGTATTTAATTTACACACACAAATTAATTTACACAAATATATTTACAGCTTAAACATATAAATTCCAGAAATTTAATTTACATAAATATATTAATGATTCAAACACATAAACTAAGAATTGATTTTGACAAACATGTTTACAATTTTAACGAATACATTAACATAAATTAGTTTTTTTTTTTTGGAAAAAAATATATATTTACAATTTTAACATATAAACTAGAAAATAAATTAAGAAGAAAATTACTTTAGCAAATTACTTATGATTTAAACACATAGATTAAGAAGAATTAATTTAGACAAATATATTTTACAATTGAAATGTATAAATTAAGGAATTTAATTTATATAATTACATTTACAATTTAAACAAATTTAAGAAGATTTAATTTTGGCTTGACAGGGATAGCCTGCTCCTACGTATCCTCCGGTACAATGAGGAACTCAAAGTCACGTAGTTCTGTAAAAAATGCTTGTGTTTTGGTCGGTTTTAATTAATAAGAATTTCTTTGTGAAATTTCATCGTAGGATTTAAGTTAGCACTTGGCTACTCAATAAACCCTTATGGTTCAATAAGGGTGAAGATGACATTTGTCACTCAATCACTCTCATTGTCCATTGCATGAATTATCATTTAAAAAAAAAATCATTTATTTGAAAAGGAAGACATTTTTGTTTTATTTAAAAATGCATTTATTTACCAAAAAGAGAAATAAAACATGTTTGTTTATTTTGACGCCAATTTCAACATGAATTGATAAAGCTGACTCATAAACAGATAACTATCACATAATTAATTTGAATAAAACAGAAACAAATAATATGAACGTAAAAAAAATGAGGTTTAACTAGATATATATATACACGCATTAATTAAAAAAATTTAAAAGAAAAAACAAAAAAACAAAAACAAAATTCAAACACAAATTATTTAAAAATCCAATACACAACTAAATCATTTTCTTTTTATTTTTCTGGAAGAAGACATAAACTCTAAAACAGTTTCTGGAATTATTACGTTTCAAGAATGAAGTAGCCCAAACTAAAACTAACCTACCAAATTTAACAAATAATGTACTGGATAGAACTAAACCCATGCTAACTATATATTTCAGTCCAAACCAACACAGCCCAATAACAAAAGGAGCCAGATAAAATTCTGACCAAAACAATATGTCTCAAGTGCTACCTGCATCAATAAAAAGCCCGAAAATTTGCAAGAGGAAAAACAAACAACACAAAAAAATAGACATAAGTTGTCTTGACACATACAAACAAAAAAAAAATAATAATAAAATAAAATAAAATAAGTAAATTCCTACTTCACACTTTTACACTGTCACCCACGTGAACAAGGAGATGGGGATTTCATTTTTCCTTGTGCTGTCCCCATATGCACATATTCAGAGATATTAAGAGAGAGAATGCGAGAGAGAGACAGTGGGAGAAAGGAGATGGTGTGCGGCTAAGCAGGCAGGATGGGGGGGGGTTTACGCGGCTGGTCAGAGAGGAAGAAGGAGTTGGCCGATGGAGCTCCAGCTTTGAACGATGAGGACACGAAGAAATCATCCCGCGATGACTCCAAGAAGCTCTTCCAGAAGGTCTTCAGCGAGGCGGCTCAACACGGCGGCGGCGCGCTGCGAGCGACGGGGAAGAGACGAGGGCTCACGGCAATGGTTAGGCCTGTAGCGGTTGGGTCAGTTATAAGGAAAGGAAAAGTGATAGGTTCTGGACACTATGAGGACTTGGGGCTTTACTTTCAAACACACACACTTACGCACAGAGAAAGAGGGAGCAAGGGAGAGAGAGATTGGATCTAAGGGAAAGGAGAGAGAGAACAGTCATGAGAGGGAAGTGAGATGAGGGGACAGCCGTGGAAGGGAGGAAGTGAAGCTGAAACTCGCGATGGGGGGGAGAGAAGGTGAGGCCGAGACTCGCGACAGCATGAAGGGAGGAGCGCCGCAGTTTGATGTGGCTGGTGATTTTTATTTTTTAGCTTCTTTTTCCTTAAAAAAAATCTGGAAGTATATTTGGCTGAAAATGATTTTGATGTTTGGTTTGTTACTCCTATGATTAAACTTCTGGTTGTGAAAGAAAAAGCTACGCTCCTGGTTCACTTCAAAAAAAAAGTGTGTATATGTCTCATGATTTGAGAATGGGCTAGCTGTGGAATGTATGCAGATTGCCAAAAAAAACCGAAATAATGACACAAATATGAATTCATGCTTCACTGCAACTCACCTGTGTATATTTCTCTGTGTTTGTTTGAATAGTAATTAACTGATTGCCGTTACGTATCTTAGGGCCTCCAAAATTGGATCACTCCTTTTTGATTAGCAACCTTCCATTATAGTAGGTACTTTTCTCTGATGTTATCAAGAGTCTCTAAAAATTAGATCACCCTTCTTGATGAAAACGACAACCGGAAGTAAGTGTTGATGCTAGTAACTGATATGTGCCCTCAAAAGTTTCCTCCCCCTCCGTGTTTCTTAAACTTTTTTCTGTTTGTTGCCCCCTCCTTCCCATTTTAACCCCCCCTCTTCTGCGTCATCCTCTTATTCTGAGCTCATGTTTAGTATTTTATTTTCTTATCCATACTACTCTTGGAATAAGGAGAATGCAAAAAGAATTGTCTCCCATGCTCTTGCGCCTTTTCAGAACATTTCCTTACCTGGGTGAAGGCCCATCCTTGTTGCAGGGAGCTGATGGTTGTTGAGGAGCAGAGGGTGCGGACCCATAATGTGGTGTTCGCACTTGATTTTTTTTTATTATTTTTTTATTATTTTTGCATTTTTTTTGTATTTTGTATATATATATTTTTTTAATCAGATGTAATGAGTAAAAAAAAGGCTAATAAAATAAATGTTTTGGAGCATTATAATAAAATGCAATTTTGGTTTTTTTTTTGGTTTAAATGGCCGAACAAAATCGGGTGTTCACACCCATACATACATAATTTTCATCATTATCTACCCAACTACTGCGGTTTATTTATGAACAATTTAGTAAGAATTAGAGAACTAAAAATAATCATCCAAGTTAGGAAAAATCTTTATTCAAAGCAAGTTCATTTTTTTGGATAATCAACTTAAGATTTAAAATGGAAGCTTAACATACAAACAACTTAGTCTCAATTGAAATATCAGCCATCATTCACTTAGCACACAGTGTACAATAACTTAAAACAAATTGCCTATTTGTCTGTCTTGGCCCTTGACCATTGTAGCTCTGACCACTCTATGTCATAGATTGTGTTCTAGGACTGAGCTCATTCCTATATGTGATCATTGGATTTTTGTCTCCAATTCACGCACAGACTGATAGAGAGAAAATGCATGAAAAAGGGAGTTGAATCGTGCTTCTTTTATTAATCTTCAAACTGAAAACTTTTTCAAAGAAACTTTATCAAGCTTAGAGCTTGAAGTGCAGCAGAAGATAGGTTAGTTCATTCAGAAAGTAACTTTTTGAATCAAGTAATTTTAGTAAGCAGATAAAAATCAAGAGATAATGATAAGATATTTTTGCGAAATCAAAGACTATAAAATAAAAGAGATTAAGGATGAGAAGATACTAAATCAAGAGATTTATACTGGTTCGGCCAACACTTGCCTACATCCAGTTCTCAGTAACTACTGAGTTTCACTAAGCTTTCTCAACCCAAGGAAATAACAATACAGGATAATCTTTACTGTAGCATTCCCAAGCTCTTACCAATGTTAGTAAATCACTCTTACTAACTCGACAAAAACAAGTATTTTTGCAGTAGCCTCTTCAAGCTTTCAACTTTCGATCACTACTGGATTGACAATACAATGGATTCACGATTGATGTTTTGAATGACATTACACTCAAGCTTCTCCTTTTCTGAATGTGAGGTGATAAATCGGAACTAGCTTGAGTGACTTATTTATGCTAATTCTTCCTCAAAAGAACGTACAAACAATCTAGTATATAGAAAGAAGATTTTAGTATACAAAGAATCTAACAGATAATTTTTACAGAGAGATTTAGAAAGATTTTACAACGTTTTTGCACTATGTCTCGCCTATTCTTTTGAAGCTCTATCATCTCTATTTATAGATGATTCTCTTTTGTTACCGTTGCCCCTGATCTTCTATCCGACCAGCACGTGTCAAGCATCAATTGAGTATTGGGAACATAATCTAGAGGAGTAACCTATCAGGTGTCAAGAATTTTTTTTAGAAGCCGTTGATGGTTTAAAGTTTCTGGAGTCTATCAGAAACTATACTACTACTTTCTAAACGTGGTTTATGAACTTCTTAACAAGTCTTTCTTTATTGATCGAGGGTACTGAAAAGATGATGTTCCGGGTAAAAAAGACTTATTTAACTTTCGAATTTTAATTTCAAGTATGATTGTTTTCCCTCTCTTTTTAAGATGCAAACTTTCTGAAGAGCGTTGCTAGCTTCTTATTGAGTTATTTGTCTTCTGATCTTCAATCTTCGACTTTGTACTGATGAATAGTCTACGATTATGATGACTAAAGATTGAGTAGCATATTACTTCTAGCTATTGAATGTTATCATAATTGAATCCATTCTTTTTGAAATTTAGTGTTACTTTCTGGCGATCATATCCTTAATTCCTTGATTTTGTTAAAGTGAGCTTGCTTCTTTGATGCACATAAATGCATTTTTCTTGATAAATCTCACTTCACCTGAATCTTTCCTCTTCTGATGAGAGAGGAAAAAAACATGCTTGCACATGCATAGTGAAATCATCTCAACTTAATTCTGATAATACATCTCGAAGTCACCTGATAAACTTTGTCAAGAAACTCAAGGTAGCCGTTAGTCATTCTTCAAAATATTTTCTTTAAATTGGCTTTATTGTCAATCAAAACATTAGAGTTCATACTTTATGAAAGGTTTTGGAGTTTACACAGACCTATTTCTAGCCAGGTTTGCTCCCTGACCTAATCAAGGATAGTTAGGTTCACTCCCTAACTGATCGGATTTACTCTCCAACCCAATAAGACATAGTCTCATGCTTTTCTCGGACACACACACACACACACACACACATATAAAAGCAATTGTAATAAGTACTCACATCTATATGTGCCTACCATTATCAATAAGTGCATATATCATAATGTGATCAAGTCACAAATGTTTTATCGTTTATTCAGCCTACCTTGCTTGCTACATGAATTTCAGTTTTAAGAGAAAATTGTGGTTAATTTACCAAACATCATTAGAACAGAGCAAAACTATTTTTCAGAGATGATTCAATGTATCAAGGAGTCGCTATAAAAATTTCAAGGCATGAAAAGGTCTCTAACTATATTAATAAAATTTCACAATTTCGGAGGTCAGGAACTTAAAGTTTTAGCCATCTTCATCTTCTTTCTCTAACCAATAGAAGAAGTTTAGCCAAGAACACTAAACCTCACCCAAAATCCCATAGCCAAAAGCATAACCTAAGTACTATCCCTCGCAAACTTTAGATCAATTTCTCATCACAAAAACCTCTACCTTACTATAGCATCAAGGTAGCTGTTATTTGTAGTGTTATAAGAGGATTTGAGAGAGGGTTAGATCAAGAAAATTACTGGAGAATCTTTGAGGAAAGTTAAGAATAAGAGTTTGAGCTTCAAAGAGCCAAGTAGGGCTTATTTTATCTACTTTTCTTTCAAATTTCACTTTGGAACTTCTTGATTGATTTAGCCTGAAATTATTAGTTTTATTGGCTGATTATACATGAATATTGATGTGGTAATTTTGGTAAAGAGTTTGGATGATGTTAGATAAGCTATTTTCTCAAGATATATTCTAACCCTTACTGCTGGAAATCCCGTTTTTGAGTAAGTAGGTGAAATTTTTTATTTTTCTCACTGATACATATGCCTGTTGACAGTTGAGCTTGATTGATAGGAATACCTTTTGTACATAGGCTTTTGATGGGTTTTCTATAGTGCAGTAGCATGTTTTCATGTTTTGATGTACTTTGGTGGTCCCTACGTGGACTTTAGACTTTGGGGTCATATATATTATAAATATGTACTGAAATGGCCTATGTGCCCTAGTGTTCATAAACAAAAGTACTCTGATGCTATTTACATATATTCATAACTTACTCTGTTATATACAACTTTCTGCCGACATAATACATAACCACACACTAACACTTCATATTACTAAGAAGTGAATAATGAGTATCTGAATTGAATACACACTTATAATTAAATAAAATGAGAATAAATTTTTTATTATACATTATATGGATATAGTATACAAGCCATCCTTAGCTACAATGTACTAATCTAGGCGGGGATACTATAGTTGAGTGGATGTTACAAATGGTATCAAAGCCGTGTCTTTTCCAGTACGGTGTGGTTCAGGGACGAACCAAGTAGAAGCTGGTGGGCATGTAATGCCCAGGGATGAGGGCGAGGAGTGATTGTCGGTGCAAAGAAGGCACAGACAAGGAGTGGCTCTTCACAAGGCTTTTTAAGCGGAGGGGTACATGAATGAACCGATTACATACCCGAATGAGAAGGATCCTAAGACTGTACAGTTGAGGATGACTTATATGAATTGATTTGTACAACCTATACCAACAAGATGCATCTTCTTTTCGATAGCCCATCACTAAAGAACTCGCGTGTTTAACTTGGAGCAATTTTGGGATAAATGACCTCCTGGGAAGTTTTCTCAAGAAGCATGTGAGTGAGGACAAAGCATAGTGAAAAGACCGTATTAGTTTGTGGGAATAATTTTCAATCCATAAAGTAACATAGGCTGTTACAAATCACTTAGAAAGATATTTGTGATGCCCTCACCTTGTTCTTCTAAGAAATCCTCCCTAATTAGTAGAGAGACCCATTAAAGGCTTGCATGGTCTTATCTTCTATCATCTACTCTAGACTAGCCCAAAATAGAACTTGGGGGTTCGCTTCAAATATTAGTGTTTTTATCCATCTCCTATCCTCCATAACATGCCTTGTTCTAGGACTGTTTTACCTTCTAAGATGCTCCTCCAAGTAAAGGAGGGATTTGCCTTAGTTGGGCTTTCATAAAGTAGACATTTGGGAAGTATCTCGCTTTCAGAACTCTTGCTATAAGAGAGTCTGAGTTTGTCATGAGCCTTTAGTCCTGCTTTGCCAACATGGCAAGGTTGAAAGTGTGCAGATCCTTAAATCCTAGTCCCCCACATCTTTTTGGCCAACATAATGTATCATGAGCCACCCAGTGGATCTTCCTCCAATTCGTATTCATATCCCACCAAAATCTAGCTATCATCTGGCCAAGATCTTTGCATAAGGTTAGGGGAATCATGAAACAACCCATCGTGTATGTAGGATTTAGGATGAGAAGAATTCATTTATTAAAATTTGATATTTCTCACCTTCATACTTAAGTGACTTTAAAGTGAAAAAATTTAAGTATCTTATTTCACAACTTGTTATTGATAGTGAAATTCGCCTTATAAGGATATATATATTTCCAATTTTTCAAGTAAGGATAATACAGCTGAAAAAATGGTTTTCCTATACTGTTTCAATAGAGTTTCCAAAGAGAAAAGATTTTCAAAGTAGAGGAGACAAATATATAGAAACGTGACACATGTAAAACCTTCCTTATTAATGCTTCTCCTTTATTATTAGTATAGATAGATAGATATATTGTTAATATAATATTTTCATACAATTAATTGAATATATATTATTATATGCATACTTAAATGTTGTTAACAATATAATTAAAAATATTATAAAAATTATTATATTGAATATATTAAAATTAAATCCTTATTTCAGTTGTTGATTAAGAAGTTGCCCAAATACATATTTTCCTGAAATGCAAAACAGGAACAAAAAATTGGCCTCTGACATTTTTGTAATAAATTATATTTTATAATAAATAAGAACACAAGGAATTTTTTTTATTTTTTGCCAGGCATAGGTGACACAAGGCCGAAGGGAACTAGCCGACTGTGATGTGAAGAACATGGTCCAAACCTGACAAGCCACCATCTCCTCAAAATAAACTTTAAAATACAAATAAACAATCGAGCTTGATGCTGCCATTGCCAACAGTGTCCAGGCAATTCCTGCTCTACGTCCAATGTATATCATATATTTGTTGGGATGAATTATATATTAACCTTCTATTTATAATCTTTAATTAAAATAAACTCAAATTAAAATGAAGTGCGGTTTTGAGGCTTTTTCTCGTAAATAAAATTAAAAAAATTAATTATGAATATCCATGAGGTTCTAAAATTAATTTATCAATATTCACTAATTTTCTAATAAAAATAATATATTTAGCTATTAAATGTTTTGCCTGCATATAATATATTTAACTATTAGACATATTATATATGTATAGAAAATCGTGTATATCTTATGCATGGATTTTCAAGGCAAGTAACCCTATTAACTATGCATTGTAGTTAATTGAAATTTTTTTCTCACATAATACCGTCCACAGCCAGCTGCATTATGTGTTTTCCTTAAGTTGAAATTATTCATGCTTAATTTGTTATCCGGTGCTGCACCTGCCATGTTTTTAATAACTCACTGGCCATTGCAATTACAACCCATGACGGAAGTTGTCTCCATTTTTCTCCCACTACTTCAATAACTCATTAACTCATATGTACAGACACTGGTGAGTTCAATGAAAGATTCCTATATACCAGTACCTTAATCGAAAATAAATTAGAGTTTAAAAAATTGATTTTAAACTTGAAACTACATTAAATTATTTAGATAATAATTAAAAATAGAATATGAAGAATTAAATTTAAAGTCTTAATTAAAAATCACATTTATTTAAGAATTTGGTAGGAATTAATTTTATTTTAAAGTTGTTTATAAAGAAATGTTTGAAAAGATTTAGAATCAAGTAAGTTATATTATTTATATACTCTTCATTTTTATTTTTGGATCGATTATTATAATTTATTAATAAAATTAATTTTTAAAATTTTTAATATTTTATTTTACTTTAATACTGATTTTCAAGGCGAAACCAAAACTTTAATGGTTCTATGTTATGTATCATAAATTTTTTATACATTTAATCAAGTAATATTTTCTTTCTTTATAAGATGATTTTTTTATTATTATATTGAGGTTTTATTAATATCTTTTATTTTTTTTATACAATGCCTTTGTCACATCATCACTCCATAAATTAAAATTATTTTTTTTATTTTATATGTTTCTATATCCTATGCATAGCACGGGTTACAATACGAGAAAAAATTAAGGACAAATAAGAGGTGCCCTCGATGGTCTGCACATGATTGATTTTTAAATAAATATCGTAAGTTTTGTCAAATATTATTTATTATATGTTAATTTTATAAAGACACATTGTTTAGAAGTATTAAAAAAAACATAGAAAAAGAGAAAAACATTTAGTGTAACATCTAAATTTGAGTATTCTAACCTTGCAGGCTCCGCGAGTTTGTTGGGACAGCTGAAACTCTACAACCAAGATCAGGACATGCCTATGGCTAAGAAAAGATAGAATAAATATTAGAAATGATTAGAAATTGAGTTCTAGACCCGAAATTAAATTTTGAGCAGTATCTATTTTCTCGGGTATGGTATTTTACCCATTTGGTGAAATATTAGTGTACTATTTTAATATCGAAAAAGCAACTTGCTTAATAAAATTTAAGTGAATTACTCATATTGAGTCAAATGAATGATATAGATTAAAACTTGTCAAGTAAGTTTTAATCTTGGCCTTTTATTAATTTTAATTTCACTCAAAGACCAATATCTCATTCATTCAATAAAATTTTGGTGTTCGGTTTTTACACTGTATGAAACTTATAGAGTAAGCTATTCCACTACACTTGACAAGTGTGTGGTGAGGGATTGGCCAAACTTCTTGCCTTTATTAATAATTTATATTAGCCACATAATATATTATAATTTTTAATATAAAGTTATATTTTTTTGTGGTAGTAAATTATAGCACATTTAATATAAACAAGACAAAAACTACATTTCACATTTTTTTTTCTCATGATGAAATTCGGCTAGCCCTCCTCCTTTTCATCCTCCATGTTTTTCTTGCTCTAGATCCCAAAACCTAGCTTCCATGGCGTCAAAGTCTAAGATCAAAGTCACTAAAACACCAATATTCCGTCATTAAACTTATTCTGCTCTCCATAGTCTACAAAATTAACTGATTAGAATTTTAATCCATCACTATTTCCACTTTGATCCATGATACATCATTGATAAGAGAGGGTTGATTTTTTAATGAAGAAAAGCACTTGGGGAAGATTGTTCTAGGCAAGGAGCTATAAAGATTCAAGTAGGGTTTCTTTACCCTTTTTTCTTTTCAAAAATCGATTATGAAATTATTCAATTGATTTAGCTTCAAATTTATGATTTTATTGAGTGTTCATATATAGATATTGAAATGTTTATATGGGTGGAATGATTTGATGCTATTAGTAAACTCTTTTTGTTAAATTTTTTTTTGAGCTATGTGCTAGAAACTCAGTTTCTAAGCAAGCATGTGAAAATATACAATTTTTTTACTAAGTTAAAGACATTATTTTTAGCTAAAATTTTTATATGATGAAGCTATATAGAGGCATCTCCGATATTTTTCATGAGTTCACCTGAACACTTTTTCTATTTTTAAAAATCATAAATCAAGCTAGTCAGGGTTTCTACTTGAATAGTCCTGAAGCATTGAATTTGGATAATTTTGTTACTATATCAAATGATCAAATTTTGATATGAAATTTTTATAGGATGTTATGGACATCTTGAAGTCCAACTATAATTTTTATAGAATTTTATCTGCTCATTGGATATGCAACAAAATTGGGAATTTTAACTGTTGATTGGAATTAGGTGATTTCTAACCTCCAAATTTATATAATTTTGTTAATATAGCTAAAAAACTTATTTTTCTTTGAAAGTTTTACAGGGTTTCATAGACATATCGAATTATCTCTAAAAAATGATTTTGATCTATTTTGACGATATTTGGTAATTCATTCATTATTTCCTTTAGGACTGGAATTTCGAGACAACATGATATTATGCTGAAATGATGATTAGATGCTAATAAATTGATATCATGTATATTATGAGAGCTTGAAGATGATATTATGTATATAATTGTGAATACTTTTGACAATTGTCTCTGCATGAGAGAAAGAATGATGATATGTTTTCTTAGGCTGGAGAAAATAAATCCGACAAGTCAGGAAAGTAAACCTAACTATCTTTGAATTGAGTCAGGGAAAACAAACCTAGCTAGGAGTATAATTGTGTAGGAGTTGAAAATAAATCCAATAATCATATATAGGAATGAGTTCAATCTCGAAAAGCAACATATTCCCCGGAATAGAATAAGCCACCATAGATCAAGGGCCAAGACAAGTTAAAGTAGTAATTGTCCTAAGCAGTCCTCTATATTATATGCTAAGTGAATGATTTTATCATCTATGTCAAGGCTAACATGTTTAAGATGGAACTTGAAAACATATGCTTTAAATGATGATGATTGAATAAAGAAATTATGATGAATGATCATGATGATATGTTAATGCACAAAGGAGTGCCCTACTAAGAATTTTATAATATTCTCACCCCGATATTGCATGTACTTTATGTATTCTCAGCTTTTAAAGATGTCATCTCTATGAATCTTCATCCAGTTGCTATAGTCGGAAAAGCTTTGTGACACAACCAATTACACCATTAGCACCCTGTAAAAGTTAGTTATTTCCATTTGACCCTCGACATTGTTAGCATGAAGGAGAGGTTAAGGACTTTTAAAAGATACTTTGGATTATTGTACTTAGATCTTCTTACATGTACATGTATATATTTATACATTGATAGGCTATTGAAGGCTGCGTTAGTTCTATAAACCATCAACATTAGATTTATTTCACTTTATTTTTATGCTTCATGATTAGTTTAAGTTAAAAGAATGAAAGTAACACACTTCTAATTATTCTATAAATTCTCAAGTAATACATTGTAGTTGTAGTTAGCAGGGTGTATGCTACATTTGGCAGCATGTTAAACGTCTTCTCATATCAATCCACATTAGAAGATAGATGTGAGTGATCCTTCACATAACTCGTATTAGCTAGCACAAGAATTAACTTTGTATCATAATGCTTGTGTATTGAACCATAATCCCTTTTGGAATCAAAACTTGGCCAACTGTGGACCGTATTATGTGGAAAAAAAAATTTGAACTAAATATGGCACCTAGTTAGCTATATTACTTCCCTTAAAAGTCTGCATGTCAGATATCCTCTCTCTCTCTCTCTCTATATATATATATATATATATATATATATATATAGGTGTAGAGATTAGTTAGAGAAGAAGAGAACAAAAGATGAAGAGAGAGAGCTCTCAAATAAACTTGTAACTGAATTTTATAGAACTAATTATTGATGGTGAATACTAATAGTGATAGAAGTATATATAAATTGGTGCTAGCATTCAACAGATGGGACTGATTCTATTATGCCAGCTCACTATTCTTCTAACATCCCCCTTCAAGCCCATGGATTGGACATCTACAATCCTAAGCTTGTTTCTAAAATCAACAAAAAAGGATGAAGAAGTTAGCGTAGTTAACATGTCAGCTACTTGCACAAAAGCTGGAATGCGACTGATACAAACTTGACCTTTGGCAACATGATCTCTAACAAAATGCAAATCTAACTCAAAATGCTTAGAATTGTAATGTAAAAAGGATTTGTATCCCAGAGAGCAGCACTCAAGTTATCACAATACACTTGAGGGACTGAGTGCACAGATTGGGAGATTTCTTGCAACAGGTTTCTCACCCAAAAAATGTTTGTAACTAATGCTAGTAGACTTCGATACTCAGCCTTGATGTTCAATTGAGATATAGCATTTGCTTATGGGATATACAGGAAATGAGGTTTGGACTAAAGAGCACACAACAACCACTTATAGACTTACGATCATCTAGATGACTATCTCAATTGAAGTCACTATAACCTGAAAGTTTCAAGTTTGCACTCTTTTGAATGTGGAGACCATAAGAGGTTGTCTCATCTAACTATCTTAAGACCTGCTTGACTATTCTCTAGTAAGTCTCAAGTGGTTTCTACATGAATTGGCACACACGATTGACATAACAGGCTCACTCAGGATTTGTGATAGTAATATATTGTAAGGTCCTAACTATAGACTGATATAATCTTAGATATTCAAATTCAGCCCTCCTGTAGCAGACAGTTTTGCAGTAGATGGTAATGGTATGGAACATGCCTTGCAACCATTCATCCAAGCTTTATTAAGCAAATCATGAACATACGTGGACTGAGTTAGTATTAGGCTTCCTATAGCAGTGTGCTTAACCTCAATACCAAGAAAGTAGTGTAATTCACCCATATCCTTGAAAGCAAAATTTCCATTTAGCTAAGAAATCAAGTCTGATATATATGCATTAGAGCTACCAGTTATGATTATGTCATCAACATAAATCAGAACATAAGTGGCAGATGTATAGGTGACTCTAGTGAATAGAGAAATATTAGATTTAGTAGGCTGAAAACTAAGTTCAATAAGGGCTAAAGCTAATTTTTTATACTAGGCTCCTAGAGCCTATTTGAGCCCATACAAGGCCTTGGTAAGCTTACATACTAGGCTGCCATCTCTCACTTCATACCCTTGAGGTTGCTTCATGTAGCCATCCTCAACCAAGTCCCTATTGAGGAATACATTATTCATATCTAATTGCCTTATGAACCATGACTTGGATACAACCAAAGAGAGCAATAACTGGATTAATGTAGGCTTTACCATTGGACTAAAAGTCTCTGCCTAGTCAAAATCAGGCATTTGATTAAAGCTTTGGGCCACTAATTGAGCTTTATACTTCTGAAGTAATCCGCCAAAGTTGTACTTAACTCAGAAAACCCATTTTCTTCCAATTGCACTCTTGCTAGGTGGGACAAGAACTAGTTGCTAGGTTTTATTTCTCATTAGTGCAGTGTACTCAGCATCCATAGCTTGTTTCCAATGTGCTATAGCTAGAGCTTGTTTAGCTGAGCAAGGTGCTAACTAAGCTTGAAAAGCTTTTCACTTAAAGATGCTAGCCTTTGCCCTTATTACCATAGGATGATCATTTTTAAGAATGATATTGGTAGTAGAAGATACTAAAGCTTTCTCAATCTTGTTATTATTTTTTGCAGTTGGAATTAGCTTGGCAGTAGAGGGCTGGGAATTGTTACCTAGAATAAAGATTGAATGGGGGATAACAACGAGTGCTAGAATAAGCACCTCAGTAGATACTGTGGCACAATAGAAACAGAAGTAGTTACAAAAGGTAAGGACTTAGAAAGCACAAGGATAGTGGCAAGTGGCACATGCTGATGTAGAGTAGAAGGAACATGATTTATAAGTTTAGCAAATGGTGATGCTCGATCGGTAAATGAAAATTTAGACTTATCAAAGGACACATGCCTATTAAGAATAAGTTTTCCTGAGGGGGTCAAACATTTGCATCCTTTATCTTGAGTGCCATATCCTAAGATGATGCAGGGGGTGGACCTGAATTGTAACTTGTGCTTATTGTAAGGTCTCATATGTAGAAAACACAAGCAACTAAATGTCCTAAATGAGACATATGGAGGCTTAGTGTTGAAAATTGTTTCTACAAGGGATTTAAACTATATAGTAGTAAGGTGGGTAAAGAGTTAATAATTTGAATAGCTATCAAAAAAGCTTCCTTCCAATACTATTAAGGCATTCCAGCAACTACCATCAAGGTTAAGCCCATCTCCACCACATGGTGATGTGTTTTTTTTTCAGCTGTACCATTCTGCTGATGAATATGAGGGCAAGAAAACTTGTGAACAATGCCAAATTCCTGCAAATGCTTTGAATGACTAAAATATTCAAGTGCATTATCACTTTGAAAGCATTTAATCTTAGTACCAAGTTTCAATTTAACCATGGATTGGAAATTTTTGAACACTAGTCTGAGTTGTGATATGGAACTTATAGGATAAATCCAAGTATAATTAGAAAATGTCTCAATGAAATAAATGTAGTATCTGGCTCCATTTATTGAAGAATGGCAGGGCCCCAAATGTCTGATTAAACAAGCTCTGAAGGAGCATTATACACTATGGTGGAATTGGAAAAAGACAATTGATGAGATTTACCTAAACAACAAGAAGAACATAGAGTCTTTTCAATAGAAAATGGAAAATTACAACTTTTCAAGACTTTGGAAACTACATTGGAAGAAGCATCACCAAGTCTTAAGTGCCATAATGTGTATTGTTAAGCATTATAAATAGAAGATAAGAAAGCAGAAGGTGTATGTCTAAGTGCTTTGAAATTAGGAAATTTGTAAAGACCACGATCATCCAAGCCTTGGAGAAGAGTCTCCAATGTGTCTTAGAATTTAATATAATAAGCATCAGAATACAGCTAAAAAATGACACTATTATCTTTAGCAAACTTAGAGATACTAAGCAAGTTCTTAGTTATACTTGGAACATGGAGTAGATTATTCAATATGAAAGCATTAGAACTCACATCAAGTCTAAAGATAGAATTTCCAATGTGTTGAATGTTCAAACCTGAACCATTGCCAACCACAACTCTATCATGGCCATTGTAATCAATCCTTTCCATCATATTCAATGGATTTGGAGTCATGTAGTGAGTAGCATCATTATCAGCATACCAATTTTCATCGTGGAAGGTTGAAGAAGCTACAACAATATTTGTGGACAAATTTGCTCAAGGTTGAACATTGAATTTGTGATCAGAATTGGAAGAAGAATATTGAGAATCAAATTGATACAAACAATCAAGTGCAGTATGTTCAATTTTGCTACAAACCTGACAAGCAGGTTGTGGAGAAGAGCCAAATTGGCTTCCATGCAAGTTGAATCTGCCACTTCTTCCTCAAAAATTTGAGTATCTATTGCCTTTACCTTGATTATCATAAAACCTTCCAACTTGTCCCTGATTAGACCTTGCATGCATTGCTTGAGCAACATTTGGTTGAACAAAACTTGTGTTCTATTTGAAACGGTCAAGAATTTCCTCTTAAGTCATAAGAAGAGCTTCAAGCTCACCAACTAAGACTAGTTCAACACAATATATCACATTAGTGATGAAAGAACTATACTTCTCTGTGAGGTCATGAAGAATTGCTTCAATATGAATAGATTTTGAAATATTTGCTCAAATTGAGACTAGTGAATCAATTGTACTCTTAATCTCAAGTAGGTAACTATTAACAGAAGAGTTTTTCTTGATATTACCAAGCTTTCTTTTTAGCCGCATCACCTTTGCTCGGATTTGTGAAGCAAAGAAAGTTTGTAACCGATGCCAAGCATGCATGAAAACACAAGCTACTATCCTTGTGGTAAACAATTTCATTGTTGAAGCTAGAAGTCAGGATTTCAGAAGTGCATCTTTTTTTATTCAACGCTGATACTCATTTGTTATATGATATTATCTTGATTTGCATCAACAGTGAACTGCTTTGGAATATTAACACCATGAATGTGGTCTATTAGATCATGGCCTTCGATTAAAGCTTCTACTTGTTCCTTCCATAGCAAAAAGTTTTCATCAGTGAGCTTTTCAGTTATTGGATCCAAAAAATTTTGCCCCAATGCTTGATTTGAAGTATGCAAATCACTCTATCCCAAACGATGCTGGAGACGCCATTGATCAAAACCTAAAATTTTGACACCATGTATGTGTAGCAATTAGTGAGAGAAGAAGAGAATGAAAGGGGAAAAGAGAGAGCTCTTAGATGAGAGTGTAACTGAATTCTATAGAACTGATTATTGATGGTGAATACTAATAGTGAAAAAAAAAATATATATATATATAGACACACACACACACACACACACACACACACACACATTGATGCTAGCATTCAATAGACTGAACTGATTCTGTTATGCCAGTGTTTATTGCAGATTTTGGCAGTTATATTGTCAACAACAAATAATTGATAATTTCCTTGTGCAGGAGGCCAAATTGCTCTAAACCAGGCGTATATCGACAAACTTCAAGAGTTTGGATGACATCCTTTGCTTTTCAAGATCTTGATTCGGGGAGTGAAAAGCTACTCTTCTTGGGTTCTTTACCAAAAGAAGAGTCGAGTGTCAAACTTGTTTTTGTTATGAATGAGGGTGGAATGTAAAATGATTGTAATTTGATTTGTGTTATGATAGTGTAAATGAGATGTTTTGACAAATTAAAGGAGAAGAAGAAATGTAGAATGCAAAGTGATTGACAAACTGGAAATAAAGTACATAAAATGTAAAGAAATGCAAAGAACTTAAAAGGAAATCTAATCCTAGAAAAGCAAAAGAGAGGGTTGAGAACAGTACTCAGTGAACTTTGGACTCTGTGTAGTTATTGGAGATGTTTTTAGAGCGAGTGTATGAGTGAAAATTCTAACCTTTTACAATGTGTACAGAACTAGTATTTATAGACAGCCTAGAACTCTAGGATTTTGACACTTGTTTTCTAGCTGCCCTTGGATGTTGTCCACGTGGCTTTGACAGTTATTTTCTTTGTCATTTGTTCTCTGCCACTACTTTGCCATGTTCTTGTCACGCTTCTGTCAATAACTGCTGGTAACCGTCGATAACCGCCATTTGACAAATACATATGAAGCAATTATCTGACAGTATCTTCAACATCTTCAAAATTTCTCTAAGCCTTCTAGTGACAAACTCCCACTTCGACTTGTCAAACCTCTACAGTGAAGATTGGTCATTCTTAGCCTCTAATTAGCCTTGAAACATTAAGTCCCAAATGACAAACTTTGACTTCGACTTGTCAAAAGTCGAATAGAAGAATGACAAACTATAATTTCGACTTGTCAAACATTAA
Source organism: Dalbergia cultrata (assembly GCA_031216105.1). Lineage (NCBI taxonomy): Eukaryota > Viridiplantae > Streptophyta > Magnoliopsida > Fabales > Fabaceae > Dalbergia > Dalbergia cultrata. The sequence goes on along the minus strand of CM062346.1, from coordinate 32,762,552 downwards.
ATAATAGAATTGTCAAAGTCGAATTGCCAAACTAAGTATTAGTCAACTGGCCTCTTCTGACATAATTTTGACAAACAGAGAGTTTGTCAATCTCATGACTACAAATCTTCATCGGGCCTTTATCTAATCTTTCATCTCGTCATAGTCGAATATTAATTCAACAATTTGACACTTAGTGAATTTTAATGCCAACAGCCAGCTCACCATATTAACTAACTATTAACTATTCCTCAAACATAATATGTTAGACGGCTAAACGTATTGCTTTTATTAAAAAATTTAATGTAAATTGAAAATCATGAAAATGTGTAATTAAATTTTTTATATTTATTTACCAAAAAAGCTCATGGTTTTGAGCTGTAGAGGAACATATTCCAACAAAAAGCACCTGAGGGAAAGGAAATCCAACAATGTCTTCTGCATATCCTAGAAAATGCAAATTCTTAGTCCCTAGTTGCCAAACGGAAACCAACATCATCCATGTGCCATTTGACACGTCACAACATAGCTACTACTGCATCTTGCTATATATCTATTATACAAGAAGTATTTGATATTAATATTTGGATAACAACTAGATAAATTTAAGGCAATGCCTTTAGTGCTATTATATTTAGATAGAATATAATATTTGTTGAGCTATATCGAAGAATAAAAAGACTTTTTACAAAATTTTTAGGGGTAGAATATAACATTTTAGTGTTATTATTTGTCATAATGTGAGTTAATGTAATGTTTGGTTCCTGTATATTTTTGTTGTAATTCTTTTTAATTCTAAGTTATAAATTTTAAAACATTGCAACACACTACTTCTAGGGAAACATAATTATAGTTCACCAAAAAAACAAAAAAAAGAAAGAAAGACAGGAGTATAATTTTAAGTAATAATGTGAACTTTAAGTAATTTATAATTTTGGCCATTCATTTATAATCATACAATCAAAATTTACTTATCTTATTCTTATAATAAATCATTTGTTTCACTTATATATAAAGACCTAAATCTATTGCTTTTATGAATTCTCATATATTTAGACTTTTCCTATATGTTTGGTTGGAAAGTAAAAATAAGGATAAATTTTCCATGAATAAGGTTTATGTGTAATTTTATAAATAGAGGTAACCCATGAAAATTTATACCTTATTTTTACTCTTTAACTAAACAAACTCTTAGTGAAAAAATTACATTGAAAAAGGCTCATCTATTTTATTGAAAATTAATAAAAAAAAATTTATTAGTGTATTTCTAGTGAATTTTTATTTTCTTATCTAATTATATATTGATGTATTATTGAAATGTTTATATTTGGACTGATTACTTTAGAAGTTATGTATATATATAAAGATTTAGTTTTGTCATCTCATTAATCAAATTTTTTTTATATAATTATTTATTCATGTATGGATTTTGTACACAAATAAAATTAAAAAAAAGACATTATATACCTATATGTGTCATTTCCAAAATTGTTACATAAATGTCCTAAAATCATTTTATAGAAGTTGATCTAAATCTACTTCATTGTAAATTTTCAACATCAATTTAAATTATATAGAAGTCAATCTAGATAGATTTCAAAAACAAACTGCTCAGATTTTTGGTGCAAGAAAGCATAGTTTTAAGAACTTAATCAACTGGCTAGTTTGAACCAAAAACCGCTGAATTGACCAATTATTGTTTGGTTTACTAAAATATACTTGCATAATTATACCGAGAGAAAAACTAAATTTCATAAATCAATAGTTAATAGAGAATTAGGAATCTAAATTGAAATATAATGAACAATAACTGAAGTGAAAGCACCTAATATGGTCCCATAAGGCAGACACCTAACTTTCACAAAATAAAATAAGGTGGGTACCTAACAAGGTTACATAACACTCGAGGTTATTTTAAAAATTTTATCTAGACTTTATTAATCAAAATTTTATCTAGACTTTATTATTTTTGAAATTTTATCTAGACTTTATTAAGGTTAGAAAATATTAGGAATAAGAATTTTAGACTTGAAATTTAATTTCAGGCAATATTTATTTTACGGGTATGATATTTTATCTGTCCGGTAAAATATTGATATGTAGTTTCTTACACTCTATGAAACTTGCAGTGTAAGTTAAACACATCAAGAGACAAGTGTGTGGCTTAGAAGAAGCCACACCATTGCCCTTTTTCAAGAACCAATAAAATGTCTACAACATTTACACAATTATCTTTAAGGAAAATGTCTTTATCATAGCATTTAATATACATTATCTCTAAATAAATTAAAACCAAAAATCCTATTATTTCCTTTATAACATTCTCGCCATGACTCCCCCATACAGCCTTATCCATTCTCTTCTTCATCAAATACCATAATCTAACTTGAAACTCAAGCTACAACACCAACAATCCATCACCAAAGCACAAAACTACCATTTACCTCTTGAAACTCCCAAATCAACCCCTTATAAGGAAATCTTATATCATTATGTCATCAGCTATATTATTGTTCTTGCTGCATTAGAGGAGGATTTGAGAAGGTTAGATCAATAATTGGGTGTAAAACTTTTGAAGAAAACCAAAAACAAGAGCAAGAGCAAGAACACATAAGTGACAAATATGGTTTATTTCATACATTTTTCTTTATATTTTTGCTCTGGAATTTGCTGATTGAGTAATTCCAAAATTCCTAGTTTTATTGACTGATTATACATGAAAATTGATGTGTTAATTTTGATAGATGGTTTGGATAAAATTAGATAAGTTATTTTATTAATACATGTTCTGACCCTTGTTACTGGAAATCCAGTTTTTTGAGTAAGCAGATGAAAAATATTAATTTTTCTCACTAATTTAGAGATATGATCTTAGGTTAAAAATTTTATATAATAAATCTAATATATGGAAGAGTTTTCAGTAATTTTCTTGGGTCTTATTAATTACTTTTTCTATTATTAAAAAATGGAAAACCGAGCAGGTCAGGGTTTCTGCCCAACCAGTCTAGCTTGTAGTATTGAATTTGTCTAATTTTGTTACCCTAGCAAATGGTCGAATTGTGAGCTAAAATTTTTTCAACATGTTGAGCACATATTGAGGTCCAACCATAATTTTTTATACAAAGTTTGGAGTTCATTTAATAGGGTAGAAAAATTGAAACTTCTAGCTGTTGGCTGAAGCTGTGTAATCCCTGACCTCCGAAATTGTGAAATTTTATTAATATAGGTAGAGACCTTTTCATGCCTTGAAATTTTTACAGGGACTCCTCGATACATCGAATCATCTCTAAATATTATTTTTGCTCTGTTCTAATGATGTTTACTAATTTAATCACAATTTTCTTGATAACCAAAATTATGACAGCATACTAGATTGGTAGAAATCTAAATATGGATTAGTTAGAGTGTGAGCTCTGAGATCCGAGCTCCTAGGGTGCGAACTCTGGGATCCAAGACTAGGAATTCAAATATGTATTAGTTTAGGGTGAGCTCCAAGGGAGCAGACTTTGAGGTCCGAGACCAGGAACTCAAAAATGGATTAGTTGAGGATGAGCTCTTAGGGAGCGGACTCCAAAGTCCGAGACCAGGAATTCAAATATGGATTAGTTTAGGGTGTGAGCTCCTAGGGAGCAAACTCCAAGGTCGAGACTAAAATCCACATAAGGATTGGTTTAGGGTGTGAGCTCCGAGGTCTAAGACCAAAATCTAAGTATGAATTACTTTAGGGTGCGAGGTCCGAGGTCCAATACCAAAACCCATATTATGGATTGGTTAGGGGACAAGCTCCAAGGTCTGAGACCGAAATGGTACTTATGTTGTATTTATGCTGGAAATGAGTTAAATTATTGGTTTGGAAGTAAAATGTCCTTTAATGCAATTATGATGTATATGTGGCTTATGCATGCATTTGAGACTTGATTTCATTATGATATATGGACTTATTGATGATGCTAGGCACATCTAGTTGTAAATACTTATTACAATTGCCTATATATGTATACATACGAGAAAAGCAGGAGACTATGCCTTATTGGATTGGAGAGTAAATCCAGTCACTTAGGGAATGGACCTAACTACCCTTTATTAGGTCAGGGAGTAAACTTAGCTAGTAATAGGCCTGTGTGTATATTGGAGAGAAAATCCAAGGACCATATATAAGAATAAGCTTAGTCCTAGAACACAGTCTTTGATACAGAGTAGTCAGCACCACAATGACCAAGGGTCAAGCCAGTCAAAGAGGCAAATTGTTTTAAGTTATTGTTACACTGTGTACCATGTGAATAATGCCTGATGTTTCAATTAATACCAAGTTGTTTATATGCTAAGTCTCCTTTTTTAATTTTAAGTTAATGATTGCATAAAACGAACTTGCTTCGGGTAAAGATTTTTCCTAACTTAGATGATTACTTTTAGTTATCTAATTCTTACTCAATTATTCATAATTAAACTAAAGCAGCTAGGTAGATAGTGATGACAGTTTATATGTATGAGAATACCCTACTGAGGATTTGTTTTGAATTCTCATCCTTATTTGCATTCTATGTCTACCCTAGATCGAGGCAATGGCATCGATGATCTTCCTTCTTGAGTTGCCACACGTCGAGTGACATTATGATCCTGCCTTAGACTCCTTGCTCGTTGATGCCTATACTATGATGTAGTAGTGTGGCACATGCCTGTTGACAGTTGAGATTAATTGATAGGAGTACCTATTATATATAGTCTTTTTGATGGGTTTTCTACAGGGCAGTAGCATATTTTAATGTTTTGATGTACTTGGCAGTCCCTGTATGGACTTTAGACTCTTATGTACTATATGTTATGGTTATGTACTGAAATGACCTATGTGCCCTAATGTTCATATCTAAAAGCACTACGATGTTTTTATTTATTTACATAAACTCATATAATGCTTTGTTTTATATAACTTATTACCGATATACTACATATCATCACGCACTAATGCTTCATAATATTAAGAAGTGAATAATGAATCTTTGAATTAAATAAAATCTTATAATTGAATAAGTATAAATTTTATGGACACGACATATAGAATAGTGCACCCTTAGTTACAGTATACCAATCTAGATAGGAACACTGAAATTGAGGGGATGTTACAGGTTACATATCTGTAAATGACAGGTGAGATTATCCTCTAACAAATAATTTGATACTAAGGTTAATGATCTTGACAGTAGTAACTCACTGTTCTATTTCTCACTAATTACTATCTAAAATGGCATACATGATAATTAAAATAATCATGTTGTCAATTACGTAATCTCATAAATAGAGCAATTCTATAAAGAGTACTTATTACCACAATAGTTAAGGCTTGGACGTCTTGAAGGGTAAGGCCGAAGAGACAAAGTTGTCCTCTGCAAGCTCTAAGCATTCTTCTACCACTGGCATTCTAGCCACCATTTCCTCTACTAGTAGGGGTAGATGTAGCTCCACGTGGTTGAACCTAATCAAATGAAAAACATAAAACATGTGGTGCTAAACTTTGACCAGACTCCCTTTGTAATTGAGGAAAATCTATCTTGTAGTGGCGTAGGGCCACAAACAAAATAAGCCCATCATTCTCTTCCACAATCCCCTAAATGTTCTCTATTACAATTGAAACAAAAAGGCTTAATTGAACCCTAGAGTCTGGACCCCTAAATACTATGCTGCGACATGCCCCTTGTGCGAGATCTTCTAGCAGAAATGCTCATTAAAGAAGGACCTAAAGTTGTGGCCTTCCCTAAGCTGTCCTCTATAGTCCATGAAAACTCATACTGGTTCAACACTTGAGTCCCCTGAATTTACTAGGAGCCTTACAACCTAGGATTCTTATATGTTTCCTTAGTAGTTTGCTTCTCAGTAGTTTGCTTCTCATTTTTCCCAACCTTAATTCTAAGAACTCCAACAATTGCCTCAACATATGACACATTACCTATTTGGGAGGCCAAAGTTGCAAACATAGGGTTTGCTATTCCTTAGATGAATTGATTGGTCCTTGTGGCTTTTGTAGGCACCAATCATGGGCCATACTAGGAAAACAGCTAATCTGAGAAACATATTTTCAGTCATCAACATCCTTGGTGTCGATTTGCTTTTCAAATTCCATTGCTAGAGTTGTCCTTTTGCTGTTAGGAAAGAGGTGTCTTATGAACACCTCAGAAAATTCATCCTAAGTCATGTGAGGTAATGCTGGAGATCTTTCCCTTCCTAGAGTCTCAAACCGATTGCTTCATTATACCTTCTAACCGATATGTGACCAACTCAACTTCTTGAGAAGAAGAATAATCAAGCACCTAGGTCACCTTGGAATACTTGTCTAAGAATAACTAAGAATCCCACATCATTAGATTTTTAAAGAATGTGGGTGCGTCACGCCTCATAAGCTGCTAAATGGTTGCATTTGCCCTTACTTAGGGCATAAGTTGCCTCTGAACTAGCTACACACATGGAACATTGGGTTGTACCCGAATTTTGCCTTGATCCATCATTAGTCCTACTAGGCTATCAATAACTTGGTGGAACCCTTCTAAGCTCAGATGCCATCTCAGCTATGCCTTCATTGGCATATGGTTTAGTTGCTCAGCTAGTCACTCTTTCATGACCTCCCCTTTTACCACCTCTCTAGTTGCCACCCCTCTAGCTTTAGGTTGAGGGGATGAGGATCTTTTAGATTTAACATTAGGAGACCCTTGAGTTGAGGATCCTTTGGTAATAGCACAAGTCCTAGGTGGCATCTCCACCTATTAGTAAGGGAACTTAGTATTAGTATAGAACCATAACCAAGGATTTAAGCACAAGGCCCAAGGATTTGTTGAAATGAGTCGGCTTACAAAACCGTGATTTCCACTAGAAAACACTTGCCCCATAAAACACAAAAAATCTAGTTTGTCATGACCCACCCCTAAGTCATGATCGGTGCTTGGGGTATACCTATCCTTAGCAAGCCTATCACATCCAAGAAAACAAATTGTGAAATTAGGGTTTCATACCCCCATTTTGGAATCCTTAACCCAACTAAACTCTAACCATTCCCTATGAAAGAAATTGGAACTAAGCCAACATAGAGAGTGAAGTTCCATCCATTCCTTATCATTTCTACACTAAGGAACAACAAGGGGCATAAAAAGGATGAAATTGAGTTCTCTTGTGGTAGCCTTTAACTCCCAACTCCAAAAATCAGGTTTATATAGAGAAGATGGAATGGTAAATATGATGGTAGAGATGTTGGATTTGGTTAGAGTCTTAGGAAAATAAGTGAATTTTTGTTAATTTGAAGCACATGCAAGGTTTTCCCTTGTTCCGTGGAGATAGAGAGAGTTGCAGATGTTGGGGAGAATGGGGGCTTCAGCCCTCTATATTTTTTCTGAGTGTTGTTGGCCATACTACATAGCATGGCTTTTGTCACAACTATAGTGTGAATGTGCTTTAGCCCAACAATGTGCATTGTGGCACGCCAAACCGAACCTAACTCCCCCATTCCTAGTTTCCTCCATTCTTCACACATCTAAGACCCCAGTTACGCCTTTTGAAACCATTCTAACACTAGGGTATTACAATTTTATAATAAGTATAATAAAGAGATGTAAAGTATAACTTACTAGTGTTATCAGACTCGGCTCGATCTGGCTAGTTTGATAGGTAAACTAGTCACTTGCTTGGCCTGGTTCCCCATGTAGATCGATTATACAATTAACTCAGTAAAACTCAATCAAACTTGGGTCCAACTCGTTGATTTTGATAGGAACCAAAACATGGTTTGAATCAATTTGAGCCTTTCAGAAACTAATTATTCAAATTCTCAAAATATTTACCATCAAACTATGCAACCTATTGTGTTATATATGTCAAAAATAATATATAAATAAATGCTTGATTTAGTCCTTAAAATTGTATGCGTCAATCATTTTTTTCTCTAAATTTTAGAAATTAAGTTTAGTCCCTAAAATTGTAAAATGTGGATCACATTAGTGCTTAACCCTCTTTCACATTAATTAACATGTATGTGATATGTTGATTTTCTACTTGCTTTTTAGTAATCCAATTGTATGAAAATAAGCATAATTGAAGAATGTAAGAAGAAATTTACATATCAGTAAAATTATAAACATATTTGAATATGCTAACAATTTAACCCTTTTATTGAACCATGCCTCCTATGAGATAAAATAGTATGTTAGTCAATTATCCATATGTCTATTAGCATGATACTTTGTCGAAAACATAATAATATAGCAATGAAAATAAAATTAAGGACTAACTTGATTTATATTTTATGATTTTAGAAATTAAAATGTTATTTTATCAAGAATAAAAATTTAGGGAATATGTAACCAAAAAAAATTTAATGAATAAAGTGATTTACATATACAATTTTAAAGACTAGAATAATCATTCACTTAATAGCATCTATTATATATCTATTTTAATTAAATTATAATATTACATATTTATTTAATTAAATTCGATTGAATCAAGTACTTTGGCCAGATTGATCACCAGTTAAGGTTAATGACTCTGCGGCTTACCGTGGCTGAGTTAACTTCGGAACAGTCAACATCTACACGTAATTCTGATGCATCATGCATAGCAGCAATGAGCACTTTTAAACCACACGGTTCTGGAAAGCGTTAGTTGCAGCCAGGTCCAATTAAGACGACAAACAGCCGCTACCTGTTGGCTCCCAAGTCCCAAACGTTTCTTTTCTTTTCACCTAAACCTAATGTGGCCACTTCCTACCTTAAAATATTAGTTTTATGTTTTTTGTTTTATTTTATTTTTTAGATGTAACAGTGCAGCAGAATTAGAACTCTGATATCATCTATAAATTAAACCACTGCCAGTGGCTTGTTGGACCCTTGTTGTTTACTTTACACTAATTATTGTTAACTAATAGAAAGTTTCTTGTTCTTTTTATCTGAAGCGTTTTAGATTATTTCCTCTATTCTTAAATAATTGTTCATTTAAAAAAAATTTATCTAAAAAGAATTATTCATTTTAAAAATTTAATTAATATTAAATATTTTTAATAATATTCCTATTAAATATTGTTAACTCATTAATGAAAGAGGAGAGAAAAAGTTAGAGTATTAAAAAGAATAAGAGTAATTAAGTAAGTAAATTATTTTTAATTTTTATTAATATTAATATTTTATCAATTATTTTCTTAATTTTTAGTGAACATTTAAAATTAAGTAATTATTGAAGGATGGAGGGAGTAATTATTATACTACATTATAATAGTACATTATTTGTCCTTATTCGACTCGATCAATCTTAGATAGTGTGGACTATAGAGGAGGCTGTAGAATAAAGACATTTAAGATTTCACAAATTGGGATTCCTTTCTTCTTTCAATTCACGCACAAACGATTTTAATTCCTCTCCCCTTTCCCGCGTTTGCTTTTTCACCCATCTTGGACTGTCTTGTCTACAAAGTCCGCGCCTCCTTAAACAAACATTAGAACAAATCAATTTCTAATTAATATATATCTAAAATTAATGTTATGTAGTCAGCATAACCAACTTGGTCTTTGACATAGTTAGAATGGTTGGAATATGTTAATGAAATGAAATTGAATTGAACGATATTGAAAATTGGATTCATAATAAAATTGAATTGAATTTTTATATTTAGAATAAGTGAGTTAATTAAATAATTAAATTCAATTATTTAATTTAGAATGTATCTTAAAATAAATTGATTTAATTATTTTTATTACTTTGTCATTTATTAATAGGTTATGAATAAAATATTATGTTAAAATAAAATTATTTTGATTTTTTCATTGGAGTTCAATTCCACACAAAATCATATTCATTTAAATATGATATACCCTTAAAGGTTTTGATGAGATTGAATTCTCTTGAAATTTCAATTCTTAGATTAAGTTTTGTTCCAAATCAACGAATTGAATTTCAATTCTAGAATGAATTCAATTTTAGCGGCTTCATAATCAATCTAATTACAATGAATAAATCAAATTTTTATGATAAACCTCTTTCCGTCTCCTTATTTCCTCCTCTCCCATCCCAGTATGTCATGTATATATATAGATGATATATGATGCCACCTTTCTCCAACCAAGAATCTATCACAACAACCCCCCCCCCCCCCTCTCTCTCCTTCTCTTCTCTTCCCCATCTTTCTCTTCTCTCAAAGAGCTACTCATTCTATTACTTGGGTATAAACTCTAACATCTGTTGTGCTTATATAGCAATGGTTGTGCCTCCTCCAACTTCCATGATGACAAGAACTAAGAGAACAAAGGCTGTGGGGATTCCAACTGTTGACCTTTCTATGGAGAGGCCAGAGTTGTCAAAACAAGTGGTGAAAGCCTGCGAGGAGTACGGTTTCTTCAAGGTGGTGAACCACAGTGTGCCAAAAGAGGTTATTTCGAGATTGGAGGAGGAGGGAGCTGAGTTTTTCGCCAAACCCACCTCAGAGAAGCTCCAAGCTGGGCCTGCCACCCCTTTTGGTTATGGTTGCAGAAACATTGGCCCCAATGGAGATATGGGTGACCTCGAGTACCTCCTTCTTCATACCAATCCACTTACCATCTCTGAGAGATCCAAAACCATTGCAAACGACCCTGCCAAGTTCAGGTATTAATTGATTGTCTAGCTAACAATTTAATTGTCGTAATCATCTCCTATGTACATTCTTCCCTAAACAACTCCAACAGAAACAGATACATATCTGCGTTTCAACTTTCATAATATTAGACGATTATAGGTTCATTCTCTGAATCTCTGCGTAGGGATTACAGACACTCTTTTTACAAGAGAGCCCCCTTCTTTCTTCTCCTTGTTACTTCTCTGCCACAAAGTCTCATCTCCGTAGATTGAGACTAGAACATATGGCAAAACTGTAGCAGAGTTAGAATAACAAAGATTGAACCTTACAACTAAGAATATATTAATTAATACGTTGACATGCGAAAAAGAGATGAAACAGGGCAGGGAACAGGGCTTACCTGTTTATGTTTCTTAAGTGCCAAGCAGGTTGGTGGGGTCTGTGCTGAGTCTTGTGACTCTGACGAGTTGGATATTACTTTGATTTCCAATTTTTGGTGATATTTCTTTGATCCCTAATTGCGTATAGTAATTTTACCGACATGAGAATTTATGTTTAGGAAATTAGTATAATATTATACGGTGCTTGGTGACAGGGACATCTTTCCTTTATATTAGAAATACAAATTAAAATTCAGGAGGCTACAAAATTTCACAATTTATTTGATATTTTATAGTTTAATAAGTTATTTTTGCCTTACCTTACTATTTGCGAATTAAATTTAGATTCTCTAAAATACAGAATAAAACATACAATCATAATTATTAATAAAATGTTAGACTTTTTATATATGTGCAAATATTTTGTTTTCTTAATTTTTGAACAACTAGTAGAATTATATACTTTGTTCTTTGAAATGTATCTTTCATTTTCAATGATCCAAATCCTTCCTAATCAGTGTGTATACGTAGTTGTTTTCATGTGGTTGATTCGGCTATTTGATAAAGACTTCTTTTACCTTTTGAATTAGTTGGAGACCACTCTGATGGACCACGGCCTTCACTTCCATGGGAGTTTCTATTCATGTTGATCATCATAATGATTCCTTTTATTTATATGTATAGTTTAATAGACTCTCCCTGACACTTGATTACGCGTAATTTATAGCATATATATATATAATTATGGTTCAGTTTATGAATTTTGTATCATTTAAATATGAATTTTAGAGTTGAAAAGGTATGTAGCAACACGTGCACTAGAGAATCTACACCAAACATTTTTCTTGCATATATGTTTACTTGCATCAATCTTCGGTGAGACAGACAGAGAAGCATTTTCTTTAACTTGCAAGGAGAACTAGCAATACAATAGATATAGGATCTTTTTTTTTTTTTCTTTTTTTCGTTCAAAATAGATATAGGATACGTACTTCTGTTTGTGGAACATAAGTTCTATGAATGGCGGGCCAACACAACACATAGAAGCAAAGTAATTGTACGACCTTCATTTTCCTTGGGTTTACCATGAGGCATGAGCTCCCTATATAAGTGCTTAAAACTAATTTTCTTCAAGAAAATGATGCATAAGAAAACAATGAGATTTCTTATCGATAGGTAGAAACTTGCCCAATGGTGAATGTTGTATGGCAAAAAAGGGTAACAAGTACGTGAACCATCGCTTAGCTCAGGAATCATTGGGTGGACGTTACAGAATTACTGCAAAAACTAAGGTTATTTGTGATGACATGTAATTCACATTGGTCTTTCTTGTAGAACCGCCACGGCTACTTTTCCTAGCATGCCTGTACTAAGCCAGTGACGATTTCATCATTTAGGTTGAAGAAAATATAACAAAAATGGGGGATGGCAAAATCAGCACTAAATCAATAACTAACACTATCAATAAAAAATATAGACAGGAATTTTAAATTTTTCTCAAAAAATGAAAAGAAAAAAGGGGGATGAAGAAATGGGTTATATCATATGACCCTCCATGTGTCTTTGCCTCCTAGGTTTTGGTAATGTGAGAAAAAGATGCTTGTCTAACCGAAAATAAAGGTAACTTTTGAGTGTTGCTAAAAAACTGCAAAATACATGATGATCATGAGTCATAACTCTTGTGCTTCTGGCCTTGAACTGCAGTTGTGCCGTAAACGGCTATATAGAAGCAACTAAAGAATTGGCGTGTGAGATTCTTGATCTAGTGGCAGAGGGTTTATGGATCCCAGACAAGTTCTCACTGAGCAAGCTAATCAGAGAAGTCCATGGTGACTCACTCCTGAGGATCAATCACTACCGTCCAATGAACCTGAAGGACAACAAGAGCAGGGACCCATCGAAACTCGACCCACATCAATCCAAGAGCAACAATAATAGCAGCATAGGCTTTGGGGAACATTCTGACCCTCAGATCTTGACCATCCTGCGGTCCAACAACGTCGGTGGCCTTCAGATCTCCACTCACGATGGGCTGTGGATCCCTGTCCCTCCTGACCCCAATGAATTCTTCGTCATGGTTGGAGATGCGCTCCAGGTTGGTCTCTAATCAGCTCAATATCACAATCACAATCACAATGACCATCACGGGTTTCGAAGAACAAATTTGCATTAATCGCATTCACATTAACTTGTTTCTGAATTCTTTCCCCAATGATAAGTGCTTTCGCATAAGAAGGCGAACACATGCTTTTGTCATTCAATTTATATACATTTCAGTCAAATTTTTAAAATTAAATATCTGTTAAGTTAGAAGCATTAATTTTTTTTTATCTAATTATATTTACTTACTTTTGCTTTTCCAAAAAAACAATCTTGTGTAACTTCACTTTTTTCCTATTTTTTGATTGATGGAGTAAAACAGAGGAATGTTAATTAAAAAATTTAATTTTGAAGTAAATATAATTTTGTTATTCTATTGTGTAATCAAATGTCACTATTTCTATTATTTTTTAAGTAGTGTGTTTAGAAAGTAATTATACTTATCGATATCACAATGTAGGATTGTATGATAATATGAAGATTATAATGTCAGTGTTTCAAAATTAAAGCCATAAGAAAATATTAAAATATTTTATTTTTGTAGTAGCTATTCTAGAATTACGTATAATATAATATTTTTTAATATTTGATAATAATATGGTACTAGATAATTAGTTGATCATATCAAATATTATATATTTACATAGTATTAAAAGTAAACCCCAATCCAAATCGGAAAAAGGAGAATTTCTTTTCTTTTAACTGACTTACATAAGTATTTTAATGTGTACAAGTATTATTTTACTGGTAGAATATGGTTTGTGATTTCTTACCTCCACTCAAATTTTCTGAATTTAATCTTTTATATTTTAAATTATTTTTAATGTGGTCTCAACTCACTGCTACGTACATAACTCATATAAAATACTTATGTGACAATTCCACATCATATTCTCCCGTGTTTTGTTAGTATTTTCTGTTAGTTATGTGGCGAAAAAATAGTTTGGGAATAAATTAAAAGTAATTTTGAAACCTAATAAATTAAATTGAGAAAAAACAAAGGGTAGAGAATCATACTGAAAAATATCTAAAATAATATTTTCTCTATTTTATTTTACAACAATAAGACCACCAAAACTGTTTTTTTTTCCTTTATTTTCCTTTTTTGAAGGTTTTAACAAATGGAAGGTTTACAAGCGTCAGGCACAGAGCATTGACCAACCCAATGAAGCCTAGAATGTCAATGATGTACTTTGCAGCACCACCGCTGAACTGGTGGATTACTCCACTGCAGAAGATGGTGACACCCCACAATCCAAGTCTATATAAGCCCTTCACGTGGGCCCAATACAAGGAAGCAGCATACTCTCTCCGATTGGGAGACTCTCGCCTTGACCTCTTTAAGGTCCAAAAACAGCAACAAGATGGCCATCTCCCACCTGCATCTCCGTGACACACAATCACATTCATTGTTGATATTCTTCCACCCAGCTGTAGTCAGCATCAGGATATAGGACTTTATAGCATTTTATTTTCTTTCAATTTTTCCTTTTGTTTTTGTTTTTTATCACTTATTTGATAGAGTTTTAAAATGTTACCATTTAGGGGTTTGTTAGTGATTGTACTTCGGGGCCGTATGAAGGTCCACTTAGCTGTAAGTGTTGAAAAATATAGGCAGTCCTTGAAGTCCTAGTGGAGGGGATTTTGACAATAACGAATGATGAATTCAGCAACACTCTCATTTCGATCTTTTCGCACTTTTCAAGTGTGAAAAAAATTATGTTAAAGGCAATAAAAGATTTTGCTAAAGCATTAGAGCCATGGGATCTAAAGGCACACATCAACACTAATAACAACAGCATTAGCTTTTTCTCCTTAGGATTAGAATTAATTTTATATGTAATCATCAGCACAAAGTTTCTCAATGTTTTTAATTTAACGAAATTGGGTTAGGCGGTTTTAAGTACAAATTGAAAAGGCTGTGTTATTCTTTGAAGAATTAGTTCTCAATGAATGCAAAGATTAATTGAGGTATAATTGGTTGATTTGTGTTGAAAAAGTTAGGAATCTTTTGGTTGAACAAGTCTTACAATTATAATGCCTAATTTGTGCAAACATGCGGGGAACATCCAAGTTTTGAGATAAGGATCGGCAGCAAATCCTGAGAAGATGAGGATCAATCCCTGAGCCAACCAGAGACTAATGTAATGTTCTGATCTATGCTGATACTGACAGAGCATAAAGCCAGCAACTAGAAGTTGAGAGTCAACTTAATATTTTGACGCCGAGCAGAAACAAAACCCGTTATGTCTAGGGCTCATATAAATCAAACTTTTGACCAATCAAAGCCATCGCTCACTGAAGTTCGGAAGAAACTTAAAAAGTTTCTATACATTTAATGTAACTGCAATCAGATACCAATTGGCGTTGAGTCTGACAACTAGTTGAAGTTACCAGTTGCCTATTTATAGGTTTAGCCTAGCGAAAAAGTAGGAATTTGGTGTTGAGATATGAACGACATCGATAAATTATTTTTTAGATTCTGAAGAGAAAAGAGAGAAAAGAGGGCATACTAAATCAATTACGGTCGATCGGCTTAAATAAAGTTACTATTTAATTTTCTCTCGAACCTAATTGCTTTCATCCTGAAATATGGGTCGTCACATGTAATACGGATTGGCGCATTTAAATGATTTTATATTCTAATCACCCATTCAATTTATAAATGAAGATACACAATGCTGTTCCACTATTATAGAATTGTTGTCGTCCCATTTTGAATTATTGTTTCAGTAGATATTTCATTTCGAATCATTGTTTCAGTAGCTGTAAGATGGAGTTTGTTTATTTTTCAATTTTTGTTACGGTTACTTCTAGAAATTGTTATATTTTGTATCTATCTTTATTATAAATAAATGAAATGATCAGGTACTCATGCATGTCGAGGAGCCTTTTCTGCAGAAACATTTTAATGGTACCTGATTTTGCCTTTTCTGCAGAAACATTCTTGAATCAGTTCAACGTGATGAAAGTGGAGAATCTATTAATAACTAATAAAGGGCGTCTATGCCATTTATTTTGTTTCCAAACCTTAGTTTTTTGCATAAGTGTAACTGAGTTATTGATGTCAATACCTAGGATTATGATTTAGTCTTCATTGTGTAATTTTGATATAACCATTGACTATTACTGTGATTTTGAAATCATTTATAAATACACCCTGTTGCATTTAGCTTGTCTCTTTGAGTATGATTTTGTACACAAGATCTTTGAATCAAGTGTAAAGCATTAAGAACAAGGCTGGGAACTCTCTGAAAGGAGCTTGGAGCAAAAAAGGAGAAAAATCGCAGAAGGCCATTTTGGGTGAGACGGCTTCAGGATGGCTTAAGGCAGCTCTCTCTAGAGAGCGTTGCAGTACTTATTTTAGCATTGTAGCGCTCGTGTGATGACAAGATTGCATACAATTAATCTATTTTTTGGCCCCACATTCGGTTATTTTAGAGAGCAGTATTTAAGGGATTAATACAGACTTTTACCCTAATTTTGGCTGCACAATTAAGGTTGCTAGGTTTCTCTTTCTAATTCTCTCTCTATATCCCTCTACATCTTCTTCTATACTTTTCTTTCTCTAGAGATTTCAATAGGGGAATTGATTCGTTCTCAGGGTTTGTGGCAATGATCTTTGCTATTATTTTTAGGTACTATTTTGTTTTTATTGTTATAATCCTCTCGGGATGGAAGAGTAAATCTTGTTACTAGTGTATAGGTTTTCGAATAGATTGAGATGATGTTTGACACACTTTTTATATTGAATGTATTAGTTTTTTCAATGTTATGAAGTTTCTAGTCTTATAATTATTGTTGCTATTGTTGTTATAATTTTTATTGGAATAACTAAATTGGCGATCGTCATTTAGAGAAATCCTTTGGGTATAAATTGATGAATCTATTGGTTTATGCTTGAGGAAGAATATTAGAATTAACTTTTCAATTGGTGGTTAGGCTAAAGCAATTGGTTCATTAAATCAATGTGATTTCTAAATATGTTGGGATCTCGTTTATTAATATCTGTATTGGTCAAATTCTAGAGGTTGATCGATTACTAGCAGAATTATCAGTAATTTATTACTAATAGCCACCAATGAATTCAATATTTAGTCTGTGATAACTAGTTCAAATCCTTGGAATACCTTACACTAGTGTCCTTTAATTATTGATTTATCCCAATTAATTTAAGTGCTTTAATTTAATTCTCAAAGCCCCAAATTTCTCCCAACTAAGTGATAATCATTCAGAATACTCTTGTTTGTGTACATTTAGGACTCAATGTTTCCCACTAATTAACGGCCCTCTAACAAGTTTGCACCAAAATCCCTTCCTTACTTTTGGGATATTCAGATAGACATAAGGGATACAAATGCTTGCATCCACGCTCTGGAAAATTCTATATCTCCTACAGTGTTGTGCTTAATGAGAATACCTTCCTTTTTCATGATCTAACTACACATCATCAACCCTATATAGATTTCTCAACTACATTTGTCTTCTTCTCCGATCTTCCAATACAATAGCCCATTTTTTATGCTATAATGACCCTAATATGTATTAGTAGTAGCACATTGAGTAAAAATCTATAGCAACTCCTCATGCAACACCCCGATTTTTTTTGTTAGAGTGGAAATGACCAAAATGCCCCTGAGATCATTTTCTGCCCGGAACTCGAGGATAGCCGTCCCGGTAGTCCTCGAGGGGCTAACTCTATGTTTGAAGGGGATTGGTTGACCTTTGAGTGGTTACAGGATTGAAAATCTCGTTTTCCGAGGTTTCGGGTCAAAATGACTAAAATACCCCTAAAGCGTTTTTACGCATGTATAAGTGCTGGATGAGCCCGAAACTTCTCCAGATGGTTTTAAAAGGTGTTTTTAAGTATTTTGTGACATCAGTTTAAGTCCCGGTGGTCCTAGACATTTTTGTACAAAATTACGATTTTGCCCCTAGCATAGTGTTTTTGAGCTTAATCGCGTGATTAAGTAAACCTAAGCAATATTAGGCTCTAATCAAAGATTAATTAATTTCCATAATTAATCTAGAGTAAAAATAATTTATTAAAGTTAATTAAAACCTAAAATTGCTTAGATTAAACCTAAATCTCTTTTTAAATTCAAGATTCTTAGTCATGGAATCTTGAATAGTATTTTCTCTCTCCAATTCCTTAATTTAAGGAATTGTGTCTACAATTGTTTATGCATAAAATGAGTTTTAAATCCTCTAATTGTGTATAAGCACTCCGTAATCATGTCATACAATTTCTAATCACAATTTTAGTTACCTAAACACTTGCTTAGTAGTTCCTAACCTTGAATCTAATCTAATACACACCTAAACATATCATTATCACACAATTAAACAAAAAAAATCCTCCCCCATGGCCTTAAAGAAACCAGCACCAATTCCCTCCCCATTTTCCATCACATGTTTGAATTCTTGCATTCAAAGCCCATGCTTAGACCGTACCTTGAACCATACTTTGAGTCATATCCACCATGCTTTCAACCATACTCCTCCATGCCCCAAAAATTCAATCTCTCACCTCATGGAACATGAGGCAAGGCCACGATTTCTTTCCGCCCTCCATGAGCTCTCATTTGTTTTGTTTTTCTATAAATACCTTGCTTGGATGAGCTTGGTTACACTTTAGATCATTTGTCAAGTTTAAGCATTCAAGCATTTCTTACAAGTTCTTCATTTTCTCTCAAGTTCTCAAGAACTTTTCTTCATCTTCATCTTTTTCATCTTCTCTTTGAATCGCAATCTTAACCCACCATATCACCACCTTGAATCATCTTCCAAACACTTAGACTTTCATCCTCAAACACAAGCTCACCCAAAACACATTTCCTTTCCTTTTTCCTCTTAATGGCCGAATCATCACCTTTACTCTAGAAGGAGTTGTTCTTCTCATTTTCATCCCAAGACTCAAGTTTTCTTCCTTTCCTCAAGATTTCATTGGTAGGGAGTTGTTTCACATTATTTCTTTCACTCAAAAAGTGTTTTGTTCTTGAAAGAAAATGCTATTTCTCTTGGTTTCTTTTCGGTTTCTTCTCATCTTTTCCTTTTCTTTGTTTTCGACCTCAAGGCCTTAATCTATTCTTCATGATAGCTTAATGATGAGTGTCTCTAGATGGTGACTTTGTGTTCATCTCAAAGAGATCTTTAAAGCTTCAGGTTTCTTAATTTAAAGTTCTATCTATACTACATAGCTCACTAATGATTTCAACTTAAAGAAAAATAATCAAGGATTTCAATAAGCTCAAAGCCTACCCTTGTCAACCTTAAAGTTAGCCGGCACGTTCTAGAGTTCGCTCTAGATAGGGGTTTTGGGTATATGGAAGGAAATTCAGAGATATGTGTAGGCTTGTGAATTTTGTTGCCTGAATAAGTGTTAAATAATGTCACTGGTGGACTTGTTGTAACTGCTGCCCATTCCTTCACGAGTATGGGAAGATATATAAATGGATTTCATTGAAGGCTTACCAAAATCATAAGGGATTGATACCATCTTGGTGGTAGTATATAGGCTCTCTAAGTGTGTGCCTTTTTTGGGGCTCAACCATCCTTTTTTTGCTAAGGATGTGGCCAGTTTGTTCATTAAAGAGGTACTAAGGTTGCATGGATTCCCATAAACTATGGTTAATGACAAGGACAAAGTATTTATGAGTTCATTTTGGGCAGAGTTGTTCAAACAAGCAGGGACTAAACTAAAATATAGTTCCGCCAATCAAACCCAAACGGACCGGCAAATCGAAGTGGTAAACTGATGTCTAGAGACTTATTTGAGATGCTTGTCAAGTGCCAAACCCAAATAGTTGTGCAAGTGGCTGTGTTGGGTAAAACTATGGCTCAATACCATATTCCATTCTTCAACAAACACTTCACCCTTCAAGGCTTTTCATGATAGAGATCCTCTTGCTGTATTTAGGGGAACTCTCCCCCTTCAGTTATGGAAGAAGTTAAGCAGAAGACAGCTGAAAGGAATGCTATGTTGGATGAGTTAAAATGGTTTCTTAACAAGGCTCCAATGCGCATGAAGGCCCAAGCTGACGAAGAAAGAAGGAAAATGGCGTATGAGGTAGAGGAGAATGTTTATCTCAAGATA
This sequence comes from Dalbergia cultrata, assembly GCA_031216105.1. Lineage (NCBI taxonomy): Eukaryota > Viridiplantae > Streptophyta > Magnoliopsida > Fabales > Fabaceae > Dalbergia > Dalbergia cultrata. Next base: position 32,742,415 of record CM062346.1, on the reverse strand, counting down.
CAACTATATCAGCTGAAGTCCTTAGCTAATAAGGTTAATCAAAAGTTAAGCCATCATTATTATGGAATTTTTGAAATATTGGAGATGTAACGCCCCAATTTTCTACTAAAGTGAAAATGACCAAAATGCCCCTGAGGTCATTTTCGGCCCGGAATTCGAGGATAGCCGGTCCGGCAGTACTCGGAGGGCAAACTCAATGTTGGAAGGGGATTAGATGACTTGTGTACCTTTCCGGGATCGAAAATATTGTTTTTCGAGTTTTTGGGTCAAAATGACTAAAACGCCCTTGCAATGTTTTACCTGTTTGCAAGTGCCGGATGAACCCGAAAATTCTCCAGATGGTTTTAAAAGGCGTTTATATGTAGACTGTGACTTTAGTTTTGGTCCCGGAGGTCCCGGGCGAAATTAGTGCAAAATTACGGTTTTACCCCTAGTTTCGTGTTTTTACGCTTAATTGCGTGATTAAGCAAACCTAAGCAATATTAGGCTCTAATCGAAGGTTAATTAATTTTCATAATTTATCTTGAGTCAAAATAATTTACTAAAGTTGATTAGAACCTAAAAGTGCTTAATTATAACTTAAAATCATATTTTAAATTCAAGACTCCTAGTCATGGAATCTTGAATACTGTTTTCTCTTTCCAATTCCTTAAATCATGGAATTGTGTTACACATTGTTTATTCACAAATGAGTTTTTAATTACCTAATGATGTATGAGCACTCCTAATCTTGTCATAAAATCCTTAAATCACATTCTTAGCCACCTAAACTTAAGCTTAATTATTCCTAACCTTGTACCTAAGCTAACCTACACTTAATCCTAGCATTAGCACACAATTAGATGATCAAACCTCACCCCCATGCTATCTGAAAAATGGCCGAAGCCATGCCCTCCCATATGCATCACATGTGTGAATTTTTCACACACAAAGAGCTATGCTTTGACCTTACATAAACCATACTTTGAGTCATACAAACCATCCTTTCATCCATGCTCCCAAGGGCAACATCTAGAAGCCTTTCTCCTCCCCATTTTTCTGGTCAGTTTTGCGCCAGTTTCCTCCCCTATTTTCATGAATTATTTCATTTCAAACTTGAAGGAAAATCACCTCAAATCACCATACTTGTCATACCTTGTCACAATTTCAATGAAGCTTACTTTTCTTAATGAATAACCAAGTGAAATAAATTAATTCCTCCATTTATGTATGGCTGAAAAACTTCCAGCCATGTTTAGTTTCTAGAAGGTTTATTTCTTGCAAAATTAAAAGAAAAGCTCACTCAAATCACCATACTTGAAGCCATACCTCTCATACTTTCAAACCATGCTTTGTATGACAACATTAGAAGATATTTTCTCTTCCTCCCAAGGCCAAGAAAGCTTCGGCCAGACCTCTCCCCTTTACAGCCCCTATATGTTGTTTTCTCTATAAATACCTTGCTTACTTGAGCTTGCAAACACTTTAGTTCATTTGCTAAGTTTCAAGTTTTCCTAAGCTTTCTTAAGTTCTTTCTTTTTCTCTCAAGTTTCAAGAGAGTTCTTCCTTTCTTTTCATCTTCATCTTCTTCATCCTCTCATCACATAATCTCCACATAACCTTGAAACACCATCTCACCACCTTAGATCATCATACAAACACCTAAACTTCCATTCTCAAACACAAGCTCACTAAGAACACATTTCCTTTCTTTTTCTCTCCACAAGGCCGAAACCATCAAGCCCCAAGGAGGAGCTCATCATCTTGTTTTTCTTTTCAAAAGTTCAAGCTTTGTGTCTTCACTCTAGGTAGGAGTGTTTTCTAAACTTTGTTTTCTTGAAAATGAGTTGTTTCTAGCTTTCTCTTGGGTTTTCTTTTTGAAACTTTCTTTGCTTTTCTTTCTTGAAGCTTTCGGCCATGAGGCCTTGATGAGCACATGATGGCTCAATGATGAGGACTCCTAGATGATGATTATGTGTTCATCTCAAAAGAACCTCTAGAGCTTGAGTTTTCATTAGCTCTAAGTTTCATCTTGACTTGCTAACTCAAAATGATTTTTACTCAAGAACACCTTTACTTTCCTTGCTATTTTGGTTTGGTTTTCTTGCTCCCTTTTCTTTAATATTTCGGTTTTGATTCTTTGATCTTTGGGGTTTTATTTGTTTAGAAAGTTTTGTTTTCTTTGAGCTTGATGATGATGTTCAAGAACCTCATAGTTCCTTTGAGAACTTGGTTCAAGAACTCTAAAGCTCTCTTTGTGATGAGATAAGTGTTGGGTTGTGTCTCTAAAGTCTTGTAAGAGCTCTAGATGAGACTGAAATAAATATTGCATCCATGTTTACTTTTATGCTTTGCATATCATATTTACTTTCCTTGCCATCACTAAGTATCAAGATAATGAATGAACTTGCATTATCATATTTATATTTCAAGCTATGCATTATCATGTTTATATTTCAAGTTCTCACTTAATATCAAGATAATAATGAGTTGCATCTCATGTTTATTTTATGCTATCACTTTACTTTCTAATGGAACCTAAAATGAGTGCATGAACATGTTTATTTTTATGTCATCACTTAAATGAACCTAGAGCTCAAAGACTTGCCCATTGTGATCTCAAACAAAGGCTTGAAAATGTGTATTTTCCTTAGTTTATGTTTCGGTCTCTTTGAGTTTATTTGTTTCCAAGTATTAAAAACTATGTTTCATAATTTTTCTAAGCTTATATGAGTTAAAGAAAGACATACGACTAAGTTTTATGAATTTAGAACCTCTTGAGACAAAGTTGATTTAGCTACTGCCCTCTTAATTATTTTTATGAGTTTAGAGGATAAAAATGTTTATAAATGAGTTGTGAAAGTTCTAAAAAGGTTCCAAGAGAAACTAGTATTTTATGTGCTTTAGAAATTGTATTTTATGCCTTTAAATGGAGATGTTGATTTTGGTTCTGCCTTGCTTGGTATGATCACTGTATGAGCTGTTTTAATGATGGGAATATGCTTATGTTTAAGTATAATTAATGGTAAATCTCATATGTGAAAGATAAGAGAAGTTAGGAACTAGAAAAGAATTAATTTGAGAGTTTTAGATCCCTTAATGTTTGAATTTTCTAGATTCTGTCCAGCAAGTTTTAGTAATGATAATCATGGTTTTAAATTAGTTTAAATGTGTTGGAATGACTCATAAATGGTTTAGGACTTGATCTTGAAGCTTTAGGAACAAACTGGACTTAGAAAGGGTCATTGTTGTGACTCCTAGGTACCCGTAAAGTTAGGATTATGAATTCTGCATCCTTGAGGTTTAGAGATGTTCTTGACCATAGTGTGAGGTGAGAAATACTTAGTTATAACCTCATAGGTTCCCAAGAGATTAGGTTTCAATGATTCATAACTTAGAATGTGAGCTAAGGACCTTAAGGGTCAATGCATAAAACATGATGAGAAGTGTTAATGTTATGATGTTGATATTATGCCATGAAATGATGAGATGTGTCTGATGCATGAGATAATGATTGATGAATTTATTATGAGCATGAGATTTTATGAGAACCTAGTTTTGTAAATTAGCTTGTGGCGGTTTGAAAGAAATACAGTTTAACAGCTGTTATGCTGCCGAATTTTCATCAAACCTATAAGGATGGTCTTTTGGAAAAAGGAATTCATTGACATACTGGGGACGGCGATACGTGACGCCCATATATGATCAAAGTTATTATTGGCACACTGGGGACGGCGATACGTAATGTCCAGATATGACCAGCGTTATTGAGATATCTCCGAGATTTATTACCATGCTGGGGATGGCGATACGTAACGTCCAGACATGAGTGGACATTTGTATATCGAGATTCAGTACCTTATGCCACAAGATTTATGTTTATATGAATTGATGTGTTGAATTATATGCTCAAGTGTTGTCATGTATTCATGATATAACCTGTTCCATTCATAGCATCAAGATGCATGCTAAAAGGAACGAACCTTGGCTAAGTAGTTTTGAAACCCTAAATAGAACCTTATATGCATGCTCACTATTTTATAAATAAACCCAAGGTTCTTGAGGATGTGTACGATGTAACCCTAGGATAGGAGACTTCCACTGAGATTTCTTTAGTAAGAATTCTCACTCCTCTTTCTCTTTTCTTCCGTCACATCTTTAGAGAGCGATGACGACATTCATGCTTTTTATTGACACGCCAGTATGGGAGATGCACTACGACCCGGACCACCGTTCATATCATTTTGAGGGTCGTTGTGCCGTTCGCGTTTTTGTGTACGTGGGACGCCCCTTTGCTTATCCGGTTTCGAGCTACCAGTTCACTCCTACTTCAACCCTTCGGTAGTGACGATATGATCTTTAAGCGCACCCACCCGCGTGATGAACAGCTGCAACGTGCCCGTACCTCCGCCTCAGCTGTCCGAGACTTCTCGGAGTATGTGCCCCATTCGAGGAGATCCGAGACTGACCCATCGGAGGATTCGCCGATGCATATTCCTTCGGAGGGTTCTGCCCCTCTCCCCCGATCCCGGCGTATGGGGAATAAGGAGACCGTGATGCAGCCGTGCCTGGCAAGGAGATCCAAGATGCGTCCGCGTCGAGGAGCCCACATCCAGCCACTATGCGTGCCTTTCACGTTTCATTAGCCCACTCAGGAAGAGCTAGAATGTTTCCCCGGTTACCTGCCTCCATCACCCGAGGACCCCCGTCGTCACTAGACTTCGTCAGAGAGCTTTCGAGTACCCGAGCTTCGCAAGGATCTTTCCCTCAGTTGCACCTTTTGGGAGGGGATGTAGTTTAGTACTCGTAGCATAGTAGGAGGGTAGCATTTTGGGTTTTATCTTCACGTTGTACCATGTACCCTATATTTTCTTGCTTTCCGTTGCATTTCTTTTCTGCTATATCTCAAGCTCTGTCCGTTTCTGTAAGGGTATGACTAGTCGTACTTAAAACTACTCTACTATTAATGGAATGTTTCTATTATTATGATGATCTATGTCTTTCTGTTGTTTGTTCTTATTTTCCATGTTGCACTATGCTTGTTATGCGTGTTTTACGTTTCCGTCACTCGAATAGTTAAGCTCACGGCTCTCACTTTGTTTTATGTTTTCAAAAAAAATTTTACTCATAATTTTCGCTAAGTATTTTAAGAAAAGGATGAGACTATGAGGTAATAGCCTAATGTTTAACCTAATGTGTTCTAAAAAGTTGGATTAAAAATTAGGGTGTTAGAGGAGAGGGTAGGAAAGGTGGCGTATAAGTTGTTGTTGCCCCCTACTAATTTAGTACATCTGGTATTTCATGTACCTTTGTTGAAGAAGTACATGACTTCTGAGACGAAGTGCCAGCCATTTCCGCTAGGCCTTTTAGAAAAATGTGAATTAAAGTTGTAACCTATTGCAATGCTGTAACCACACGAGTGAATGCATAGGGAGACATGCCCAAATTTGAGCGCACTTGGGAATTGGCTACTAATATCAACTCAATTTTCCCCAATTCACCTTGAGGACATGGTAGTTTTTCAACCAGGGGATATTGATAGAGCTGAGTTCACTAAGAGATTGAAAGTGTACCAGAAGTGAAAACACAAGGCTAGTTTGGAACAAGGGATACTTGTTGAATTGGTAGGTACAAGTGGGCCAATAATGGGCCACATAGTAATGATTTAGAGGCATGAAAGCAACTTGGGGGAAGAGAGGGCACGTGATTTTCTGTTAGGGGAAAGAAGGTATTTGTTGGGTAATGGGATGGATAATTTCTTTTATGCAATTTTACTACTTTTGGCAAGGGAGTGTCTGAGCTACTGAGTGCTCAGAGCTTGCTTGCCTTTTGTTGCTATTTTACTAGTTTCTTCCATTAATACATACATCTCTTATCTATTTCCGTACTTAGGTTTTGTGCATTATTTTATTGTCATATTCTACATTTGTTTTCTATTAGTGATAAGGGGCATTTATGCCACTTATCTTGCTTCTAACTCTTAGCTTTTTGCACGAGTTTAATTGAGTTATTGATATAATTAATTAGGATTTTGACTTGTACCTCATAGTGATTTTTTTATAGAATCATTGACTCCTGCATGGATTTTGGAGTATTTATTAGATTGGAGCCTGTTGTATTTAACTTGTCTCTTTGAGTATGATTTTTGTATATAGGACCTTTGAATTGAGTGCAAATGTCAAGAACAAGGATGGGAACTCTTTTCATGAAACTTTTAGTTGGAATCAATTTAGGAGAATTTGGGAGCAAAATAGAAGAGTTTTTGAGCTCATTTAAGCACATTTACAAAAAGTATTGTAATGGAAAATCTATATCTCTTTCTACAGAGATTAGATTGAGACATATAAAGATGTTTTGGAAACCTCAAGAAGTCCTCTAAACTTTTATGTTTAGCTCAAAACCTATTTCTAAGAGAATCTTGATGAAAATTGAGTTGCAAGATTAAGAGTTGTTGATGTTCTGACGCTGTCCAACTTGACATCTAATTAGTATTTTCGCATTCTCTAGAGCTATAAATGTCCTATTAAGGTGATTTTGGTGGCGTTGGAAAGCTTATTCAAAAGGCGACATTCCTATTTCTAGTGCTAAGGAGATTGGATGTTTAAAGGGTCAAAACTGACCAAATGGATGAAGATGTAGATAGCACTGCAACGGTCAACAACACTCGAAATGATTTTTATCAGCGTAGCTCACTGCTGAGAATTGTAACCTCCTTTAGCATTGAGATGCTTGTGCGATCGTGTTTTAACAACAAATTAATCAGGTTTTGGGCCCTACTTTGACCTATTTTAAAGAGTAGTACTAAAGGGATTAGCATAGACTTTTACACTAGTTTTTGACTCACTTAGGATGCATGCTTTAGGTTGTTATTATTGTCTCTCTATATCTTTCTACATCTTCTTCTCTATTCTTCTCTCTCTTAGGGATTCCATTGGTGAAGGTGCTTTGTCTTGGAAATTGTGGTAAGGATTATTGCTATTATTTTTAGGTTCTCTTTTATCTTCATTGTTGTTATCCTCCATAGATGGAGGAGTAAATCTTCTTACTAGTATAGGGATTTCTGGATTGATTGAGATGACTTTTGAAACCTTTTATTTATATTGAATGTATTAGTTTTCTCATTCTTCTTCAGTTTTTATTGTTACAATTATTGTGGTAATTACTATAATTTTCATTAGAATAACCAAATAAGCGATTGTTGTTTGGCAAAATCCTTTGGGCATAAATTGATAGATCTATTGGTTTATATTTGAGGGAGAATAATAGAATTAACCTTCCGATTGACAGTTAGGCTATAGCAATAGGTACCTTAAATAACTGTAATTCCAATTAAATTGAGGTCTCATTTATTAGTTATTTTCATTGGTTAGATTCTAGGGATCGATTAATCACTAGTAGATTGACATTAATTTACTACTAATAGCCACTAATGGATTCAATATTTAGTCAATAATAATTAATTCCAATCCTACGAATACCTTGCTCTAATGCTTTCTTCACTGTTGCTATTATCTTATTGCTATTAACTTCTAATTTTAATTACTATAATTTCATTCTTCAAAACCCCAAATTTGGCAAACTAAGTGCTAAAGCCTCCTTGAGAGATGACCTAGGTTGTGTCGTTTACTATATTTTTTGTGTAACTTAGTATCAAATCAATCTTCTACTTTGAGGAGGTAGGCAATAACCTCCATTCAAATTTTTTGCACTATTGCTAGGGAGGTAATAGAACTTAGTGGTTTATTTTATTATTATATATATTTTTTTATTTTTTAAATTCCATTTTTTAATTTTTATTTATTTGCTATTTTTATTTTTTGCTATTTATTTTATTCTGCAAAAAAAAAAAATCGGTTCCTTTATATGAGGCGTTCCCTGTTTGCTGGAAATTTGATACCATTTGATTCTAAGATTGAGAAAACTTTATGAAAAAATAAGACAGACAAAGTGTCAACAAGCGAAACCATCTGAGAATCATCTGCTTAGTGTTTTAGGTAATACAAAAAATATGGGATAATGCCAATATATACCGAGGGAGCTCACTGCTCTTGATTACATCCAGCAACCCTTGGCCATTACATACACCAGGCTAGACAATGATTTTGAGCTAAAAGGGTATGTGGTATATGCTCTGCCAAAGTTCCATGGGCTGTTTGGAGAAGATCCCCACCAGCACTTAAAGAAGCTACACATGGTGTATTCTAGCATAAGACCTAATAGGGTGGAGGTAGACGATGTTAAACTGAGAGCATTCCCCTTCTCCTTAGAAGGTGGAGTAGAAAATTGGCTCTTCAACCTTCCTAATGGGGTTGTAAATAATTGGATTAGAATGAAGAGGCTTTTCTTGGAGAGGTATTTTCCCACCTCTAGAGTGGCTTCTATGAGAAAAGAGATCTCTGGAATTTGCCGGACTAATGAAACTCTACAAGAATATTGGGAACGCTTCAAGCTCCTTTGTGCAAGTTGCCCCAATCATCAGATTCTAGAGCAACTCCTCCTTCAGTACTTTTATGAGGGGTTGCTACTTTTGGATAAGACTCTGGCAAAGTGTCATGCTTTAATTGATAATATGGCTGCAAATTTTCAGCAATTTGGTTCCAGGACAGCCATAACTACTAGAGGCCTTCATGAAGTGAGCTAGCCAGAGAATCCAATGTTGACTTAGACTTTACAGTAACTTTTTGGCCTAATGCAGCAACTATTGGCTAGTCAGGTAGCAACTCCAGTAGTTCCTAAGATTTGTGGCATATTTCCTTTACATGACCATCATACTATTATGTGCTTAGTATTGCAAGATGACTCAACCACTAGGATGGCAACACAAAACCCTTTTAGAGCCAGCCAAGCTAGTTTCCATTTGGGAACATATACAACCCAAATTGGAAGAACCATCCCAATTTGTAATAGGGAAACAGCTCTCAACCACAAGGCCAACCTTCAGAGTAAAAGTGCCTAGCACCTCATCAAAGGCAACCAACCCTCCCTGTACCTCCATCTTCAAACCTTACTATGACTAAAATAATGCAGATGATGATGGAGCAAATGTAGGAAATAAGAAAAGAAAATGCCCAGCTGAGAGAAGAGATGACTCAATTGAGGCAAAGTAAGAGTTAGCTAGCCCCAGCTGCCAAGTTACCTTCTCAGACCATGCCTAATCCAAGGGGAAATGTCTGTGCAATCACCTTGAGGTCTGGGACAAAATGGTAGAGGTAACAAGGCTTGCAGATGAAGAAGGACAAGAGAAAATTGAGCGAAAAACAGATTTTATTGAGTGTTGCAGTGCTCAAATTATACTGCAGCTCTGAGTTGAGCATGAAGTTAAAAAACCAGCATAACAGCACCATTCGGGTGAACACTGCAGTGCTCAAACAGCGCTATAGCACTCAGCCGGGACTGATCATGCACTCGAGAAAGATGCTAGAGAGTGTCGTAGGACTCAAACAACATTTCAACACTCCATAGAAGCCCTGTGAGTTCTAGACTTGACTCTCCTATTGGCTTTTCCATAAAGAATACAACCCAGGAAAGCTATTACTACATATTTGGATCTAGACACAGTGGAAACCTCCAGAAAGTGCAATTAAATATCCCTATGTTGGATGCAATCAAGCAAATTCCTAAATATGAAAAATTCTTGAAAGATCTGTGCACCAATAGGACGAAAAGCAAGGGTAGTGGGGACAAGATAACTATAGGGGTAAATGTTTCCTCCATCATCATGCCAAGCAACCTGCCAACCAAGTGCCAGGACCCTAGCACATTCTATGTTCCTTGTACCATTGGGAACTTTCACATCAAGAGAGCTTTAGCTGACCTTAGAGTTGGCATTAATGTTATGCCTAAATCATTATATCAATCCTTGCACTTTGGAGAACTCAAGCTAACTGGGTTGTAAATTTAGCTGTTAACTGCAGTATCACAAGACTAAAGGAAGTATTGGATAATGTTATGGTCCAGGTAAATGATTTAAGATTCCCTACTGATTTCTTTGTGCTTGAAATGGAAAATGACACTAATGCCAGCCAGCATACATTAATCTTGGGTAGACCATTTTTGAAAACTACTAGAACCATGATTGATGTTCATGCTGGCACATTATCCATAGAGTGTGGGGACATGAAGGTCCAATTTTCTCTATCTGATGCTATGAAATTCCCCCATAAGGAACACTTTGTGTTTGGCATTGATGTCATTGACTCTTTAGTTGATGATACTTGTGGTACTTTGTAAGGATCTAGATCCCCTTTTCCCTATTTTTTTTTCTTCCATGGGATATGATGACCCTATTGTGTTAGAATGCCCCCAGTTTTCAAATACAGATACACCACTCAAGCAATCATCAATTTACCAGGTCTTTCATGAACCACCCATAGTGGAAAAGAATTCCTATGAAGGGTGGTGGATCTTGCTGCATGAGCCTCAGGCAAAACTGATGCCTAAAAGGCTGAAGTCTAGATGGAAGGGACCATTCTTATTCACCCCTGTGCACCTCGATAGTGTAATTGAGTTAGAAAACTACAGGATGATTCGGTGTAACATTGATGGGCACCGATTGATGCACATATATGAAGTCTCTAAGGATTTGGGGGCTCAGATGGCCTATCTATGGGTTAAAGTTGCACACCCTCCATGAGAATCCTGACTGTCCAACTTAGGGACGTTGAGCAAAGTGCTGGGTAGGAAACAAGCCACTGTGAGGATTTTCTTTACCTTTCTCTTTTTTTTTATTTTTTTTGTATTTTATTTATTTTCATTTTAGTTTTGAGTATTGTATCATATTTATTCTTGTTTATGTTCTACACCATTCCTTTGGCACCTTAGAGATCACATGCATAGGCTCATACCATATGCACTTTATTGACTTACTTGATATTACTTTATCTTGTATTGCATGCTTGGTGGATTCACTATTGTTTGTATTAAGTGCATGCCCTTTTACTTGTAAGATTTTGAGCCTCTTGATTGGACTATTATGTGTTATCCTTGTTTGCTCATGTGTGTTTCCCTCTTTGGATTTGAAACTTGCTTAGGGACTTGTTTGAAGCTATGTTTCCATGTACATGCTTGAATATGATTAAGACATTTTTTCTTGTTTTAGCCACTTGCCATATAACCACTTTTGCATGTTATCATTGGTTATCCCTTTTGAGCCTCACTGCCCCTTTTTTTGTTTTAGCACATCCTTAACCAAAAGTGAAAAACCATGAAAATTCCCAATCTTTTATGCTTAGGGAAACATTTATGCAAATTCTTATATGTGCTTGAGCATAAGTGTGGGGTAGGAACAATGGGTACCCGAAATTCAACAAGTGGCACACCAAGAAAAAAAATGCAAGATTGATTGAAAGAGAAAATTCAGAAAAAAAAATTGATTGAAAGTGTGCCACATTGAAATTAAAGACCTATAATTGTGATTAAGATGGACAAAGTGTATCCTTAAGCACTTGTGCTCTTAGTATATATAGTCACCCTCTTTTGACTTTAGGTTTAGCCCATTGACCTATATATTTATACACCTTCACCTATGCCTCCATCACAACCAAAGGTAAGTCCTCTTGATTCAACATGTATGTGTATGTGACTAAATGGAAAATAAGACCAATTGCAAGGTTATGGTAATGCATTTTCATTTGATGTAATTGAGTGTGTATCATAACCCAAAACACTTGAGTGAATGAGTGGCAAACATTGACTTTGGGAGGATTTTTTGTACTTGATCATTGCATCATATGTGAATCATACTCTGTGTGCTATTTGTAATAGCGCATATTGCTTTATGGATTGACGACTGTCCTCACAAACCAACACGGATCTTTTTAGCATGCTTTGTCCTCACTCACATGCTTCTTGGGAAAACTTCCCAGGAGGTCACCCATCCCAAAATTGCTCCAGGTCAAGCACACTTATTTGTGGAGTTCTTTAGTGATGGGCTATCGAAAAGAATATGCATCTTGTTTGTATAGGTTATCCAAATCAATTCATATAAGTCATCCTCAACTGTATAGTCCCATACCTATACAGTCTTAGGATCTCTCTCATTCGGGTGTGTAATTGCTTCATTCATGTACTCCTCCGCTTAGAAGGCCTTGTGAGGAGTCGCTCCTTGTCTGTGCCCTCTTTGCACTGGCCATCACTCCTCGCCCTTGTCCTCAGGCATTACACGATTTTCATGTTCATGTTTTGCTCATTGTAATTTTCTTAATTAATGGTGTGAAAGCTTACTGTTGTGCCTCTAGGTTTATTGGATTGTTGTATTGTCATTTCTTTTCACAAATCAAGCATTTTTAGAGTTAGGAGTCTAGTCTAGCCTTTGTATACTACTTCTTATCCATGCCATGGTCTAATTTGATTATTCACATAAGGACATGTGAAAGCTTAAGTGTGAGGGGAGGGGGCGTTTGATAAGGGGTATTTATGCCACTTATCTTGCTTCTAATTCTTAGCTTTTTGCATGAGTTTAATTGAGTTATTGATGTAATTAATTAGGATTTTGACTTGCTCCTAATTGTGCATTTTTTATAGAACCATTGACTATTGCATGGATTTTAGAGTAATTATTAGATTGGAGCCTGTTACATTAACCTGTCTCTTTGAATATGATTTTTGTATACAAGAGCTTTGAATTGAGTGCAAAATGTCAAGAATAAGGATGGGAACTTTTTTATGGAGCTTTTAGCTGCAATCAATTTGGCATAATTCAATAGCAAAATAGAAAAGTTCTTAAGCTCATTTGAGCATATTTACAAAAAGCATTATAATGGAAAATATGTATTTCTCTCTACAGGGATCGGATTGAGACAAATAAAAATATTTTAGAAAGATTAAGAAGTCCTCTAAAACTTTTATGTCAGTTTAAAATCCAGTTCTAAGATCATCTTGGTGAAAATCGAGTTATAAGATTAAAGGTTACTGATGCTCTGATGCTGTCCAACTTGACCCCTAGTTAGTATTTTCGCAATATCTGGAGCTACAGATGTCCTATTGAGGTGATTTTGGTGGCGTTGGAAAGCTTATTCAAAGGTGCTGCAATGGCTATTTCTAGTTCCAAGGATAAATTTTGATTTTTAAGGGGTCAAAATTGACCAAATGCATGAAGACATCATTTCTGTCCAGTATTGCAGCGCTAATTTAGCTCTGTCGTGGTCAACAACATGGGAAAATTGATTTTCATTAGTGTAGCTCACTATTGAGCACCACAGCACTCATTTAGCACTACGGTGCTCATGCGATGGTGTTTTAACAGGAAATTAATTAGTTTTTTGGCACCACTTTGGCCCATTATAGAAAGTAGTATTTAAGGGATTGACACTGACTTTTACTCTAGTTTTTCACTTTAGACTACACACTTTATGTTGCTATTATTCTCTCTACATCTTCTTCTCTATTCTTCTCTCTCTTCAAGTTCTCTTTTATCCTCATTGCTGTAATCCTCCAGACATAAAGGAGTAAATCTTCTTAATAATGTAGGGATTTCTGGATAGATTGGGATGACTTTTGAGGCCCTTTGTTTACATTCAATGCATTAGTTTTCTCATTGTTCTTCAGTTTATATTCTTATAATTATTGTGGTGATTACTATAATTTTACTGGAATAATCAAATTGGCAATTATTGTTTGGAGAAACTTTTTCGATATAAATTGATAGATCTATTGGTTCATGTTTGAAGGAGAACAATATAATTAACCTGGTAGTTAGGTTATAGCAACTGGTGCCTGAAATCACTGTGATTTCCAACTAAATTGAAATCTCATTCATTGGTTATTTTCATTAGTTAGATTCTAGGAATCGATTGATCACTAATAGATTGCCAGTACTTTATTACTAATCGCTAGTAATGGATTCAATATTTGGTCAATGATAATTAATTCCAATCCTATGAATACTTGCACTAGTGCTTTTTTCACTGTTGCTATTATCTCATTGTTATTAACTTCTAATTTTAATTACTATAATTTCATTCTTCAAAACCCCCAATTTTCCCAATTAAGTGATAAAACATCCTTAAGAGATGACCTAGGCTGTGCCCTTTACTACATTTTTTGTGCAACTTAGCATTAAATCAATGTTCAAATTTGAGGAGGTAGGTGACAACCTCTATTCAGTTAGCAAGGTCTTCAACTTTTGTTATTACTTTTCATACTGAACCTCCTACAAAGAAGGTAGTGCCTAAACTTTACCAATGCCTCAGTAATGGCATACAATTCTCTTATGTATGCAGATTGTTTCTACATTATTAGCATTATCTTTTTAGAAAAATAAGCAATCAGATGCTTATGTTGAGCTAAAGTAGCTCCTATTATTGACCCAGATTCATCGATTCCTAACTCAAAGGGGGCAAAGAAATTGGAAGTTATAGCATAGGAGTTGTTGTCACAACTAACTTCAGCAAGTTGAATGCTTGTTGGCATTTATTAGTCCACTCAAAAGCACCTTTTCTCAACATGTCAGCCAAAGGGGAAGCTAAGCTAGCATACCTTTTTATAAATTGCCTATAATAACCAAACAAACCCTAGAATCTAATTAATTGTTTCAAATTAGATAGAATTGGCCAATCATTTGAATTTTACCTCCTTCCATTGGAACACCAGATCTGGAAATACAATGCCCTAAGTAATTAATTTCTTGGGCTCCAAAGGTACATTTGGTCAACTTGGCATAAAGTTGCTCTTGTTGTAATAGTTGTAGGACCCTTTCTAAATGATGAAGATGCTTCTTCCTACTTGCACTGTATATAAGTATATCATTAAAGAACACAAGTATATATTTCTTCAGCATACCTCTAAAAAGATCATTCATTAAGTTCTGAAAGGTGGCTTGAGCTTATGTAAAACCAAAAGGCATCCCCAACCATTCATAATGGGCTTGGTATGTCTTGAAGGCTATCTTGTGCTTACCATCTGGGTGTACCAGTATCTAACAGTATACAGCCTACAAGTCTAGGATAAAAAAAATCGCACCAAAAATCTCATCAACAAGTTCATCCACTATTGCAATAGGATAATAGTCCTTCATTGTAATCAAGTTAAGACCTCTATAATTCGTGCATAAACACCATGTTCCATCCTTTTTCTTAACCAATAAGACTGGTAAAGAAAGGGGTTATGGCTTGGCTGTATAATGCCATCTTCGAGGATTTGCTCGCCATGAGTTCATTTTGATTTTTTGGGCTATGAGGGTATGTATATGGCCATCTTAATCAGATTCACACTTTCAATAGAAGGGATAGCATGATTACATGAGCTAGTAGGTGGCAAGGTGGAGAAGGTAGTAAATAGACCCTTGTAAGTTTGCAATAATAAGGCTAACTCAAGTTCCAAGTCAATGAGTAATTCTATTCCTGCATTCACCTCTTGACTAACATCTATGACGTATAGAGTGAAGACCTTGTCAATTTCTTGGGTGTGGTGTAGCCTTAAAATATGGTGTAGTTGAGTCTCAAAAGGTAGAATTATGGGGTTTCCTTTAAGGGTAATTGATCTGCTATCATAGAAGAACTTCAACTCAGAGCATCATGACTGGCCAAATGTCATTTCAAGATTGCTATCCTAGATAATCCCAGTATCAAATCAGCCACAGCTACTACTTGCACATATGCATGGACCTATAATACAATGCCTTGGATAAAGATGTATATTTCCTTAATAATCCCTTTTGGTATCATAAACTCCCCATTACTTACTACCACTTTGAAGCAAGAAGTAGGTTCTAGTAGGAGTTTTAAAAATTGCACCACTCATGGCTGTACGAAGTTGTCAGAACTCCCTCTATCAACTAAGCATTTTCTTGAAACTGAATTGAGTTTTTATAGGGAATGCCTTTCAAGACATGTAAAGACAAATGTGGTTTCTTAGGTTCCTCTTGTGGTTGCTACGTTTGTTGATTAGCCAAGAAAAATTGTTGCATTAATTGAGGTTTTGCTTTAGGTTCATTTTCCTCCTCACATGGTTACATAAACATAACCTGTCTGTTGGGACACTTATGAATAAAAGAGAATTTTTCATCACACCAAAATTATAGATCCTTTTCTCTTTCTGCCCACATACCATATGATGTAAGTTTTTGAATTAGGTTTTTATTTATGGACGAGGGTTTTGGTTGTAAAGTGGGAAGCAAGGGTACGACATTTTGTCTGGGGTTAGGCTTGGGTGCTGTGTTGGGAAATTGATAAGGAAATAGTTTGGCATTAGTTTTCAAGGGTATAGTATAATTGTGTTCAAATAAGCAAGCCAAGGCTATGGGCCATTACTTCATGCTAACTATTCTCCTATAACCCACTGAGAAAGGAATCTAGCAAGGCCTCAGGCAAGTGAATTTGAGATCAACTGGATAAAGCTATGAATTGAAAATATAGAACAAGTTTTCTACAGCTTAAAAAGAGTTGTGTAGGGAGAATCAAATAGGCTTGGTCTGAATTCAATCTCGATTGCATGAGCTAAAGCATGTTGAGATATGAAAAGGTTAGTCCAATTCATCATTTGGAACCATGGAACAACACCCTTATCCATGTGCATGGAAGCTAATAAAGTATGCTCAGGATTAACAATTTGATAAGAATCAAAGAATTTTTCAGTAATAAAAATCCATTCCAAAGCATTTGTACTATCAAATCTAGCGAAATCGAAGTTCACCTGGTTATTATGTCTCGACGATTGTTAGGAGTCTGCATTTGAGCTCGACCTATGGCTAAATTAATTATGTTGTAGTTAGTTCTAAGCTAGCACGAATTGTTAGACTAATTCCTTGAAATTTTCAAATCTCAATCTGAGCTCCTCAGTTTGATGGGTTGTTTGAGCTAGGGTTCGCAGAGATTTTAGCTCAATGAGTCTGTAGACCTTTTGAGCATCGAGGTTCTTGTCTTGGTTCTTAGTATTGGCCATGGATGATGAAAGCACTAATGAGGCAACAACAGATTTGATAGAAACAAGAATTGGAATTAACTAAAGAAAATACTTTGCAAATAAGCAAATCAACAATGAAACAGTAACAATATGAAGTGTGTGTAAGTTTTCTATAAACTTTACTCAAATATGAAATTGAGTAAGAACAAAGATTGGGTGAGGAAGTCTCAAGTATTAATCTTGGGATAGTTCTTCACCTGAGAAAGGAAAAAAGAATGAATCAATATAGGCCAAAAGGGAAAAAGAAGAAAAAAAGTGAAAAAGGGAGAATTTGCATACCAAAATAGAATTAGTTCTCATAGCCCTCCCACCTTCTATTTACGTGCCTTGCTTTATTGCTCCTATGTACTTCCACCAATAGTTTTCATAATTGGCCTAATGATCAACTTGGTCGAGCCATCGGGTTAATGGTTTAATCGATAGGTTCCTGGTTGAATCGGTTGAACTTGATATAATTAAATAAACATAGAAAGTATATAATACGAAAACAAAAATCAATTACATACTTAAGTTTTATTTTTATAAAATTAAATATAATATAAAACATACACACACACACACATATATACATATAAATACACATAGTTTAGAGTTGTTGTTGTCTTTTTCACTTTCTGTTAAGAGACAAGCTCAAGAACCTTGAAAAAAAGAGGGGGTAACAAGATCCAAGACCACACTTTCAAAAAGCAACAAAGAACAAAAAAATAAACACCAAAACCTCCTTGAAAACAAAAATTTTGTTAACTCCTAAGCCAATATCAAGGCCCACCATATATATATATATATATATATAAAAGAGGGGGCAGCAAGATACAAGACTAGACCTTCAAAAAGCAACAAAGAACCAAAATATAAACACTAAAAGCTCCTTGGAAACTAAAATTATTTAACTCCTAAGCCAATATCAAGGGCCACCAAAAGTTCCCAATATTTCTTGATAGAAAATGATGACACTCTAAAGCTTGATGTGTTGACACGTAGAAGAATTTGCCACATAGCTAGGTTCATAGCACCTAATATATTGGCAGCACATTTATTAACCTCATCCACATTCTGAAACTAGTTTGGCTCCTATCTTTGTTTTCGATCCTAGCTTTGAAGGAGAAGTATTGGTAACCATATAGGTGCATAGTCAAGGAAGTTTTTTTGTGTTGAAATGCCTATTAGACTGACAAGTGTTGAACATGAGTGAAAGGGAAGCTAGTCCCACATCGTTGGGAAAGAGAAACGAGAAGCAAGTGGTTCCATTATAAAAAGTAAGGATTATGAATAAATCTTTATATTGTAGAAGTCGTGTCTTCCTTGAAGAGTTGGCTTCTAGTAGTATAAATATTGGGCCAAGAAAAATATTTGGGTCCAATCAGATTTTAATAATTGAAATTTTATGAATTTGTATCTTTTAAACAAAGCATGACTTAACCAGTTTTGCTATGTAGGGCTGAGTTGCCGAGTTTTATGAAATTGGCTAGTTTATACTGATTTGCTCTGGTTCAGTTTGTCCGATCCTTAATTCAACTCGGATTGGTTAGCTGACCAGTCACCGGTTTCCTAGATAGTCACCGGTTTACTAGTTCAACCAGTTGGTCCCATCCGGATTTTATAACTATGCTTCCACCCTGTCCTCAATTGTTGCCATGTGTGTAAGAGCTGTAACTAACTTTCTTTTGGCTTTGTTGTCTATTCTACCGCCATCCTTTGTTATAGCAAGCAGCTAGATTGAAACCTAAACTATTCAATCAAGAAGGCTTTGTGCAAAGGAAGCAATGCCATAATCCTAACCTGTGTTAGATCAGTTATCATGTAAGCTGTATTTGCTGACTTGCTGACTGCTACAAGATTTCATTAGGTATATAACATACCAAGGAAAATCACATTTTACCAACATTTTAGCCTTGATGGTGCTTACTCAAGTTCGTAAAATGGTTTTCGCGTCAAAATCGCTTGACCGTTTTTTATCAAAATGTTTAATTCCTGATGATGCAAACACTTCTAGCTACGGATCACAAGTCCACCTAAAATTGTAAATAGATTTTTTTAAAAAAAGGAAGAAAAAGGAAACAATGTTATAGGAAAAATCTAATATGGTATAGAAAGCCCTCCTTACTAAAAAGTAAAGTTGAGTTTTGCTTGTCCAAATTCGGTTATACCAACTTTGACATAGAATTAAGTCGTACTTATTTCATAAACCAAATAAGGTATTTGGTTCTTTAATTTGTAACTAATTAACCTAAATGGTATATGTAGCTTGACCCTGACCTTAAATGAAGGTTTTCTACTTATTTATTTGGGCTAGATTCAGTTCCTTGATGAATAGTAGTTTACTCACCTAATTATTGCCATTATCTTTAAAGAGATTTGTTATTTAAATGCTTTAATTACATATTATCAAGAGACACCTCGTGATTTGTGTGTGAAAAAAAGACTTTGTTCTTTTCTCACTTTAATTATTTTTATAGCAAACCTCTAAATTGGTCCAAATGAAAAAACACTAAATAAATTAGTCCGTGAAGCTTGTTACATTTCGTAATTCATCATAATTAAACATGTAGGATGAAATAGTCCTTCAATAATTTTTTTAAGGATTTATAGAAAAAATTAATTTTTAATAATCTATAAAATAATTCAAACTGATTCCTTATCAAAATATAAATTTGAGAAATAAGTTCGTCATATTTTTTATTATTAAAATCATGAAATATTTTTTTTCTTAAAAAATCAATTTGTCAAATACTATTTCATATAGGAACTAAATTAGGAATTTATTTAGTTTTACATTTTATTTGTTCTTTCCTCACCTTATCTAAGAGTATGTCCATTTAATGATTTAAAATGGACAAAAAGAGAGAAAAAAACACATTATCTTTGAACAAGTATCATGGCCAGTAACAACTCATGGGATGATGGAAATCATGATTTCTTTTTCTAATATCCATTTGTGAACAATGAAAAATCATTTCAAAAATCATGGAGCTGCTATTGTCACTTTTATTCAATGACTTTTTATTTTGTTTCTCTATAATACACTTTTCCTGTTATAAATTAAATGTCTATTATAAATTTATTGTCCATTAATACAATTATTTCATTTATATTATAGGGTCTATAAATAAAGACCTTGAACAACATTGTAAAGTGTGAAAAAATAGTAGCTCTCTCTCTCATTTTTCTGATTTCTCTCATCACTTCTCCCTTTCTCTACCTATCATTTCATTATACGTTATCAGCACGATAAGGTGATTCTTCGTTCTTGTTCTTTCATCATATATATATATATGATGATGTGTGGATGCCAATATATTATACTCTGCCTTGCCAAAGTCCTGAAGCCTTATTGGCTTTAAGCACCTGGACACAATATCATTATTGTTTTATATTAAAATTTCAGATACTTTTTCCTTCGAGCATTTTTTTTTACAGTTACTTTTATAATACTGTTTCCTGGACACAACTTCAATGACTTTACCTGGAGCCTTATACTTTTGTTCTCAAGTTTTTTTTTTTTATTTTCTCAACTCATTATATCTTTTTTTTTCTGGACATGTTATAAATGGTAGTGATTATGGTAATAGGTTGATATGCCTTGAACTTCGAGAAAGAGGCCTCGTGCTACTATTGCAAAAAGGAAAAATATTTTTTTTAATGCTTTTTTTTTATCGTTAATTCCTTTTTGAAAATAGTAACAAACAAATAAAGACCTATATTTCACAAACTAAGTGTGCATCCACTATGTTACAATTTTTCTTGTATGTTCGTGGCCTGTGCAGATCATGTATTTGTTTAGAGCCGTTGTTTAGGATGAAAACATACTCGTATCATGTATTCGTTTACAAATTCATAAATGAATAATAAATAGTAGTTTTAAAATTCGTAAGTGAAAATGGAATACAAATTAAATGTGGCACACAAATAACGCACTATCACATTATATCTCATTATTTCCTTGCACTTATCATGTAATCCGCACATTTTTTTTTCTTTTCAATCTTTTAATTAATTTCCCCTTTTAGATTATCTATATTAACCAACCTATTGATTAGTAATAAATTTTCTTAAATTTATTTAAATTACTTTATGTTACCAGTAGGATATTGATTCACATATCATCATCATTGGACTTTTATGTCTATATCAAATGAATAGTATACTATTTTAATTTTGACATAAATATTATTATTTGCATGACATGATTTCGTATATTATATTTACATTGTCTGTTAATTTTATTATAATCTTGTGATTGCAATTTATTCTTCTTTTATTATTCTTCTTTTATTATAATCTTCTGTTAATTTATTCTTCTTTGATATAATCTTGTGTTTGCAATTATATTCCCTTCAATACCACTCCCTGAAGTGAATGATAATCATTCCCAGAAGCGAATGATACATATGCCCAAAATAAATAAAATAATCATTTATTGAAGTGAATGGATTATCTTTCTATAAACATTTATATATTCCTTGAAGTGAATATATCAAAAATCATTCCTTGAAGAGAATGGATTTTACCAAACACATTACCTGAAGTATGTGTTATATGCAGTGTAACACTACAATCAAAAGTAAATTATTACATTCCCCGAAGCGAATGTAAGGATAAAATTTTTCAATATTTATAGTTGATGGATTTTATAATTTTGGGAATTATAATTTAGTCCTTATAGTTTATGTTTTATTATTTTGTTATTTTTTTTTCTTTTTCCATCTATTGAATTCACTTTTAATATTTATTATCTTTTTATGTACTAGATCACACTATGTTGAATTTGACAAAACTTGAGTTTGCTGCACTTGACATAACTGGAAATAACTATTTATCATGGGTTCTTGATGCTGAAATTCATTTGGAAGCCAAAGGTCTAGGAGATACTATTAAAGAAAAACAAGCATCAAGCCAAGACAAGGCTAAAGCTATGATCTTTCTACGCCATCACTTTCACGAAGGGTTAAAGACAGAATATTTAACTGTGAAAGATCCATTGGAGTTATGGGTCAATCTGAAGGAAAGATATGATCACCAAAAGACAGTGATGTTGCCTAGAGCTCGTTTTGAATGGATGCACTTGAGATTACAAGATTTTAAAACCGTGAATGAGTACAACTCAGCAGTCTTTAAGATAAATTCTCAATTACGGCTATGTGGTGAAAAGATCACCGATGAAGACTTGTTGGAAAAAACATTTTCCACTTTTCATGCTTCAAATGTGCTCTTGTAGCAACAATACCGTGAAAAGGGGTTTAAAAAATACTCTGAATTGATATCTTGCCTCTTAGTAGCTAAACAAAACAACGAGCTACTGATGAAAAACCATGAAGATCGTCCAACTGGCTCTGCTCCATTCCCAAAAGTGAATGTTGCAACCCACAAATTTGAAAGCGGACAAAATCATGTTTGTGGTCACGGTCGTGGTCGCGGACGTGGTCGTGGTTATGGACGTGGCAACTGGTATAACAATCAGAGTAACCGCAATGGCCATTTCCCCCCTCATCACCAAAAGTGGAATAATAATTACAAGCAAGAGAAAAATAAAGGTGTTTCAAGTCATCCTTCAAAGAGCATAGAGAACTTCTGCTATCGATGCGGAATGAAAGGTCATTGGTCACGTACCTGTCGTACACCTGAACATTTTGTGAAGCTATATCAAGCTTCAACCAAAAGGAAGAAAAAAAATGTTGAGACTAATTTAACTCTTCACAATAATGAAGCTGAGGCAAATGATGTTCAGGCAAATCTGAAACCTATTGATGATGTTTTTACAGACTTCGATGACATAATCAATTTAGAAGGCTCGAAAGATACTACACATTTGGATGTATTAGATTTCTTTTGAGAACTTAGTACTAGACACAATATTTTTTTTTCTAGTATTTCATTTTTTTTTCTTTCTTCTTATAAGACTCATTATTGTAATTTTTTTTTCTTTTCAATTTATAATTTCTCATTGATATTTGCATTTCTATTTATAATTTCTCATTGATGTTCATTTTTTTTTTTTGAAGAATAATGGATGTTTCCAAATCATTCTCAAGATCCAACGCTGACAAAGATGTTTGCCTGATTGATAGTGCAACAACACATACAATACTTAAAAATAAAATATATTTTACTTCCCTTATTATGAAAGAAGCAAATGTTAGTACAATTTTTGGTACTACAAAATTGATTGAAGGCTTTGGAAGAGCTAACATAATACTACCTGGAGGAACAAAATTTGCTATTAATAATGCTTTATTATCTAGTAAGTCTCAACGAAACTTACTAAGTTTTAAAGACATTCGTCAAAATGGATATCATATTGAAATCGTAAATGAGGAGAACATTGAGTATCTCCGTATTACAGCCATTATTGAGGGTAAGAAATGTGTATTAGAAAAATTACCTACTTTGTCCTCCAATTTGTACTATACAAATATAAGCACAATTGAAACTTATGCTATAGTAAACCAAAAGTTTACTAACCAAAATATTTTTACTCTTTGGCATGATCGATTAGGTCATCCTGGTTCAATTATGATGCGAAGAGTTATTGAGAATTCACTTGGACATCCTCTGAAGAACCAGAAGATTCTTCAATTCAAAGAATTCTTATGTGCTACTTGTTCTCAAGGAAAATTAATTTTAAGACCATCACCAGTTAAAATTGGGATTGGATCACCTGCCTTTTTGGAACGTATTCAAGGTGATATATGTGGACCCATTCACCCACCATGTGGACCATTTAAATATTTTATGGTTTTAATAGATGCATCATCCAGATAGTCACATGTGTGTTTATTGTCAACTCGTAACTTGGTATTTGCGAGATTACTTGCTCAAATAATAAAATTAAGAGCACAATTTCCAGATTATACCATCAAGGCAATCCGTTTTGATAACGCTGGTGAGTTTAGATCTCAAGCTTTTAACAATTATTATATATCAACTGGAATAACAATTGAAGAGCCTGTTGCTCATGTTCATACACAAAATGGTCTAGCAGAATCCTTTATTAAACGCCTCCAATTAATAGCTAGACCAATACTTATGAGAATGAAACTCCTTGTTTCTGCATGGGGACATGCTATCTTACATGCAGCAGCATTAATACGGATAAGACCAACAAGCTATCATAAATTCTCTCCATTCCAGTTGGCTTTTGGTCAAGAGCCAAATATATCCCATCTTAAAATTTTTGGATGTGCAGTTTATGTTCCAATTGCTCCACCACAACGCACAAAGATGGGACCACAAAGAAGATTGGGAATATATGTAGGATATGAATCCCTTTCTATCATAAAATATCTTGAACCAATGACTGGGGATTTATTCACAGCAAGATTTTCTGATTGTCATTTTGATAAAATAGTTTTCCCAATATTAGGGGAAGAAAATAAGCAGCCGAAAAATGAAATTACATGGAAAACACTATCATTATCGCATTTAGACCCTCGCACAGGGCAATGCGAATTAGAAGTACAAAAGATAATTCATTTGCAAAATGTTGCAAATCAACTGCCAGATGCATTTACTAACCCAAAGAGAATTACAAAATCTCATATACCAGTTGCAAATGCTCCAATTAGAATTACCATTCTAGAAGGACAACCTGTTAGTGCAAATGAAAGTAAACCACGTTTGAAGCGTGGTAGACCAATTGGTTCTAAGGATAAAAATCTTCGAAAAAGAAAAGGGACAATTGATGAAAATGGTCATAATATGGAGGCAACTACTCAAAAAGAGTCCCAAGACAAACCTATTGATGAAAACCTAGAAGAAGTTCAGGTACTTGAAGATGATAAAAATGAAGAGATCTCAATAAGTTATGTCACTAGGAAAAGTATGGAACCGAAAACATATTGTTGTCGACAACATTTTTACGCATAAGGTTGCAATTGAAATAATAAAGTAAGATGAAGATCATGAGCCAAAATCTGTCACGGAATGTAGACAGAGAAATGACTGGCCAAAATGGAAAGATGCAATTCAAGCTGAATTAACCTCATTGGGAAAGCGTGAAGTTTTTGGACCTATAGTCAAAACACCTAAAGGTGTAAAGCCAGTGGGATACAAATGGGTTTTCGTGCAAAAACGAAATGCGAAAAATGAAATTGAAAGATATAAAGCACCACTTGTAGCACAAGGATTCTCACAAAAACCTGGTGTTGACTATATGGAGACATATTCCCCCGTCGTGGATTCAATTACACTTAGATATCTAATTAGTCTGGCAGTAAATGAAAAACTAGATATGCATCTAATGGATGTAGTTACAGCTTACTTATATGGCTCATTCGATAGTGAAATTTATATGAAAATCCCTGAAGGATTTAACATGCCCGAAGCATATAAAAATTCTCGAGAAGTTTGTTCAATAAGACTGCAAAAATCTTTATATGGATTGAAACAATCAGGGCGTATGTGGTACAATCGCCTTAGTCAATACTTGTTGAAAGATAGGTATAAAAATGATCCAATTTGCACATGTGTTTTCATGAAAAGATTCGAATCAAAATTTGTTATAATTGCAGTATATGTTGATGATTTGAATATTATTGGATCTGCTGAAGAGATTCCAAAAACTGTGGAATACTTAAAGAGAGAATTTGAAATGAAAGATCTCGGCAAGACAAAATTTTGTCTCGGCTTACAAATTGAGCGCTTGACAAATGGAATATTTGTTCATCAATCAAATTATACCGAGAAAATCCGAAAACGATTTTATATGGATAAGGCACATCCATTGAGTACTCCAATGGTTGCAAGATCACTTGATGTAAATAAGGATCCATTTCGACCTCATGAAAATAATGAAGAACTTCTTGGTCCTGAAGTACCATATCTTAGTGTTATTGGAGCACTAATGTATCTTGCTAACAATACACGACCAGATATTGCTTTTCCCATAAATTTGGTAGCAAGGTTTAGCTCTTGTCCAACTAGAAGGCACTGGAATGGTATTAAGCATGTATTGCGATATCTTCAAGGATCCGTTGACAGGGGCTTATTTTATTCAAATGAATCTAAACATCAACTAACTGGATATGCAGATGCAGGTTTTCTATCTGATCCACATAAAGGCAGATCCCAAACAGGCTATCTATTTACTTGTGGTGGCACAACTATATCATGGCGCTCAACAAAACAAACCATAACCGCCGCTTCGACAAATCATGCAGAGATATTAGCAATTCATGAAGCAAGTCAAGAATGTATTTGGCTTAGATCGATCACCCAACACATCAAGGAAACATGTGGCTTGCCTTCAGAAAAGGAAATACCAACAATCATGTATGAAGACAACTCTGCTTGCATAAATCAATTGAAGGAAGGATATATTAAAGGAGATAGGACAAAACATATTTCACCAAAGCTCTTTTACATACATGACCTTCAACAGAACGGTGATATCGATGTTCAACAAATTCGTTAGGGGGAGTAATGGGTTTACTAAAGCATATTGAAGGAAGGACAATAAATTTGTTTACTAAAGCATTACCTACTTCAACATTTGAGAAGTTGGTATACAAGATTGGAATGCGCAGGCTTCGAGATATTC
The DNA here is from genome assembly GCA_031216105.1 of Dalbergia cultrata. Lineage (NCBI taxonomy): Eukaryota > Viridiplantae > Streptophyta > Magnoliopsida > Fabales > Fabaceae > Dalbergia > Dalbergia cultrata. Next base: position 32,716,002 of record CM062346.1, on the reverse strand, counting down.
AGTAATGTTATTATTAGTGGGAGTAATATGTGCTGTACTTTTTTCCTTAACCAAGGTTTTGTCCCAAAAATGGGTTTTCCTGGTAAGGTTTTTAATGAGGCAGCTTAGTATACATATTACAAAGATATATGTACTCTTTTTCCCTTCACTAAGATTTTTTCCCTTAGGGTTTTTCTTAGTAAGGTTTTTAACGAGGCATATAGTCTATCCCACGGACATTCAAAGGGGAGTGTTATAAATTAAATGTCCATTACAAATTTATTGTCCATTAATACAATTATTTCATTTGTATTATAGGGTCTATAAATAGAGACCTTGAACAGCATTGTAAAGTGTGAAAAAATAGTAGCCCTCTCTCTTATTTTTCTGATTTCTCTCATCACTTCTCCTTTTCTCTACCTATCATTTCATTACATTTCCTTATTTGTCTTGTTTTATTTGTCTCTTCCTACCCTACTTCAGAAGGCAATCTTTTCCCTTTGTCTAGATGTGTTCATCATTAAGCTTTTCTTATATCTTATGCTTACTATAAAACTTAATTTTCTTCCTTTTTTTTTTTTACACAAACTCATATGTTTAATTCCAAGAGAAATGAAATGATAAATGTCCATAAAATGTTTTAAAATTTAATCAATAAAATAAGATCAAACTAGTATTCATATAATGTCAAGGTTCAAATTATAAAGCTTTGACTTTGAGTAGAGATTTATATAAATATTACCGACTTTAGATTATGCGAATGATTATTATAAAAAAATTACTTTTTGTTTGAAGCAACTACTCACATAAGTAATAGGATATAATTTTAAAAAATAAATAAATAGAATAACTTTATAAAGCTAGACATACATATATTTGATTTCAATAGCTCGTAACGTTGACTGGATTTTCTCTTTTACTTGTTCTTTCTAGTTGTTTAGATTTGGTGTGTAAATCCAATCTCAGTCAAAACTTAAGATGAAAACCTAAATTGAATAAAAAAATCAATTATAATTGAACAAATAAACTTCGAGTAAATCCCCAAGTTGATCCCTAACAATTTTAGCATAAAAAAGTTGATCTATCACAATTGAAATTACCTACTTTGTCCCTGACAATGTCAATTGTTGAACACCAAATGGTCCCTGACATTAAGTTTAATGGAGTTGATACATGACATGTTAGTAAATATCCAAAACCCTCCAAATTAGTCTCTGCCCCACCCACCCTACCATACTCCCTCATCCCCATTACCTTCACCTTTACCCTTTTAACACCCCAATAGAACCAACTATGCTTAAGTTCGCATTTGGATTCTATTAATTGTCACTTATGCTTTGCATTCATTTTCTTTTGAAATTAACTTATAAAAATAGTGGGATTTTTTTTTGTACAAACTAATTACTATTTGAAAGCTTAACCTGTAGTGAGAATTGAGATATGTGGTTTTATCACCTCATTTAATAATCTAAAAATTTGAAATTACAATTAGTTACACAGAAATAAAATAGCGTGTATGATTCCATAATGCTTAATGTAATACATATTACTTCAAATGTAAATAGTTGTAAATAATTAAGGGAATACATTACATAAGTTTGACTAAAAGTATGGAATAGCTCTTCACCAATCTACACTTAACAGCCCAATGCACAAATCTAAACTGAAATATAGATCAGTACATAGTTGATATAAATTACTAAACGTAGGTAATGGAAACACAATCTCTAAAATGATAATCTTCATCTTCGCTGAACTCCTTAAACGTGAGCTCTCTCGTGGACTACAGACTCAATTGTGATGGAAAATGACTCAGCTTCAGAAGAATCTTCATCCTCACCCTTATCATTAGAAATATTGCAAAGGTCATCCCATGAAATAGGACATCTCTCTATGCAAGGTACCATAGGCATTGGGTTGCCACTAGGAGGGGGATCTTCTAGAGGGACTTTGAGCCAGTCTTCCTGCTCTAATGGATGATATTCTAGCAATAGATACCAGGGTTAATCCATCCATTCACAGGTTCATACATTTGCGGTGCTATGCCTAATCCATTGGTTGCTCCTATGCAAAGAATGAAAGGATGTATGGAGTGCTCTATTGTAGAGGAGTGGACTGGGGAAAGAGAGGGCTTTCTAAAAAGATTCAGATGCATATGGTGTTCTAATGTAGTACTGGTACTAATCACCACAGTCCAATCATCTTCAAGGTCACAGGTGGTAGGACCAGCCTTCCAAGTCGTGGTCACCTTCCAATCTATACTTTTCTAGGAACAACACGGAAATAGACATAGGAGTTAGAAATGCATAATTTCTCAGTAGGAGTTCCAACTTAGCACTAAACATGTCATCGTTGTCATTCCCAGTCATTTTAGGTTTATTATTATACAACATGGATACTTAAATATTTTGTTATTCTTTACTTTCAAAAAATGTTCACATCTTGAAGCGATAAGTCTTTTAGATCTTTTCATTAGTAGTAATACTTAGGCAGAGCAAGTATAAAAACAAGACAGGTTCAACATAATTGTATGCATGCACTTATCATTGTACACATCTTTGACTTGGTTTGATTATTCACTCACTGAGTGCACCAACTCCATTGCCTTAAACTACCTCTATAAGGTAATGAGCTCATACTGTGACTGTTGCCACAAACTTTGTTCTGTGGGTGAATTCCAATGGTGGGGAAAAGGTTAAGTAGTAAGCTTCTCCCATTTCTTTCTCATTCATGAAATTCATCTTAGCATTTTGCATATCACATTTTGATTATCATGACATCAATTGACAGGTAAACAGTTCATAACACATAAGATACATTACTTGGATCATATCATGCATATAATGAAGCATTATTCACCCATGACAAATGCAATAACATTCATGCATATTTGGCTCCACAGGTCCAAGTTATCCATCACTTGAACCTCGTGATCATTAGATCATGTTTAATTAAAGGTTAGGGTTATGATTATGAATCAAGACTAAGTTCCTTAGTCATTTCATGAGTAGTACTCCTTTACTTAGGTTTAATTATGAAACAAAAATTATTATTCTTGGATTAATGATACTAATATTATTTAATTAATTTCTAACCTCTCTTTATGTGAGAAATTACTCTTTTACCTAAAAGGTGTTATTCTTGTCCTTTAGATTAAACCAGAGTTCAACCAACTTAGTCTCAGATCTGACATGTTTTCAAAAGAAGTTTGTAACTTTTAGTATTTCAGCCCTCCAAAGGTAGTTCTAGATTTATAACTTATCAAGCTTTCCATGAAGGGTAATTTTATCAAAAACATAGTTGCGGCTTTGTCATTATACTCTTACAAAGTTACCCCTTTTTTCAATTTTCTCAACACACTTATCCATAACTTCATTTTCCTCCATCATGGCTAAAACCACTATGTGAGGCATACATGATGTGTCGCTCTATGTGTTATATTTCGATAAAAGTTAGTTTTACTTCATTTATATTTTTCTAACTTAAGTTACACTTGCATTACTACATAAAGGTTAGATTCAAAGTTTCAATCTTTGGCTTAGCTTTAAAAATTTATATATTAAGCTAGAAAACTTATTTTTAGGTGATTTCTTTTGAGAGTGTTCTCTAATATGTCTAATTTTTGGGAAAATAGTTTTGTTTTGAAATACTTTATATTTTTTGAGCTTCTTATTTCAAAGTGCCTACTACCAACAAATAGCCAAAATCCAACACCTAACCTTTTTATGTTTTGTGTTACTTCATCAAATCAAGAACATACCCTATTTTTAAACCATATTAGAGCATGAACGTCATAAAATCATTTAGGAAACAGAAAGGAACATGTGAGGTTCATACAAATATTTTCACAAACATTCATTTAAAATTTTTTGTCAATAAACATAAGCTTGATGACATTCTAACCATGCCATGAGTAAGGTTAGAATCCATCAACGCTTGCGCAACCAAAGAGGAGGCTTCTACCTCTTGTGTAGAGGATTAAAAAATGAGTCCTTATACTCCAAAGGATCCTATGAACTCAAAGAGCAAACAACAAGAAAGCTTCTTTGACAAATGCTTGGAAGGCTTGGTGTTTGTGCCAGTATTTTACAAGAGCTAAAGGATGTAGCTCTTGCAAGGCTTGGTGAGGGCTCTTTCTAGTTTGGAAATGGAAGGAATAGAAGAGATGTTGGAGAGGATTTGGAGTAGAAAGAACAAGAGAAAAAGAGAAGAAGAAAAGCAATTGGAGAGCTAATGCTTGAAGCAAGATTAAGAGTTAAATGAAACTCACATCCCCTCTATTTATATGCTCAAAACCATTGGGATTAAGGGGCTGTTTGGGGTAGATTTTTTCCTTCATTTAGTTCATTAAATTGGTCCATTTAGTTAGGTTGTCTAGTTAGTTTTGTGCCAAAAATGCTTGAAACCATAGGTAGACAATGCCTAAATATGCTCACATATTGATGTGTGTCATAATCTTGACATAAATCAAGTTATCAAGGTGTCATTATGCTTAAATCCAATCAAAAACTCTCTTCCGCATGAAATGAATGCAGCCCACATTTTCTTATGGTCATGGAAGGTAGGTTTTCACATTTCTTATGCACACATGCCTCATAGTTTTACATCATGCATCATTGGGATTTAATGTGTGAATTAAGTTTTTAGTATATGATTGTACATTTTCATGCATGTGACCAATTTTGTTCATAGGATGATGGTGCATGCATGTAATTAAATTTTTGTCGTTGTATTTTATTTAATTAAAAAATGGTGTCATAATATATTTTAGGTTAATCATACTTTTTTTTTTAAATCTTAACTATAAATAGTTTAACTTGTTTTAATATATTTTAATCTTCTGCTTAGAATCATATGCTCATTTATTAGTCTAATTACTAATTAGAGCCTTAATCCATGATTATAATATTCATATTATTTATATGTCAATGTCTTATTCATACTGTGAAATAAGTTATCTGTAGAAACTTATACTGATAAATTATTTTATGTTAGAGGTTTGCTACATTTAGTTAATTTATCTTTTAACTCTTTAGTATTAATCCAATGGCTTAGGCTCATTTTTGCTTAAAGACAAATCTAGGAATTTGTGTAGTGGCATTGTTGTAATTATTTAAGTAGTGGTATTATAGTAATTTCCTAATCCAAGACAATGGTATTTTAGTAATTAAACAATGATAATTGCATTCTTATAATTCTCCTTATGGAATAAGGGTATCCTTTTTATTTATGTGACAAGGGTTGTTTTGTAATTTCCTTTATATTGTAGGGGTATTTTCATTGGTTCTACTTATTTTTCATCTTAATTATTAATTTAGTGTTCTTAAGCCTAATTAGGGTTAATTAATCTTTCTAATTAACTACTTAGTATTTGTTTGACTTCTTGACCTTTTGTTGACTTTTTGTTTATTGTAAATTTTGTACTATCCTTGTGATCAATGTGATTTACTAATTACAATCTCAATTAGGGAATTTAATCTCATAATTAAATTGTCTTTATTTAATAGCTTAATTTAGAGTCTATGTCTTGAGACTACCTATTATAAGTCATTATTGATTTATATTTGTTAGCTATTTACTCAAGCTAATTGACTTAATTGACCCCAAACCATTAATGTTGACCTTTCCTGCTACGGGGCTAGGATTGACGGTTTAGTCAGTAAATCAATTGCTTGAAATCATCTAGTTAATTAGCTTATACAAAATTTGGGATGTTACAACCTTCACTACCCACACTTCCACCTGCTTTACCTTTACCCCCACTGCCACCATTACACCACCATGAACCCTACCCTCAACCCCAAACCTAAACTTCACATTCTTTATCCTGACCAACACCCTTACCAACCTTCCTCGTCACCCTAAGTCTTAACTTCAAAAACTACTTTGAAATTGTTTTAAACAATCACACAACACAAATAAAACTGATGCTGAATGATAAACACATAAAAAGAGAGAGAGAGATTACATAGAGATTTTATACTGATTCGACCAAACACTGTCTACATCTAGTTCTCAACAACTTGTTGAGACTTTCTCAACCACGAGAAAGAAAGATATTCTTTGAATAGCCTTCTCAAGCTATCTCTGGTGAGCAGTAGTTCCAATTTATTCTCAATTCAAGTAGTCTTTGTCCTAGCCTCTTTAAGCTATCCTCACTTAATCACTACTTGATCAGGGTTCAAGATTATGAGTTAGGTTATAGAAAAATGTTTGATTTGATACTTCAAAGACTTCTTTCTAAGTTCCTCCTAAGAAGAAGATGTTATCTAATGAGTATAAGAAAGACGATTTTTGGAACAGAAATTGAATGTATCATCGCTAAGGATGCCAAAATTCCTTTTCGTATGAAGATCTAATCCTTTTATACTTGAATTTTGAATTTGACCATTGTCCCTTGATTTCACTTTGTCTTGACATGTGTTGATTTCATTTTGTGTCCTAGGAACTGTCTTCTAGGAGAGTAGCTCAGCTCTATCAGTGTTGTCCTTATAGAGACATTGACAATGTGGTTTTTGGGCACTTTCATATATGACTTTTAGTGTCTAAATTGTGGTTTCTGAACCTTTCTTCTAGAGTACAAAGTATTTTTTCAAGTACAAAAGTGATATGTTGCTGTCAATACTTTTTTGAAAGTTGACTAAATTTGAAATTCAAATTTTCCTCAGTTTCTATTGACTCGGTGTGGTTTATGATGTTGGGTTGAACAGGGTTCGACGGTGTAGATGATAGAAGTTGTATTACAGGTTGTGCTGAAGGTTAGTTGTGAAAGGGGTTGTTACATATTGTAATTTTGGATTCTGTGAGATTTTAAAAATGGTTGTGATTGGTTTAGGATTTTTTAGGGTTAAGGGTGATGATGGTGAAGGTGTTGATGAGAGTTTGTGGTAGGGTTGTGGTGTAGTGTGGCTTGAATGTTGTTGTTGGGGGGGTTGGTAATGGTTGTAAGAATGAAGAAGTTGAAGGGACGAAGGTTATGAAGGGATTTTTTTTTTGGTTAATAATGACCTCAAGGGCATTTTGGTCATTTTCAGCCCAAAATTCGAGGAAAGCCGACCCGGCAGTACTCGAAGGGCAAACTCAATGTTGGAAGGGATTAGATGACTCGTGTACCTTTCCGGGATCAAAAATATCGTTTTTCGAGTTTTCGAGTCAAAATGACCAAAACACCCCTGCGGTGTTTTACCCGTTTGCAAGTGCCAGATGGACCCGAAACTTCTCCAGATGGTTTTAAAAGGCATTTTTATGTATTCTGTGACTTTAGTTTTGGTCCCGGAGGTCCTGGGCGAAATTAGTGCAAAATTACAATTTTGCCCCTAGTTTCGTATTTTTACGCTTAATCGCGTGATTAAGCAAACCTAAGCAATATTAGGCTCTAATCGAAGGTTAATTAATTTCCATAATTAATCTTGAGTCAAAATAATTTATTGAATTTGATTAGAACCTAAAAGTGCTTAATTACAACTTGAAATCCTATTTTAAATTCAAGATTCCTAGTCATGAAATCTTGAATAGTATTTTCTCTCTCCAATTCCTTAAATCATGGAATTGTGTTTCCAATTGTTTATTCCTAAATGAGTTTTAAACTCTCTAATGATGTATGAGCACTCCTAATCTTGTCATAAAATCCCTAAACCTCATTCTTAGTCACCTAAGTTTAAGCTTAATTATTCCTAACCTTGTACCTAAACTAATACACACTTAAACCTATCATTAACACCCAATTACATGAGAGATTTTTCTTCCTCTCTCTTGTTGCCAATCTGGCCGAATGCTCCTCTCCCCTATATTTATCACATGCTCAAATTTTTGACACTCCAAAGCCATACCTCAAGCCATACTCACCATACCTTATCATATTTTCAATCAAGTTTGATTTTCCAAATGAATAACTAAATGAAATAAATCATTTTCCTCATTTATTTGTGGCTGAAAAACTTCCAGCCATGTCTAGCTTCTAGAAGACTAATTTCATTCAAAATTAAAAGAAAAGCTCACTCAAATCACCTTACTTGAAGCCATACTTTGTATCATAACCTCCATATCTCAAACCATGCTTGTATGACACCTTGTAAGAGATATTTTTCTCTCCTTTTCCCTCCCATTGCTATGGCCAGCCTTCCACCTCAATGAAATCTCATTTGTTTTCCTTTTCTATAAATACCTTGCCTAGAAACACATGCAAACACTTTAGCTCATTTGCACACTTTTAGTTTTCTAAGCTTTCTTTGTGTTCTCTCTTTTTCTCTCTAAGTTCCAAGAGAGTTCTCTCTTGTTCTTCATCTTCATCTTCATCATTGCTTCATCTTATCACCATCTCATAACCTTTAAACACCACCCCATAGCCTTGAACTATCATCAAACCTATCAAACACTTCACCACAAACACAACCTCACTTGGAAAACATCTCCAACCTTTTTATCCCCCCTTGGTCGAAGCTACCTTGCCACCTTGGAGGAGTTCTTCATCTTGTTTTCCTTTTCAAAGTTCAAGCTTTTTATCTCCACTCTAGGTATGAGTGTTTTTCTAAATTTGTTTCTCTTAAAAATGAGTTTTCCTAGCTTTCTCTTGGACTTTCTTTTTGAAACTTTCTTTGCTTTCCTTTTCTTGTTTTCGGCCATGAGACTTTGATGGATATATGATAGCTCAATGATGAGAGCTCCTAGATGATGACTATGTGTTCATCTCAAAGGAACCTCTAGAGCTTGAGCTTTTACTTTCTTTAAGTCTCATCTTTATTTTCTAACTCAAAAGGATTTTTGCTTAAGAACACTTTTACTTGTTTTGCTATTTTGGTTTCGGTTTCCTCATTTCCTTTTCTTTTATATTTTGGTTTTGGTTTCCTTTCCTTTGTAGTCTTGTGTTTTTTTGAAAGTTTGTTTCTTTTGAGCTTGATGATGATGTTCAAGAACCTCATAGTTCCTTTGAGAACTTGGTTTAAGAACTCTAAAACTCTCTTTGTGATGAGATAAGTGTTGGGTAGTATCTCTAAAGTCTTGTAAGAGCTCTAGATGAGATTAACATGAATATTGCATCCATATTTATGTTTATGCCTTGCACATCATATTTACTTTCCTTGCTATCACTAAGTATCAAGATAATAAATGAACTTGCATTATCATGTTTATGTTTCAAGCTTTGCATTATCATGTTTATATTTCAAGTCCTCACTTAAATATCAAAGATAATAACAAGTTGTATCTCATGTTTATTTTATGCTCTCACTTTACTTCCTAATGAAAGCTAAAACTAGTGCATGAGCATGTTTATTTTATGTCATCACTTAAATGAACCTAGAGCTCAAAGACTTGCCTATTGTTATCTCAAACAAAGGTTTGAAAATATTTATTTCTTTAGCTTAAGATTTCGGCCCCTAAGGAGTTTTATGTGTTACAAATATTGAAAACTATGTTTTATAATTTTTCTAAGCTTATATGAGTTCAAGGAATGTATAGAACCAAGTTTTAGTAATTTAGGACCTCTTGAGATGAAATTGATTTAGCTACTGCCCTCACAAGTATTTTGTTGATTTTAGATGATAAAATGTTTATAAATGAGTTTTAAAAGTCTTGAAAAGGTTCAAAGAGAAACTAATATTTTATGTGCTTTAGAAATTATGTTTTATGCCTTTTTATGGAGATGTATGCTTCAGTTCTGCCTTGCTGTGTTTGGCCACTGTATATGCTGTTTTGATGATGATAATATGATTATGTTTGAGTATAATTAATGTTAGAACTCATATGTGAACGATTAGAGAAGTTAGTAACTAGAAAAGAATTAATTTGAGAGTTTTAAATCCCTTAATGTTTGATTTTTCTGGATTCTGTCCAGCAAGGTTTAGAAATGATAATTATGGTTTTAAATTAGTTTAAATGAGTAGGAATGACTCATAAATGGTTTAGGACTTGATCTTGGTGCCTTAGGAGCAAACTGGACTTAGAAAGGGTCATTGTTGTGACTCCTAGGTACCTATAAAGTTAGGATTTTAGATTCTGCATCCTTGGGATTTAGAGATGTTCTTGACCATAGTGTGAGGTAAGGAATACTTAGATATGACCCTATAGGTACCCGAGAGTTTAAGTTTTGATGATTTATAACTTAGACTGTGAGTTAAGGACCTTAATGGTCAATGCATAAGACATTAAGAAGTTGTTAATGCTATGATGTTTATATGATGCAATGCTATGTTGAGATGTTTATAATACATGAGGAAATAATTGTGTGAGATATGAAGTTTATCATAGCATGAGATTTAAATGAGGAATATGTTGTGTGATTAGCTTGTGCCATAAGTTTCGGTTTAAAAGAAATTCGGTTTAACAGCTGTTATGCTGTCGAATTTCTGTCAAACCTTAAAGGGTTGAAGAAATATTTTAAAGTATCATGTGAGTTGAAAACCCTGGGTGATACCGGTTCGACCGAGCATCCCCAGGAGATTTTTTATGTGACAAAGCACTGAGACGCGCTTTCTTGGGTGACATCGGTTCGGCCGAGCACCCCTAGGGAGACAAATCCGTGAAGGTATGAGTAGATGCAGCCGACCAAAGCGGACAAATTGCTGTGGCTTAATGCCCGCAAAGCGTTTCAAAGAGGGTATATCCTAAGAGAGGTGATCCCTGCCCCCTACCCGTACTTGCGTAGTCGGGATTATTTTATTATGTTTCGCTTATTCAGATAATAAGCAAGAGCTAGTGACGACTAGCTGAGGTATGAGCTCATAACCTAGTTATTTTAGGGTGGCCTTATTATGCTAAAGTACCATGATTGATGTCACGAAGATGAGGAATGATCCACTTGAAAGTTATATGCCCTTTTATGCCACTTGTGTGCTTACTTGAAGTTGTGATTCATTGAGATATTTGATTGAGGCATTGCCATGCATTCATGTTTTAACATGTTGCATCCATAACTTTAACATGCATGCTAAAAGGAATGAACCTTAGATAATTAGTTTTATAAACCCTAAACTGAATCTTATATGCATGTACACTCTTTTATAAATAAACCTAAGGTTTCTGAGGATGTAAATGATATAACCCTAGGATAGGAGATTCCTACTGAGATTCTTTAGTAAGAATTCTCACTCCTTTCTCTTCTTTCTCTTTCTTCCGTTACATCTTCAGAGAGTGATGGCGACGTTCGTGGTTTTTGTCCACACGCCGACCTGGAAGGTCCACTTTGATCCAGATCACGGATCATACCATTTTGAGGGGCAGTGCACCGTGCGAGTCTTCATGTGCATCAGACGCCCCTTTGCACACCCTGTACAGAGCTACCATTTCTCCCCGATGTCACCCTACGACGATGCAATGGTTTTTGAGCACCCGGACGCGAGACGAGAGGATTCTGCAGACGTATACTGGTGGTTCGATGCCTCGAGACTTCCAGGACTACGTGCCTCGGTCTCCGAGTTCGGAGGACGACCCATCCGAGGACCCATTGACGCACATGTATAGCGAGAGCTCTGCTCCTACACCTCAGTTCGTGCGAGGCGAGAGTGAGGAGACTGTTACGCAGCCGAGGCTGGCCAGGCGAGCCGAGAGGCGCCCCTATTGAGGAGCTCACACTCAGTTTTCACATGTACCCACTCCTGCCGCCCTGCGTCCATGGATCGGTTACACTCCACCTTTCCTCGGGTTCCAGTAGCAGATGTCTTAGGGGAAGCTTAGTGCACACACTCACACATAGACTGGATAAACTTGTTTTTGTTTTGAAGTTATCTATTATAGGTGCACTCGGGTAGTGATGGTTTTACTTTATGTTACTTTATGTTTCCCTGTTTCTATCGTATTTCCTTTTCCACTGTATTACAAGCTCTGCCCGTCCCTATGAGGGTATGACTATACATATGTATTTCTAACTATGCTATTAATGAAATGTTTCCTTTGTTGTTATGATCGTTATTCTATTGTTACTTGTTTTAGTTCTTGTGTTTCCGTATGGTTGATGTTTATGTCTCTCATTTAGATTAAAGCGCAGCTCTCACTTTGTTTCATGTTTTCAAAAAAAAAAATTTTACCAGTAATTTCCGCTAAGTATTTTAATAAAATGATGAGACTAAGAGATAATGACCTAATGATTAACCTAATGTGTTCTAGAAAGTTGGGTTAAGAATTAGGGTGTTACACTTAAGCGTCACTAATACTGTTAGTTTTTCTGTCCAGTGACTACTAAGTGTTTGACTTTTGACATTATTAGAAACCAATTGGGTAATTTAATTTTGTCAAATACCAACTTATCTAATGTCAAAATTGCCATGAACGAATTTGGGGGTTTACTTATAAACCTAGCATGTTCAATGAAAAAAAAAATTATATTCATTTATTTTTGGAAAATTTTAAGAGTTCAAGTGTTCAACAATCTCAAATGGAGTACTTAGGATTTTTCAGAACTTTTAGTGCATAAATAAAGTAACAACTCTCTCAAGTGCGCCTTGTGTTTGAACCTTTTTCATCGAACATGCTAAATATATTTTCTCAATTTTTGAGAAAATGTAAATGTCGTGATTTCTATTGATAAAAAAATATGGGTATTAAATTTTAAAATCAAATTGAAAAATATTATAGCACAAAGCTAAAATGATAAAAATAAAAATAATTTTTTTAAATTCAAAATATTAACTTTAAACAAAAAATTGCATATACATGCATTATAGATAATAAAGTAATTTGTGTTTTTTGTTATTCATTTCCAATCATTATTTTTTAAAATACTTGGTATTTTATTATGAATATGAAGATAATTATTAGATTATAAAATATATGAAAATATAATTTAATTTTTAAATTGAAATAATTGTGTTTAGTTAATAAGTTAATTGTATACACAAATACAAAATTTGATAATGTTTTACAAAATATAAATTATTGTTTCATAGAAGTGAAAATAAAAATTTACTTAAAAATATAATTGATAATAATAATAATTTAATATTCTATTGTTATTAGAAAAATGTTATTTTGACTCATATTTTCTCGGACACCGTACCAACATACTCACATTCACCATTGAATGGAGTGTGGGACTCAAACTAAGTGGGGTTCACATCCGATCTAAAGGTTGATAAGAGTGTGTTGACATGGTATCCCATAAAATGTGACTCAAAATAATACTACTCTTATTATTATAATTAACAACTAAGTAGAAAGGTATTATAGAGAAACTAGACAAAAAAAAAAAAAACTAGATTAATAAGAGTGTCGCTCCCCCAATGCTGTTAAACTTCATTTTCAGACAATGCTCTAGTGTGTCCACGTTATAAGCTAGAGGAATTTTTTACTCAATGGCGTGAAACACAAGCCAAGTGTCCTAGATGGTTGTTGACAGCGTGGTCCAGCATGATGCTCGCTCACAGGTTGTGTATTCTCATCTCTCTTGAGGCTGTTCAACGCTCTTTGACATGGCTAGAGAACGTTTAGATGGCCTACTCCTGACAATACTTGGGAAGGCCTGACTTGCATAAAAATGTTTCACGCTCAAAGCATTTCTTAAGGCAAACTCACTGCGAATGAATAAACTGCTTTTGAGTTTTCAAAGCTTATTTTTTCCTGTCATTCCCATCAACTTACAAATTTTATATGAGTTTCTGCTCGGGACCCAAAATCCATGATTGTCATAATTTGGCGAGAATTTGGTTGACGAGATAACATATTGTGATATTTATGATTGTTTAACTTCACACGGAACCCAGAATTTTTCCAAGTGTATGAAGAAATTTTCCCCTCAAAATTTAATCCCGAAATATATAGAAGGGAGAATAGCAGAGCTTGGCATATACCTGACAGTTCTTATCTATTTGTAGCATAATCTTGAAAACATATGTCCCATCTCCCCCACAACTACAATGGCTTCGATTTTGCTATTACTAGAAGCATTAATAAGATGCTCTCATCATGAACTTCTGCCACATAATCAGATCCAGGAAGAGAAAGAGACAAAGGACATGACATCCATTATTAAGTTGCAGACACCGGGGCAAGCATCTTCCTACTTGGACAACGTTGATTGCTTCTCGAGTTTCTTGAATGATCACAAGGAGGAGACCAAGCCTTGGAACTTAGCTGAGTCTTGCATTTGGCCTTAAATTTAACTAAATTTAGATGATATTGCGTTCTCCATTTTAGCCTATAGCTTGGTCTTTAATTCATATTTCAATCTTGAACATAAAATTTGATGCTTTCACTGTGTAATTTAATACGTATCAATTTAGTACAGATTTGGTATGAGTGGTGTCTAATCTGCTAACATGGGTCCTTTCTTCATCATGATAATATCAAGTAATATCATGCTTGTCCCTTTTTCCATTTAAGCATATGATCTATACTCTATTGACGTCTAATTGAATTGAGCGGTTCAAGAAATGCATGTCAAATTATAATTATACCATAACAATGGAATTTGAATGGAAATTACGAAAGCGAAGACAATTAACCGTGTATATTGATAATATTTTGTCTATTGGACATAAAAGGTACTGCCGCCTAGTCTGATCAACCAGTTATCGAATAGAAAGGATTATTTGTAAAATATGTAGTGTGTATATATATATACACACCCTGAAAATCCAGATGGTATTGGAATTCTAAGACCGCACTTCATTTATAACACTGTTTTCAAGTTTCACTGCCTCCCAATTTTCATCATCTTGCTTGATATTGGTAAAGGAACTGGAGGGTACACCCTAACGGGTGAAAGGAGGATTCTATTGGTTATAGGGGCTAATGAGCTAGCTGTCCCCTTCAATGAATTGAATCCCAATAAAAGGCTTTGCCTGTTCATCCGAAAGCATCCATGCCCATGGCAGTCTTCCTGTAAAGTTAGCCCCTGGCCCACTGCACTTATATTCTTCCTAATACACTCCTGCAACACACTCAAACAAACGCAAAATCAACCCTTTGGGTGCATAGTTTGTGAAAAGAAAACAATTCCAGCCAGAAAGAATTGTACTGACAAGTCACGCTTTTGGTCACCCCAACCACTTCATCCTTTTGGAAGAACTATCTTGTCCATGTAGGTGTAAGAGAAAACAAATCTGGAATAATCTCCCCACGCTCTTCCAAGATAAATCTGCCCACTCCCTGTTACTATACTGCTTTTGAACGAAAATCCACTTTCCAATGATGAATTTGTACGCTTTTGAGCAGTGATGGAAGCCATCTTCTTTGTTGTCGAATATAGATAGCAGTTCTGCATGCCAGTACATCCAACTTGAATAGAGCAGCAAGGCAGCAAAGCACCATAGTAATAGAAAGATCATTACGAGTTAAATTTTTAATGTTGGTAGGGTTACTCAATCAAATCATCTCATTTATATGACTTTTAAAATAGTGAATGCAACACTTAACTAATTTTTCTGATGCGATAATATATGATTGAATAATAATATAAAAATATTTTACACCACACACACACATATATGTATGTCGAAGAAAGATCTCATGCACCTCTTAAATTTTTCATATTATCATTTAATCATGTATTATCACATCAGTAAAAGTGATTCAAACTCATCCACTACTTTTAAAATTATGCAAATGAGAAAATTTGATTAGATGTCAGTATAAAAAAAATTTACAATGTGAGTAAATCAAAATTAAACTATTTGTAAATGATCTTTTAAAAAGTAAACTTTTCTTACATTTTGATATAAAATTTATTTATGTAAATGTAAAGTTTAAACATCTTGTTTTATTCCTAAGTAGTTTTCCGTTATGAAAAAAATTATTTTTTTGAAAAGATAAAAATTGTAGCTTTCTAAAGATAACTTTAAATTTTTTTAATGATTCTATTTTACTAAATAATTCTACACACGCTAATAAAAAAAATTTTAAATAACAATATTTTCTTTAACAAAATAAAGATACATGAACAAGTTTATTATTATTATGTTCCTGGGCGACCACAACAGCGTCCCAACTCTGCTGGCAGGTTCGAACCCGTATCCAAAAACCTATTATTTATATAATGTTTTAGGCATATTTGTAGGTATTTTGGGCCAGCAGTAGCCCATCACCGGCTGGAAACTGTGATGAAGGTGACAGTCTGTTCCCCACCAAAACAACAAGGTGACAGTCTCTATGAACCTTGATCAAACTAATTTTTGATAAGGTAAAGTCCACACCTAACAGACCCAAAAAAACATAAATAAAAGCCCACACCTCAAAAAAAAAAATGTGCACACTTCGTGAGGGGACCTCCCGGAGCCGAAAATGAAATCGACGGAACCTTGAATAACGCAATAGTTGAAGTAGTGAAGGCTTTTGTGATCATAGAGTGTCTTGAGCCCCATTGAAACTGCAATTGTAAAAAGCAGCTTTGCTCCCTGAGATGCGAAGCGCCACGGCTTGTTCCCCACACCCCCCCCCCCCCCCCTCTTGGTTCCAAGCTTGTGTGGAGCAGTGTTCTGTTTTACCCCACAGTTTGACATCTCGTCAACATTTATGTTTCCTGGACACTGAAAACAAACATGATTAAAACAATCATTTGTTCCTTATTTTCATTATAAACATACTAATTGAAGGAAGAACTAAACTTAATGATAGAGATTGGCAGCGGACGAAACAAAACTTTTTAACAGAGGAACAATTATGGAAGTAATCCAGGCATGATATAGTAGCAACAATGGCAATAATCAGCGAACAAAGAAGCAAATGCACAAATTGAAATATCAATTTTAACATGGGGAGAACCCCTCAATATGAGCGATTAAAAAAAAAACACTCACAAGACTTCAAAAACTCTACTATCACAAAATTAGACATAGTGACCAAACCTGTACAACTCTTCTACAATATTAAGTAATCACTAACAAGGTCCCAAAGACATCAATGAGATGAAAAAACAATAAAAAATAGTTGAAATTTGTCAGATAAAAGGGCATCGTCACGAATTTCTAGAAAATTTACATAGCTCATACCATCCAGATTGAAGAACTATGTCTGAGGAATCTTTAGTTAAAATTTTAGCTCATCACGAATTTCTTTGTTATTATAAAGGTTTATGGAAAAATTTAATCGACTAAAAATGTGTTCTTTGTAGTTCTAGAGTTTTATCAAAGGTTTTACTTGGCTAAAATTGTGCTCTTTACTCTAAAACTTCAGTTTTTGGTACAAAAGTTTGTAGATTTTTTATTTTGATAATAAAGCTTGTGACTTTATGTGTCAATGAGTAACTATGATTAATGTTTGTTCAGTAAAATTGTCAACGATGCAATTTTTAATGTTGTGCTAAGATAAAAGAAGGATATTGACGGTAAAGTTTGTGTTTTTAATTAAAAAAGTTTGAACTTCAGGTGTAATAATGCCATAAATGGTAGAAAGTTGGAGACTGTAGGTGTTGTAATAACATAACTAGTAATTAAAAAAGTTTGAGCATTTAGTGTCTCAAGCTATAATTAGTAAAAAGATCAGAGCTTTTAAGTGCTAAGATATCATAATGGGTAAAATGCTAAGAACTTTAGTTGCTTTAATTGTTGTAACAGGTAAAATGTTATAGTTTTAAGTGATACACTATTATAATGAGTAGAAATTATAGATCTTTAGGTGTCTAAGTGCCATAAAAAGTGAAAAGGTCTGAGCTTTAATTGTTGAGACATCATAATAAATATAAAAGTTAGAGCTTTATGTGTAATGGTTGGAAAATATTCAAACTTTATGTGACATTCAACCTAACAAAACATAAAGGAACAACCTTTGAGTGTCTTTTAGTGTTAGATAGCCTTATTAGGGATAAAAAAAAGAAGTGATCTTAAGCCTAACTATGAGAGCAAAGCTCATAAAACATGAGAGGTGTTGTTTTTATGATCTTCGTTATTTTCTTCAACATGTTTTTGAGCTGACGATATTTTGGTTGATTTGTAGATTTTATATCATATTATGCTATCTACCATATGTTGTCTAGGCTTTATGTCACTCATGAAAATATTGTCATGTGACCTTAAAAGGTCACATGATGTGAGATTATGATATTTGATTTATTTAAGAGATTTTATATATATATTGGTTGATAACATGTGATGAGTTGTGTGCTAGGATTGTTAGGGCAAATTTCCATAAGAATCATGACTATGCATGTGTTTGATATAACTGTGAATGCATTTAGATGTGATGTACGATAAGAAGCAAATTTGGGGATTTTTCATTTTTAGCAATTATGCTACTGGAATTTTTCCAAAATTGTGGACTTAGAACATTCGTGAATATGGACTTAGCCATTCGGTCCTTAGTTACTTGTTCGGAAGGGGAGGTGGATTCCTTCAGTCCTTGGCCAAGCTAGGAAGGGAAAGTGATCTATCAGATTGTGGAACCAAGAAAATCTATGATATGAAGGTGCGACATTATTGCTATTATGTTCATATATGTGCATGCACCAATGTGAAGTTTAAAGATGATAAAAAAGAGAAAATCGTGTTTTCTTATGTGCATCCAATAAGAATATGATTAAATTAGTGACATAAGACACAGGGATGTGATCCTTTAGTTCCAATCTCACTAGCAAGGGAAGGTGATCCATAATCCTTTGGTGACTTAGTGTATGCTGGAAAGAGAAGGTGATCCAATGCTTCACATTCACACTTGAGAATTGAGATTTTATATAATCCTACTTTTATATGCTGGTGACGATCGATGAGATATGATCTCACAACCTTAGGATGCTAAGAGAAAGAGAAAGAAAAAAAGAATGATATGGTGACAATAGAAAAAAAAAAGTTGTATGGTTAGTAGTTAAGTTATGTGCAATATTATGAGCTTTGTGTGCATTTCCATGTATTGCCATGCATCCATTAAAGGTCTATCGCTTTTATATATAAAAATCATTCTATAAAAAGAAGCCACTTTGGATTAAATATTTACTAAACCTTTAAAATGAACCTTGATGTATGCTCACTTTTTGAGAGTAAGTCAAAGTGGCTGAGGACAACCACGATGACACTTATTTATGTTGTAATTTTCATTGAGAAATTTATGATTTTTTACCCCTACTTTCATGTCATCTTTAAAAGTGGCTATATTAGAGTTGTGGAGTGGAGCATGGTAGTTGTTGTCCTTGTTGATAAAGCTCATTACGCATCATTTACAACTTATCAAACCCCTTTCATTTAACAATAGAAGTTTATATTAGGCTTACGGTTACACTAAGACTATTTTATGATATATGTAAATGGAAATTGATCGGATGCTTAATAGTCGATTTACTATGTTTGTTTATATACCTTATCTAAATATCTTATGAGGAGATTGTATTGTGGATTATTTATATACTTGATGATTATATGTTATACCAAGGTTCTGTGTACTTGTTTGAGTTGTTCAAGTTATCATTAGACTATTCCACAATGTATTATGCTCACAGTTGGCAGGTGTAAACAATTATTATGCCTCAAGCATAAGGGTCAAGTTTTATTTAAATGTTTTCAAAAAGACAAATCACACGTCCTTTCCATATATTCTATTTTTAAAAAAATTAAAATCTAAGACAAAAGCGTAACAACTGATAATTAACCATGATTTGACTTAAGCTTGTTGGTTAAAAATTATGGTGTTACACTACCAATTCATGGCTTGGTCAATTCTTGATGCATCTCTTCAATAAATGATTTAGGCAAGTTTACAAAGCATTCTTTAATCCTCTTAGTTGTTGCTGTTGTGATAGGTCCCATGAGTATTCTATAATTCCCATCTCACCCTTTAGTATTGAAATGTCTAATTTGTCTTCCTAAGCTCATATCATTCTATTCCTTGTCAAATATATTCATCCTCGAATTTGCAAGGAGAATGGTTAGAAGCATTATATGTAGCAAACACATTATACTCACCAAGAAGGTTAATCTTATAAGCATTGTCATTGATCTTCTCCATCACTTGAAAAGAACCATCAACTTTTGGATCTAGTATAGATTTCTTCTAAGTAGAAAACCTCTCATTCATCAAATGAACCATAACCCAATCATCAGGTTCAAGGAAAACTTGTCTTTGACCTTGGTTAACTTTTTGACCCATCATCCTATTTTTCTTTTCAATCAACTCGTATGCTTTCAAATGTATTATTTTAACCTTCTCTACCTTGTTTTCATCATTTAAGCTACCAAGACCACTCAAAGGAAAAGACATTAAATCCAAACCAATTAAAGGATTACAACAATACAAGGCTCAACGAAGAAAACCTTTTAGAAGAATGAATAGTTTAATTAAAAGGAAACTTAATGAAAGACAAACAATCTTTCCAAGTTCTCAGATTCTTACCAACAACAACATGCAACAAGGTCTCTAATGATCTATTTCCCACTTTAGTTTGTAGGTTACAAGTAGTAGAATATAATAATTTTGTTCTAACTTACTTCATAACACTTTCTGAAAATGACTGAAGAATTTTACATCACAGTCAGAAAACCACTCAAACGAACAATTTCTCTAAAGAAAAAGTAGCAATGTTTTTTTTTTTTGTCATGAGTTTTATGGCATGTAATTGAGTAAGTCATTTACAAAAATTATCCACTGCTAATTGCAAATGCGATACTTGTTTTTATCTCTTATGTTTGACATTTTTGTGCATCCTTAGTGTTTAATCATGTGCTATTTCATGGATTTTGCACTGTTCTTTATTGTAAAACTAATTGGAAAATGGCTCATCAACATTCTTTTTATTAGATTTTAGTGTTATAGACCGTATTGTAAGTGAGGATGTAGCACGAGAAGGGGGGTTGAATCATGCTTTCAAATGCTTTTGCTTTTGAAAACTCAAACAAAATCTATCAACTATTTTAAACTTAAAAGCAGTGGAAGATATAAGTTAGAAAGTTACTTTCTTAATTGTCTAGAGACTAAATATATATTTCAGAAAGCTATTTGACTAAGAATAAAAGTTCACACAACATATATGAATAACACAATATATTTAAAGAGACATACGGAAAGAGAAATATCACTCAAGAATTTTATACTAGTTTAACCAAACACTATTTACATCCAGTTCTCAACAAATCTGTTGAGTTCCACTATCAACCACTTTCTTAACCCAAGAAAGTAAGATATTTTTTTTAATAGCTTTCTCAAGCTATCTCCAATGACCAATTTGTACAATTAACCCTCCCTCACAAGTAATTTTATCGTAGCCTCTCCAAGCTAATCTCATTTTGATCACTAACTTATCAAGGTACAAAGAGTTTAAGGGTTTCATGTCTACACTCCAAGAAAAATGCTCTAGTTTACTAAGATTATAATAATGTATAAGGAAACAACTTGAGAGACTTCTTTTTAATCCTCCAATATGGGATGTTTGCTAAGAATTAGAAGAAAGAAGATTTTCTTTTTCAGAAGTTGAATTCAAAATGAGAATGAGCTTCAGAAAGTAAAAGTATAGCTTAAACATTGATGGTGCAAAAGTTCCCTTAAGTTTGAAGGTTTCCTCCTTTTATACTTGAATTTGAATTGGATAGTTGTCCCCTTGATCTTTTCTCCTCTTGACATATGTTGATCAATCTTTGTGTGTCCTAGGATTTGTCTTCTTGAAGCATAGGTTGAGATGTGTTAGTACTGGCTTTGTGTGCAGAATCCATTAACAATTGTTTCTGAATAATGCTTCAAAAAATAAATCTTTCATCTGAACATGGTCTCTAAACTTCACTTTGTGTGAAGACTTTTTAAAAGGAAGTAAATATCCAAACAAAGAGATGATATGTCACTATCATTACTTTATGATGTTTTGACTTCATTTGAAATTCAATAAACTTTCAGTTTCTGTTGTCCAAATGTAGTTTATGGTGTATGTAGTTCCTTCTAAAATATTTCTACACTTTTTGAGTCTTTTATGTTGTATTTGAACTTCTCTCTTAGATGGATGATGATCTTAAGATAAGGTTGATAATCTTCAAAGATGATTACTATTGAGATTGATGATGATGTACTTGATTTGATCGTAAGAAGCCACTTTCTCAGATAGTCATGTCAATTTTTGAAGCCACGAACCATTTTCTAAAAGCCCATTATCTCTTGCAGATGCTTTAGTTTGCTTTCTTAAGCTTCTTATATACTTTAATTCACTTTTTGAAAAAATGTTCACACTTTTAAGAAACTTAATCTCTTTGAATGAGATTTTATTTATATTAAATCATGAAGATATGAAAAATATATCAATAATTGAATTATGTGTATATGAGAATTAACCTGTTAAGAGCTATAGAAACTCAAGCAAACAATTAGTCCTTTATACAAAATATTTTAATAAAATTTGCTTTGTTATCATTCAAAACGTAAGCTATAATAGCTTTCTCAAGAGTTCTAGAGTTAACACTTATTTCTTACTGTACGCCTCTAATTACATAGAGTTTACCATTTTGGCACATTTTTCTCTATTTTGTTCTCGTGCTTTTCTCCTTTTCCACTCAATATTTTATTTTGGTTTGCTCCATGGCTATGGAGAACTAATGTTCTAGCTATTTCAAGGACTGACAATGCTTGGTTGTAAGCAGAAAACTCTATTCTTAATTAAGTTTTTATGTGTTTTTCAATTCCTTATTTAATTTTTACTGTTTAATTTGTTATTGGTGTTGAATGATATTGATGCATTAATCTAAATGAGGAAAACTTTTTGGGTGTTGTTAATAAGTTGATATATAATATTCAATCGAGCAAGTGGTTAGAAATTAAGTCAATGGTTATTTTTCATAGCTAAGTGATTAGCTGTTAAACAAATATAAATTTATTGGAGGCTAAGATCTTACTTAGATGATTTATTGTATGTTAGTTGAATGCCTAGAGTTTTCTGGGAGAATCATGAGAGTGTTTATGATTGCACATCAATTGCTTACTTTTATGAATGTTTATGATTGCTTATGCATGCTTTTGATGAGCTTCTTGAGTCAATGACTTTAATAATTTGAATTTAATCCAATTTAATTTTATTATGTTAACAAAACCTTTATTTTCCTAATCAATTAATGCTTTTGTATAGTGAGAATGATTCAAGTTACACTTTATATTGCTATTTTTATGAACATGATTTTATTTCTAATTTGGAAAATCTCGACACTCGTGCCAAATTTTTGTGATGTTCGTAAGGATACGAATACTAATTGATTTGTGAATATAACTATTGATTCGATTGTATTAGTTTGCATACAATCTCTATCCTACTTCTATTTTTGCTCTTTTTCTTTTTTAATTTTATTTCTTTCCTAGTTTACATTACTAGTACCATTCCTTCTTCCCGTTTCTATTTTTTCCTCTTTTTCTTTTTTAATTTTTGCTCTAAGTTCTATTCTTTTTCTTATTTTTATTTTTATGTATAAATAAAAAATTAAACAAAAAACTACCACTTTTCCTTTTATTTCTTTTGTTTTCCTTTTAATTAGTTCACAATTTTTCTTCTCTTTAGTCATTGTTTTTGTTTGTTTCTATTTCTTTTTTTTTCTTATTTATTTTATTCACCTCTTATTATCTTTTTTTCAAAATTTTGTAATTACTTCTTTCTTTCTTTTTTTCTTTTATTTCTATTGCTCTTTTATTTTAATACAGGTAAAAAATACATTAAAAAAATAACTTATTTGTTTTCATTCTAGTTTAGATTTAATTTGTATTTTTGGGTAGTCTATTATGTTTGACTTGATCTTTACCTGATCCACCTTTGTCTCCTTTTGATCCTAAAATTGAGAGAACTTTAAGGCACATTAGGTAGTCTCGGCTGGTTTGTTAGATGAGAGTGAGCACTTAGAAGTTGCCACATTTATAGATAATTATGCCGTTGATAACTTTTCATATATTATGGCTAATCCTAACAAGACTATCAAGGAACTTGCTGCTCCTAACAAGACTCATAAGCCTCTATGTGTTCCTTATCCACTTGTTGGAGGTTGATTTTGAGCTGAAGACTAGGGTTATTCATCTCTTTCATAAAACCATGGCTTTGCTCAAGATGGTCTGAGTATTGGAAGCATTTCAAGAAACTATGCACTAGTTACCTTCATCATTAGATACCTAACTAGCTTCTCATCTAGTACATCTATAACGGGTTAAGCTTAATATACAAGAGTATGATAAATGCTGCTAATGTCTATGCTTCAGTAGAAAGACCCTAGCTGCTACTAGAGATTTGATTTCCATATGGCAGAAAATTCGTAATAGTTTGGCTTCAAGGTTATCATCGAAACTAGAGTTGTTGGAGATGTCTATCACATTAATTGCCATAGGATTTAGCAGAAATTAGATGAAGTGACTCAAATGCTGAAAACAGTTTGATATGGAACTGCCACTACCTCTCCACAGGCTCCAATCTTGGTTTATGGCATCTGTTCTTACTACATCTGCCACACAAATGCTTCATATAATTGTTACCTGTGGGCTTTAATTCATTGATAACATGGGCATATGACAGGAAACGAAACTCTACCCCCTTAGTTCGACAATCGTTCTCTCTTTTTACTCTCTCTGTCTGCCTCCTTTTGCCCTGCCACTGTCATTGGCTGCCATCACCATTGCAATTTGGATATGTTTATGAGCATTTTAATATGTTTTTTTTTTCATTCATTTTCTTTGCTCAAAGTTGACTTTTGAAACATCAAAGAGAAATTTTGATTGTTATTTTAATTTAGGAGAGATATTTGAGTCTCATTAACATTGCTAGACAGTTAATTGGTTTAACTTTTTTTATCTACTTTTGTTATTCATATTTATTTTCAATTTTTGTCTGTTAACAATACTGAAAATTAAATGTGTTTGCTATTTTGTTAAATCAATTGGAAGATTGGAGCATTGTTTGGGACTTATGTGATGATGTGGTTTGATCATTTTTTTCTACTACATATATTGGTAAGAAAAACATATTTTGTTTGTTTATGTATGGTTGCATGTTGTTGAGTTATAACAGGGTATGTTCTGGAATGGTTTTTTATGATTATTTGAATGTTTATTAAGTTGTGATTGAATGCCTTTGATTGCTGAATTCATTGAATAGTTGATGAAGGAGACACCTTATTTAAGTGGAGATTATGTCAAAATTTTATTAACTTTTTAAAAAGCTAATTAACTGAATGAAATAAATTAAAGATGTAGTTGAATTCGAAAGTAATAGGAGACTAGTAATTTAAGGGGAGTCTTGTTGAAGTTTTTTAAAGATTTAAAATAATACCCCAACAAAAGACTTTATTCAAATATGGTCGGTCAAAATTTAATACGAGGCTTTTCAAATTTTGCATATGTTAAAACTACTCCCACACGTAATGTTTCCTATAGACCTATTGTGGATATATGATAGATTGCACTCTAGTAGGGATTTAAATTGGAACTTTATGAGGGTGTTCATTAATGAAGGAAAAGTTAGGTGTCCATGCAATAAGTGCAAATGTAGGAAGTATTTTGATACTGATACCATAATGTTTCATTTATACAGCTTTGATTTAATGCATGAATATTGGGTTTAGACCAATGAGAGAGAGGTAGTTAAAGTAGCAAATCAAGAGGGCATGTGTCAGGTTGAAGGTAGTTCTGGTTACATCTATAAAGGTGAGCAAGATGTTTGTAATGTGACTTGTGAAGATAATTTGTCCCAATATGAAGAAATGACTTTGATGTTGCTAGTCTTGAGTTTAGGGCATAGCTTCAACTTTAAGTTGAGAGCCCAATGAAAATGCTTCTAGATTTTATAGCATGTTAGATGTTGAAGATCAACCTTTATGGGAAAGGCATTTGCACTCGTAGTTGTCATTGGCAGTTCAGTTACTGACTATTAAGTCCAAAGAGAACCAAAACCAAAGTTCTTTTAATGAGTAGGGTGTATTGATTAGTGAGTTTAATCCATATCCTAAGGTAATTCTAAAAGATCTTTGTCAAGCTAAAAATTTGGTTTTCAAACTTAGGTTGAAAGAAGTAAATATTAACTGTTGTTTGAATAGTTTCATGGTTTATTACAAAGGCAATATTGCACTGACAAAGTGGAAGTTCTATGGAGAACATAGGTTTAAACCAAAGATACATGGGATTGAGAGTACAATGATATCTCTAAGAAAAGAATGCCTTAATGGCCTATAATCCTTTGACTCAAGAGATTGTGTGCACTAATGAGCTTGGCTATTGACATGAGAAGGCATAGTGAGAATCAATCTATAGGGGGGTAAATAAGAAAAAAGTGAAATGTAAAGTTGAAATCAAGCAACAAATTGATGAAGCTTATAGCTAGACGATCCATCCTTTTCAATGGTGTTAGCTCCAGAATCCTTTAGAAGTGGTAAAGAAATATGTTTTGAGTGATGACATAACAAATTTTAAGAAAATATTTTGAAGAACAACTAACGATTTCCTTGAGTTTCTTGTTATAGAAAACAGGGCACTCCGCATGCATAATTCGTCCTTAAAGCATAAATAATTTTGCTCTAGACATGCAAACATGATTTTATCTCATGAAAAGAGATAAAGACAAAATAGAAGTGAATATTATAATGTGAAATAAACGTATACGTGCCTAACGGATTGAAGAAATCTATCATACGCAAGAAACCAAGGCATAGATCTTCAGAAAGTAGAATGAGGCTTCAGAAAGTACACATGGAATGAAGATATCAAGCCAACTTTGAAGCAAGGATGTCCTACAAAGCAAATATTTTAGCTCTGGTTGAAGATTAGAAGATCATTCATTCATCAAGGAACTGATATCACACTTTAGAAAGTGCACTTGACTGTAAAGTGTTGCACTTCACTGGAAAAATGAGGGAAATTTGAAGTCAAAACTAGTGATAGACTGGCAAGTCATATCTTTTGTCAACTTTTTCAACCATTCCAGCTTCTAGAAAGAAGAGTTCAAAAGCCATATTCATAAAGTAGAAAGAGTTTCTCAAGGGTCAACATAAATTTTAACTTTACAATGGCTTTTGCAAAAGCTCTGACACTTGACGAGCTACTCCTCTAGATTTTGTTTCCAAGACATAAATAGATGATTAACACATGTCACTTGGAAAATAGATCAAGGGCAATGGTCACAAAGGGAGCTATCTATAAATAAAGATGCTAAGCTTTCAAAGACAAGAACTTGATGATAATAGAAGTGCTAAAATGTTGCAAAATTTTCTTCTCATATTTTCTGTGAAGTTCATTACTTCTTGTAATTAGTTTCCTTGTGTGTAAAAATCTTCTTTCTAAGTTCTTAAATAGTTTATATGTTCTCCCAAGGAAGAATTCTTAGAAAGAAGTCATTCAAGTTGTCCTAGGTTATTCACTATATATCTTAAGGAAACTTGAGTGTAGGTTAGTTTGAATGACAACCCAAACAAAAAACCTTTATATCCTCGATCCAGTAGTAATCGTTATGAGATAGCTTGGAGAGGCTAAGGCAAAACTACTTGTAACGTGACAGTAAGATGTTCTTGCTAGTCATTGTTTAGCTTAGAAAGGCTAGTACAATACTACTTGGATTAGCTTGGAGAGGCTAGTACAATACTACTCGGATTAGCTTAGAGAGGCTAGTACAAGACTACTCAGGGTTCAGCTCGGAGAGGCTAGTGAATAACTACTTGGTTTGTGATAGTAGGGGTTGTCTACTGGTCACAGGTTATAGCTTGGGATGCTACTGTAAAGACTATCTATATTTTTCTTTCTCGGGCTAAGAAAAGTTTAGTGAAACTCAACAGTGGTTGAGTACTAAATATAGACAGGTTGGCCAAACTACTATAAAAATATCTACATAGTATCTTCTTCTCCCTGATCCTTTTACTTTTACAGATTTACAGATCAGTTTAAATAACTTAATATCTATTTAAAGTTATCTTTTTAGCATATTTTTATTTATGCTATATTTCAGAAAGTTACTTTATGAAACATTTAACGTTATTTCTACTGCACTTCAAGTTCAACACTTGATATTGTTTTGTTCAAAGTTTTAGTTGCCAAAAGATAAAGAAAAGTGAACCATGATTCAACTCTCCTTCTTGTATGTTATTCTACCTACAAGTGGCATCAGAGGTTGGCCTTTAAGGGGTTGAGTATTCTAACAATTGCAAAGGACAAAAATCTGAAGGACAAATGGCACATAATATTCATATAGCAAAAAGACACTCAATCAACAGACCGCCAATTTTTGATGGTGGGGACTATGCTTGGTAGAGAGATCGCATGGAGTTGTTCATAAAATATACAAGTCTTGACTTATGGAAAATAATACAAAAAGGTGATTGTAATCCGACTAAAGAGGTTCTTGGAACTAATGATGCACCTTCAACATTAAGAGAAGTTCCCAGGAGCAAGTGGACATAGTAACACAAAGCTAGGGTTCTATTGAATTTTAAAGCTAAATACCTTCTCACGTGTGCACCAAGCAAAGCTAAATATGATAAAATTATTGCTTGTGACATAGCAAAGGAGATATGGGACTAATTGCATATGCTGCATGAAAGAACTGATTAAGTTAAAGAAACCAAGATCAGTATGCTGGTTTATCAATATGAGATATTCAAAGTGATAGATTAAGAAAATATTGATGAAATGATCACAAGGTTTATTCACATCATAAACTAGCTGAAAGGTCTAGGCAAAAGATATCCTAACTCTAAAATGGTTAGAAAAATCTTAAGAAGCCTATATGCTAAGTGGCTGCCTAAGGTCATAGCCATTATTAAAGCTAAAGACCTTCAAACTCTCGGTATGGACGCACTCATTGGGTCACTCAAAACTCATCAAGAAGAGCAAGTCCATGGCCTTAAAGTCGTCTTATCAAAAACTGCAACCAAGGCAATGAAAGTTATTGAAACATTTGATGAAGGGGAAAAATAAGATGATGAGACATAATAAGAAGATGAAAATGAACTCTCCATGCTGGTGAGGTAGATGTCAAAGGCTTGGAGAGGCATGACAAAGAGAAAAAGGGACACAAACCTCAGAAAAGATAGAAAAGGTAGAGTAAAGGTGGAGAGTGTCACCTGCTATAACTGTGGAAAGAAAGGACATCTCAAACTAGAATGTCCTAAACTCAAGGGCTCGTAGAAGAAGTTTGTGCCAGAAAAGAAAAGCACATTGGCAACCTGGAGTGAATCAGAAGAAGAAAAAGAAGGATCATAAGATCATAAGGAACTGGATGCTACAAATCTATGCCCCATGGCAGACTATACATTAGAAAGTGAACCTGAGGTAAATAGTTTTGACTTTGATCTTTGCTATGATGATGTTTTAGCCTTATATGAAGAGTTGCTTGAGGATTCTTAAACTCTTTCCTCCCATTATCTCAACCTAAAAATGAAACATCAAAAAACTATCTTAGAACTTGAAATGGCTAAATAGAAGCTGAGAATCTAAGGCTTAAAAGAGAAGAAATAATAGGAGAAAATAAAGTTCTAAATGTAAAATTTAATGCCTTAGAATATAAAGTTGCAAACAAAAATGAGAACACCTAGAAAATCATTTCTGAACTGGGGAAAACTTCAAAACTTCTCAAATCTGACAATGAAAAAATGGTGAATGGATCAAAGAACCTTGATCTGATGCTTGGAAGCCAATGACTATATTTTGAAAAAAAACGAGTTAGGATATGAAGAAGAATTAGATGAGAAAGGAAAGCCAATTCAATTTAAGAAAGTAAAGAATAAGGTATCTTGTAACTTTTGTCATAAGAAAGGATATCCACCTGACAAGTGTTTCATGAGAAAGAAGTCTGTCAAAAAGGTTAGGAAACCTTCTTCTAACAAGGCTAACCCAAAGGGACCCAAGAAAGTCTAGGTACCTAAATTGCAAACTATGTTTGTTGCAGGTGTGCCTAAGAATGCATGTAGAACCTGACAACAAGTGCTACATGGACAGTGGCTACTCTAGGCACATGTTTGGACCCAAAAGATGGTTCAAAAGTCTACAACCTAAAATTATTGATAAGTAAAGTTTGCATATAGAGGTAAGACCAAGGTCACAGGCATAGGAAATGTTGGTAAGGTTGATTCCTACCAAATTTCTGATGTATTGTTTGTTGATGGTCTGGCTAATAACTTGTTAAATATCAGCCAGTTCTGTGAGCAAGGCTTTAATGTTGTTTTTAATGCACATGCATGCAAGATAGTAAGTCCCAACTCAAGACAACTCATATTATCTTTTAAGAGATATGATAATACATATATGTTATTCTTGAATAACATACAAAATCAAGATGTAAAATGTCTTGCATCCATCATGGATGAAAAGTGGTTATGGCATAAGAAGCTTAGGCATGCTCATATGAAGCTTATTTTTGAGCTATCTGAAAATGAGCCAATTAAAGGCCTACCAAAGATCAGATTTGACAAGGATTCAACTTGTAATTTCTGTGAGAAAGGTAAGCAAACCAAAGCTTCTTTCCATAACAAACACGTGGTTTCAACCACTAAACCACTTGAGCTTTTACATATAGATCTCTTTGGACCAACCAGTATTGCAAGTCTTGTCGGAAAGAGATATTGCTTTGTCATAGTAGATGAGTACTCTAGATTTATATGGGCTATCTTCCTGGCTTCTAAGGATAAGGTGGTCGAAATATTCAAAGTCTTTGCAAAACATGTTTGTACTGAAAAGAATTCTCAAATTGTTGCCATCAGATCTGATCATGGAGGAGAATTTGAAAATCATAGTTTCGAAGAGTTTTGTGAAAAACATGGCATTCTTCATGAGTTTTTTGCACCTAGAACTCCCCTACAAAACGGGGTTGTTGAAATGAAAAGTAGAAGCTTGTAGGAGATAGCCTAGACAATGTTTTTAGAAAGTGGTTTATCAAAAGGTTTTTAGGTAAAGGCTATGAACACCTCTTGCTATATACAAAATAGAATCTTTCTAAGGCTGATCTACAAGAAGACTCTTTATGAGTTTTGGAAGGACAGAAAACCAAATATCTCATACTTTCATATCTTTGGCTCTTCATGTTTTATTCTTAACACCGATGACAAACCCACAAAGTTTGATCCTAAGTCTGATGATGGTATTTTCCTAGGTTACTATTTTGTCTCTAAAGCTTACAAAGTATACAATAAAATGATGCTATGCATTGAAGAGATTATTCACATCAAATTCAAGGAGCTCAAAAAGGACCTTGCTGATGATCTTGAAGAACTAAATAAAAACCTTGAGAAGATGAGTCTCAAGGAAACCTCAGAAAGCAGGCAAACGAAAGCCAAACCTTCAAAAAGTAGGCTCTAGAACGTCAACTCTTTAGAAAACATACTCAGAACACAAAAAGCAATCAAAAAGTAGTGTTTTTGAACATGAAGAAGAACAATCTGAAGATGAAGGAGAAGCTAAAGAATCTCAAAGGTACATAAACTACAAAGGAGTTTTTTATTTAAAGGCACTTTCATAGAACAAGGTTCTAAGAGACATTTACAAGGGCGTAAGAACCAAATTATCCCTTAGAAATATGTCAAACTATGCTTTCATCTCTACCATTGAACTTGAATGTATAGAAAAAGTTTGAGTGATCAAAGTTGGGTGGATGCTATGCAAGAAGAACTAGACTAGTTTAAGAAAAGCAAAGTCTAGGCTCTTGTTTAAAAAATCTAAAGGGAAGAAATGGGTGTTCAGAAATAAGCTCGATGAAATAGGCAAAGTCATCGAGATCAAAGCAAGATTAGTTGCACAAGGTTATAATCAACAAGAGGGAATTGATTATGATGAAACCTTTGCACCAGTAGCTAGGCCAAAAGCCATCAGAAAGCTACTTGCTTTTACTGCCTTCATGGGATTCCCTCTATACTAAATGGATGTTAAGTCTATATTTCTAAATGGATTCCTCTCTACGGAAGTATATGTAAAGTAGCCCTCTGGTTTTGACAGTGAAAACCTTCTTAACCATGTCTTCAAACTAACAAAAACTCTCTATGGTCTGAAACAAGCTCCTCGAGCTTGGTATGAAAGATTGACACTTTCTTATTGAAGAATGGGTTCAAGAAAAGTAAAGTTGATGCTACTGTTTTTACTCTTGAACAAGATAATCACTTTCTGGTAGTTCAAATATATGTTGATGACATTATATTTGGTACCTATAATCATTCTCTTTGTGAAAAGTTTTCTAAATTAATGTAGAGTGAATTTGAGATGAGCATGATGGGTGAACTCAAGTTTTTCCTTGGTTTGCAAATAAAACAATAAAAAGATGGAATTTTGATTCATCAAGAAAAGTATACAAAAGAGCTCTTGAAGAAGTTTAATATGGATCAAGCCAAACTAATGAGTACTCCCATACATCCATCTTAAATCATTGATTCAAATGAGAATGGTGAAAAGGTCTCAGAAACAAATTATCATGGATTGATTAGTTCACTGCTATATCTTACAACCAGTAGACTAGACATTCAATTAAGTGTGGGAATTTGTGCTAGATTTCAATCTAACCTATAGCAATCACACTTAAGTGCCGTTAAAAGAATTTTCAGATATTTATGAGGTGCTACTAATCTCAGCTTGTGGTATGAGAAAGGTACATTCTATAAGATTGTAGGTTACTGTGATGCCAACTTCACAGGAGACAGAGTAGAGAGAAAAAGCACCAGTGGTTTATGTTGTTTCTTTGGAAAAAGCTTAATTACTTTGCCGTGCAAAAAGCAGAATAGCATTGCACTTTCTATTGCTAAAGCTGAATATGTAGCTATTGTAAACTACTGCACCTAGATATTGTGGATAAGGAACTAGCTAAAAGATTATCACTTGAGGTATTCTAAAATCCCTATATTCTATGATAATACTAGTGTTATTAATCTTGCTAAAAATCCTATTCAGCACTCTAGATCTGAGCACATTAATGTTATACATCATTTTATTCGGGATCATGTTAAAAAAGGAGATATTGAGTTAATGTTTATGAATACTGAAGACCAAGTGTCAGATATATTTACAAAACTATTAATTGAAGATCATTTTTTTGTTTTGAAAAGGCTTTTAAACTTAAAAGTGTTTTAAATATGCATAAGCATTCATGCACAATCATTTCTGGTACTCTCCCTTCATAACTCCAACCTAAAGCTCAATAGAAGAAATCAGTTTACAAGATCATAGATCATATTGAAAATCAGTTTATCAATTTGCAAGCTCAGAAAAAAGGAGGGTTGATCAGAAAGATGAGTTGAGGATCATAAAATATGGAATACATGGTCTCATGGAGTTCAGAAAATGAAGATGAGTGTATGGCAAAAACCTGGTAAGACTTCGATGGGTCAACAAGTGAAAAGCAAAGCTCTGAAAGTAACATCCTTAGAAAGTGATCTAAAGAGTTAGAAACCATATTCTCTGAAGAAGGATGAAAAAGGCGGGATAATCCCTACTCTTTTGAGTTTTCTCTCTCCTACATTGCATCAACTTCAGCCATAAAAGTCCCATCACTTAAATAACCTCCCACTCCTCACACATCGCACCTTTTTCATCATCTTCTACTCCATGCCTCTTTAACCATTTCATGTTCTCTTCCTCTAAAACCCTCATTTTGTAACCTAAACTGCTCTCCATCCTACACAAACTCTCTTTAATCATTACATCTTAACCTTTTCAAGACTCAACCATTCTTCATTAAACTCTCAAACACATATTACTTTTCAATAATGATTGAAGGGGAGAAATTTGATGGTAACATTGTTGATCTAGGTATCCTCTACATGTACAATGAGTCATTTTATTAGTAGTACTATGCTGACAGTTTCGCTTAGCAGCCAATAGCTCTTGAAAAGGCTGCTACAGAAGCTGAAGGAGGAAGAAGAAAAAGAAAAACAATCATTCTTGAGGATAATTCAGAGGATAGTGTGAAACATGAAGTGATTATCAAATACGAGAGAAGACCATCTTACTCATCTAGGAACTCAGATTCTGAAGAAGCATCAAGATTAGAAACACTTGAGAATGTGCATGTCATCAAGGTCAGGCCAAGGGAAGAAAGCTCTTCCTATTCTTCTGAGTCTTCAGATTTTAAAGAAACATCTTTAATGGATAAACAAGGAAATGAACCGACTCATCTTCCCGATCCAACTGCCTCTAAATCGACTCCCATTCAAAATATGGATCCTTCACCTAATCAGCCTCCACCAGCAGTGTTGTCAAGCTACGCAAAAACTTAGCTATTGCTGAATGAGCAACCAGCTAGATCAAATGGATGCTTCAATACAAAGAAATGAAGCACTTATATTGGAAGTTCTCTAGGAAATAAGACGTCGTGGCTGATGATATTGTTCCTAGCTTCTAGCTCACTTCCTTTTTGTTAATGTCAAAAGGGGAAATAGAAAAGTGAAGAAAATCTTATGTTGACAGATACAAGGGGAGTACATTGAGGAGGGAGATTGTTCATAGATTTAGCTATCTGCATACATATTTTATGCTTCGACTTTTTTTAATCAGATAATTTTTCATGTTTGTTGGTTTGTTGTTTCTAGTTTGATACATATCTGTTTTAAGCCCTGATGCATATCGATGTTTACTTATCAGGCTTAGCTAATCATATATCATGCTTGTAGATGTTTGCTTCTTATCTCTTAAGCATTTGCTCTGATTTGCTTATTTATTAGCATGCTATGATATTTAGCTTACATCTGTATCTGTGATTAGCACTGGCAAGTATCTTTTGAACTACAAAATCTCTCTATTGTTGCTTTGATATTCATCTATCTTCTGTGGTTCGATATGTATGTCATGCTTAAAATTTTTCTTTTTATAAAACGTATATTTTCTGACACACATATAAGATGTTTTCAAAAGCTCTATATAACTTGATAAAAATATATTTATGTATAGTTTCTAACAATCTTCATAAACATGTTCCTACATGTTTGATATAGTTTGTGAGCTTGAGAACTCTCTCGAGTATGCTAAGCTTATATAATACATAATATGTTGTGTTTTATTTTATATATTTATATGTATTAGTAAGCAAGCTTACATGAAAAGCATGAACATATGTTTCAAGTTTTGTTTAATAAAATTTTATGTTCTGAAACTTATGAGAAAAGTTTCTAAGCTCATACAAAAAGTTCACTTGTGCTTTTCTCTAATATATTTGGGAATGATCCTCGTCAAGCTTCAGAAACCTCGTAAGATAACTTGTTGAATTCTTTAAGCATCAGAAACTACACTTGTATAGGTTTATTTTCATACATGCTCGGATACATTTATCATATATATATATATATATATATATATATATATATTTGAGCATACGTCTTGAAAATAGTTTTGAATAAAGATGTGCTGAATAGGGAAATTAATCAAGAATAAATATCACAATAGTATTCTTTTTATTCAAAACAAATGTTCTTTCAGGAAGATCACAATGACTAAAACTCAAGCTATATCCATAAAGCCTAAATGAGCACAACCACATCTCTGGCTTTTGTTCTTTGATACTCATTTGGAAAATCCTCTTAGTAACATTAGAAAACTTAAGAGAAATAAAAACAACTTTGATTTAGGTAATTGTAGGTAATAAAACGTTTTTTTTATACTCCTTGCCTTGCCTAGTGAAATATATAACACCCTAATTCTTAACCCAACTTTCTAGAACACATTAGGTTAATCATTAGGTTATTACTTCTTAGACTCATCGTTTTGTTAAAATACTTAGTGAAAATTACGGGTAAATTTTTTTTTTTGAAAACATAAACCAAAGTGAGAGCCGGGCTCTTATCTAAATGAGAGACATAAATATCAATCATAAGGAACGCAAAAGCTAAAGCAAGTAACAATAGAACAATGGTCGTCACAACAAAGGAAACATCTCATTAATAGCATAGTTAAGATACATAGTAGTCACACCCTTATCGAAGCGAGCTGAGCTTGCAATACAGCAGAAGGAAATACAACAGAAACAAGAAAGTAGTAAAGTACATGGTACGACGGCAAAATAAAAACCAACTATACTACCCTCCTACCAAGCTATGAGTACTTAGCTAAAACCCCCTCCCAAAAGATACCACCGAAGGGGAGATCCTCGTGACTGCTCGGGCACTCTAATAGCTCTTCGATGAGGTCTAGTGACGACGGGGACCCTCGGGTGATGGAGGTAGGTAACCGGGGAACTGCTTGATCTCCTCCTGAGTGGGCCAGTGAAGGGGGAAGGAACGTGTGTCGGCTGGATGTGAACTCCTCGGCGCGGACGCATCTCACCTCTCCTTGCCAAGCGTGGCTGCATCACAGTATCCTCGTTGCCCTCCCGCCTAAGCGGGGGAAGGGGAGCAGAACTCTCCGAGTAAACGTGCATCGGTGAGTCCTAGGATGGATCCGTCTCCGACCTCCTTGAGCGAGGCACATACTCCAGGTGGTCACGAACAGCTGAGGCAGACGAGCGGGCACGACGCAATTGCTCGTCGCGAGGGCGGGTGCGCTCGAAGATCAAGTCGTCACCATCCAAAGGAGCGGTAGGAGTGAACTGGTAACTAGACACCGGATAAGCAAAAAGTCAACCCATGTACACAAAACACGAACAACACAGTGACCCTCAAAGTGATAGGAACGATGCTCCAAGTCGTAGTGCACTTCCCAGATAGGCGTATCAATGAAGACGACGAATGTCGCCATCGATCTCTGAAGATGTGATGGAAGAAAGAGAAAGAAAAGAAATGAGTGAGAATTCTTACTAAAGAATCTCAGTAGGAGTCTCTTATCCTAGGGTTACATCATTCACATTCTCAGGACCTTGGGTTTAATTACAAAAAGGTGTGCATGCATATAAGATTCATTATTAGGGTTTATAAAACCAATTATCCAAGGTTCATTCCTTTTAGCATGCATCTTGATGTCATGAATGCAACATACCAGAACATGAGTGCATGGCAATACTTGAGCATATAAATCAACAAATCAAATCATATAGAAACAATCCATGTGGCATAAGGGCTATAACTTCTTGAATGGAACTTTCATCAGTATGTGTGACATCATTTATAGAATCTTTAGCAATGTAGAGGCCACCCTAATAATAACTAGGCTATGAGCTCATACCTCAGCTAGTCGTTACTAGCTCTTGCTTACTATCTGAATAAGTGAATAATAAAATAATAATCCCGACTACTTAAGAGTACGGGCTAGGAGGCTAGGGAACTCCTCTCTTAGGATATACCCTATTTGAAACGCTCTACTGGCCTCGAGTGCATAGCGAATTGTCCGCTTTGGAAAGGCTCATGTCCAGACCCTCACGGATTTGCCTCTTCTTCACCGTAGCAGGAAAAGTACGTCTCAGTGCTTGTCACATAAAAAATCTCTTGGGGGTGCTCGGCCGAACCGGTGTCACCCAAGGTTTTCAACTCAAGTGGTACTTTAAAACATTTCTTCAACCCTTTTAGGTTTGACAGAAATTCAGCAGCATAATAGCTGTTAAACCGAATTTCCTTCAAACCGAAATTTATGCCACAAGCTAAACACACAACATATTTCTATGCAATTCTCATGTTCATAATAAACTTAACATCTTAAACAATCATTCCCTTATACATCATATACATCCCAACATCTCATTACATCATCATATAAATCAAGACTTCTTAGTGTCTTATGCATTGACCCTTAAGGTCCTTGACTCACAATCTAAGTTATAAATCATCACAACTTAGTCTCTCGGGTACCTATAGGTTCATATCTAAGTATTCCTCACTCTATACTATGATCGCAACCATTTCTAAACCTCAAGAGTGCAGAATCGGAAATTCTAACTTTACGGGTACCTAGGGGTCACAACAATGACCTTTTCTAAGTTTAGTTTGCTCCTAAGGCATCAAGATCAAGTCCTAAACCAATTATGAATCATTCCTACACATTTAAACTAATTTCAAACCATGATTATCATTTCTAAACCATGCTGGATAAAATCCAAAAAAATCATTTACTAAGGGATCTAAAAGTCTCATCTCAATTCTTCTCTAGTTACTAATTTGTCTAAACTTTTCTCCAATTAATATTTCAATAATCCAACTCCATTATGCTCATATTTTCATCATAGAGTCATCGTCAAACAGTGAGCCATTCATTAAGGTAGAATCATGAGCATCAATAAAATAGAACCAAGACATCTTTTGTCACATAATGCATACATCTCATTTTTAACACATGTAGAAAGCTAGTGTCTCTTGGGATTTGCTTAAGTCCTCAAAACTCCTCTTTAAAACAATTTACATTCATATTCTGGGTCTTGGTAATCAATTACATGCACTGGTAATCGATTACACAGCTCAAGTTCTGAACACAGTTGAAAATAGACTGTTGGTAATCGATTACATGAAGTGGTAATCGATTACACAGCCCAGATTCTTAAAATGGTTGCAAACTGGCTGCTAGTAATCGATTACATAGTGCTGGTAATCGATTACCAGAGTCAGAAATGTGTATTCTGGGTGCAAGGGACACTCAAGTAATCGATTACATAGGGTAGTAATCGATTACCAGAGGCCCAAAATTTGCAGAAAATGTTTCTTAACACCTCCAAAAATCATTCCTTTACATCAAAACACCTTTTACCATTTTTCTTAACATCCTTATCATAAAATATTTCAGTTATTAGACTTTGCTTGAGATAATCATGAGCAAATCTTTGAGCTCTAGGATTGTTAGGTGATAACATAAACTTAAACATGATATGCACTTCATTTTACTTTTCGTTAGAACATAAAGTGAGAACAGGAAATAAACATGAAATGCAAGCTTATTATTATCTTCAAGATTTAAGTGAGGACTTGAAATGTAAACATGAAATGCAAGGTTATTTCTTTATCTTGAGATTTAGCGATAGCATGAAAGTAAATATGAGTGCAAGTTCATTTTAGATTATCTGGAGCTCATGAAAGACTTTAAAGGAACAAAGAATCACAACTCATCACTTATCTCATTCAAGCAAAATGAGCTTTAGAGTTCTTGAGCCATGACCTCAAGGTAACTTCGTGGTTCTTGAACATCATCATTAAGCTCAAGATAGAACAACATTCTAAAGAAAAAGCAAATAAAGGAACCGAAACTTAACCACACAAAGAGAGGAAAAATACACTATGTTCTTTATTAGATACTCAAAACTCCTATATAGAGCCAAGACTCTAGAACGTGCCGGCCAACTTTAAGGTTGACAAGGGTAGGCTTGAGCTTATTGAAACCATATGATTAGTCTTCTTAAGTTAAAAACCATGTGAGCTACATAACATATATGAACTTAAAAGAAAACTCAAGCTTTAGAGGTTTCATTGAGATGAACACAAGGTCATCATCTAGAGACTCTCATCATCAAGCTATCATGAACATAAACAGAAAATCTTAAGATCAAAACAAAAAAAAAGAAATGAAGAGGAGAATCAAAAGAAAACCAAGAGAAATCTCAAGAACACAATATTTTTAAGTAAAGCAAAACTTTTAGAACAACTCCCTACCTATGGTGAAGACAAGGTTCAATCTTTGAGATGAAAAGGATGAAGAAGATGAAGAGGAACAAGAGAGCTCCTTGAAACTTGAGAGGAAAAAGAAAGAACTCACAAAAATGCTAAAGTGCTCAAACTTACCAAATGAATCAAAGTGACACAAGTTCTTCCAAGGTGTCTATTTATAGAAAAACAAGAAATGAAGGGTGCAAGGGGGAGAAGGTAGCCATGTGGTTTAGGGAGCAAGGAGAGAAGAAATATCTCTTACATTGTGTCATACAAAGCATGGTTAAAGGCATGGGTGGTATGGCTTGAGGTATGTGCTTAAGCATGGCTCTTTGAAGTGTGAAAAATTCAAACACATGGGAATTGAGGGGTGTATTTTTGGTCAGCTGATGCAGCAAGGGAGGAGAGAGATTTGTTCATGTAATTGTGTGTTAATGATGTGTTTAGGTGTGTATTAGTTTAGGTGCAAGGTTAGGAGTCACTAAGCACAAGTTTAAGTGACTAAGGATGTAATTAGGAATTCTATGACTCAATTAGGGAGTGCTCATACATCATTAAAGGATTTTAAACTTATTTTATGCATTAAACAATGTAGACATAATTCCATGATTTAAGGAATTAGAAAGAGAAAACACTATTCAAGATTCCATGACTAGGAATCTTGAATTTAAAATGAGATTTGAGTTCAAATTAAGCAATCTTAGGTTCTAATCAAGTTTAATAAATTATTTTGACTCAAGATTAATTATGGAAATTAATTAATCTTCGATTAGAGCCTAATATTGCTTAGGTTTACTTAATCACGCGATTAAGCTCAAAATGCTGCATTTAGGGGCAAAATCGTAATTTTGCACGAGAACTGCCCGGGACCTCCGGGACTAAAACTGATGTCACAAAATGAATAAAAACACCTTTTAAAACCATCTGGGAAAGTTCCGGGTCCATCCAGGACTTGTACCCATGTCAAACACATAAGGGGTATTATGGTCATTTTGACCTGAAAACTTGAAAACCGAGATTTTCTATTCTGGAAAGGTACACAAGTCAACTAATCCCCTTCCAACATTGAGTTTGCCCTTTGAGTACTACCGGATCGGCCTTCCTCAAATTTCGGGCTGAGAATGACCTCAGGGGCCTTTGGTCATTTTCACTCTAACAGAAAATCGGGGCGTTACATTACTCCCTTCCTTAAAAAGAATTTTGCCCTCGAAATTCGTACCTTAGAACAACTCGGGGTACTTCGACCTTATCTCGGACTCAAGTTCCCATGTGAACTCCTCGATGTTGCCACGTCCCCACGCAACCTTCACTAAAGGAATAGACTTGTTCCTCAACTGCTTGACGCCTTGGTCCACGATTCTCGTCGGTGGTAGATTGAACGTCAGGTCCTCCCTTAACTGTACGTGTGCTAGCTCTAAGACATGGCTAGGGTCGGACTCATACTTTCTCAACTGAGAGACGTGAAAGACATCGTGAAGATTTGACAAATTAGGAGGCAGGGCTATTTTGTAAGCTACAGATCCGATTCTCCAAAGAATTTCAAAAGGACCAAGAAATCGGGGACTCAACTTTTTGACTCTCATGGGTCTCCCTATTCCTGTAGTGGGGGTGATTCTGAGAAATACATGTTCGCCTTCTTGGAATTCCAAGGGCTTACGCCTTTTGTCCGCGTAGCTTTTCTACTGACTTTGAGCGGTTAGGATTCTATCCTTAATCTTCTTGATTTGCTCCGTCATTTCCCTCACTACATCGAGTCCTAAGACACTCTGTTCTCCGGGCTCGTACCAACACAAGGGTGACTGTCACTTCCTTCCATGCAGCGCTTCGTACGATGCCATACCAATGCTCGCGTGATAACTGTTGTTATACGCAAACTCAATCAAAGGCATGTACTTATCCCAGCTCCCTTTTGGTCTAACACACAGGCTCTTAACATATCTTCTAGGGTTTGGATTGTTCTTTCATATTAGCCATCTGTTTGTGGGTAGTAAGCAGTGCTTAAGCACAACTTTAAACCAAATGCCTTTTGAAAGGCTCACAAAAAACGTGACGTAAACCACGGATCTCGATCCGAGATTATTGTCGATGGCACTCCATGCAACCTTACTATCTCTTGGATGTAAAGCTGGGCCAATTTGTCCAACGAGTACGTGACTCGAATAGGCAGAAAGTGAGCCAACTTTGTCAGTCGATCCACGATTACCCATACAGCATCATGGCCAGCTTGGGTCCTTGGCAATCCTGTCACGAAATCCATTGAGATACTCTCCCACTTCCACTCAGGGATTGACAGGGGTTGCAACATGCCTGAGGGCTTTTGGTGCTCGATCTTAACCTTTTGGTAGACCAAACACTTACTCACCCAGGCGACCACATCCTTCTTCAATCCGGGCCACTAGAACATCTTCTTCAAGTCTTGGTACATCTTGGTAGTACCAGGATGGATGGCGAAGTGGCTCTTGTGGGCCTCCTCCAAGATCTTCTCTCGGAGGTCACCATCTTATGGCACATAGATCCGCCCCTCAAACCTCCACAACCAATCGGGGCCTCGCTCAAAACCCTTCAACTTACCGGCCTTAACTGCCTCTATTGTCTCCATAAAGTCCTCATTTTCTCTTTGTGCAAGCATAATCCTTTGCTACTATCGGTTGCAGACATCCCCAAATTCATATCTCTAAACTTCTCTATTAACCTAACTTCATTAACCATCATACAGGACAAACGTAAAGACTTTTGACTCAAGGCGTCAGCGACTACATTAGCCTTGCTGGGGTGGTAACTTAAGCCAAAATCATAATCTTTGAGGAATTCCATCCATCTCCTCTGCCTTATGTTTAACTTCTTTTGATCAAAGAGATGCTTGAGACTCTTGTGATCGGATAAAACCTTGAACCTTACACCATATAAATGGTGCCTCCACATCTTAAGGGCAAACAGGATGGCTGCTAACTCTAGGTCATGGGTGGGGTAGGTTACCTCATGAAGCTTGAGTTGTCGGGACGCATAGGCTACCACTTGCCTGTTTTGCATCAACACACAACCTAAACCTTTGCTCGAAGCATCACAATATACCTCGAAGGGTATGGGGTTGAGGTGAGCTTTTCCTTAAGCTCTAGGAAACTCTTCTCGCACTCGAGGCTCCACTCAAACGGGGTATTCTTCCTAGTGAGCTTGGTTAGAGGTAGGGCTAACTGGGAAAATCCTTTAATGAACCTACGATAATAACCAGCTAAACCCAAAAAGCTTCTAATCTCAGTCACAGAGGTTGGTCTATCCCAACTCACCATAGCCTCAATCTTACTGGGGTCGACAGCTATGCCACCTTTTGACACAACATGTCCTAAGAATTTCACCTCATCCAGCCATAATTCACACTTAGAAAGCTTGGCGTATAACTTCTTCTCCTTTAATACCTCTAAAACCAGCCTTAAATGATGCTCATGCTCCTCGTGGGTTTTCGAATAGATGAGAATATAATCTATGAATACAACCACGAACTGATCTAAATAGGGTCTAAAGATCCTATTCAAGTAATCCATAAAAAATGCGGGAGCATTCATCAAACCAAACGACATCACATTGAACTCAAAGTGTCCGTACCGAGTTCGAAAGGCAGTTTTAGGAATGTCCTAATCTCTAACTCTAATCTGATGGTATCCATATCTCAAATCGATCTTAGAAAATACCACAGCTCCCTTCAACTAGTCCATGAGATCATCAATCCTAGGCAATGGGTACTTGTTTTTCACGGTCACTCGGTTTAACTTCCTATAATCTATACACATTCTCATGCTTTCGTCCTTTTTTTCATGAATAAGACTGGAGCGCCCCAAGGTGAAGCACTTGGCCTTATAAAAACCTTCTCCAACAGCTCCTCTAATTGGGTTTTTAACTCCACTAACTCCAAGGGTGACATCCTATATGGGGCTATAGAGATAGGTCCCGTTCCAGGAATCAGCTCTATGGAAAATTCTACTTCTCTTTTGGGAGGGAACTCGGGTATCTCGTCCGGAAACACCTCAGGATAGTCTCTGACCATAGGTATCTCACCTAGGTTTTGCTCAAAGTCTACATCGCAGGCGACTAGGAGAACATATCCTTTAGTTTTCTCCCCACTACAGAAGACCTCTACGGAGTTTAGGTACAATCTTAAGGGTTGACTAATGGGTTTGGGAAGAGAAGGAAAAACAACAGTTTGGGTTCCACAGTCTAGTAGTACACGATTGGCGTGAAGCCAATCCATGCCTAGAATGATACCTATGTCTTTAAAGGGTAAGCAAATCAAATCTATGATAAAAGATCTATTTTCTACAACAAGATGATACACATTTGCAAGTATTAACAGGATGATTTGTGGGACTAGAAACAATAAGATCGAAGGGAACTAAGGAGTATTAGTTGATGTGTTTAGGTGTGTATTAGTTTAGGTGCAAGGTTAGGAGTCACTAAGCACAAGTTTAAGTGACTAAGGATGTAATTAGGTATTCTATGACTCAATTAAGGAGTGCTCATACATTATTAAAGGATTTTAAACTCATTTTATGCATTAAACAATGTAGACACAATTCCATGATTTAAGGAATTGGAGAGAGAAAACACTATTCAAGATTCCATGACTAAGAATCTTGAATTTAAAATGAGATTTGAGTTCAAATTAAGCAATCTTAGGTTCTAATCAAGTTTAATAAATTATTTTGACTCTAGATTAATTATGGAAATTAATTAATCTTTTATTAGAGCCTACTATTGCTTAGGTTTGCTTAATCACGCGATTAAGCTCAAAATGCTGCATTTAGTGGCAAAATCATAATTTTGCACGAGCACTGCCCGGGACCTCCGGCACTAAAACTGATGTCATAGAATGCATAAAAACACCTTTTAAAACCATCTGGAAAAGTTACGGGTCCATCCGGGACTTGTACCCATGTCAAACACATCAGGGGTATTCTGGTCATTTTGACCGGAAAACTCGAAAAACGAGATTTTCAATCCCGGAAAGGCACACAAGTCAACTAATCCACTTCCAACATTGAGTTTGC
This sequence comes from Dalbergia cultrata, assembly GCA_031216105.1. Lineage (NCBI taxonomy): Eukaryota > Viridiplantae > Streptophyta > Magnoliopsida > Fabales > Fabaceae > Dalbergia > Dalbergia cultrata. The sequence continues at coordinate 32,671,688 of CM062346.1, read as the reverse complement.
CCTTCGAGTACTGCCGGATCAGCCTTCCTCGAATTCCGGGCTGAGAATGACCTCAGGGGCATTTTGGTCATTTTCACTCTAACAGAAAATCGAGGCGTTACAAAATAAATCTTCTGAAAATCACATCTTACGATAATTTGAATGAAATTGCATTTCATATATTTTCATTTATCATATTTCTTTCAAAATCTCTTCAACATATTTTCTTCATTTTGGTTTGTCATAAAAAAAAGAGGGAGATTATTAGCTCCAAAACTCTTCAGAAGTGTTAAAGAAATATGTTTTGAGTGATGACATTGTAAGCTCCAGAACCTTTCAAAAAGTATGAGCTTTACTGTTTGAGTGACAACAAATCCAATTGAATACTCTGGAGAATGACTAATGGCCACTTTGAGTTCGTTTGATTAACCTTAACAGGTGTTGGGTTGCACTATCGGAATTAAGTGGAAATAATTTCACTATGCATGTGCAAACATATTTTTTCTCTCATGGGAAAATGATAGATATAGATGAAGTGAAAATTTTATCAAGAAAAATATGATCGTGTGCATCAAGGAAGCAACCTCATTGAAATAGAATGAAGAAACCAAGGATATAGTCGTCAGAAAGTAACACTGAACTTCAGAAAAAAGGGCTACAATGGTGATAACATACAAAAGCTGGAAGCAATGTGTTTTTCAATCTTCAATCATCATAATCGTGGATTATTCATTATCAAAAAGTCCAGATTGAAGATCAGAAGACAAATAAATCAACAAGGAACTAGAAGCGCTCTTAAGAAAGTTCACATCATAAAAAAGGGAGGGAAAGCGATTAGATTTAAAATTCAAAATGAAAAGTCAAACCAGTCTCTTTTAGTCAGAACATCATCTCTTCAGAACCCTCGATGAACAAAGAAAGGCTTATTAAGGAGTTCAGAAACCATGTTCAGAAAAGTAGATTTTGATAGACTTCAGAAACCTCAACTCGTCAATGGCTTCGGAAAAGTAACTCTGACACTAGACGAGCTATTCCTCTATATTATATTTCCAATATTCAATTTTATGCTTGACATGTAACATCCTAATTTTTAACCTAATACTCCTAGAACGTATTAAGGTTAATCATTAGTTATTACTTCTTAGTCTCATCTTTTCTCAAAAATACTTAGCGGAAAATACGGGTAAATTTTTTTTTGAAATATAAAAGCAAAATGAGAGCCGCGTCTAACTTAATTATGAACTAACATACCTTGCAAATCATAAAGGATAACCACAAGATAAAAGAACATACCATAACAAATGGGCAATCAATGTCACATTAAAGATAATACTTCATTAATATCATAATATGCCCACCTGAAGGCGGGACTTGGTTTAGTACAACAAAACAAGAATACAACTGAAATAGAAATAAAAGGGAAGCATAAGAAATAACACCCATACCCTATTGCACCTAAGGGGGATAACCTCATAACCAAAGAAGGTTTATCCTAAGCTATATGTGGTGTGTGTGCACTAGAACTTCCAAGGGATCTACTACTGCTGACCCTGAAAGGGGGGAACATAATCGATCCATGGATGGAGTATGTCGGGAGTAGGCACATGAACGACAGATGTAGTGGTGTGCATGCGGAGGATCCTCTCATTGTGAATACGTGCATGCTCGAAGACCAAATCATCGTCGTAAGGAGAAGTTAGGGAGAAACGATAGCTATGTACAGGATGTGTGAACGGGCGTCCCATGAACATGAAGACTCTAACTGCACAGTGCCCCTCAAAATGATATGACTGTAGCTCGAGATCATAGTGGACCTCCCATGTGGGGGTGTCGATAAACAGAACAAACATCGTCATCCTGATCTGAAGACGTGATGAAAAAGAAAAAGAGATAGAGGGGGTGAGAATCTTGATAAAAAATCTCAGTAGGGGAAACCTTCTATCCTAATGTCATCGTCTACGTCCCAGGAACCTTAGGTTTGTTACAAAAGGTCAGCATGCGTAGAGTTCATTTTTAGGTTTTCAAAATATATTTATCCAAGGTCCATTCATTTTAGGATGAGTCTAAATGTCATGAATAAAACAGATAAATGTATGAATGCATGGTAATACCATATGCACATTAACATGAAAATCATGGCATTGGGGCACAACATAAAGTATGATAAATCATATACGTGGCATAAAAGGCACATTACTTTCATGTAACTTTTTTCTCGTATTCGAACTCTTAAGTTCTCTTTCATAAAGACCTCCTTCTTATCGTGTCCACCGAAATCCAACCAACATGCCCGCCCCGGCTATTCTTATAATAGCCGCCAAAACTCCATCTCACCTATCGCTTAGGAATGAGCTCAATCCGAACTAGTCGTCACTAGATTTAATATGGGGCAAAAGAAGGGGTAACATATCATTTGACTTATCCTAGATAAGTATAAATAAATCCCGACTCCCAGAGTGTGGGTGAAGGATCACCTAAAGACATCGCGACTCCCAGAGCGTGGGTCCAGGTTATCTCCTTCTTCAAAAAGCATCTATGGCACCTAGTGCACAGTAAATTTATCCGCTTTGGCAGGCTGCATCTACCATACCCTCACGGTTTTGTTATCTCTTTACCGAAGTAAGAGAAATGCGTCTCGGCATGCTATGCCAGAATGCATCATAAACACATGTTCATCAAATCATGCAATTCATCATATCATGCCACAATAACTATAATGCATCTACATTTCTCATTCAACTTCTATAATCATGATAATCGTGAAACCACATAAACATACTCATCATGGCACATGCATCATCACATTATACTTGAATTAATAAACTCATTGCATCAAATGTGTCTTATGCTTTGACCTTTAGGGTCTTAGACTTGAAATCTAAGTTCTCTATCATCACAACTTGACCTCTCGGGCACCTATGGGTTCATAACTAGGTAGCCCTCACTCATTTCTATGATCATAGCTAATTCTAAATCTCATGAGTGTAGAATCTATGTTTTGCAAATTACGGGTACCTAGGAGTCACAACTTTGACCCTTTCTAAGTTCGGTCTTCTCTTAAAATACTAGGATCAATTCCTAAACCAATTATGAGTGATTCCTATGCATTTACACTAATTATAAACCATTATTACTAATATTAACCATGCTGAAATAGAATCCAAAATTTCCATTTCTAAGGGATCTAGAAATCTCATTTTAATTCTTTCTTGGTTACTAACTTGTCTTAGCTTTCTCAAATTAATTCTGACACCAAATATACATGAATACACACATTCTAACATAATAAAATCATCATCATATAGTGAGCAAACCATCAAGGCAGAACCAAAACATATATGTCATAAAATCTCATGAAATCACATTTTCAAGTGCACATAAGTTACTAGTTTTCTCCTGGAACCTTCTTAGACTCTCAAAACTCTTTTAGAAACATTTTATTTCATTAAAATCATAAAAATACTACCAAGGGCAGTAGCTAATTTATTTTGCTCATAGTTGAGATTCAAAACATAAAAACATATTTATATCTCATGCTAAGTTCATATAAGCTTAAGAAAATCCTTAAAACATAGTTTGTTGGTCCTTGTGACTAGATGAAACTCATGCTAAGCTCATCCTCATCACATGGCCGAAATGCATTTATAAAACATCTCCATTTTCCAAACTTCTCTTGAGATAAAATGGACAAGTCTTTGAGCTCTAGGATCTTTTAGGTGAGAACATAAATTTAAACATGACATGCACTTATTTTGTTCTTCATTATAAAGTAAAGTGAGGGCATAAAATAAATATGAGATGCAACTTATTATTATCTTAAATATTTAAGTGATGACTTGAAATATAAACATGATCATGCAAGTTCATTTCTTTATTCTTGGTATTTAGTGATGACAAAGAAGAGTAAATATGGTATGCAAAGCATAAACTTAACATGGATGCAAGTTCATTTTTATTCTTTGCTAGAGCTCATACAAGACTTTAAAGGAACATAAACCTCAACCCAACATATATTATAACAAGGTGAAGTGAGCTTTAGAGTTCTTTGTCCCAAGATTTCAAAGGAACCTCATGGTTTGAACATCATCATCAAGCTCAAGGAAAATAAATCAAAAGATCAAAACACATAACACCACTATTTTTAAAACCAAAGTCAAGATAAGGATAAGGAAGAAAAGAATCGAAAATAAAAAGGGAAAAGGAAAGGAAATCCGAAAACTTGAGCAATGAAAAACAAAGGAAAAACTAAAATGTTTCAAGAGTCAAAAACAAGTTTCAAGCTTTAGAGGTTTCTCAAATGAGACTCTCAAGACCATTATCTTGAAACCTCATCATCAAGCTTAAGATTTTTCCTTTCAAAAAGCAAGTCTCATAACCAAAAACAAAAAAGAGAAAAGAGTTTGAACCAAGAGGAAACTAGCATTTTCATATAAAAAACAACATCATAAAAAGAAAGGCTTTTGAAAGCAAAACCCTACCAAGAGTGAAGATGAGAGCTTGGTCTTTGGAGTGAGAATGAAAAGCAAATCTTCCTCTAAAGGGGAAAAGGAAGGAGTTGTGTTTTATGTGAGCTTTGTGTTTGAGAATGAAAGCTTTAGTGTTTGGATAGTGGTTTGAGGTGGTTGTGTGGTAGTTTGAGGTTGTAATATGGTGGCTCTAGGAGGAGGATGAAGAAGATGAAGATGAAGAGGAGAAAAGAGCTTAAGAGTTCTTTGAGAGAAAAGAAAGGAAACTTAGAGAAAATTTTGAGACATAAGCTTTGTAAGTGAGCAAATGGAACCAAGGCTTCTCATGATGGGTATTTGTAAAATTTGAAACATGAAGGAGTGAAGGGAGGAGGGGCTGGCCATGAGTTTCATGGAGTGGGGAAGAGAAAATATCTTCTTCAAATGTCATTCAAGGCATGGTGGAAAACATGGGCAAGTATGGTCAAAGGTATGGGTTAAGGCATGGCCTAAAGCATGGCCTTAGAGTGTTGGAATTTCAACATGTGAAGAATATGGGGGAGTGGTGGCTGGTTGCTTATCATGTTATGGGGGAGAGATTTGCCTCATTTAATTGTGGTTTAGGGGTGTGTTTAGGTGTATCTTTGATTAGGCTCAAGATTAAGGATTTGTGACTAAGTGTTTAAGTAATTAAGTAGGTAATTAGGGCCATGTAAGACTAGATTAGGAGATGGTCTTGCTAGATTAATGAAGTCAATCCTCATTAACTTAGAATCCAATGCCAACATGCTTTCTTAATTTAGGGGAATAGGTAAGAGAAAACACTATTTCTAGATTCCTTTCTTAAAGAATTAAGACTAGAAAAGGATTTTGAGTTTCCTTAAGCAATGTTTGGTTCTAATCAACTTTAATAAATTATTTGACTCCAGATTAATTATGGAAATTAACTAATCTTCGATTAGAGCCTAATATTGATTAGGTTTGCTTAATTACATCATTAAGCTTAAAAACACTATACTAGGGGCAAAATTATTATTTTGCACAAAAACTGTTTGGGACCACCGGGACTTAAACAGATGTTACGAAATACATAAAAAACATCATTTAAAACCATCTGGAGAAGTTTCGGGCTCAAACGGCACTTATACCCAAATAAAAACGCTATAGGGGTATTTTGGTCATTTTGACCCGAAACCTCAGAAAACAAGATTTCATTTCCGAAACCATTCAAAACCCATCTAGTCCCCTTCAAACATTGAGTTAGCCCTTCGAGGACTGCCGAGTCAGCTATCCTCGAATTCCGGACGGAAAATTATCTCAGGGGCATTTTGGTCATTTTCCCTCAAACAGAAAATCGAGGCGTTACATGACATGTGCTAGTTGGATAGAAGATCAGAGGTAATGGTAACAAAGGGAAGTCATCTATAAATAGAGATGACTGAGCTTATAAAGACAAGAAATGAACAAGAAAGCAAAAATGCTGAAAAAATCTTTCCAAATTTATCTGTGAAAAACATCTACTAGATTCTTTGTACATTAAAATCTTCTTTCTATATACCAGATTGTTCATACGTTCTTCTGAGGAAGAATCAGTAGAAAGAAGTCACTCAAGTCATTTCAGATTTGTCATCTCATATTCATTGGAAGAGAAGCTTGAGTGCAAGCTTGTTCAAACTAAACATCAATCTTGAATCTATTGTATTATCGATCCAGTAGTGATCAGAAGTTGAAAGCTTGAAGAGGCTACTGCAAAACTACTTGTTGTTGTTGTTGTATTAGTAAGTGTGGTTTACTAACACTGGTAAGAGCTTGGGAATGCTACGATAAAGAATATCCTGTATTTTTATTTCCTCGGGTTGAGGAAGATTAGTGAAACTCAGTGGTTACTGAGAACTAGATGTAGGCAAGTGTTGGCCGAACTAGTATGAAACTCTTGATTTAGTATCTTCTCATCCTTTACTCCTTTATTTTTATTTTTCAATTTTACATAAATATCTTGATCATTATCTCTTACTATTAATCTATTTACAAGAACTGCTTAATTCGAAAAGTTACTTTATGAATAATCTAGCTCATCTTTCACTACACTTCAAGCTCAACGCTTGATAGAGTTTTGCTATAAAGTTTTCAGTTTGAAAGTTTAAAAAGGAAATCATGATTCAACCCCCCCCCCCCTTTTCGTGCCTTTTCTCACCAACAATTGGCATTAGAGCATGGCCTCTAAGGGGTTGAGCATTCTAACAACTGCAGAGGAAAAAAGATCTAAAGATAAATGGCACAAAGCATTCATATAGCAGAAGGCACTCGATCAATAGACCACCATTCTTCGATGTTAGAGACTATGCCTATTGGAGAGATCGCAAGGAGTTGTTTATAAAATATACAAGTCTTAACTTATGGGAAATAATCTAAGAATGTGACTACATCCTAACTGAAGAAGTCCCTGCAACAGATAGTGCACCCCCCATATCAAGAGAAGTTCCTAGAAGTAGATGGACAGAGCAACATAAAGCCAAGATTCAACTAAATTCCAAAGCTAAGTATCTGCTTACCTTTACACTAAGTAAAGATGAATAAAATAAAATTATTGCCTATGACATAGTGAAAGAAATATGGGACAGATTACTCATGCTGCATGAAGGAACTAATCAAGTCATGAATGTAACACCCTAATATTTAACCTAACACGCCTAGGACGCATTCAAGTTAATTATTAGTTATTACTATTTTGTTTTAGTTCTTATCTCTCAACCTGGAAATACTTTAGTAAAAGTACGGGTAAAATTTTTTTGGAACCTTTTTAAAACATGTGAGCCGCATGTATGAGTAAAACAAGTCCGTCATATATCATGACCTGTAGAGAAATAAAAACTCTTCATGGGCATATACAAAATATAAACACAATGATCTCATGAACATAGTCACACTGTCACACACATATATATATAGGTAACATAAGCATTAACCTTCCATAACTTATGCCAAAACTAAACCATTAAGATAATATTATGCCCACTAACAAGGGTTGGGCCAAGTATAGTCATCCAAAGAAACACACACAATATGTACATAGGAATTAACGCAATCCTTCTAAGGCCTCTCCTACTACTCCTCCTGCTAGAAGCCAAACCTATGAGTAAGGTCAGTGGGAGTAGCGAGATGACCCATGGGATGAACATGAGCTCCTCGGCGTGGATGGACTAGTGTACTGCACTCCCTTCATAGGTTGCATCACTATGGCTTCTCCATATCTCAAATCCCATATCCCTAGGAATGGTAGGTGCGGAGCCACCTGAGGAGTGATGGGAAGGGGACTCCTCTGATGGATCTGACCATGGTTCAGTAGGTTGAGGGGGTAAATAAGGTGTGTAGATAGGGAAGTCATGGACGGTAGATGCGGCAGTGTGGCCATGAGGAAACTCCTCCGTGCGCGAACAGGCACGTTCAAAAGCAAAATCATCAGTGAAAGGACTAGCAGTGGAAAACCAAAGGCTGGTGACTAGGCGTATGAAGGGACGATTCAAGAAAATGAACAGACAGACGACACATCGACCCACAAAATGATCAGACTAGTTGGTATGATCGAAATGCATCTCCTAGGTGGGGGGCCTCAATGTAAATCACGAATGTGGCTATCGCCCTCTAAAGATGAGCTGGAAAGAAAAGAGAAGGAATAAGAAACTTGAACAAGGATCCCAATAGGGCTCTGGCCCTTAATTAGGTGTCATCATCTTCGTCTTCAGGATCCTCAGGTTTCATTATGAAAATAGTGGACATTATAAGGTTTATTTATTAGTTTGAAAGCTATCATATGAGGTTCATGTCTTTTAGCATGATTCTTAATTGCTATAAGTACATCACACCTCATCATGAATGTACATCAATGCCATATACAATACATTACAAAATCACAATAATTCGATATGGTAGAAAGGAAATAAACTGTCATAGTTCAATCTTTTATCACCTTTCATAACCATTAATTCCTGAAGTCTAAAGGTTCATTCCCATGTGTTTGATGTCACCTTTAATCTTAATTTACGATCACCTCTCATAACTGTTAAGTCTTGGGGTCTAGAGAATCATTTTCATGTGACCTGTGTCACTTTTCATCTTAACATGTTACTTAGAGATGCAAATATGAGCATATAAAATCATGGCTATTATCATAACTTAACATTTAAAATTTCATGCTTATAAAATATATCAATCATGTATCTTAGTTATTCATTTGTCATCATATGCCATAGGTCATCATAACTCATAATTTCAACATTCTAGGTACAATTTAGGAACGAAAGAAATCGAATAACTCATGATTTAACATTTTATGTACAAGAATAAAATTAAAACAAGAAGAATAGAATAATAATACTATAGGAGAATACGGTTTTAAGGAAAAATTAATTTTGGCTTGATAGCTGCTAGCTACACCGACGTATCCCCCAGTGCAATGAGGAACTCAAAGCCACGTCATTCTCTATAAAACATTAAGTGGTTGATTGATTTTATTTTCTTCAAAAGGGAAATTAAGAATATGCTATATTGCTATACTATCACAAAAGGATAGCTAAGGAAACAACTCTTTAAAGGAAATCAACATAAATTTAAAGAAAAAGACATTGGAGAATTAGATTAAAAAAAAAAAATACACACATCACTTTATGGTATTAAACCCTTGAATTATTTTTACCTCAAAGTAATACAATTGAGTGTTAAAGATAGAGCTTAATCAATATTCAAATGAATAACATGTTTGTTTATTTCAAGGAAGCACATCGGATGACTTTATACAGGGAACAAACACTCACTTAAACTGGATAGCACTATATGAATTAGTGCATATCAAAATTGCTTAACACATAACATCATCTATTTCATCTACATTTGCATAGATTCAAGTGTTCTAAGGATGAATGTAAAAGAATTTTGGGCACTATACAAATTTTGGATTTTCTTATATGACTTAGTCTTAATTAATTATTTTTACTCAAGATTAACATGAAAAATTAATTTATCTTTTATTATATCCTAATGTACTGTATATATTTAATAATATTAAAGTACCTCATTGAGGATAGCTTGGTTTGACTATCTTTGATTCTCGTGCGAAAATGACCTCAAGGGTATTTTGGCTATTTTTGCTAAGCAGAAAAAATCATGGCATTATAATGGAGACAAAGATCAGCATGCTGGTCAACCAGTATGAAATATAATGTTTAAAATAACTGATGAGGAAAGCATTGATGATATGACCACGAGATTTATGCATATCATAAATCAACTGAAAGGACTTGGCAAAAGATATTCTAACTCTGAGCTTGTTAGAAAAATCTTAAGAAGCTTCCCTACAAAATGGCTGTCTAAAATAACAGCCATTACTGAAGCTAAAGATATTCAAACTTTGGGCTTGGATGCAATTATTAGATCCCTCAAAACTCATGAGGTAGTGTTAGCAGAGATGCATGGTGAATCCATGAGAAAAAACAAGTCCATTGCCTTAAAATCTTCCCATCTTAAATCAAGCAAAGGGAAGGCAACGAAAATCACTGAAACCTCTTATGTAAAGGACGAACTTGATGATGGCACTGAAGATGATGATGGAGATGAGATCTCCATGCTAGTAAGAAAGATTTCAAGAGCCTGGAAAGGCAAGTTCAAAAGAAGAAAAGACATAAAAAGGGACAGGAAAAGCAAAATAAAGCCAGACAGCATTATTTGCCTTAATTGTGGAGAAAAAGGTCACTTCATATCTGAATGTCCTAAACTAAAAAGCCCACAAAAGAAGATCTTGAACAAGACAAAGGGAATGTTGGCAACATGGAGTGACTCTGATGAACAAAATGAGGGAACAAAAAGCCTAGAAGGACAAGAAAATGTAGCCAACCTATGCTTCATGGCCGACTATAACTCGGAGGACTAATATGAGGTGAATAGTTTTGTCCAAAATCTATTCTATGATGAATTAATAGCTTCATATGAAGAATTGCTTGAGAATACTCAAACCATTTCCTCCCATTATCTAAATCTAAAGAAAAAGCATCAAAAAGTTGTTTTAGAACTTCAATTGGTCAAAACGGAAGTTGAAAATCTGAAATGTGAAAAAAAGGAATTACAAAAGCAAAACAATGAACTCAACCCCTCAAGAATCAAGTTAGCAAAAGATAATGAGGTAAATCAGAAAACTGTGTCTAAACTAGAGAAAACGGTTATACTTTTAAAGTCTGATTTAGAAAAATTGGTAAATGGCTCAAAAAATCTTAAACTAATGCTTGGACGACAAAGGCCATACTTTCAGAAAACTGGGTTAGGATATAGAAATGGAAAAAGGAAAAGGAAATTTATTTCAACTAGATAAAATAAGAAACAAAGTCTCCTAGATTATTTGTGATAAAAAGGGATATCCTCCTGATAAATGCTTCATAAGAAGGAAGTTTGTCAGAAGAATTGGAAAACCCTATCTTTATAATACTAACTCAAAAGGACCCAAGAAAGTTTAGGCACCTAAATTGAAAAGTGTGTTCATTGCAGTGTGCCTGAGAATAGATATAGAATCTGACAATAAGTGGTGTATGTGTAACTCCCTAATTCTTAACCTAAGACTACTAGTATGTACTTAGGTTAATCTTTAGAATATTACCTCTTGATCTCATCTTTTACTTAGAAAATACTTAGCGGAAATATGGGTAAAATTTTCTTTTTAGAATTGAAATCAAAGTGAGAGCCACGCACGAACCTTTAAAGGAAAGCATACCGAAACATGTAAGCAAAGCATAAAGAAACACATCATATCATGGAAACATCAACTGAAACACAGATATATATATATAATGTGCCTACCCCAAGGGTAGGACTATTTGATACATCAGGGAACAGAATACAACTGAAGAACGAATACACGGAAATCATAAAAAGCAAATACAAGAGAAACAACACCCATACCCATGTGCACCTAGAGTAAACAACCTCATATACAAAAGAAGGTTTGTCCTCAACTATGTGGCGTGTGTGCACTAACTGCTACCCCTGCTATGTCTACTCCTGCTGGTCCGAGTACTATGGGGTCGAGTCGATCCACTGACGAATCTCGGCGGGAGTGGTCGAGCGCATCATCGGGGCATGTCCACCGCGGCGAGGGCGCATAGATGGCCGACGAGCCAACCTCGGCTGGACCACCGTCTCCTCACTCCCAGCCCTCATCGGTGGGGGAGTGGGACTGGAGCTCCAACTGTACATGTGTGATGGTGGGTCCTCGGATGGGTCCATCTTCGAGTAGTGGGTACGAGGCACATACTCTGGGTAGTCGCGTACCGCTGATGTCTCGGGCTCCATGCGGAGAATCTGCTCATCACATGGTCTAGCTCCCTTAAAAATCCCGTTATGATGGTAAGGAGCAGTCGGGGTAAAACGGTAACTCGGGACTGGATGCGCGAAGGGTCGTCCCATAAACATGAACACTCTAACCGTGCAGCGACCCTCAAAATGGTATGACCCGAGTGCCGGGTCATGGTGCAGCTCCCATACCGGGGTGTCGATGAAGAGTACGAATGTCGCCATCTGAAGATATGACAGAAGAAAAGAGAGAGGGAATGAGAATCTTTCTAAAAGAATTCTCAGTAGGGTTATCCCTACCTAGGTGACATCGTCACATCCTCAGGAATCTTGGGTTTTATTTCTAAAAAGGTGTGCATGCATATAAACTTCTTTTAAGTTAGTTTTCTAAAGTATTTATTTATCCAAGGTCCGTCATATTTTACAATGCGTCTTATAACTAAGCATGAAATACACTAATGATATGAATGCATCATAAAGGTATACCAAACAATAGAATAACTAAGAAACATTATAACATTGGCATAGGTATAATATATGTGACATTGTAAACTTTAACTTTCATCTCATGAGGCCGCCCTAAAACATCTCTAGGTTATGAGCTCATACCTTAACTAGTCGTCACTAGTTCTTACTTATCCTATGATAAGCGTACATATACATAATCCCGACTTAATAGTGCGGGCTAGGGGGCAATTAAGGATCACCTCTCTTAGGGTCATTTCCTCTTTGAAACGCTCTACTAGCAACTAGTGCATCGTAGTATTGTCCGCTTTGGCAAGCTCTATGTCAATACCCTCACGGATTTGTTTTCTTGAGGGTGCTCGGCTAAACCGGTGTCACCCAAGAAGGCATCTCAGTGTTGTGTCACATTTAAGTTCTCATAAAGTGTTAATTCATAGATTATTTATTACATAAATCTTTTTCATAGCATATTCATCATCACATGAAACTTCTTCATAGTGTATACATAAAACTATAGCATATACATTATCACATAATCACACCTTAGACAATCATTCATACAAACTCCCAAGCTTATTATGTTATGAACCTATAGTATGTTATGCTTTTGGTTCATTTGAGTCTTAAACTTGTAAACTAATTGTTCTAGTATTATTCTTAACCTCTCGCACACCTATAGGTTCACAACTAATAAGTTTTACTAATTTTTATGCTCAAGGACCTATCCAAACAGCACTATGCAGATTTAGACAGCTTTATATTTGTGTGATTACGGGGTTCTAGAAATTACGGTTTAGTCCCTTAAAGTCTTTAACTCACATTCTAAGTTATTGATTATCAAAACCTAGTCTCTTGGGAACCTATGAGGTTATAACTAAGTATTTCTCACCTCACACTATGGTCAAGAACATCTCTAAACCTCAAGGATGCAGAATTTGAAATCCTAACTTTACGGGTGCCTAGAAGTCACAACAATGACCCTTTCTAAGTTTAGTTTGCTCCTAAGGCTTCAAGATTAAGTCCTAAACCAATTATGAGACATTCCTACATATTTAAACTAATTTATAACCATGATTATTAAATCTAAACCTTGCTGGACAGAATCCAGAAAATTACATAATTAAAGGATCTAGAATTTTCAAATTAATTCTTTTCTAGTTTGTAACTTATCCTATCTTTCACATATGAGTCTTAACATTATTTTTACTCAAACATAGGCACATTATCATCATTAAAATAGCACATACAGTGGCAGTAAAGAGCAAGGAAGAACCGAAATTATACTTCTCCATAAAAGGCATAGAACACAATTTCTAAAGCACATAAAATACTAGTTTCTCTTGGAACTCTTTTTAAACTTTCAAAACTCATCTAAAATCATAAGAATATTTAAAAGGGCAGTGACCAATTCATCTTTGTCTCAAGAGGTCCTAAATTCGTAAAACTTAGTTCTATGCATTCCTTAAACTCATATAAGCTTGGGAAAATTATAAAACATAGTCTCAAATACTTAGAAACTTCAAGACCTCTTGGGGCCGAAATATGAACCAAGAAAAATACATATTGTTAGACCTTTGTTGAGACAACAATGGGCAAGTCTTTGAGCTCTAGGTTCATTTAGGTGATGACATAAAAATAAACATGCTTATGCACTTATTTTAGGTTCCATTAGAAAGTAAAGTGATAGCACAAAGTAAATATGAATGCAACTCATTATTATCTTGGTATTAAGTGAAAACTTGAAATATAAACATGATAATGCATAGCTTGAAATATAAACATGATAATGCAAGTCCATTCATTATCTTGGTATTTAGTGATAACAAGGAAGTAAACATGATATGCAAAGCATAAAGTAAACATGATGCAAGGTTCATTTTATGATTAACTAGAGCTCATTCAAGACTTTAACAAGATAACAACCTAATACAATATCTCAAAGATCCCAACACAAAAACCGAAAGTCATATAAAAGAGAAAGAAAGTGAAACTACGTCAAGTTCTTTATTAAATACCCAAAACCCCTATCTAGAGAAAAATCTCTAGAACGTGCCGGCCAACTTTAAGGTTGACAAGGGTAGGCTTGGGCTTTTAGAAATCCTTAGATTAATTTTCTTAAGTTGAAAAACCATGTGAGCTAGATATCATATAGATGAAGTTACAAGAAAAGGAAAACTCAAGCTTTAGAGGTTTCTTTGAGATGAACACAATGTCATCATCTAGAAACTCTCATCATCAAGCTATCATGCTCATAATAGGGCCTAGAGGGCGAAATGAAAAGTAAAGGAAAAACAAAGGAAAGTTCAAAAAGAATCCAAGAGGAAACTAGAGAAAAACACTTTCTTGAGCAAAACAAAGTTTGGAAACAAATCCCTACCTTGTGATGAAGGTAAAAGCTTGGACTTGAAGATGGAAATGAGATGAGTAACACCTCCTAGGATGGTGGTGATGATTCGGCCAAAGAGGAAGGAAAAGAAAGGAAATGTGTTTTGGGTGAAGTTGTGTTTGAGGTGTGGTGTTTGAGAGGTTTGATGATGGTTCAAGACTTTGGGGTGGTGTTTGATGGTTAAGAGATGATGATGAGATAAAGAGATGAAGAGATGAAGAAGATGAAGATGAAAAGAAAGGAAGAACACTCTTGAAACTTTGAGAGAAAAAGAAAGAACTAGCAAGACAACTCTAAAACTCTAAACTTAGCAAATGCTTCAAGGTGCAACAAGACTATCACAAGCATCCTATTTATAGAAAAACAAAGCCATGGAGGAGTGAGGGGAGGGGGCTGGCCGTGTGGTTTGAGAGAGAAAGGAAGAGAAAATATCTCGTTGATGGTGTCATAAAAGCATGGTTTGTAGGATGGAGTGTATGATACAAAGCATGGGTTTAGGCATGGGCTTTTTGAGTGAGTTTCTCTTTTAATTGTGAATGAATTTAGGCTTCTAGAATGAGACATGGCTGGAACTTTTTCAGCCACAAATAAATGAGGGAAATAATTTATTTTGCTTGGTTATTCATTAGGAAAAGCAAGCTTGATTGAAACTATGACAAGGCTTGACATGTATGGTGATTTGAGGTGATTTTCGTATAAGTTTTGAAATGAAATAAATCATGAAAATGGGGGATGAGGGTGGCGGAAATCTGACCAGAAATGGGGGGAAGAGAAGTCTTCTAGATGTTGTCCTTGGATGCATGGATGAAAGCATGGTTTGTATGACTCAAAGTATGGTTTGTGTAAGATCAAAGCATGGCCCTTTGAGTGAGAAAAATGCACACATGAGGTGTACATGGGAGGGCATGGCTTCGGCCAAAATTCAGACAGCATGGGGGAGGATTTATCTTCCATGTAATTGGGTTCTAATGATAGGATTAAGTGTAGGTTAGCTTAGGTACAAGGTTAGGAGTAATTAAGCTTAAGTTTAGGTAACTAAGAATGTGTATTAGGAATTTTATGACAAGGTTAGGAGTGCTCATACATCATTAAAGAATTTTAAACTCATTTATGAATAAACAATGTGTAACACAATTCCATGATTTAAGGAATTGGAGAGAGGAAACACTATTTAAGATTCTATGACTAGGTGTCTTGAAATTAAAATATGATTTTAGGTTGTAATTAAGCACTTTTTGGTCCTAATCAACTTTAATAAATTATTTTGACTCAAGATTAATTAAGGAAATTAATCAACCTTCGATTAGAGCCTAATATTGCTTAGGTTGCTTAATCACGCGATTAAGCGTAAAAACACGAAACTAGGGGCAAAACCATAATTTTGTATTAATTTTGCCTGGGACTTCTAAAATTAAAACTGAGGTCATAGAATACATAAAAACGCCTTTTAAAACCATCTGGAGAAGTTTCGGGTTCATTCGGCACTTGCAAATGGGTAAAACACTGTAGGGGCGTTTTGGTCATTTTGACCCGAAAACTCGAAAAACGAGATTTTTGATCCCGGGAAGGTACACAGGTTATCTAATCCCTTTCCAACATTGAGTTTGCCCTTCGAGTACTGCCAAACCAGCTTTCCTCGAATTCCGGGCTGAAAATGACCTCAGGGACATTTTGGTCATTTTCACTCTAACAGAAAAATCGGGGCATTACAGTATGGACAGTAGCTGTTCCAGGCGTATATCCGGATCCAGAAAATGGTTCAAAAAATCTCAAGCCAAAAAAATTCTAGATCAGTAAAATTCGCTAATTGAGGTAAAACAAAAGTCACAGGTATTGAAAACATTGGTAAGGATGATTCTAACCAAATTTCTGATGTATTATTTGTTAATGGTCTGGCTCACAATCTACTAAGGATAAGCAAATTCTGTGATCAAGGCTTTAATGTCATTTTTAATGGTGGTAATTGCAAAATAGTTAGTCCCATTTCAGGACAAGTTATATTGTCCGACAAAAGACATGATAATGCTTATGTGTTGCTCCTGGATGATCTTCAGGATCAAAACGTAAAATGTTTGGCATCCTTCATGGATGAAAAGTGATTATGGCATTAAAAGCTTGGGAATGCTCCTATGAAACTTATCTCTGAGTTATCTCAAAAAGAGCTTGTTAAAGGATTACCAAAGATAAGGTTTGACAAGAATTCAACATATGATTTTTGTAAAAAGGCCAAGCAAACTAAAGCTTCTTTCCATAATAAACATGTGATATTTACCACTAAACCACTAGAATTACTTCATATAGATATTTTTGGTCTAACTCAAATGGCTAGTCTTGCCAGTAAAAGATATTATCTAGTCATTGTAGATGACTTCTCAAGATTTACCTGGGTGTTCTTTAGACCTTCTAAGGATGAGGTGTTTGAAAGGTTCAAAGTTTTTACAAAACATGTTCGCACTAAAAAGAATTCACAAATTATTTCTATCAGATCTGATCATGGAGAGGAATTTGAAAATCATATATTTAATGAGTTTTGTGAAAAACATGGCATTCTTCATGAGTTCTCTACACCTAGAACTCCCTAATAGAATAGGGTTGTTGAAACGAAAAACAGAAGCTTACAAGAAATGGCCAGAATATTGATTTTAGAAAGTGGTTTATCTAAAGGATTTTGGGCAGAGGCTGTAAATACCTCATGTTATATACAAAATCGAATCTTTCTAAGACCAATCCTCAGAAAGACCCCTATGAGCTATGGAAGGGTAGAAAACCCAACATTTTATATTTTCATATATTTGGTTCATCATGCTTTATACTTAACAACAGGGACAAACTTGCCAAGTTTGATCCAAAATCTGACGATGGTGTTTTTCTAGGATATTCATCTGTCTCTAAAGCTTATAGGGTGTACAACAAAAGAAGGCTATGCGTGGAGGAAACAATTCATATCAAGTTCAATGAGCTTAGGAAAGTCTTTGAAGATGATCTAGACTATAATTTTCCAATGAAGTAAATATCGATCCATGTTCTATTTGTTCAAAAATTTTCTTTTTAAACTTTAAAGAGGAAAAAAAATTGGAGAGATGATATTTCCTTTTATCCCCACTCCATAACTATAATTTCTCTCCAATTAAAATATAACTCTGCCTAATGTTATGTTCTAAAAAAAAAAGGATTTGTGAAATTTCAATACTCCATAATTTAGTATCGCAACTGCAAACAGAGTGATTTTTTTCATAATTAGTTAGTTACTTTAAGTCTTCATAATTACTCTATAATGAAAGTTAGTTATATGTCTAGTTAGTTACTCATTGTAAACAATACACTTAGTGTGATCTTAACATGAATGTGTGTGTGTGTGTGTGTAAACTATTCCCTATTCACTTTAGATTCAGTTTTATTATGGCATTATTAAGACAAACACATGCTTTTCTCTGACTTTTGCTTCTTCTCCATAATTTCTAAAGCTTCATCAATAGCGAATCTCACCGACACCTTGGTTGATATGCAAGATCCTACCAACCCCTTTTTCCTCTATCCAAACAAAACTTCTTCCCTAGTTCTTGTCTCAATTCCTCTTTCTGAATCAAATTACCACTCTTAGGAGAGAAGCATGAGGATGAGCCTTCTAACCAAGAACAAATTTTTTTTTCATTGATGGAACCATTCAAGAACAGAGCATAATACACTTCTTGCATCCTTCCTGGGTTCAATGCAACACCATGGTTCTAGCATGGATTGTTTGATCTTTATCTCCCACAATTGCTCGTAGTGTGCTCTAGATTGACAATGCCAAAGTACTATGGGATGAAATGAAAGAAAGTTTTTCTCAAGCTGACATGTTCAGGGTTGCAGATCTATAAGAAGAAATCTCTTCTTTCAAATAAGGTGATCAATATGTTATTTTATATTTTACTAGTATTAAAGCCCTGTTTGATGAATTCAACATCCTATTACCTGTTCCTTCTTGCACATGACGTACAAATTGATCTTGCAATGTCACACAAAAAGTGAAAGATCAAAAGAATACTTTGCAAGTAGCAAAATTCCTTAAAGGACTTAGAGATCAATTCTCTGCTGTAAGATCTCAAGTAATGCTCATGTTTCCTTTGCCAAGTCTGAATAAGGTTCTGGCAATGATAATCTAGCAAGAAAGATAGTTCTTATATGAAACAATGAAGTCCCCAAAGCTTTCCTCAACTATGTTCACCATGACTCCAAAAATGGCAACAACAAATTGGTTGGTTCCCAAAACACTCACAAAGCCACATATAATACCAACAAAGGTCCTAAAAAAAAGTGTACAAACTATGGAAAATTTGGCCATGCTCTTGATGAATACTTTTACAGGCATGGTTTCCTATTAGGATACATGTCCAAGAACACAAGAAATGCCAACATGGTGATAACTCAAGTGAATAACAACATTGATCCAACATCTAGACTAGCACAAGCCAACCAAGACCACTAATTCACCTTTACTGCAGAACAATATAAAGCTTAACTGGTGCTGCTACTTTCTTCAAGCACTGGACCATCAACCAACATCCATAACTCTCAACCATATGGATACTTGACACTAGTGCATCTGATCACATTTGCAATGCTTTTTCATTTTTTATTCCATATAAAGTTTGCAAATCTATCTCCATTAGCCTTCCAAATGGCAACATTATCAAATCTGACATTAAGGGAACTATACACCTATCCAAAGAACTTGTACTCTTTAATGTCATTTATCTTCCATAGTTCAAATTCAATTTTATTTCAATATCCAAGCTAACCAAGGACCTGCAATTCACTTCTAATGCTTGTTTTATTCATGTTTCCAATGTCTCGAGGATGATTGGCAGTGCTAGAGTAGCCAATGGTCTATATCTTTTGCAAGGTTTTACTTCGCCAAAGCCCAAAATTTAGTACTCTATAGGACCTATTCTTGATGCTTGCATAAATTCTGTAATACATAAAAGTTCATGGCACAATAGGCTAGGACATCTATCATTACAAATGTTACATACTTTTAATAAACAATATCCCTTTATCAGTATTGATATTCTTAACAGTTGTGATGTATGTCATTATGCAAAATAGAAATTGCTACCTTTTCCTCTTAGCAAGTCACATTCAAATGCTCTTTTCAATATGATACATATGGACATTTAGGGACCTGCCCCTTTTCCTTCATTACATGGTCATAGATATTCCTTAACTGTGGTTGATGACTTCTCTAGGCACACTTGGATTTTTCTAATGAAATCTATATTAGAAACATCATCCCTTGTAAAGAACTTCTTTCACTACACAGAAAATCAGTTCAAAACAGCAATAAAAATTATTAGATTAGATAATGGTCTTGAATTCCTCCTAAAAACCTTTTTTGCTGAGAAGGGCATCATGCACCACACTTCATGTGTTGCAACCCCATAGTAAAATGTTGTAGTTGAAAGAAAACACCAGGAATTACTTAACATTCCAAGATCCTCCTCTCCAGCTAACTTGCCTAAGATTTTCTACTCCTATGCCATTTCTCATACAACATTCTTTGTCAATAGACTTCCTTTTATTTCCATAAAGAATAAAACTCCTTTTAAAGGCTTATACAATCAAGGACCTGATTTTAGCATGCTTAAATTATTTGGATCCTTATGCTTTGCCTCTACTAACCCTCAACAAAGAAACAAACTCGATGCTAGAGCAAAGAAATGAATATTCCTAGGCTATAAATCAGGAACTAAAGGTTTCATTCTTTTTTACTTAATAAACAAAAAAATCTTTATCTCAAGACATGTTATCTTTCATGAACAAATTTTTCCTTTTCATGAGGCACAAACTAACCTTGACCCTCATGAAACTGAATCATGTCCTCCTCTCCCTACTAATATCTCTGAATCACCCACTGACTTAACTACTTTTGCCATTCATCAACACAACACTATTAATGAAAAATACTACACATAACAGAAATGAAATTGGCGAAGAACACAATAATCAAACACAACACATGAGGTACTCAACACAAGTCACTTTATACTTGAAGGACTTCCATTATTAGTTACCTTCCAACACGGTACATTTAGTATCTTCCAACAATGGAAAGCCAACAATTAAATATCCTCTATCAAATGTACTCTCCTATCAGTCTTTATCTCCAAAGTGCAGGTCATATATCATGAACATATCAGTCACTGGTAAACCAAAGTCCTACAAACAAGCAGCTAAGGAAGATTGCTGGAAACAAGCAATGCAAGCTGAACTTGAAGCCTTGGACAGAAACAGAACCTAGAATCTAGTAGAATTACCACCTAGGAAAACACTTATTGATTGCAAGTGTGTGTACAAAATCAAATATGGTACAATTGATAGATACAAAGCAAGGCTAGTAGCAAAAGGTTACACAAAAATAGAAGGCATAGACTACATGCAGACATTCTGACCAATGGAAAAAATGACAACACTCGAGACAATCTTGGCATTAGTTGCAACAAAATCATGGTACCTACAACAATTAGATATGGATAATACTTTCTTACATGGTACCCTACATGAAGAAGTCTACATGAAACCCCCTCAAGGCCTACAACTCACCAAGCCAAAGCAAGTTTGTTACCTACAAAGATGACTATACGGGCTCAAGCAAGCAAGCAAGCAGGGAATGGTTCAATACCTTAAGTTCAGCCTTGATCTTAGAAGGATACACTCAATGTGCATCATATCCTACATTTTTCATATGCTAACAAGGAAAATATTTCACAACAGTACTCACATATGTAGATAATGTGGTACTAATTGGGAATGATGTCTTTGAAATCAAAAGGATCAAACAAACTCTACACTCAAAATTCAAAATAAAAGATATCAATGACCTCAAATACTTTCTCGGGTTGGAAGTTGCAAGAACAACACAAG
The DNA here is from genome assembly GCA_031216105.1 of Dalbergia cultrata. Taxonomy (NCBI): domain Eukaryota; kingdom Viridiplantae; phylum Streptophyta; class Magnoliopsida; order Fabales; family Fabaceae; genus Dalbergia; species Dalbergia cultrata. The sequence goes on along the minus strand of CM062346.1, from coordinate 32,650,178 downwards.
GAATCTCCTTAAGTCAAAGAAAATATCCACTGGAATTACTAGAAGACATAGGACAACCTGCAGCAAAACTTGCATCCACACTAATAGAAGGCTACAGCAGAGTATCAAAGGATGAAGGACAACCTCTTGAAGACATCAACAGTTACAAAAGATTAATTGGAAGACTCCTATACTTAACAACCACAAGACTAGACATCTCTTATACAATCCAACGACTTAGTCAATTCATATCCTTACCAACTGATATACATCAAAAGGTAGCTCTAAGACACACCAACAAAAGGATTATTTTTTCCTGCTCAATCTAATCTAAAGATGACAGCTTATAGCAACTCAGGGTGGGGAGGATACAAGATGTAACACCCTAAAAATTATTTAAAAATTAATTTGAGTTTTATTAGTCATAATTTCAAAAATCTGACAATTTTCACAACGTGAGGATGCCCAACGGATGTGTTAAAAAAATTTCTGTGCCGACCATGAATAGTAACTTTGCGGGCCCCACAAGCTTGTCGGGATAATTGAAACCCTAGAACTGGGGCTCGAAGATGCCCAAAATTGAGAAATTATAAAAGTAAGGTTAGAATAGTTAGTAATGAGAATTTTATATCTAAAATTTAATGTCGGGCAATGTTTGATTACCCAGGTATGGTGTTCTACCAATTTGGCAAAATTTTGGTGTGCGATTTCTAGCATGAAAAGATAGTCAAATCTTTACAATGGGATAAAGTTATCATTTATAGCCAAGTGTAAGGCTAAGATTTAATCTTGATTTACAAGATTAATTCCTAGCGATTCATCATATTTTCTTTTTAAAGAAATTAGACCTTATAATTAAATAATGATTTATGCTTAGTATAAGATATGTATAAGCTACCTAACTTCATTATTTCTTTCCCATATTTTTGGCCAAGCAAGGGAACATAACCGTCTCCAATTTTGCTTCTTCAAAAAAATGAAAACTTGATTCAAACCTCCATTTTCCTAGCCTAGACTTGATAAAACCACAACCTCTCTTTACAAAACTTGTTATACTCATCAATACCTACCAATCTAACCGATTGAAATTTTAAATCTTCATCACTTCTCACTTTTATATCACATACTATACTATCTAAGAGAGGGTTTGGTGTTGATTTGGTGGCCTTGAAGTGAAGAGAAATCACTTGGAACATCCTTTGGAGTAATAATACTCTAAAGTTTCCAAAGTAGGGCTTTTGAACCTCTTTTACTTCAAATCTATTTTTATGCTTTGTTTACTGATTTGGCTTAATGTTTTTTGTTGTATTGGTTGATAATATATGCATATTGATGTATTAATTTTGGTGGAATGTTTGAGTGATTTTAGAAAATCCATTTTGGCAACACAAGTTTTTAATCATGTTGTTGGAATTCTTGGATTTGTACTGATAGGTTATGGTTCATGATTTTTCTGAACTATTTGTAAATAGATTCATGAACTGAAAATATTATATGATGATGCTAACATGTTAAATATTTTCAATATTTTTTACAATCTTAAAAATGACTTTGACTATTTTCTAAAAATAAAAAACTGAGATAGTTAGAGTTCCCACCTGCATAGCCAAGTTTGGAGCTATAAATTTTGCTAATTTTATTGTCATTGTAAATGATTGATTTTTGCTTTGAAATTTTCACAAAGTGTTGGAAACATCTTAAGGTTGAACCATGATTTTCATTATGAATTTAATCAATTATTTGCTAGGGGTAAAAATTATGGAATTCTGGCTTTGGGCTGAGATTAGGTGGTCTCTAACCACCAAATTTGTCTAATTTTATTAACATAGTTAGAGAGTGATTATTGCCTTGAAATTTGACCATGGGGACACATTGGAGTGTCTTGGGTAATTTTTATAGCCTCTGAATTGATTGTTTGATATGTGATCAAATTTTTGCTAGATAAGTGTAAAATCTGCCATTGGGCTAGAAATGAACCAAAGCCTTGAATTGATGAAATAATGGCATTTTGTACTAGTATGACATGAGTACATAAATATGAATAATTTGAGTATGTAAACTTATTGACAAGGTTAGGCACATAGAGATATGAATACTTCTTACAATTGTGTATATGCTAAAGAAAAGCATAAGATTGTATTTCTTGGGCTACAGAAGTAAATCCAGTCTGTTGGGAAAAGTAAACCTGACTACCAAGAAAAGAATGAGATTATATGCCTTGGGTTGGAGAAAGTAAATCCAATCTGTCAGGGAAAATAAACCTGACTACCCTTAAATTAAGTTAAGGAAAGTAAATCTAACAAGGAATAGATCTGTGTGGGAACTAGAAAATGTAAATCTATTGACCATTTATAGGATTGAGCTCAGTCATGAAAAATAGTCTATTACCCATTATTACCATGCTACGGACGGTGATATGTAATGGCCCGACGTGACAAGATTGGTCGAGGGCCAAGACAAGTTGTAGTAGCAATTGTCCTAAGTAGTCTTTTATCTTATGTGCTAAGTAAAGATGAGATCCCCTTCAATGTACCAAGGGCACATAAATTTGAGAATGAATTACTATGGTGTTAAGTAGTATGAAATGTGTATATTAAGTGATTGAATAATAAAAAGGACTCACTTCAGAAGATTTTTTTTTCTAACTTTAAAATGAACCTTTGATATATGTTGCATGCTCACATTTTTCTTAATAAATCGAAGTGGCTAGGGTAATGACAATGATATAGATTTTAATATATGTTTTAGGGATGCCTTACTGAGAATTTTAGAATTCTCTTCCCTAAGTGTTTGTGCTCTCGTGTCATTTCCAGGTTAATTCAGAGAACAAAGAGGATACTGCATGAAAGAAATCGAAATTGCAGTAGTTTAGTAGTAGAGACTTGTATTTAATGAACTTAGTTATATATATATACACACACACACACACACATAGATATAAGAGATAACAGATGTACTGTAAAGCTTCCTTTTGTAATTGACTTTGTATTAAATAAATACTTTGTATCTTGTATATATTTCAATAGAAATTATGATCCAGTTACTGCTCGATTCGCTCCAATTCATTATAGCTACTCAAGGAAGGTCCACTAAATTTATAAGTAATAACTCCTGAGTATAGTGTCATGGCTTAAGGATAGTGTTGTACTTGGAATGATATTATACAAGGATACTCGAAAGTCCATTACTAGATATTGCATCTACCTTGGTTATGCCCTTATATCTTGGAAATCCAAAAAGCAAACAACAATATCAAGAAGTCCACAAAAACAGAATATAGAGCAATGACAGCAATAGTATGTGAAGTGCAATGGCTCCAATACTTGCTTACTAACCTCAAACAAGCCCTATCACAGCCAATTCCACTATAATGTGACAACCAATCCATCATTCACATAGCACAAAACCCATCCATCCATGAAAGAACAAAACATATTGAGCTAGATTGGCATACTGTGAGAAAGAAAATCAAAAGTGGCTTGATTCACCTAATACCTATCTCTTCCAAACTACAACTAGCAGATATCCTAACCAAACCACTTCACATAGAACCCTTCCAAAACATTCTCTCCAAGTTGAGTATGATCAACATCCACTCTCCAGCTTGCGAGTAGGTGAAGACATAATTAGTTAGTTAATTTAAGTCTTCATAATTACTCTGTAATGAAAGTTAGATATATGTCTAGTTAGTTACTCATTGTAAACAACACACTTAGTGTGATCTTAACATGTGTGTGTGTGTATATATATATATATATGTTCACTTTTATTCAGTTTTATTAGTAGCTTTCTTCTATATTTTCATAGTACAAGTCAAAGTAAAAATTGGCCATTTGTATTTTTTACCAAAGGAAAAAAAAGAATGTAATGCTAAACACAATTATGGTAAGACATACATTCTTTCTTGCTAGCTATTGAATCTTTGACTGTACTAAATTTAAAGTTTTTTTTTAATAAGAAATTGATTTTAGTAGTGGCCATTGATGTGATTTGTATATTTTATTTAAACATATTTTTCAATAGTGACTTTAATAATTTGATCAAATAAATAACAAGTCATTACATTTTCCATAGAGAAGATTGCAATTTTTTCTTTAGGGAAATTAATTAAATTATTGGTGATTTTTTTAAGGGTTAAATTCATGATGTGGTAAAGAAGAAAGAAAGATTACATAAAAAAGGAGCTTCTATAAGTTCTAGAACTCTTCAGAAAGTATGAGAGCTATATTATTTTGAATGACAACAAAATCAATTTAAAGAAAATATTTTGAAGAACGACTAATATCTACCTCGAGTTTCTTGACTAAGCATAACAGGTATTTCTGAAATGCATAACACAGACTTGAGTGAGAATAATTTCACTTTACATGTGCAAACATATTTTATCTCATATTAACATATTGAGTTTAAACAAAGTGAATATTATATCAAGTAAAGTAAAATTACATGCATCAAGGAATTAGGCAAATCAATTCAAGAACAAGAAACTAAGAAGGGTCTTTAGAAAGTAGTAAGAAACATTAGAAAGTACGCTAAGAATGAAGATATTATACAAAATCTGAAAGCAACATGTTATACAGTCTTCAATAATCATAATTGCAAAGCATTCATCATCATAAAGCCTATATTGAAGATTAGAAGACCAAAGAATCATCAAGGAAGTGATAACGCACGTCAAAAAGCTCAGTTTAATGTGGAGCGCTTAATGCTACAGGAAAAGGAAGAAAATTTGAATTTCAAATTTCAAATCTCGAGTTAAACCCAGTTTCAAAACTAGTATATCATCCCTTCTACCTTTTTTGTCAACCGTCTTAGCTTCTAGAAGGAGGAGTTCATAAACTATGATTCAAAAGTGAAAAAGAGGTTTTTGAAGGACATCATAAACCTTTATTATACAACGGCTTCTGCAACTGATGTGACATATTGTCAGTTTACTCTTCTAGACTAACTTTCCAAGACACAAATGGATTATCTACACGTGTCACTTGGAGATCTGATAAAAAACAATGGCCATGAAGGAAGGCCACTATAAATGAAGATGTTGTGCTCAAAACCTAATGAGAGGATTGAAGACATAAGAGTGGAAACTCTAAAAAAATCCCTCTACACTTCTTATGAAGTTCAACTTATCATGTAATCAGTTTCCTTGAAGTTTAAAAATATTCTTTCTAGTTCCTAAACGTTTGTATACCCTTCCCTAGAAGAGATGTTAGGAAGGAGTCACTCAAGTTATCCCAGGTCTGTTTATTGTATATTTGTAAGGAAACTTGAGTGTAGGTTAGTTTGAGTGACAACCCAAACACATAATCTTTGTGCCCTTGATCCAATAGTGATCAGAGTGACATAGCTTGGAGAGGCTAAAGTAAAGCTACTTGTAACGTAATGGCAGAGGGATTCTACTCATTATTGTTCAGCTTGGAGAGGCTGGAAGAAATACTTGCAACATGGTGGTAGAGGCATTCTACTTGTCATGGTTCAGCTTGGAGAGGTTAGAAAAAACTACTTGCAACATGGTTATAGGGGTTGTCTACTAGTTACAGTTTAGCTTGGAGAGGCTGGAAAGAACTACTCAATTTGTGGCAGTAGGGGTTATTTACTATTCATTGATAAGAGCTTGGGAAGGCTACTATAAAGACTATCTAGTTTTTTTTCTCAGGTTGAGAAAGATGTTTAGTAGAATGTCAACGTATGTTGAGTACTGGATATAGGTAGATTTGACCAAATCAGTATAAAAATATTTGTGTAATAATCTTCTTTTCCTTAATCTCTTTTATTTTTATTGCACTACTTTATTATTTTACACAAGCTAAAAACTTACTTTTTCTGATGGCTTACTAACGTGACACTTCAGAAATCTACTTTCTGAAACACTTAACATTGTTTCCGCTGCACTTTAAGTTAAATGCTTGATAGTACTTTGATTAATGTTTTCAGATATGAAAATGTGGCAAAGCACGATTCAACCCCCCTTCTCGTGCACTTTCATACCTACAGCTTCATGAATTTGTGAGTTATTATTTAATAATGATGGCGATGACAATGATGATAATAATTTAAAAAACTTAAAAAAGGACTGTTTTCATTGGGAGTTACTAAATTTGAAAGAGACTTTGGAATTTCGATTTTATTAGTGGTACTTGGTGGATGTACAAATATTGAAAGTTAAAAATAAAAAATTACATTAACTTATATAAAGGAAAAGGAAAAAATAAAGTGTGTGTTTGGTTTCAAAAAACATATTTTAGTTTTCTTTTCTTGCTTTCAGTTAGTTTCCTATTTTCAAAATTTTGTAAAGGAAATATTGAAACTATTAAATTCAGTTTTCATCAGTTTTAATTTCATTTTCAATTTTCACTATTTCCTTTGAAAGATTTTGAACATAGAAAATAAAAATTGAAAATTGAAAACTATTTTTTGAAACCAAATTCCCTCTAGGAATGATTAGCATTATTGTAGGTAAGTTTTTTTTAAAAAAAAATTTCAACATAGTGTATGTAATTAGGTAAAACACTTCTTAAGGTAGTTATTTAACAATATTTTTGTAGCTAAAATTCCTTTGATGCTTTATTTTGGAAAAATGAAAGGAGTTAAAATCTTTATCAAAATTTGGTTTGTAGAATAATAATGTGATATGTTTATTGGCTATAAGATAAATAAGTGACTTATATCACTTTATTTTATCGAATAATTAACTAATTTAATTTCTATTCAAAATTCTAACTACATCTTTTGCCATGTGAGATTTTTTTTGGGAAAATTACATTAGCCTCCCTGAAAGTCAATCAATATTACACTCTCATCTTCCGTTACCTTTTGCCCATAGCAAACAATCCTATAAGCGTTCTCCAAAGTTTATTATTCGAGAACAAGTGGCTTTTAAGAAGACATTTTCAAATTACCCTTTATGGTTTAGCTGTGAAGTAATGTTTTGTGGCTAATATTCTATGCTGATCTTTTTCATATGGAATGTCTAAGCATTTGGTGGTTGACTATGTGATCCATGATAAGAAAATGTGGAGTATTTGTAGGATATTGTTTAGCGATTGTGTGGTATGAGCTAGGTGGGGCATTAGCAATTTTGTTATCAGTTTTGTGTGGATTTGATTACTTTGTATGCAAATCTTTAGCCAATTTTGTTTTTACCTTCATCTCTGGTTTAGGTATGAGTCTTATTTATCAAAACCAACAAAAAAAAAAAAGGAAGATGAGAGGAGGAAACAACACTCTAATAGCAGACAAAGAATATACGGTGGTGCAACTGAGGCCCATGGCGGCACAAGACAGTCACGCCATAAGCAGTGCAAAAGTGATGCAAGTCGCGATTGCCTGCCTGATAGAATACTCCGACATTCGATGGAAAAGATGATTAGGTTTTAGGTAGTGTAGCTTGATAGCTAGTAAGTCGTTTAAAACTAGTTTTTGAGTCCACTTGGTCAAGATTCCAAAAATAAAAAAATTTACGTTTTTATCAAATTAGAAGTAGGAAATCATTTTATACTTGCATATAATTATAAAAGTAATTAATTTTCATCAACTACGATAATAAAAAGTTATTAAGTTTTTTGGACGAGACTCGCATAAACGTAATTTTTTATTATAAAATTAACATTTGAGAATATAAAATTGTAGAGAAAGTGAAGAGGGTATCGTACGTTGGTATTTTTTTTTTCCACTAAAGTTTAGGATAGATTGGTTAAAAATTGATTTTACATTTATCGGGTACATTTACTTCGTCTCTTCTAGTTCTACGTTTTGTAAGAGCATCTCCCTTCCTGCTTTTCAAAATAAGCCAAAAAAACAAAAAGCTGATTATTATTATTATTATTTTACTGTTTTGAAAAGCACAAACAATCAATCAACTCAATCTTTTTATTTGTATATTTGAATTTTAAACTTGATGACATTTGAATCTATAATCTCATGCATACTATTTAAATAGTCCCTCACCACAATCCACTTAGGGTTAGTTTAGTATTGTTGTGGTTTTTTCATGATAGTTATTGAGCTCAGAAAGCTATTTTTAAAAGGTCATATTAATATTATTAGACAAAATAATATTGAAATTGCTCTCAACAAGCAGAGGTCAGAATAGTTGTATTTGATAAAATTATTCTAAAAGTTCAAAATGACAATAATGAATATAGATATGAGAGTAATTTTTTCATTTATTATCATTAATTAAAATATGATCTTATTATTTTTTTAAAATTTTAAAGAGGAGAAACCAATTTTAAAAAATACTTTGTAAAGTGCAACTAAAAGTATTCATGTCATGACTTCTAAAAGCCGAGTAAAAGTGTCCCTATTTTTTGGTTTAACAAATAGAAAAAAAAATTGAAATATGCTTATCATAAACCGGAGAACATTTTGGAGACAAACTCGGCCTTAATCTTTGACAGGATTGTTTTGTTTTCTATATATATATATATAAAAAAAAAACTTTTATCTATACAGAATTACTCAAAAAGGGCTCTCTGTCTTTTATTTCGAATAAAGCGCTCTCTATCTAAACTAATATAAGCTTGAAAATAGTTAAAAAAAAATTAATGTCTTTTCACCACAAAATATATATGAATTAAGCAATGGAATTTCGATTGTTAATTGAATTAATTATCGGCGATTATCCAGCAGTGATGTTGGATTGGATGCTGTGACATCAGTCAAATTCAAATCAACCATATCGATTGAGATGTAATGCATGCATAGCGGTGCATGACGCATTCAATACGCAATCCCTGATATATTTCTTGGATTTTTTATTTTAAATATTATTGATTTTTATTTCTTTGAATTTATTTAGTTAACACTCTTGGTCATTAAAGCCACCATCTTTTTGCTCTGATTAGAATTGTTTTACATGTAACATCCTTCGTGTATGCTTGTGGATTTAGATTTTATAGAAAAAAAGATAAAAGAGAAGGATTTATAGTATAAAATTATATAACAAGTCTTTACCTTTCATCCATTCTCTATTAAAATATAAACTTACAAATATATCTTTAAAGATAAATTGGTTTGTCCCTTGCACTACAAATAATTGTTATAAATGAATTTAATTATTTTTTATCTGACCGAGCTCGATATTCATGTCAAATTTCAAACAGTGGACAAGGTATTGTTGGTAGGATCTCATAATCGTGACAATAATTTTGCATAAAAATAGCTTAAAAATTACAGAAATTAACTTTAAGTTGGTTTTATTTAATCCCATTTTTCGCTCCCAATATATTACCTTATGCTTTATTAACAATGTGAAAAATTAAGCAAACTAATTCTAAGTTAATTTTCACTAAATACTGTTTAATTATAAACTAATTTATTTTAATCATATTTTATAGTATATTATATTGATTTTTTTAATATGTTAAACATTCCTTTTAGCCTTTCAACTTTAGTCAGTTTTTTAATCAAAAACTTAAGTCAGTTTAAGCTATCATTCAACGTTTCGACCGAAAAAATAAAAGGATACCGTTCAATGTAGTCTCACTTTAATTGGTTGCCGTGTAGATGCCCTAATCAAAGGGATAAGGGATTAAAAACATTCTTTCACTAAAAACTGCTACATAAAATACTCACCTAATACTTCTTAATGACGTTGTATCTGTGCTTTGACGGCGAAACAAGTTCAACTCTGTAACTCCAATTCAACGGAAATCTGGTTGCTGTAAATGGAATATTTTGAATCTGTAAGATTCATGATTGCGCATACACAGCCAAAACGTTGAAACTTTCCTCGAAAGGAGTCATAGCCAAAGACCCCTGATTGCCGACGCTTTTCGGTCATGTAATCATATCTCGCACTCTCTTAAATTTGACAATGATTGACGTGTTCTGGAAAGTCCAAATGCAAGACATGCCACCCCTCATTTTTCAACCCGCCACTATTTTCAATCCAAACTAGACTGCAGCGGAACAAAATTGATCAGCACAGATATTTCTCTTTAATGTTTAGATTTAATTACGTACTGAACCATTCATATCAGTGGCGAATAAAGATCTGCCGGAGAAGGTGAAGTGAAATGTAATTAATATATGAGTTGAAAGGAGAGGATGGGACTCACGTCCCTTAAATACGAGATCTTAAGTTTGATAATCGAATTTATGTTTATAAAAAGAAAAAAAAATATTACTGGTGGGAGGAATCCCCCACTACTCGCATAGACGCCTAATCAATTTTGAGAAATTAGTCTTTTACCTGTAAAATACGTAAATAATCAAGAAAAAGAAGTGGTATAAACTATAGCTAGATAGCTCCGTTCGCCCCGCCCCCGAAGCTGATCCTTTTTAAGGATTAACAGTTAGAGAGCTTTGTTCTGTGATTAAATGTAAAGGAATAAATAATATTAAAACACAAATGAATAATCGAACGATCATAGGTACAATACCGTTTCCACTGGAAAATGCTTCATTATAGTTTTTTCATTTTCTTTTTCTCTCTTTAATTTTGAGTATTTCATAGAAAATATAGGAGTAAAGGTTCACTTTAATTTCTGAAATTATATGCGTAATTCACTTCGGTCACTAAAATTAAGAAATTATCACTTTAATCCCTAAAATTTTAAAAAGTGATTCAAATTAGTCCTTATATTATTATTTCTGAGGACTAAATTAAATCACCAAAATGATTAAGTTGAATCACTTTTTGAAATATCATAGATTAAAATGATACTTTATTAATTTGAGCACTAAAGTGAATTACGTATATAATTTTAGAGACCAAAATGAATATTTATTCAAAAATATAGTCAATAAAAAAATTGATATGTCATAAATTTTTGTAATAGTGAGTTTTTTTTTTTTTTTTTTGTTAACATCTCACTTGAAAATTTGAACTAAGGTAAACTTAAGTGAATTTGATAAATTCAAATAAATTCGGAGTAAACTTCCAAGTTTACTCTTTTAGTCGAATATGGTTTCTCTAGTAACAAAACGTCAAATTTCACAAGAAGCACTATTAATTGAACTTTCCAAATTAAAATTATGATATATTTATTTAAGTTATTTTCATTTTTCACGTTATAAAGTGTTGATCTATTACATTTATTGTGACTTTAATTTGTAATTTATATTTGATGACTTGTATTTTGTTTATTATAATGTAGCAAGTGAAATATTTACATATGTTTATTTTATCATGAATTTATTTTATTATAATTAGATGCTATAAATACTATTTAATTGTTAATATTATTTTTAAAATAGGTAAACTCTATTTTTTCCGATACAAAAGAAACGTCCAGCACTCCTATGAGAGGCGAGCAACAATAATAGAACAAAATCAGTACAAAAGGAAAAGTAGGAGGACTAGGACAAATACACAAACAATTGCTGCAGACACTGAATCAAGAAAGATCACATGACAAACCAATAAAACAACCAAAGTTCGCAATAAGCATGGCTTCCACAATCCCCGTCTCCTCCCTTTTGGCATTGCCATCAAGGATAAGGAAATGGATCATAACAGGTCTTCTATGATCCCCACTATTAGCTCAAGAACTCTTTAGAAAGTATTAATGCAAAATGTTTTGAATGATAATATAACTAATTTGGAAAAAATATTTTGAAGAAGGATTAATGTTTCCTTTGAGTTTCTTGAGGCTGCAAACTGGTCCTTACGTTAGCATAACATGGTTCTTGAAATGTAAATATTTTCACTTTATATGTGCAAACATGTTTAATCTCAATCAAAGAGATTGGAGATTGGGACTTAGTGGAATTGAAAAATATATTGTGAAATGAGCATGTACATACTTAACAGATTAAAGAAAATCATCAAGTACAAAAAATCAAGGCACAGGTCTTTAGAAAATAACACGTAACTTCAGAAAATACATTTCAAATGAAGATATCAATCCATCTCTGAAGCATATGTGTTCTGCAACCTTCAATTATCTTGATCGCAATCATAACATCATCTACAAGCTCTAACTGAAAACTTGTAGATTGAAGAAATTTCAAGAAATTGATACCGCACTTCAAAAAGTTCACTTCATAGTGAAACAGTGCACTTTGCAATAAAAAGAGGGAAATTTGAAATTTAAATTTAAAATCAAACTCAGTCATAGATTGACGTAACACCTTTTCTACCAACTAAGTCAACTACTCTAGCTTCTATAAGAAAAAGTTCAGAAACCTCATTCAGAAAGTAAAAAGTAGTTTATGAAAGTGACATCAGAAACCTCTATTTCACAATAGCTTTTGCAATAACTCTAACAGATAACGAGCTACTACTCTAGATTGCATTTCCAAGACACAAACAGATGATCAATACATGCCACCTAGACAAAAGATCAAGGGCAATGATCATAAATGCAGACCATTTATAAATAGATATATTGTGCTTACAATAACAGAGACTTTGGTTGAAGAGTGCCGAAAGCTGAAAGAATTCTTTGTCATCCTTTGTAAAATTCATTACTTCTTGTAATTAGTTTATTGCTTGTAAAATCTTATTTCTATGTTCTTAGTAGATCATATGTTCTTCCTAGGAAAAATCATAGAAATAAGTCATTCAAGTTTTCCAAGTCTGTCACTGTATATCTTACGAAAAATTGTCTATTGATTACTTTGAGTGATAAACCCAAACGGCTTGTAACCTCGATTCGTCAGTGATCACTATGAGTTAGTTTGGAGAAGCTAAGTAAAAACTACTTGTAATGTGACAGTATGGGTGATCTATTGGTCACAGGGTTAGGTTGAAGAGGCTAATGAAAGACTACTCAAGTTTTGACAGTAGGAGTGAACCATTGGTCACTATGATAGCTTAGAGAAGTTGGTCAAAGACTACTTGGTTATGACAGTAGAGTGAGCTACTGATCACCGGTAAAAGCTTGGGAAGGATACCGTAAAGACTATCCAACTTTATAGGGTTGAAAAAGGTTTTTAGTGAAACTCAACAGTTGTTGAGAATTGGATGTAGGCACGTTGGTCAAACCAATATAAAAATATCTGTGCAGTATCTTCCTTGTAAGCTCTAGAACCCTTTAGAAAGCATTAAGACTATATGTTTTGAATGACAACATAATCAATTTAAAGAAATTACTTTGAAGAATGATTAATGTTTACCTTGAGTTTCTTGACATAGGACACAGAAAGTTCTGAATTGCATAAAACGAACTTAAAGCGAGAAGAATTACATGTGCAAACATTAATTATCTCGAGTTAAGAGATTGAATCAAATATAAGTGAACATTATATCGTGCAAAGTACGTATACATTCCGTACGGACCGAGGAAAATCAAAATGAAAACAAGGAACCAAGGCATGGGTTTTCAGAAGGTAGCACGGGTCTTCAGAAAGTACCACTGGACATCACAAAGTATACTTAAAATGAAGATATCATGCAAATTCTGAGAATGTTTTACATAATCTTCAATCATGGTGATTGCAATGCTTTCATCATCATTAAAGCTTTGATTGAAGACTAGAAGACCAAAGATTTATCAAGGAACTGATAACACATATCAGAAAGCTCTCTTCATTGTGGACCGCTGAACCTGACTAGAAAATAAGGAAAATTTGAAATTTTGAAATTCAAATTTCAAGTCAAACCCAATTTCAAACTGGTATCTTCTACCTATTTGGTCAACCACTCTAGCTTCTAAAAGGAAGAGTTCAAAAACCATGTTCAAAAAGTAAAAAAAAAAGTAGTTTTTAAAGGGACATTAGAAACCTTAACTTCACAATGGCTTCTACAGCAAATCTGACAAGCTGTCAATTTACTCTTCTAGACTGCTTTCCATGACACAAGAAGATGATCAACATGTGTCACTTAGAGAACTAATCAACGGAAATGTTCATAAAGGAAAACCTCTATAAAAAGAGATGTTGTGCTCAAAAGAAAAATAGGATTGACGACATAAGAGTGGAAACTCTATGGAAATCTCTCCTCACATTTGTAAGGTTCATTACCTCATGTAATCAATTTCCTTAAGAGTAAAAATCTTCTTTCTATGTTCTTAAATAGTTTATATACTCTTCCTTGGAAGAGATGTTAGAAAGGAGTCATTCGAGTTATCCCAGGTTATTTATTGTATATTTGTAAGGAAACTTGAGTATATATTAGTTTGAGTGGAAACCCAAACACTTAACCTTTGTATCCTCGATCCAGTAATGATCGATGTGAGGTAGCTTAGAGAGGTTAAGGAAAAACTAATTGCAATGTGACAATAGGGGTTGTCTACTTATCACAGTTCAGCTTGAAGAGGCTGGTGAATAACTACTATAACATCCTCCCAAGTACAATATCATCCTTAAGTCATGACATTATACTAAAAAGTTGTTGCTTATAATTTAGTGGACTTCTCTTAAATATCTAGAACAAGGGTCGGCTAAATCATGTAGTAACTAATGTGATGTTCTATCAAAATATATATCAAATGCACAAAGTAGTTATTTAAATACAAAGTTGAATATACAAGGAAGCTCTTCTAAGAGCTTTACAGTACGTTTGATTATCTTTAAAGGTACAAACATTTATATTTATAATAACTAACTACAACAAATACATGTCTTCTCTACTAAACTACTACAGAGTATATTTCTTTTATGCAACAACCTCCTTGTCCTTTGGATCAACCTGGAGATGACACGGGACACACAAACATAGGGGTGAAAATTATACAATTCTCAATAGGGATATTCCCCAAATATATAATCATAATGTCATCTTCATCGCCCTAGCCACTTCAGTTTATTAAGAAAATGTGAGCATGCAACATATATCAATGGTTTCTTTTTAAAGTTCTAAATCATACTTCCGAAGTGGATAGCTTTTAATAATCAATCACTTAGTGCACATATATCATAAAGCTTGAACACATAGTAAATAATTCTAGTCAAACTTTTAAATATAACATGACCATGCAGATGCTAAATGTAGTAAACTTATTTGTAATAGCCCCTGATAAATCGAAGAGAACCTCATATATCTTTATTTGCTCTTGACAAGTCAAAAGGATCTCATCACTCTTTATTTGCCCTCAATAAGTCGAAAGGATATTTTATTATTTTATTTGCCTTTGACAAATTGAAAGGATCTTATCACTTTTTATTAGCCCTCGATAAGTTGAAAGGATATTTTATTATTTTATTATTTTATTTGCCCTTAACAAATCGAAAGGATTTTATCACTCTTTATTTGCTCTCGATAAGTCGAAAGGATCTTTTTTAACTTTATTTGCCCTCAACAAATCGAAAGGATCTTATGTCACTCTATTTGTCCTTGATAAATTGAAAGGATCTTATCATTTTTTATTTGTCCTCGATAAGTCGAAAGGAT
This sequence comes from Dalbergia cultrata, assembly GCA_031216105.1. Taxonomy (NCBI): domain Eukaryota; kingdom Viridiplantae; phylum Streptophyta; class Magnoliopsida; order Fabales; family Fabaceae; genus Dalbergia; species Dalbergia cultrata. Next base: position 32,634,919 of record CM062346.1, on the reverse strand, counting down.
CTTTTATTAGTTTATTTTCCCTCGACAAATTAAAAGGATCTTATGTCACTCTATTTGCCCTCGATAAATCGAAAGGATCTTATCACTCCATTTGCCCTCGATTAGTTGAAAGGATCTGTCATCACTTTATTTACCCTCAACAAATCGAAAGGATCTTATGTCATGCTACTCAATGTCTTAGAATCTCATTTTCAACTTTATGTACCCTTAGTACTCTGAAGGAAATCTTATATATATCATATCTATCCTTCCGTTCCCTTGACATAATAAAGGGGATCTTTCGGTGCTCTTTAATACTAAAAGGGAATTTTTATCTTCTTAACATATAAATGTTTATTCATAATGAAATGCTCATCTTTCCTCATAAATGAGCCTTTAAATAATATAGCATGCATTCATATGCTCTATACTTGGACTAAATACCATTCTATGATTAATTTAAGACATTCTTATTTCATGCTGGAGTTAACCACCCTATAATACAGATTTTGGTCTCAGACCTCGGAGCTTGCACTCTCAACCACCTATACTGGGGTTGTGATCTCGGACCTCGGAGCTCACACTCTCAACTGCCTATACTAGGGTTGTTATCTCAAACCTCGGAGCTTGCACCCTAAACCACCTATACTCTGCATTGTGATCTCGGACCTCGGAGCTGGCACTCTCAACCACCTATACTGGGGTTGTGATCTCAGACCTCGGAGCTCGCACCCTAAACCACTTATACTCTGGGTTGTGATCTCGGATCTCGCCACTAATACCTGTAGCAGAAACATAGCACGTTGGCAGAATTCAAGCCTAAGGAGTATGATTTATTATGCATATCAAACATCCATTTCAAGGGCTATAAAAATTCTCCAAGACACCTTAATGTGTCCACAAGGCTTCGTAAAAATATCAGAGCAAAAAGAGTTCTCTAATTATGTAACAAAATTATACAAATTTGGTGGTCAAAGACCACTTAATCTCCACTCAATGCTAGAATTCACTAATTTTTAACCTTAGAAAATGAATGAATCACTTCAGAATAAAAATCATGGTTAAACTTCAATATGTTTCCAAACCTCTGTAAAATTTTCAAGTGATAATTCAATCATTTGCTATAGTAACAAAATATGACAAATCCATAGGTTCAGTTCAACATTTCAGGCAGAATAGTTACAACTTCGGTTCTTGAATTTTTCTAAAGCATTTGGAATCAAAAACAGAACTCGAGAAAATTAGTGGAACTAGCCTAAGATGCTAGCTTCAACATATATTTTTACTAACTCATGAAAATACCAAAAAATATATAAGAAAAATCGTGACAATTCCTTGCTTGTGACAAAATCAAAATTCCAGCAACCTAGTCAAAACTTCTTTTGACAACAATGATTTTCTAACCTCATCCAAACACACCACCAAAATTAATACATCAATATCAACATATTATCAACCAATATAACTAGAAATTTTGGAATTCTACAACTGAAAATCTAAAAAAAAAAGAATGAACAAATAAGAACACAAAACCCTACTTGTGATGCTTCAAGACTTCTAACTCCAAAAGTCCTTCCAAGAATAGTTTTTCCTCACTTCAAGCCTTCCAAACAGCCCTTAACCCTCTCTTTGGTAGTGATGTATGATGGCTCAAAGTATAAAAATAGTTATGGATTAAAATTCTAATCAGTTATATTTGTAGGTGGTGATGACTAGAACAACTTTTGTGAAGAGAGTTTGAGGTTTTAGTAACTTTGGGCTAGAGTTTTGGTGATTTGAAATTAAAAATTGAGCTTATGAAGAAGATAACAATGGTGGCTATTTGCTCTTGGTGTGTGGCCGAGAATGACAAGCCTCTTGGATAAGCTTAATAGCTTTTTAATGATATTAATCAAGTTGTAAGAATTATATAGTATAAAATCTAATTCTTTCCAAAAAGAGTATAAGTTGGATGAGTATTATTTGATCTTGGAAATCAAGATTGAATCTTAGCCATCCAATTGGTTTAAATGGATAGACATTATCCAAATCTTACGAGTTAAGATTTCTTTCAGTGTAAAAATCACACCGAAATTTTACCGAACGGGTAAAACAGTGTACCCACGTAATCAAATATTGTTCGAAAATTAATTTTAGGCATAAAATCATTATTCCTAACTATTTCTAACCTTAATCCTATAATTTGTTAGTTTCGGGTATTTTCGGGCCCCAATTCTAGGGTTTCAGCTGTCTCGACGGGCCCATGGGCCTACAAGGTTACTATTTATGTTTTTTTTACAGATCTGTTGGATCGTCCTCATATTTCTATGTTTGTTGAAATTATGACTAGAAAAGCTCAAATTAATTTTTATATAATTTTTATGGGGTTACAACTACTTGCAATGTGATAGTAGGGGTTGTCCACTTATCAAAGGAAATTTTGCACAACAACCTTTTGTCCAATATGCTAGTCTCACCATTATAGAGTTAAAGATATCATCCCAATTTGGCTCAAAGGCTTCAAACACAATCCTATTCCTTACCCACCAGATAGTCCAGCAAAGAACATAAAGTAGTAAGACCCATAATTTTTTTTATATCAAAATCCTTGAAGTGAGTGCCACACCAAGCATTAAAAAAAAATCACAGGGGGATGCTAGGAGACATATTGATAATCCAAACAAATTAGCATTTAATCCAACATAGACTGAGCATTGGAAAAAGAGATGCTCCAAGTTTCCAATTCCTTTTGATAAATTGGGGATGATAAGTTAAATGATGAGATGCAATTTAATCTAGATAGCGTTACTTTGGTGTTAAAGCAACCTTGTAGAATAAACCACACCAAAAGTTCTATACAAGGCAGGCCCAGACCTATCCATCCTTTGGCTCCAATGCTCCAATTGGAGAAGATGACATTGTTTCTTTAAAAACCTACAAAGAAAAGGAAAAGATAGAAAAAATCCCAAAGGAAGAGAATTCCATGTACACTCATCGCTCACCTCCTCAATAAAATTATTTTGGTTTATGGCTATAAAAAGTCTGTGAATTGTTGCTCTTCCCAAGCAAATAGGGGTCTATGCCATGTCAAGTTCCACTTTCAAATCTTGTCTTCCCATCATCCCACATCCATAACGAGATCATTCTAATATAGAAACACTGAGAACAATCTTGGGAATCCATTTTTTGAGGCACACATTTTTAGCCCAGGCATCATGCTAGAATTTAGTACAAGAACTGTCAACCGCCTTTATTTTCATCATATTTTGTACAATTTTTCTTATTTCATCTCCAAAGCTGTCAAGAGTAATGATTCGGCCCCATAAGCTTCCTTTATCTTTCCCTAATGAATAATCAATCAAAGATTGGGGTGGAATGTTGTGGTTATAATGACATAGTTCCATTGAAAAATTGCCACCACCATTTGAATAGAAGTTGTGCATCCTGTATAATGAGGTCCATCATTCCCACTCTGCCCAAATTCTTGAGCCACTGAATAAATTTCCAAGGAATTAATGGGATTCCTTTTTTACTAGAATTACTTGGCCAAAATAACATTCTTTGTAAACTAACGATTTTTGCTGCCGCAGAGTTTGGTATTTTGAAGATGCTTAGCAAATACATTGGTAAGCAATTCATGACCGAGTTAATCAATAACCAACCTCACACCTCTAGAAAGAAAATTTACTTCCCATAAAGCCAGACTTTTTTCAACTTTATCAATAACCTACTTCCATGCTTCAACCCTATTTGGGTTTGAACCAAGTGGACTACCAAGGTAAGTTATAGGGAGTTTTACCAAAGAGTAGCCTAGTAGATTTCCAATTCTCAATATCCAATCCTCTGATCATCCAAATACAATCATGACTGATTTTTTATAGTTAATCTTCATACCTACGACCATAGAGAAGCAAATAAGAAGCCTTTTACTATTTCTCATGCATTCTAACTCTGCCGATGTCAACACCAGAGTATCGTCTACCAACTATAAATGGGATAGTTCCATGTTTTGATTTCTAGTGCAAAGACTTTGAATTTTGCCTAATGCTTTGACTTTCAAGGCCATTCTATTAAACACCTCAGTGACCAACAAAAACAAAAACGTAGATATGGGGTCGGAGTCCTCTTTGTAAATCAAATGTTTCTAATGAGGAGCCATTACTAAGAGTAGACATGGTGGGTGAAGTAATTCACCACATCACCCATCGCTTCCAGGCTAATCCAAAGCCCATTTTCTCAAGAACCTTTTCAAGGAAATCCTATCTTACAGTGTCATATGCCTTTTGGAAATCAAGCTTTAATAGGGCAGCTTTTACCTTTGCTTTTTTTCAACCACCACATTACTTCATTCACAATCAAGGCACCATCAAGGATGTCTCCTATACACAAAGGGTAACTATGTCTCTCCTATGAGTGATGGCATCACAGATTTCATTCTCTCCACTAGAATCTTACAGATGATTTTATAAATGCATCCCACCATACTGATTGGATGAAAATGTTTTATTTCTTTGGCTCCATCCACCTTAGGACTCAAAGTAATACCCATGTCAAAGAATTTAAGATAAAATTTATTTTGTTTAAGATTCAAGTTAAACTTGAGAGTTTGATAATCTTGTCTAAGAATAATTCTACTTTCATAATGACTATTTACAAACTCAAATTATCTTAGTTATTGAATTATTTGAATTATTATTATTAATCTCACATTGATTTCAAAATATAGTATTTAAACAAAATCAAAAGTTTAATAATATAGTATTTAATTATGGGGATTTTTCTATATTTGATTTAGTTTTTAAATAGGACATTTTTGTAATTCAAAATAATAATTTTTTTTCAAGTTAGGTTATGGAAAAGGCCGCTTATGAATTTAGGTATAATAGTGAATATTATACTAAATAATGATAGATGATTGAAGCCAGTAAGAAAAAAAGGTCTGATAGAAAAAAAAAGTTTTTTTTTAAGTCAAATTTAAGCTACACAAGGTTATGTACCCATCTTCATGGTTATTTTTTTTTTACTTGGTACCTTTTCAAAAGAATTTAATCGATGATGATGTGTACATGACGAGGTCAAGTACATGCAATTATCACTTCAAAGGATCATCTCCCTATTAGAATTTGTAGATGCTATCATAATAGTTGACCTAAAGTAAAATGATATAATTAGGTTAAATTTATTGGGCCTAAATGATTTGTTAAGTATGAGTTTATTATGTATAGATATCATATGACCTAATTTTATGATTTGGGCAATTAGATATTAAGGTTTATACAATTATATAAGGCTATAGTCCCTAAGTTATATGTATGTCTTTTATTTAACTTCCCATCATCAGAAAAAAGAGAGTCATCTTCTCTAATCAACTTGGAAGGTCAAATAGTCACATGTCCAAATACCAATAAATTCCTATGGATGTTTATGTTTTTTCAATTTTCTTGATAATTTAACAAAATGGTTTTGGGGTTATAAAGAACTTAAGAACTGAAATATCTAACAAGTGATATTAGAGCTATCCATGATTGAATAATTGAGAAGTGATTATTTATCTTTCTTTACGTTTAAGTTTGAAAGAAAACGTCCAATAACTCTTATTTGGCATGTTCATAGTCCCTTTTGTTTGATCTTTTGGGTATCTTGATGTATAAAATAAATAACCTAACTATTTGTTTACTTCCAAACCATATGAATTCTATCTTGATATGTGTACCATATATATGATTCCCTTATATGGAAGACATGATATGAAGCAAATGCATATGCTATCTAATTCTTGTTACATAAGAAATTTGGCAACATTTCTATGGGTTTTGAAATGAATTGATTGAAACATGTTGCTAAAGTAGCCTCTTTTATCTAATTAAGTTAATTTAGTTTAGAACATAATAGATGATTATGAGCATGTAGTTCCTATGAAAATTGATTACCAAAAATAGGGTCTATATTTGGCCGAATTATATGTAGATGGTTGTAGTAATCAACGTGCGAGGATTATCAAGTTCTTTATGAATAGGGGTAGGAACAAGTTAGGCCAGGCTAGGACTATAACAAGAACACTGGGCTTAAACCTAGCCTGTTACTTGTTATAGGCTTTATTTTTAGCCTGGTCTGGCATGCTTGAGAGGCATGGTCTGGCCTAAAGAGTACTTATAAAGCCTGTTTTTAAAAATCTATTGCAATTTATATAATAGGCCATAAGTCCTAGGCCTTTTAACACTCCTTTAAAAGGCCTAGAAAGCCTTTTAAGCTCACCATTCAATTTCATAGAATAAAATTAAATCTTACAAAGTTCTAATCTCAAACATACCAAGATTAAACATTCAATTAAAGTCTAAGAAAATTCAAACCATACAACTAAACCAAAGCTTCAAAAGACAATTCAACCACAAGTTAAACAATGTTCACCAAGTCTCAAGAACAAAGCATAAGCAACTTAAACACTACATAACTAAATAAAACATAATCTTCAAATAAACTTAATAAACCAACAAAAAATCAAATCTTCAAAATGATCTCCTCTTCTTCTTCAAACTCAAGTACCTTGAAAATAGGAAATTATTTATAGTTAGATTGTGCTATAAATTAACAATTACTAGAAAAGAGAACACTGTAGTATATAAAATTCATACCATTGGCTTCTTCTTCTTCATATTATACTTATTGCATAGCCAATCCTAGCCATAAATAAGGGCTGTAATAAATGCTTCATTCAATCTCGAATGAAACTGATCAATTACCTTTCCTCCAGCACTAAATGTTCATTCAGATGGAACTGTTGAGATTAGGATGGCTAGAATGTTAGTGGCCATCTTTGACAAAATCTTATATTTCAAGCTGTTGCTTTTCTACCATTCTAAAGCACTGAAAAAGTTAGTGCTTTTGTTAGCAATATGAACATTCTCCTCAAGATAAACCTCCAACTCAAATTTCATTAGGGGAGTTGCTTGCTTGTCATGAACAAAACTCATAAATTCATTAGCTCCACTAATTTCTTATTGAGGATTAATCTCATCAGAAGGATTAATATTGTCAATGCCACCATCATCAACTTCACCACTACTGTTAGCAATTCCCTCTTTCCCCAACAATTTAACATACTCAGCATATAACATATTCAATGAAGTTATAACCATATCCACATTCTCTTTAGCCACATAATCAGGTTGATATATCAAAGGAAAACAATATTCAATAACATGAAATTTGAACATGGGATCCAAAATAAGATTAATGGACATTAGCATATTGCACTCCCCCTAATATTTGTCAAACTTAGCTTTCATTGAGGCTGCCATATCTGTCATGAAGTAGTCTTCATCTATTACAGCTTTGTCAATCACTTTTTTACCTTCCAAATTTCAGGCAGATATAAATTTATAGTTGGATGGTCACTACCTGAGATGACATTAGTAGTTATATTGAATACCCTCAAGACTTGACAAACCTTCTCAACTTTCCTCTAGTCCTTTTGTGATGGCTCATAGGAATAATGTGGCTCTCTTTCCTTGTAAGCTTCAAATACCATATTAAAATTCAAGGCAATAGATAGCATATTGTAGGTAGAATTCCACTTTGTTGGAAAATCAATGATGAGCTTTCTTTCTTTTAAGTGTTTTTGTTCCACTATATCACAAAATGCCTTCAATCTTGAATCATTATAATTAATATACCTGACACTCTCGTGAATATTATGAATAATATCCTTAATTCTTTCAAGGCCATCTTGCACCAACAAATTCAGAGTATGTGCACAACATCTGACATGAAACAACTTACCATCAAGCACTAAATTGTTACTTAGTGATAAGTTGTCCTTGAGATTCTTCAGGCATAAGTCATTGTATGAAGCATTATCAATAGACACAGAAAACACCTTGTTCTCAATGCACCAAGCTTTAAGACACTTGAAAATGGCATTAGGTACATCAATTCCCCATCTTGGTGCTGGCACTTTTACAAAGCTTAAGACCCTCTTTCGAAGATTGCATCTTGCTTTAATGAAATGACCAGTTAAAACCATATATTCAGCTACTTGGTGACTAGATTTCCACATATCTGTAGTCAAGCTTATTTTGCTCACATATTTCAATAAGGCCTTTAAGCTTTTCTTCTCTGCCTCATAGATTGCCAAACATTTGCTCCTAATTGTTTTGCAAGTAACTTTCCTGAACTCAGGATTCGCATATTGGAAGCCCCACATCAATATTTGATCCTCAACAATGCTAAAAGGGTACTCATGCACCATGGTTGAACTAGCAAGTGTTTTTCTCATCTTTCATTTGTATACCTAACTCTAGATGTCAAAAATAGATTAAGATCTAAGTTGGAAGGTGGAAATGGAATGCGGGGCTGCTTCTTTTGTGAGACCATGTATAGCCCCTTTTGTAAACAATTTTTTGTATGTCTTTTCAAATGGCTAGTGCTAGCCCCATTCCCTGAGTAAGCAAATTGTCTTTTACAGTGATTGCAGATAGCATTTGTCACTAATTTAGAAACTTCAATCTCTTTGAAATCTTTCCAAATAATTAATGTCTTTGCCCTCTTTTTCTTAATAACACAAGTTGTATCATGTTCTTGAGGTTGGCTTGAATCTGCTGGTATCATTGGTGTGACTCTTTCTCCACTACTTTCTATAGGGCTAGAGGGATGTGCACCTGATGACATTGTTTCATCAATATCAATTGTAGAACACATTAAATAAACATGTCATATAGTAGATTAAACAATTATGTTATTTTATAAAAATTTGGATTAAAAAAGTATTTCATTAATAGATTATTTTAACAACATGTTCAAGTATTTTTTTATGGACAAAACAAGTATTTTTTAACAGCGTGTTGCAATTTAACAGATGCAAAATCCTAATTAATAATCCAAAATCTGAATTAACAAACCCTAAAGGAAATACAATGACAAGCAAAATGCAATTAGATACAAATATTTTGATGCTCCAATGTTTTACGGAACCAGCTGAAGGCTTTTCTTATGTGAACACATGCAAAGAAAAGCCATAATATAGAGACTATAAACTGTAGTACCTTTTAGTCTTTTAGAGTTTTATCCTTTTAGGCTTCATGGTCACTCTTCATGGTAAATCTGGACGAGTGGTCATGGCAAAAGGAAGATATGGATGAGATTTGGCAATAGGGTGGTTGTGTGCAATGGGAGTGGCTGCGTGCGATGAGGGTGGTTGTACGCGACTGGGGTGGCTATGTAACAGGCTATATGACTGAGTGGTTGTGCGATCTAGATGAGAGGACAGTGGTGGTGGCTGCGCGACGGTAACCGATGGCTGGCAACAGCAGGGGGTTATGTGATAGATGACTCTCTTGATAGAAGGATGAGGGTTTCTAAACTTGCAGTGATTTTGTGAGTGGAAGATATGTAACATCCTCCTAAGTACAATGTTATCCTTAAGTCATGACATCGTAGTTGAGAGTTGTTACTTATCATTTAGCAGACCTTCCTTAAATATCTATAGCAAGAGTCAGTTGAATCGTGTAGTAACTAAGTCGTGGTTCTATCAAAATATATATAGCAAAGAAACAAAGTATTTATTTAATATAAGTCAAGTACAAAAGGAAGCTCTTCTATGAGCTTTAGAGCACATCTATTCTTTTCCATATTTATAGACATATATATATAACTAAGAACAACAGTTACGAGTATCCACTACTAAACTACAGAAACTCCAATTTAATTATTCTTGTAGTGGCTTCACTATCTCTGGAATCAACCTAGAGATGACACGGAAACACAAACACAAAAGGGTGAGAATTATAAAATCTCAGTAGGGCATTTTTCCAAATATACAGTCATAATGTTATCGTCATCATCCCAGTCAGTTTGGTTTATTAAGAAAATGCTGATCATGCATTAAATAATAACGATTCATTTTTAAAGTTTCAAATCATATTTCCGAAGTGGTTTGCTTTTAAAGGAAATCAATCACGTAGTTCACATTCACCATAAGCTGATAATCATAGTAAATAATGTTAAACACAATAAATATGTATATGCCCATTATAGTTAAACTATCTTTAATTGCCCTTGATCAATTAAAGAGGATCTTTTCTCTCATTATATGCGCTCGACAAGTTCAAATGGATCCTATCTTTCTTTATATGCCCTCGATATGTCCAAGAGGATCCTATCTTTCTTTATATGCCCTCGACAAGTTAAAAAGGATCTCATTTTTATTTATTTGCCTCAACAAGTCAAAGAGGATCTCAGGTTTCTTTATTTGCCCTTGACAAGTCAAGAGGATCTCATTTTCCTACTTATAGCTATAGAGCTTAATTTAATATATCAGTCACTTTTCTTTTTTTCAGAATTCATTCACAATGTGAATTCAATTATGCCTCAAACCAATCCCTAAAGTCACTAGCATGCTTTCATATATAATAGACTTGAACAAAATGTTGTTATATCACCAATATAATGCAATAGCACAAACATAGCACATGGGCAGATTTTACGCCTTGGTAGTACAATTTAGTTTTCATATCAAACAACTATTTCATGGGCTCAAAACATTATCCATGACACCTCAATGTGTCCCCAAGGTTCTATAAAAATTTCAGAGGAAGAAACATTCTTTAACTTTACTAACAAAATTCTACAAATAGAGTGGTCAGAGACCACCTAATCTCAGCTCAGAACTAGAATCTCATAATTGTTTACCCTAGAAAATGATTGAATTAATCCAAGATAAAAACCATGGTTAACCTTAAGATGTTTCCAACATACTGTAAAAATTTCAAAGGAAAAATCAATTATTTGCTATGGTAAAAAAATTAGACAAATTCACAGTTTCAGTTCCAATAATTTAGGTAACACAGGTATCATTTCGGTTCATGATTTTTTTCAAGTAGTATAAGTTAAAATCAGAACTCAAGAAAATTTGTGGGACTAGTCTTGGATGTTAGATTCAACATATATTTTTTCTAGCTCACAAAAATATGGACAAACACATCAAAAAATTCGTGATTAGTTGCTGCTTGGTACAAAACTGAAAATGCAGCAACATGGTTCAAAATCTCTTTTGACAAAAATGATTTTTCTACAATGCAAAACATGCCACCTATGCAAATACATCAATATCTATGTGTTACCTCACATTAGAACCAAAATTCATCAAATTTCAATCAAGAAAAATCTGAAAACAAAAACAGAATTTTTCACAACAAGGCACAAAGAACCTTACTTTGATGGCTTTAGTGATCTTGGCTCCAAGGATGATCCGAAGATGATCTTGTTCACTTCAAGGCCTTATAACCCACACCAAACACTTCCTTATACAGTAGAGGATGATCTCTCAAGGTGGGGAATAGTGGGGAATTGAAATTTTAATCGGTTAGATTGGTAGATCTTGATGAGTGGAATAAGCTTAGTGAAGGGAGTTTGTGATGTTATCGAGTGTAGGTAAGGGTTTTGGAGCTTTAAAATCAAGTTTTCATGTGTTTGAAGAAGCAAAAATGGAGTTTGGCTGGTTCTCTTGTGGCCAGCTGATAAGCAAGCTTGAAAGATCACATGTAGCGGAGATGGCAAAGGTTGTCGCCTAGGAGAAAGAGCTGGAGGAGCAAATTCGGTCTATGTTGTCAGAGCTGGACTCAGCTCGAGGGAAGGAAAAGGAATTGCATAAAGAATTAAACAAGTTTAAAGCTCAGTAAGAGAAGCCCGTACAGGCTATGTTAGATGATCTTCATCGTTAATTTACTATGGGTTATGAGTATGCATGGAGTCATTTTAAGCACTTGTTTTGAGACTTGGACTTGAACTTTGATCAAGCTGGACCTTGGAATAAATTGGCCAATGGTGTGCGGCATCTGCCCTCCACTAAAGAGGATGATTTTGATGGAGAATGGGGGACCAGCCGGAGGTAGGAGCTATTTGAAGACCGAGGAATGCCTCGATTCTCCCTTATATATATTTTATTGGAAGATTTAACTTATAGATATTTTTAACTATGATTAAGCTTGATGATAACCTTTATATAATGGATTTGTGAATGCTTTTTGTTATAGACAATCTCTATAGATCATTTACTTGATGCTAAAATTGTGAATGAAATTTGTTGCAAACAAATCCCATTCTTGTCATGTTCATGAATCCAAGGCGTTAAGTCGATGGATTCTTATCTTTAGGGTGAGCGAATACAAAATGATGCTAGTACATACTGAGCTTATTGCGATCGTGAATACTAGGTTTATTTGATGAATACTAGTCTTTATTTGCTCTTGAAAACGAGGCTTATTCTGGTGAATACCGATCTTCGTTTGCTCATGAACACGAGGCTCATCCGATGAATACCATTCTTTGCTTGCTCGTGAAGATGAGGCTTATCCAGTGAATACTAGTATTTGTTTGCTTGTGAGACCAAGCTTATCTAGTGAAAAACTGATCTTTGTTTGCTCGTGAAGATGAGGCTTATCTAACGAAAATTGCTCTATACGCCATTTATTGATGGCCTTATTCAAGCTTACAAATAAACGTAGGGGAATCAAGGCATTATATGCTTTATTAAACTCGAGATTATAATACATTAAAAGGTGTCCACAAATTTAATTAAGCAAACTAGTGCTTTACAAATTGAATAATCCATAAACTGGTTTGAACTATCCTTTAGCTATAATAACACGTTAATTTTGTCGTATTCGATGTTTAGGGAATCTCCTTGCCAACAGGCTTGCTTAATTGCTGTGCACTATTTCCTAAACTATTGATTACATGAAATAGATAGTCCTAATTTAGGGCTAGCTTCCCATCTATTGAGCATTTATTTGCTCGGTAAGCATTAAATCACCCTCCTGAAATTTCCGAATGATGATTCTCTTGTTCTCTTGTTGTATCGTTCGGTGATTTTTGCTTTGGCAGCTGTAGCTTTGATATAGGTAATCTCCCTTCCCTCCATTAGTAAACCTAGTGTCACAATGTACTTAGAGGGTGTCGCGATGAGGATGACAATGTTCTTTTGAAAATGAACAGGAGTCGCCACCAATTTTATTTTTTAGCAAAAATTGGAAAACCTTTTAATTTGTGAAGCTAGCCTTTTTAAGAGTTTTGAGGTTCGGGAGTCTGATTATGATTAGAGAAGGGTGGAAACTGAACTCCACTGCACCCCTAATACATCCGTACAAACACAGTTGCCCTAGAGCTAATTATGCAAATTTATTTATAACTTCAAAATATTTATTTTTCCCCCAAAATGTAATTATATTTACAAAAATAAAACTAAAATTAGTAATTATATATTTACAAAAATAAAGTTAAATTAGTAATTATATATTTACAAGAATAAAGCTAAAACACAATTATGTAAAAATGAAATAAAATAAAATAAGTTAAATAAGATAAAATAAATAAGTTAAAGGAAAATTAAATTAAAAGAGAACATAATTCAATAAAAAGTTAATTTTGGAAAAAAATGGAAAACCTTTTAATTAATTTTCCTTTAACTTATTTATTTTATCTTATTTAACTCATTTTATTTTATTTCATTTTTACATAATTGTGTTTTAGCTTTATTCTTGTAAATATATAATTACTAATTTAACTTTATTTTTGTAAATATATAATTACTAATTTTAGTTTTATTTTTGTAAATATAATTACATTTTGGGGGAAAAATAAATATTTTGAAGTTATAAATAAATTTGCATAATTAGCTCTAGGGTAACCGTATTTGTACAGATATATTAGGGGTGTAGTGGAGTTCAGTTTCCATCCTTCCCTAATCATAATCAGACTCCCGAATCTCAAAACTCTTAAAAAGACTAGTTTCACAAATTAAAAGGTTTTCCAATTTTTGCTAAAAAATAAAATTGGTGGTGACTCCCGTTCATTTTCAAAAGAACGTTGTAATCCTTGCCGTGGCGCCCTCTAGGTACATTGTGACAATTTGGCGACTCCACTAGGGATGCTAAAGAGTCAAGCCTGTTAGAGTTAATTATGCAAATGATTATAATTTTGTTATATTTATTTTTCCCCTCGTAAAACATTTATTTTACTTGTGTAAATAATTTTTTCTTTTTGTAAATAATAGTTTATTTTATTTGTAAAATCTTTCTAATTTAAACATTAGGATAGAGGACTTTTTAATCTTGTATATATATTTGGAACCTTAGGATAGAAGGCTTTGTTTTATTCTTTGGAATCTTAAGATAGTCGATTGTATGCTCCCTGTACACACTTTCACTACATTGTCCTCATACACTATTTGGGCTCTATATCCAAGCCTTTGAAAACCATAGGACAAAAAGGGGTTTTGATGTTGTTATTATGAGGCTTATGCTTCTTTGACAGTCGTTGACTCACCCACTCAGGTTGTTACTAGGGCTATGAGTTGCTATATTGTGACTTTCACATCCATGTGGTTTAATTTATAGAACTAGGTCTTTATCTTCTTGATAAAGGCAACCTGGGGACCATAACCTTTGAGGATCTAAATCCACCCAGAAACCTGGCACTACTAGAAGGACTTTAGAATAAACAAATGTCTTCTTCTTGTACATAATTCTTTACTTCATCTGTAAATATTTGTTACTCAAACTTTAGGGTAGATAACTTTTGTACATATATTGTTTGAGCTTTTGTTTTGCAGGAATAAGTATGCTCTTCACACACTGTGCACAATCATAATCTCACAGCACTCTTTAGCTCTATACCTGAGCTTGTACAAACCCAGGATTAGGAGGAGTCCTAACATTGTCATTGAGGGGTTTCATGCTCACTTAGCATTTGGTAGGGCACCACTCAGATTGTTACTAGTATCATGAATTGGTCATATTGAGAGGGTTCATCATTCCTTGTGATCCTTTTATGATTTGGATCTCTATCTCATGATAGGGGCAATCTGGAAATATTTGGCCTTTTAGAAGTCTAGATCTATCTCGTAAGTGCACTAATAGAATGAACCTAGTGACCACCCGATTAAGGTTTTTGACCCTAGAAACATTCACCTATTTGAGAATACCTTGATTAGGACACAAAGGAGCATTCTTTTACTTTTTCTTTACTTCATATAGTTCATTCATCTCATGCATAATAATTGTAAATATTACATTCATGGCATGCATCTTTTAAAAAAAATATAAAAATGTTGCATTCTCTGCATAAAAAAAAAATGATATTCATAGCATAGTTCAAAAAAAAAAATTATTCATTCATAACATGCATAACACATTCATTACATCCATGCATACATTCTCATTATATTGACATCATTCAAAAAGGGAAAAAAGAGAAATCATTAGACATGCATTCATACATGGCATTCTAATTTCAAAAAAAGAAAAATCAAAATCTTTTCTCTTAATGCATAGCTTATTTATTGCATGCATTCATTCACGGTATAATCTTTCATGTGTAAATCTCTCATACACGCATGCATAGCCCTTACCACCTATCCATGCATACATTCATATCATCCAAAAAAAAAAAAGAAGAGAAAAGACCATGCGACATTCATTCATACTTTCTTTCCATACATTATAACTTTATCTAAAAAAAAAAAGAGACAGAAAAATTTCAAACATACATCCTAATTTCAAAAAAATCAAAGTAATTTTTTTTAATGTATTGATGTATTTAAAAGAGGGAGCATAATTTTTCATGCATAAGCATCTCATGCATTCATAACATTCATCCATAATTTAAAAAAAAAAAGAGCTTTTTCCAGAAGTCTTTGACATATCCATGCATACATGCATTCATGCATTTTCGATAATTCTTCGTAATTTTTTCATTTCTCTTTGTGGTCAATTATAATTCAAAGATTTATTGTCCCTAAGCATTGCTCTCTCTGAGAAAGTTTTGTCTGATCTTAGCAAAAGAAACATCAACTGAAGAACTATAGCTGCTAAAGTTATCCCACCAATGCTAGAACAATAGATGTGTTCCTACTTCATTCACACACTACAGGGTCCATTCTTCAAAGATATATTAGGGATCCATGTCAAGGAGTTCGTGGACTTAGTGGAAATCGGAGAAAGAATTGAGACGAACATCCAAGAAGGGAAGGTGGAGTTGATAGAAAAGGAGTCGCAATCCAAGCAAGGGTCATTCTACAAAAAGAAAGAAAATGTTGTGAACTTCATGCAACCACATCACCATCTCAGTCTTACAAATCAAACTTCCACCCAAATCACCATCCACCCTATCAATACCTACACTACCCACCTTCCAGACCTTATCCATCTCCCATACACTAAACACCTTATCCGAATCAAGTCAATCACATCTCTTTAACCACATGCACCTTCAAAGCCACATATCATCATCCCGTGTCTCCAAATCACTAAAGAACCTCTTTCAAACACTACTACCCGTAGACCACCAAGGCACAGTCGTCCCTTGCCTAACTTCAAAGTAAGTAACTTGGATTTGTTTAAGAACTTGCGCCATGCAAATCTGTTAGCTCCACATCCTACTAGTGCAGCGACACCCTTGTATCTTCATTAGTTCAATCCAAATCATGTGTGTGAGTATCATGTCAACATTCATAGACACTTGATTGATGATTGCAAGGGCTTTAGAGATGCAGTGTGGGATCTGATCAATGCTAAAGTTATCAAAGTACAGGATGATGAAGCAGAAGAAGTCCCCGTCGAGAGTGGTGGTGCTTGAATGTGTTATTAAACATTATTGCAACTTTCTTGCGTTTGTCTTTATGAGTGTGCTTACTGTCTTGAGACTTGCTCATGATTATGTGTGATTCATTTCTAGACATTATATTATTTGTTTCCGTTCTTATCATCTTTATCCTTGCACTTTTGTTCATTTTTCTTTGATCTTCTCCTCTCACCAAGACTAAGGTAGAAACTAGTCATAAAAACTCATCAATTGATTGTTATATTACAATGAGCTTGAATGATCATGGTCATGATGAAAATCCTAAACTATGCGAATAATCTAAATGTTGGAAAATGACAAATCCAAAATCAAGATACACACAGTCTATTATCATGGCCTCCAAATGCTCCAATCAAGAGATACAATTTTGAAGTAAAACACACAAACGACCCAAGATAGAAACACCACAAAGAAGAAGTAGCGCAGTATACTTAAAAAAAAAACAAAGGGAAAGGCTCTTGAGATCGGCAATCAAAAGCAGTTAAAAAAATATTAAAAAAAATAAAAAAGAAGAGAAGGAAAAAAAAAAGAGAAAAAGGAAGAGCTTGCTAGATTGAAATCTCAACAAAGACAATCTAGGCAAAAATTAGAGCAAGAAAGCAAAAAATGATTACCTGACAAACACATCAAGGAAGAGGTTACAAATAAAGACTTTTGAAAATCCCAAATTGGGGCAGTTTGATCAGGTGGTAGGAGGACGAATAAAGACAGAATAGGAGAAGTCAGCTTTCATATACTGACTCGATTGTCGCATAGCAAAACATCACAGTCTTGGTCATGGCTTCAAGCTCAATGTAATTAAGTAATCGATAAATGTGTTAATTCGGTTAAATCTGCACTTTTCCGATCTCTCATACCTCACCCATCCACTAGACCCATACAACAACACAACATCATTACCCATCTCAGTCTATCACCCATCCAGAAATCATCACCATAGTCACATAATCAACCATAGCCTCCACCATGATTAGACCAACCAAATTAAGAACTAGAACCCAAAACCCAACATAATAAAACTAGACATCATCATCCAATCACAATCCCAACAAATATCATAATCCATCCTAACCAAATTACAGTAACCCACCATCTTCAATAGACCCACAGCTCACCTACCTCAAAGTTCCGTTTAGCCAGTCACCCTTTTGCCCATCCACGACTAGAACCACCACCATGAACGCTACTGATTTCCCTTCATCTTTCTTCCCCTTCTATCATCATCAAAAGTTATGTTCTTTCAAAGAATGCATTTTGTTGTCCATACTATTCTTGAATCACGCATATTCATGCAAAGTCAAAAGGCATTAGCTAACAAGAGTTTAGATCAAAGAAAGCTAGAAACAATAAAAGAGCTTATGAGATTGAAAACTGCAAGCAGAAGTTGTAGCAGACTCAAGATTGGCACCAACATGGGACTAGGGCAAGAATTGGAGCTGAAAATCTATGTTCAATCAAAGGAAGAGGATAAAGTGGACCGTCTATAACACAAGTCAATAGCAGTGGTTCTTCGAATAAAGTGACTCATTTGTATTAGAGAAAGACTTTCTAAGGGGAACAATGTTTAAATACAGCAAACGGGAGCAATTTTTTTTCATTCATCATATCATCATTTGTGAGATCATTCATCATCAAATCATACAAGCACATCACTACTCGGAACTGGGGCAAATTTTTATTTGTCTAATTGAACAATTTGCTTTCTTTCTTCCTCTGTTAATGAAATCATTCATCATAAAACATCTAGGCATGATGTCCTCTACATTAGATCAGTCATCATCAAATCATTAAATCATCCCTCATATCATCATTACATCATTGGATCATATAGGCATAGCATCATTTTGAATTAAGGCAATTTTGGGTTTATCCACTCAGACAATTAGCTTCCTTTTGTAAATTATCAGATTATTCATCATCAAATCATCCAGCATAATGTCATACACATCAGATCATCCTTACCTCATCAAATCATACAGCATAGTTTCGTACACGTTAGATTATTCATTACCAAAGTCATCTAGGCATCAGATCATTCATCACATCATTCTTGCATACTCAGATCATACATGCACATCATCATTCTAAACTGGGGCAAATTTATGTCCGAACAATCAGCCTTCTTTCTTTTCTGCTATTCATAATCATCACATCATCATCACATCACCAAATCATTCAGCATGGAGTCATATACATTAAATCCTTCAACATATCATCATTGCATCATTAAATCATCCAGCATAGTGTCATATACATTCAACATATCATCATTACATCATCTGATCATCCATGGACATTCACTTTTCTGCACTAACAATAAACACATTTTGTAAATATAACATATCATTCAATCCAATGCAGTCACTCTTTCACATCCTGATCATTCATCTTTGTCCTGTCACATCATCACAATCATCACTTACATTTCAGCAAACTTTTCTGCACTGTCACATCATCAATCACCAAATCATTTACTTTTCTTCAATATCACATCATTTACGTTTTCAACAATCATCAATTAATTTACTTTTCTGCACTATCACATCATCAATCATCAAATCATTTACTTTTCAACAATATCACATTATTTACTTTTTAACAATCATCAAATCATTCACTATTTTCAGCAATCATTACATCATTTACTCTTTTTAGCAATCATCTCATCATCACATCATTTACATGCTTTCACAGTTCACAAGTCACTTTCAATTTCACAATTTGCATGTTTTCACAATTTATCTACTTTCACTATTTACATAATTTACTGCTTTCACAATTTATTTGCTTTCACAATTTACTGCTTTCACAAATTTACATGTTTTCACAATTTACTGCTTTCACAATTTATTTGCTTTCGCAATTTTCTGCTTCCACAATTTATTTGCTTTCACAATTTACTGCTTTCACAATTTATTTGCTTTCACAATTTACTGCTTTCACAAATTTACATGTTTTCACAATTTATTGCTTTCACAATTTATTTGCTTTCACAATTTTCTGCTTCCACAATTTATCTGCTTTCACAATTTACTGCTTTCACAATTTATTTGCTTTCACATATTTACATGCTTTCACAATTTATCTGCTTTCACAATTTTTATGCTTTCATAGATTTTAAAATTTGCTTCCTTTCACATTTACATACTTTCACAAACTTACAACCTTTCACAATTTACATGCTTTCACAAATTTACATGCTTTTCACATTTATCTTCACAAAATTTAAATTTCATATACTTTTAAATTACTTTCACATGTGTTTAACTTCACAGACTTCACTTTCACATGCTTTACATTTCACATGTTTTCAAACATCATTTTCTTCTCCCTGTACTTTAAATTTTACATGCATTTAGTTTTCACATCCATTTCATTCCTGACTTTAACATTGTACAATCACCATGTAGTCATCTAGCATCATCCGGCATCATTCATTTGAGCATTGTCATCATGGATTCATCTTCATTATGTATTCATCAACATTTTCATTATCATCATGTCATTAGTGCATTCATCATTAACATGCATTCGGACAAAATATGTGTTCATATCTTTACTTGTCTCTTACAACAAAATTCAAAACCACAGTCTTTTTATTTTTAGTAAGAAACAAGAGGGGCAACTATGAACACCACATTTTGTCCGACCATTTTTTTTTTTAATTTCATTTCCTTATTTTGTTTCTTTCATTTTTTATTTTCACTTTTTCAGCCTAATCCTTTTCTCCTTTCAGTTTAGGTTCCTAGCCCATCCTATTGTGTTTTATTGCTTTTGGCCCATTTGTAACCCAAAATAAAAAAAAAACCCAGTCCATTCTAATTTGTTTTTAAACCCATATTTTTGTTGGTCCATTGAAAATGTGGAAGAGGAAAGTACAGGTAGATCAGAACAATAAAAACAAAAATAAAAAAATAAAAAATAATAAACAAAATCTGGACAAAAGCATTTAATGCCAAAGCTTTCAACATGTCAATGCTCGTGATGCATTTAATGCTTCAATCGGTTCAGAGAATAACAATGCATCAAATTTCTCAGCTGTGGGACCAATGCATTTAATGCATCAACAGTCAAAGTATTACATTTCCCTACATGTATAAATAAGAAAAATTTAAAGAGAAGCAAGGGTGAATTTTTGACAAGAGATCAGAGAGAACGGAGAGAAATTCATTAAGGAAGTATAACCATTTTTGACAGCCTTTTTACCATTTTTTAAGCCATCAACCCCTTCCCCAATTCAAAAAAAAAAAAAAATCCTTTCACAACCACCATAACAGCAACATACAATAACTCTTTACCAACACCATTGTCATTACCATAAACCAAAAACCAACTCAAATCACAACCAAACCATTTTTGAAACCTTTGCCATCATCGTCATTCTTCCCTTCACCATCATCCTCATAACTCATTAAAAAAACATTAACAGAACAATAAATCCATCATCATTAACAAAGAGAACAAAATATATATGAAATAAAAAAGAAGGAAAGAAGCTTGAGATCAACTCCTTCCAGCCGTGCAACCAGCAATACCAGAAGTCACCGTTGTGTCCCCTTTCAGCGAACACCATCGCGCCGCCCTGCTTCCAACCTTCCTCAGCCGCAGTGACCGTTGCCGTGAAGCCCAGCAGAATAGCTGCGATTCCTTTGTTCATCAGCCCTGTTGAGCCACTGCCTAGATCGCAAGCCCACTACTAGCCCCTTGCGCATCACCCTCTGTCGTTGACAGCACTGCCAGCGTGTCAGCTCCACCACACCAGCTAAGAAGCCGCCGTCAGCCTCCTTTGTGCCACCACAAAGTCATCGCAGGTCAGTTCCTCCTCTCACGCGATCTCCATCTCTCGGATCCTCTTTATTTCTATGCATATGTGTGTGTGTAGTAAAAAAGGATTGAGTTGAGACTTTAAACACAATTATTGCTTTGTTAAGTTACTGAACCATTTCCATCCTTTTTATTTTGTTTTTATTTATTGCGCCCTCAGTTTAGTGGTGAGTTTGCATATCATTTGGCCTGTTAATAAAACCATGTAGTTGGGCTAATTGGGTACAATAAAAGGGGTCAATTGATGATGCTATTTGGGTTAAATAATCTAAAAATGATGAAAGTGCATGGTTTGGGTCAGCATTTTAATTTTGTTTGTTTTTGAGTCTTTTATTTTGGTCAAAGAATTTAGGGCCTCATCATTTTTTATCTCTTCTTCAAGATTCTTAATTGTATTAAAAATATAGATTAGTGTTAAATCAAAAATAAAAGTATGAGTTAGTGTCAAACCAAAAGAAATAAAATACTGGTTTTATATCGTGGACTAAAAATAATAAAAATTATCTTTATTATAAATTTCATACAATTAAAAGTCTTTTTACAAGTCAAATCAATCAACCAATATATTTCTATTTGTTCTGTTAACTAAAATCCATCTACACATACTTATTTTCTACAGAACGATATGACTTTGAGTTCCTTATTGCATCAGAGGATACGTCAGCATAGCCAACAACTATCAAGTGAAAATTAATTTTTTATTGAATTATGTTCTCTTTTAATTTAATTTTCCTTTAACTTATTTATTTTATCTTATTTAACTTATTTTATTTTATTTCATTTTTACATAATTGTGTTTTAGCTTTATTCTTGTAAATATATAATTACTAATTTTATTTTATTTTTAAAAATATATAATTACTAATTTTAGTTTTTTTTTTGTAAATATAATTAAATTTTGGGGGGAAAAATAAATATTTTGAAGTTATAAATAAATTTGCATAATTAACTCTAGGGTAACCGTATTTGTACGGGTGTATTAGGGGTGCAGCGGAGTTCAATTTCCACCATTCCCTAATCATAATTAGATTCTCGAACCTCAAAACTCTTAAAAAGGTCAGTTTCACAAATTAAAAGGTTTCTAATTTTTGCTAAAAAATAAAATTGGTGGTGACTCCAGTTCATTTTCAAAAGAACGTTGTCATCCTTGTCTCGACGCCCTCTTGGTACGTTGTGACACCTAGGTCGGCCCTTCTTTCAGTACCATTATTATTCTTCTCCAATATTTCCCATTGCTAGCTAGGAATCCCCACTTTTATTGGAATCATGGTGGCCCGACTGTAATTTAGCCAGAAGGGCATTTGGTAGCTAGCCGTTATCAACACCAAGTTTAAACGAAAATAAATTCCCAAACCAAATTACACAAGGCACCTAGATAATGGTGTGTAACAAGAGTTGTCTCACAAGAAAGCAGCAATAATTAGTTGGCATTTTTTTTTGGAGGGGGGTTTGTTGCATATAAAGGAAATGAAATAACAAGAGATTGAAATTGATAATAAAAAAGAAGCTAGCCTAGGGGATTCTCAAGCTAGGGAGTGCTAATCATCAACATAAATAATTGATCAAACACTTAGTGAGGGGCTATATGTTAACCATGCAATCATACAATCAACTAGTAGTTCTCCTTAAAGTCAATCAACTAAAGGATAAAGTAGCACATACACCAGATAATTGAAATCACAACACCCAAACATATGAACTAAATTAAAATAACAACTGCCATAGCCCAACTCTCAATCAAGAATTAACTCTATTCTCTTGGTCAATCAAATGCTTACCAATCAGTCAATTAGCATGCATTCAATTAACTAGCTAATTCATGTATGTCCATAAATCATGCTCACATACACATAACAGTACCTCAACAACATGCATATCAATCAATAAACATGAGAAGAGAAAGAAACACAAGAGAAAGAGAACACACCTAGAGATTGGATTAAAACCTCAATGTTTCAAAACATATCCTTAGCTCTTGAATCCCTTGAAGGAGCATACAAATAGAAAAAGAGAAGAACTACAGAAATCTAAAATGGAGATTACAACAAAAATCACTAAAACAAAGTGTAACAATGTATTCTTCAAAGAGAAAGAGATGAAAGAGGAGAAGGAAAGCTCTCTCTAAAAACCTAGTTCTATTTCCCAAAATGGCAATGAAATGCCTTGGACTTCATGTTACAGGGTATTATGCCATCATTAAATTTTCTAAAAAGGGGCCTAAGTGGTAAAAATTGTAAAATTAAATTTTCAATTTCATCCTGCAAACTCACTATAGTGAGTGGACTTGAATATCTCCACTGACACCACTTCTCAGGCTCGCTGCATCGAAGCTATCTACATCCTTGCTTATCCTTTGTTTGTCTAGGCTCGCTGTAGCGACTTATGTTTGTGGCAGCAAAGCTCTCCTTTACTTCAGCACATGCTCCAAAGCTCTACTCCTCAATGTACTCTCAAGGGTGACTCATCAGATGTCCGCAAACCACTTTGTAGGAAAAAGATGATTTGTTAATGATAAAACCAAAATTGCATAAAGTTGCTAAATTAGAGTCATAATGCAAAATTGAATGCAAAGAGAGAAAGTTGCAAAATCCTAAAAAGAAAATGCAAGTTAACCTCAAAAATCATGGTAAAACATCAAGTGGAAGAAGGAAAATATATACACAAGGAGCATTTATCAACTTCCCCACACTTAGGCAATTGCATGCCCTCATGCAAGGAATGCCAAAGACCAAAAAGGAAAGATACAGAAAGTAGAAAATAAAGAGGTAAACTCTACTACAACCTATGGGAAGGAAAAATATTTACAAAGAGTTTGACAGATAAGATAATGAAGCCCAATTGATCATGATTACAGGCACCGACCATCAAAATTGGCAACTGAACTATCAAACAAGAGCTTAAAACAAGCATAGATTAGATCAGAAAATGAGTGATTGAATTGGATTCTCACATGGATGTGTGTGTCACTCAATTCAATTAGGTGTATCTGGGAATGTAACACTCAAAAACTCAACAATGCAATGCCTTCCATAAGCTTGCCCTTCATCTCAATCACCACAACTCAAATACAAGCACAAACATGCATCAAGAGGTCTTATTTGGGGTTGTAGTGGGGCCAAGGTTAGGGAAAAATAAAATTTAGGATATATGGGTTGAACTTAAGTTTAAGGAAAACAAAGGTGTGTGCCTATATGAGGGATCTGTGAATGAAAAACTGATGTTAAACCAATGTTGATCCCAAAAAGAATTCCTATGGTTGCAACCTTCTACAGCAATTCACTCCTATGTTAGCACCCAATTTCGATCAAGTCGCAAAAAATATATTTTTTTAATCCAGAAAAATAAAAAATAAAAAATTTTCCTTTTTAGTCCATGTTTAAATGTAAAAAAAAAAAAGATAAAAAATTAAAAAAGAAAATTAAAAAAATGAAAAAGAAGGTAAAATAAAAAAAGCAAATCTTTCAAACTATTATTCTTTTTTAAAACTGATTTTATTTAACATTTATTAATTGATTATAACTTGATTTATTTTGTTAATTAGCTTGATTTTATTTCTCTAATTAGTGTCAATAGCATTAAATCAAATATGTTTTTTTATTAATTATACTAAAGTAAAAATATGTATGCATAAATAGTTGTTACTAGTCAGTTAAAAGGGAGCAAACAAGCACCAGCACATAGGCACCGGCACACGCACTAGTAGGGGGTCATTAGCATTTGCATTTTTTCTTATCACATCCTTATTAGTTTCATGCTTAGTGCATTACCATTCACAAGGCTGAAACCATTTTTTGAGACATGTGTATTTGCGCTCTTTGCATATTATCTATTCCATTTCTTTTTTCTTTTTCTTTTTTTGTATTTAAAACTGCTAGCAAATTTGGCATATTAAAAGAAAAATTGAATTCTTCCTTTTGACTTCTTGATGGATATCTTTAGAGTATATATGTATGCAAATGCCAAATGGAAAAAGGGAGTTATAGTGGGAAAATTATAAAATTATGTGAGTCTAACCTCCAAAGGTCTCATATTGACATTGTTTCAAATGTGGTTTTGATTTCTTTTAACAAATAATTTCTTCTTTGTAAATAATTAAAATTAACCAACACATATTTATTTTTTAGAAGAACTATGTGACTTTGAGTTCATCATTGTACTAGAGGATACATAGGAGTAGATATTTTTTGTCAAGCCAAAATTAAATTTTCTTAAATTTATTTTCTCTATTTGTAATTTTTTAATTAAATTCTATAAGTATTTTGGGCTTTGATTCTTTTTTTAGGGAAAAAATAAATTGTTAAAGTTATTTTAATTTTGCACAACAAACTTTGGGTAACTGTAGGGAGACGGATGTATCAGGGTACAATGTGATTAAGTTTCCACCCTTCCTTGGCGACTCCATTGACCCTTTAAAAATTAAATCTTTTATCGTCGCGATGCCCTTGCTCCGGGGACGTTGTGACACTATATATATATATATTGATTGTTCATTTATTCACTACTTTGCTTTCTTTTTTCTTATTTTGAAGAATAAATTTAATTGCAAAACTCTCACCAATTCACCAACAATTTACATGGAGTTCCCTTGTCAAGAATCACTATTGGTTAAAAAAGGTTTCCCCTACACTTAAATTCTAGCACAACAACTACACCGATGCTTCCTAGGCTCAAGTTGGGTAGTTTCTTTATTTTTCACTTAAAATTATGATGGATAGGTTAAGACAAAGAAAAAGAAGTTCAAGGGTCAAAAAGGGGTTATGCAAGGAGGCATGCAAAAGGGGTAGGATTTTCAGGCCAAATGGTTAAAGAAAAACAAAATAGATGCCTCAATCACACACATGCTATGCAATGCATTGAAACCGCTTTGAAAAATAATCAGGCAAGTTCCATAATAACAAGCAATGGGAGTGTTCATAGCAGAAAAAGAACTAATAGTAATCAATTTATGCAATCACCATTTAGGCTCGAAAGCTCACAAGTAATTCCAGCCAATCAATCAAAGTCAAGATTAATCTCATGCTTATTGCTCAAGTGTGGAAATCGAGTGCCAAAAATTACAAACTGGTGCTAACTACAACTTAAAGGATTTATGTGAGCAAAGTGGTTCATTACCAACTAAATTCCTAACCTTTTTTTATAGAAAAAAATATTAAGCATCAATACGACCCAACAAAGAAAATAAAAAGAAAACAAACAAAATGTGAAAGCTTAGATATAAGCATAGGAGCACGAAAATAAATGCAAAAGCTACTTTGAAAGCATCCATAAAAAGTTTTAAAATAGTAAACATAGCTGAACAAAGAAAGCAAGAATGGAAGTATAAGAAATAGAAGGAGAAGGAAAAGAAAGGTCCTACAACACTAAATCATTCCCATACTTATATAAAGCATTGTCCTTAGTGCTGTACAAAAGTATGATAAATAGTGTAGAGAGGGAAAGAAGCAGAACTCGGCTCAGTTATCTGAGGTCTCTTCCTCAGAATCTATTGTATCTGGGTCCTCTGGAGCCTCCTGGAACCTCCCTGCCATCTGCTCCTCTAGCTTGGTGATCCTCTTCATGATCCTATGCTCAAAGGCAACGACAGTATCTGTAATGTGCTGGCAAAGGCTTTATTTGAGCCCTCAAGCTCTCTTTATCATTTGAACCTCTAGCTCCTCTATCCCATCTAATAATTCTCTAAAGGGGTTATCTGCAGGTGGATCTCATTGGCTTTTTTTTTTTCCACAACATTCTTTGGCATGAGGCGAGCAACAAGAACTGAAGGGAATCTGCTCTGGAAGAAGTCATTAGGGAGTTGCTGGACTCCACAAGCAATAGCCATCTTTGTAATGAGAACAAGGTATGGTAACTCTGCTCGAATAGCAGTAGAAGAGGCCTTGCACATGTGATCCACTATCCTAGGGGGAAGATCGAATCTCTTACCTTCCACAAGGAAGTAAAGGATGAGAGCATTGTCAAGGCTGAGATTTAAGACATGAGAGTAGAGAATGATATGGGAAAATAGGATACGCATACAGGCTCGAGCCTCCAATGTCAGGTAAGCACCATGGAGCAAATCGGGGTCTATTTTACTCGTTGTAACCCACTTGCTCCCTGGGTGAGTCAGCCTATCCTTGATCTCCCCCAAATCCACGTTCCATATCATCCAGAAATACTGGTAGTCATCTGGCTCTCCCTCTTCAGGGTTATCTGGTAGGGCCAGGATAGTGTAGATGCTCTCAATAGTAAGGGGAACCTGCCTTCCTTATAGATAGACAGTGTCTGCTAATCTATCCCACAGGTTCACATAGAATTCACGAACCCATGGGATGTTGGTTAGTGGCATGGCCATATCCAAGTGAAAGTCCCAACCTCAGGCCTTAATGTCATCTAGCACCCCTACAACTTGTGCTCATGCGGATCGTCATACAGAATCTGATTCTCAAATAAGTAGGGCCTTCAATGCATGGCCTTCTGGAAAGCCTTCTCCACAACTATATTCTTAAACTTGAATGCATTGGCAGGGGGTAGAAAAGCAGCTCCCCCATCAGAGGTGTAACACCCTAAAAAATTAGTTAAAAATTAATTTGAGCTTTATTAGTCATAATTTCAAAAATCTAACTGACATTAGTTAAAAATTAATTTGAGCTTTATTAGTCATAATTTGAGCTTTATTCCCATTCATTTCAAAAAAGAATATGAATAGTAATCTAGTGGACCTCACGAGGTTGTTGGGAGAACCGAAACCCTAGAAATGAATGGGAATAAAGATTTTATACCTAGAGTTAATTTTTGGACAATGTTTGATTACCTTGGTACGGTGTTTTACCTATTGCATGAAATTTCGGTATGCCATTTTTAACACCAAAAACTAATTTAATCTTTACAAAATGAAAGAGATTATGCATTTATATGAAATGAATGGCTAAGATTCAATCTTGAATTACAAGATTTAATCCTAGCCATCCATTTTACTTTCTTAGATTAAAGATTACTTAAATATACAATATAATATTCATTTTTTATTGTATTAGATCAACACAAAGCCAAGCTTCTCCAAGAAGCTAAAACTCTTGGCCATAAACTAGAGAGAACAGAAGCTCCATTTCCATTTCCTTGAGAGCTCAAAGACTTGATTCAAATGCCTAAACTCCTACCCTAGAGTTGATAAAACCACAACCTTCCTTCACCAAAGTTATTCCACTCATCAATACCTACAATTCTAACCGATTAAAATCTCAATTCTCCATCAATCCTCACTCTGATATCTCACTTCCTCACTGCCTAAAGGAGGTTTAGGGTTTGATTGGGAGTCACTAAAATAGAAAGAAATCCTTTGAAACACCTTTGAAGTACAAAACTCTAAAACTTGCAAAGTATGTTGTTGTTTTCTTTACTTGATGACATTTTGTTTTTCTTGCTGATTGTAATGATTGGAAAATTGATATTCTTGGTTATAATGCATGACTACACATAGTAGTAGAGGTATTTGCATTGGTGGAGTGTATTGGTATTCTTGAAAAATTCAATTTTTCTAAAGAAGTGTTAATCATGCTTGCTGGAAATTCAGTTCCCTTATAGGCAGAGGATGATCACGAATTTCTGAGAGACTTGTGGGTATTTTTATGAGCTAGAAAAAATATATAGTTCCACAAATTTTCTTGTGCTCTGATTTTGATTTATACTACTGTAAAAAAATCAAGAACCAAGAGTGTGTTTATGTTGCCTGAACTTTTGGAACTAAAGCTGTGAATTTGTTTAAATTTGTTACTATAGTAAATGATTGAGTTTTCTTTTAAAAGTTTTCTAGGATGTTGTAAACATCTTGAAGTTCAACCCTAATTTTTGTTTTGAATTGATTCAACCATTTGCTAGGGTTAAAAATCATGAGATTATAGTTCTAAGATAAGATTAAGTGGTCTCTGACCACCAAATTTGTCAAATTTTGTTTACATAGTTAGAGAAATCTTTTTGCTCCAAAGTTTTCACAGTATCTTAGGGACACATTGAGATGAACTTGACAATTTTTATAGCCTTGGATCTGATGGTTTGGAATACAAAATAAATTGTGCTACGAATATGTGAAATTTGCCATTGTGCTCAAAATGAATTGATGCTTTGAATTGATGAAACAATGGCATTTGGTACTAGTATGACATGAGCACATGAATATAAATATGAATAATTGAGCATGTGAGCTTATTGATGAGTTTAGGCACACATAGATATGAATGCTTCTTACAATTGCATATATGCAAAAGAAAAGCATAAGATTATATTTCTTGGGCTGGAAAAAGAAAATCCAATCTGTCGGGAAAAGTAAACCTGACTACTTTTGAATTGAGTTGGGGAAAGTAAACCTGGCTAACAATAGGTCTATGTGAGAATTGGAGAAATTAAATACAATTATCATGTATAGGAATGAGCTCAATCTTGAAAAGTACTCTATTACCCATTATTACTATGTTGGAGATGGCGATACATAACGCCCAGACGTGACAAGATTAGTCAAGGGCCAAGATGAGTTAAAATAGCAATTGTTATAAGCAGTCCTTTATTCTACATACTGGATTAAGAATTTTAGTATGAATATTGAGACCAATATGTTTGAGTTGTGATTTAGCAGTATATGGTTTATATGATGTTGAGTAGTATGACATATGTATATTAGGTGATTGAATAATAAAAGAGACTCACTTCGGAATAATGATTTTAGAACCTTAAAATGAATCTTCACTATGTATTGCATCCTCACATTTTCTTAGTAAACCGAAGTGGCTGGGGCGATGATGATAACATGGATTTTAGTGTATGTTTTGGGGATGCCATACTGAGAGTTTTAGAATTCTCACCCCTATATGTTTGTGTTCTCGTGTCGTCTCCAGGTTGATCTAGAGGACAAGGAGGCTGCTGCATGAAAGGAATCAACTTTGCAGTAGTTTAGTAGAGAAGATTTGTATTTGTTGTAATTAGTTTTATATATATATATTGATAGAACCAAGAATCAGTAACCATAGATTTGACCGATTCTTGTTATAGATATTTAATAAATGTCCATTGGTTTATAAGTAATAACTCTTAAGTATAATGTCATGACTTAAGGATGAGGTTGTACTTGGGAGGATGTTACGGGAGGAGCTTTGGGCAGGGCACTAACGTTTGGAAGCCATGGTCCTGCAAATGAAAAAGGAAAAAAATATGAGTACAACTCATAGTGAATAGAAATGCAGGAGAGAATATACAAAGAAACAATACTCAATGATGGATAAAAATAGGGGAACAGATGTAGAACAGGGAGTTTAGAGTCGCTGGAGCACATTTAACTCACTGCAGCAACTGAAGGTGAAGTAGTCTCGCTGCAGTGCATCATAACAGCAATTAGCATAGATGCAAAGGTATTCATGTAGTTCAAAACGATGTTTTATCAGAAAACTAGACACACATGCATGGAAAGAGAGAAAACTTGAAAACATAAGTTTAACGTAAATAGGAACTAACACGGGTGTATCCATGCATCAAAAGCAATGAATAAAGCAACTAATCATCAAATGAAACCAACAATATGTACATCAAAAGAAATAAAAAACCAAAACAAAACAAGAAAAAGGACAGAGATTACTTGGATAGCACATAAGTGCAGGTGATGATTGTGGTGCAGGGAAGAGAGATAGGGTGCACATATGCAAGTGGATGTGGAGGTTAGAGATAGTGAGTGATGTAAATGTAGAAAGGATAGTGATGGAGAAGGAGTGGTGAGGGGAAGAGGGACAGTTGCAGAGAATGTAATGAAGGGGGTTTTGTCCAAAAGAAACAGGCTGGGTAGGCTAAGCACCAACCTAGTCTCGCTGTAGCGAGAAATGCTTGCTGCAGTGAGCACACGTTAATGAAACGGTGAGTTTTACTAACAGGTCCCCAAAGTTTTATTTATTTATTTATTTATTATTTTTCAAATAGGCCCCTAAAATTTTTTTTAAGAGAAAGAAAGATGGTTCGCTGTAGTGCCTTATATTCGCTACAGTGACTTAGATTCGTTGTTGCGAATCTGGAACTAGACATACTCATTGGAGTGAAGTTTTCTGGTTGGAGCAAGCCTAATATTGTTTAGAAAATCCAGAATCACTGATCAACTTGTTTCTAAGTAGAATTAACTGACCTATTTGCAATTAGGAAAGGGAGGCTACAAATAAATAAAAGGGAATCACAAAGGAAAAAGAAAGGAATGGGGGATAGTAGGTTGTCTCCCACCAAGCACTTGGGTTTAACATCCCTAAGTTGGACATCTGGAACTTTCAAAGGGGATAAGTGGCTTCAACCATCACCACTTCTGATTCATCTCTTGGTGGTGTTGACCTTTCATGATAGACATTTAGGTGATGTCCATTAACAAAGAATCTTGCTTTTGAGCTTGGGTCCTCCAACTCCGTAGCACCAAATAGGTGTATGTGAGTCACATGGAAAGGTCCATCCTATCTAAAATATAATTTTCCTAGCATCAAATGCAGGTGGGATTTGTAAAGCAGCATCAACTGGCTTGTGTGGAATTCCTTCCTCAATATGTTCTTATCATGGAAAGCCTTGGTCTTTTCCTTGTAGATTCTTGAACTCTCATAGGCTTCCATTCTTAACTCTTCCAGTTCTTGCAATTGGAGCTTCCTCTCCTAGTAAACTTCTAATAGGTCCATGTTGTATTGCTTCACTACCTAGTAAGCTTCATGTTCAAGCTCTACAGGTAAGTGGCACACCTTTCCAAAGACAATCCTAAAGGGACTCATCCCAATAAGTGTCTTGTAAGCGGTTCGATATGCCTACAGAGCATCAGGTAAGTGCATACTCCAATCCTTCTAGTTTGGTTTCATTACTTTCTATTTAATTTCTTGGTTTGACACTTCTGCTTACCCGTTAGTTTGGAGATGGTAGGAAGTGGATATCCTATGAACAACCCCGTATTTATGGAGCAAAGCATCTATGTTCTGGTTGTAGAAATGAAAGCCTTGGTCATTGATGATAGCACGTAATGTTCCAAACCTGCAAAAAATGTTCTTCTTAATAAAATCCATAACCACTAGGAAATCATTAGTCTTGGTGGCCATTGCTTCCACCTATTTAGATATGTAATCAATAGCCAACAAAACATAAACATAGCTAGGGGACACAAGAAAGGGACCTATGAAGTCAATACCCTAAACACCAAAGATTTCACAAAACAACAAAGGCTGCTGGGGTATCTCATTTTTCCAGGATGTGTTCCTTTTCCTTTGGCATTGTTCACAAGCCTTGCAGAACTCATAAGAGTCTTTAAACAGAGATAGCCAATAAAAACCAGAATCCAAGACCTTCCTAGTAGTGCGGTGAGGCCCAAAGTGGCATCCACAAGTAGAAGAATGACAAAATTGCAAAATAGAATTGAACTTAGTGTCAAGCACACATCTCCCAATTACTTGGTCAGAGCAAAATTTCCACAAGCATGGGTCATCCCACATGAAGTATTTACAATCACTGTTCAATTTATCAATTTGTGATTTTACAAAGTATGGTGGAATAGCACAATTGACCAAATAATTAGTAGTGTGGGCAAACCAGGTGTAACATCCATGTGCATCAATTGTTCATTAGGAAATGCATTATTAAGGGGAATGAGGTCATGCTCAACATGCTCCAACCTATTCAAATGAGCAGTAACCAAATTTTTAGCTCTACTCTTATCTTTAACTTCAATGTCAAACTCTTGAAAGAGGAGCATCCATCTGCTAAGGCAAGGCTTGGCCTCAGGCTTGTTCAAAAGGTACTTTAATGCTACAAGATCCGAACACACTACCACTTTTGTCCCAAGCAAATATGATCTAAATTTATCCAAAGCAAATACAATTGCTAAAATTTCATTGTCAATGGTAGTGTAATTGGATTGTGCATAATATAAAGTCCTGGAGGCAAAATAAATGGCATGGGGCATCTTACCAACCCACTATGCAAGCACAACACCCACGACATGGTTAGAAGCATCACACATCAACTCAAAAAGAAGGCTCCAATCAGCAAAATTAAAAGTCAAACAAATTTTCAAACTGGCACGTCATCCCTTCAACCCCTTCGGTCAACTATAAAAGCTTATAGAAGAGGACAGAAACCATGCTCATAAAGTAGAAAAGTAGTTTTTGATGGACTTCAAAAACCTCAACTCATCAATGGCTTTTGTAAAAAAGCTCTGACACCAGATGAGCTACTCTTCTAGACCATGTTTCCAAGACACAAGCTAATAATCAACACATATGACTTGGATAGTAAATCAAGGGCAACAGTCATAAAGAGAAACCATCTATAAATAGAAATGTTGAGCTTTCAAGAAATGTGATGAATATAAGAGCTAAAATGCTGAAAAATCTTTTCCTCAACTTTTTTGTGAAGTCTATTTTTTCAGTTTCTTTATTCATCAAAATCTTTTTTCTAAGTTCCTACATTGTTCACACGTTCTTCTTAGGAAGAATCAATAGAAAGAAGTCACTCAAGTTACTTAGAATTATCATTTTTATGCATTTGTAAAGAAACTTGAGTGTAGGTTAGTTTGAGCTGCAAACAAAACACTAAACCTCTGTATCCTCGATTCAGTAGTGGTTGGTGTGAAATAGCTTGAAAAGGCTATGGCAAAACTACTTGCAACGTGATAGTAAGAAAGTTTTCTTTATTGTTCACGGTTTAGCTTGAAAAGACTGGTAAAAGACTACTCTGTTTAGCTTGAAGAGGCTGGTTAAGAACTACTTATTGTGTGACAATAAGTGTTGTCCACTTGTCACTAGTGAAAGCTTGGGAAGGCTATTGTAAAGACTATCCAGCTTTTCGCTTTCTCAGGTTAAGAAAGATTAGTGAAACTCAATAGTTATTGAGAACATGATATAGGTAACTGTTGGCCAAACCAATATAAAACCTTTGTCCAGTATATCCTTATCCTTTATCTTCTTATTTTCAGTGTTAAATACATCTCTATTCATATCTATTATTTCAATCTATTTACTCTAATTGCTTAATTCAGAAAGTTACTTTCTGAATCATTTAACATTGTTTCTGTTGCATGTTAAGCTTCAAGCTTGATAGTTTTTGTTTCAAAGTTTAAACTTCAAAAGTTTTCGAAAAGAGAAGCACAATTCAACCCCCTTCTTGCAATATCCTAAAAAAATTATTTAAAAATTAATTTGAGCTTTACTAGTCATAATTTTAAAAACCCGATAGACATAGCAATAATGTAGTAACTTGTGGTCCCGTAGACCCCTAGGAAAGCAAAAACCCTAGAATTAGGGCTCAAAGATGCTCTAAACTGAGAAGTTATAGGATTAAGATAAAAAAAATAGATAGGAATAAATATTTTATTCCTAGAATTAATTTTCAGGCAATAGTTGATTATCCAGGTATACTGTTTTACCCGTTTAGTAAATTTTTGGTGTTTGATTCCTAGCACTGACAGCTAGTTTGACCTACAAAAGGAGGATTTTATCCATGTAAATCAAATTAATGGCTAAGATTCAATCTTGAATAACAAGATCAAATCCTAGCCATCCATTTTTCTTTCTTAGATTAAGAATTATCTAATTATATATTATATTATTCATACACTAAATACAAGACCAACACAAAGCTAAGCTTCCCTAAGAAGCCAAGTATTCTCGGCCATGCAGCAAGGACGAGCAGTAGCCTCCACTTCCAAGAGTTACATCTTGATTTCAAAGCTCAAAAACACCAACCTAAAGTTGTTAAAACTCTAAACCTCCTTCAAAAAACTTGTTCCACTCCTCAATATCTACCAAACTAACCAATTAAAACTTGAATCCATAAACTTTTCCTACTTTGAGAGCTCACTATCTGTTGTGTAAGGAAGGGTTTGGTGTGGGTTAGAAGGATTTAAAGTGAAGGAAATCATTCTTGGAATATCCATGGAGCCAAGATCTTTAAAGCTCCAAAGAGTAGGGATTTTAAACCTCTTTTATTTCAAATCTATTTTTATGATTTACTTACTATTTTGGCTTAATATTTTTAGTTGAACTGGTTGATAATATCTTGATATTGATGTGTTAATTTTGATGGAGTGGTTTGATGTTGGAAAAAATCATTGTTGCAAAAAGAGATTTTGAACCATGCTACTGAAATTTCGGTTCTTGTATAGGCAGCCACTAATCACAAATTTTCTGAGAGAATTGTGGGTATTCTCATGAGTGGAAAAAATATATGTTGAAGCTACCATCCTATGTTAGTTCCACGAATTTTCTTGAGCCTTGTTTTAGACCTTTATTGCCTGAAAAAAATCATGAACGGAAACTATATGTATGCTACCTGAACTTTTGGAACTAAAGCTGCGCATTTGTTTAATTTTGTTACCATAGTAAATGATTGAGTTTTTCTTTGAAATTTTTACAAGGTGTTATAATCATATTGAAGCTAAACTCTAATTTTTATTTTGAATTTATTCAATCATTTGCTAGGGTTAAAAATTGAGAGATTTTGGTTCTGAGCTGAGGTTAAGTGGTCTCTGACCACCAAAATTGTAGACTTTTTTAGGAATAGCTAGAAAACATTTTACAGGACATTAGGGACACATTGAGGTTTCATGGAGAATTTTTGTGGATATGAAATGGATGGTTTCATGGGAGAAATAATTTTTATTACTTGAGAGAGAAATTTGTCAATGTGCTGGAAATGAGCTAAATTCTTGATTTGGAAGTAAAATGTCCTTTAATGCCACTATAATCAATATAAATGCATGCTATGCACTTTAACGATTGGTTTATGAAAAATGAATGAGAATCACAAGTGATTGATTGTTTATATGTGAGTAAAGCATGCAATGGTAAAAAGAAAGGTGATACATAAATGATATATATGTTTGAAGCATTATGAAATTCAAAAATTTATGTTAATGCATGCCTGTATATGTGAGCTTGATGATGATGTATGTGCTAAGTAAAGAAGAAAAAGTCCCTTTTATTTTGTCAAGGGCACAAAAAGATAGGTATGATATATGTAAGGTTTCCTTCAATGAACCGATGGTATGTAAAGTTGAGAATGAGCTTCTAAGACCTTAAGAAGCATGACATGTGTATATTAAGTGATTAAATAATAAAAAAGACCCGCTTTAGAAAAATGGTTTTTGAACTTTAAAATAAACCTCTAATGTATGTTGCAAGCTCATAATTTTTTAATAAACAGAAGTGGATGGGATGATGATGATGACATTATGAATTGTGTATGTGGGGAAATACCCTACTGAGAGTATGATTCTCACCCCTCTGTGTTTGTGTTTCTGTGTCATCTCCAGGTTGCACTAGAGGACTATGAGGTTGCTCCGTAAAAGAAATCAGAATTGCAATAGTGTAGTAGTTAATGCTTTTATTATGCTGTATTTAATGGAACATATATGTATTTAAAGTCATAGTAGAACTTCCTTTTGTACATAACTATGTATTCAATAAAGGTTGTGT
The DNA here is from genome assembly GCA_031216105.1 of Dalbergia cultrata. NCBI lineage: Eukaryota > Viridiplantae > Streptophyta > Magnoliopsida > Fabales > Fabaceae > Dalbergia > Dalbergia cultrata. Next base: position 32,598,062 of record CM062346.1, on the reverse strand, counting down.
TTCTTTGTCATATTTTAATAGATTACGCTTAGTTATTCCACATGTTAGTCAAGCTTACCATAGATATTTAAGAAAGATCCGTTGTGTTATAAGTAACAACTTTTGAGTATAATGTCATGACTTATGAATAACGTTGTACTTGGGAGGATGTTACACTTCTCATGTGCTTTCTTATCTACATGAACATCCTGCACACATGCAGAGTAAGGTAAATAGGAGATGACATGAATCTTAGCTATATCAACAGTAATTCCTTAAGATAAAATGATGTGTCCTAAAACTACACCTTGTTGGACCATGAAATCAAATTTTCAAAATTAAGTACAAGGCAAGTTTCAATATAACGTTTCAAAATCTTAGTTAGGCTGTCTAAATAGGAGTGAAATGAAGAACAAAAAATAGTGAAATCATACAAGAAATCCTCCATGCAACTCTCAAAAGAAATCAGAAAAGATACTTACCATACACAGTTGAAAAATACCTGGAGCATTACACAAATCGAATAGCATGCATCTGTAGGCAAAGTTACCATAGGGACAGATGAAGTTAGTTTTCCTTTGGTCTTTAGGAGCAATATGGATATGGAAATATCCTGAAAAGCTATCCAAAAAAAACTAATGGAATTGGCCTGCCAGACATTCCAATATCTAATCTATGAAGGGAAGTTGGAAGTGATCTTTTCTTGTGGCTTGATTTAACTTCCTATAGTCAATACAAACCTATCAACTGTTTTGAACCCTTGTAGGCACCAGCTCATTCTGATAATTCTTCACCATTATGATGTCAGATTTCTTAGGAACAACCTAGACTGGGCTGATCCATTGGCTATCAGAGATTGGATATATGATTCTTACAGCCAATAATTTTGTGACCTCCCTTTTTGCAACATCCAAGATGAGAGGATTCAAGCGTTGTTGAGGTTGTCTCATGAGTTTAGCACCCTCTTCCAAGAAAATACGGTGAACACATGTGGAGGGCCTAATGCCTGTGATGTCAGCTAGAGTCTAACCAATGTCTTTTTTATGGCTCTTGAAAACTCTAAGAAAACTTATTTTCTTGATCCTTCATGAGGTCATTGGCAATGATCATAGGAAATTCTGCACCCTCCCCTAAATAAGCATATTTCAAGTGATCGGGGAAGGGTTCAGCTCAAGGTGGATGCTGGTTGTGATGGTGAAGTGTCTACACTTGCAACCTCATACAAACTTGAAACAAGTGTATCATCATATCCTGTAAAAGAAGGAATAACATTGAAATTGGGATTTGTTTTAGTATGAGGAAGTAAAGAAAGGGAATTTAGTGTCTTAGGGTTAAAAACTGAGTTAGGGGTACTCAAACATGTAGGATCTTCCAAACTGTGCAGTTTTGAAGAATCTTGGACAGATATACTTGATAAAGCAAGACAGGCTCATTGCAGCAAGTATGCTTATGTCAAGTTATTCACTGCAGCAAGGCAGGCTCACTACTGTGAATCTATTTTAGACTCTAATATAGAATTTTCAGAAACAGTAAGGGGTGTGGGATAAGGGGCATTTATGCCACTTATTTTACTTCTAAACTTTAGCTTTTTGAATGAGTTTTTGATGAGTATTGATGGAAATAATAGTGATTGCTAACTTGTTCATCATTGTCAAATTTTATGGAATCATTGATTATTGCACCAGTTTTTAGGAAATTTAAGCTTGTTGCATTTAACCTATCTCTTTGAGTGTTGTTCTTATATATAGGAGCATTGGATTGTGTGCAATTCTTAAGAGAGAGGCTAGGAACTCTCTGGAAGGAGTTGAAAGTTGAAAAGCAAGAAAAATGTAAAGTTTACCATTCTGGTGAGTGTTGCAGCGCTCAATTAACAATGCAGCACTCGTCAGTGAGACAATCTTGGAAATTCGGGCTCGCTCCCTCTGGAGAGCGTTACTGTACTGGCACGATAACTCATAATAGCTCATTAATTCTATTTTTGGGCCTCACTTTGACTCATTTTTAGAGAACAATATATATAGGAATAACTCAAAATTGTAGCCTAGTTTTTGGGCTGTAGAACTTTAGTTGCTATTATTCTTTCTCTCTACGCTTCGCTTTATCATCTTCTCCTCTACACTCTCTCTTTTATGGATTCATTAGGTGAATTGCTTTATTCTAGTGGGTGATAGCAAGGACTGTTACTATTATTTCTAGGTAATCTTTTGATTTCATTGATTGTAATTCTCTAGGGATGGAAGGGTAGATCTCTTTACTAGTGTAGGGATTTCCGGATGGATTGGGATGACTTTTGACACTCTTTGTTTATATTGAATGCATTAATTTTTTCGTTGTTCTTCAATTTCTATTCTTATAATCATTGTGGTGATTTCTATAATTTTTATTAGAATGACCAAATTGGCAATTGTTGTTTGAGGAAACCTTTTAGGCATAAATTGATAGATCTATTGGTTTATGTTTAAAGGAGAACAATAGAATTAACTTTTCGATTGGCAATTAGGCTATAGCAATTATACCTTAAATCATTGTAATTTTTAATTAAATTGAGATCTCATTTATTGGTTATTTTCATTGGTCAGATTCTAGAGATCAATTGATCACTAGTAGAATTGCCAATAATTAATTACTAATAGCCATTAATGGATTCAAGGTGTAGTCAATGATAATTAATTCCAATCCCAGGAATACCCTGCACTAGTGTCTTCTTCATTGTTACTATTATCTTTTAGTTTTAATTACTTTAATTTCACTATTCAAAACCCCCAACTCTCCAACTAAGTGTTGAAGCCTCCTTGAGAGACAACCTAGGTAGTGCCCTTTACTACATTTTTTGTACAAATTAGCATTAAAATAATTTTCTAATTTAAGGAGGTAGGTGATAGCCTTCATTAGTGTGCCAGAGTTGTGCCTTTCTCTTAGTAATTCAATAATGGTTTCAACAACATTGTCATTCAAAGAGGCATCAACTTCAGCACATTCCTCATACAATTTTGATATTCCATCATAATTAGGACATTCAAAGTTATTTTAAAATTCTAACATCCCATAAGATTTTCCTAATAGACTACCACATGCATTTTCTATCAAAGAATCAATTAAATCAATTGCAAAAATAGAATGGTTTTCTAGGGGAAACTTCATGGCATCATTGAAATTAAATTGTGCTTTCAAATCACCATATTCTAAGGAAAATGTGCCAACATACATGTTGACCTTGGCCTTTGTAGTTTTCAAAAATGGTTTTCCTAGTATCAGTGTATGTTAGTGCACTCCCTTATCATTGGCTATCTCTAACACGTAGAAATTAGCAGGAAAGATAAGATCATTTACCCTCAGAAGGACATCCTCAAGCAGTCCATCTGGCTGTTGAATGCTTCTATTTGCAAATTGGAAAACCACTCATATAGGCTTCAACTCTCCTACATGAAGAGCACGATAAACTAAATGAGGCATGACATTAATTCCCGCTCCAAGATCCGTTAGAGCTTCCCCAAACTTCATGTTCCCAATGGTGCAAGGAATAGTGAATATGCCCGGATCTTTGCACTTCTATAGGAGGCTTGGTTTGATGATGGAGGATATATGCAGTCTTAAGCTTACCTTCTCATTACCTTTTAGTCTTCTCTTATTTGTGCATAATTCCTTAAAAAACGTGGCATATTTTGGAATTTGCTTGATGGTATCAAGGAGAGGTATATTCACCTCAACCTTCTTGAATGTCTCCAATAATTCCTTGTCCAGCTCAACTTCAATTGGCCTTTTTTATGAAATATTCTTCTGAGGAAAAGGCAAGAGATATGGTTTGTTTCTTCAGCAGCTAGAGTTACCAATGGTTGTTTCTTCTCATGATTGATAGGCTCATCTTCTTCAACTATTCCTCTTGGTTCATCTTGTTTCTCCTCCTCATGCGGGTTCTTGATTTCAAGTAAGAACGTCCCAGACCTTAGGGTGAGAGCACTAACATTTCCTTTAGGATTTGGGATAGTCTGTGATGGAATCTGGGACAAGCTAGGTTACTGAGTTTGAGAAGGAGAGTTTTTAAACTGATTAAGCTCCACCCGCATCTCCTGCATAGCAAGGTATATAGCATTAGTCTTTTTCTATTGGTCCAGTAATAACTTCATCAACTCTTGCATGGTTGGTTGATTTGAAGCTACTGCTGGAGGTAGTAATGGTGGAATTTGAGGTGGTGGTGGAAGTTGTTGCTGTTGTTGTTGCCATGGTTGTTTCTTATGGGGGGTTGGCATCTCTGCTGTTGCTAAAATTGGGGTTGATTATGAAATTACTAGTTTTAGGAATTGCCCCACCTTATATTTAGGTGATCTCTCCACCTCAGATTGTATGTGTTACTATAAAGATTGTACTGCTGCTGTGATTGATTTTGAGGTATTTCAGGAAAAACATTTGTAGCAGATACATTGATTGGATCATCTTATAACTAAGGGCAAGCATCAGTAGTGTGAGTGTGGCAAGAACAAATGCCACATGCCATGGCTGGTGTAGGGTGAGATGGAAGTTGTACTTGGTCCAAAGTCAATTGCTTCATGAATCTTGAAATTTCCTCAAGTGTTTATTGTAAGATTGGAGAATCTGACTAGGGTACCCTATGTACACTCCTAGCACCTGAGATGGCTCTAAACCCAAATTGCTATGAATTATCTGCCATGTTCTCAATCAAAGCCCTTGTTGCAGCTAGAGTCTTGTCAACTAGAGCACTTCCACTAGCTGCATTAATCATACTCCAATCCATAGGCATTAAACCTTAACAAAAGTACTAGACAAAGAGCTACTCAAATATCTAATGATGAAGATAGTTAGCACAAAGCCTCTTAAACCGTTCCCAGTACTCATAAAGTGTTTCCCCTTACAGTTTCTTTATGGCACAGGTGTCCTTCCTTATGGCAATTGCTCTAGATGCTGGAAAGTATTTCTCTAAGGAGAACCTTCTCAACCCAGCCCAACTGTTTGCTACTCTATGTGGAAGGTAAAAGAGCTAATCTTTTGCATTTCCATCAAGAGAGAACTAGAATGCCTGCAACTTCACTTAGTCTTCATCCACCCCAACCAACCTCATGTTTGAATAGACAACATGGAATTCCTTGAGGTGCTTGTGTGGATCTTCACCCGCATGGCCATGAAACATCAAAAATAGATGTATGAGCCTAGATTTAAGCTCAAAATCCAACTCCAATTCAGGATAGATGATCCCCAAAGGCTACTGAAACATGTTAGGAGCTATAAGCTACTTAACAATTCTCCTTTGGTCAGCCATTAAGTATGAGCTCCCAGAAACACTAGCAATGGAATCAGAAAGTTAAGGAGAAGTGTAAATAGAATCTAACTCAAAGTTGGAATTTACAGCAAGTTCTTCAAATGGTTCACCAGGAATGAATAACTGCCCCCTAGATTTTCTCAATTGCTTAGAGTCCTTTCAATCTCAAGATTGAAATGACTAATTGAGAATTAGGCTGGGATCGAGTCATACATGGGAACCAACATAAAGAAAACCAAAAGAAAAACAATAAAACTAACTACTATTATTGGACTTTTCTTAAAAAGAAAGAAATAAAAGAAAATCGGAAACAAGATGAAATTTCACAAATTCACCATATAAACATAACCCAATAGCGCAGCTTCCCCGGTAACGGTGCCAAAAACTTGGTAGCTAGCCATTATCAACACTAAGTTTAAAGCAAAATAAAATCTCCAACTGAATTACACAAGGCACCTAAATAGTGGTGTGTAACACGGGTCGTCTCACAAGGAAGCAGCACTAATTAGTTGAAGTATTTTTTTTGAGGTGGTTTTGTTGCATATACAGGAAATGAAATAACAAGAGATTGAAACTGATAATAAAAAAAGAAGCTAGCCTAGAGGGCTCTCAAGCTAGGGAGTGCTAATCATCAACATAAACAATTGCTCAAACACTTGGTGAAGGGCTACATTTTGACCATGCAATTACACAATCAACTAGCAATTCTCCTTAAAGTCTATAAAATAAAGGATAAAGTAGTACATACACTAGATAATTGCAATCACAACACCCAAACATATGAGCTAAATTAAAATATCAACTGCCATAGCCCAATTCTCAATCAAGAATTAACTTTATTTTCTTGGTCAATTAAATGCTTACCAATCAATCAATTAGCATGCATTCAATTAACTATCTAAGACATGTATATCCGTAAATCATGCTCACATACACATAATAGCACCTGATCAACATGCATATCAATCAATAAATATGAGAAGAAAATGAAACACAAGAGATAGAGAAAACCACTAAGAGATTGCATTAAAATCACAATGTTTCAAAACACATCCCTTGCTCTTGAATCCCTTGAGCTAGCAAAGAACTACTCCTCCATGAAGTAGGTTATAAATAGAAAGAGAGAAGAACTAAATAAATTTGAAATGGAGATTGCAGCAAAAGTCACGAAAACCAAGTGTAACAACGTATTCTCCAAAGAGAAGGAGATGAAGGGGGAGAAGGAAAGCTCTCTCTAAAAACCTAGTTCTATTTCCCAAAATGGCAAGGACATGTCTCAGACTTCATGTTATATGGTATTACACCACCATCATAGAGTTTGTGTAACATCTCGATTTTTCTGTCTGAGCGAAAATGACCAAGATGCCCCTGAGGTCATTTTTTGCCTAGAATTTGAGGATAGCTGACCTGGCAGTCCTCGAAGGGCCAACTCAATGTTCGAAGGGGATTAGATGACTTTTGAATGGTTTCGGGAACGAAAATCTCGTTTTTTGAGGTTTCAGGTCAAAATGACCAAAATACCCCTATAGCTTTTTGACGCATGTACAAGTGTCGTATGAGCCCGAAACTTCTCTAGATGGTTTTAAATGATGTTTTTATGTGTTTTGTAACATTTTTTTAAGTCTCGGTGGTCCCAGGCAGTTTTGTGCAAAATTACAATTTTACCCATAGTATAATGTTTTTGAGCTCAATGATGTAATTAAGCAGACCTAAGCAATATTAGGCTCTAATCGAAGATTAATTAATTTCCATATTTAATCTAGAGTCAAAATAATTTCTTAAAGTTAATTAGAACCTAAAATTTCTTAGATTAAACCTAAACCTCTTTTTAAATTCAAGATTCCTAGTCATGGAATCTTGAATGGTGTTTTCTCTCTCCAATTCCTTAATTTAAGGAATTGTGTCTACAATTGTGTCTACAATTGTTTATACATGAAAATGAGTTTAAATCTCCCTAATCATGTCTTGAAATCCTTAATCACTTTCTTAATTACCTAAACACTTGCTTAGCAATTCCTAATCTTAAGCTTAATCTAAGATACACCTAAACACATCATTAGAATGCAATTAAATGAAAGCAACCTCCTCTCCATGGCCTAATGAAACCGGCGCCACTTCTCCCCCTCATTTCCCACATGTTGAATTTGTTTTACACTTCATGGCCATGCCTACACCATACCTAGACATTACTTTGAGCCATGCTTGAACCCATACTCACCATACTTCCAACCATGCCTTGAATGATCACAAAAAGAGATATTTTCTCTCCCCATGGCCATGAAAGGCTACAGCCAGCCCTCCCCCTCCATCATCCTCCATTGTTTTGTTTTTCTATAAATATACATGCAAAGGAACTTGAAAGAACCTTTAGATCATTTACCAAGTTTAAGCATTCTTGAAAGTTCTGTCATTTTCTCTCAAAGTTTCAAGAGTTCTCTTCTTCTTCATATTTCTTTTTAAGCCACTACATCACAACCTCAAACCACCACATAACCACCATAAACCACCACTCAAACACTAAAGCATCTATCCTCAAACACAAGCTCACATAAAACATCTTTCCTTTCCTTTTCTCTCACCTTGGCCGAAACCTCCTCTCTATCTTAGAGGAAGTTTTTCTTCTCATTCCCACCTCAAGACCAAGCTTTTCATCTTCAATACTTCATAGGGAGTTGTTCTAATATCTTTCTTTTGCTCAAATACGATTTGTTCTTGAAGAAAAGTGTTGAGTTTATGAGCTTTCTTGGTTTTTCCTTTTTGGTTCTTCCTTTATTCTTTCTTTTTATTTTTGGCCTTCAAGGCCTAGTTTACTCCTCATGATATCTTGATGATGAATGTCTCTAGATGATGACCTTGTGTTCATCTCAATGAGACCTCTAAAGCTTGAGTTTTTCTTTCTTCAAGTTTTATCTATATTACTTAGCTCACTAATGATTTTTCCTTAAGAAAATAATTACAAGGATTTCAAAAAGCCCAAAGCCTACCCTTCTCAACCTTAAAGTTGGCCGGCATGTTCTAGAGTTTACTCTAGATAGGGGTTTTGGCTACATAATAAATAACATGGTGCATTTTTCCTTTTTGTTTTTTAGTTTTAGTTCTTTTCTTTCCTTTTCCTTTGAAGTTTTGTTTTGTTGAACTCATTTCCTTGAGCTTGATGATGATATTCAAAGAACCATGAGGTTTCTTTGAAGCCTTGGTCGTTGGGACTCGAGAGCCTACTTTATCTTGGTGATATTGAGTTTGGGATTGAGATGTTGATTCTTTAAAGTCTTGTATGAGCTCTAATGATATATAAAAATGGACTAGCATTCATGTTTAAATTTATGCCTTGCATAGCATATTTACTTTTCTATCTCATCACTAAGCTCTCAAGAATAAAGAAATGAACTTGCATTATCATGTTTAATTTCAAGCTTTGCATTCCATGTTTACTTTTCAAGTCATCACCTAATCTTAAAGATAAAAATGAGTTGCATCTCATATTTATTTTAAGCCCTCACTTTACTTTTCTAATGAAGATAAAATGAAGTGCATAGCATGTTTATATTCTTGTTATCACCTAAAAATATTAGAGCTCAAGACTTGTCCCTTGTTATCTCAAGGAAAAGTTGGATATGGAAGCATTCTTTGAATGCAAAGATTCGGCCAATGTGATGATGATGAGCTTGGTGTAAGTTTCATCTAGTCATGAGTGCCAATAACCTATGCTTCATGATTTTCTTAAGCTTAGATGAACTCAATGGACGTTTCAAGTATGGTTTTATGTTTTAAATGATAACCATGAAGGATTTAAAATAGCTACTGCCATTATTTATTTTATGATTATTTTAGTAAAACAAATTGATTTTCAATGAGTTTTAGAAGTTCTAAAAAGGTTCCAAAAGAAACTAGCAATCTATGTGTTAGAAATAAAATTCTATGCATGATGAGATAGTGATGTCTTCGGTTCTACCTTGTTGCTTTGTTCACTATATGATGATGATTTTATTATGTTAGAATGTGTATATTCATGTATATTTGATCTTAGAATTAATTTGAGAAAGCTAAGACAAGTTAGTAACTAGAAAAGATTTAAAATGAGAATTCTAGAGCCCTTAGAAGTAAGAATTATGGATTCTGTTTCAGCATGATTAATATTAGTAATAATGGTCTATAATTAGTGTATATGTGTAGGAATCCCTTATAATTGGTTTAGGAATTGATTTTAGTACTTTAGGAGAAGACGGAACTTAGAAAGCACCAAAGCTGTGACTCATAGGTACCCGTAATTTGTAAAATATAGATTCTGCACTAATAATATTTAGGATAGGTTATGATCATGATAATTAGTGAGAATAATTAGTTGGCAACCCATAGATGCATAATAGATTAAGATCGGATGTTAGAGACCTTAGATTTCAAGTTTAAGACCTTGAGAGTCAAAGGATAAGACACCATAGGTTCTTAATGCCATGAATTGATCGATTCAAGTATGATGCGATGATGCATGTGCTATGATGAGTATTTTTATGTGATTTTAAGTTTATCATGATTATAGAAGTTGAATGAGAAATGTACATGCTTTATGAGTTATTGTGGCATAAAGAAAATTTGAAAGAAATTCGGTTTACAGCAGTCATGCTGCCGAACTTTTGTCAAATTAAGGACTTGAGAATGTTTTTGAAACCATATGAGATAAGTCTTGGGTGACACTAGTTCGGCCGAGCACCCCCAGGAAATGAGTTTTTTAAAACATTGAGACACATTTCTCCCACTCTGGTAGGGAAGAAGCAAATCCGTGAAGGTATGGTAGATGCAGCCTGCCAAAGCGAACAACTTGCTGTGCACTAGATGCCAGTAGAGCTTTTCAAAGAAGGAAATATTCCTATGGACTCCTCGAATTAAAGGTTATGATAGGTGATCCTTAAGCCCTCTAACCCATACTTTAGAAGTCAGGATTTTTATGTTTACACTTATCATAGGATAAGTAAGAGCTAGTGACGACTAGTTAAGGTATGAACTCATAACCTAGATGATGTTTTTAGGGTGGCCCCATAATGCTAAAATATAATGCTCTAAAGTCACAAAGTTGAGAAAAGAGAAAAGTTTCACTTGAAAGATTATATGCTACTTTATGCCACTTATATGTTTCTTGATGTTATGTTTGATTGACTTCTTGCATAAAGTATTATCATGCATTCATGCTTTGCTATGTTGCATTCGTAACATTAAGATTCATTCTAAAAGGAACGAACCGTGGATAATTATGTTTATAAACCTAATAATGAACTTTATGCATGTTCACCTTTTTACAATAAATCCAAGGTTCCTGAGGATGTGACGATGTCACCTAGATAGGAGATACCCTACTGAGATTCTTTAGCAAAATTCTCTCTCCCTTTCTTTCTCTCTTTCTTTCCCATCATGTTTTCAGATCACGATGGCAACATTCATCCTGTTCATCGACACCCCCACTTAGGAGGTCGACTATGACCGGGAGCATCGATCATATCATTTTGAGGGGCACTGCACTGTCCGAGTCTTCATGTTATGGGACGCCCCTTCACGCACCCTGTACATAGCTACCGCTTCTCCTCGACGTCTCCCTACGGTGACGACATGGTTTTCGAGCGTGCATGGACGCACAACTAAAGGATTCTTCGGACGCACACGACTGCATTGGCTATCTGTGACTTCCCGGACTACGTGCCCCAGTCCCAACATTCGGAGGATGATCCCTCGGAGGATCCACCGACCCACATGTACAATGAGAGTTCTACCCCCACTCCACGGTTCATGAGAGAAGGGAGTGAGGAGACTGTGATGCAGCCGAGGCTGGCTAGGAGAGCCAGCCAGAGCCGATATGCGCCCCCGTCATGGAGCACACATCCAGCCACAGTGAGTGCCCACTCCGACTGAGCTTCATCAGTGGATTGGCTTCATCCCTCCTTATCCTGGGTCACTGCAGTAGAGGTCCTTGGGGAGAGTAGTGCACACATACCACATATAGTTTAGGATAAACCTTCTTTTGTTATGAGGTTATCTACTTTATGTGCACTAGGGTAGGGGTGTTATTTCTTATGCTTTCCTTGTATTTCCTGTTTTAGTTGTATTTATGTTCTGTTGTATCAAACTAAGTCCCACCCTTAGGTGGGCATATTATGGTGTTAATGCATTGTTTCCTTTGATGTGCATATAATTGACTAATGTTTTGGAGTTACTTGATGTTCATGTATTGCGCTTTCTTTTATATGTGAGTTATGCTTTATAATTGATGCTCGTTTACGTTATACGCGGCTTTCACTTTGCTTTTATGTTTTTTTAAAAAAAAATTAGCCGTATTTTCCGCTAAGTATTTTAAAAGAAAGATTTCTAAACGAGGAAATTAAAAAGTAATAAACTAATGGTAACTTGAATACATCTAAGAGTATTGGGTTAAAAATTAGGATGTTACAGTTTGCTAAAAAGGGACCTAAGTGGGTAAAAATTGTAAAATTAAATTTTTAGCTTTGTCCCACAAAACTTACTGCAGTGAGTGGACTTGAATATCTCCACTGCCACCACTTCTCAAGCTTGTTACAGTGAAGCTGTATTCATTTATGCTTATCCTCTATTTTTCTAGGCTCACTATAGCAACTGATGTTTGCTGCAACAAAGCTCTCCCCTTTACTTCAACATGTGCTCCTAAGCTCACTCCTCAATGCACTCTCAAGGGTGACACATCAGATATCCACAGACCACTCTGTAGGAAGAAGAAGAATTGTTAGCGATAAAACCAAAATTGCATAAAGTTACTGAATTAGAGTCATAATGCAAAATTATGTGCAAATAGAGAAAGTTACAAAATCCTAAAAAGATGATGGAAGTTAACCTAAAAAATAATGCTAAAACATTAAGAGAAAGAAGAAAAATATTTACAAAAAGAGCATTTATCAGCATTTCCTTGGTGGAAGAGTGTGGAGTGGTGTAATAGGCCCATAACATGTTGTGGACTTCAATCCATCTGCCTTTTGCTTAGTCTAGGCCCTTGTTGATCCCTTGAAGAATGACCTTATTCGTAGCCTCAACTTGGCCGTTACTCTGGGGTTGTTTAACTTATGTGAAGATGTGCCTGATCTTCAATCTTTCACAAAAAGCCTTTAAAACCCTTGTTCGCAAATTGGGTCCCATTGTCAATCACCATAGAATAGGACAGAACATACATGTGAATGACCTATTTCTAAGTGAAGTCTTCCACCTTTCGGGTTGTTATGGCTGGTAGAGGTTTGGCTTCGATCCATTTAGTGAAGTAATCTATGGCTATGATGAGAAACTCACATTGACCAATAGCTTGAGGGAATGGTCCCAAGAGGTCCATTCCCCATCTAAAGAATGGCCACTAGGTTTCTGACTTGTAGAGCTCCTTTGGAGGTGCAAGATGCATTAAGGTACACCTTCGACATTTGTCATACTCCTAGACATACTTAGTATAATCTTCCTTACGAGTTGTCCAATAATAACCTGCTCTAAGAACTTTCCTGGCCAAACACCGAGCTCCTAACTGATGCCCACACATGCCTTCATGTACCTCAGCCATTGCATATTAGGCTTTGTTAAAAGTTAAACACTTTAGCAGTGGGATAGAAAAACCACATTCATACTGTAACGCCCCGATTTTCTGTTAGAGTGAAAATGACCAAAATGCCCCTGAGGTCATTTTCAGCCCGGAATTCGAGGAAAGCCAGTGCGGCAGTACTCGAAGGGCAAACTCAATGTTGGAAGGGGATTAGAAAACTTATGTACCTTCCCGGGATCGAAAATCTCATTTTTCGAGTTTTCGGGTCAAAATGACCAAAACGCCCCTGTGGTGTTTTACCCGTTTGCAAGTGCCGGATGAACCCGAAACTTCTCCAGATGGTTTTAAAAGGCGTTTTTATGTATTCTATGACCTCAGTTTTAATTTTTGAAGTCCCGGGCAAAATTAGTGCAAAATTACGGTTTTGCCCCTAGTTTCGTATTTTTACGCTTAATCACACGATTAAGCAAACCTAAGCAATATTAGGCTCTAATCGAAGGTTAATTAATTTCCTTAATTAATCTAGAGTCAAAATAATTTATTAAAGTTGATTAGAACCAAAAAGTACTTAATTACAACCTAAAATCATATTTTAATTTTATGACACCTAGTCATAGAATCTTGAATAGTGTTTTCTCTTTCCAATTCCTTAAATCATGGAATTGTGTTACACATTGTTTATTCATAAATGAGTTTTAAATTCTTTAATGATGTATGAGCACTCCTAAACTTGTCATAAACTCTCTAAATCACATTCTTAGTTACCTAAACTTAAGCTTAATCATTCCTAACCTTGTACCTAAGCTAATACACATCTAAACCTACCATTAACACACAATTAAATGGTCAAATCATCCTCCCATTCTGCTGTCCCAAGCTGGCCGTGAACCTTCTCCCCCATTATGCATCACATGTTCAATTTTTCAACACTCCAAGGCCATACCTCAAGTCACATACACTATACCTTGTCATAACTTTCAATCAAGCTTGAATTTCCACATGAATAAATAATTAAAACAACCCATTTTCCCCATTTATTTGTGGCTGGAAAAGTTCCAGCCATGTTAAGGTTCTAGAAGCCTAATTTCATAAAAATTTGATAGGAAATTAACTCACATCAAGCCATACTTTGTAGCATAGCTTCCATACTTCAAACCATGCTTGAATGACCTTGTGTAAGAGATATTTTTCTCTCCCTTTGTCCTTCAAAGCTACGGCCAGCACCCTCCCCATTCACTCCTCCATGGTTTTGTTTTTCTATAAATAGGATGCTTGTGTTAGCCTTGTTGCACTTTGAAGCATTTGCAAAGTTTAGAGTTTTAGAGTTGTCTTGCTAGTCTTTCCTTTTTCTCTCAAAGTTCCAAGAGTGTTCTTCCTTTCTTTTCATCTTTATCTTCTTCATCTCTTCATCTCATCATCACCTCTCAACCATCAAACACCACCACAAAACCTTGAACCATCATCAAACCTCTCAAACACCACACCTCAAACACAACTTCACTTGAAACACATTTCCTTTCTTTTCTCTCATCAAGGCCGAATCATCATTACCATTCTAGGGGGTGTTGCTCATCTCATTTCCATCTTCAAGATCAAGCTTTTACCTTCATCACTAGGTAGGGATTTGTTTTCAAACTTTATTTTGCTCAAGAAAGTGTTTTTCTCTAGTTTTCTCTTGGATTCGTTTTGAACTTTCCTTGTCTTTCCTTTCCTTTCATTTTCGGCCATGAGGCCTTGATTTGAGCATGATAGCTTGATGATGAGAGTTTCTAGATGATGATGACATTGTGTTCATCTCAAAGAAACCTCTAAAGCTTGAGTTTTCCTTTTCTTACAACTTCATCTATATGTTATCTAGCTCACATGGTTTTCCAACTTAAGAAAAATTAATCTAAGGATTTCTAAAAGCCCAAGCCTACCCTTGTCAACCTTAAAGTTGGCGCACGTTCTAGAGATTTGTCTCTAGATAGGGGTTTTGGGTACTTAATAAAGAACTTGATGTAGCTTCACTTTCTTTCTCTTTTATATGATTTTCGATTCTTGTGTTGTGATCTTTGAGATATTGTATGGGGTTATGATCTTGCTAAAGTCTTAAATGAGCTCTAGTTAAACATAAAAATGAAACTTGCATCATGTTTACTTTAAGCTTTGCATATCATGTTTATTTCCTTGCTATCACTAAATCCCAAGATAATGAATGAACTTGCATTATCATGTTTATGTTTCAAGCTTTGCATTATCATATTTATATTTCAAGTCCTCACCTAAATATCAAAGATAATAATATATTGCACCACATATTTATTTTATGCTCTCACTTTACTTTCTAGCAATAACTAAAATAAGTGCATGAGCATGTTTATTTTTATGTCATCACTTTAATGATTCTAGAGCTCAAAGACTTGCCCAATGATATCTCAAACAAAGGTCTAAAACATTTATTTCCTATGGTTCATATTTCGGCCCTATGAGGCCTTAATGTTTTCAAGTATTGGAAACTATGTTTTATAATTTTTCTAAACTTATGTGAGTATAAGGAATGTGTAGAACTAAGTGTTATGAATTTAGGACCTCTTGAGATGAAAATAATATAGCCACTGCCCTATTAAGTATTTTCATGAGTTTAGATGATAAAAGTGTTCATAAAAGAGTTTTGAAGGTTTTAATAAGGTTCCAAGAGAAACTAGTATTTTATGTGCTTTAGAAACTATGATTCAATGCCTTTAAATGGAGTTTCTGTTTTGTTCTGCCTTGCTATGTTTGGCCACTGTATGAGCTGTGTTAATGATGTTAATATGCTTATGTTTGGGTAATAATTATGTTAAGACTCATATGTGAAAGATAGGATAAGTTAGGAACTAGAAAAGAATTAATTTGAGAATTCTAGATCCCTTAAAGATTTATTTTTCTGGATTCTGTCCAGCAAGGTTTAGATTCAATAATCATGGTTTTAAATTAGTTTATATGTGTAGGAATGACTCATAATTGGTTTAGGACTTAATCTTGAAACCTTAGGAGCAAACCGAACTTAGAAAGGGTCATTATTGTGACTTCTAGGTACCCGTAAAGTTAGTATTTTGATTTCTGCACTCTTGAGGTTTAGAGATGTTCTTGACCATAGGGTGAGGTGAGAAATACTTAGTTATAACCTTATAGGTTCCCAAGAGACTAGGCGTTGATGATCAATAACTTAGAAAGTGAGATAAAGATCTAAACCGTAATTTCTAGAACTCCGTAATCACATAAACATAAAGCTGTCCAAATTCTGCTTAGTGCTATTTGGATTAGTTCTTGAGCATAAAATTTGTATAACTCATTAATTGTCAAACTATAGGCGTATAAAGAAGTTAAGGATAATGTTAGAACAATTAATTTGCAAGTTTAAGACTCATAAGAATCAAAGTTTAAAACACTATGAGTTATAACATAACATGTCTATGAGCTTATGGGGATGATTGTTAAATATGACTATGTGATGATGTTTGTGTGAAAGTTTTATGTGACGAATGTTATGAGAAAGTTTCATGTGATGATATATATGTTATGAAAAAGCTACATGAGAATGCATGATAAAAATGAATATGATAAATGATGAGGTAATTGTGATTTAATACTTATGAGAATATAAATGTGACACAACACTGAGACGCTTCTCTGGGTGACACCGGTTCGCCGAGCACCCCCAGGAGGAGACAAATCCGTGAGGGTATGTGTAGATGCAGCCTGCCAAAGCGGACAAATTGCGAGGCCCACGTGGCTAGCAAAGCGTTTCAAAGAGGAAATGATCCTAGAAAGGAGATCCTTAATTTGCCCCCTAGCCCGTACTTTAAGTCGGGATTATGTTACGCTTATCATAGGATAAGTAAGAGCTAGTGACGACTAGTTAAGGTATGAGCTCATAACCTAGAGAAGTTTTAGGCCGGCCCCATGAGATGAAAGTTAAAGTTAACAATGTCACATAAACTATACTTATGCCAATGTTATAATGTTTCCTAGTCATTCTATTGTTTGGGTTACCTTATGATGCATTCATATCATTAGTATATTTCGCTTAAGTTATAAAGACGCATTATAAAATATGACGGACCTTGGATAAAATACCTCTTTGGGAAACCAACTTAAAAGGAATTTATATGTATGCACACCTTTTAGAAATAAACCCAAGGTTCCTGAGGATGTGACGATGTCACCTAGGTAGGGATAACCCTACTGAGAATTCTTTTAGAAAGATTCTCATTCCCTCTCTCTTTTCTTCCGTCATATCTTCAGATGGCGACGTTTGTACTCTTCATCGACACCCCGGTATGGGAGCTGCACCATAACCCGGCACTCGGGTCATACCATTTTGAGGGTCGCCGCACTGTCAGAGTATTCATGTTCATGGGACGACCCTTCAAGGCACCCGTCCGAGCTACCGCTTCACCCCGATCGCTCCTTACCGGCCATAACGGGATTTTTGAGCGAGCGAGACCACGCGATGAGCAGATCCTCCGCATGGAGCCCGAGACATCAGCGGTACGCGAGTACCCCGAGTATGTGCCGCGCCCCCAGTACTCGGAGACGGACCCATCCGAGGAACCGCCATCCCACATGTACAGTTGGAGCTCGATCCGCTCCTCCACCGATGAGGGTCGGGAGTGAGGAGGCGGTGGTCCAGCCGAGGTTGGCTCGACGGCCATCTATGCCCTCGCGCGGTGGACATGCCCGATGATGCGCTCGACCACTCCCGCCGAGATTCGCCAAAGGATCGACTCGACCCCACAAAGACTTTCGGACCGCAGGAGTAGTCATAGGAGGGTAGTAGCTAGTGCACACACACGCCACATAGTAGAGGTCAAACCTTCTTTTGTATATGAGGTTGTCTCCTTTAGGTGCACATGGGTATGGGGGTAGTTTCGTTTGTATTTGCTTTTTATGATTTCCTTGTATTGCATTTCAGTTGTATTTTGCTTCATGATGTATCAAATAGTCCTGCCTCTTTGGGTAGGCACGTTATATATATATATATATATCTATGATTCAGTTGATGTTCCCATGACATGATGTGTTTCTTATGCTTTGCTTATATGTTTCGCTATGATTCCCCTTAAAGTTTCGTGCGTGGCTCTCACTTTGATTTTAAATTCCAAAAAGAAAAATTTTACCCATATTTCCGCTAAGTATTTTCTAAGTAAAAGATGAGACCAAGAGGTAATATTCTAAAGATTAACCTAAGAACATACTAGTAGTCTTGGGTTAAGATTTAGGGTGTTACATTATAGTATCAGAGCAGTTCGATTTTCATGGAGCCTGAGGATTGGACTGACTATGCTTTATAAGCATAATACGATAGTTATGTCATGTATAGTGCTTGATAGAGATAAGCTGTAGGACTAGAGATGCATGACTTCTGTTGGTTGCAAGTGCCATGGTAACTAGCCCATTTTGCATGGATATTGAGCTTGATCAACTTGATGTTCATTGTTTCATGTGTATAGGGACCAATGGCACCTTGACGACGGCCTAGGACTACACCCGATGTTGAACAAGATGATACAACTGCTGCTGTCCGTCGCATGGCGCAAGCCATGGAACGGATGTTCGATCGAATGGATCAACAAGCGACGCTGCTCTGCTCCCCCTCCTCCCCTGCCGAGATGGTGGAACAAGCCGCTTCGGCCCGAAGTTTCGCAAGGCGAACCCGCCCGATGTTCCGAGGGGTAATGGACCCGGCAAGGTGATGAGTGGATCAAAGACATGGAGAAGATCTACTGTCACGTTACCGCCGGAGGAGCGTAAGGTCACATTCTTTGCTTTCATGTCAAGTCCGACGCCGAAGTTCGGTGGAACGGCATGAGGCATCTGCTAGAAGCCTCTGGAACTCCCATTGATCGAGTCGCTCAAGACTTACTTCTATGAGAAGTACTTTCCGAGTCCGTAAGGAACGCGAAGGACGTTGAGTTCATGCAGTTGACCCAAGGGGGGTCCACTGTAGCCCAATACACTGCAAAGTTTGAGGAGCTAATCAAGTTCTCTCGGGTGTTCCAAGGGAACCCCAATGAAGTTTGGAAGTGTGTGAAGTATGAGGCCGGTCAAGGCGAGAGATGAACTACGCTGTGGCCCATATGGAGATCGAGACTTCCCGACTGGGTCAACAAGTGCCTGATACTTGAGGAAGGACAGAGAAAGATTCAAATCACACGGCGGAGCGAGCTAAGGGCTCAGACCTCAAGCCTCGAAGTTCAAACCGCAGTACCCTTTGAGGAATCACTACAACCCCTACCAGTCCAACCAGTTCTGACAACAACAACAACAACCGCCAAGAGCTCCTGCTCACCAACAATCCAAGCAACACCAAAGGCCGCCATTTCAACATCAAGGCCCGAGGAATTTCAATAATCAACCCCATGGACCGGGTGGACCCCGAAACCACAATGGAGGACCAAGTGGAGCCAAGAACAAGGCACCACAAACCCTGCTGCTACCCGGAGCAACATCTGTGACATCCGCCCATAATGCGGGAAGAACCATGGGAATCACCCATGCTTAGCCGGACAGAATGTATGTTTCAAGTGTGGCAAGCCTGGCCACTATGCAAAGGACTGCACCGACAAGGGACATCGAACCAAAACCCCGACCACAATACCGAGGAAGGGTCTTTACCCTTAACGCGAAGACGCCAAGAAGTCCAAAGATCTCATCGAAGGTATGTGCGAAGTAAACGGTAAAGCCTTAACTATACTATATGACTCTGGTGCTACTCATTCTTTCATTTCACTTGCTAGTATCGAGTCCTTAAATCTAAAAGTCTCTAAACTTCCCTTCGATCTTATTGTTTCTACTCCTACAAATCGCCCTGTTAATACTTGCCGTTGTTGTCTAAACTGTCATCTTGTTGTAGAAAATAGGTCTTTTATCATAGATTTAATTTGTTTACCCTTGAAAGACATAGGCATTATCTTAGGCATGAACTGGCTTCACCCCAATCCTGTGATGTTAGATTGTGGAACCTAAACCGTAGTTTTCCCTTCTCCTCCCGAAAACATCACTCAACCCATTAGGTCATACCTAAATTACGAGAGGTCTTCTGTAGTGGGAAGAAAACTAAGGGATATGTTCTCCTAGTCACTTTGTGATGTAGACTTGGAGCAGAACCTAGGTGAGATACCTGTGGTGAGAGACTATCCCGAGGTGTTTCCAGATGAAATATCCGAGTTCCCTCCCGAAAGAGAAGTGGAGTTCTCCATAGAGTTGGTTCCTGGGACAGGACCAATCTCTATAGCCCCGTATAGGATGTCACCCTCAGAGTTAACAGAGTTGAAAACCCGATTAGAGGAGCTGTTAGAAAAGAGTTTTATAAGGCCGAGTGCTTCACCTTGGGGCGCTCCGGTCTTATTTGTGAAGAAAAAGGACGGAAGCATGAGGATGTGTATAGACTATAGGCAGTTGAACCAAGTAACCATAAAGAATAAGTACCCATTGCCTAGGATTGACGATCTTATGGACCAATTGAAAGGAGCAGTAGTGTTTTCTAAGATTGATTTAAGGTCCTGCTACCATCAGTTAGGGTGAGAGATTCGGATATTCCTAAGCCGCCTTTCGAACTCGGTATGGACACTTTGAGTTCAATGTAATGTCGTTTGGTTTGACGAATGCTCCCACAGTTTTTATGGATTACATGAATAGGATCTTTAGACCCTATTTAGATCAATTCGTGGTTGTGTTCATAGATGATATTCTCATCTATTCGAAAACCCACGAGGAGCATGAGCATCATTTAAGGTTGGTTTTAGAGGTATTAAAGGAGAAGAAGTTATACGCTAAGTTGTCTAAGTGTGAATTTTGGTTAGAGGAGGTAAAGTTCTTAGGACATGTTGTGTCAAAAGGTGGCATAGCTGTCGACCCAAGTAAGATAGAGGCTGTGATGAATTGGGATAGACCAACCTCTGTAACTGAGATTAGAAGCTTATTGGGTTTAGCTGGATATTACCGTAGGTTCATTAAAGGATTTTCCCAGTTAGCCCTACCCTTAACCAAGCTCACTAGGAAGAATGCCCCGTTTGAGTGGAGCCCCGAGTGTGAAAAGAGTTTCCTAGAGCTTAAGGAAAAGCTCACCTCAACCCCAGTTTTAGTTTTACCTGACCCCAATGTACCCTTCGAGGTATATTGCGATGCTTCTGGCAAGGGTTTAGGTTGTGTGTTGATGCAAAACAGGCAAGTGGTAGCCTATGCGTCCAGACAACTCAAGCCTCATGAGGTAACCTACCCCACCCATGACCTAGAACTAGCAGCCATCGTGTTCGCTCTAAAGATGTGGAGACACCATTTGTATGGTGTGAGGTTTGAAGTTTTCTCCGATCATAAGAGTCTCAAGCATCTCTTTGATCAAAAGGAGTTGAATATGAGGTAGAGGAGATGGATGGAATTCCTCAACGACTACGATTTTGGTTTAAGTTACCACCCCGGCAAGGCTAATGTAGTAGCCGACGCCTTGAGCCGAAACTCGTTACGTCTGTCAAGTATGATGGTTAATGAAGTTGGGTTAATAGAGCAATTTAGGGATATGAATCTTGGAATGTCTATAACGGAGAATGGCATCGTGATGAGTCATCTCACGGTGACCAGTGGGTTTAAGCAAAGGATTATGCTTGCCCAAAGAGAAAATGAGGACTTTATGGAGACAATCGAGGCAGTTAAGGCTGGAAAGTTGAAAGGGTTTGAACGAGGCCCCGACTGGTTATGGAGGTTCGAGGGGCGAATCTGTGTGCCACAAGATGGTGACCTCCGAGAGAAGATCTTGGAGGAGGCTCACAAGAGCCATTTTGCCATCCATCCTGGTACTACCAAGATGTATCAGGACTTGAAGAGGATGTTTTGGTGGCCCGGATTAAAGAAGGATGTGGTCGCCTGGGTGAGTAAGTGTTTGGTCTGCCAAAAGGTCAAGATCGAACACCAAAAACCTTCTGGCATGTTGCAACCCCCGTCAATCCCCGAGTGGAAGTGGGAGAGTATATCAATGGACTTCGTGACAGATTGCCAAAGACCCAAGGCCGCCACGATGCCGTATGGGTAATCGTGGATCGACTGACTAAGTCGGCTCACTTTCTACCTATTCGAGTCACGTACTCGTTGGATAAGTTGGCCCAGCTTTACATCCAAGAAATAGTAAGGTTGCATGGAGTACCATCGACGATAATCTCGGATCGAGATCCGCGGTTTACGTCACGTTTTTGGGGAGCCTTCCAAAAGGCGTTTGGTTCCAAGTTGTGCCTAAGCACTGCTTACCACCCACAAACGGATGGTCAGTCCGAGAGGACAATCCAAACCCTGGAAGATATGCTGAGAGCTTGTGTCTTAGACCAAAAAGGAAGTTGGGATAAGTACATGCCTTTGATCGAGTTTGCGTATAACAACAGTTATCACGCAAGCATCGGTATGGCACCGTACGAGGCATTATACGGAAGAAAGTGCCAATCACCCTTGTGTTGGTACGAGCCCGGAGAGCAAAGTGTCTTAGGACCTGAGGTAGTGAGGGAAACGACGGAGCAAATCAAGAAGATCAAGGATAGAATCTTAACCGCTCAAAGTCGATGCAAAGCTACGCGGACAAAAGGCGCAAGCCCTTGGAGTTCCAAGAGGGAGAACATGTATTTCTAAGAATCACCCCCACTATAGGAATAGGGAGAGCCATGAAAGTTAAAAAGTTGAGTCCCCGATTTCTCGGTCCTTTTGAAATTCTTCAAAGAGTCGGATCCGTAGCTTACAAAATAGCCTTACCACCCAATCTGTCAAACCTTCATGACGTCTTTCACGTCTCCCAGTTACGTAAATATGAGTTCGACCCTAGTCATGTCCTAGAACCAGAGCATGTACAGTTAAGGGAGGACCTCACTTTCAATGTACCGCCTACGGGAATAGTGGATCACTGAGTCAAGCGATTAAGGAACAAGTCCTGTTCCTTTGGTAAAAGTGGCGTGGGGACAAGGCAAGTCGGAAGAATACACGTGGGAACTAGAGTCAGAGATGAAGTCCAAATATCCAGAGCTTTTCTAAGGTACGAATTTCGAGGGCTTAAATCCTTTTTAAGGAGGGAGTAATGTAACGCCGATTTTTACGTTAGAGTGAAAATGACCAAAATGCCCCTGAGGACATTTTCACGACCGAGGAAAGCCGGTGGCGACTCGAAGGGCAAACTCAATGTTGGAAGGATTAGAAAACTTATGTACCTTCCCGGGATCGAAAATCTCATTTTTCGAGTTTTCGGGTCAAAATGACCAAAACGCCCCTGTGGTGTTTTACCCGCTTGCAAGTGCCGGATGAACCCGAAACTTCTCCAGATGGTTTTAAAAGGCGTTTTTATGTATTCTATGACCTCAGTTTTAATTTTTGAAGTCCCGGGCAAAATTAGTGCAAAATTACGGTTTTGCCCCTAGTTTCGTATTTTTACGCTTAATCACACGATTAAGCAAACCTAAGCAATATTAGGCTCTAATCGAAGGTTAATTAATTTCCTTAATTAATCTAGAGTCAAAATAATTTATTAAAGTTGATTAGAACCAAAAAGTACTTAATTACATCCTAAAATCATATTTTAATTTTATGACACCTAGTCATAGAATCTTGAATAGTGTTTTCTCTTTCCAATTCCTTAAATCATGGAATTGTGTTACACATTGTTTATTCATAAATGAGTTTTAAATTCTTTAATGATGTATGAGCACTCCTAAACTTGTCATAAACTCTCTAAATCACATTCTTAGTTACCTAAACTTAAGCTTAATCATTCCTAACCTTGTACCTAAGCTAATACACATCTAAACCTACCATTAACACACAATTAAATGGTCAAATCATCCTCCCATTCTGCTGTCCCAAGCTGGCCGTGAACCTTCTCCCCCATTATGCATCACATGTTCAATTTTTCAACACTTCAAGGCCATACCTCAAGTCACATACACTATACCTTGTCATAACTTTCAATCAAGCTTGAATTTCCACATGAATAAATAATTAAAACAACCCATTTTCCCCATTTATTTGTGGCTGGAAAAGTTCCAGCCATGTTAAGGTTCTAGAAGCCTAATTTCATAAAAATTTGATAGGAAATTAACTCACATCAAGCCATACTTTGTAGCATAGCTTCCATACTTCAAACCATGCTTGAATGACCTTGTGTAATAGATATTTTTCTCTCCTTTGTCCTTCAAAGCTACGGCCAGCACCCTCCCCATTCACTCCTCCATGGTTTTGTTTTTCTATAAATAGGATGCTTGTGTTAGCCTTGTTGCACTTTGAAGCATTTGCAAAGTTTAGAGTTTTAGAGTTGTCTTGCTAGTCTTTCCTTTTTCTCTCAAAGTTCCAAGAGTGTTCTTCCTTTCTTTTCATCTTTATCTTCTTCATCTCTTCATCTCATCATCACCTCTCAACCATCAAACACCACCACAAAACCTTGAACCATCATCAAACCTCTCAAACACCACACCTCAAACACAACTTCACTTGAAACACATTTCCTTTCTTTTCTCTCATCAAGGCCGAATCATCATTACCATTCTAGGGGGTGTTGCTCATCTCATTTCCATCTTCAAGATCAAGCTTTTACCTTCATCACTAGGTAGGGATTTGTTTTCAAACTTTATTTTGCTCAAGAAAGTGTTTTTCTCTAGTTTTCTCTTGGATTCGTTTTGAACTTTCCTTGTCTTTCCTTTCCTTTCATTTTCGGCCATGAGGCCTTGATTTGAGCATGATAGCTTGATGATGAGAGTTTCTAGATGATGATGACATTGTGTTCATCTCAAAGAAACCTCTAAAGCTTGAGTTTTCCTTTTCTTACAACTTCATCTATATGTTATCTAGCTCACATGGTTTTCCAACTTAAGAAAAATTAATCTAAGGATTTCTAAAAGCCCAAGCCTACCCTTGTCAACCTTAAAGTTGGCCGGCACGTTCTAGAGATTTGTCTCTAGATAGGGTTTTGGGTACTTAATAAAGAACTTGATGTAGCTTCACTTTCTTTCTCTTTTATATGATTTTCGATTCTTGTGTTGTGATCTTTGAGATATTGTATGGGGTTATGATCTTGCTAAAGTCTTAAATGAGCTCTAGTTAAACATAAAAATGAAACTTGCATCATGTTTACTTTAAGCTTTGCATATCATGTTTATTTCCTTGCTATCACTAAATCCCAAGATAATGAATGAACTTGCATTATCATGTTTATGTTTCAAGCTTTGCATTATCATATTTATATTTCAAGTCCTCACCTAAATATCAAAGATAATAATATATTGCACCACATATTTATTTTATGCTCTCACTTTACTTTCTAGCAATAACTAAAATAAGTGCATGAGCATGTTTATTTTTATGTCATCACTTTAATGATTCTAGAGCTCAAAGACTTGCCCAATGATATCTCAAACAAAGGTCTAAAACATTTATTTCCTATGGTTCATATTTCGCCCTATGAGGCCTTAATGTTTTCAAGTATTGGAAACTATGTTTTATAATTTTTCTAAACTTATGTGAGTATAAGGAATGTGTAGAACTAAGTGTTATGAATTTAGGACCTCTTGAGATGAAAATAATATAGCCACTGCCCTATTAAGTATTTTCATGAGTTTAGATGATAAAAGTGTTCATAAAAGAGTTTTGAAGGTTTTAATAAGGTTCCAAGAGAAACTAGTATTTTATGTGCTTTAGAAACTATGATTCAATGCCTTTAAATGGAGTTTCTGTTTGGTTCTGCCTTGCTATGTTTGGCCACTGTATGAGCTGTGTTAATGATGTTAATATGCTTATGTTTGGGTAATAATTATGTTAAGACTCATATGTGAAAGATAGGATAAGTTAGGAACTAGAAAAGAATTAATTTGAGAATTCTAGATCCCTTAAAGATTTATTTTTCTGGATTCTGTCCAGCAAGGTTTAGATTCAATAATCATGGTTTTAAATTAGTTTATATGTGTAGGAATGACTCATAATTGGTTTAGGACTTAATCTTGAAACCTTAGGAGCAAACCGAACTTAGAAAGGGTCATTATTGTGACTTCTAGGTACCCGTAAAGTTAGTATTTTGATTTCTGCACTCTTGAGGTTTAGAGATGTTCTTGACCATAGGGTGAGGTGAGAAATACTTAGTTATAACCTTATAGGTTCCCAAGAGACTAGGCGTTGATGATCAATAACTTAGAAAGTGAGATAAAGATCTAAACCGTAATTTCTAGAACTCCGTAATCACATAAACATAAAGCTGTCCAAATTCTGCTTAGTGCTATTTGGATTAGTTCTTGAGCATAAAATTTGTATAACTCATTAATTGTCAAACTATAGGCGTATAAAGAAGTTAAGGATAATGTTAGAACAATTAATTTGCAAGTTTAAGACTCATAAGAATCAAAGTTTAAAACACTATGAGTTATAACATAACATGTCTATGAGCTTATGGGGATGATTGTTAAATATGACTATGTGATGATGTTTGTGTGAAAGTTTTATGTGACGAATGTTATGAGAAAGTTTCATGTGATGATATATATGTTATGAAAAAGCTACATGAGAATGCATGATAAAAATGAATATGATAAATGATGAGGTAATTGTGATTTAATACTTATGAGAATATAAATGTGACACAACACTGAGACGCGCTTCTCTGGGTGACACCGGTTCGGCCGAGCACCCCCAGGAGGAGACAAATCCGTGAGGGTATGTGTAGATGCAGCCTGCCAAAGCGGACAAATTGCGAGGCCCATGTGGCTAGCAAAGCGTTTCAAAGAGGAAATGATCCTAGAAAGGAGATCCTTAATTTGCCCCCTAGCCCGTACTTTAAGTCGGGATTATGTTACGCTTATCATAGGATAAGTAAGAGCTAGTGACGACTAGTTAAGGTATGAGCTCATAACCTAGAGAAGTTTTAGGGCGGCCCCATGAGATGAAAGTTAAAGTTAACAATGTCACATAAACTATACTTATGCCAATGTTATAATGTTTCCTAGTCATTCTATTGTTTGGGTTACCTTATGATGCATTCATATCATTAGTATATTTCTGCTTAAGTTATAAAGACGCATTATAAAATATGACGGACCTTGGATAAAATACCTCTTTGGGAAACCAACTTAAAAGGAATTTATATGTATGCACACCTTTTAGAAATAAACCCAAGGTTCCTGAGGATGTGACGATGTCACCTAGGTAGGGATAACCCTACTGAGAATTCTTTTAGAAAGATTCTCATTCCCTCTCTCTTTTCTTCCGTCATATCTTCAGATGGCGACGTTTGTACTCTTCATCGACACCCCGGTATGGGAGCTGCACCATAACCCGGCACTCGGGTCATACCATTTTGAGGGTCGCTGCACTGTCAGAGTATTCATGTTCATGGGACGACCCTTCGCGCACCCCGTCCCGAGCTACCGCTTCACCCCGACT
This sequence comes from Dalbergia cultrata, assembly GCA_031216105.1. Taxonomy (NCBI): domain Eukaryota; kingdom Viridiplantae; phylum Streptophyta; class Magnoliopsida; order Fabales; family Fabaceae; genus Dalbergia; species Dalbergia cultrata. The sequence continues at coordinate 32,570,865 of CM062346.1, read as the reverse complement.
GCTCCTTACCGTCATAACGGGATTTTTGAGCGAGCGAGACCACGCGATGAGCAGATCCTCCGCATGGAGCCCGAGACATCAGCGGTACGCGAGTACCCCGAGTATGTGCCGCGCTCTCAAGACTGGAGATCTGACCCATCCGAGGAACCGCCATCCCACATGTACAGTTGGAGCTCCAGTCCCGCTCCTCCACCGATGAGGGCTGGGAGTGAGGAGACGGTGGTCCAGCCGAGGTTGGCTCGACGGCCATCTATGCGCCCTCGCCGCGGTGGACATGCCCCGATGATGCGCTCGACCACTCCCGCCGAGATTCGCCGATGGATCGACTCGACCCCACGCATGCTCGGACCCGCAGGAGTAGTCATAGGAGGGGTAGTAGCTAGTGCACACACACGCCACATAGTAGAGGTCAAACCTTCTTTTGTATATGAGGTTGTCTCCTTTAGGTGCACATGGGTATGGGGGTAGTTTCGTTTGTATTTGCTTTTTATGATTTCCTTGTATTGCATTTCAGTTGTATTTTGCTTCATGATGTATCAAATAGTCACCTCTTTGGGTAGGCACGTTATATATATATATATATATCTATGATTCAGTTGATGTTCCCATGACATGATGTGTTTCTTATGCTTTGCTTATATGTTTCGCTATGATTCCCCTTAAAGTTTCGTGCGTGGCTCTCACTTTGATTTTAAATTCCAAAAAGAAAAATTTTACCCATATTTCCGCTAAGTATTTTCTAAGTAAAAGATGAGACCAAGAGGTAATATTCTAAAGATTAACCTAAGAACATACTAGTAGTCTTGGGTTAAGATTTAGGGTGTTACATTATAGTATCAGAGCAGTTCGATTTTCATGGAGCCTGAGGATTGGGTGACTATGCTTTATAAGCATATTACGATAGTTATGTCATGTATAGTGCTTGATAGAGATAAGCTGTAGGACTAGAGATGCATGACTTCTGTTGGTTGCAAGTGCCATGGTAACTAGCCCATTTTGCATGGATATTGAGCTTGATCAACTTGATGTTCATTGTTTCATGTGTATAGGGACCAATGGCACCGCGACGACGGCCTAGGACTACACCCGATGTTGAACAAGATGATACAACTGCTGCTGCTGTCCGTCGCATGGCGCAAGCCATGGAACGGATGTTCGACCGAATGGATCAACAAGCGAACGCTGCTCCTGTTCCCCCTCCTCCCCTGGCCGCCGAGATGGTGGAACAAGCCCGCTTCGCGAAGTTTCGCAAGGCGAACCCGCCAGTTGTTCCGAGGGGTAATGGACCGACAAGGCTGATGAGTGGATGAAAGACATGGAGAAGATCTACTGCTGTCGTTACTGCCGGAGGAGCGTAAGGTCACATTTGTTGCTTTCATGTGAAGTCCGCCCGAAGTTACGGTGGAACGGCATGAGGCATCTGCTAGAAGCCTCTGGAACTCCCATTGACTGAGTCGTTTCAAGACTTACTTCTATGAGAAGTACTTTCCGGAGTCCGTAAGGAACGCGAAGGACGTTGAGTTCATGCAGTTGACCCAAGGGGGGTCCACTGTAGCCCAATACACTGCAAAGTTTGAGGAGCTAATCAAGTTCTCTCGGGTGTTCCAAGGGAACCCCAATGAAGTTTGGAAGTGTGTGAAGTATGAGGCCGGTCTGAAGGCAGAGATGAACTACGCTGTGGCCCATATGGAGATCAGAGACTTCCCGACTCTGGTCAACAAGTGCCGGATACTTGAGGAAGGACAGAGAAAGATTCAAATCACACGGGCGGAGCGAGCTAAGGGGCTCGGACCTCAAGCCCCGAAGTTCAAACCGCAGTACCCATCGAGGAATCACTACAACCCCTACCAGTCCAACCAGTTCCGACAACAACAACAACAACCGCCAAGAGCTCCTGCTCACCAACAATCCAAGCAACACCAAAGGCCGCCATTTCAACATCAAGGCCCGAGGAATTTCAATAATCAACCCCATGGACCGGGTGGACCCCGAAACCACAATGGAGGACCAAGTGGAGCCAAGAACAAGGCACCACAAACCCCTGCTGCTTACCCCGGAGCAACATCTGCTGACATCTGCCCATAATGCGGGAAGAACCATGGGAATCGCCCATGCTTAGCCGGTCAGAATGTATGTTTCAAGTGTGGCAAGCCTGGCCACTATGCAAAGGACTGCACCGGACAAGGGACATCGAACCAAAACCCCCGACCACAATACCGAGGAAGGGTCTTTACCCTTAACGCGGAAGACGCCAAGAAGTCCAAAGATCTCATCGAAGGTATGTGCGAAGTAAACGGTAAAGCCTTAACTATACTATATGACTCTGGTGCTACTCATTCTTTCATTTCACTTGCTAGTATCGAGTCCTTAAATCTAAAAGTCTCTAAACTTCCCTTCGATCTTATTGTTTCTACTCCTACAAATCGCCCTGTTAATACTTGCCGTTGTTGTTTAAACTGTCATCTTGTTGTAGAAAATAGGTCTTTTATCATAGATTTAATTTGTTTACCCTTGAAAGACATAGGCATTATCTTAGGCATGAACTGGCTTCACCCCAATCCTGTGATGTTAGATTGTGGAACCTAAACCGTAGTTTTCCCTTCTCCTCCCGAAAACATCACTCAACCCATTAGGCTGTACCTAAATTACGTAGAGGTCTTCTGTAGTGGGAAGAAAACTAAGGGATATGTTCTCCTAGCCGCCTGTGATGTAGACTTGGAGCAGAACCTAGGTGAGATACCTGTGGTGAGAGACTATCCCGAGGTGTTTCCAGATGAAATATCCGAGTTCCCTCCCGAAAGAGAAGTGGAGTTCTCCATAGAGTTGGTTCCTGGGACAGGACCAATCTCTATAGCCCCGTATAGGATGTCACCCTCGGAGTTAACAGAGTTGAAAACCCAGTTAGAGGAGCTGTTAGAAAAGAGTTTTATAAGGCCGAGTGCTTCACCTTGGGGCGCTCCGGTCTTATTTGTGAAGAAAAAGGACGGAAGCATGAGGATGTGTATAGACTATAGGCGCTGAACCAAGTAACCATAAAGAATAAGTACCCATTGCCTAGGATTGACGATCTTATGGACCAATTGAAAGGAGCAGTAGTGTTTTCTAAGATTGATTTAAGGTCCGGTTACCATCAGTTAGGGTGAGAGATTCGGATATTCCTAAAACCGCCTTTCGAACTCGGTATGGACACTTTGAGTTCAATGTAATGTCGTTTGGTTTGACGAATGCTCCCACAGTTTTTATGGATTACATGAATAGGATCTTTAGACCCTATTTAGATCAATTCGTGGTTGTGTTCATAGATGATATTCTCATCTATTCGAAAACCCACGAGGAGCATGAGCATCATTTAAGGTTGGTTTTAGAGGTATTAAAGGAGAAGAAGTTATACGCTAAGTTGTCTAAGTGTGAATTTTGGTTAGAGGAGGTAAAGTTCTTAGGACATGTTGTGTCAAAAGGTGGCATAGCTGTCGACCCAAGTAAGATAGAGGCTGTGATGAATTGGGATAGACCAACCTCAGTAACTGAGATTAGAAGCCTTTTGGGTTTAGCTGGATATTACCGTAGGTTCATTAAAGGATTTTCCCAGTTAGCCCTACCCTTAACCAAGCTCACTAGGAAGAATGCCCCGTTTGAGTGGAGCCCCGAGTGTGAAAAGAGTTTCCTAGAGCTTAAGGAAAAGCTCACCTCAACCCCAGTTTTAGTTTTACCTGACCCCAATGTACCCTTCGAGGTATATTGCGATGCTTCTGGCAAGGGTTTAGGTTGTGTGTTGATGCAAAACAGGCAAGTGGTAGCCTATGCGTCCAGACAACTCAAGCCTCATGAGGTAACCTACCCCACCCATGACCTAGAACTAGCAGCCATCGTGTTCGCTCTAAAGATGTGGAGACACCATTTGTATGGTGTGAGGTTTGAAGTTTTCTCCGATCATAAGAGTCTCAAGCATCTCTTTGATCAAAAGGAGTTGAATATGAGGCAGAGGAGATGGATGGAATTCCTCAACGACTACGATTTTGGTTTAAGTTACCACCCCGGCAAGGCTAATGTAGTAGCCGACGCCTTGAGCCGAAATTCGTTACGTCTGTCAAGTATGATGGTTAATGAAGTTGGGTTAATAGAGCAATTTAGGGATATGAATCTTGGAATGTCTATAACGGAGAATGGCATCGTGATGAGTCATCTCACGGTGACCCGGTGGGTTTAAGCAAAGGATTATGCTTGCCCAAAGAGAAAATGAGGACTTTATGGAGACAATCGAGGCAGTTAAGGCTGGAAAGTTGAAAGGGTTTGAACGAGGCCCCGACTGGTTATGGAGGTTCGAGGGGCAATCGTAGGTGCCACAAGATGGTGACCTCCGAGAGAAGATCTTGGAGGAGGCTCACAAGAGCCATTTTGCCATCCATCCTGGTACTACCAAGATGTATCAGGACTTGAAGAGGATGTTTTGGTGGCCCGGATTAAAGAAGGATGTGGTCGCCTGGGTGAGTAAGTGTTTGGTCTGCCAAAGGTCAAGATCGAACACCAAAAACCTTCTGGCATGTTGCAACCCCTGTCAATCCCCGAGTGGAAGTGGGAGAGTATATCAATGGACTTCGTGACAGGATTGCCAAAGACCCAAGTCGCCACGATGCCGTATGGGTAATCGTGGATCGACCGACTAAGTCGGCTCACTTTCTACCTATTCGAGTCACGCACTCGTTGGATAAGTTATTTGACTTTACATCCAAGAAATAGTAAGGTTGCATGGAGTACCATCGACGATAATCTCGGATCGAGATCCGCGGTTTACGTCACGTTTTTGGGGAGCCTTCCAAAAGGCGTTTGGTTCCAAGTTGTGCCTAAGCAAGCTTACCACCCACAAACGGATGGTCATCCGAGAGGACAATCCAAACCCTGGAAGATATCTTTGAGCTTGTGTCTTAGACCAAAAAGGAAGTTGGGATAAGTACATGCCTTTGATCGAAGTTTGCGTATAACAACAGTTATCACGCAAGCATCGATATGGCACCGCATTTGAGGCATTATACGGAAGAAAGTGCCAATCACCCTTGTGTTGGTACGAGCCCGAGAGCAAAGTGTCTTAGGACCTGAGGTAGTGAGGGAAACGACGGAGCAAATCAAGAAGATCAAGGATAGAATCTTAACCGCTCAAAGTCGACAGAAAAGCTACGCGGACAAAAGGCGCAAGCCCTTGGAGTTCCAAGAGGGAGAACATGTATTTCTAAGAATCACCCCCACTACAGAATAGGGAGAGCCATGAAAGTTAAAAAGTTGAGTCCCCGATTTCTCGGTCCTTTTGAAATTCTTCAAAGAGTCGGATCCGTAGCTTACAAAATAGCCTTACCACCCAATCTGTCAAACCTTCATGACGTCTTTCACGTCTCCCAGTTACGTAAATATGAGTTCGACCCTAGTCATGTCCTAGAACCAGAGCATGTACAGTTAAGGGAGGACCTCACTTTCAATGTACCGCCTACGGGAATAGTGGATCACGGAGTCAAGCAGTTAAGGAACAAGTCTGTTCCTTTGGTAAAAGTGGCGTGGGGACAAGGCAAGTCGGAAGAATACACGTGGGAACTAGAGTCAGAGATGAAGTCCAAATATCCAGAGCTTTTCTAAGGTACGAATTTCGAGGGCGAAATCCTTTTTAAGGAGGGGAGTAATGTAACGCCCCGATTTTCTGTTAGAGTGAAAATGACCAAAATGCCCCTGAGGTCATTTTCACTGGATTCGAGGAAAGCCAGTGTGGCAGTACTCGAAGGGCAAACTCAATGTTGGAAGGGGATTAGAAAACTTATGTACCTTCCCGGGATCGAAAATCTCATTTTTCGAGTTTTCGGGTCAAAATGACCAAAACGCCCCTGTGGTGTTTTACCCGTTTGCAAGTGCCGGATGAACCCGAAACTTCTCCAGATGGTTTTAAAAGGCGTTTTTATGTATTCTATGACCTCAGTTTTAATTTTTGAAGTCCCGGGCAAAATTAGTGCAAAATTACGGTTTTGCCCTAGTTTCAGATTTTTACGCTTTAATCACACGATTAAGCAAACCTAAGCAATATTAGGCTCTAATCGAAGGTTAATTAATTTCCTTAATTAATCTAGAGTCAAAATAATTTATTAAAGTTGATTAGAACCAAAAAGTACTTAATTACATCCTAAAATCATATTTTAATTTTATGACACCTAGTCATAGAATCTTGAATAGTGTTTTCTCTTTCCAATTCCTTAAATCATGGAATTGTGTTACACATTGTTTATTCATAAATGAGTTTTAAATTCTTTAATGATGTATGAGCACTCCTAAACTTGTCATAAACTCTCTAAATCACATTCTTAGTTACCTAAACTTAAGCTTAATCATTCCTAACCTTGTACCTAAGCTAATACACATCTAAACCTACCATTAACACACAATTAAATGGTCAAATCATCCTCCCATTCTGCTGTCCCAAGCTGGCCGTGAACCTTCTCCCCCATTATGCATCACATGTTCAATTTTTCAACACTTCAAGGCCATACCTCAAGTCACATACACTATACCTTGTCATAACTTTCAATCAAGCTTGAATTTCCACATGAATAAATAATTAAAACAACCCATTTTCCCCATTTATTTGTGGCTGGAAAAGTTCCAGCCATGTTAAGGTTCTAGAAGCCTAATTTCATAAAAATTTGATAGGAAATTAACTCACATCAAGCCATACTTTGTAGCATAGCTTCCATACTTCAAACCATGCTTGAATGACCTTGTGTAATAGATATTTTTCTCTCCCTTTGTCCTTCAAAGCTACGGCCAGCACCCTCCCCATTCACTCCTCCATGGTTTTGTTTTTCTATAAATAGGATGCTTGTGTTAGCCTTGTTGCACTTTGAAGCATTTGCAAAGTTTAGAGTTTTAGAGTTGTCTTGCTAGTCTTTCCTTTTTCTCTCAAAGTTCCAAGAGTGTTCTTCCTTTCTTTTCATCTTTATCTTCTTCATCTCTTCATCTCATCATCACCTCTCAACCATCAAACACCACCACAAAACCTTGAACCATCATCAAACCTCTCAAACACCACACCTCAAACACAACTTCACTTGAAACACATTTCCTTTCTTTTTCTCTCATCAAGGCCGAATCATCATTACCATTCTAGGGGGTGTTGCTCATCTCATTTCCATCTTCAAGATCAAGCTTTTACCTTCATCACTAGGTAGGGATTTGTTTTCAAACTTTATTTTGCTCAAGAAAGTGTTTTTCTCTAGTTTTCTCTTGGATTCGTTTTGAACTTTCCTTGTCTTTCCTTTCCTTTCATTTTCGGCCATGAGGCCTTGATTTGAGCATGATAGCTTGATGATGAGAGTTTCTAGATGATGATGACATTGTGTTCATCTCAAAGAAACCTCTAAAGCTTGAGTTTTCCTTTTCTTACAACTTCATCTATATGTTATCTAGCTCACATGGTTTTCCAACTTAAGAAAAATTAATCTAAGGATTTCTAAAAGCCCAAGCCTACCCTTGTCAACCTTAAAGTTGGCCGGCACGTTCTAGAGATTTGTCTCTAGATAGGGGTTTTGGGTACTTAATAAAGAACTTGATGTAGCTTCACTTTCTTTCTCTTTTATATGATTTTCGATTCTTGTGTTGTGATCTTTGAGATATTGTATGGGGTTATGATCTTGCTAAAGTCTTAAATGAGCTCTAGTTAAACATAAAAATGAAACTTGCATCATGTTTACTTTAAGCTTTGCATATCATGTTTATTTCCTTGCTATCACTAAATCCCAAGATAATGAATGAACTTGCATTATCATGTTTATGTTTCAAGCTTTGCATTATCATATTTATATTTCAAGTCCTCACCTAAATATCAAAGATAATAATATATTGCACCACATATTTATTTTATGCTCTCACTTTACTTTCTAGCAATAACTAAAATAAGTGCATGAGCATGTTTATTTTTATGTCATCACTTTAATGATTCTAGAGCTCAAAGACTTGCCCAATGATATCTCAAACAAAGGTCTAAAACATTTATTTCCTATGGTTCATATTTACCCTATGAGGCCTTAATGTTTTCAAGTATTGGAAACTATGTTTTATAATTTTTCTAAACTTATGTGAGTATAAGGAATGTGTAGAACTAAGTGTTATGAATTTAGGACCTCTTGAGATGAAAATAATATAGCCACTGCCCTATTAAGTATTTTCATGAGTTTAGATGATAAAAGTGTTCATAAAAGAGTTTTGAAGGTTTTAATACGGTTCCAAGAGAAACTAGTATTTTATGTGCTTTAGAAACTATGATTCAATGCCTTTAAATGGAGTTTCTGTTTCGGTTCTGCCTTGCTATGTTTGGCCACTGTATGAGCTGTGTTAATGATGTTAATATGCTTATGTTTGGGTAATAATTATGTTAAGACTCATATGTGAAAGATAGGATAAGTTAGGAACTAGAAAAGAATTAATTTGAGAATTCTAGATCCCTTAAAGATTTATTTTTCTGGATTCTGTCCAGCAAGGTTTAGATTCAATAATCATGGTTTTAAATTAGTTTATATGTGTAGGAATGACTCATAATTGGTTTAGGACTTAATCTTGAAACCTTAGGAGCAAACCGAACTTAGAAAGGGTCATTATTGTGACTTCTAGGTACCCGTAAAGTTAGTATTTTGATTTCTGCACTCTTGAGGTTTAGAGATGTTCTTGACCATAGGGTGAGGTGAGAAATACTTAGTTATAACCTTATAGGTTCCCAAGAGACTAGGCGTTGATGATCAATAACTTAGAAAGTGAGATAAAGATCTAAACCGTAATTTCTAGAACTCCGTAATCACATAAACATAAAGCTGTCCAAATTCTGCTTAGTGCTATTTGGATTAGTTCTTGAGCATAAAATTTGTATAACTCATTAATTGTCAAACTATAGGCGTATAAAGAAGTTAAGGATAATGTTAGAACAATTAATTTGCAAGTTTAAGACTCATAAGAATCAAAGTTTAAAACACTATGAGTTATAACATAACATGTCTATGAGCTTATGGGGATGATTGTTAAATATGACTATGTGATGATGTTTGTGTGAAAGTTTTATGTGACGAATGTTATGAGAAAGTTTCATGTGATGATATATATGTTATGAAAAAGCTACATGAGAATGCATGATAAAAATGAATATGATAAATGATGAGGTAATTGTGATTTAATACTTATGAGAATATAAATGTGACACAACATCGAGACGCGCTTCTCTGGGTGACACCGGTTCGGCCGAGCACCCCCAGGAGGAGACAAATCCGTGAGGGTATGTGTAGATGCAGCCTGCCAAAGCGGACAAATTGCGAGGCCCACGTGGCTAGCAAAGCGTTTCAAAGAGGAAATGATCCTAGAAAGGAGATCCTTAATTTGCCCCCTAGCCCGTACTTTAAGTCGGGATTATGTTACGCTTATCATAGGATAAGTAAGAGCTAGTGACGACTAGTTAAGGTATGAGCTCATAACCTAGAGAAGTTTTAGGGCGGCCCCATGAGATGAAAGTTAAAGTTAACAATGTCACATAAACTATACTTATGCCAATGTTATAATGTTTCCTAGTCATTCTATTGTTTGGGTTACCTTATGATGCATTCATATCATTAGTATATTTCTGCTTAAGTTATAAAGACGCATTATAAAATATGACGGACCTTGGATAAAATACCTCTTTGGGAAACCAACTTAAAAGGAATTTATATGTATGCACACCTTTTAGAAATAAACCCAAGGTTCCTGAGGATGTGACGATGTCACCTAGGTAGGGATAACCCTACTGAGAATTCTTTTAGAAAGATTCTCATTCCCTCTCTCTTTTCTTCCGTCATATCTTCAGATGGCGACGTTTGTACTCTTCATCGACACCCCGGTATGGGAGCTGCACCATAACCCGGCACTCGGGTCATACCATTTTGAGGGTCGCTGCACGGTCAGAGTATTCATGTTCATGGGACGACCCTTCACAAGACCCGTCCCGAGCTTCCGCGACACACCGACCGCTCCTTACCGTCATAACGGGATTTTTGAGCGAGCGAGACCACGCGATGAGCAGATCCTCCGCATGGAGCCCGAGACATCAGCGGTACGCGAGTACCCCGAGTATGTGCCGCGTCCCCAGTACTCGGAGACGGACCCATCCGAGGACCCGCCATCCCACATGTATAGTTGGAGCTCCAGTCCCGCTCCTCCACCGATGAGGGCTGGGAGTGAGGAGACGGTGGTCCAGCCGAGGTTGGCTCGACGGCCATCTATGCGCCCTCGCCGCGGTGGGCATGCCCCGATGATGCGCTCGACCACTCCCGCCGAGATTCGCCAGTGGATCGACTCGACCCCACAGTACTCGGACCCGCAGGAGTAGTCATAGGAGGGGTAGTAGCTAGTGCACATACACGCCACATAGTAGAGGTCAAACCTTCTTTTGTATATGAGGTTGTCTCCTTTAGGTGCACATGGGTATGGGGGTAGTTTCGTTTGTATTTGCTTTTTATGATTTCCTTGTATTGCATTTCAGTTGTATTTTGCTTCATGATGTATCAAATAGTCCTGCCTCTTTGGGTAGGCACGTTATATATATATATATATATATCTATGATTCAGTTGATGTTCCCATGACATGATGTGTTTCTTATGCTTTGCTTATATGTTTCGCTATGATTCCCCTTAAAGTTTCGTGCGTGGCTCTCACTTTGATTTTAAATTCCAAAAAGAAAAATTTTACCCATATTTCCGCTAAGTATTTTCTAAGTAAAAGATGAGACCAAGAGGTAATATTCTAAAGATTAACCTAAGAACATACTAGTAGTCTTGGGTTAAGATTTAGGGTGTTACATTATAGTATCAGAGCAGTTCGATTTTCATGGAGCCTGAGGATTGGACTGACTATGCTTTATAAGCATAATACGATAGTTATGTCATGTATAGTGCTTGATAGAGATAAGCTGTAGGACTAGAGATGCATGACTTCTGTTGGTTGCAAGTGCCATGGTAACTAGCCCATTTTGCATGGATATTGAGCCTGATCAACTTGATGTTCATTGTTTCATGTGTATAGGGACCAATGGCACCGCGACGACGGCCTAGGACTACACCCGATGTTGAACAAGATGATACAACTGCTGCTGTCCGTCGTATGGCGCAAGCCATGGAACGGATGTTCGACCGAATGGATCAACAAGCGAACGCTGCTCCTGTTCCCCCTCCTCCCCCTGCTGCTGAGATGGTGGAACAAGCCCGCTTCGGCGAGTTCCGCAAGGCGAACCATCCGATGTTCCGGGGGGTAATGGACCCTGACAAAGTTGACGAGTGGATCAAGGACATGGAGAAGATCTACTCATGCCGTTACACCTTTCGGAGGAGCAGAAGGTCACATTTGCTGCTTTCATGCTGAAGTCCGACGCCGAGTTCTGGTGGAACGGCATGAGGCATCTGCTAGAAGCCTCTGGAACTCCCATTGACTGGGAGCTGTTCAAGACTTACTTCTATGAGAAGTACTTTCCGGAGTCCGTAAGGAACGCGAAGGACGTTGAGTTCATGCAGTTGACCCAAGGGGGGTCCACTGTAGCCCAATACACTGCAAAGTTTGAGGAGCTAATCAAGTTCTCTCGGGTGTTCCAAGGGAACCCCAATGAAGTTTGGAAGTGTGTGAAGTATGAGGCCGGTCTGAAGGCAGAGATGAACTACGCTGTGGCCCATATGGAGATCAGAGACTTCCCGACTCTGGTCAACAAGTGCCGGATACTTGAGGAAGGACAGAGAAAGATTCAAATCACACGGGCGGAGCGAGCTAAGGGGCTCGGACCTAGTCGATTATTTCCTAGTCCTTGTGTACTGTCCAACTTGGACAAGAGATTTGCCCTCGAGTTCTGCTCTAGGGGTATGTTCAATTATGAATTTGGAGAAAGCCTTCACCAAATCCTTTACATGGTCCAAGTACTGTGCCAAGAGCCTGTCCTTGGCTAGATACTCATCCTTGACTTATACCATCATTTATCAAGAAAGAAGATGCCAAATAGATACACATATACTAAGAAGATAATCTCATATTGGAAAAAAGTTAAGTGCAGGAAGGGTAATAACATAATTGAACTTAACCACAAAATTTAAACTAATATGATATAATTGAACGAATTTAGATTGACATGATAAAAGTAAAACATCATTACTCCTTTTCCATTCCTTGCCAATCTGAGACTGCTCTTGAGATACCTGGCTGGTGACTATTTGAGAGTCAATCCTTGTGATGATAGCAGAAGCTCCTATTTCTTTGGCCAACTGAAGTCTTGCCAGTAATGCTCATACTCTGCTTGATTATTGCTAGCCTTGAAATCGAATTTCAGAGACTACTCTATGGTCAGCTTATGAGGTCCTTCCAAAATGATGTCAGCTCCACTCCCCCGAAGGTTGGAGGCCCAATTTACATATAGAACCCAAGTTTTGCCAATGACATCATCCGAGGACTACTCAATATTGCACCACTCACCAATAAAGTTTGCCAAATACTGAGATTTGATTGGACCCCAACTTTCATAAATGATCCCGTACTTGAACAATCTCCGATCCTTGTAACACTTTGCTAACGAAGCAAACTGGACATTGCTCCTTCCCTTCTTCTTTGACCAGGGCAGAGCTAATAGCTTTCTTCGAAATGGAGAGATAAAGTAGCAAAGGCTCCCTGAGGATGGGCTTAACGGGTGTTTGGTATGATGTATTAGGCATAATAGTATAAGCTAATACTATATGTTATGCCTTTATTCATTGTTTGGTGTAGACAACGTATTGTATAGTCTTAAACGTCATAACTCCTTTATACGTCAAAATACTGTATAGCACGATACAACATTGGGAGGCCATATTAGGCTTGATTAACTTTTAACATATAAGATCATTTTTTAAATATTTTATTAAAATAAAATAATTCTTAAATAAATAATAACAAAATAAAATTATAAAAGTACAAATAATATATAAAATCAGGTTAGGTATATATAATAAAATTAAAAGTAAATATACTTGATAAAAAATAAATAAATTAAAATAATCATATTTAATGACAAATAAATAATTTAGATAAATAATAAATTAAAATATAATATAATATAAAATTATAAATTATTAACAAATAGAATGTATAAACAAATAATAAATTATATGAAATATATAAAAGTAAGGATCAGTAGCTTAAGTTTTAAATAATTATGATTAAAAACATAAAATATTAAAATATATAAAAAATTGAAATAGATGATTAAATTTAATAAAAATTAAATTTTAATTAGTAAATATTTACCTAAATATAATATTTGAAAATTATTATAATAAAATTCATATTTTAATATTATTTGATTTTATTTAATATTAAATTAAAATATTAGAATTATTTGTAAATAAATAGTATGATATTGTTAAATAGAAAATCGAATATCTTATGCAATGTTACACCAAACTCTATATAATATTAAAAGTTTATCAGGCTTTATTCTATCAGGTCTTATCCTATCAGGTCTTATACTATTGGCCCTTATCTTATCAGGTATGTTAAACGGGCCCTTAGTTAAAATTAAAGGACTTGAAAGGAAAAGCTATATTTTTTGGAAGGCCACTTCATAATCTTTGGTCCATAGAAAGCTCTTACCCGCTTTATACAATCAAATAATAAGGTAGTCTTATCTCTTGACTTGGACATGATTCGTGATAGAGCATATATTTTCTTGGCCAATTGCTGGACCTCTTTGATCATTGCAAGGTTTTCCATGTTTATCACTGGGTTGCACTTTTCAGGGTTAATCTTAATTCCCCTCCTAGTAAGCACATACAATACAAATTTCTCAGCTTGAACCGCAAATGAACACTTGCTCAGGTTTAGTGCATATTGTGTGTTCTCAACTAACTAAAGCTTCCTTAAGATTGGAGCAATGGTCACTTATGCTCAAAGTTTTGGCCACCATGTCATCAAGATACACTTCATTTTTCTGATCAATTTGCTGCTTGAACACCTTGTCCATTAGTCTCTAATAAGTTTCCTCAGTGTTCTTTAGGCTAAAAAGCATTACACGGTAACAATAGGCCGCTCGTCAATCATGAAGGCTATCTTCTTTTCATTATTCGGGTCCATTCTAATCTAATTATACCTAAATATGCATCCATGAAACTGATGAGCTTGTAACTTGCAGCTATAAGCTCCATAACCCTTCAGAAAACATTAGAGCTATGTCTACCTTGAGTTTCTTGTCAAAGCATAACAGGTATTTCTGAGACGTAAATGAGAATAATTGCACTTTATATGTGCAAGCAAGATTTATCTAGCGTTAAGATATTGAACCTAATAGAAGTGAACATTATATCATGTAAAGTACGTATACATGCCTTACAAACAGAAGCAAATCAAGTCAAGAACAAGAAACCAAGGCACGAGTCTTAAAAAAGTAGCACAGAACATCATAAAGTAGTTGAGAATGAAGATATCAAGTAAAATCTAAGAACAACATGTTACACATACTTTAATCTTCATGATAGCAATTCTTTCATCATTATAAAGCGTAGATTGAAGATTAGACAACCAAATTTGCATCAAGGAACTGATAGCGAACGTCAAAAAGCTCACTTCATTGTGGAGTGTTGAACGCTATAGTTAAATGGGGGAAATTTGAATTTCAAAATTTAAATCTCATGTCAAACCCAGTTTCAAAATTGGTATGTCATCTCTTCTACTTATTTGATCAACCACCTTAGCTTATAGAAAGAGGACTTTAGAAACTATGATGAGAAAGTGAAAAGGCAGTTTTTGAAGGAACATCAAAAACCTCAACTGCACAAGGGCTTCTACAACTAATGTGACATACTGTTAACTTACTCTTCTAGACAAACTTTCCAAGACACAAATGGATTATCTACACGTGTCACTTGGAGAATTTATCAAAGGTAATGATCATAAAGGAAGACCTCTATAAATGGATATGTTGTGCTAAAAAGTCGATGAGAGGATCGAATACATAAGAATGGAAACTCTGTGAAAATAACTCCATACTTCCTACAAGGTTTATCATATCATGTAATCAGTTTCCTTGAAGTGTAAAAATATTCTTTTCATGTTTCTTAACAATTTATATACTCTTCCCTGGAAGAGATATTAGAAAGGAGTTGTTCAAGTTATCCCAGGTCTATTCATTATATATTTGTAAGGAAACTTGAGAGTGTAGGTTAGTTTGAGTAGCAGCCCAAATACGAAACCTTTGTATCCTTCATCCAGTAGTGATCAGTGTAACATAGCTTGGAGAGGCTAAGGTAAAACTACTTGCAACATGATGGTGGAGGCATTCTACTTATCACGGTTCAGCTTGGAGAGGCTGGGAATAACTACTTGCAACATGATGGTAGAGGCGTCCTATTTATCACGGTTTAGCTTCAAGAGGTTGAGAAGAATTACTTTCAACGTGATAGTAAAGGCATTCTACTTATTACAGTTTAGCTTGGAGAGGCTAGGAAGAACTACTCAATTCAGCTTGGAGAAGCTAGCAAGAACTACCCAATTTGTGACAGTAGGGGTTATTTATTGTTCATAGGTTAGATCTTAGAAAGGCTACTATAAAGAGTATCCAATTTTTCTTTCTCGAGTTGAGAAAAAGGTTAATGAATCTCAATGGTAGTTGAGTACTAAATGTAGGCAGGTTTGGCCAAACCAATATAAAAACATCAGTGTCATATCTTCTTCTCCTTAATCTCTTTTATTCTCACCGCTCTGTTTTATTATTATTCAATACATACTGAAAATTATCTTTATATGCTTGGTTTTTGACTTCATACTTCATAAACCTACTTTCTGAAATACCTACCTTTGTCTCTGCTACACTTTAAGCAAAATGTTTGATAATATATTGTTTAAAATTTTAGCTAAGTAGAAATGCAACAGAAGTAAAGCAAATCACGATTCAACCCTCCTTCTCGTGCACTTTTCCCTTTAGAAGTGGTGTCAAAGCAAGGCCTCTGAGGGGTTAAGCAATTTAACGATTGCAGAGGATAAAGATTGAAAGGACAAAATAGCACAACTCATTCACATAACAGAAGATCACTCTATCAATTGACCATCTTTCTCTAATGAGGCTCCAAGATCTGACAAGATACTCTTAACGACATGAGGAATCCCAAAGGAGCAAGTTGACAAAGCAAAGCAAAGCTAGGGTTAAGTCAAATCCCAAAGTCAAGTATCTACTCACGAGTGCACCAAGGAAAAGTTTAACATGTCAAAATTAGTGCTAGTGACACTATGTAGAGAAAATAAAATAAAACTACATATGCTGGAAGAAGTCATGCTCCCTGAGATGCATGGAAAATCCATGAAAAGGAGCAAGTCTTTGACTTTAAAAGTCATTACATCAAAAGCAGCAAAAAGCTAAAGCCATGGAAGTTGCTGATACCACTAATGAAGAAGAAGAATCTAATGGAAGATCTGAGATTGAAAGTAGAGATGAATCTTCTTGCTTGTGAAGAAAATGCTAAAAGCCTCATGAGGCTAAGCCAAGAAAGGTAAAGGCATCAATCTCAAAGGAAACAAAAAGGCAAAGAAAATCTTGAAAGAGCTACCTACTAAATGTGGTGAGAAGGGATATCTTGAACTAACTTATCCCAAGCTTAGAGTGGCACAAAAATGTAAAATTCAAGAAAAAGAGCATGATGGCCACATGGAGCAACTTTGAAGATGAAAGGAATGGGTCAATAAGTCATGATAAGTTTGAATATGATAAAAATTTATGTTTCATAACATGATGTGGTTTAACGGAAGAATACAAGGTGAGAATATCCAAATCCACTCTTTCACACTCCTTATTTCTTGCATGGTATGATGAGCCACTGTATAACTTGCATATTTTTTTCTCCTAAATATCTCAAGTCAAATAGCTTAAGTTTGATAAGGAAAATGCAAATTCTGTTTTCAAACTATAGGTCTTAGAAGCTAAATTCTCATAATTAAATTAAAAGGATCACATAAAGTTATTTATGAATTTGAAAAAACTTCATGGCTTTTGAAATCTAACCTAAAACAAATGGCAAAAGTTCCTAAAATCTTAAACTTATGCTTGAAGGTCAAAGGCCATTGTTTTAGAAAACAAGTTTGAGAAATGAAGCAGAATTATGAGGGAAAAAGAAATGCAGCCTCATATAAGAATTATCATCATAGTTTCTTTCACTTTCTATCACCAGAAGGTACACCAGTCTGACAAATTATTCTTGAAGAAGAAATCCCTTATAAAGGATGGGGAACCTCTCCCTCAACAACTAACCAAGGTGGACTCAAGAAAGTTGAGTACCAAGCATAAAAGACGATGACTATCTCAGAAAACTTCCTTAGTTCAAACAGAAAATCAGGAGTAGGATGCTTAAGATCTCTAAATGACTCAAGTTCATTGATGAAAAGCATTTAAGCGGGACTTTGCGAATTATGTAAGAACTTGAAGAAAGTCTTGAGAATTTAAGTCTCAAGGAAACTTCTGAAAGCAAACAGATGAAAGCCAGACCTTCAGAAAGCAGACTCTAGACTTAGACACTTCAGAAAGCATGCTCAAAACTCTAAAACAATCAGAAAATAACACCTCTGAACACAAAGAAGAGTATTTGAAGATGGAAAAGAAGTTGAAGATTTTCAAGGCACAAAAGAGAATGAAAACCAGGTCACCCCTAAGAAATATATCAAACTATTCTTTTATTTCCACCATTGAACATGAATGTATTAAAGAAGCTTTAGGCAATCAAAGTTAGGTAAATGCTTTGCTAAGGGATCTAAACTAGACCAAATAAATGCAAAGTCTGAATGCTTAACCAAAAAGGGAAAGTCATCACTGATATAGAGTGGATATTTAGGAATAAGACAGATGGAACTAAGAGATCAGTGGATTATGTCATTTTCCTAAAAAATTTAAGCTCCTAACTATGCAAAGAAAAGAATACCTTTGCTTTCTCTGATGCCGAAGGTGAACATAGAGATTGTTGTAAACTGCCACACCCAGATGCTGTGGATAAGAAATCAGTCAAAAGATCATTAACTAAGGTATTCCAAAAATCTCTATCTTCCTTAATAATACCAGTGATATTAATCTTATTTGAAAATTCCTTTCAGCTATTTAAATTCAAACCACTTATTGACAAATCTTGTTTGAAATTGCATTTGAAAAAGGATCTTTTATTTCAAATATTTGTGAATATAGAAGATGAAAATGTCATATGCATTCACAAGACTTTTTGCGAAAAATTGTTTTTGTTGTTGTGTTATATTCAAAAATTTCTAACACTTGCATAAGTATTCATGTACAACATCTCTAGGCATTCTCTTCTCCATTGCTCTGATCTGAATACCACATAAAGACATCAGTTTGCAAGACCAGTTCACTTTTTAGAGTTTAGAAGATTTGATCATAAGCTCATAAAGTAGAAGAAATGATAAGAAAGAAGAAGACAAGGTTCAGAAATTCGGGAATATTTGGTCTCATGAGATTCAGAATGTAAATATGACTTTCTAGTTGAATTATCATAACACTTTAAGGGATCAGAAAGTGAGAAGTGGAGCTCTAAAAGTAAGGCTTGTAGAAAGTGATCCAAGGAGTCAGAAATCACTCTTTCTGAAGAAGGACAAAAGGTAGGATAATTCTCATGATTTTTTTGTTTTTCTCTTCCACGTCGTTTCACCTTCAATCAGCCACGTCTTATTACTTAAATAACCACCCACTCCATACGCATCACACTTCTACCTTCATCTTGCTTAACACGCTTCCTCAACCGTATCATTTTGTGATTCTTAAAACCAAAATCACTTTCCATCTTCCTCAAGCTTTCACCATAAAATCCTTTCAAGCTTCAACTTTTCTTCTTTTTACCATACATATACAACCATAAAAATGGTTGAAGGAAAACATTATTCTAGTCACATTACCAACATGGGAACACTTTTCATGTTCAATGAACCACATCCCTAGCAACATTATGCTAAAAACTTCTCTTAGTGACTTGTATCACTTGGGAAGACATTACAATAGGAATTGGTAGCTCAAGTTCTTATCCTATTGGAAGTCATCTCATTTCAAGGATATGAAGGATTTGTAAATCTCTCTAACCGGGTATACATAGGGATGGTAACTACTTTCTATTCTCAGCTAGTGCAGGCGTTTGATTCCATGCTAACCTCTTATATCAAAGGCACCGATTTAGAGCTTAGTATGGCTGATCTTTCCAATATTGTACATGCTCCTGATGAGGTACTTAGAAGCTCGTCTTAGAAGAATAAGTTCATGACTCTTGGTGTTCTAGCAGAAGACATGTCAAGATGTCTCATGGACTCTCCCAAACACCATCCTGGCGAGATAACCACTACAATGCCAAATTCAAAAGCTCACCAAGTCTTCACACTTATCCAGTCCCTCCTACCAAGACTGGGAAGCACACACCTGCTAGTAGGAATAAACTGCATGTTGCTGTATTGTCTGCTAGGAACGAGAAAAGTAAACTTTCCTAGACTAATTTTTTATTACATATTGAATGCTATCTCCCTAGAGAAGATGAGAAACGCTTCTGTTCCTTACGGCATCCTACTAAAAAAGGTCTTTGAATATCTAAACTATCCTCTGCTAAATGAGTGGTACTAATACATGGAAGGCACCTTGTACTTTCTCAACTCATTTCAAACCCTAAGAAGACCTACTGGTGCTACCACATTCGGAGCTACAAGACAAAGCCTAAGGATAAGAAATGTAGCAATTGAAAAGGCAGATGTGGAATGTAACACCCTAATTTTTAACCCAATACTCTAGAACATATTAGGCTAATCATTAGGTTATTACTTCTTAGTTTCATTATTTTATTAAAATACTTAGCAAAAATTACGGGTGAATTTTTTTAAAAAACATAAACCAAAGTGAGAGCTGCGCTCTTATCTAAACGAGAGACATAAATATCAATCATAAGGAACACAAAAGCTAAAGCAAGTAACAATAGAACAAGGGTCATCACAACAAAGGAAACATTTCAATAATAACATAGTTAAGATACATAGTAGTCACGCCCTTATAGGAACGGGCTAAGCTTGCAATACATAAAAGATAACAAGAAAGTAGTAAAGTACATGGTACGACGGCAAAATAAAACTAACTACACTACCCTCCTACCAAGCTATGAGTACTAAGCTAAAACCCCTTCTCAAAAGATACCATCGAAGGGGAGATCCTCGTGACTGCTCGGGCACTCGAATAGCTCTCCGGTGAGGTCTAGTGATGATGGGGATCCTTGGGTGATGGAGGTAGGTTACCGGGAAACTGCTCGATCTCCTCCTGAGTGGGCCAGTGAAGTGGGAAAGGAGCGCGTGTTGGCTGGACGTGAGCTCCTCGGTACGAGCGCATCTCGGCTCTCCTCGCCAAGCGTGGCTGCATCACTGTATCCTTGCTCCCCTCTCGCCTAAATGGGGGAAAGGCAGTAGAACTCTCCGAATAGACGTGCATCAGTGAGTCCTCGGACAGATCCGTCTCCGACCTCCTTGAGCGAGGCACATACTCCGGGTGGTCACGAACAGCTAAGGCGGACGAGCGGGCACGACGCAACTGCTCGTCGTGACGGTGGGTGCACTTGATGATCAAGTCGTCGCCACCAAAAGGAGTGGTAGGAGTGAACTGGTAGCTGGACACTGGATAAGCAAAAGGTCGACCCATGTACACAAAAATGTGAACAGCACAGCAACCCTCAAAGTGATAGGAACGATGCTCCGGGTCGTAGTGCACCTCCTAGACGGGCGTATCAATGAAGACAACAAATGTCGCCATCGATCTCTGAAGAGGTTACGGAAGAAAGAGAAGGAAGAGAAAGGAGTGATAATTCTTACTAAAGAATCTCAATAGGAGTCTCCTATCCTAGGGTTACATCGTTCACATCCTCAGGAACCTTGGGTTTAATTGTAAAAAGGTGCGCATGCATAAAAGGGTTCATTATTAGGGTTCATAAAACCAATTATCCAAGGTTCATTCCTTTTAACATGCATCTTGATGTTATGAATACAATATATTAGAATATGAATGCATGGCAATACTCGAGCACATAAATCAACAAATCAAATCATATAGAAACAATCCATGTGGCAGAAGGGCAATAACTTCTCAAATGGAACTTTCATCAAAATGAGTGACATCAAAATGTAGAGGCCACCCTAATAATAAAACCCAGGCTATGAGCTCATACCTCAGCTAGTCATCACTAGCTCTTGCTTATTATCTGAATAAGCGAATAATAAAATAATACACTCGACTACTTAAGAGTACGGGCTAGAGCGCTAGGGAACTCCTTTCTTAGGATATACCCTCTTTGAAATGCTCTACTGCCCTCGAGTGCACAGCGAATTGTCCGGTTTGGAAAGGCTCATGTCCAGACCCTCACGGATTTGCCTCCTCCTCACCGTAGCAGGAGAAGTACGTCTCAGTGCTTGTCACATAAAAATCTCCTGGGGGTGCTCGGCCAAACCGATGTCACCCATGGTTTTCAACTCATGTGGTACTTTAAAACATTTCTTCAACCCTTTTAGGTTTGATGAAAATTCGGCAGCATAACAGCTGTTAAACCGAATTTCCTTCAAACCGACATTTATGCCACAAGCTAAGCACACAACATATTTCTTATGCAATTCTCATGTTCATAATAAACTTAACATCTTAGACAATCATCTCCTCATGTCTAAGTATTCCTTACAATTCATCACAACTAAATCTCTCAGGTACCTATTGGCTCATATCTAAGTATTCCTCACTCAATACTATGATCATAAACATCTCTAAACCTCAAAAGTGCAGAATCTAAAATTCTAACTTTACGGGTACCTAGGAGTCACAACAATGACCTTTTCTAAGTTCAGTTTGCTCCTAAGGCATCAGGATCAAGTCCTAAACCAATTACGAGTCATTCCTACACATTTAAACTAATTATAAACCATGATTATCATTTCTAGACCATGCTGGACAGAATGCAGAAAAATCAATTATGAAGGGATCTAGAACTCTCAAATTAATTCTTTTCTAGTTACTAACTTCTCTAATATTTCACATATGAATTTTAACATTATTGTTGCTCAAACATACTCATATTATCATCATCAAAACAGCATAAACAGTGGGCATAACATGGCAAGGCAGAACTGAATCCATCTCCAAACAAACAAGGCACAAACTTGATTTCTAGAACACATAAAATGCTAGTTTCTCTTGGAACCTTTCTAAAACTTTCAAAACTCATTAGTAAAAATTTTTATCATCTAAAATCACCAAAATACTTGTAAAGGCAGTGGCTATTTTAAGCTAAACTCAAGAGGTTTTAAATTCATAAAACTTTGTTCTAAACATCCTTTGAACTCATATGAGCTTAGGAAAATTATGAAACATAGATTGTAGTACTTGTAACAAATCAAACCTTCTAAGGCCAAAATCAAGAGACTAAGAAACCTAAAACTTTCAAACCTTTATTTGAGATAATAAAGGGTAAGTCTATGAGCTCTAAATCTCTTAAGTTGGAACATAAAAGTAAATATGCAATGCACTTTATTTTAGTCTTTATTTAGAGGTGAGGACATAAAATAAATATGCTATGCAACCCATTATTATCTTAGAGATTTAGTGAAAGCATAAACATAAATATGGAGATACAAGTTCATTATTTAATCTTGAGCATTTAGTGATGACATAAAAGTAAACATGGATGCAAAGTCTTTTATCTTAACTTAGAGCTCACATGAGACTTTTAAAGAGAACTAAAAACCTCAACCCAACACTTATCTCATCACAAAGAGAGCTTTAGAGTTCTTGAACCAAGTTCTCAAAGGAACTAGGTGGTTCTTGAACATCATCATCAAGCTCAAAGAAGAAGCAATTTAAAAGAAAGCAAAACTTTAAGAGAAAAGAAATAAGAACCTAAAACACATTATTTTATGACATAAAATAGAAATAGAGACACTTTAAAATTTTTAACAAAAATCTTTGAAGATGAGCTATGAAGGCCGAATGTATAAGAAGAAGAAAAAGGAAGAAAAACAAAAACTTTACTTAGATAAAGAACAAGGCTCAAGCTTTAGAGGTCCCTTTCAGGTGAACACAAGGTCACCATCTATGAACACTCATCATCAAGCCATCATAGCCATGAACAAGGCCTCATGGAGGAAATAGAGAAAAAGAAAAACAAAGGAAAGTTCAAAAAGAAACCAAGAGAAAACTAGAGGAAAATCATATTTTCAAACAAAACAAAGTTTAGAAAACTACTCCTACCTAGAGTGAAGATGAAACCTTGATCTTTTAAAAGGAAATGAGATGAACAACTCCTCCTTGAAGGATGATGATGATTCGGCCAAGAGAGGATGGAGAGGATGGAGATGTGTTTTGAGTGAGGTTGTGTTTGAGGTCAAATGTTTGAGAGGTTAGGAGGTGATCTAAGGTTGTGAGGTGGTGGTTTGAAGCAATGAGATGATTATATGAGGAAGAGATGAAGAAGATGAAGATGAAGAGGAAAGGAAAACTCTCTTGAAACTTGAGAGAAAACAAAGAACTCAAAGAAAGCTAGGAAACTTGAAACTTTGCAAATGATCTAAAGTGTTTGCAAGCTCAAGTAAGTAAGGTATTTATAGAAAATGAAAATAAATGAGAGCTCAATGGGAGGAGGGGCTGGTCATAGCAATGAGGCAAGAGAGAAGAGAAAAATATCTCTTACAAGTGGTCATTCAAGCATGGTTTGAAGTATGGAAGTTATGGTGCAAAGCATGGCTTCAAGTATGGTAATTTCCTTTTGTTTGAAATTAAAATAATCCTTCTAGAAGGCAAAGAGGGCTGGCAGATTTTGAGCCACAAAAATGAGAGAAAAAGTCTTCTAGAAGTGGTCATATGAAGCATGGATGAAAGCATGGTGTTTGTATGACAACGTATGGTTTATCGTGAGGTGGAAGCATGGTTCTTTAAGTGTGAAAATTTGAGCATGTGATGGAAAATGAGAGGGTATGTTTCAGCCAAACCTGGACAGCATGGGGGGAGGAAAAATCTTCCATGTAATTGTGTGTTAATGATAGGTTTAAGTGTAGATTAGTTTAGGTACAAAGTTAGGAATCATTAAGCATAAGTTTAGGTAAGTAAGAATAAGGTTTAAGGATTTTATGACAAGATTAGGAGTGCTCATACATCATTAAAGAATTCTAAAATTCATTTGTGAATAAACAATTGAAAACACAATTCCATGATTTAAGGAATTGGAGAGAGAATTTACATTCAAGATTCCATGACTAGAAATCTTGAATTTAAAATAAGATTTCAAGTTGTAATTAAGCATTCTTAGGTTCTAATCAACTTTAATAAATTATTTTGACTAAAGATTAATTATGGAAATTAATTAATCTTCAATTAGAGCCTAATATCGCTTAGGTTTGCTTAGTCACACGATTAAGCTTGAAAACACCAACTAGGGGCAAAATCGTAATTTTGCACTAATCTTGCCCGGGACCTCCGGGACTAAAACTGAAGTCACAAAATACATAAAAACGTCTTTTAAAACCATCTGGAGAAGTTTCGGGTTCAATCGGCACTTGTAAACAGGTAAAACACCACAGGGGTTTTTTGGTCATTTTGACCCAAAAACTTGAAAAACGAGATTTTTGATCCCGGGAAGGTACACAAGCCAACTAATGCCCTTCCAACATTGAGTTTGATCTTCGAGTACTGGCGGATTGGCCTTCCTCGAATTCCGAGCTGAAAATGACCTCAGGGGCATTTTGGTCATTTTCACTCTAACAGAAAATCATGGCGTTACATTACTCCCTTCCTTAAAAAGAATTTCGCCCTCAAAATTCGTACCTTAGAACAACTTGGGGTACTTTGACCTCATCTCAGACTCAAATTCCTATGTGAACTCCTCGGTGTTGCCACGTCCCCACGCGACCTTCACCAAAGGAACAGACTTGTTCCTCAACTGCTTGATGCCTTGGTCCACGATTCTCGTCGGTGGTAGATTGAACGTCAGGTCCTCCCTTAACTGTACGTGTTCTGGTTCTAAGACATGGCTAGGGTCGGACTCATACTTTCTCAACTGAGAGACGTGAAAGACATCGAAAAAATTTGGCAAGTTGTTCTGATTCTGAGAAATACATGTTCCTTCTTGGAATTCCAAGGGCTTACGCCTTTTGTCCGCGTAGCCTTTTTGCCGACTTTGAGCGGTTAAGATTCTATCCTTAATCTTCTTGATTTGCTTCGTCGTTTCCCTCACTACATCGGGTCCTAAGACACTCTATTCTCCGGGCTCGTACCAACACAAGGGTAATTGACACTTCCTTCCATACAGCGCTTCATACGGTGCCATACCGATGCTCGCGTGATAACTGTTGTTATACGTAAACTCGATCAAAGGCATGTACTTATCCCAACTCCCTTTTTGGTCCAAGACACAGGCTCTTAACATATCTTCTAGGGTTTGGATTGTTCTTTCAGATTGGCTATCTGTTTGTGGGTGGTAAGCAGTGCTTAAGCACAACTTTGAACCAAACACCTTTTGGAAGGCTCCCTAGAAATGCGACACAAACCGTGGATCTTGATCCGAGATTATTGTCGACGGTACTCCATGCAACCTTACTATCTCTTGGATGTAAAGCTGAGCCAATTTTTCCAATGAGTACGTGACTCGAATAGGCAGAAAGTGGGCTGACTTTGTTAGTCGATCCACGATTACCCATACGGCATCATGGCCAGCTTAGGTCCTTGGCAATCCTATCACGAAATACATCGATATACTCTCCCACTTCCACTCGGGGATTGACAGGGGTTACAAAATGCTTGAAGGTTTTTGGTGTTCGATCTTAACCTTTTGGTAGACCAAACACTTATTCACCAAGGCGACCACATACTTCTTCAATCTGGGCCACCAGAACATCTTCTTCAAATCTTGGTACATCTTGGTAGTACCAGGATGAATGGTGAAGTGGCTCTTGTGGGCCTCCTCTAAGATCTTCTCTCGGAGGTCACCATCTCGTGGCATACAGATCCGCCCCTCATACCTCCACAACCAATCGGGGCCTCGCTCGAAACCTTTCAACTTACCGGCCTTAACTGCCTCTATTGTCTCTACAAAGTCCTCATTTTCTCTTTGTGCAAGCATAATGCTTTGCTTAAAACCCACTGGTCACCGTGAGATGACACATCACTATGCTACTATCGGTTGCAGACATCCCCAAATTCATATCTCTAAACTTCTCTATTAACCCAACTTCATTGACCATCATACAGGACAAACATAATGACTTTTGACTCAAGGCATCGGCGACTACATTAGCCTTGCTAGGGTGGTAACTTAAACCGAAATCATAATCTTTGAGGAATTCCATCCATCTCCTCTGCCTCATGTTTAACTCCTTTTGATCAAAAAGATGCTTAAGACTCTTGTGATCGGAGAAAACCTCGAACCTTACACCATATAAATGGTGTCTCCACATCTTAAGGGCAAACACGATGGCTGCTAACTCTAAGTCATGGGTGGGGTAGGTTACCTTGTGAGGCTTGAGTTGTCGGGACGCATAGGCTACCACTTGCCTATTTTGCATCAACACACAACCTAAATCTTTGCCCGAAGCATCACAATATACGTCGAAGGGTACATTGGGGTCAGGTAAAACCAAAACTGGGGTTGAGGTGAGCTTTTCCTTAAGCTCTAGGAAACTCTTCTTGCACTTGGGGCTCTATTCAAACGGGGCATTCTTCCTAGTGAGCTTGGTTAGGGGTAGGGCTAATTAGGAAAATCCTTTAATGAACCTACGATAATAACCAGCTAAACCCAAAAAGCTTCTAATCTCGGTCACTGAGGTTGGTCTATCCCAATTCATCATAGCTTCTATTTTACTAGGGTCGACAGCTATGCCACCTTTTGACACAACATGTCCTAAGAATTTTACCTTATCCAACCAGAATTCACACTTACAGAGCTTGGTGTATAACTTCTTCTCCTTTAATACCTCTAAAACCAGCCTTAAATGACTCTCCTTCTCCTCGTGGGTTTTCGAATAGATGAGAATATCATCTATGAACACAACCACGAATTGATCTAAATAGGGTCTAAAGATCCTATTCATGTAATCCATAAAAAATGCGGGAGCATTCATCAAACCAAACGGCATCACATTGAACTCAAAGTGTCCATACCGAGTTCGAAAGGCGGTTTTAGGAATGTCCTAATCTCTAACCCTAATCTGATGGTAACCCGATCTCAAATCGATCTTTGAAAACACTACAGTTCCTTTCAACTGGTCCATGAGATCATCAATCCTAGGCAATGGGTACTTGTTTTTCACGGTCACTCGGTTTAATTGCCTATAATCTATATACATTCTCATTCTTCTATCCTTTTTCTTTACAAATAAAACTGGAGTACCCCAAGGCGAAGCACTCGGCCTTATAAAACTTTTCTCCAACAATTCCTCTAACTGTGTTTTCAACTCCGCTAACTCCACAGGTGACATCTGATATGGGGCTATAGAGATAAGTCCCGTTCCAGGAACCAGCTCTATGGAAAACTCTACTTCTCTTTCAGGAGGGAACTTGAGTATCTCATCCGAAAACACCTCAGGATAGTCTCTCACCACAGGTATATCACCTAGGTTTTGCTCAAAGTCTACATTATAGGCGGCTAGGAGAACGTATCCCTTAGTTTTCTCCCCACTACAGAAGACCTCTACGGAGTTTAGGTATAATCTTAGGGGTTGACTAATGGGTTTGGGAGGAGAAGGAAAAACAACAGTTTGGGTTCCATAGTCTAATAATACACGGTTGGCGTGAAGCCAATCCATGCCTAGAATGATACCTATGTCTTTAAGGGGTAAACAAATCAAATCTATGATAAAAGATCTATTTTCTACAACAAGATGACAGTTCAAACAACATTTGCAAGTATTAACAGGATGATTTGTGGGAGTAGAAGCAATAAGATCAAAGGGAAGCTTAGAGACTCGCAAATTCAATGACTCGACACTAGCACATGAGATAAAAGAATGGGTAGCGCCAGAATCAAAAAATACAGTTAAGGTTCTACTGTTAAGCTCGCACTTACCTCGAATGAGATCGTCTTCCACATTGAGAGTGAAGATTCGTCCTTGGTGTTAGGGTCGGGGGTTTTGGTTTGATGGTCCTCTATTGGTGCAGGTGTTGGCATAGTGACCAGGCTTGCCACATTTGAAGCAGACTCTTCGCCCAGCCATGCGGGGGCAATCACCATGATTCTTTTCGCATCATGGGCAGGTATCAGCACATGTTGCTTTGGGGTTAGCAGCAGGGACTCCTTGTGGTGCCTTGTTCTTGGCCCTATTGGATCCTCCGTTGTGGTTCCGGGGTCCACTCGGCCCACGAGGTTGGTTGTTGAAGCTCCTTGGGCCTTGATGTGGGAATGGCGGCCATTGGTGCTATTTGGATTGTTGGTGTGCAGGTGCTCTTTGTTGTTGTTGTTGTTGCGGTCGGAACTGGTTGGTCTGGTAGGGGTGGTAGTGATTCCTCAATGGGTATTCTGGTTTGAACCTCCGGGCTTGATGTCCGAGCCCCTTAGCTCGCTCCGCTCTTGTTGCTAGCAGCTTTCGTTGTCCTTCTTCAAGGATCTGACACTTGTTGACCAGAGTAGGGAAGTCTCTGATCTCCATATAGGCCACGGTATAGTTCAACTCTGCCTTCAGACTGGTCTCATATTTGATGCATTTCCAAACCTCATCGGGGTTCCCTTGGAATACCCGAGAAAACTTAATCAGCTCCTCAAACTTGGCGGTGTATTGGGCTACAGTAGACGCTCCCTGGGTCAACTGCATGAACTCAATCTCTTTGGCGTTCCTCACAGACTCGGGGAAGTACTTCTCATAGAAGTAGGTCTTGAACAGCTCCCAATCGATGGGAGTTCCAGAAGCTTCTAGCAGTCGCTTTGTTCTATTCCACCAGAATTCGACGTCAGACTTCATCATGAAAGCAGCAAACGTAACCTTCTGCTCCTCAGAGCAGGCAACCACAAAGTAGATCTTCTCCATGTCTTTGATCCACTCATCAGCTTAGTCGGGGTCCATTACCCCTCAGAACACGGGCGGGTTCGCCGTGCAGAACTCGCCGAAGCGAACTTGCTCAACCACCTCAACAGTAGGGGGAGTAGGGACAACATTCTCTTGTTGACTCATGCAGTCGAACATCTGCTCCATGGCTTAGGCCATTTGACGGACAGCAACAGCAGTTGCACTGTCTTGGTCAGCTCCAAGCATAGTCGTAGGCTGTCATCGCGGTGCCATTGGTCCCTAAACACATGAGACAGTGAACATCAAGTTGATCAGGCTCAATATTCATTCGAAATGAGCTAGTTACCATGGCAGTTACAAGCAATAGAAGTCATGCATCTCTAGTCCTATAGCTTATCTCTATCAAGCACTACACATGACATAACTATCGCATCATGCTTCTAAAGCATGGTCAGTCCAATCCTCAAGCTTTGTGAGAATCGAATTGCTTTGATACCAAAATGTAACACCCTAATTTTTAACCCAATACTCTAGAACATATTAGGCTAATCATTAGGTTATTATTTCTTAGTTTCATTATTTTATTAAAATACCTATCAGAAATTACAGGTGAATTTTTTTGAAAACATAAACCAAAGTGAGAGCTGCGCTGTTATCTAAACGAGAGACATAAATATCAATCATAAGGAACACAAAAGCTAAAGCAAGTAACAATAGAATAAGGGTCATCACAACAAAGGAAACATTTCATTAATAACATAGTTAAGATACATAGTAGTCACGCCCTTATAGGAACGAGCTAAGCTTGCAATACATAAAAGATAACAAGAAAGTAGTAAAGTACATGGTACGATGGTAAAATAAAACCAACTACACTACCCTCCCACCAAGCTATGAGTACTAAGCTAAAACCCCCTCTCAAAAGATACCATCGAAGGGGAGATCCTCGTGACTGCTGGAGCACTCGAATGGCTCTCCGGTGAGGTCTAGTGATGACAGGGATCCACAGGTGATAGAGGTAGGTAACTGGGGAACCGCTCGATCTCCTCTTGAGTGGGCCAGTGAAGTGGGAAAGGAGCGCGTGTCGGCTGGAAGTGAGCTCCTTGGAGCGAGTGCATCTCGGCTCTCCTCGCCAAGCATGGCTGCATCACTGTATCATCGCTCCCCTCTTGCCTAAACGGGGGAAAGAGAGCAGAACTCTCCGAATAGACGTGCATCGGTGAGTCCTCGGACGGATCCATCTCCGACCTCCTCGAGCGAGGCACATACTCCGGGTGGTCACGAACAGCTGAGGCGGACGAGCGGGCACGACGCAACTGCTCGTCGCGAGGGCAGGTGCGCTCGAAGATCAAGTCGTCTCCACCAAAAGGAGCGGTAGGAGTGAACTGGTAGTTGGACACTGGATAAGCAAAAGGTCGACCCATGTACACAAAAATGCGAACAGCACAGCGACCCTTAAAGTAATAGGAACAATGCTCCGGGTCATAGTACACCTCCCAAACGGGCGTATCAATGAAGACCACGAATGTCACCATTGATATCTGAAGATGTGACGGAAGAAAAAGAAGGAAGAGAAAGGAGTGAGAATTCTTACTAAAGAATCTCAGTAGGAGTCTCCTATCCTAGGGTTACATCGTTCACATCCTCAGGAACCTTGGGTTTAATTGTAAAAAGGTGTGCATGCATAAAAGGGATCATTATTAGGGTTCATACAACTAATCATCCAAGGTTCATTCCTTTTAGCATGCATCATGATGTTATGAATGCAATATATTAGAACATGAATGCATGGCAATACTCGAGCACATAAATCAACAAATCAAATCATATAGAAACAATTCATGTGGCATAAGGGCAATAACTTCTCAAATGGAACTTTCATCAATATGTGTGACATCATTCATGGAATCTTTAGCAATGTAGAGGCCACCCTAATAATAAAAACTAGACTATAAGCTCATACCTTAGCTAGTCTTCACTAGCTCTTGCTTATTATCTGAATAAGCGAATAATAAAATAATACACCCGACTACTTAAGAGTACTGGCTAGAGGGCTAGGGAACTCCTTTCTTAGGATATACCCTTTTTGAAATGCTCTACTAGCCTCGAGTGCACAGCGAATTGTCCACTTTGGAAAGGCTCATGTCCAGACCCTCACAGATTTGCCTCCTCCTCATCGTAGTAGGAGAAGTACGTCTTAGTGCTTGTCACATAAAAATCTCCTGGGGGTGCTCGGCCAAACCGGTGTCACCCATGGTTTTCAACTCATGTGGTACTTTAAAACATTTCTTCAACCCTTTTAGGTTTGACGGAAATTCAGTAGCATAACAGCTGTTAAACCGAATTTCCTTCAAACCGACATTTATGCCACAAGCTAAGCACACAACATATTTCTTATGCAATTCTCATGTTCATAATAAACTTAACATCTTAGACAATCATCTCCTCGTGCATCATATACATCTCAATCATCTTATTACATCATCATAAAATTCAGGAGTTCTTAGTGTCTTATAAATTGACCCTTAAGGTACTTAACTCACAATCTAAGTTATAAATGATCTCAACTAAATCTCTTTGGTACCTATTGGCTCATATCTAAGTATTCCTCACTCAATACTATGATCATAAACATCTCTAAACCTCAAAAGTGCAGAATCTAAAATTCTAACTTTACGGGTACCTAGGAGTCACAACAATGACCTTTTCTAAGTTTAGTTTGCTCCTAAGGCATCAGGATCAAGTCCTAAACCAATTACGAGTCATTCATACACATTTAAACTAATTATAAACCATGATTATCATTTCTAAACCATGCTGGATAGAATCCAGAAAAATCAATTATGAAGGGATCTAGAACTCTCAAATTAATTCTTTTCTAGTTACTAACTTCTCTAATCTTTCACATATGAATTTTAACATTATTGTTGCTCAAACATACTCATATTATCATCATCAAAACAATATAAACAGTGAGCATAACATGGCAAGGCAGAACCAAATCCATCTCCAAACAAACAAGGCACAAACTTGATTTCCAGAACACATAAAATGCTAGTTTCTCTTTGAACCTTTCTAAAACTTTCAAAACTCATTAGTAAACATTTTTATCATCTAAAATCACCAAAATACTTGTAAAGGCAGTGGCTATTTTAAGCTAAACTCAAGAAGTTTTAAATTCATAAAACTTTGTTCTAAACATCCTTTGAACTCATATGAGCTTAGGAAAATTATGAAACATAGATTGTAGTATTTGTAACAAATCAAACCTTCTAAGGCCAAAATCAAGAGACTAAGAAACCTAAAACTTTCAAACCTTTGTTTGAGATAATAAAGGGCAAGTCTATAAGCTCTAAATCTCTTAAGTTGTAACATAAAAGTAAATATGCAATGCACTTTATTTTAGTCTTTATTTAGAGGTGAGGACATAAAATAAATATGCTATGCAACTCATTATTATCTTAGAGATTTAGTGAAAGCATAAACATAAATATGGAGATGCAAGTTCATTCTTTAATCTTGAGCATTTAGTGATGACATAAAAGTAAACATGGATGCAAAGTCTTTTATCTTAACTTAGAACTCACATAAGACTTTTAAAGAGAACTACAAACCTCAACCCAACACTTATCTCATCACAAAGATAGCTTTAGAGTTCTTGAACCAAGTTCTCAAATGAACTAGGTGGTTCTTGAATATCATCATCAAGCTCAAAGAACAAGCTTTTTAAAAGAAAGCAAAACTTTGAGAGAACAGAAATAAGAACCCAAAACACATTCTTTTATGACATAAAATAGAAATAGAGACACTTTAAAAATTTTAACAAAAACCTTTGAGGATGAACACAAGGTCACCATCTATGAATACTCATCATCAAGCCATCAAAGCCATGAACAAGGCCTCATGGCCGAAATAGAGAAAAAGAAAAAAAAAAGGAAAGTTAAAAAAAAACCAAGAGAAAACTAGAGGAAAATCATATTTTCAAACAAAACAAAGTTTAGAAAACCACTCCTGCCTAGAGTAAAGATGAAAACTTGATTTTTAAAAGGAAATGAGATGAACAACTCCTCCTTAAAGGATGATGATGATTCGGCCAAGAGAGGATAGAGAGGATGGAGAGGATGGAGATGTGTTTTGAGTGAGGTTGTGTTTGAGGTCAAGTGTTTGAGAGGTTAGGAGGTGATCTACGGTTGTGAGGTGGTGGTTTGAAGCAATGAGATGATTATATGAGGAAAAGATTAAGAAGATGAAGATGAAGAGGAAAGAAAAACTCTCTTGAAACTTGATAGAAAACAAAGAGCTCAAAGAAAGCTAGGAAACTTGAAACTTTGCAAATGATCTAAAGTGTTTACAAGCTCAAGTAAGCAAGGTATTTATAGAAAATGAAAACAAATAAGAGCTCAATGGGAAGAGGGGCTGGCCGTAGTAATGAGGCAAGAGGGAAGAGAAAAATATCTCTTACAAGTGGTCATTCAAGAATGGTTTGAAGTATGGAAGTTATGGTGCAAAGCATGGCTTCAAGTATGGTAATTTCCCTTTGTTTGAAATTAAAATAATCTTTCTAGAAGGCAAAGAGGGCTGGCAGATTTTGAGCCACAAAAATGAGAGAAAAAG
Organism: Dalbergia cultrata; assembly: GCA_031216105.1. Taxonomy (NCBI): domain Eukaryota; kingdom Viridiplantae; phylum Streptophyta; class Magnoliopsida; order Fabales; family Fabaceae; genus Dalbergia; species Dalbergia cultrata. The sequence goes on along the minus strand of CM062346.1, from coordinate 32,537,225 downwards.
TCCTCTAGAAGTGGTCATATGAAGCATGGTGTTTGTATGACAAAGTATGGTTTATGGTGAGGTGGAAGCATGGTTCTTTGAGTGTGAAAATTTGAGCATGAGATGGAAAATGAGAGGGTATGTTTCGGCCAGACCTGGACAGCAAGGAGGGAGGAAAAATCTTCCATGTAATTGTGTGTTAATGATAGGTTTAAGTGTAGATTAGTTTAGGTACAAAGTTAGGAATCATTAAGCATAAGTTTAGGTAATTAAGAATGAGTTTAAGGATTTTATGACAAGATTAGGAGTGCTCATACATCATTAGAGAATTCTAAAATTCATTTGCAAATAAACAATTGAAAACACAATTCCATGATTTAAGGAATTGGAGAGAGAATTTACTATTCAAGATTCTATGACTAGAAATCTTGAATTTCAAATAAGATTTCAAGTTGTAATTAAGCATTCTTAGGTTCTAATCAACTTTAATAAATTATTTTGACTCAAGATTAATTATGAAAATTAATTAATCTTCGATTAGAGCCTAATATCACTTAGGTTTGCTTAATCACACGATTAAGCTTGAAAACACCAAACTAAGGGCAAAATCATAATTTTGCACTAATCTTACCCGGGACCTCCGGGACTAAAACTAAAGTCACAGAATACATAAAAATGCCTTCTAAAACCATTTGGAGAAGTTTCGAGTTCATTCAGCACTTGCAAACGGGTAAAACACCACAAGGGTATTTTGGTCATTTTAACCTGAAAACTTGAAAAACGAGATTTTCGATCCCGAGATGGTACACAAGCCAACTAATTCCCTTCCAACATTGAGTTTGCCCTTCGAGTATTGCCGGATTGGCCTTCCTCGAATTCCGGGCCGAAAATGACCTCAGGGGCATTTTGGTCATTTTCACTCTAATAGAAAATTGGGGCGTTACATGGAAAATGAGGGAAAAGAAAGAAAAAAAAGAATCATTGTGCTTGAAGATAGCTCCAATGAGAGTAAAAGGCCTGAAGTTATCATTAGATATAGGGGCTCACCCTGTAAATCATGTATGGCCTTGGATTCTAAGGAAGAGATGAACGTAGAGTCTTCTACCTTAAGATTTGCTTCTAAGAAGAAGATGTCTTTAAGGAATAAGCCAAAAAATGATAAGCCTGAGTCAAGTTCGCATCAAGCCAAAAATTCACTTCCCGCTTGGTTATTCCTAATCCTGCTATCACTCCAAATGATGATCCCTTGCAGAGTCAGCATCAATCAGCATCATACCAAAGGTACATCCACGATTGGCTAGATCAATTGGAGGCTCAATCACAAAGACACGAGGCTCTTCTTATGTAGATTCTCCAAGAGATAAGGCATCAAGGCTGATAATGTGGTTCCTGGTTTCCGATACACCTCCTTTTTGCTTATGGCAAAAGGGGGAAGATACAAGATATGAAGAAAATCTTCTATGATGGAACTCAGGGGGAGCCATGCTATTCAAGGGGGGAGCTTATACTGAGGGGTAGCTCATAGATAAATTTTTTTTCAGTATGCATTTTTTTGTTTTATTTTTAACAATTTTGTTTTGTTTTGAATAGTTAGCTCCCTATTGCTTTAATAGTTTTCTTACTATTCTTGAACAATCTTTATATCTGTATGATTTCTTTCTTAATCAAATCCATTATGTCTATTCAAATATCATGCTTTTTGCTTAAGTTTTGTTATGTTTTGACACATATATGTTTATTTTAGGCTCTGAAACATATCGATGCTTACTTATCATGCTTGTTGATGTATGCTTCTAATTGATTAAGCATTTGTTCCGAATTCCTTACTCATTGACACGCTAAAGTAATTAGCTCACATCTGTATCTATGATTAGCACTGGCAAGTATCTTTTGAAGCACAAAATCTCTCTATTGATGCTTTGATACTCGTATCTATCTAATGTGCTTTGACATGTATGATATGCTTAAAATGCCTATCTTTATAAAACACATTCTCTTTGATACACATGTGAGATGTTTTCAAAGGCTCTGTATAACTTGATCAAATATAGTTTTGAATAGTTTCTGACAATCCTCATAAACTTGTTTCTACATGCTTTGATACAACTAAGATTAGTTTGTCAGGCTCAAAACCCTCTCGAGTGTGTTGTACCTATATGACATACAATGTGTTATATTCTGAGTCATATATGCATCAGTGAACAAGTTTACATAAATAGCATAAACATATGTTTGCTTTCAGAAAAACTTTTAAAGTATTTCATGCTCTGATACTCATGTGAAAATTTTCTTAGCTCATGATATAAAAGGTTTGTCCTTTTTTGCATGCTCTAATCCATTTGGGACTGATCCCTATTTGAGCATCAAAAACCTCGTATAGAAATATGTTGATAAATATAAAAGGTTTCTTTGAGCGTCAGAAACTACATTTGTATCATATATGTTTTCTTATGGCATGCTCTGATTAGTTTATTGTATAAACATATATGAGCATCTGTCTTAAAAAAGGCTTAGGAAAAGAATGTGCTGAATAAGAATTTTAAGCAAGAAGAAATATCACAAGTATTACTTCTTTTTTATTCAAGCACATTAAATTTTATAAAGTCTCTTTATAACAAAAAGTTAGGCTATTGGTGTAAAAGGACTTATACGATGACATCTGCTTTAGTATCTCTACGATATATTTCATAAAGCACTATGAATTAATTCAGAAAGTTTCATCATTACCTAAACAGTTCTTATTTGAGTTACTTAAGGCTTTAAAATATTTTTGAACACATCCATATCATGCCTTAAGAAAAAGACTTCCTAAAATTTAAAGTTTGTGATGTTTTGAAAGAATATGTGCTTATCAAGATATATTCTATTATATTTCTTTCAACATCTCTTCAAAAGATTTTCTTCAATCTTCATGATCGCAACTCTTTCACTATCATAAAGCACAAATTGAAGATTCGAAGACTAAATTTGCATCAAGGAATTGATAGCGCACGTCAGAAAGCTCACTTCATTGTGGACCGTTGAACACTATGGGAAAAGGTGGGAAATTTGAATTTCAAAATTTAAATAACAAGTCAAACCCAGTTTCAAAACTAGTGTGTCATCTCTTCTACCTATTTGGTCAACCACTCTAGGTTCTAGAAAGAGGAGTTCATAAATCATGATCAAAAAGTGAAAAAGCAGCTTCTGAAGAACATCAGAAACCTCAACTATACAATGGCTTCTACAACCTGTAACACCCTAACTTTTAACCTAATATGCTTGAGTCGCATTAAGGTTAATTGTTAGTTTTTACGTCTTTATTTCAGAAATTAGCTAATTCTTCTTTAAAATACAAGTAATAAAAATACGACTACATTTTTTTTTTTTTTGAACTTTAAAACCAAAATGTGAGCCATGTATGTATACAGATATCGGTCAATACTCACATAATAATAACAATTATATAAACCTCATCATAATATATGTGTAAACCATAGCATAATACAACATAACTAGATTAACATATCATAACCATAACATAATGGTGATGGCCTATGAACATAAAGAACGTCCAAAGATCCTAAGCCCACCAATAAGGGTTGCACATACAATAGACCAAAGCTAAATATGATTATAGTAAAAATAAGCTAGCTCCTGCTACATATCCATTGAAGAACTAGGCTATGCAAAAGTATAAGGGATATGACAACTCTAAAGTTAATGCCCAAGGGAAAGCTATCTCCACACTTCTGCTACGACCTTTTGATATGGTTTGTAGCATATCTCCTATGTCCATGATGCAGGGAAAACCACGAACAATGCCATAATCCTCATCTGGAGAAGACATGGAAGACAAGAGAGGGATGAGAAAATCATTCAAGATTCTCAGTATGGCTTCTCGACTCTAACACAAGTGTCATCGTCATCGTCCCTAGCCACTTCGGTTTTCATTATGAAAGAGATTTACATGCAAAAGGTTCAATTTTAAACTTCTCAAATCTATTTATCCGAAGTGGATGTATTTTATCATGGGTCTTAATGTCATGAGTACAATAGATATCTAATGTATGCTTGGTAATGCCTTAAATGCACAATAACACATGTAAATAACATATGCATGATCATAACACGAGTTTATAGCATACAAATCTAAAACACAACATAATGCTAGGTATATAAGCAGGAGATAAGCTAAAAAACTAAAGTCACCTAGAACATATCACATGATTAAATGCACCAATGGAACAATAATGTAATATATGTATATACACCTTTACTTTCTCATAATTGAACTCTCAAGTCCTTTTCTTAATGACCACCCTCTCTCATAACCATCCTAAACCAATTGTCTCACCTTCCTCGACAATTTTACAATAACCACCAAAACTTCACCTCACCTATCGCCTAGGATGAGCTCAACCTAACTAGCCATTGCTAGATTTAATATGGGGTAATAGAGGGGAAAACACATCACTTCCTTACTTTAACATAACTTTCTTATCATGAGCATGCAACTTCTTTGGATCACCTTTCATACCCATTAATTCTTGGAGTCTAAAGGATCATTTCCATGTGTCTTATGTCACATTTAATCTTAGCATGTCATTTAGAGATACAAACATGAGCATACAATCACAACACTTGTAACGCCCCGATTTTCTTTTAGAGTGAAAATGACCAAAATGCCCCTGAGCTCATTTTCAGCCCGAAATTCGAGGAAAGTCGGTCCGGTAGTACTCGAAGGGCAAACTCAATGTTGGAAGGGGATTAGATGACTTGTGTCTCTTTCTGGGATCGAAAATCTCATTTTTCGAGTTTTCATGTCAAAATGACCAAAACACCCCTGCAATGTTTTACCCGTTTGCAAGTGCCGGATGAACCCGAAACTTCTCCAGATGGTTTTAAAAGGTGTTTTTATGTAGACTATAACTTTAGTTTTGGTCCCGAAGATCCCGGGCGAAATTAGTGCAAAATTACGGTTTTGCCCCTAGTTTCGTGTTTTTACGTTTAATCGCGTGATTAAGCAAACCTAAGCAATATTAGGCTCTAATCGAAGGTTAATTAATTTCCATAATTAATCTTGAGTCAAAATAATTTATTAAAGTTTATTAGAACCTAAAAGTGCTTAATTACAACTTAAAATCTTATTTTTAAATTCAAGACTCCTAGTCATAGAATCTTGAATAGTATTTTCTCTCTCCAACTCCTTAACTCATGGAATTGTGTTACACATTGTTTATTCACAAATGAGTTTTTAATTCTCTAATGTTGTATGAGCACTCCTAATCTTGTCATAAAATCCTTAAATCACATTCTTAGTTACCTAAACTTAAGCTTAATTATTCCTAACCTTGTACCTAAGCTAATCCACATCTAAACCTACCATTAACACCCAATTAGATGATTAAATCTCACCTCCTCTCTGTTGTCCCTGGTCTAGCCGAACACTCCTTTCCCCCATATGTATCACATGTTCAATTTTTCAACACTTGAAGGCCATACCTCAAGTCACATATACCATACCTTGTCATAACTTTTAATCAAGCTTGATTTTCCAAATGAATAACTAATTAAAATAACCCATTTTCCTCATTTATTTGTGGTTGGTAAGTTCCAGCCATGCATTGTTTCTAGAAGCCTAATTTCATTCAAAATTGATAGGAAATTCACTCATATCAAGCCATACTTTGTATCATACACTTCATACTTCAAACCATGCTTGAATGACCTTGTGTAAGAGATATTTTTCTCTTCCTTGCCTCCAAAACCACATGGTTACCCCTCCTCCCCTTTGAGTCTTCATTTGTTTTCATTCTCTATAAATACCTTGCCTAGAAACACATGCAAACACTTTAGTTCATTTGCACACTTTTAGTTTTCTAAGCTTTCCTTGTATTCTCTCTTTTTCTCTCTAAGTTTCAAGAGAGTTTCCTCTTGTTCTTCATCTCATCATCATCTCATCACCTTCAAACACCACCCCATAGCCTTGAACCATCAACCTCTCAAACACCACCTCACTTGAAACACAACTCCAACCTTCTCATCCTTTCTTGGCCGAAGCCATCTTGCCTCTTGGAGGAGCTCATCATCTTGTTTTCCTTTTTCAAAGATCAAAGATTTCATATTCACTTTAGGTAGGAGTGTTTTTCTAAACTTGTTTTTCTTGTAAAGGAGTTTTTCTCTAGCTTTCTCTTGGATTTCTTTTGAAACTTTTCCTTGGTTCTTTTCTTACTTCTCATTTCGGCCATGAGGCCATGTTTATGAACATGATAGCTCAATGATGAGAGCTCCTAGATGATGACTATGTGTTCATCTCAAAGGAACCTCTAGAGCTTGAGTTTTGTTTTTTCTAAGTTTCATCTTTATTATCTAGCTCAAAGGATTTTTGTTCAAGAACACCTTTACTTTCCTTGCTATTTTGGTTTTGGTTTTCTTGTTTCCTTTTCTACAATATTTCGGTTTTGGTTTCTTGATCTTTGAGGTTTGTTTTGTTTTGAAAGTTTATTTACTTTGAGCTTGATGATGATGTTCAAGAACCTCATAGTTCCTTTGAGAACTTGGTTCAAGAACTCTAAAGCTCTCTTTGTGATGAGATGAGTGTTGGGTTGTATTTCTAAAGTCTTGTAAGAGCTCTAGATGAGACTAAAATAAATATTGCATCCATGTTTACTTTTATGCTTGGCACATCATATTTACTTTCCTTGCTATCACTAAGTATCAAGATAATGAATGAACTTGCATTATCATATTTATATTTCAAGCTATGCATTATCATGTTTATATTTCAAGTTCTCACTTAATATCAAGATAATAATGAGTTGCATCTCATGTTTATTTTATGCTATCACTTTACTTTCTAATGGAACCTAAAATGAGTGCATGAGCATGTTTATTTTTATGTCATCACTTAAATGAACCTAGAGCTCAAAGACTTGTCCATTGTTGTCTCAAACAAAGGCTTGAAAACATTTATTTCCTTGGCTAGAGCATTCGGCCTCTAAGGGTTTATTTGTTTGCAAGTGTTGAAAAACTATGTTTCATAATTTTTCTAAGCTTATATGAGTTAAAGGAATATATAGCACTAAGTTTTATGAATTTAGGACCTCTTGAGACGAAGTTGATTTAGTCACTGCCCTCATAAATATTTTTTATGATTTTAGATGAAAAAAATGTTTAGAAATGAGTTTTGAAAGTTTTAAAAAGGTTCCAAGAGAAACTAGTATTTTATGTGCTTTAAAAATTGTGTTTGATGCCTTTAAATGGAGATGCTTATTTCGGTTCTGCCTTGCCTTGTATGACCACTGTATGAGCTGTTTTAATGATGATAATATGCTTATGTTTGAGTATAATTAATGTTAAAACTCATATGTGAAAGATAAGAGAAGTTAGTAACTAGAAAGGAATTAATTTGAGAGTTTTAGGTCCCTTAAATGGTTGAATTTTCTGGATTCTGTCCAGCAAGGTTTAGTAATGCTAAACATGGTTTTAAATTAGTTTAAATGTGTAGGAATGACTCATAAATGGTTTAGGACTTGATCTTGATGCCTTAGGAGCAAACCGGACTTAGAAAGGGTCATTGTTGTGACTCCTAGGTATCCGTAAAGTTAGGATTATGAATTCTACATCGTTGAGGTTTAGAGATGTTCTTGACCATAGTGTAAGGTGAGAAATACTTAGTTATAACCTTATAAGTTCCCGAGAGATTAGGTTTGATGATTTATAACTTAGAAAGTGAGTTAAGGACCTTAAGGGTCAGTGCATAAGACACTAAGAAATGTGTTAACGCTATGATGTGTTGTATGATGCAATAATATGATGAAATGTGCTTGAGGCATGAGAAAATGATTGATGGAAATGTTAAAGTTTATCATAGCATGAGATTTCATGAGAACATGATGTGTGAATTAGCTTGTGGCAGTTTGAAGGAAATTCGGTTTAACATTTGTTATCTTTGTCAATTTCAAATCAAACCTTAAAGGGTTAAAAGAAATGTTTATGAGTACCATACGAGTTGAAAATCCTGGGTGACAAAGCACTGAGATGCGCTTTCCTGGGTGACACCGGTTCGGTCGAGCACCCCCAGGGAAGACAAATCCGTGAGGGTATGAGTAGATGCAGCCTACCAAAGCGGACAAATTGCTATGGCTTAATACCCACAAAGCGTTTCAAAGAGGGTATACCCCAGAGAGAGGTGATCCCTGCCCCTACCTGTATTTGCGAGTCGGGATTATTATTTATGTTTTGCTTATTCAAGATAATAAGCAAGAGCTAGTGACAACTAGCTGAGCTATGAGCTCATAACCTAGTTATTTTTAGGGTGGCTTATTATGCTAAAGTACAATGATTGATGTCACGAAGTTGAGGAATGATTCACTTGAAAGTTATATGCCCTTATGCCACATGGTTTATGTTTATGTGCTTTGATGTGTTGTTTTATATGCTCAAGTTTTGACATGTATCCATGATATAACATGTTGCATTCATAACATCAAGATGCATGCTAAAAGGAATGGACCTTGGATAATTAGTTTTGGAAAACCCTAAATTGAATCTTATATGCATGATCACTGTTTTAGAATTAAACCCAAGGTTCCTGAGGATGTGAACGATGTAACCCTAGGGTAGGAAACCCCTACTGAGTTTCTTTAGCAAGAATTCTCACTTTTCTCTCTCCTTTCTTCCGTCATATCTTCAGAGAGCGATGGCGATGTTCGTGGTCTTCATTGACACACCTACTTGGGAGGTCCACTATGACCTAGACCACGGGTCATATCATTTTGAGGGGCAGTGTACCGTGTGAGTTTTCATGTTCATTGGACGCCCCTTTGCACATCCTGTATAGAGCTACCGTTTCTCCCCGATGTTACCTTACGATGACGCGATGGTCTTTGAGCGCGCCCGGACGCGAGACAAGAGGGTTCTGCGGACGTATACTGGTGGTTTGATGCCTCGAGACTTCCAAGACTACGTGCCTCGATCCCCGAGTTTCGAGGACGACCTATCCGAGGGCCCGCCAACGCACATGTATAGTGAGAGTTCTGCTCCTACGCCTCAGTTCATGCGCGATGTGAGCGAAGAGACCGTTATATAGCCAAGGCTGGCTAGGCGAGCTGAGAGGTGCCCCTACCGAGGAGCTCACGCTCAGTCTTCACTTGTTCCCACTCCTGCTGCTCTGCGTCCATGGATTGGTTACACCCCCACTGTTTCCCGGATTCCAGTAGTTGACGTCGTAGGGGAGGCTTAATGCACACACCACATGTAGAGAAACCTTCTTTTGTTTTTTAGGTTATTCACCATAGGTGCACTCGGGTAGTTATGGTTTATTTCTGCTTTCTTGTTTTCTGTTGTATTTCATTCCCGCTGTAATACAAGCTTTGCCCGTCCCTGTGAGGGTATGACTACTTATGTACTTTATTTATGATATTAATGAAACGTTTCCTTTGTTATCATGATTGTTGTTCTTTGGTTATATGCTTCGCTTCATGAATTGTAATGATTGTTACACATGCTTTACGTTTCTGTCGTTCGATTAGTTTAGTTCGCGGCTCTTACTTTGCTTTATGTTTTCAAAAAAAAATTTACCTGTAATTTCTGCTAAGTATTTTATTAAAATGATGAGACTAAGAAGTAATAGCCTAATGTTTAACCTAATGTATTCTAGAGAGTTGGGTTAAAAATTAGGGTGTTACAACACTTATTATGACATGTCATATAACATTTCATACTCATAAACCTCATAATATTTCCTAAGTCCTCAAATTTGGTGGAAATCCAACAGCATAACGGCTGAAAATGGAGTTTCACCAAATTAGCTTCATGTCACAAAACCTATCAATTAGGCATTTACAAGAACAAAATTCCATAATTCTTTGTCAGCAATATATTGGAAAGTAAATATGCTCCTACCCAGTATGCCGAAATCAAAGACTGGACTCAGCTAATGCATATGCTATGCTCAACAGGATTTGCATGTACTAGTTATCATTACTTGCACACTTATCTCAAGTCATAGAATCTCCAATTAATTCTTATGCACATACCCATCAATAAATAACAGTTACATTCCTAAGAGATCCATTGGACCAATGTGCTAAAATGGTAAGTCCAGAAACCTGATTTTTCACATTTTGCAAAATGGTTGAATCTAACAATTGTAATTATTCTTTTAAGGTCCTAAGAGACCAAAAATAGTTATAGTTTTTACAATCATTTTCACAAATTTTTTAACTCATGAACAGTGCTGAATAGTTTGGGCAGTGTAAAGATAAATAGTTTTTGCATTCTATAAGTTACGTTTTTGCCCCTTTCTAGTTACTGGCTTTTCCTAAGATGCTAGAAATAATTATAACCACAATTAATAGAAATTTTTTGACATTTAAACCCTTCCAAACAACATTACACCGAATTTAGGGAGTCAAAACAGTAGCCATAAATTTTGATTTCTAAAGATTCTAGAAATCACATTTTCAATCATTTCTAGTTACTAGGTTTTTCTAAGATGCTAGAAATAATTTTTGCCTCAATTAATAGTAATTTTCACACATTTAGATCATTCCAAAAAGCACCTAATAGAATTTATAATGTCAAAACAGTAGCCATAGTTTTAATTTCTAGAAGCATTAGAAATCACATTTTTTATCCTTTCTACTTGCTAGTTTTTTTCAAAAATTATTCTAAGTCATTGGGATCACTTAAAAACTATTTCATCTCTTTGAAACTCAAATAATGACCTCTAAAACAGAAACCAAAAATTAAAATTTCATTAATAAGGCTTTGGCTCATGAAAATCATATCTTTACTATCTTTTGAGTTTCCAATGCTTTAAAAAATTCCTTTGTATAATCAAGGATCAAGGTTTGAACCTTAAAAACAAAATAAAATCCTTTACAAGTCCAACCTCATGGCATGGCCGAATATATGCACAAAAATATGGCCATGATAAAAAATTTTACTTAAGATCCTAGGGGAAGTCTTGAGCTTTAGATATTTAGGTGATGACTTGAATCATAAACATGTTATGCAATCTCATTTTAGGCCTTTAACATTATAAGGTGATGACTTGAAAATATAAATATGATGTGCAAGACTTGAAATATAAACATGAGATGCAAGTCCATTTTTAAATCTTTAAGATTAGGTGACAACTTGAAATATAAACATGGAATGCAAGACTTGAATTTAAACATGAACATGCAAGTCCATTTCTTTAGTATTCAAGATTTAAAGTGATGACTTGAAAATAAACATGATATGCAGGCATTGAAATATAAACATGAAATGCAAGGGCTTGAAACTTAAACATGAGTGCAAGTCCATTTTATCTCTTATTAAACTCAAAGCTCGAGACTTGACAATAAGAAACTCTCAACCCTGTCAATCTTAAACAAAATGAAAATGGGCTTTGGAGTCCCTAATCACCATGGTTCCAAGAACCTCATTTCTTGGACTCACCATCAAGCTCAAAAAGAAAGAAATCAAAGAAACACAACAAACATTTTATTTCTCATACTCTCTTGGACCCAAAAATCGAACCTTGAGCTCTAGAGGTCTAATACATGGTGGTTTCACAACCATCACCACGAACCATCATCATTAAGCTTTGGTCTTGAACAGCAAAGAAAGATATCCAAAAGAACCAACTAGTATTCTATTTTTCTCATTCATTAAAACCGAAAATGGAACTAAACCTTAGGCTTTAGAGGTCAAACAAATGGTGGTGTCAACCCCACCATCAAGATCTCTCATCATCAAGCCATGGTTTTTAACCATCCAACAAAAACAAAAATCGAAAATAAAAGGAAGAAAAGCAAAGCTCAAATTAAAATAGACAGAAAGAAAAGAGCAAAAATTTAGCCATTCATCCATCATCAAAATTGAAAATGAGAGGAAAGGAAAAAAAAGAACTTGTTCATGTATCCAACATCAAAACCGAAAATGAAGTAAGACCAGAGAAAGAACTCAAAACAAAATCCTCACCAAGGTTGTTTCTTAGTTGAAAGTGAAAGGGCTTGATCTTGTGTGTTGAAATGAAAAGAAAAAAAAAACTTCTCTTGGAGTTCTTGGTGGATTTGGCCAAGAGGAAGAAAAATAGGAGGAAGACTTTTCTTGTGTCTTTGTGCTTGGGAATGGAAAGGATATGTGTTTAGAGGTTGATCTATGGTGGTGTTGTGGTGGTTTGATGTTTATAGCTTGGATAGAGATCAAGAATGAGGTCTTTTGAAGGTGGAGGAAGAAGAAGATGAGAGCTCTTGAGTTCTTGAGAGTAAAGAGAGCTTTTTTGACATTTTTTGAGCAAGACTCAAAACAAAAACGCAAATGGTAAGAAAATGAGATTTTTGGGAGTATATAAGTCTTAAAAATTTGAAATATGAGAGAGATATGGGGGAGGAATAGTTGCTCCCTATGGGACTGTTTTGGGGGGAAAATTTTTCATTTGCATGTGTTAGTTAGAGGTAGATTTAATTAGGCAAAGGGTTAGGGATTAGTAATTAAGTGTTTGGTTAGTAACAATGTGTTTAAACTTTTCAAGACATGTTTAAGGAGTGGTCTTGCATATTTAGTTGAGTTAAACTTGATTAAATTTGAATTTCAAACACCAACATAGTTCCTAATTGTAAGGGACAAGAGAGAAAAATACTATTCACTTTTTGACTTTCTTATGTCCTAAGAGTTCTTTGATTAAGAATGGATTTTGAATTTTTCTAAGCAATCTTACATCTTAATTAATCTCAATTTATTTTTTTTTTACTCAGGATTAATAATTAAAATTAAATTATTTTTAATTAGAGCCAAATTTTATCTATATTTTCTTAAGTACTTAATAAAGCTCATTTCGCACTAACTAGAGGCAAAATGATAATTTTATACAAAAACTACCTAGGACCACCCGGACCTTTCCAAATATAATTCAACTCTTATAATGGACATTTCTAACCTCTAGGTAATGACTGGGTTCAGTCGGCACTTAATCTAATGTTAAATTACCGCAGGGATATTTTGGTCAATTCGCGCATGGGGAAGACCAGAGTTGAGATTTTCACTTTTATCATTACCTCTAACACATCTAATCCCCTTAAAACATTAAACCAACCCCTTGAGGATAGCTTGGGTCGGCGGTCCTCGATTTCCAAGCCAAAAATGACTTCAAGGGTATTTTGGTCATTTGAACACGGGAAAAATCGTGGATTGCAATTTTCGCACAAATTATTATCTAATCCTCATATAACCTTATCCTAATATTAAAATACCTCTTTGGGGTGGCCAGGATTGGCCAGCTTTGATTCTCGTGCAAAAATGACCTAAGGGTATTTTGGTCATTTTTGCTAAGTAGGAAAAATTATGGCGGTACACAACTGATGTGACAAACTATCAACCTACTCTTCTAGGCTAACTTTCCAAGACACAAATAGATGATCTACATGTGTCACTTGAAGAACTTATCAAAGGCAATGGTTATAAAGGAAGACCTCTATAAATGGAGATGATGTGCTTAAAAGCTAATGAGAGGATTGAATACATAAGAGTTATGAAAATCCCTCTACACTTCTTGAAAGGTTCATCATATCAAATAATTAGTTTCCCTGAAGTGTAAAAATCTTTTGTCTATGTTTCTCAATTATTTATATAATCTTCCCTGGAAGAGATGTTAGAAAGGAGTCACTCAAGTTAACCCAGGTCTATTCATTATATACTTGTAAGGAAACTTGAGTATAGGTTAGTTTGAGTAGCAACTCAAACACAAAACCTTTGGATCCTCGATCTAGTAGTGATTAGTGTTACACAGCTTGGAGAGGCTAAGGTAGAACTACTTGCAACGTGATGGTAGAGGTATTCTATTTATCATGTTTCAGCTTGAAGAGGCTAGGAAGAACTAATTGCAATGTGATGGTATAGCCATTCTACTTATTACGGTTAAGCTTGGAGAGGCTGGGGAGAACTACTTGGTTGGTGACAATAGAGGTTGTCTATTGTTCACAGGTTAAAGCTTGGGAAGGCTACTGTAAAGACTATCTGGTTTTTCTTTCTAGGGTTGAGAAAAGGTTAATGAATCTCAACAGGATGAATCTCAAATTGAGTATTAGATGTAGGCAGGTTTAGGTGAACTAGTATAAAAACATCTGTGTCATATGGTCTTCTCCTTAATGTTTTTTATTTTCACTGATATGCCTTATTATTCATACATGCTAAAATTCTCTTTATATGTTTGGTTGTTGACGTCATATTTCAGAAACTTACTTTCTAAAATACCTACCTTTGTCTTTGCCGCACTTCAAGCAAAATGCTTGATAATATATTGTTTAAAATTTCAACTAAATAGAAAAGGAGCAAAAGTAAAGCAAAGCATGATTCAACCCCCTATTCTCGTGTACTTTTCCCTTTATAGTAGCCGAATCCACAAGCTTATTTATACTTGGCAGAGGGTATGAGTCATTGGAGCAGGCCTTGTTTAAATCTATAACATCCATACACATCCGGCAAGATCTTTTGCCTTTCTTTTTTACCCACATGACATTAGACAGCCAAGTCGTATACTAAATTTCTCTAATAAAACCCACTTTCAATAACTTGTCAGTTTCTACTTTCATTGTCCTTTTCTTTTCCTCGATCAACTTCTTATGCTGAGTGGCTGGCTTGTAACTCGGCATTATTTCTAACTTGTCGGAGATGAGCGAGGGGTCAATCCCAAGCATATCAGCCGAGACCCAGGGAAATAGGTTGGCATAGTACTGGAGCAGCTCAATAAGCTTCGGCTTCAGATCTCCCAAAAGGTTAGCTTTGATGGTAACATACCTATCACCCCTTTTACAAATCTTGATTTTTTCCAATTCTCCTTTTGGTTGTGGTCTCACTTCTTGGAAATTCTCTCAAGGGTTCAACTACGTCAGATTCACATTCGAGCATCCTGGATCATCTTTTCTCTTTTTCTTGCAGGAGGATGGTGTTGATCGCCCTTGAGTCACCAATGACTTTGTTTAGATATGCAAGCAATCTACATAGCATTCTCTTGCCTCCTTCTGATCATCAACGGATCATCATAGTTTGGCTCTACCCTTTGAAAATGTTTGGTTAAAAAGGTTATTGGAATGTCCGGAGCTTCTTGTCTAGAAAGAGATTGCCCAATACTCATTATAGTTTGGAGAGACCGAAGGTGCTTGCACCTGGCAGACTCTGTGGCTCCAGCCCTAGTAAATCCCCTACAATTGTGTTGATCAGCCCCTAATCATTGTTTCTGGGTATTGTTTTGATGTCTTTCACTAGGAAGTTCTTGGCTTATCAAACTTCGACTCAGAGTAAAGTTTGTTGTTACCTGGATAGTGCGGATAATACCTTGCCAACCTTCTGTTTCTAGACAAAGTCTTAAGGAAATCTTTGAGAGAATCACATTCTTTAGTTGTATGGCTAAAGGCCAGATGGTAGTCACATATCTTCTTAGATTAACATAGCGATGCTAGTATCTTAGTGGTTGTAGGAAAGATACAAGCCCAACATTGCAAAAATCTTGCAATATCACATCTTTTGGGGCACTAAAATGGGCATAGTTCATATCGACTAGTCGTAGGGCCCGATTTTCAAAATACTGCTCCTAGTTTGCACGTCGAGGGGTGAAGTTTCTTTGATGCTCTTCTCGAGGTTGGCATTGGGCTTATCCTTTAGCTGTTGGTAGGGATACCCAGGAATCCCATTTAGGCTCATCTCTGTTCTTTTTCCAATTCTCTGCTCCTTCTTCTGCCCAAATGTATTTAATTGCCCTTCTTTACAACTCGTCTAAGCTATGGACAAGATTAATGTTAAGGCATTCCACAAATGGCCTAAGCTTCAATGTTCCGACAAAGGCATACATTGCAATTTTCTAGTCCATATCCTTTATCTGGACAGTTTCCTTGTTAAACTAGCCCATGAAGTCTTTGAAAAGCTCTGTATCTCCCTATACCAAGCTATAAAGGTTTTCGATCATCTTCTGATTAACTCTGCTCACTATAAAGTGATTCAAAAAATGGTTGGTAAGGTCATTGAAATTAATGATGGACTATGGTGGGAAAGAGCGAACCATTACTAAGCAACATCCTACAAAGTCGATGAAAAGGCTTTGCAGCAAAGAACGTCTGAATCTTCACACACCAACATCGTATTTTTGAAACTGTCAATATGGCTCTATAGATCCAGTGATCCATCATAAGGTGAAAGATGGGTTGCAAGTCGAAAAGAAGATGGGACAGGCTCGGTCATAATGAATTGTGAATAGGTGTCCAAGATGGTTGTTTGAGGCAATCAGTTCAGTGTTAGAGGTTATAGGGTGGCTTCTCGAGATTGGGGGGCATATTGGTAAGTCAACTGTGGTAGGACCATGGGATTGGTTTGAGTATATTGGTTGGAATTGGGAATGAGCAAGGGATGATTGGGATTCATTTAGTTTGTTGTTTGGGTAGAAGTTGTTCATGTTGGTAATTTGATGCCGTATATCGTGAAAAGATTTCAAGATCTGATCTATGAATGGTAAGGGAATGTTATCATAAGGGTTAGTATTGACATGGGAGTCACAGCTAGACTTCTCATTTGTCATACCAGTATGGCCATGGAGGTTGGAATTTGGGACAATGTTAGTGTTTCTCTTACTATGCGTGTTGACCATAGGTCTAGTGAGGGGCATACAGCCTAGCAAGTTTCAAGGTGTAGTTGAATTTATATAACATATTATTGTAACAATATAAAACTATACTCTTAGTATATATAAGCAATGGTTTATGAACTGTTATATTGTTTTCATTTTAGACAATGATTATTTAGATGTTGCCTCTATAAATTTATAAATGATACACCTAAAAACCATTCTTAATATACATGAAACTTAGAGTGCATATAAACATTGTTAAAACTCCCTTTCTTAACCCAGAAGAACAAAGTTTTGCCCAAAACAAAAAAGAGAAAGTAAACTTCAGGATCAAAAAACCTGCCAACAAAGAGAATACATGGGACTTGTTGATGGTCGTCGCTGATGAAATCGTGCAACCACCACTGCTGGTCTCGCTCTCTCAAGGTACACTTTCTCACTATCCCATATCTTTCTGTCTCGACTTACTCTCTCTATCTTTCTCATCTTCCATCTTCCATCTTCCATCTTTCTCTGTTTTATCTTTCTCATCTATGTGGTTTCTTTTTGGTTCAACTATCTTTGTTTCATCTTTCTCCTTTGCACAAGTGCTGCATAGATAGAGGAACATCTTTAAGCAAAGGCAGCAGAGATTTACAATGTCAACAACAGACGAACACAAGCACCACCACATGTCTTTGCCATTGCTACGAGTTTAGGCACTGAGTGGCCAAGGAATTAAACTAGTGTGAATTCAATATTTTATTTGAAATTCAATATTTTGTGGGAATTTTTCTGTAAAGATTAAACTTGATCATGTATTCAAGTAATGGAATTATTTTATATCTTATTTTTTGTCTAATTTACTAACTGGTTTGTGGTGTTAAATTTATTTAAGCTTATTTTGATGTTGTTGATTATTGATTGGTTTGTTGATGATTTAGTCCAGTTATGGATTTGGAGTAATGGGGTCATTTGGTTCTTTCTTGGATGATCAGTTTCTATGTAGCCTTCCACTCATCTTTTACCCTCATTTGACACTGACTTTGCTCTCTAAAACATCCTTGAAGTTGTTTCTAAGGTAATGATGCTCCCTACTTCATATTTTTATTCAAGTTTGTATTTTACTGTGGAAAAATATTTGTTTAATTATATGGTATAGATCTTCTTTGCACCACATTTTAAATTCAGAGTTAAGTCAGTTATGTTGGAAGCTTTTCAATATATGTATATATATATATATATATATTGTTGAGTCATTTCCTATGTTAATGGCTTAGTGTATGGAAGTTTGGTTTTAGGGAAATAGGAAATAGCAAAACACAATTTTGTTTATCTTCTACCATTAAGGGTGTGTTTGGTTGGAGGGCGGCGGTAAAATTTACCTAAATGAGTTTCATGTGTAAAATAACACGTAAAATAACACATGCAACTCATCTAAGTAATCTTTACCCTCCTTTTTACTCCCCAACCAAACACACCATAAGAGTTAGTCTAGTTACCAAATAGTAATGTAGAGCCTTTACTAAGCACTTGTATAGTACTGCTAGGATGCTTAAGTCATTTGTATGTATGAACCAAATTTTGTCTCCATTATCTAAGAGATCCTATATGTTTACAAACCTTTAAGTCATTTATATGTATGAACCTATATGTTTGATTATATTTTGCCATGGTAAAGTATACTTATATTATTTACTATTAATTGTATGGCCACATAAAAGCAGGACTGCATGCTATCTAATTGTAGATCTCATATCATGTTAAAACTAACATAAAATAGTGCATAAGTTTTCTCATTTAAAATTTTTTTGAACCTGTATAAGTTTGATACTGGTAATCTTTGGGTTGAGTGATATTTGATACTCTCATTATGTACTACATTTATGTCCTTAGCATGAGTGAAAATAATTAATTTTGTTTCTACTTCTTTGTGATGTAAAAACCCCTTTTAGCATCTTGATCACACAATTAAGACACTCCTCTTTGCTTCTGTCACTTCTATGACAAGTAAGCCATTTAACTTTTTCTATTTTCTCTATAAAATTAATTTTTTTTCTGCCTATTAATAGTAGTTTGGTTGGATAGCTTGATTGTTTTGGGGTTTATTTGTGAACTTTATGCTATGAATATATTGATTAAACTTTGCTATACTTGTCATCAATGGTTTAATCATAAACTCTTATATTGAAATTTAGATTGTAATCCACTCTTATTTAAGAAAACCATGTGTATCTCAGTCTAATTCACGTGTTATAATATATTTCTTATCCTAGTAAACAAAAAGTGATGGATAAGGAGTGGACTAATTTGCCAAAATATAGTGAAAAATAAATTCATGGTGTTGAATCATTTTTGGATTTTCCTTTCTCTCAAGGAATACCACAAGAAGGAGAAATCTTATGCCCTTGTGCTAAGTGTAATAACTCTATTTGGGAGCAAAGGGATATAGTTTTTGATCACTTAATAAGCAAGGGATTTCAGAAAGGCTATACTATTACAATGCCTCAAGTCCACATGTCATTGGCCAAGCCTAGCACAGGCTTTGGGTGCCCTAAGAACCCATGGATTGCAGGAAATCATCAGATTTCAATAGTTTGCATTTTATACAAATTAGGCTCGCTCCAGCAAGAAAAGGAGTAGCTCGCTCCAGCAAGAAAAGGAGTAGCAAGCTCGTTGTAGCGAGAAAACTCATTGCAGGGATTAGGTGGAACAATAGGTTCATTGCAGTGAGCCTGGTTTGCTACAGCAAGGACCCCAAATGCTAATAGATGTCCAAAACGATGTAGCTTCGTTTAAATAAAGCCCCACCCCTATATATACCCTTCCATATGCATTTTCTCTTGAAAAATGCAAAAGCCCTAACTTTCCTCCTTTCTCTACCTTCTTACTCTTATCCTCTATCAATCATACCTCTGCCACGCTTCAAGGTAAGGATTTTTCATGGTTTATGCTGAGTTTTCTCTCATTTCCTTCATCATCATGAGTCAGAGTGTTTATGTTCTTAGTTGTTGTCAAGTTTGGGTACTCCCCAATGTCTTTAGAGTTGCCCTAGTGTTTATGGTATGCTCATGAGTTGTTTGTGATTCTATGGCAGTTGTTGGTGCCATTCCCAGCTTCCAAGGTTAAGTTGTTAGTACCTACACACTCCTGCTGTAACACCCTAAAAATTAGTTACAAATTAATTTAAGCTTTATTAGTCACAATTTCAAAAATCTACCAGATTTAGTAATAATAAGGACAGCCCAATGTATGTGTAAAAAAAAAGAGTAAATAATGATTTGCGGGTCCCTCGGGATAGTCGAAACCCTAGAATTACAGCCTGAAGATGCCCAAAAGTAAGAAATTATAAGATTAAGATTAGACATGATAAAGAATGAGAATTTTAGATCTGGAATTAATTTATGGGCAATATCTAATTATCCAGGTATGGTGTTTTACCTGTTTGGTAAAATTTTGGTGTGCGATTTCTAACACCGAAAGATAGTTTAATCATGATAAATAGATAATGTGGATCCATTCAATACAAATGTAAGGCTAAAATTTAATCTTGAATTTCAAGATTAAACCCTAGCCATCCATTTTACTCTTTTTCTTTAAGAATTCTGCCTTTATATAATATAACATCTAAACTTTACCTACAAGATAAATTCAAGCCAAATCTTCTTCAACAGACCACAACACATTTCGACCAAGACGAAAAGGAAGGCAGCCACCATTGTCATATTTCTTAAGAGCTCATGCTTGATTTCAAACCACCAAAACACTTGCCCAAAGTCACTAAAACTATAAACTTCCTTCACCAAACTTGTTCAACTTATCAATACCTACCAAACTAACCGATTGAAATTTCAATTCCTCATCAATTCTCACCTTGCTACCTCACACCTCACTAATTAGGGAAAGGTTAGGGGTTGGCTTGGGGCTTTGAAATAAAGAGAAGTAATCTTAGAGCATCCTTGAAGCCAAAATCCATTAGTTTTCAAAAGTAGGGTTTTATTTTCTTGCTTGCTGAAATTCAGAAATTTATGCTACTATATATAGTAATGTGATGCCTATATATGTAAGCTTGAGGGTGATATATGTGCTAAGTGGTGAATGAGATCCCTATTAGTATGTTAAAGGCACGGAAAGATCCCCATTAGTATGTTAAAGGCACGAAAATATCCCCTTTAGTATGTTACGGGCATGGAAATATCGCCTTTAGTATGTTAAGGGCACAGAAATATCCTTTTAGTATGTTAAGGGCACAGAAAGATTCCCTTTTTAATGTCAAGGGTACAAAAGGATGGGGATGATGTAGATGAGATCTCTTCGATGTTCTGATGGCACGTGTAGGTGGGAATAATTTACCATGATGTTGAATAGCATAACATGTGTATATTAACTGATTGAATAATAAACGAGACCCACTTCAGAAGTTTTTTTATTTTAACTTTAAAAGGAACCTTTGATATATGTTGCATGCTCACATTTGCTTAATAAACCGAAGTGACTGGGACGATGACGATGACATTAATTTCATTATATGTTTTGGGGATACCCTACTGAGAATTTTAGAATTCTCACCCCTATGTGTTTGTTTCTGTGTCGTCTCCAGGTTAGTCCAAAGGACAGTGAGGCCATTACAGGAAGAATAAATTAGAAATTGGCAGTAGTTAATGGCGGAGGCCAGTATCTATTGTACTTGGATGTGTACATATGTTTGTAAATATAAACGATAACAGCTGTACTATAAAGCTCTTAGAAGAGCTTCCTTTGGTATTTGACCTTGTATTAAGAAAATATTTTTTTTCTTTGCCACATATTTTGATAGAACCACAAATTAGTTACTATACGAGTCAACCGATTCTTGATATAGATATTTAAGAAAGGTCTACAAATTTATAAATACAACTCCTAAGTATAATATCATAATTTAAGGATGATGTTGTACTTAGGATGGTGTTACACCTGGCTCTAAACGGTGACTAGGTTTGAACTTACGACATTATTTTAAGTTGTTATGAGTATGTTTTATGCATTATGATTGTTAAACACATGAAACTATATATGAAAAAATGTAAAGGATATGGTTCTACATATTATGTCAAGCTTAGCACAATTATGATTTTTTATTTTAGCATGAAAAATGTGTTTCAAGAAAATCATGGGATCATGATTGATTGTTGTATGCCATGAAAGTGTTTCATATGCTCATGAAAGGATTTATTAGGAATATATGATTCAACAAGTCACTAAAGTTGCAACATGTTTTTATTGATTTAAGAGATTATCATGTTTTCAAGAGTTGGGATTTCATATTTATTCTTTCAGAATATCAAGGTAAGATGAACTAGAAAAATGTTGAGAACACTATGATTTATGCTCATGAATCGATTTGTTATTTTGGTTTCAGAGTTATTATGATTATGAACCACATTGTTTTGAAATATGAAATTATAATTATCAAATTTATGAAATTATGTTAGCTTGAGATAAAATTTTGGGATTTCAGCTTTATCATATTGAAAGTATGGAACTCAATATAATTCATAGCAGCTGTCAGATACATATTTTGTGGGCTTTTGAGATAACGATGACTACAAGCTAGTAATACCTTGGGTTTGATTTCATAGTCACAGTTATGCTAAATTCAGATTATTAGAGTTATATGAATCCATAGTTTTTAGAGTTTTAAGAGTTTTTAAATTCATTCAATTTAATTACAAGTTAATTTTGAAATATGAATTAGAGAGAAACAGAATTGTGAGTTGACGATAGTTATCTCATTAACCTTGGTATATATACCATGTTGCCAATGAGGGGCAATTACCTTTCTTCTTAGAGTACAGAGAATAAGACCTAGTTTGGTGCCCATTGCTTTTTCACGAGGGACGCAATTCATAAGGGATCATTTGCTATCAGTGAGATGCTCTTGTTTATGAGGGATTAAGTATCACCTTTTTATAACTTGCCTAAAATTATGTTTCTTCCCTAATTCTCTTAGAATAATTTATATCACTTTTAAGGATTATAGGAATTGTTATTTATGAAATTGTAAATGTTTTTCTTAGTATAGCTACATATATAATGGTTAAAATATTTTTGTTAGTTCCATGTATATATTATGTATGGCTACTGTTGTTCTTTGTGGGTGGTTAGTGAGAATTCACTATTGAGTTCGATGACTCACCTCTCTACCTTCCTCCTTACAGTTGCAAATCAGGTTACTGTCTAGCTACCAGTTCAATAGAAGCATTTGTTCTAGTGTAAGCTTTATGTTATAGTAAGGCTTAGTTTAGGTTTATGTTAAACTAAAGTGCTCTACTAGATGTGCAAAAAGGATATGAACCATGCATCCTATTTTACGATTATGTTTTTATTTTAGAGTCATGAATATTCTTATATATTTTTTCAAATTTCAAGCACTGATTTGAGATGTAAATTGTAATTAGAATTATGTAACGAGCCAGGCATGTACTCATGATTCGATTTCGTGTTAAATTGATTTATTAAATCAATTATTATGTTTCAAAGAGAGAAATTGATATCGATTTAAAAGAAATGATGTTTTAATTATGAGAATCCTATTAATTTATGCATTCAGTGAGTCACATTACCTAGAAGACTTACGCATGGACCTAGACCCCTATGTGTCAGTCATGTTCCCAAATCGGGTTGTGACAACTATGTAGGTTAACCATGGAGAGTGGATAAGCCCTATGGATATTGATTGTGATGACACAGACAACGAACACGAATTTCTTGATGACATCAATGGATTACTACATGATACATTTAGAGATGTGGTGAAGGAGATAAATTTATGATGGGCTAAATGAAGATGCAAAAAATTTCTACAAGTTGGTTGAGGAAGCTAAACAAGAATTGTATCTGGGCTCCAAAAACCTTTTTGTGTTGTTATTCATAATTCGAATGTATTTACTGAAATGTCTCCATGGTTGGAGCAATGCATCCTTCACTACTCTACTTGAACTTTTGAGAAAAGCTATGCCTAATTTAAATATTCTTGAATCTTTTAATAAAACAAAGGCCATGGTAAAAAAAATTTGGGTCTTAGTTATAAAAAGATTCATGCTTGTCCTAATGATTGCATACTATATTGGAATGAGTATGAAGAAGTCAAAATTTGTCCTATTTGTGAAGCTTCATGGTATGTAGAAAATGTAGACATAGATTCAAAGAATACATTTATTCCTATAAAAGTTTAAGACAATTTCTCTTGATTCCAAGACTTAAGAGGTTATTCATGTGTTCAAAGATAGCTATCTCATTAAGATGGCATAAGGAAGGACGTTCAAAAGATGGAAAGTCAAGACACCTAGCTGATAGCCAGGCATGAAAAGACTTTGATAGGTTTCATCCTGATTTTGCTAGTGATTCTCGCAATATAAGACTAAGGCCAGCTAGTGATAGACTTAACCATTTTAGAACCATGAGCATTTCCCATAGTACATGGCCTATGGTTTTGGTGGCATATGATTTTTGTAACACCCTAAATCTTAACCCAAGTCTACTAGTATGTTCTTAGGTTAATCTTTAGAATATTACCTCTTGGTCTCATCTTTTACTTAGAAAATACTTAGCGAAAATATGGGTAAAATTTTTCTTTTTAGAATTTAAAATCAAAGTGAGAGCCATGCTCGAAACTTTAAGGGGAATCATAGCGAAACATATAAGCAAAGCATAAGAAACACATCATGTCATGGGAACATCAACTGAATCATAGATATATATATAACGTGCCTACCCAAAGAGGCAGGACTATTTGGTACATCATGAAGCAAAATACAACTGAAATGCAATACAAGGGAATCATAAAAAGCAAATACAAGAGAAACTACACCCATACCCATGTGCACCTAAAGGAGACAACCTCATATATAAAAGAAGGTTTGTCCTCTACTATGTGGCGTGTGTGTGCACTAACTACTACCCCTCCTATGACTACTCCTGCGGGTCCGAGTACTGTGGCGTCGAGTCGATCCACTGACGAATCTCGGCGGGAGTGGTCGAGCGCATCATCGGGGCATGTCCACCGCGGCGAGGGCGCATAGATGGCCGTCGAGCCAACCTCGGCTGGACCACCGTCTCCTCACTCCCAGCCCTCATCGGTGGAGGAGCGGGACTGGAGCTCCAACTGTACATGTGGGATGGCGGGTCCTCCAATTGGTCCATAAGATCATCAATCCTAGGCAATGGGTATTTATTCTTTATGGTTACTTGGTTCAACTGCCTATAGTCTATACACATCCTCATGCTTCCGTCCTTTTTCTTCACAAATAAGACCGGAGCGCCCCAAGGTGAAGCACTCGGCCTTATAAAACTCTTTTCTAACAGCTCCTCTAACTGGGTTTTCAACTCTGCTAACTCCGAGGGTGACATCCTATACGGGGCTATAGAGATTGGTCCTGTCCCAGGAACCAACTCTATGGAGAACTCCACTTCTCTTTCGGGAGGGAACTCGGGTATTTCATCTGGAAACACCTTGGGATAGTCTCTCACCACAGGTATCTCACCTAGGTTCTGCTCCAAGTCTACATTACAGGCGGCTAGGAGAACATATCCCTTAGTTTTCTTCCCACTACAGAAGACCTCTACGGAATTTAGGTACAGCCGAATGGGTTGAGTGATGTTTTCGGGAGGAGAAGGGAAAACTACGGTTTGGGTTCCACAATCTAACATCACACGATTGGGGTGAAGCCAGTTCATGCCTAAGATAATGCCTATGTCTTTCAAGGGTAAACAAATTAAATCTATGATAAAAGACCTATTTTCTACAACAAGATGACAGTTTAAACAACAACGGCAAGTATTAACAGAGCGATTTGTAGGGGTAGAAACAATAAGATCGAAGGGAAGTTTAGAGACTTTTAGATTTAAGGACTCGACACTAGCAAGTGAAATGAAAGAATGAGTAGCACCAGAGTCATATAGTACAGTTAAGGCTTTACCGTTTACTTCGCACATACCTTCGATGAGATCTTTGGACTTCTTGGCGTCTTCCGAGTTAAGGGTAAAGACCCTTCCTCGGTATTGTGGTCGGGGGTTTTGGTTCGATGTCCCTTGTCCGGTGCAGTCCTTTGCATAGTTGCCAGGCTTGCCACACTTGAAACATACATTCTGACCGGCTAAGCATGGGCGATTCCCGTGGTTCTTCCCGCATTGTGGGCAGACGTCAGCAGATGTTGCTCCGGGGTAAGCAGCAGGGGTTTGTGGTGCCTTGTTCTTGGCTCCACTTGGTCCTCCATTGTGGTTTCAGGGTCCACCCGGTCCACGGGGTTGATTATTGAAATTCCTCGGGCCTTGATGTTGAAATGGCGGCCTTTGGTGTTGTTTGGATTGTTGGTGAGCAGGAGCTCTTGGCGGTTGTTGTTGTTGTCAGAACTGGTTGGACTGGTAGGGGTTGTAGTGATTCCTCGATGGGTACTGCGGTTTGAATTTCGGGGCTTGAGGTCCGAGCCCCTTAGCTCGCTCCGCCCTTGTGATTTGAATCTTTCTCTGTCCTTCTTCAAGTATCCGGCACTTGTTGACCAGAGTCGGGAAGTCTCTGATCTCCATATGGGCCACAGCGTAGTTCATCTCTGCCTTCAGACCGGCCTCATACTTCACACACTTCCAAACTTCATCGGGGTTCCCTTGGAACACCCGAGAGAACTTGATTAGCTCCTCAAACTTCGCAGTGTATTGGGCTACAGTAGACCCTCCTTGGGTCAACTGCATGAACTCAACGTCCTTCGCGTTCCTTACGGACTCCGGAAAGTACTTCTCATAGAAGTAAGTCTTGAACAGCTCCCAGTCAATCGGAGTTCCAGAGGCTTCTAGCAGATGCCTCGTGCCGTTCCACCAGAACTCAGCGTCGGACTTCAGCATGAAAGCAGCAAATGTGACCTTCTGCTCCTCCGAGCAGGTAACAACAGAGTAGATCTTCTCCATGTCTTTGATCCACTCATCAGCCTTGTCGGGGTCCATTACCCCTCGGAACACTGGCGGGTTCGCCTTGCGGAACTCGCCGAAGCGGGCTTGTTCCACCATCTCCGCAGCAGGGGGAGGAGGGGGAACAGGAGCAGCGTTCGCTTGTTGATCCATTCGGTCGAACATTCGTTCCATGGCTTGCGCCATGCGACGGACAGCAGCAGCAGTTGTATCATCTTGTTCAACATCGGGTGTAGTCCTAGGCCGTCGTCGCGGTGCCATTGGTCCCTATACACATGAAACAATGAACATCAAGTTGATCAGGCTCAATATCCATGCAAAATGAGCTAGTTACCATGGCACTTGCAACCAACAGAAGTCATGCATCTCTAGTCCTACAGCTTATCTCTATCAAGCACTATACATGACATAACTATCGTATTATGCTTATAAAGCATAGTCAGTCCAATCCTCAGGCTCCATGAGAATCGAATCGCTCACGATACCATAATGTAACACCCTAAATCTTAACCCAAGTCTACTAGTATGTTCTTAGGTTAATCTTTAGAATATTACCTCTTGGTCTCATCTTTTACTTAGAAAATACTTAGCGGAAATATGGGTAAAATTTTTCTTTTTAGAATTTAAAATCAAAGTGAGAGCCACGCTCGAAACTTTAAGGGGAATCATAGCGAAACATATAAGCAAAGCATAAGAAACACATCATGTCATGGGAACATCAACTGAATCATAGATATATATATAACGTGCCTACCCAAAGAGGCAGGACTATTTGGTACATCATGAAGCAAAATACAACTGAAATGCAATACAAGGGAATCATAAAAAGCAAATACAAGAGAAACTACACCCATACCCATGTGCACCTAAAGGAGACAACCTCATATACAAAAGAAGGTTTGTCCTCTACTATGTGGCGTGTGTGTGCACTAACTACTACCCCTCCTATGACTACTCCTGCGGGTCCGAGTACTGTGGCGTCGAGTCGATCCACTGACGAATCTCGGCGGGAGTGGTCGAGCGCATCATCGGGGCATGTCCACCGCGGCGAGGGCGCATAGATGGCCGTCGAGCCAACCTCGGCTGGACCACCGTCTCCTCACTCCCAGCCCTCATCGGTGGAGGAGCGGACCGAGCTCCAAGCGTACATGTGGGATGGCGGGTCCTCGGATGGGTCCGTCTCCGAGTACTGGGGACGCGGCACATACTCGGGGTACTCGCGTACTGCTGATGTCTCGGGCTCCATGCGGAGGATCTGCTCATCGCGTGGTCTCGCTCGCTCAAAAATCCCATTATGACGGTAAGGAGCAGTCGGGGTGAAGCGGTAGCTCGGGACGGGGTGCGAAGGGTCGTCCCATGAACATGAATACTCTGACAAAGGCAGCGACCCTCAAAATGGTAGGACCCGAGTGCCGGGTCATGGTGCAGCTTCGCATACCGGGGTGTCGATGAAGAGTACACACGTCGCCATCTGAAGATATGACGGAAGAAAAGAGAGAGGGAATGAGAATCTTTCTAAAAGAATTCTCGATGAGGGTTATCCCTGCCTAGGTGACATCGTCACATCCTCAGGAACCTTGGGTTTATTTCTAAAAGGTGTGCATACATATAAATTCCTTTTAAGTTAGTTTTCCAAAGAGGTATTTTATCCAAGGTCCGTCATATTTTATAATGCGTCTGTATAACTTAAGCAGAAATATACTAATGATATGAATGCATCATAAGGTAAACCAAACAATAGAATAACTAGGAAACATTATAACATTGGCATAAGTATAGTTTATGTGACATTGTTAACTTTAACTTTCATCTCATGGGGCCGCCCTAAAACTTCTCTAGGTTATGAGCTCATACCTTAACTAGTCGTCACTAGCTCTTACTTATCCTATGATAAGCGTAACATAATCCCGACTTAAAGTACAGGCTAGGGGGCAAATTAAGGATCTCCTTTCTAGGATCATTTCCTCTTTGAAACGCTTTGCTAGCCACGTGGGCCTCGCAATTTGTCCGCTTTGGCAGGCTGCATCTACACATACCCTCACGGATTTGTCTCCTCCTGGGGGTGCTCGGCCGAACCGGTGTCACCCAGGAGAAGCGCGTCTCAGTGTTGTGTCACATTTATATTCTCATAAGTATTAAATCACAATTACCTCATCATTTATCATGCATTCTCATGTAGCTTTTTCATAACATATATATCATCACATGAAACTTTCTCATAACATTCGTCACATAAAACTTTCACACAAACATCATCACATAGTCATATTTAACAATCATCCCCATAAGCTCATAGACATGTTATGTTATAACTCATAGTGTTTTAAACTCTGATTCTTATGAGTCTTAAACTTGCAAATTAATTGTTCTAACATTATCCTTAACTTCTTTATACGTCTATAGTTTGACAATTAATGAGTTATACAAATTTCATGCTCAAGAACTAATCCAAATAGCACTAAGCAGAATTTGGACAGCTTTATGTTTATGTGATTACGGAGTTCTAGAAATTACGGTTTAGATCTTTATCTCACTTTCTAAGTTATTGATCATCAACACCTAGTCTCTTGGGAACCTATAAGGTTATAACTAAGTATTTCTCACCTCACCCTATGGTCAAGAACATCTCTAAACCTCAAGAGTGCAGAAATCAAAATACTAACTTTACGGGTACCTAGAAGTCACAATAATGACCCTTTCTAAGTTCGGTTTGCTTCTAAGGTTTCAAGATTAAGTCCTAAACCAATTATGAGTCATTCCTACACATATAAACTAATTTAAAACCATGATTATTGAATCTAAACCTTGCTGGACAGAATCCAGAGAAATAAATCTTTAAGGGATCTAGAACTCTCAAATTAATTCTTTTCTAGTTCCTAACTTATCCTATCTTTCACATATGAGTCTTAACATAATTATTAGCCAAACATAACCATATTAACATCATTAACACAGCTCATACAGTGGCCAAACATAGCAAGGCAGAACCGAAACAAAAACTCCATTTAAAGGCATTGAATCATAGTTTCTAAAGCACATAAAATACTAGTTTCTCTTGGAACCTTATTAAAACCTTCAAAACTCTTTTATGAACACTTTTATCATCTAAACTCATGAAAATACTTGATAGGGCAGTGGCTATATTATTTTCATCTCAAGAGGTCCTAAATTCATAACACTTAGTTCTACACATTCCTTATACTCATATAAGTTTAGAAAAATTATAAAACATAGTTTTCAATACTTGAAAACATTAAGGCCTCATAGGGCCGAAATATGAACCATAGGAAATAAATGTTTTAGACCTTTGTTTGAGATATCATTGGGCAAGTCTTTGAGCTCTAGAATCATTAAAGTGATGACATAAAAATAAACATGCTCATGCACTTATTTTAGTTATTGCTAGAAAGTAAAGTGAGAGCATAAAATAAATATGTGGTGCAATATATTATTATCTTTGATATTTAGGTGAGGACTTGAAATATAAATATGATAATGCAAAGCTTGAAACATAAACATGATAATGCAAGTTCATTCATTATCTTAGGATTTAGTGATAGCAAGGAAATAAACATGATATGCAAAGCTTAAAGTAAACATGATGCAAGTTTCATTTTTATGTTTAACTAGAGCTCATTTAAGACTTTAACAAGATCATAACCCCATACAATATCTCAAAGATCACAACACAAGAACCGAAAATCATATAAAAGAGAAAGAAAGTGAAGCTACATCAAGTTCTTTATTAAGTACCCAAAACCCCTATCTAGAGACAAATCTCTAGAACGTGCCGACCAACTTTAAGGTTGACAAGGGTAGGCTTGGGCTTTTAGAAATCCTTAGATTAATTTTTCTTAAGTTGGAAAACCATGTGAGCTAGATAACATATAGATGAAGTTGTAAGAAAAGGAAAACTCAAGCTTTAGAGGTTTCTTTGAGATGAACACAATGTCATCATCTAGAAACTCTCATCATCAAGCTATCATGCTCAAATCAAGGCCCCATGGCCGAAAATGAAAGGAAAGGAAAGACAAAGGAAAGTTCAAAAAGAATCCAAGAGAAAACTAGAGAAAAACACTTTCTTGAGCAAAATAAAGTTTGAAAACAAATCCCTACCTTTTGATGAAGATAAAAGCTTGAACTTGAAGATGGAAATGAGATGAGCAACACCTCCTAGGATGGTGGTGATGATTTCGGCCAAGGAAAGGAAAAGGAAAGGAGATGTGTTTTGAGTGAAGTTGTGTTTGAGGTTGAGTGTTTGAAAGCTTTGAGAATGGTTTAAGGTTATGAGGTGATGGATTAAGGTTATGAGGTGATTATGTGATGGAAGAATGAAGAGGATGAAGATGAAGAGAAAGAGCTCTTAGAACTTTGAGAGAAGGAAAAAGCTTAGTAAGACAACTCTAAAACTCTAAACTTTGCAAATGCTTCAAGGTGCAACAAGGCTAATACAAGCATCCTATTTATAGAAAAATAAAACCATGGAGCTCACATTGGGAGGGTGTGGCCGTGTGGTTTGGAGGGAAAAGGAAGAGAAAAATATCTCTTACACAAGGTCATTCAAGCATGGTTGAAGTATGGAAGCTATGCCACAAAGTATGGCTTGATGTGAGTTAATTTCCTATCAAATTTTTATGAAATTAGGCTTCTAGAAATAATGCATGGCTGGAACTTTTCCAGCCACAATTAAATGGGAAAAATGGGTTGTTTTAATTATTTATTCATGTGGAAATTTAAGCTTGATTGAAAGTTATGACAAGGTATAGTGTATGTGACTTGAGGTATGGCCTTGGAGTGTTGAAAAATTAAACATGTGATGCATATGGAGGGAGGGCAGCTTCGGCCAAGGCTGGACAGCAGAGTGGGAGGATGATTTGACCATTTAATTGTGTGTTAATGGTAGGTTTAGATGTGTATTAGCTTAGGTACAAGGTTAGGAATGATTAAGCTTAAGTTTAGGTAACTAAGAATGTGATTTAGGGAGTTTATGACAAGTTTAGGAGTGCTCATACATCATTAAAGAATTTAAAACTCATTTATGAATAAACAATGTGTAACACAATTCCATGATTTAAGGAATTGGAAAGAGAAAACACTATTCAAGATTCTATGACTAGGTGTCATAAAATTAAAATATGATTTTAGGTTGTAATTAAGTACTATTTGGTTCTAATCAACTTTAATAAATTATTTTGACTCTAGATTAATTAAGGAAATTAATTAACCTTCGATTAGAGCCTAATATTGCTTAGGTTTGCTTAATCGCGTGATTAAGCATAAAAATACGAAACTAGGGGCAAAACCGTAATTTTGCACTAATTTTGCCCGGGACTTCAAAAATTAAAACTGAGGTCATAGAATACATAAAAACGCCTTTTAAAACCATCTGGAGAAGTTTCGGGTTCATCCGGCACTTGCAAACGGGTAAAACACCACAGGGGCGTTTTGGTCATTTTGACCCGAAAACTCGAAAAACGAGATTTTCCATCCCGGGAAGGCACATAAGTTTTCTAATCCCCTTCCAACATTGAGTTTGCCCTTCGAGTACTGCCGCACTGGCTTCCCTCGAATTCCGGGTTGAAAATGACCTCAGGGGCATTTTGGTCATTTTCACTCTAACAGAAAATCGGGGCGTTACAATTTTCCTCCATGGTGGTGCATGAAACCTGAGTTTTGTATGTTGTTGTTGCTAATAATCCCCTATACCAAATTCACCAAGACATAACATTGACTGTGCCTCCAACCACTGGTTGAAGAATTGAATGGTTTGTAGGAAGTTGGAAAAGAAACATATGATGCATCAAGGAACCAAAAATGTCAACTACGTGCAATTCATTTATAGACCATTAACGATTTTTTGACTTATTCTATGTTATTCAAGTGGAGCACAAAAGGAAAGTTAGCATGTCCTTATTGTAATCATGAACTTACTCAATGTATTTGAAACATAGTTTTGATATTTATTTTAACTATGGATCATCCATATAGGATGGATAAAAGCTACTTCAATGGTAAAGAAGAATTCAAATCTTCATTAACTTCATTAGATGGGATACAAATCTTCAAAGACTTGAAAGAATTTTTCAATGTGTTTGGGAAGAAGCAAAAGAAAACCAATAATGATCCATGGAGTAAACTCTTGTATGTTAAATAACTCTTGTATGTTGTGTTTTGTACTTAAAATAATCAGGTGACTTTTTGCCTTCATTTCATGCTTACGATTTTATATGTTATGCTTTTTATGTATGTATTAATCTCATGCTATATGTTTTTAATTTCCTCTATTTATTAACCTCATACTTTCATCTTTTCAAAAAATGAACAAAGGATTTAGGTTTGATTTCCAAAGCCCAGTAAATTCAAGTTCTAACAATGTTCAAAAAAGTCAAGAAGAAAATATAACTCATGCAAAAGAATCTATCTCAATCAAAGATAAAAGAGACCAACTAATAGCAAATACTAAATTTGATGGCTATGTTGGAAAACAATGACACAGGAAAAGGATCAAAACTCTTTCAATTGGAGAAAAAGAGCATAATTTAAAGAAAATGGTGTCTGTGCTCACAACTATCACCCAATCTCAAGGATCTACCTCAAAGATAAAGCAACATAGGCTTCCTAAGTTTATAACCTTAACTCAAAAGAAGACCACAAAAGAAGATATGTCTAGAAAGAAACAATAATTGAAAAGGAAGTTCACCACTAGAATAGCAACTGATAGTGAATAATGTAGTGACTTTCTTCAATGCTCGATTAAGAAGACGGGGAAAATGAGAAATTTTCACCAATGTCAATTGATAATTTTCTTCAAATAAACAAATTAAAGAACTTGATGAAGGAGAAGAAAAATTGTCTAAGAATGAAGAAGTCAATGATATAGAAAAGCCAAATGAGGAAGATGTCAATCCAATTACTGAGGCTGAGGGTCAAGAGAAAACTAATATAGCATAAGGTAATTACTTAATCTCTTTTTATTTTGCTTAAGGATTCTAGAAATAAAGTAGATAACCAGCAAAAGAGGAGCTAGTGGAGTCCAATTTAGGTTGAAGTAGCATGAGAAGGGGGGTTGAATCATGCTTCTAACTTCTTTTACGTTTTTGAAATACTAAACAGAATCTATCAAGTTTTCACTTGAAGGCAGCAGAAATTATAGTTAGTATGCTTTAGAAAGTAACTTTCTGAACTAAGAGAAAAACACGAAAACTTCATAAACATTTTTTAAACTTTTTTTCAAATAAACACATAGCACAAACAAACTTGAATGTTGAAATATAAGGAGACAAAGAGAGAAAGATATGACTTATAATTTTATACTGGTTTGGCCAAACACGGCCTATATCTAATTCTTAACAACGTGCTGAAATTCCACTAAAAACCCTTTCTTAACCTTGAAAAAGTGAGATAGTCTTTGAATAGGCTTCTCAAGCTATTTCTAGTGAACAGTAGTTCCCATTTACTCTCACAATAAGTAGTCTTTTTACTAGCCTCTTCAAGGTAACCTCACTTGATCACTATCGGATTTGGATACAAGTGTATAATTTTGGGTTGGTTCTCTCCAATAAAGAATACTCAAGTTTTTCTTAGAATGAAATAGTGTATAAACTAAGAACTTGAGAGACTTATTTCTATATTCTTTCTAAGAAGATTTTACCTAATAAATAGTAGAAAGAAGATTTTTAAAATAGAAACTGATTACAAGAAGTAATGGATGAACTTTCAGAGTGTATTGAAAAGCTTCAGTGCTAGTTATACAAAAGTTTTTTTTTTCTAATATGAAGATTTCATCATTTTATACTTGATTTTTTAAATATGATTGTTTCATTTGATTTCACCTCGTCTTGACACGTGTTGATCTTATTTGTGTCATAGGAACTGTCCTTTAAAAGAGTGGCTGAATTGTTCAGAGCTATCCTTGTATATGCAGAATAGTTGACAAATATGGTTTCTGAGCATGCTTTAGAAACAATTTTTACTTTCCAAAATATGGTTTCTAAACATTTTCTTCTAGAATATGAGGTATTTGACCAAGTATAAAAGTGATCTATCACTGTCAATACTTTTCTAAAAGTTGACTAAATTTGAATTTCAAATTTTCCTCAGTTTTTGTTAACTCAGCACAATTTCTGAATAAAGTGTGCTTTCTAATATAGCTTCATAGTTTTTTAGCTTCTTGTTGATATTCTTTGCTTAACTTTGATCTTGATAGAAATGTTTTCAACATATAGAAAGTCTTCAGAGTTGATAGCCATTGACATTGAAGATTGTGGTCATGATCTTCTTATGAGAAATTAATTTCTTTAATTATGTCACACTTCTTGAGTGTGTAACATGCTTTATGAAGATCCATACTTTTAGTTTCTGATGCTGGATTTTGGTTTTATATGTTTCTAACATATTTTAGCTCACTTTTTGAAGTATTTTTCACATTGTTAAGACTTTGAATATCTTTGAATGAGATTTTGATAATGTTAAAACATGTATTTGTGAAAAATATGTCATTAATTGAACTTATATATAATGAGAATGGTCCTGTTAAACATTACAGAAACTCAATTGAAACATTAGTCATTTGATCACTATCGGTAGGGGTTTTGTTAAATAAATCTTTTTAGAAACTTTTTAGAAATCTTTGTCTTACAATTTACCTTTTTAGAAAGAGCTTCCTTAAAGTTCATCATTGTTAAATAAAGGTTTGTTTAACATTCTAAAAAAATATTTTAACATCACATATCATAGCTAATTTAGTCTAGGAATCTGAGTCCAATAATATCATAGCATTATTAATATGAAAAACTGAATCTAAAAGGTATCATCATTAGAAAATAAATATATTGTGATACAGTCTTATATCAGAACAAGTATTTAGGACAATTTTCTCTAATTTTTTAGAATAAAACTTTTGGTAGAGAATCAATCTCAATTTTCATACATATAAGCAAGAGCCAAAGGTATCCAAACATAAAAATGATATGTGTGTAAGAATTTACAGAAACCAAAGTATCAGAGCATAAAATATATGACGTAAATAAGATCATAGTTTCTAAAATATATGTATTAGAACATAAACATAAAAAGAGAAACAAGTTTTTGAATTATATAGGTATCGGAGCATAATCACGAAACATACAAAAAGAATTATTCAAAGGTTGTTTATGAAACAGCAAAGAAATAAAAATAAAAAGAATGATATGCATGTAAGAACTTGAGCTTTCTGAAGCTCCCCCTCAATCTTTGGCCATTGACACAATACAGCACGTAAAATAATTTTCTTCTCTTAACCACATTTTGTCATCATAAAAAAGGTGTGCACTTAGGCATACTGTCAATAGCCTCCTCGTCTTAATTCATAAAGAATTTGCAAGAGCAAATCCTCATGTTTTCTAGGCTGTGCTCCAAGGTCTCTATTAGAGGTTTCCATTATGTCTAGCCTTGCAACCATATCTCTTTGGTTATGCATCAGCAATTGGACTTCAATAAGATATGGTTGAGACTCTAGTTGAGATTGAGGATAGGTTGGCAAGTGAATGGTTGGTGCAAGGGCAACTTTGGGTGTAGCTTGCTCTTCAGGAATATAAAAAGGACGTATCCCTAGATTCTTGAGATTTCTAAGCTTCTTCTGGCCTGTTTCACTGTGCTCAGAAATAGTAGCAGTAAAAGTAGTGGTAGCAGTAGCAGGTGGAGTGGTAGTACCATTAGTAATAGGAGGTTAGACTTCTTCTTGATAAGAGCCAACTATTGAGTCTTCATCACCATCTTCCAAAGAAGTAATTATGATAGATGGTGGAGATTGAGACATGTTCTTCAACATGAAAGCAGTGGATGGCTCAACTTCCTCAGGCTTTTCAATAGTAAGGTCCAAGGCATGAGATAGCTCACTCATACACAACTTTATCTCTTCAGAACCTCACCTTCAAGATGAGACTTGTAACGCCCCGATTTTCTGTCTGAGTAAAAATGACTGAAATGCCCCTGAGGTCATTTCCGACCCGGAATTCGAGGATAGCCAACCCAACAGTCCTTAAAGGGCTAACTCAATGTTTGAAGGGGATTAGATGACCTTTGAGTAGTTATGGGATTGAAAATCTCGTTTTCTGAGATTTCAAGTCAAAATAACCAAAATACCCCTATTTTGTTTGACACAGGTACGAGCGCCGAATGGGCCCGAAAGTTCTCCAAATGGTTTTAAAAGGTGTTTTCATGTATTCCATGACCTCAGTTTTAGTCCCAGTGGTCCCGGGCAAATTTAGTGCAAAATTATGATTTTACCCCTAAGCATAGTATTTTCAAGCTTAATCGTGTTATTAAGTAAACCTAAGCAATATTAAGTTCTAATTGAAGATTAATTAATTTCCATAATTAATCTAGAGTCGAATTAATTTATTAAAGTTAATTAGAACTTAAGATTGCTTAATTTAAACCAAAATCTCATTTTAAATTCAAGATTTCTATTCATGGAATCTTGAATAGTGTTTTCTCTCTCCAATTCCTTAAATCATGGAATTGTGTTTGCAATTGTTTATTCATAAAGTGAGTTTAAAATCCTCTAAATATGTATGAGCACTCCTTAATTGAGTCTTGAAATTCCTAATTACATCCTTAGTTACCTAAACTCATGCTTAGTGATTTCTAATCTTGCACCTAATCTAATACACACCTAAACATATCATTAACACACAATTAGATGAGATATTTCTCTCCCCTATGGCTGCACATGGCTGAAACCTTTCTCTCCATATTCTTCACATGTTGAATTTTAAACACTCCAAGGCCATGCTTTAGGCCATGCCTTAACCTATACCTTTGACCATGCTTACCCATGCTT
The DNA here is from genome assembly GCA_031216105.1 of Dalbergia cultrata. NCBI lineage: Eukaryota > Viridiplantae > Streptophyta > Magnoliopsida > Fabales > Fabaceae > Dalbergia > Dalbergia cultrata. Next base: position 32,499,915 of record CM062346.1, on the reverse strand, counting down.
TCCTCCATGCTTTTGAATGACCAATTAAAGAGATATTTTCTTTCTTCCATGGCCTTGAAAATCACGGCCAGCAGCTCCTCTCACCCCCCCCCCCCCATTTGTGTTGTTTTTCTATAAATACCCATCATGAATGAACCTTGCTCCATTTGCACAAGTTTGTGTCTTAAGATTTCCTTAAGCTTTCTTTCTTTTCTCTTAAGAACTCCAAGAGCTCTTTTCCTCTCATTTTCTTCATCTTCTTCAAAGAACCACTCTTTACAACCTCAAACCACCACCCCACCACCATAGATCATCATCTAAACACCAAAGCTTCCTTTCTCAAACACAAAGCTCACACAAAACACATTCATTTCCTTTTCCCCTTAGCTTGGCCGAATCTTCATCTCCACTTTGGGAGGAGTTTTTCATCTCATTCTTGCTTCAAAGGAACAAGCTTTCATCTTCACTCTAGGTAGGGGTTTTGTTTCAAAAGCTTTTTTTTTACTTGAAATGAAAAAGTACTAGTTTTCTCTTGGTTCAACTCTTTTATCTCTTTTATTTTTACTCATGTGACTTGACTTTTGAAAGAAAAATCTTGAGCTTGATGATGAGGTTTCAAGATAATGGTCTTGTGATTCTCATTTGAGAAACCTCTAAAGCTTGAAACTTGTTTTTGATCCTTGAAACATTTTAGTTCTCCTTTGTTTTTCCTTGCTCAAGTTTTCATATTTCCTTTCCTTTTCCTTTTGATTTTCGATTCTTTTCTTCCTTTTCCTTATCTTGACTTTTGTTTTAAAAATAGTAGGGAGTTGCTCTCTAGTTTTTGTTTTACTCAAAAATGAGTTTTTCTTGAAGTTTCTCTTAGTCTCCTTTTTAGTTTTCCTTGCTCTTCCCTTTTTCCTCATTGCGGTCATAGGGCCTTGTTGTTACATGATAGCTTGATGATGAGTGCCTCTAAAAAATGACTTTGTGTTCATCTCAAAGAGACCTCTAAAGCTTGAGTTTTGTTCTTGATCTAGTAAAGTTTTGGTTTTTCTTTCCTTTTCTTCTCCTACATGGCTTCGGCCACTATATGTTTTCCTTCAAAGATTTTGTTAAAAATTATAAAGTGTCTCTATATTTATTTTGTATCAAGAAATAATGTAGTTTTGGTTCTTTTAGATCATTTCCTTTAAAGCTTGATGATGTTGTTCAAACCATGAGTCATTTTGAAACCATGGGGCCATGAACACTAAAGCTTGCTTTACTTTGTTAAGATATGTTGGGTTATGTTTGATCTTTCAAAGTTTTGTAAGAGCTCTAGCAAAGATTAAAATGAACTTGCATCCATGTTTATGTTTATGCTTTGCACATCATGTTTACTTTCCTTTCCATCACTAAATGTCAAGAATAAAAAATAAACTTGCATGATCATATTTATATTTCAAGTTTTGCATTATCATGTTTATATTTCAAGTCGTCACCTAAATATTAAAGATAATAACAAGTTGCATCTCATATTTATTTTATGCTCTCACTTTATCTTCCAATAAAGGATAAAATAAGTGCATAAGCATGTTTAAATTCATGTCATCACCTAAAAGAACCTAGAGCTCAAAGACTTGCCCATTTTATCTTGAGTAAAGTGAGAAAATGATTGGTATTTTGTGAACAAGGATTTTGGCCATTTGGTATAGGTAAGCCTAGTATGGGTTTCATCTAGCCACAAGGACCAACAAACTATGTTTTAAGGATTTTCTTAAGTCTAGTTAAAACTAGCATGAGATACCAATATATTTCTATGTATTAAAACTCCTTGAGAGTGAAATAAAATAGCTACTGCCCTCAAAAGTATTTTGATGATTTTAATGAGATAAAAATGTTTACTAATGAGTTTTAGAAGTTCTAAAAAGGTCCCAAGAGAAACTAGCAATTTATGTGCTTAAAAAAATGAAGTTCTATGCATTAATTAATGGAGATGTTTTCAGTTCTGTTTGGTTGATGTGCTCAGTGTATGATGCTGTTTTGATGATCATAAAATGAGTATGCTCATGTATTTTTTTTATTCTATAATTAATTTGAGAAAGCTAAGACAAGTTGGTAACTAGAAAGGAAATAAAATACAAGTTTTAGATCCCTTAGAAATGTAATTTTTTGAATTCTGTCCAGCAAGGATGAAAATTAGAAATAATAGTTTATAATTAGTTTAAATGTGTAGGAACTACTCATAATTGGTTTAGGAATTGATCTTGATGCCTTAGGAACAAACCAAACTTAGAAAGGGTCAAAGTTGTGACTCTTAGGTACCCGTAAAGTGTAAATTATAGATTTTGCACTCTTGAGGTTTAGAATTGTTTATGATCATAGAATTGAGTGAGGAATACTTAGATATGAGCCTATAGGTACCTGAGAGGTTAAGTTGTGATGATAGAAAACTTAGATTTCAAATTAAAGGATCCTAAGGGTTAAAGCATAAGACATTAAGAGACATTGATGCTTTGAGTTTATTCATGTAAGTATGATATGATGATATGTGTGTGATGAGATGATATATGAGCTATGATGAATGCTTCATTGAAGAGTTAAGTCTATTATGATTGTGAAAGTTGAATGAGAAATGCATATGTGTTATGAGTTTCGTGGCATAAAGTCGGATTGAAGGAAATTCGGTGTACAACCGTTATGTTGCCGAATTTCCATCAAACCTAAAGAACTTGAGCATGTTTTCGAGAATCTTATGAGAAAGAAAACCCTGGGTGACACTGGTTTGGCCGAGCACCCCCAGGAGATTTTTATGTGACAAGGCACTGAGACGCGTTTCCTGGGTGACACCGGTTTGGCTGACCAACCCCAGGAAAAACAAAACCGTGAGGGTATTGACATTGAACTTGCCAAAGCAGACAATATCATTGTGTACTAGTTACCAATAGAATGTTTCAAAGAAGGAAAGATCCTATGATAGGTGATCCTTAGAAATGATATGTTACCCCTTCTTTTACCCCCATATGAAATCTAGTGACGACTAGTTAGGTTTGAGCTCATTCCTAGGCGATATGGTGAAAGGGAGTTTGGTGGCTAATATAAATATCGCCAGGGTAGGGTGTGTTTGGTTGGATTTTGGCGGCCACTATAAGAAGGTGGTCTTTAAGAAAAAGAATTTAAGAGTTCAAGTATAAGAAAAAGTTATATGAAAGTTATATGCCCTTTTATGCCACATATATGGTTTATGTTTCATAATGTTGTGCTCCATTACTATGGTTTTCATGATAATGTGCATATGGTATTGTCATGCATTCATCAAATATCTGCTGCATTCATGTCATTAAGACTCATACTAAAAGGCACCCACTTCGGATAAATTGATTTGGAAAGTTTAAAACCAATCTTTATGCATGAACTCCTCTTTCATAATTAAAACCGAAGTAGCTGGGGATGATGACGATGACACGTGTGTTAGAGTCAAAAATCCCTACTGAGAATCTTGAATAAGCTTCCCATCCCTCTTTCTCTCTCTTTTCTTCTGTGTCGTCTCCAAATGAAGTTGGTGATGTGGTTCATGACTCTACTAAGGCATAGGCATAGGATTCACGCTACGAGTTGAATCAGAGGGATGCAGTGGAAGCACGTAGATGCCATTTTAGATTTATATTTATAGATGTGTATTTCTTTTGATATGATGATAGATCTATGATAGTCATAAATTATGTAGCTAAGATGATATTATTATGTTGTGATGTAATGAACAAAGTTTGTATTTGTGACTATGAATGTTATACGATATCTCTTTTCTATATGTTAGTTGTTGTTACATCATACGCGGCTCTTACTTTACTTTTATATTTCAAAATGAAAAAATTTATTCGTATTTTCCGCTAAGTATTTAAAAGAAAGATTGAGACTAAGAAGTAATAACTAATGATTAACCTAAATACGTCCTAGGAGTATTGGGTTAAAAATTAGGATGTTACAATACTCTTCTTCCATGTTCTTGGAAATAGATTTCAAAATATGGTTTAGAGTTATGGAGTCTTCAGCATCTTTAGTGGTGGTTTCTAGAACCACTTTCTCAGCATCAATAGGGGCTATCTTCTCAGCATCATGAGCCACTTTCTCAACTTCAGTAGGGGTTACTTTTTTATGCTCCATTGATTGTTCAATGGCCAACTTGCATTGCTTATATATCCTCTTTACTTTAGTTTTGACATACTTCCTTTGTTAAAAAGTTCAACTTTCTGAAGAACTAACATTCCTTCCATTTCTACAACTCTTTAAGAGCTTAAGAATACTAGTTCTAAAAGTTTTTAGAAAGATTTAAAAGAGCACGACTCAACCCCCTACTCATCCTCTTTGTCTCAGCTACAAAATCATGAGCTTCAAAAACTTTTCTAACTTAAAAAATTTTAAACAAGTTCTCTTAAGTACCAGTAACTTAGAGTATGAATTCAAAAAGAAAGTTTTGGTGAAAATGACTTTCTAGTGCATGTTTAACATATGCATGTGAGATATGTAAACATAAAGCAATTAAAAAATATGATAAAAAACAAAAACTTGAAAGATGAAGGATAAAGAGATGAAAGAGAGAGATTTATCCTAGTTTGACCAAACCCAACCTACATTCAGTTCCCAACAAAACATTGACTTTTTCCCTAAATGAGTAGTATTGTCGAAGCTGCCTCTCCAAGATTACAACTAAGTAGCCTTTTGCTAGCTTGTCCAAGCTAATAACAATGAGTATTCTTTTTAGTAGCTTTTTCAAGCTACTTCACAGGCCATTACTAGGACAGGTTACAGTCAAATGAATAAAGGTTTGTGTTTAGGTACACTCAACAAGAATAACATCCAAATTATTTAAGGTTTCTATATGAAACACTTAATTGAGTGACTTCTCTAAAACTCTCAAGAAAGGATATGAATAAAATACAACACGAGAACATTTTTCTTCAAACTCTAAGATAGAAACTTCATTCTCTTTTTAGAAAAAAAAAAAAAAGAATAATGAAATATGATTTTAACAAAGTTGGAGCACTTGTGTTCTCTTCTATATAGTCTTCTCATATTCCAACCATATATATAGCCATCTCAGGAAGATTGCTATTGTTAGATAGAGCTAAGACCCAAGATAAAAAAATACTCCCATTGGTCTTGCATCTGGCATCATGAGAAAGAAATTTTTTTCCTTTCATATTCAAAACAACAGGAAATGCATTTTGCCCACACAACTCTAAACTATAGTCGCACACCTTTACAAAATCGCCCCATATTTGAAGTCAGCTTCTTAAGGAAGCTTTTTAACAAAAGCACAATCAGAGCTTCTGGTATCCATGAGCAAAGCCTTATGATAAATGATCTTTTTGATGCATGACTCTTGAGATTACATTTTGAAACATTGCTTCCTTATATTGTGTATCTTTCCAAATAAAAGTATTCTTCTAAATTTGTGTCTTTTTTTAGTGAAAGTTCACTTTCTATTGTAGTAGGAGATCCTTCTTATGGATAATATGCTTTTTGGTGGATCTTGCATCTTTTTTTAAGATGTTTAGGGATGTTTCTCAAAAAACTTAACTTCCTGAATGCATTCTATTGTGGATATGATCATTAGCTATAAAAAACACATCAAAATCGAAAAATTTCTTTTGAAATTAGCCTTATTTGTTGTCAATGCTATTAGGTTATGCATCACAACACTAGATAAACAATTAGCCCTTACAAAATACTTTTTTAAAGAGTTGGTTTGGTGTCATTAAAACACATGGGTCACATCCAGAAACCTACAGAGCCAAATTGTGGCTTCTAAAGGATGTTGAAGCTTACAAACAAACTACATCTCTACAGGAAAAAGATAGACTAGGAGAGAAATTTTTATGAACAAATAAACTTGTTGGAGCATGCAAATAAACTATGCCTCTATAGGAAAAAGATGGACTCAAAGGGAAATTGTCAACAATATATGTGCACCAATAATGTAGCTTTAAACATGATGCATTGAAATGAAGATCCTAATCAGACCAAGAGTCATTGAAGAATTCCAATGTATAAATGATTGATAAATATGAAACAAAGCCCTATAGGTAATTAAACTAGACTCACTTGCAAAATATGAACTCTTTGGACCTATAATACAAACACTAAAAGATGTAAAATATATGGGATACAAATATGTATTTGTGAAATGGGAAAAATGATATTTTGAATTGAAGGTGTATCTTTGACATGTTTTATTTTTATATATCCTTGAATATATTTTATGCATGATTTTTATTAAATACCAATGGTTTTGATCCATCATGTCTCCATGTGCATCATGTTTCTATTTTAATCCATGATGTTATTTTATACTATATTTTTTATAAAGAAACATACTATCATGTTCTTTGTGATTGCCTTGTAAGTTGATAACTTAAAGATTATTGAATCTCATGAAGAAGTTTCCATACATAAAAGATCTAAATGAAGCCTTTGAGATGAAAGATTTAGAAGTACAAAATTCTTTGTCTCATCCTACAAATTGAGCATTCAACAAATAGAACATTTGTTCATCAATCAACTTAGAGAAAATTCTCATGAGATTTTATATAGATAAATCGTATCTATTTTTGTGTAGGTGCATTTGTAATGGGCTGATATTTACCACATCCACAAAAAGGCAAATATCAAACAAGTTGGGTTTTTTTTTTAACATAGAGAGACACATATCTTGGAGATCCACAAAACACACTATGACATCTACTCCTTCAAATCATGCAAATATATTACATACAAAACAAGTAGTGATTGTTTTTTATCAAGGAAAATGGATCAACATGTTCAAGTGTCATGAATATTTTATGAGAAACAGACTCCTACAACTTTATTGGAATGCATAGCTCTACTAACTACAAAAAAATTGCCGTATAGTGACGGAAAAAAAATCGTAGGTAAAAGTATAAAAACCGTAGGTATAGCCTAAAAAACTTATACCTACGAACATCTACTTCTGTCAATTTTACTATGCCTTTAACCACGGTTTTTTTTTCCGTCAGTATAGCATATAGTGACAGTACCCATTACCATCGGAAAATACCTTGACTTATACCTACAGATTTCATTGTGTCACTATAGGTTTTAGTGACAGAATAAAAAACAATCACAAATTTAAAAATCATCCGTGGGTATAGCTTATAACCATATATTTTATTGATTTTATATTTTTTGTAGGTATAGTTTATAGTGATTCTTTTTTTGTGGGTACAAAAAAATGAAAATGTGGAATTCAATTTATGTATTTAAATTTATATATATAATAACAATCATATAAAAAAAAATAATACAATTATATTAAAAGTATAATAAGTCTTAAAGTAATAAGTATTAGGATTACAAAGAAATAGAATCACATCAATCTAAAAAGTACATATGTTATGCTCCCATAAAGTAAATATGGTGCATACAAAATACAGTTCCAATACAGAATAGGCATGAATCATCAACAATTAACAAAGATGAGCACCTTCGCTTCTAGTTATCACCTGCAAATTACAATGAAGCATTGATATCAGTGTATGTATTTAACAAAATTAATATCAATCTTAATGAAAATTAACCAAAATTAATAGCAAAGGTGTAACTAAGTTTATCACCAATTTTCAAAATACAACCCCAGACAATCACTGACTGCCCAAATGGATCTACAATTTACTTTGCCCCTGACTTCTTCAGCAAAGGTATACAAACAATAGATATATCTAAAAGGTTCCATTGATATATTAAAATTCAAAGTTAGAAACTAGACCCAAATATATTGATTAGCAAATGGCATTATTTGCTTCGCATCATTTTCTTAGCTTTTTAATTACTTGTATATATAAAGTACTTCCAGCCAATTAGAATATGAATTCAAGATACAAGAAACTTCCTATTCCTATACAGGAATATATTTAAATGCATCCCAATAGCATTATTAAAAGTAAATGAGAATCAGAGCATGAAATTATTTTCTCCATAGCCCAATTTTAGAAGCATTATCAAAGTAAGACTATTATTACCTGTCTGTCGACAGGTTTTGGCTCATTCTTTGTATCTGACTCACTCTGCACCAGTTGTGATTCCAGCAACATTATTGCTTTCTTGATCAATCTTATCTGCTCCTCTGAAATGGAAAAAAGATCACAATACACACACACACACTCACACACACACACAAGACAACAAATATTGTTGAAACTGGAAAAGGTTTGGCCTGAGCCTCAATAGTCAAAACAACAGGATGCTCATATAGGAAAACTAAATCTGAAGTTCCTGAGAACCATAACACAAACATTCATACAACTATTAGTCTTAGGCAGGAACAATATAGAAGAACATGCATCACAAATGTCTATGACTTATATTTGTAACGTCCCGATTTTTCTGTTAAGAGTAAAAATGACCAAAATGCCCCTGAGGTCATTTTCGGTCCAGAATTCGAGGAAAGCCGATCCGATAGTACTCGAAGGGCAAACTCAATGTTGAAAGGGGATTAGAATCGAAAATCTCGTTTTTCGAGTTTTCGGGTCAAAATGACCAAAACGCCCCTGCGGTGTTTTACCCGTTTGCAAGTGCCGGATGAACCCGAAACTTCTCTAGATGGTTTTAAAAGGCGTTTTTATGTAGACTATGACTTTAGTTTTGGTCCCCAAGGTCCAGGGCGAAATTAGTGCAAAATTACGGTTTTGCCGCTAGTTTCGTGTTTTTATGCTTAATAACATGATTAAGCAAACCTAAGCAATATTAGGCTCTAATTGAAGGTTAATTAATTTCCTTAATTCATCTTGAGTCAAAATAATTTATTAAAATTGATTAGAACCTAAAAGTGCTTAATTACAACTTAAAATCATATTTTAATTTCAAGACTCCTAAGTCATGGAATCTTAAATAGTATTTTCTCTTTCCAATTCCTTAAATCATGGAATTGTGTTACACATTGTTTATTCATAAATGAGTTTTTAATTCTCTAATGATGTATGAGCACTCCTAATCTTGTCATAAAATCCTTAAAACACCTTCGTAGTTACCTAAACTTAAGCTTAATTATTCCTAACCTTGTACCTAAGCTAATACACATTTAAACCTACCATTAACACCCAATTAGATTATCAAAACTCACCTCCCCCATGCTGCCCCTGGTCTGGCCGTGCACTTCCCCCTCCCATATGCATCACATGTTCAATTTGTCAACACTCCAAGGTCATACCTCAAGTCACATACACTATACCTTGTCATAACTTTCAATCAAGCTTGAATTTCCACATGAATAAATAATTAAAACAACCCATTTTTCCCATTTATTTGTGGCTGGAAAAGTTCCAGCCATGACAAGTTTCTAGAAGCCTAATTTCATAAAAAATTGATAGGAAATTAACTCACATCAAGCCATACTTTGTAGCATAGCTTCCATACTTCAAACCATGCTTGAATGACCTTGTGTAAGAGATATTTTTCTCTCCCTTTTCCCCCTCAAAAGCCACGGCCACTCCTGTAACATCCCATGCTGCTTCTTTTCGGTAGCCCAAACTGAAAGAACTCCATAGTTAAGCGTGCTTGACCTGGGGTAATTTTGGGATGGGTGACCTCCTGGGAAGTTTTCCTAGGAAGCGTGCGAGTGAGGACAAAGCATGCTGAAAGGACCCGTGTTGGTTTGTGGGGACAGTAGTCAATCCATAAAGCAGCAGGGGATGTTACGAATGGTATCAGAGACTGCACCTCTCCCAGTACGGTGTGGTTCGGGGACGAACCAGGCGGAAGCTGGTGGGCATGTAACGCCCGGGGACGAGGACGAGGAGTGATCGCCGGTGCAAAGAGGGCACGGACAAGGAGCGGCTCCTCGCAAGGTCCTCTAAGCGGAGGGGTACATGAATGAACCGATTACACACCCGAATGAGAGGGATCCTAAGATTGTATAGGTATGGGACTATACAGTTGAGGAGGGCTTATATGAATTGATTTGCACTACCTATACCAACAAGATGCATCTTCTTTTCGGTAGCCTAAACTGAAAGAACTCCATAGTTAAGCGTGCTTGACTTGGGGTAATTTTGGGATGGGTGACCTCCTGGGAAGTTTTCCCAGGAAGCATGTGAGTGAGGACAAAGCATGCTGAAAGAACCCGTGTTGGTTTGTGGGGACAGTAGTCAATCCATAAAGCAGCAGGGGATGTTACAACTCCTCCCCCTTAGTGAGCCTTATTGTTTTGTTTTTCTATAAATAGGATGCTTGTGATAGCTTAGTTGCACCTTGAAGCATTTGCTAAGTTTAGAATTCTAGAGTTATCTTGCTAGTCCTTTTCTTTTCTCTCAAAGTTCTAAGAGTTCTTTCTCTTCATCTTCATCCTCTCTTCACATTATCACCTCACCACTTCAATCCACCATATCATAACCTTAGACCATCATCAAATCTCTTAAACACTAAACCTCAAACACAAGCTTCCTCAAAACACATCTCCTTTGCTTTTCTTTCTCTTTGGCCGAAGCCATCACACCACCTTAGGAGGAGTTGCTCTTCTCATTTTCCTTTTCAAGTTCAAGCTTTCATCTTCATCACTTGGTAGGGATTTGCTTTTCAAACTTGTTTTGCTCAAGAATGTGTTTTTCTCTAGTTTCCTCTTGGATTCTTTTTGAACTTTCCTTCGTTTTTCTTTTCTTCTTCATTTCGGCCTCTTGGCCTTGATTATGAGTATGATAGCTTGATGATGAGAGTTTCTAGATGATGACCTTGTGTTCATCTCAAAGAAACCTCTAAAGCTTGAGTTTTCCTTTTCTTATGACTTCATCTATATGATATCTAGCTCACATGGTTTTTCAACTTAAGAAAATTAATCCAAGGATTTCTAAAAGCCCAAGCCTACCCTTGTCAACCTTAAAGTTGGCCGGCACGTTCTAGAGATCTTTCTCTAGATAGGGGTTTTGGGTATTTAATAAAGAACTTGACTTAGTTTCACTTTCTTTTTCTTTAGTAAGGTTTTTTGGTTTTGGTATTTTGATCCTTGAGATTTAGTTGGTCTTGGAAGTTTATTTATTTTGAGCTTGATGATGATGTTCAAGAACCTCATAGTTCCTTGAGAACTTGGTTCAAGAACTCTAAAGCTCCCTTTGTAATGAGATATGTGTTGGGTTGTTATCTTATTAAAGTCTTGAATGAGCTCTAGCTAACCATAAAATGAACTTTGCATCATGTTTACTTTTATGCCTTGCATATCATGTTTATTTCCCTTGCTATCACTAAGTACCAAGATAATAAAGGAACTTGCATTATCATATTTACATTTCAAGTTCTCACCTAAATATCAAAGATAATAATATGATACATCTCATATTTATTTTATGCTATCACATTACTTTCTAACAAAAGCTAAAACAAGTGCATAAGCATGTTTATCTTTTTGCCATCACTTTAATGAACCTAGAGCTCAAGGACTTGCCCATTGTTGTCTCAAATAAGGGTCTAAAATATTTATTTTCCATAGTTGAGATTTTGGCCCTAAGTGGTTTTAAGGTTTCCAAGTATTGAAAATTATGTTTTATAATTTTCCTAAGCTTATATGAGTATAAGAAATATGTAGAACTAAGTTTTATGAATTTAGGACCTCTTGAGATGAAAATGATTTAGCCACTGCCCTCTTAAGTATTTTTATGATTTTAAAGGATAATAGTGTTTATAAATGAGTTTTGAAAGTTTTAAAAAGGTTCCAAGAGAAACTAGTGTTCTATGTGCTTTAGAAATTGTGTTCTATGCCTTTTATGGAGATGCACATTTTGGTTCTTCCTTGCTACTTATTTGCCACTGTATGTGCTGTTTTAATGATGATAATATGTTTATGTTTGAGTAAAAATAATGTTAAGACTCTTATGTGGAAGATAAAATAAGTTAGAGACTAGAAAAGAATTAATTTGAGAGTTTTAGATCCCTTAATTATTGAATTTTCTGGATTCTGTCCAGCAAGGTTTAGATTTGATAGTCATGGTTTTAAATTAGTTTAAATGTGTAAGAATGACTCATAATTGGTTTAGGACTTGATCTTGATGACTTAGGAGCAAACTAAACTTAGAAAGGGTCATTGTTGTGACTCCTAGGTACCCGTAAAGTTAGGATTATAAATTCTGCATCCTTGAGGTTTAGAGATATTCTTGATCATAGTGTGAGGTGAGAAATACTTAGTTATAACCTCAGAGATACCCAAGAGATTAGGTTTGATGATTGATAACTTAGAACGTGAGTTAAGGACCTTAAGGGTCAATGCATAAGACATTAAAAAGTCTTGAGTTTTTATGATGCTTAATTTATGTAAATATGATATATGACACATGAGCTTGATATGTGCTATGAAGAAGTTTTATATGATGATATGATATACCTCATAAGATATGTTTGTATGTCCTATATGTTTTCATGGCATAAGCAAATTTGAGGAAATTCGGTCTACAGCCGTCATGCTGCCGAATTTCCATCAAATTTGAGGAACTTGGAAAAAGGTCTTTTTGAAAATCATGAGAACTTAAATGTGACACAACACTGAGACGCCTTCTTGGGTGACACCGGTTTAGCCGAGCACCCCCAAGGAAACAAATCCGTGAGGGTAATGACACAAAGCTTGCCAAAGCGGACAATACTACTATGCACTAGTTGGTAGCAGAGCATTTCAAAGAGGAAATGACCCTAAGAGGTGATCCTTAATTTGCCCCCTAGCCCGTACTTTAAGTCGGGATTATGTATGTTACGCTTATCATAGGATAAGTAAGAACTAGTGACGACTAGTTAAGGTATGAGCTCATAACCTAGAGATGTTTTAGGGTGGCCCCATGAGATAAAGTTAAAGTTGAAATGTCACATATGCTATGAAAAACCAAGAAAGTTATTATGAGATTTATACTTGTCAACTTATGCCACTATTATAATGTTTTTGTGATTTTGTTGATTAGTTTATCCTTATGACGCATTCATGTCTTAGTATATTCCATGCTTAGTCATAAGACGCATTGTAAAATATGACGGACCTTGGATAACCAATGCTTTAGAAAACTAAATTAAAAGGAGTTTATATGCATACACACCTTTTTAGAAATAAACCCAAGGTTCTTGAGGATGTGATGACGTCACTTAGTTAGGGATTGCCCTACTGAGAATTCTTTTAGAAGATTCTCATTCCCTCTCTCTTTTCTTCCATCATATCTTCAGATGGCGACTTTCGTACTCTTCATCGATACCCCGACGTGGGAGCTGCACTATGACCCAGCACTCGGGTCATACCATTTTGAGGGTCGCTGCACAGTCAGAGTATTCATGTTTATGGGATGACCCTTCGCACACCCAGTACGGAGCTACCGCTTCACCCCGACTGCCCCTACCATCATAACACGATTTTCGAGCGAGCTAGACCACGCGACTATCAGATCCTTCGCATGCAGCCCGAGGCGTCAGCCGTACGTGACTACCCGGAGTACGTGCCCCGAACTCAGTATTCGGAGACAGATCCATTAGAGGACCTGCCCTCGCACATGTACAGTTGGAGCTCTAGCCCCGCTCCCCCACAGACGAGAGCCAGGAGTGAGGAGACGGTGGTTCAGCTGAGGTTGGCTCGTAGGCCATCCATGCGCCCTCCGATGATCCGCACGACCACTCCCGTCGAGATCCGCCAGTGGATCGATTCCACCCCTCAGTACTTGGACCAGCAGGAGTAGGTGCATAGGATTGGTAGTAGCTAGTGCACACATGCCGCACAGTTGAGGACAAACCTTCTATTGTATATGAGGTTGCTACTCTAGGTGCACATGGGTATGGGTGTTGCTTTTATGATTTCCTTGTATTTTCTTTTCAGTTGTATTTCGTTCTTCTATGTACCGAATAGTCCTGCCTTTTGGTAGGCACATTATCTATATATAATCAGTTGATTTATCCATGTTATTTATGTGTTTTTATGATTTGCTCATATGACTTGTATGAATTCCCATTCAAAGAATCATGCGTGGCTCTCACTTTGGTTTTAATTCCAAAAAGAAAAATTTTACCCATATTTCCGCTAAGTATTTTCAAAGTAAAGAATGAGACCAAGAGGTAATATTCTAAGGATTAACCGAAATACATATTAGTAGTATTAGGTTAAGATTTAGGGTGTTACAATATTGATGTAGGGAGTTAGTAATTAAAGTTTCAACTGCAAAAACTGAAAAAGAAAAGCTAATAAAATTAAACAAAAGCTAATATAACAGGATCCAAGAAAAGAAAAGCTTATAAAATTAAGCAATACTATTCATTAATTCATAGTTTTCTCAATTTACAAGAAATAAGATTAGAGAATGAAGGTTATATCTCAAGCCTTATATCATGGCTAAATGCTTATTCACTTGGCCTGAAATGCCCTAAAGCCTACCTCTTCTTGTACTTTCTAAGTAATTGAACTACTGACCTCAAATAAGATATCATTTGTTAGATTAACTACCATGTCAAAAGCTATATCTCAAAAAATGCTCCAATTTTCTAATTTTAAGGCATTAGTTCATTCAACTGGCACATTGATAACCCTTGCTCCTAGGTATTGCAATAAACTAACTTATCCAACAAAAAACAAAGAATGGGAATAAGATAAATAGTATATTTTTTGTAATAAGATTAAACAAGCAATGATCAGAGCATGACATTGATAAAGAGTGGAGAGTTCCATGTTGAACTCACTCAGTTGCATAATGCTTTACCAAAGAAATTAAAGAAAAAGAAAAGGGGAAATGGGGCCAATGCAAAGGGATGCTTTACGAATTGTTGTTACACTATAATCATACATAGTAATCATGAATGATATGATTTGTGTGCAATTAAAACAATGGTTCTGTAGAAATTTAGAACATAGTCATTTAGTAACTTTGAACTCGTACAGAAACCAAAGTGCTTTTGTAACAAATTAGCACAAATCAAAGTAAATTAGATTTTTATCAACAAGTTCTCTTTTCCATGTGTTACTCTATCCCAAGGAAAACTTTACATGACTCTAAAAGTTATCCCATTTTCTTATACAGGCAAAGTAAACTCACTAGCTTGGAAAAAAATCAATCTTATTAGTCTTCGATTGCAAATTATTATTAAATGTGATGCCTCAGTGGGCATGGCCATAGGGTATAAGTGTTGATGCACAAATCTTAAGCAAAAAAAATATATCTCAATTATGTGACCAATAGAAAACTATAGAAATGATGTGAAGTTAGGAATATACCTGCAAGGAAGTATTCAATGCTTTGAAAACGCTCCAACAACAGAGAAAATAATTTGGTTGAACGAAACTTGAAAAAAAAATTAACCTAATTGTGATGGTGTATAAGAAATTGGGCTTACTAATCCTATAAAGTTCTCTAGACAAAGAATCACTAAACTATTAGTGGCAGCAGAACAAACAGCTAATTTTTCCCCCTGCATCAGCAATTGGACAAAAAATAACAAACTTGTAATTGCCACAGTGCTAAAACATAGAAAACTAGTATACAACATTGTTATCTTGCAACATCTTTAGCCTTATCCATCAATCTCAAAACTCCAGGTCTGGGTCTGTAACACCCCGATTTTCTACTAGAGTGAAAATGACCAAAATGCCCCTGAGGTCATTTTCAGCCCAGAATTCGAGGAAAGCCGATCCGGCAGTACTCGAAGGGCAAACTCAATGTTGGAAGGGGATTAGATGACTCGTGTACTTTTCTGGGATCGAAAATCTCGTTTTTCGAGTTTTCGGGCCAAAATGACCAAAACGTCCCTACGGTGTTTTACCCGTTTGCAAGTGTCGAATGAACCCGAAACTTCTCCAGATGATTTTAAAAGGCGTTTTTATGTATTCTGTGACTCTAGTTTTGGTCCCGGAGGTCCCGGGAAAAATTAGTGCAAAATTACGATTTTGCCCCTAGTTTCATGTTTTTACGCTTAATCACGTGATTAAGCAAACCTAAGCAATATTAGGCTCTAATAGAAGGTTAATTAATTTTCATAATTAATTTTGAGTCAAAATAATTTATTAAAGTTTATTAGAACCTAAAAGTGCTTAATTACAACTTGAAATCCTATTTTAAATTCAAGATTCCTAGTCATGGAATCTTGAATAGTGTTTTCTCTCTCCAATTCCTTAAATCATGGAATTGTGTTTCCAATTATTTATTCCTAGATGAGTTTTAAATTCTCTAAATATGTATGAGCACTCCTTAACCTTGTCATAAAACTCTTAAACCTCATTCTTAGTCACCTAAACTTAAGCTTAATTATTCCTAACCTTGTACCTAAGCTAATACATACTTAAACCTATCATTAGCACCCAATAACATGATCAACACTTCCTCCCCCTTGTTGTACCTAGTCTGGCCATGTACTCCTTCCCCTCATTTCCATCACATGTGCAAAATTTTGACACACCAAGACCATGCTTCCAACTCATATACACCATATTTTGTCATATTTTCAATCAAGCTTGATTTCCAAATGAATAACTAAATGAAATAAACCATTTTCCTCATTTATTTGTGGCTGAAAAACTTCCAACCATGTCTAGCTTCTAGAAGACTAATTTCATTCAAAATTAAAAGAAAAGCTCACTCAAATCACCTTACTTGAAGCCATACCTTGTATCATAACCTCCATACCTCAAACTATGCTTATATGACACCTTGTAAGAGATATTTTTCTCTTCTTTTCCCTCCCATTGCTACGATTATTCCTCCCCCTCCATGAGCTCTCATTTGTTTTCATTTTCTATAAATACCTTGCCTAGAAACACATGCAAACACTTTAGCTCATTTGCACACTTTTAGTTTTCTAAGCTTTCCTTGTGTTCTCTCTTTTTCTCTCTAAGTTCCAAGAGAGTTCCCTCTTGTTCTTCATCTTCATCTTCATCATCTCCTCATCTTATCATAATCTCATAACCTTCAAACACCACCCCATAGCCTTGAAACACCTCCTAAGCCCTCAAACACTTCATCTCAAACACAACCTCGCTCAAAACACACCTCCTTACCTTCCTCACCCCCTTGGCCGAATCATCATCAACATCCTTGGAGAAGTTGTTCATCTCTTTTTCTTTCAAAAGTTCAAGTTTTCATCTTCACTCTAGGTAGGAGTGTTTTTCTAAATTTGTTTCTCTTGAAAATGAGTTTTCCTAGCTTCCTCTTGGATTTTCTTTTTGAAACTTTCTTGTTTTCTCTTCCTTTGAGTTTCGGCCTCTTGGCCTTGATGAGTACATGATGGCTCAATGATGATGTAACGCCCCGATTTTTCTGTTAGAGTGAAAATGACCAAAATGCCCCTGAGGTCATTTTCAGCCCAGAATTCGAGGAAAGCCAGTTCGGCAGTACTCGAAGGGCAAACTCAATGTTGGAAGGGGATTAGATAACTTGTGTACCTTCCCGGGATTGAAAATCTCGTTTTTCGAGTTTTCGGGTCAAAATGACCAAAACGCCCCTGCGGTGTTTTACCCATTTGCAAGTGTCGGATGAACCCGAAACTTCTCCAGATGGTTTTAAAAGGCGTTTTTATGTATTCTATGACCTCAGTTTTAATTTTAGAAGTCCCGGGCAAAATTAGTGCAAAATTACGGTTTTGCCCCTAGTTTCGTATTTTTACGCTTAATCGCGTGATTAAGCAAACCTAAGCAATATTAGGCTCTAATCGAAGGTTAATTAATTTCCTTAATTAATCTTGAGTCAAAATAATTTATTAAAGTTGATTAGAACCAAAAAGTACTTAATTACAACCTAAAATCATATTTTAATTTCAAGACACCTAGTCATAGAATCTTGAATAGTATTTTCTCTTTCCAATTCCTTAAATCATGGAATTGTGTTACACATTGTTTATTCATAAATGAGTTTAAAATTCTCTAATGATGTATGAGCACTCCTAAACTTGTCCTAAACTCCCTAAATCACATTCTTAGTTACCTAAACTTAAGCTTAATCATTCCTAACCTTGTACCTAAGCTAATACACATCTAAACCCACCATTAACACCCAATTACATGATCAAATCATCCTCCCCACTCTGCTGCCAGGTCTGGCCGAAGCCTCATCTCCTCCATATGCATCACATGTTCAATTTTTCAACACTCCAAGGCCATACCTCAAGTCACATACACTATACCTTGTCATAACTTTCAATCAAGCTTGAATTTCCACATGAATAAATAATTAAAACAACCCATTTTTCCCATTTATTTGTAGCTGGAAAAGTTCCAGCCATGACAAGTTTCTAGAAGCATAATTTCATAAAAATTTGATAGGAAATTAACTCACATCAAACCATACTTTGTAGCATAGCTTCCATACTTCAAACCATGCTTGAATGACCTTGTGTAAGAGATATTTTCTCTTCCTTTTCCCTCCAAACCACACGGCCACTCCCTCCCATTGTGAGCTCCATGGTTTTGTTTTTCTATAAATAGGATGCTTGTGATAGCCTTGTTGCACCTTGGAGCATTTGCTAAGTTTAGAGTTTTAGAGTTGTCTTGCTAGTCTTTCTTTTTCTCTCAAAATTTCAAAAGTGTTCTTCCTTTCTTTTCATCTTTATCTTCTTCATCTCTTCATCTTATCATCACCTCTCAACCATCAAACACCACCCCAAAACCTTGAACCATCATCAAGCCTCTCAAACACCACACCTAAAACACAACTTCACTTGAAACACATTTCCTTCCTTTTTCTTTCATCAAGGCCGAATCATCATCACCATCCTAGGAGGTGTTGCTCATCTCATTTCCATCTTCAAGTTCAAGCTTTTACCTTCATCACAAGGTAGGGATTTGTTTCCAAACTTTGTTTTGCTCAAGAAAGTGTTTTTCTCTAGTTTCCTCTTGGATTCTCTTTGAACTTTCCTTTGTTTTTCCTTTCTTTCCATTTTCGGCCATGAGGCCTTGATTTTGAGCATGATAGCTTGATGATGAGAGTTTCTAGATGATGACATTGTGTTCATCTCAAAGGAACCTCTAAAGCTTGAGTTTTCCTTTTCTTATGACTTCATCTATATGATATCTATCTCACATAGATTTCCAACTTAAGAAAATTTATCTAAGGATTTCAAAAAGTCCAAGCCTACCCTTGTCAACCTTAAAGTTGGCCGGCTCTTTCTAGAGATTTTTCTCTAGATAGGGGTTTTGGGTATTTAATAAAGAACTTGATGTAGTTTCACTTTCTTCCTCTTTTATATGACTTTCGGTTTTTGTGTTGTGATCTTTGAGATATTGTATTGGGTTGCTATCTTGTTAAAGTCTTGAATGAGCTCTAGTTAACCATAAAATGAATCTTGCATCATGTTTATTTTATGCTATGCATATCATGTTTACTTCCTTGCTATCACTAAATAT
Source organism: Dalbergia cultrata (assembly GCA_031216105.1). Taxonomy (NCBI): domain Eukaryota; kingdom Viridiplantae; phylum Streptophyta; class Magnoliopsida; order Fabales; family Fabaceae; genus Dalbergia; species Dalbergia cultrata. Next base: position 32,480,630 of record CM062346.1, on the reverse strand, counting down.
TAAGATAATGAATGAACTTGCATTATCATGTTTATATTTCAAGCTATGCATTATCATGTTTAAATTTCAAGTTCTCACTTAATACCAAGATAATAATGAGTTGCATTCATATTTACTTTGTGCTATCACTTTACTTTCTAATGGAACCTAAAATAAGTGCATGAGCATGTTTATTTTTATGTCATCACCTAAATGAATCTAGAGCTCAAAGACTTGCCCATTGTGGTCTCAACAAAGGTCTAACAATATGTGTTTTCTTGGGTTCACATTTCGGCCCTAAGAGGTCTTGAGGTTTCCAAGTATTTGAGACTATGTCTTATAATTTTTCCAAGCTTAAGTGAGTTTAAGGAATGCATAGAACCAAGTTTTGAGAATTTAGAACCTCTTGAGACAAAGATGAATTGGTCACTGCCCTCTTGAATATTCTTATGATTTTAGATGTTAAAATTGTTTATAAATGAGCCTTGAGAGTTTAAAAAGAGTTCCAAGAGAAACTAGTATTTTATGTGCTTTAGAAATTATGTTTTATGCCTTTTATGGAGAAGTATATTTTTGGTTCTTTCTTGCTCTTTTCTGCCACTGTATGTGCTGTTTTGATGATGATAATGTGCCTATGTTTGAGTAAAAATAATGTTAAGACCCATATGTGAAAGATAGGATAAGTTAGGAACTAGAAAAGAATTAATTTGAGAATTTTAGATCCTTTAATTATGTAATTTTCTGGATTCTGTCCAGCAAGGTTTAAATTTAATAATCATGGTTTTAAATTAGTTTAAATATGAAGGAATGACTCATAATTGGTTTAGGACTTAATCTTGAAGCCTTAGGAGCAAACTAAACATAGAAAGGGTCATTGTTGTGACTTCTAGGTACCCGTAAAGTTAGGATTTCAAATTCTGCATCCTTGAGGTTTAGAGATGTTCTTGGCCATAATGTGAGGTGAGAAATACTTAGTTATAACCTCATAGGTTCCCAAGAGACTAGGTTTTGATTATCGATAACTTAGAATGTGAGTTAAGGACTTTAAGGGTCTAAACCGTAATCTCTAGAACCCCGTAACCACACAAATATAAGCTGTCCAAATCTGCATAGTGCTATTTGGATAAGTCCTTGAGCATAAAAATTAGTAACACTTATTAGTTGTGAACCTATAGGTGTGTAAGAGGTTAAGAATAATACTAGAACGATTAGTTTACAAGTTTAAGACTCAAAGGAACCAAAGCATAACATACTATAAGTTTATAACATAATAAGCTTGGGAATTTGTATGAATGATTGTCTAAGGTGTGATTATGTGATAATGTATATACTATGGTTTTATGTATACACTATGAAGAAAGTTTCATATGATGATGTATATGCTATGGAAAAGATGTATGAAATGAATAATGATGTATCTATGAATTAACACTTTATGAGAACTTAAATGTGACACAACACTGAGACGCCTTCTTGGGTGACACCGGTTTAGCCGAGCACCCCCAAGAAAACAAATCCGTGAGGGTATTGACATAGAGCTTGCCAAAGCGGACAAAACTACGATGCACTAGTTGCTAGTAGAGCATTTCAAAGAGGAAATGACCCTAAGAGAGGTGATCCTTAATTGCCCCCTAGCCCGCACTATTAAGTCGGGATTATGTATATGTTACGCTTATCATAGGATAAGTAAGAACTAGTGATGACTAGTTAAGGTATGAGCTCATGACCTAGAGATGTTTTAGGGCGGCCCCATGAGATGAAAGTTAAAGTTAACAATGTCACATATACTATACTTATGCCGAATGTTATAATGTTTCTTAGCTATTCTATTGTTTGGTTTACCTTTATGATGCATTCATATCATTAGTATATCTCTACTTAAATTATAAAGACGCATTATAAAATATGACGGACCTTGGATAAATAACACTTTAGAGAACTGACTTAAAAGGAATTTATATGCATGCACACCTTTTTAGAAATAAACCCAAGGTTCCTGAGGATATGATGATGACACCTAGGTAGGGATAATCCTATTGAGAATTCTTTTAGAAAGATTCTCATTCCCTCTCTCTCTTCTTCCGTCATATCTTCAGATGGCGACATTCGTACTCTTCATCGACACCCCGGTATGGGAGCTGCACCATGACCCGGCACTCGGGTCATACCATTTTGAGGGTCGCTGCACTGTCAGAGTATTCATGTTCATGGGACGACCCTTCGCGCACCCCGTCCCGAGCTACCGCTTCACCCCGACTGCTCCTTACCGTCATAACGAGATTTTTGAGCGAGCTAGACCACGTGACGAGCAGATTCTCCGCATGGAGCCCGAGACATCAGCCGTACGCAACTACCCGGAGTACGTGCCTCGCACCCAGTACTCGGAAACGAACCCATCCGAGGACCCGCCATCCCACATGTACAGTTGGAGCTCCAGTCCCGCTCCCCCACCGATGAGGGCTGGGAGTGAGGAGACGGTGGTCCAGCCGAGGTTGGCTCGTCGGCCATCTATGCGCCCTCGCCGCGGTGGACATGCCCCGATGATGCGCTCGACCACTCCCGCCGAGATTCGTCAGTGGATCGACTCGACCCCACAGTACTCGGACCAGCAGAAGTAGACATAGGAGAGGTAGTAGTTAGTGCACACACGCGACATAGTTGAGGACAAACCTTCTTTTGTATATGAGGTTGTCTACTCTAGGTGCACATGGGTATGGGTGTTGTTTCTCTTGTATTTACTTTTATGATTTCCTTGTACTACATTTCAGTTGTATTCTGCTTCCCGATATATTGAATAGTCCTGCCCCTTTGGGTAGGCACAGTATATATATATATATATATATATATATATCTATGTTTCAGTTGATGTCTCCATGATATGATGTGCTTCTTTATGCTTTGCTTATCTGTTTCACTATGCTTCCTCTTAAAGATTCGTGCGTGGCTCTCACTTTGATTTTAAATTCCAAAAAGAAAAATTTTACCCATATTTCCGCTAAGTATTTTCTAAAGTAAAAGATGAGACCAAGAGGTAATATTCTAAAGATTAACCTAAGTACATACTAGTAGTCTTGGGTTAAGATTTAGGGTGTTACAGATGAGAGCTCCTAGATGATGACTATGTGTTCATCTCAAAGGAACCTCTAGAGCTTGAGCTTTTACTTTCTCTAAATCTCATCTTTATTTTCTAACTCAACATGATTTTTGCTTAAGAACACCTTCACTTGTTTTGCTATTGGGTTTCGGTTTCTTCATTTCCTTTCCTTTAATATTTCAGTTTTGGTTTCCTTTTCTTTGAGATTTTATGTTCTTTTTAAAGTTTGTTTCTTTTGAGCTTGATGATGATGTTCAAGAACCTCATAGTTCCTTTGAGAACTTGGTTTAAGAATTCTAAAGCTCTCTTTGTGATGAGATAAGTGTTGGGTTGTATCTCTAAAGTCTTGTAAGGGCTCTAGATGAGATTAAAATGAATATTGCATCCATGTTTATGTTTATGCCTTGCACATCATATTTACTTTCCTTGCTATCACTAAGTATCAAGATAATAAATGAACTTGCATTATCATATTTATGTTTCAAGCTTTGCATTATCATGTTTATATTTCAAGTCCTCGCTTAACATACCCAAGATAATAATAAGCTGCATCTCATATTTATTTTATGCGCTCACTTTACTTTCTAATGAAAAGCTAAAACTAGTGCATGAGCATGTTTATTTTTATGTCATCACTTAAGAGAACCTAGAGCTCAAAGACTTGTCCATTGTTGTGTCAAACAAAGGTTTGAAAATATTTATTTCTTTAGCTTGAGATTTCGGCCCCTAAGGAGTTTTATGTGTTACAAGTATTGAAAACTTTGTTTTATAATTTTTCTAAGCTTATATGAGTTCAAGGAATATATAGAACCAAGTTTTATTAATTTAGGACCTCTTGAGATGAAATTGATTTAGCTACTGCCCTCACAAGTATTTTAATGATTTTAGATGATAAAAATGTTTATAAATGAGTTTTGAAAGTCTTGAAAAGGTTCCAAGAGAAATTAGTATTTTATGTTCCTTAGAAATTATGTTTTATGCCTTTTTATGGAGATGTATGTTTCGGTTCTGCCTTGCTATGTTTGGCCACTGTATATGCTATTTTGATGATGATAATATGATTATGTTTGAGTATAATTAATGTTAGAACTCATATGTGAAGGATAAGAGAATTTAGTAACTAGAAAAGAATTAATTTGAGAGTTTTAGATCCCTTAATGTTTGAATTTTCTGGATTCTGTCCAACAAGGTTTAGAATTGATAATTATGGTTTTAAATTAGTTTAAATGTGTAGGAATGACTCATAATTGGTTTAGGACTTCATCTTGGTGCCTTAGGAGCAAACCAAACTTAGAAAGGGTCATTGTTGTGACTCCTAGGTACCCGTAAAGTTAGGATTTTAGATTCTGCCTCCTTAAGGTTTAGAGATATTCTTAACCATAGTGTGAGGTAAGGAATACTTAGATATGAGCCTATAGGTACCCAAGAGTTTAAGTTTTGATGATTTATAACTTAGACTGTGAGTTAAAGACCTTAAGGGTCAATGCGTAATACTTTAAGAATTTGTTAATGCTATGATGTGTATATGATGCAATGCTATGTTGAGATGTTTATAATGCATGAGGAATATGTTGTGTGATTAGCTTGTGGCATAAGTTTCAGTTTGAAGGAAATTCGATTTAACAGCTATTATACTGCCGAATTTCCATCAAACCTTAAAGGGTTGAAGAAATGTCTTAAAGTACCACATGAGTTGAAAACCCTGGGTGACACCGGTTTGGCCGAGCACCCTTAGGAGATTTTTATGTGACAAAGCACTGAGACGCGCTTTCTTGGGTGACACCGGTTCAGCCGAGCACCCCCAGGGAGACAAATCCATGAGGGTATGAGTAGATGTAGCCTACCAAAGCGGACAAATTGTTGTGGCTTAATGCCCGCAAAGCATTTCAAAGAGGGTATATCCTAAGAGAGGTGATCCCTGCCCCCTACCCGTACATGCGTAGTCGGGATTATTTTATTATGTTTCGCTTATTCAGATAATAAGCAAGAGCTAGTGATGACTAACTAAGGTATGAGCTCATAACCTAGTTATTTTAGGGTGGCCTTATTATGCTGAAGTACCATGATTAATGTCATGATGTTGAGGAAAGATCCACTTGAAAGTTATGTGCCCTTTCTGCCACTTGTGTGTTTTCTTGAAGTTGTGATTCATTGAGATATTTGATTGAGGCATTGCCATGCATTCATGTTTAAATATGTTGCATTCATAACATCAAGATGCATGCTAAAAGGAATGAACCTTGGATAATTAGTTTTATAAACCCTAATAATGAACCTCTTATATATGCACACCTTTTATAATTAAACCCAAGGTTCCTGAGGATGTGAACGATGTAACCCTAGGATAGGAGACTCCTACTGAGATTCTTTAGTAAGAATTCTCACTCCTCTCTCTCCTTTCTCCTTCTTCCACCACATCTTCAGAGAGCGATGGTGACATTCGTGGTTTTTGTCAACACACCAACCTGGGAGGTTCACTTTGATTCGGATCACGGATCATACCATTTTGAGGGGCAGTGTACCGTGCGAGTTTTCATGTTCATCGGATGCCCCTTTGCATACCCTATACAGAGCTACCATTTCTCCCCGATGTCACCCTATGACGATGTGATGGTTTTTGAGCGCGCCCGGATGCGAGATGAAAGGATTCTACAGACGCATACTGGTGGTTCAATGCCTCGAGACTTCCAGGACTACGTGCCTCGGTCTCCTAGTTCAGAGGACGAACCTTCCGAGGACCCGCCAACGCATATGTATAGCGAGAGCTCTGCTCCTACACCTCAGTTCATGCGAGGCATGAGCGAGGACACTGTTACACAGCCGAGGCTGGCTAGGCGAGCCGAGAGGCACCCCTATCAAGGAGCTCATGCTCAGTCTCACATGTACCCACTCTTACTACCCTGCGTCCATCGATCGGTTATACTCCACCTTTCCCCGGGTTCCAATAGCAGAAGTCTTAGGGGAGGCTTAGTGCACACGCTCACACATAGACTGGATAAACCTGCTTTTGTTTTGAGGTTATCCATTATAGGTGCATTCAGGTAGTGATGGTTTACTTTATGTTACTTTATGTTTCCCTGTTTCCATTGTATTTCCTTTTCTGCTGTATTACAAGCTCTGCCCGTTCCTATGAGGGTATGACTACATATGTATTTCTAATTATGATATTAATGAAATGTTTTTGTTATTATGGTGGTTATTGCTCTGTTGTTACTTGTTCTTAATTTTCGTGTTACTCTCTGCTTGCTAATCATGTTTTATATTTCTGTCTTACGATTAGACTAATAACGCGGCTCTCACTTTGATTTATATTTTCAAAAAAAAATTTACCCGTAATTTCCGCTAAGTATTTTAATAAAATGATAAGACTAAGAGGTAATAACCTAATGATTAACCTAATGTGTTCTAGAAAGTTGGGTTAAGAATTAGGGTGTTACAGGGTCTTACTTGTGCCAAAATGTACAAGTATTTAATAGTAGCTTATCAACAAGACATATACCACTTTACAAAAAGTATTAGAATATGGAAAATTTAGAAGTCCACCTATACTACCAGACTTGATAATTTCTTTGTATCTCTCCATCTTTCAATCCTACAAGACCAAGAAGTTATTCAAACATACACACCATTTTCCATAGTCGGTTGAGAGGGAGACAAGTGAGAATAAGAAAAGACTTGAAGAATGTCGATTAACTTAGAAACGGAACAACACAACACAACCCAGCACAAAACATAATATTACATCAGAAAACTCCAATAATATAATAGAATAAAGTAGCGGGTAAAAGCAAAAGTTTATAAAGTAGAAAGGGAAAAATGGAAAAAACATAGTGTAACACCCCAATTTTTCTATCTGAGCAAAAATGACCAAAATACCCCTGAGGTTATTTTCCGCCCGGAATTCGAGGATAGCCGGCCCAGTAGTCCTCGAAGGGCCAAGTCAATGCTTGAAGGGGTTTAAATGGCTTTTGAATGGTTTCGGAAACGAAAATCTCATTTTCTGTGCGTTTCGGGTCAAAATGACCAAAATACGCCTATAGCATTTTTATGCGGGTATAAGTGTCATTTGAGCCTGAAACTTCTCCAGATGGTTTTAAATGATGTTTTTATGTTTTTAGTGACCTCTGTTTAAGTCCTAGTGGTCCCGAGTAGTTTTTGAGAAAAATTATGATTTTGCCCCTAAGCATAGTGTTTTTGAGGTTAATGATGTAATTAAGCAAACCTAAGCAATATTAGGCTCTAATCAAAGATTAATTAATTTTCATAATTAATCTAGAGTCAAAATAATTTATTAAAGTTAATTAGAACCTAAAATTGCTTAAGGAAACTCAAAATCCTTTTCTAGTCTTAATTCTTTAAGAAAAGAATCTAGGAATAGTGTTTTCTCTTATCTATTCCCCTAAATCAAGGAAGCATGTTGGCATTGGATTCTAAGTTAATGAAGATTGACTTCATTAATCTAGCAATACCACCTCCTAATCTAGTCTTATATTGCCCTAATTACCTACTTAATTACTTAAACACTTAGTCACAAATCCTTAATCTTGAGCCTAATCAAATATACACATAAACACACCCCTAAACCACAATTAAATGAGACAAATCTCTCTTCCATGACATGATAAGCAACCAGCCACCTTTCCTCCATATTCTTCACATGTTGAAATTCTTACACTCAAAGGCCATGCTTAACACCATCCTTTGCACCTTACCTTGCACCATACTTGGCCATGCTTTTAACCATGCTTTGAATGACCAAGTAAAGAGATATTTTTCTCTCCTCCATAGGCAATGAAGTTCACAGCCAGCACCCTTCCTTTCACCCTCCATATGTTTTGTTTTCCTATAAATACATGTATTAGAAGAACTTGGTTCCATTTTACACATTTGCTAAGTTGTTATCTTGAAAGCTTGTCTTGTTTCCTTTCTTTTCTCTCAAAGAACTCTTCAGTTCTTTGCATCTCATCTTCTTCTTCAAAGAACCATTCTTCACAACCTCAAACCACCACACCACCACCATAGGTCATCATCTAAACACCAAAGCTTCCTTCCTCAAACACAAAGCTCACAAAAACACATTCCTTTCCTTTCCTCTTAGCTTGGCCGAATCTTCATCTCCTCCTTGGGAAGAGTTTTCATCTCATTCTCACTTCAAAGAACTAAGCTTTCATCTTCACACTTGGTAGGGGTTTTGTTTTCAAAGGCTTTTACTTTTATGAAGTTGTTTTTTATATGAAAATGCTAGTTTCCTCTTGGTTCCAACTCTTTTCTCTCTTTTGTTTTTGGTTATGAGACTTGCTTTTTAAAAGGAAAAATCTTGAGCTTGATGATGAGGTTTCAAGATAATGCTCTTGAGAGTCTCATTTGAGAAACCTCTAAAACTTGAAACTTGTTTTTGACTTTTGAAACATTTTAGTTTTCCTTTGTTTTTCCTTGCTCAAGTTTTTGGATTTACTTTCCTTTTTCCTTTTTATTTTTGGTTCTTTTTTTCCTTTTCCTTATCTTGACTTTGGTTTTAAAAATAGTGGTGTTATGTGTTTTGATCTTTTGTTTCCTTTCCTTTGAGCTTGATGATGATGTTCAAACCATAAGGTTTCTTTGAAACCTTGGGACAAAGAACTCTAAAGCTCACTTCACCTTGTTATAATATATGTTGGATTGAGGTTTATGTTCCTTTAAAGTCTTGTATGGGCTCTAACAAAGAATAAAAATGAACTTGCATCCATGTTTAAGTTTATGCTTTGCATAACATAGTTACTTTTCTTTGTCATCACTAAAATACCAAGAATAAAGAAATGAACTTGCATTATCATGTTTATATTTCAAGCTTTACATTCTCATGTTTATATTTCAAGTCATCACTTAAATATTTAAGATAATAATAAGTTGCATCTCATATTTATTTTATGCTCTCACTTTACTTTATAATGAAGGATAAAATAAGTGTATATCATGTTTAAATTTATGTTCTCACCTAAAATATCCTGAGATCAAAGACTTGCCCATTTTATCTCAAGAGAAGTTTGGAAAATGGAGATGTTTTATAAATGCATTTCGACCATGTGATGAGGATGAGCTTAACATGAGTTGCATCTAGTCACAAGGACCAACGAACTATGTTTTAAGTATTTTCTTAAGCTTATATGAACTTAGCATGTGATATAAATATGTTTTTATGTTTTGAATCTCAACTATGAGCAAAATAAATTAGCTACTGCTCTTGATTTTAATGAAATAAAATGATTTCTAAGAGTTTTGAGGGTCTAAGAAGGTTCCAAGGGAAAACTAGTAACTTATATGCACTTAAAAATGTGATTTCATGAGATCCCATGACATATATGTTTCGGTTCTGCCTTGATGTTGTGCACACTGTATGATGACGATTTTATTGTGTTAGAATGAGTGATTTCATGTATATTTGATGTTAGAATTAATTTGTGAAAGCTAAGAAAAACTAGTAACTAGAAAAGATTGAAAATAAGAATTCTAGAACACTTAGAACACAAATAATACTGTTTCTGTCCAGCAACCTTTAGAGGCAGTAATCATGGTTTATAATTAGTATATGTGAATAGGAATCCCTCATAATTGGTTTAGGAATTGATCTTAATACTTTAGGAGAAGATCGAACTTAGAAAGGGTCAAAGTTGTGACTCCTAGGTACCCGTAATTTGCAAAACATAGATTCTGCACTTTTGAGGTTTAGAATTGGTTATAATCATGAACATTAGTGAGAATAGTTAGTTATGAACCCATAGATGCATAAGAGATTAAGATCGGATATTAGAGAACTTAGATTTCAAGTCTAAGACCCTAAGGGTCAAAGCATAAGACACCTTTGATGCAATAAGTTTATTAATTCAAGTATGACGTGATGATGCATGTGCCATGATGAGTATGTTTATGTGGTTTCAAGATTATCATGATTATAGAAGTTGAATGAGAAATGTACATGCATTATGAGTTATTGTGGCATAATATGATGAATTGCATGATTTGATGAACATGTGTTTATAATGCATTCTGGCATAGCACATCGAGACGCATTTCTTTTACTTCAGTAAAGAGATAACAAAATCGTGAGGATATGGTAGATGCAGCCTACCAAAGCGGACAAATTTACTGTGCACTAGGTGCCATAGATGCGTTTCGAAGAGGGAGATAACCTTGACTCGCGCTTTGGGTGCCGGGATGTCTTTAGGTGATCCTTAACCCGCACTCTGGGAGTCGGGATTCATTTATACTTATCTAGAATAAGTCAAATGATATGTTACCCCTTCTTTTGCCCCATATTAAATCTAGTGACGACTAGTTAGGATTGAGCTAATTCATAGGCGATAGATGAGATGGAGTTTTGGTGGCTAGTATAAAAATCACCGGGGCGGGCATGTTGGTTGGATTTTGGTGGACACGATAAGAAGGAGGTCTTTATGAAAGAGAACTTAAGAGTTTGAATATGAGAAAGAAGTTACATGAAAGTAATGTGCCTTTTATGCCACGTATATGATTTATGATCCTTTATGCTGTGCCCCAATACCATGATTTTCATGTTAATGTGCATATGGTATTATCATGCATTCATGCCTTTATTTGTTGCATTCATGACATTTAAACTCATCCTAAAATGAATAGACCTTGGATAAATATATTTTGAAAACCTAAAAATGAACTCTATGCCTGCTCACCGTTTGTAACAAACCCGAGGTTCTTGGGGACGTAGACGATGACATTAGGATAGGAGGTTTCCCCTACTGAGATTCTTTATCAAGATTCTCACCCCCTCTATCTCTCTTTCTTTTTTTTCACGTCTTCAGATCAGGATGGCGACATTCATTCTATTTATCGACACCCCCACATGGGAGGTCCACTATGACCCTGAGTTGCAGTCATACCATTTTGAGGGGCGCTGTGCAGTTAGAGTCTTCATGTTCATGGGACGCCTATTTGAACATCCTGTACATAGCTATCGTTTCTCCCCGACTTCTCCGTACGATGATGATTTGGTCTTCGAGCATATGCGTACGCACAACGAGAGGATTCTCCACATGCATACCACTACATCTGCCATTCGTGTGTCGACGCCTGACTTGCTCCATCCATGGATCGGTTATGTTCCCCTTTTTCAGGGTCAGCAGTAGTAGATCCCTTGGAAGGCCTAGTGCACACATACCACATATAGTTTAGGATAAACCTTCTTTTGTTATGAGGTTATCCATCTTAGGTGCACTAGGGTATGGGTGTTCTTTTTTATGCTTTCTATGTACTTTCATTTCCATTGTATCTGCTTTCATGTTGTATCTAAATTAAGTCCCACCTTTAGGTGGGTGTATTATGATATTAATGTAGTATTTCCTTGATGTGTTATTGATTGTTCCATGATATGATATGCATTTTTATTTTGTGATTCATCCTTATGTTTTACGATATATGTTAACGCATGTTTACGTTATATGCGGCTCTCACTTTGCTTTTATATTTCAAAAAAAAAAAAAGTTACCAATATTTTCCGCTAAGTATTTTAAGGAAAGATTTTAAAGAATGAGACTAAAAAGTAATAACCCAATGATTAAGGTAAATATGTTCTAGGAGTATTAGGTTAAAATTAGGATGTTACACATCGCATTTTGGGTTTGCCACCACCAATGAGGTTCCGGAGTTCATCATATAAGTGGATGTCCCAGTTGAGGGGTTGGACAGAAGAAGAAGACAACCATAAAGAGCCAATGCTTTGCCTATCCATGACCTATCAAAATCCAAATAGTTCCTTCTCTCACATCAAAACAAAACACAAGACAACGACAGATTAAACCCTTTCAAAAAGACAAAAGGAAAACATGAAAAGGATACGAAAATGGGGAAGGCATCTTCCCCCCTCAGCCTCAAGCACCACCACAACCCCTCTGTCTTTGTTCACGATCACCGTTGAAGTAGTCCACATCATCCCCATTTGCTCAGTTGTGACAACACTACTCAATGTAATATGAACCCTAAAAGCTTAAAAATGAAAAGATGAAAACTATTGAATTTCAAAGAAATAGAGAATCGAAAATCGGCGGAGAGCAAAAGAAGATACTATATGACGGCATGGCTAGCCACCAGACGCCGTGAGACAGCACAAGGCTTGCCACGAGATGGCGGTGAGGCTAGCCACGAAACAGAACCGAGGATGGCCACGAGACATAGCGAGGATGGCCGCGCAAGACGATGGTGATGCTAGTTGCAAATGGCAGCGAGGTCACGACACGAACAAGAGCAATTGGGCACGAAGGACACGAAACCGAAAGGGAAGGGAATGACAGTTCTGATAGTGGTGGTGGTCACGCTTCAGACGAGAGGTAGCGTGGGTGCTAGAGTTCTCCCTCTCAAATGCTATCTGTAGATCTGGGAAAGAAGGGAGTCACCATTGATGACTTAAGAAATGAGGAAAGAAAGAACTCAAGTGTGGATAAAAAATTTAGTGGGAAAAATTTATAGATTAGCACCTAATTTTTGTGGTGATGAATTGGCAGTGAAATAAAAGAGGAGGTAAAATAGTAGGCTATAGTGACAGTGACATATAACTGTAGGTAAACAATTACAATAACCACAAGAATAACATGTGCCTAAAACTTATACCAACGATATCATATATCCATGGGTATATATATAAGTTATACCTACAACAATATCATATATCCGTGGATATATATATATAAGGAATATATCAATGGGCATAAAATAAAATACATTTCTCAATAATCCTTCTTCAACAATTATCTCCTAAAACAATGAACAATTGATGTGCAACGAATTTGTTCAAGTAAACATATCAATACCTACTTTTAATCTTTAGAGAAATTGATGTGCACAATTTGAATGGTTCAATTCCAAGACTTGAAAATGATGCTCCTACGAGGGAAAGAAATCATATTGTACTCTTTTTCCTTTACCAATATTTCTATTCCACTGAATCTTTATTGATAATGTGTTTAACGAGATAGTTGCTAGCAAGAGGATATTTTACTTTTTTTTTTTCTTTTACTAAGTTCTTTTTTAATCCAATGGATTTTTTTTTTCTAAGTGAGGTTTTAACTAAGCATTTCCTAAATGGACACATACAAGGGAGTGTTATGAAATATTTTTAGAATGTGGATTTCTAAGCTTAATGTGGATTTCTAAGATTATTTGGTTTAGTTGAGATTTGATTAGATAGAATATGATATGATCTTATATATATGTATCTATCTTTTTTTCTAATATCTTTTTTATTTTTTTCACAACATTTGTTCTTACTTTTTTATGGGTTTTGGTATGTACCATATAATATGTGTATGGCATTTAATTGGCAAAACCCTTTAACCTTTTTTTCCTACTATACATTTTGTATTGGTTACTCAGATTTTAAGTACACAGCTAGAACAGTAAAAGAAAATTTATTCTCATCAAAAAAAGAAAATTTATTAATTAAAAAAATTAAGTAATTAATAATATTTGCAGCTGAACTGAACAAATGTTGTACATGAATTGATTATTTCGGGTCACTCTCGTACGAGTTTTAAAAGTGCTACTGAGTCGAATCGGGATATGATATGAGGTCAGCTGTGACCATGCATGCGACAATCAAAGGCAAATGAAAAGGAAACTGACAAGTTGACTACCCAATTACTACGTGTGAACGACACAAAATTCAAATAATTTATGAAGAAGGAAAACGTGCTGATTTCAAAGGTTGCGGCCATTAGTGCTTCCAATGAGAAACCCATTGAATTTAACACGAAGTATTTAAATACGAATCCAATGATCCTAGTCTTCATACTCAATTTATAAATTTCAAACTTCCAACACGTTTTGGCTCTCGTGTTTCTAGAGGAGTAGCGTATAAAACGAAACACAAAAATAAGCTTAGAAGAATTTATATCAGAAACATGTCAAAAGTCAGCTCAAAACTCTCAACCTCTTGAGAAGTACTTATATATTTCTGGAGCATCAATTAGATATATTCTACACTAAACAAAGATATTTCATCTAAAAGTGATAGTTATAAGTGTATTTCAAATAAAATGCCATTTTATTATTAAATATGAAGCACATCCAATAAGTACTTATAGAGCACAGAAATGTTTCTCCTCAAGGTATCTTATTAGTTTTAATTGCTAGATTGGATTCAACTCCTTGTTAATTGTCTAAGTAGTGTTATAATTTCGAGCTTCAATTATACAATTTGTGATCAAAATTATCAGTAAATATAATTTCTTCATAAAATTGTAGGAAATTATGGTAACTTGATATGTTTTGTGCAATGCCGGCACAAATAACTTAACTCTATCATTAGATAGAATATGAACTCACATCATATCTAATATATAGTAAATGAAGATATGTCGTCATTTTGTCCAAAAATTATTTGGTACAACTAACATATCTCTCTCACATAGAATGGAAAATGGCAAACTCTCTCGGAATAATGCCTATTCATAATATAAGAGAAACTCTATTTTATTGATTTCTCTGCTATCTTAAATTTTAATTAAGAAAATAAGTGTCGTCAAATTATTCAAACTAATCATACAAGAATGTTCAATGAGCTCCTTAACTTAAAATATTAATGTACAGTTGCTTCTTTATATGAAAAATATATTTTTATGTTTTTTAAAATTATTGATGAGGAATCGACGACACCGTCCATTCACGGCGAACTTACGATTCACCATTCGTATGTCATTATTTCAAGCTTGATCCCGGAGAAAAGAAGTTTCCAGCCAAGTCCCTTATTTGATAAGAATAATGTATCAAGTGTTACAAGAAACAATCATGAGTAACTCAATAATAATGCCATTCAATTTAACTAGCAATGTCATGTAAACTCTAAATAGACTTGAACATGTTAGTGAATATCGTGATTTCAGTAATCACAAGTCATCAGCAAGCTGCTGTTGCAAGAACCATATGTTTTCATCGGTCCACAAGTCCGCACCACCAAACCCAATTTCAGGTTCAAATGCTCGGATGTCGAACTGGTCACTCTGCTGCAATGGGGTGGATATGGCTCCTTTTTCTGCACTATCCGATGATGACCAGCAACCACCACCGCCAATTACATTGTAAGACACACAAGAGTCAGATAGAGAAGAAGTTTGAGCCTGAAAGGGTGATGAAGAGTAAGATGAAGCCAAAGACAACGTGCTAACAGGATTGGTTACACAAGGTTCACTGCGGGCTTGAGCGTTGGACAAGGTGGTTTGGGCT
Organism: Dalbergia cultrata; assembly: GCA_031216105.1. Classification (NCBI taxonomy): domain Eukaryota; kingdom Viridiplantae; phylum Streptophyta; class Magnoliopsida; order Fabales; family Fabaceae; genus Dalbergia; species Dalbergia cultrata. The sequence goes on along the minus strand of CM062346.1, from coordinate 32,465,332 downwards.
TGGTTATGGGAAGGACCATTCCCGCAAGAGGCCTGAATCTGCTCCATGAGGCGTGGCATCCATACATGACGCATGGTGTCTCTGAACTGTTTGCTATTGACGTCGCATTTGAGTTGCTTAGCCTGCTTCACCACTCTTGTCCTCCAATAGTTCTTGATCTCGTTGTCTGTTCTGCCAGGCAATTGTTCTGCTATTTTAGACCACCTACAATAATCATCACAATATGCTATTAGTTTGATAAACTTATTGACTGCAAAACATAATGAATTGGTCTGTTGTCACTGGCCAGACTCTATATAATATACTGCAGAGTATACATACCTATTGCCCCAGCGGGAATGGAGGTCGAGAATCAAGAGCTGTTCTTGGAGGGTGATGCTCCCACGTCTAACATTTGGACGCAAGTAATTTAACCATCTTAATCTGCAGCTTTTGCCAGTTCGCTTTAGACCTGCGGTTGAATAGTAAAGACACATGTTAATTAAAGTGCAGTTGATTCATGAGAGAGGCTAAAATCTTGACAAGATAAGTCATTTATCATCTTTGTTCATTTGATCTAACATCAGTCAAGGTGCATGGTTATATGATTGTCAATGATTTAATTTAGGCACAACTTTGATCAGATTAGTTAGTGTATATGAATGCTTGCCTGCAGAGCGAGCCACCGAGTTCCAGTGACCTTCACCGTGGATGGTGATATAGTTGATCAGAACAGAATCCTCTTCTTCTGTCCATGGACCTTTCTTTATTAACATATCTTCTTCGCTCCCATTTGTTGCTGATGAGCCACAATCTGATAAACTTCTCATCATGTGAACACTCTCGGTTGTGTACTCCATCTCCATATTACACTCAAATCAACTTTTTATGTGTCTGGCTTTGTATTAGAGAAAAGGGTGGCTTTGAAAAAATATCTTAGCTTGTTCCGTTAAGCAGATGCCAGAGGAGGTTATTTATATAGTGAGATCAGCTCTTTCTGGCGCTGGATTTAGGAGGATGTGCACTTTGAGGATAGACGAGTATTTGTCAAAACCAAAAAGTTGAAGTGGGGGGCTGCGAATATCGGTCCACAGAAAGCAAATTTTTTTATTATTGACTAAAGAGAACATTAAATTAGCTTCTACTCGTAGGTCGTATGTTGACCTTGCAACTTAGAGTTGACCCTTTGACTCCTTACACGCTTGTAAGACAAGTGAACAATATAGTAATATTTTCGCGTGTTGTCAAACAGTGGGTTTGCAGCAAATACTCGGTCAACATTCTACTTGCATAATCCAAATGGTTCTCGTAGTCTGGCTGTGTTTCTTTTTCAGGGTAATGCCTCCTTTCTATAGTTGCCACTAAACCAAATAGCTCTGCAATTGAAATTCCATGAATTTATATTTTGCAGATGAAACTTTAATCCTCTTAATTATAAGATTGTCATCCGCGACTCTAAAATCTAGTTATGACGTGCAGAGCAGAAGTTTTTTTAAAGTGCGAAAATAAAAATATTTCTACATCATAACTTGATCTTTTTTGTGCTGATATTTTGAAGTCGAATTGATGATAAAAACAAAATGATATCAATTTAATGCTTATATTTTGAATTTTGACATAAATTTTATTATTATATAGAATTATCAATGATTTCGATTATGATTATCTGTGTATTTTTAATCCAAATGAGATGAAAATCGCCCCACTAATAAGTCAAGAAAGATACATAAGCAACATAGCTTAGCCAATTAGGATGAATCATATATAACAAAGATACTTATAATTTGATGAAATTAATATTGAATTTTAAAATGTTAAGATAAAATTTATGTAAAAGATTTCAGGTTCAATTTGATGGATAAAAAGAATATTTACTTTGAATTTATAGGTTTAATATTTCATTGTTCCCCATAGTATCACTCAATTTCAATTAGGTCTATATAGTTTAAAAATTTATAATAAAGTCCTTCCATCAAACAAAATTTTATAACCAAAATCTCTCACATTAAAATTGTTACAAAAATTTGGTCCTAAACAAAATGCATGTTTGGCACAAGTTGTAAGTGAAGATGTAGTACCAAAAAGGGGATTAAATCGTGCTTTCAAAACTTTTTGGCTTTCTAAAACTCAAACAAAATCTATTAAGTATTTAAAGTTGAAGACAATGGAAAACATAGTTAGTAAGCTTTAAAAAATTACTTTTTGAGGTGTTCAGAAACTTAATAAAGCTTTAGAAAAATGGTCTTAGATAAATATAAATATTCACACCATAGAAAATAATAACGCAATACAATTAATGTGATAGGGAGAAGAGAAAATCACCCAAAGGATTTTATACTAGTTAAGCCAAGCACTACCTATATCCAATTCTCAATAAATCTATTGACTCACTGTCAACCACTTTCCCAACTTGAGGAAGTAAGATGTTCTTTTTAATAACTTTCTCAAGCTATCTCTAGTGATCAATTTATATAGTCAATCCCCACTCACAAGTAGTTTTGTTCCTAGCCTCCCCAAGTTAATCTCACTCTGATCACTAATGGATCAAGGTACAAAAAGTACAAGGTTTTGGTGTTTGCACTCCAAGAAAAGCACTCAAGTTTCCTAAGACGATACAACGATTAAGGAAACAACTTGAAAGACTTTTTTCTAATTTTTTTGAAAAGAATGTTTGCTAAGATATAGAAGAAAGAATATTTTTCTTTTCTAGAAACTAAAAACAATGTAACAATGAACATCAGAAAGTATAAGAATGATTAAACATAGAAAGTGCAAAAGTTCCTTCAGGTTTGAAAGCTTCCTCCTTTTACATGTGTTAATCAACCATTTTGTATCACTGGATCTATCTTCTAGAAATCTAGGCAAAGATGTGTCGGTATTGTAACATCCTTCCAAATATAACATTATCCTGAAGTCATTGTATTAGACTCAGGAGTTATCACTTATAAATTAGTGAACCTTTCTTAAATATCTATAGCAAGTTCGATTAATTCATACCATAACTAATTCGTAATTCTGTTAAAATATATTACAAGAAATAAGTATTTATTAAATACGCATTCAAATACAAGACAAAAAAACTCTTCTATGAGCTCCAAAATACATATGTTTTCTATTATATTTACATATATATACATACAACTAAGTACAATCGATATAAGCTTCAATAACTTAACTACTTCAAGTCTGATTCTTTCATGTAGCAACCTCATTATTCTCTGGATCAATCTGTTGATGACACGGGAACTTAAACACATAAGGGTGAAAATTCTAAAATTCTCAGAAGGGTATCTCCAAAATCCATAATAAAATCCATGTCATCATCATCGTCCTAGCCACTTCTGTAATCACCTATGCTGCTTTATGGATTGATGACTGTCCACACAAACCAACCCGAGTCTTTTCAACATGTTTTGTCCTCACTTACATGCTTCCTAAGAAAACTTCCTAGGAGGTCACCCACCCCGAAATTGCTCCTAGTCAAGCACACTTAACCATGGAGTTCTTTAGTGATAGGCTACCAAAAAGAAGATGCATCTTATTGGTATAGGTAATACAAATCAATTCATATAAGTCATCCTCAACTATATAGTCCCATACCTATACAGTCTTAGGATCCCCCTCGTTCTGGTGTGTAATCGATTCATTCATGTATCCCTTTGCTTAGAAGGCCTTATAAGGAGTCATTCCTTGTTTATGCCTTCTTTGCACCAGCGATCACTCTCCGCCCTCGACCTCAGGTGTTACAACTTCGATTTATTAAGAAAATGTGATCATGCATTTAATAAGAATGGTTTATCTTAAAGTTCAAAATCATCCTTCCAAAGTGGGTTTCTTTTAAACATTCAATCACTTACTATACATTTGTCATAGTACTCAACATCATAGTAACTTATTCTAAACAAATAATTCAATAAAATATGAGTATGCATATGATAAATGCAGTGATCTTTGCTTTACTTTGATATCTTTCTTAACTTCACGTGCTATTGATATGTTATAGGAGATCTCATCTTTCTTTATGTTCCCTTTACAGGTCGAAAGGGATCTCATCTTAATTTACATGCCCTTGATAAATTGAAGAGGATCTTGTAATATCCTAAATTTTAACCCCTTCATGCTTGAGTCATGTTAAGGTTAACATTTAGTTATTACATTTTAGTCTCATAATTTTTCTGATAAGATAAGATATAAGGAAAATAATACTAATATTTTTTTTTATAAAAATCAAAATAGAAGCCTTGTACATAGATAAATCATGTACAATATTTATTTCATAGAAGCTAACTAACACATTCATAAACATATACAAACCCTCCGGTATTTGAATATTTTACACGCAATAAATGTGTAGATAAATCCAAACAGTGTGTCATAAATAATAAAGAAATAACAAAAACAATAAATATTCTCTAGCCAACATTGGTTCGGTAATCAATGAAGTAATTAAACTTATAATGGAGTTATATATAACTCATCGAAATAAGTCACCTAAACTAAAATACAACCTTAGCTATTATCATAATATGAAATAAAATGCTATCTACTTTCCTTGAATGTGCTCCTCCAAATGACCTGTAGTTACTTGCTCCTCGTCTGGAGATGACACAAAAATAAAATGAGGTGAGAACTCAAAAGTTCCTAATAAAATGAACATAATAAAGTGTCATCGAAATCATCTCCAGCCACCTCAATTTATTTTTGAAAAATACATAAGCATACAGTAAAATTCAATTAATAAGTTCTGAAAATCTTTACTCGATGTAGACATATATTTTAACATGGTCTTTCTTAACATGGATGCAATACTATATTTCATGTATGCATGACAATATAACTAAACACACATACACACACACACACACAAACACACAACCATATATATATATATATATATATATATATATATATATATATATATATATATCTTCATATAATTTTTTCTTTATACAACCAGTTTATCCAATTAGTGGGGTAATGAGCTCATACCAAAAGTCGATCGTCATCGACAAGTACAATGGGGATAAACAGGGTGCTAGAATAATGAGGATTATCCCTTTCGATCGAGGATCATTTCCAAATCAGCGAGGACTAAGTCCAACATCTTTCGCATTTAATATCACATTAATACTTTATTAGTAGCGACAAAATCCAACATCTTTGACATTTTATATTACGTAAATACTTTACCAGTGGGACTAAGTCCAATGTCTTTAGCATTTTATATCACATTAATAATTTATCGGTGAGGACCATATCCAATAACTTTAACCTTAACATTAATACTTTATCATCATCATTCATGTGCAACATCACAATATATTCATTCATGTCATATCAATCAAGTTTACATAATATATCAAAGAGAACTCTAGAAAGGATTGATTTAAAAACATATAAAATTTCAAGACAAATGCTTATAAATTGTATGACTCAAATGTGAGACTTTTTAGTACAAGGTAAATAAATAATGAATGATTAGATGAAAATTTATCGAACCATAGTGTAACAAAATTCGAACTATATGATTCTAGTGAAATTCAACAAGTAAAATGTAACTTTACACAAGAAGGAACAATATATATATATGTATATACTAGTCATCTGACCTGTGCGATGCACGGTGTAACATCCTAAATTTTAACCCAATACTCTTAGAACATATTTAGGTTAATCATTAGTTTGTTACTTCTTAGTTTCATTCTTTAAAAATCTTTCTTTAAAATACTTAGTGCAAAATATGGGTAAAATTGTTTTTTGTAACATAAAAGCAAAGTGAGAGTCGCGTATAACTTAAACATGCGCTATCATATATTGTAAACCATGAGAATAAATCACAAAATAGAAAGGCATATCATAGCATGGAACAATCAATAGCACACCAAAGGTAATATTTCATTAATATCATAAAATGCCCACCTAAAGGCAGGACTCGTTTGATACAACAAAAACACAAATACAACTGAAATAGAAATACAAGGAAAGCATGAAAGAAAACACCCCTACCCTAGTGCACCTAAAATGGATAACCTCATAACAAAAGAAGGTTTATCCTAATCTATATGTGGCGTGTGTGCTCTAGCTCTCCCCAAGAACCTCTACTACTGTGGTCTCGGAAAAGGTGGGACATAACCAATCCACTATCATAACTCGGCAAGAGTGGGCATGCGCAGTGGCTGAACATGTGCTTCATGACGAGGATGCATGGCCGGCCTCCGGGCCAACCTTGGCTGAGTCACGATCTCCTCGCTCCCCTCTCTCATGAATGGCGGAGTGAGGGCAGAGCTCTTACTATACTTGTAGGTCGGTAGGTCCTCTGAGGGGTCTGCCTCTGAAGACTGAGAGCGGGGCACGTAGTCGGGGAAGTCATGTATGGCCGATGCAATCGTGTGCATAAGGAGAATCCTCTCGTTGCGCGTCCAGGAATGCTCAAAAACCATGTCGTTGCCGTAAGGGGGCGTAGGGGAGAATCAGTAACTGCATACTGGATGAGCAAAAGGACATCCTATGAACATGAATACTCGAACAACGCACGTCCCTCAAAATGATATGACCAGTGCTCTGGGTCATAGTAAACCTCACAAATGGGGGTGTCGACGAACAGTACGAATGTCGCCATCCTGATCTGAAGACGTGACAGGAAAGAAAGAGAGAAAGAAGGGGAATGAGAATCTTACTAAAGAATCTCAGTAGGGAACCTCCTATCTAAGGTGACATCGTCAACGTCCTCAGGAACCTTGGGTTTGTTATAAAAAGGTGAGCATGCATAAGGTTCATTATTAGGTTTATAAACATAATTATCCAAGGTTCGTTCATTTTAAAATGAATCTTATTGTTATGTATGCAACATAGCAAGGCATGAATGCATGATAATACATTCTGCAAGTAAATCAATAAAACACAACATCAATAAACATATATGTGGTATAAAGTGGCATATAATCTTTCGAGTGAAACTTTTCGCTTTACACAACTATGTGACTTTAAAACATTATACTTAGCATCATGGGGCCACCCTAAAACATCATCTAGGTTATGAGCTCATGCCTTAAATAGTCATTACTAGCTCTTACTTATCCTATGATAAGCGTAAACATAATAATCTCGACTTCAGGAGTACGGGCTAGGGGCATAAGGATCACCTATCATAACCTTTAATTCGGGGAATCCATAGGGATATTTCCTTCTTTGAAATGCTCTACTAGCATCTAATGCACAGTGAATTGTCCGTTTTGGCAGGCTGCATCTACCATACCCTCACGGATTTGCCTCCTCCCCACCAGAGCGGGAGAAATGCGTCTTAGTGCTACGTCACATTTAAAATCTCATTTTCTTGGGGGTGCTCAACCTAACCAGTGTCACCCAAGACTCATCTCATGTGGTTTTCAAAAACATTCTCAAGTCCTTAAATTTGATGGAAATTCAGCAGATAATTGTTGTATAGCGAATTTCTTTCAAATTTACTTTATGCCACAAGAATTCATAATACATGCACTTTCACATTCAATTTCCATAATCATGATAAACTTAAAACCACATAAACACACCCATCATAGCACATGCATTGTCACATCATACTTGGATTAATAAATTCATTGCATTATATATAACCTATGGTGTCGTATGCTTTGACCCTTAGGGCCTTAAACTTGAAACTTAAGTACTTTATCATCCGATCCTAATCTCTTATGCACCTATAGATTCACAACTAATTGCTCTCACTAATTATCATGATTATAACAAGTTCTAAACAGCATTAGTGCAGATTCTATGTTTCACAATTATGGGTACCTAGGAGTCACAACTTTGACCCTTTTTGAGTTCTGTCTTCTCCTAAAGTACTAAAATCAATTCCTAAATCAATTATGAGGGATTCCTACACATATTCACTAATTATAAACCATTATTACTAATATTAATCATGCTGAAATAGAATCCATAATTCTTGTTTCTAAGGGTTCTAGAATTTTCATTTTAAATTTTTTCTAATTACTAGCTTATCTTAGCTTTCTCAAATTAATTCTAACCTCAATTATACATGAATACACTCATTCTAACATCATAAAATCAACATCATACAGTGAGCAAAACAAGAAGACAAAACCGTGAACATCATCATTATATTATGCAAAGAATTTCATTTTTAATACACATAGATTGCTAGTTTCTTTTGGAACCTTTTTGGAACTTCTAAAACTCATTGAAAATCAATTTATTTGATTAAAATCCTCAAAAAATAACTAAGGGCAGTAGCTATTTTAATTTCTTTAAGGTTAGCATTTAAAACATAAAATCATGCTTGAAATATTCTTTAAGTTCATCTAAGCTTAAGAAAAATCCTAAGACATAGATTATTGGCACTTGTGACTAGATGAAACTTACACCAAGCTCATCATCATCACATGGCTGAAATCACTATCCATGAAACACTTCCATTTTCCAAACTTTACTTGAGATAATAGTAGGCAAATCTTTGAGCTCTAGATTTCTTAGGTGATGACATGAACTTAAACATGCAATACTCTTAGTTTTATTCTTTATCATAAAGTGTAAGCATAAAATAAATATGAGATGCAACTTATTATTATCTTAAGAATTTAGGTGATGACTTGAAATATAAATACGAAAATGCAAGCTTATTATTTATTCTTGGTAGCTTAGTGTTGACATAAAATAAATATGAGTGCAAGTTTATTTTACTCAACTAGAGCTCATACAAGACTTTTTAGAAGAACAAAATAATCTCAACCCAACACTTATCTATCAAGACAAAGTGAGCTTTAGAGTTCTTATACCAAGGTTTCAAAGAAATTTCATGGTTTGAACATCATCATCAAGCTCAAGGAAATGGACTCAAAAGAAAACAAAACTTTAAAGCAAAAGGAAAAAGAAAGGAACCGAAACTAAAAAGGAAAGGAAATACACCATATTCTTTATTATGTACCCAAAAGCTCCTATCTGGAGTAAACTCTAGAATGTGTTGGCCAACTTTAAGGTTGAAAAAGGTAAGTTTTGGGCCTTTTGAAATCCTTGTAATTATTTTTTTAAGGTGAAATCATTAGTGAGCTAAATAACATTTTTAATAAAACTTGAGGAAAAAAAAACTCAAGCTTTAGAGACCTCATTGTGATTAACACAAAGTCATCATCTAGAGACACTCATCCTCAAGCTATCATGAGGAGCAATCTAGTCCTTGAAGGTCAAAAATGAAAAGTGAAGAACAAAGGAAAACCGAAAAGGAAAAACCAAGAAAGCTCATAAAACAACATTTTTCTCCAAGATCAAAGCATATTCAAATAAAAGAATGACTTTAGAACAACTCCCTACCAAGTGTTGGAGATAAAAAGCTTGGTCTTGAAGTGATGATGAAAAGAAAATCTTCTCCCTAAGCTAAGAAGGGGTTTCAACCAAGGGGGTGGAAGAGGAAAGGATGGGTTTTTGTGTGAGATTGTGTTTCAAAGTGCAAGCTTTGGTGTTTGGGTGGTGATTTATGGTGGTTGTGTAGTGGTTTGAGGTTGTGATATGGTGGCTCAAAGAGAAGGATGAAGAAGAAGAAAACTCTTGGAACTTTGAGAGAAAATAAGAGAACTTGCAAGAATGCTTTAAGCTTGAACTTAGCAAATGAACCAAAAGTGATCCAAGTTCATCCAAGCAAGCTATTTATAGAAAATCAAAACAATAAGGATGCTTTAATGGAGGGGGTAGCCGTGTGGTATGCCTCATGGAACATGAGGTGAGAGGTTTGATTTGTGAAGCATGGTTAGGCATGGTTGGAGGTAAGGTGAGTATGGTTCAAAGTATGGTCCAAGCATGGTGCAAGGTATGGCCTTGGAAGTTCATTTAAATTTAAATATTTTAAATGGAGGGGGAGGATGGTCGGCGGCCTTATGGAGTGAGGGAGGAGAGATTTCTTTCATTTAATTGTGGTTTAGTGATGTATTTAGGTGTATCTTAGATTAGGCTTAGGATTAGGAGTTGCTAAGTAAGTGTTTAAGTAACTAAGTAAGATATTAAGGGCATCAAGATATGATTAGGGAGTGTTCTTGCATCATTAGAGGGATTTAAACTCATTTTATGGTGTAAACAAATGTAGACACAATTTCTTAATTTAAGGAATTAGAGAGAGAAAACACTATTTAAGATTCCATGACTAGAAATCTTGAATTTAAAAAGAGATTTAAGTTTAATCTAAGCAATTTTAGGTTCTAATTAACTTTAATAAATTATTTTGACTCTAGATTAATTATGAAAATTAATTAACCTTCGATTAGAGCCTAATATTGCTTAGGTTTACTTAATTACATCATTAAGCTCAAAATCACTATTCTAGGGGCAAAATCATAATTTAACGCAAAAACTGCCTGGGACCCCCGGGACTTAAACAGATGTCACTAAACACATGAAAACATAATTTAAAACCTTATGGAGAAGTTTTGGGCTTGAACGACACTTATACCCGCGTAAAAATGCTATAGGGGTACTTTGGTCATTTTGACCTGAAACATCAAAAAATGAGATTTTCATTCCCGAAACCATTCAAAAGCTACCTAATCCCCTTCAAACATTGAGTTGGCCTTCGAGGACTACCGGGTCGGCTATCTTCAAATTCCAGGTGGAAAATGACCTCAGGGGCATTTTGGTAATTTTTGCTCAGACAGAAAAATCGGGGTGTTACACACGGGATGATAATAAAAAATAGTTTATTGACCATTATCAAAAATAATAATAATTTATTTGAATACATCTTATAAAAAATTGAGTTTATAAACTTATTTTGAAAATAAGTTAACAGTTAAATAATTAAACAAATGAACAAAATATAAATGATTATGGATATGAAATAAGTCATTTTATTTTATATCTTATTTTAAATACGATATTTAGAAGATTGAGAAAATCTTAGTAGACAACCTTTAACTAATAACAATACAAAGCTTATTTTATCAAAATTTTACATGTTTTGATAGTTGAAATTGGTGAATAATGAAATAAAATAAGTAAATATATTTACAATATTATATACCATTATTAGGGATAACAATGGGTATCTATGAGAGAGGAGACATGCCTCCCGTATTCTATTCTCATTTAAAATTTTGCTTCCTACCCCCATCCTCATTCCCATTGCGAGTCCTTAATGCCTATTTAAGAGATTTGAATCCCTATGGGGTATTCGCAAGTTTATTAAAATAATTCCGAAAAGAAAAAAACTTGAAAAGTATTTCAATATTCAAAATATAAATATACATAATACTACTAATGCAACATAATCCAAATTAAAAATAAAAATACATACATAATACAAATTTAATAAAGATAATTAAAAAAATTAATATGTGCTAAGATTCTTTTTGTGTATGTATGTGTGTGTATAAATGAATATTTAAATAATTTATATAAAAGAACGAGAATCTTAGCACATATTCATTTAAATTATTTAAATGAGTTTCCATTCTCGTTCTTTTTTTATAATGGTAATCCCAAAGGGTATCACTTCAACTTTTTTAATCATCCTTAGCCATTTACATATTTATAGTAAATTGAAATATTTAATTTATATTATTTTAATTACACATCATTTCCTTTTACATCATTTTAATAAATATTCTCTAAATGAATTTTTTTGGGTTCCACCATAACCATGTACAAAATAAAAAATCTTATTTCTCAGTGGTTGTTGCATTGAGTCTATTATATTATCATAAATTATCCTCTAAACTTGTTCATTAAAGATAAGTATCCTTTAATATCATTAGATTGTTGCTCTCTGTCATATTCTAACTCTTCAACTAAGAGATGACTTTGAAATTAATTGAGTGGAGAGTCATTTTGATATGACATGGACTTAAACTCTTTCAAATATATTCCATTTGAATGAAGTATATTTTAAATTTCAATTAAAGATAAATTCTTTAGCTATGAACTGAGGATAGCAAGATATACAAAAAATATTTTTTTTATGGAAAAATGAAACTCTTAACTTATTCTAAAAAAATACAATATTTGTCTTTAAAATTTAGAAATATAATAATAAAATCATTGATAAAAAAATTTAAATTACAATTTAAAGTATACCTTAATTCCTTAATATTCTTCTTCGATCATATAAGATTTCATCTTCCAAAAGTTTCCAAATATGCTCCTATACAAATAGCGACATGCTCGTTGCATTTGTCACTAATAATATAGTAAAGAGTTTCCTTAACTGATTTCTATATGTTAACTCAATAATTTCATTTACACCTTCAATAAATTCATTGTTTAAGAAGTGTGTGAGAAAGTTTTGATAAATTCTATCCATATATTAAAGTTCCAAATCGAAAAAAAATGTAGTTTCCAATAACCTTAACACATAGATTTATCATGTTTTTAGGATAATTTGAAAATACTTAAAATCACGTTAACTTGATACTTAAGGTTTAATTTTATATTAAATAAGGAAATTATAGTTTCATAAAATGCTTGGTCCCTATCATTTTGAATTTAATCCCTATATAACTATATTAGAATATGTATTCGACTTTCATGAATATTTAAAATTTAGTTTTTCTCTTTATAAATATTTTTAAAATACTCTTTTAATTTTTATAAATGTCATTATGTAGAAGTGATAACTAACCATGAGACCATAAATATAATACTAAAAAAATATTAAAATAAAAAGAAAAAAGTAATAAAGATAGTAAAAGAGTTATGAGATAAAATTAGTAAACAATCATAGTGAATACTCTTACTATAATGGATTATATTATAAATTTACATATATATTGATTTAAATATAATGGATTATATTTATTATATACTGAATCTTCAAATAACATATAAAATCTATAATATACCGAATATTGAAATAATGTATGAAATAAAAAAAAATAGTTCATAAAATGATTACTTTTGATATCAATATTTATTACAAAAAACACATGGCATTAATTTATTTATTTATTGTTTTATCTTCTTAATTTTAGTAAATTAAGAATAAATCAACATTATTGATATCATATCATTACCGTGTATGTGTGCATGTGTGTGTGTATAATAATTAATCAATATTATATATTAATTAATTAATTAATAATTAGGAGTATCTAAGTAAAGTAACATAATTTATCTTATTTAAAACATTTTCAAACACGTATTTTAAAAAATAAAATATAAAATATAAAATTAGTTTTTGATTATTTATTTAATTTATTTATAATTAATTATTTTAAAAAACTCCAATATATATGGTTATTAAAATAACTTACAATATTTTTTGCCATGTAGATTTCAGTATAAATTGCCCAGATATTAAAAATGATTATTATGAATGTTGAAATTGTATAAATTAACGATAGCAAACTAATAAATCAATATTAATATTAATACTATAGATATAAATTAATGTTACAGATATAATTAACATATATATATTGATATGTTAACTGATTTAGACATGTTTGATTTGATTCAATAAATCACAATAAATTGAATTATTGAAATTTTTAATTTCTATTAAATTATGTTCGATTCAATATAAAATGATCTGATTTAAAACTTAAATGGGAAGAAAATAAAATTAATTTATACTTTTAATTTTACATACCAACTGACCGATTTTAAACATAATAATAAATTTTCTAATCAATTCAAATCTCGATTTCTAAAGTTGATTTCAGGCATATGAAAGTTCAAATCCTCATTGCTTCAATTTTCCATTATTAATAATCCCAATAATACATTTAATTGCAAAAATTTGAATTTTCTACTTTAGTGAACTAAAATATATAAACTTGCTAAAAGACTTTTAATTTACGTAGTTACATTGATTACCTCAGACAAATCAAATACCCAAGTTATTTGTTAAACGTTGAATATTTAAGATTTGTAGTAGCCAAAAATTATGCCGTTGTAACAAAGGATCATGGCTCATAATATCAATTTTAAACTATCCTAATCTCCTGTTGTGTTTCCTATTTTTCTTTTATTCATACAATTATTGTATCAGATTTTTCTTGCTTCATAGCCTTGTCAATTTGCTATGTAAATATCATCCAAATCCTTGAAAACGTATTCAAAATATCATTTGAATTCGATTTGAAACTTATCTATTTAAAATTAAGAAATTGATTCATATAATAAATACATTTAATTTCTTTTATGTTTCATTTTAATTTTTTATTTTTAAAAAATGCATTTATTATGGAATTAACGTGGTTGTAACCTATACCACCAATCAATGATCAAAATCATTTAATAAAATTTCATGCATATTGGACTATTTTTATTATTATATGTGATAAAATGAAAATAAATGTCCCTTTCTTAATCAAGTAATCATATGCAATGGAAACGGTAACTGCTCCCATAATGTTTGCTTTCTCCTACTCATTTGCTATAATAATATAAGAATATCATAACTCCTATGCAATTAACTCCCTAATGACTAATATTGGAGATTTTTCTCCTTGTTAATTCCTATATATTAAGTGGTGACCCATTCATTTATTCAGTTGGCAAAACCTAGTTTTAAAAATCCTCTTAATTATTTCTGTCAACATTCATTATCTCTTTCAAGTGCCCACTGATCATTACTTCCATCCAAGACTAAAAATCTCCTACATATCATTGCCAAAATCTCATAGATATGAAAATCTTATAAATATACATATCCTATAAAACAGAAAAAAAATATAATTATTGAAAAACAAAATATCTAACATGGAAATGAACTTAGTATGCGTTTGGATTTAAAATGCTAGAAAATTAAAATGTTTCAAATAAGTTTCCTTCAATTTTTAAATTTTTTGTTTGGATAGATAATTACATTTCCTTTGTTTGTAAAATACTTTATTTGGGTGAGGCAATTACATTACCTAACATATTTTATTTGAAAAATATAAAATATTTTTTTTAAAAAATAAGTGTTTTTATTAATAATCAAAATTCAATTGATCTAAAACAAATTATATTGAGTTCATACTTCATAAATTATCTTAAATTTCATTCACAAAATATTTTAAATTTGAATTATAAAATTTAATTGTTGTATAAATAAAATGGAATGATACATAAATATAACATCATATAATATAAACTGAATATTTAAAAAATTTAAAATACAACAAAATGAATAAAAAATAACATTGGACAAAAATCTCATAAATATAAAAAAATTGTAATAGAATATAGTAAAAGTGAGACTTACTAAAATAAGAAAAGCTTATACTTGTACATGTAGGGATTTTCAAAATTCCATAAATTAAAATCTTCTATTCTAGATAGATAAAATCTCTGGTTAAAATCTTTTGAATTTTATAATTTCTTCTAAGTGAATATCCTAACAGGATATTTTATCATGATGAATTTTAAATTCTTCAAAAAAATTACATTTCCCTTATAATTGTTCCATCCAAATGTACACTTTAGAAATTTTAGGATCCTGTAGAGATTGAAAGTTGCATTGCATAAAAATAACACCAAGATGAGTTAAAAAATACTTTGATTCACGTATGCTTTCTTAGGCTTAAAAATTAATAATAATGACTCAGTATATAAAATAAATCATTTATGTATATAAATAATTTATAGACAGAATAAAAGAACAACCAAGTATAAATTTTTCAACCAAAAGACCATATAAATAGGAGCAATTGATGAGCTACCACGATGAAAAGTCCTAAACATAACAAATATAGAGATTAAATGCAAAGATTAATTAAACAAATAAAAGTATGAAACCAAAAGAGATAAATAAGAATGATAAATCAACAACACAAAACCTTTGAGTAAATAATGCTATAATTTACTTTAAACCTATATGGCAGTTTGGAAAAACAAAAAATCAATGATAAAAAAGGCTCTATATAAAAAATAGAAAATGATAACAAAGGAAAAATTTATGACAAAGAAAAAATAAAATTGAAGCAATTAGAAAGAAAATTAAAATGAAAACAATCAAAATTTAACATAAAAAAAGTGACCAAGAAAAATAAAATGAAAATAATAAAAAAGAATATGGAAAAGTTAAGAACAGGTTAAAAACTCAAAAAACTAAAAATCAGTAAATAATATAAATTTATCACTCGTAAAAGATTTCTTGTTTTATAGTTGGAATTTACAGATTTACATATCAATATATTAATATCATAGAAGAAGTGGAGAACACGAGATAAATAACAAAGAAAATAAAAATGCAATAGGATATGAGAAGGAAGATGAGGAAGACGCAGAAGATACCTTTGTTGTGAATTGAAATCTTTGTAATAGCATTGGACTAAAACAATATAAACATAAAAAAAATAGTCAAACAATCACTAAGGTTACAAACAAAGAGAAGAAGCAAGAAGGAAGAATTTAGCAAGATGAAATGTACCGGTAGAGTAAACAAATATATCAAAAACCTTTCATGAGATATATTACATATGTATTAAGTTAAAATACTTAAGACAACTTTAAAAGTGATTTTTGAAATGTGAAGGACCAATAAATATATATATAAAGGCTATACACAATTTTAAAAGAAAATCTTTGATACAATATAATCTTTAATTTCATTCGTAAATTTCATAAATAGGTTCGGAATCACTAAATGATTAACAAATAATGACATTTTAATAGGCAATTAAAAGAAGGAAATAAGATAGCCAGTTATAAGCCAAAAAGGCAAGAGAAGTCGAATCTCAGGCATATACCAAGGGAAGTTCTAAAATTAATTTGGATGCCAAAAAGTATCATCTAATTGGATATCATACTATAAGGGTCCGAAACTTGATTTTTCAATAACAATCTTCATACATATTGAATACAGGATCAACCATCATCATATTTCAAGAGTTCATAGTAACAAGGATCAAACTATCAGTACACTAAGAAATAAGGAATCATATTATCACTACTAGAAAAACGCAGAATACCGGCATAAACTACCGATGGGTGCGAAACCATTGGTAATTACCGACTATATTTTCGACGGGTTAACGCAATTTGTGAAACAAATATCGTTGTTACGCATATCTGTTGGTAAGATCGTCGGCAAATGATGGTGCCAATACCCATCACTTGGTGCACATAATATCCGACAGGTGAATTCAATAATTTGTTTCATGTATAAAGTTACTGACGTGTAAGTATTATAATTAATAATTATATTTATCAATTACATTACCGACGGTGTAACCGACGGGTTAATTTAATATTACGTTTTAAGTTTTTATATTTTATTATACAAACTGACGGGTTAACCTACGGATATTTATTATAATTATAATTATATTTATTGATTAACTTACCGATGGGATAATCAACGGGTATATTTATCAGTATATTATTTTTTTATAATTTGTTATAGTAATCGACGGGTTTACTGATGGATATTAATTATAATTAGAATTATATTTATTAATTGCTTTACTGACGATAGAGCCGATGGATATGTATTTTTTATTTGTTATTTTTTTATTTATTACCTATGTGGTTATCGACGAGTTTTTGAAAATTCACAAGTCACTGCGTAAATGATCCTGTTATGGACTTTCCATCGGTAAGCCCATCAATAATTAATTGTTAATGAAACGCATCGTTTCACTAAACATGTACCCATTGGTAATCCGCAGATTTATCCCACCGTGACCCTTCTTCCTCCTCACTTGTTGCAAAGCCTTTATCTCTCCCTCTCTTTAAAATCCCTCTCTCTCTTTTTCTCTCTAAGTGTGCCACTGCCACTGTTTTTACCTCTATTCGCCACCACTAGAGCTCCGTTCGAGAAATGAAGGCCACAATTACGATCTTGGGGCTTTGGTGAGCATTTTAATCGGTTTAGTTTTTAGATTTGGTTTACTTTTTCTATTCGTTTATAGGTGTCAATAGTATTGTGTTTTGTTGCATTGGGGAGTGATTATTGTTGTTAATTTGTTAATGTAGGAGTTATTTTTTAGGGTAACAACGATTATCGACTATGGGATCTGTTTGCCATCCTTATTATTTATGTTATTTTATGTTTTTTCATCTATATAATTTTATTGATTTAAATTTATCATATTGGATTTTTATGATTGGATTTGGTTGGACATTGAGAGCTTTACTACATTTTGTATTTTTTTAAACTGCTATAGAGGATAGTAACTCAATCATTGTTATTTATATTGTTTAATATATATGTAGGATATATAGAGACTTATTTTTCTAGGATAGAGTTGTAGGAAATGAAAATTGCATGACTAGGGGAAAGGGCGTAGAGGTCCTTACCTGGCTTGTTTGATTTGTTTACTATGGGATTCTTTGTGCTTGCGGAGATTGCAGGATGCATGTTGTGGAGTTAAAAGGGGATGCACAATAGAATGGTTTTTAGGATTATGTGAATTATATGAAATTATTATATTACACCAAAAAGGGTGTTTCGCAGCGGTCGATTTGCGACGGTTCCTTGAAACAGCCACGAATAAATAGTTTGCAGTGATATTTGCGGCAGTTATTCAACCGCACCCAATTACATGCATTCTGCAGCGGTTCTATTGTAGCTACTGCAAAATTATTGTACATAGCAACGGTTTTTGTGGCGGTTATGTATATGCGTCAACAGATGGCGGCGGTTTGGTAGAACCGCCGCAAAAACTTATTTGTCACGGTAGTTCAAACGGCAGTTTTAGATGAATTTAGCACACAGCGATGGTTTTGTAGCTGCCACAAAAGACAAAGTTTATTTTTTTTTTCCTTATTTGATTTTAAAACAATTAAAAAAAGATTTAATTGACAAAAATGAGATTAAATTTTTATTTCTTTTTATTTTCATTTATTGGCTATTTATTTTATTTTTGAACTAATGGATTAAAACAAGTTATGAATCACGGACTATAATAGAATTATTTTTTAATCCAAACAAGGAAATGAACTTTTTTTTAGACTTGATAAAAAATTTGTGTTTTCATATTTTTTTAGTATTATATTTCATATAGTGTTTGGAATTGAGAATAGAGTTGAAATTGGATATAGAATTTAAATTTTGAATTGAAATTTTATGACTTAATTCCAATTTTTTATATTTGGTCAAAAGTTTTTTTTTTTAATTTTTGAACTATAATTACATGTGAAAAATTTCATTTACGAATATTATTGAGTAATGATTAATATTTACTTAAAATACTAAATTATTACTTAACTAAACCCTCACCACTAGACCAATTCTAGTAGCTTCAATATATAAAATATTCAATATTGAAGATTTGATTAACAAAATAAGAAAACAATTAAAAATCATTTGATTAACACTAAATAAAAAAATCTAATGAAAATTTGATTAAAAAGTAAAAATATAATTAAGAAATATTTGATCTAAATAGCAATTAGAAAATGATTTGGTTGATAAAAATGAGATTCATCAATTCTGATTTCTTTTTATTTTTATTTTAAAACTAATGGACTAAGATAACTTATGAATCATGGACTCTAAAAGATTTTTTTTAAAATTCAAACAAGGAAATGAACTTCTTCTTCTTTTTAATCCAAAATAAGACAAATTGGGATTTTTATTTTTGACACTAAGAGTTAAATTTAAATGACAACTTTTTATTTTTACTTTTTTTTTTAAATATTGCAAACACATTCTTTAACTAATTTGAGTGAAGCTCTAGTGTTCTACCCACTTGCTACACACTTTTCATTCTTTAATTCATGGAGAAGCATTCGTAGTGAAGCCCCTCCATGATGCCACAACCAACATGAGCAGCCCTCTCTACAAACTCACAACCAATGTGAGCAACTTTCTTCGTGATCTCACGACTAGACATTACAGCCCCTTGGTGATGCTATAGTATTATATGTATACATATCTATATTTTTTCCCCTTTCTTGATCTGTTCTCTACACAATATAATAAGAAATATAATCAATATATTTTAAATTAATTTCACTTTTATATTTAAAATAAATACAGAAGTTAATTTCATATTTCTCTATTTTAAAATATTAATTAAATTATCATACATATAAAAAATGTACTAATATTATTAATGATTAATATTTAATAAAATATTATAATGCTTAAATGATTAAATAATTAATTTTTCTATCCATTAATTTGATTACTTACAAATTTCTAAAATCTTAAAAGTTATCATTTTAAAAATGTAGTTTTTTGTTGACAATTTGGATTTCTTTTTTATTTCTTAACATAACAGTTAAATTTAAATTATAATTCTTTATTTTCATTTTTTAAAATGAAAATAAAATTTTGGAGAAGTATTGCAGTGGCGAGAAGAAGATAAAAGTTTTGTTCTCACACAAACCTAAGAAACTCTTTGCTTTCACCTAAACCAAAGAGAACCTCACCGGTCCTTATTTTCCTTTAGAACTTCTTTGCCCATTTTCATCTCTTTCTACACTCACCCCTCACACCCTAACATTTCCTTCCTCCATCCACGAAAATGAAGCCCCTAGAGCTACGTCCTCTGGCTTTTGAGCGCCTCATCGTCTTAGGTGCTGCTTCTTTACTTTGGCTTCTGCAGTGGCATTCATGCCTTAGTGCTTCCTCTATTTTAGGTTTGATTCTACCCTTTCTGTTTAAGCCCTTTTTGCCTGCCTTGTTCAGCTTCAATTTACTCTGTGAGATGACTATACTTTGTGAGATTAAAGAGGCATTCCTTATCTTTTCATTTAGTTTTAGGTGAATGCAATTATCTAATTTCCTGTGGAACTATCATCATAATAAAGCATACTACCCTGTGGAACAGAGCTTCACTGCATTGGGGGAGGTGAACCTTTTCATTGGAGAATTCGAAAGAGATGTCTTGTTGATGATACCAAGCAGCTGCACATCCTAATGAAATGATGGGAAATTTCAGAAGCCATTCTTTGGGTATGACCATCTTAGGTATTTATTCATGAAGACTTACTAGTTTGTAAGTATTGAGATGTACAGGTAACTACGCAATATTTGTTCCGTTGTTTTACTTATTATCCAATACATACTAATCAATTCTTATGATGAGACTTGCAACTTTCTTGATCAATTAACTTAGTTTTTATCCTCACATCACTTTGTTCAGTTCCCTTCTTATCTCATCCACCATGAAAATTTTAATTTTTAGCGGAAGTTTAAACAAATCCCTCAAAAGAAGCAATAGCACATTCTTTACAGAAAATATTTTTCCAAAAGACTATTGAAATTTAGTCTACTGTAAGTATTGAACCTGTTTTTTTTGCCAATTTCTTTTGTTGGAAAATGAATACAGAGCCTGATATCCAGCTATAACTATCTGTGGATTGAGCTTGGTTTCACACGTTAGATAAAATAGACATCTATTAACTTAATAATCAATATAATATGAACAAATACTATCAGTCCAAATAATGAGGAGAAAAAACCATGAGCTCATAATATAATTAAATACAAACATTGTAGTTTCATATGATCAAGAAATATTTTTAGATCATACTTATTTGTAAACGTTTGTCCATTCTTTCACTACTTAACATAATGTCTTTTAACTAACAAAAGTTTAGTATGATGATGATAAGCCAACTACATTTCTAGGAAGAGAGTTCAGATTCAAATCCTCAAAAAGATAATTGTTGAGGTTTTTTTTTTTTCAAATTGCATTAATGTCTAAGGGTTACTGGTTTTGCAATGTAGTTATCAAGATTGATATCTTTCATTCACTGTTTTTTATTTTGTGCTTTAACCTTCCCACCCCACCAGTTTGATCATGTTTAGGGCTCTAGATGATATGATGTCTAGGGAGAATTTCTTACTTCTTCCTTGAAAAGTGACATAGTTTATGCTTAAAAACTAAGTTTCTGGTCAGATGTGAACAAAAATGGATAGAGTATACATTGGATGGAAGCTAGAACGAACTGTTTCTAGTCATATGGCCAATATCTTGTTCACCAAAGAATTGTTTAATTTATAACCTTGATGAGAATGATTTAGTCTGCAACGCACTCGTATTCTTCTTTACTCTAATCTTTTAAAATATTACTCTAGTACTTGAAAAACATTACACTAGTACTAGTTTGTTACACTTTTGTTTGATAATACATGGGATTTACTTGTTTGCTTAATCTTTATTCAATGAGACTTACTCAATTTTCCTTTTATTGCAACATTTGGGGTTTTCTTTTTTGAGTGGCAATAGAGACAGCAGACATTGTGGTGATGGAAACTATAGTTGGGGAACAAAAGCTACATTGGACAAGGGTGAATCAAGGGAGCGTAATCCAAAACCCATAATAAGACTAATTAAATGAACAAGGATTTTGTGTTTTGTCAATTACTATATGTGAGAATATATCCTTTGTCATTATGTCATAATCTTTCCTTTATCGTCTCTTGTATCATTTGTAAATTTTTCCACAACTGTGCACATTAGAATATATCTTGCTGTCAATAATTTGTTGCTACAGAATTTTCCTTTTTAATATTAGTGAAGATGAAAATCATTTGAGCACAAATCTTGTCTTGATTCTTGTTGATTTAGAGGACAAATTTGTTTAAGAAATTTCCTTTCCCAATTTGCACGATTCTTTTCTAAGATGGGATATTTGCTCTGATTATGCTTTAAACTCTTTTGCTGCAATAGGTTCCCCTTTTTTACTTGGTGTAATCTACTCATTTGGGCAAGTATACACTGTTTTCAATCAAGAATACTCTCTGCTCTCTTGACTATATTTGAGTTCTTTACCTTTGTGATTAATGTGACCATTAGCACTTGATTTCTTTTCATTTTTATATATATATGTGCACCATTTGATTAAACAGTATTCTGCATATATATTTTTATGACAAAGATTAAATGAATATACCAAAGTTATTTATAGCTATAATTATTTTTAAGTAAATTATAATATTATATATTTTTAATAAATTTGAATAATTAACAAAAATTCAATTTTTTGGAGTAAAAACCATTTAAGATATGCCTAGGACAAAGAGACATCCTCCTAGGAGTCATTCGACACCAGCTCAAGATGGGGCTAATTCTAGTGGCATACTTTAAAAGGCATCTGAAATTTCTATACAAAGTGAACCTATAGCTCACATTAGTTCATCCATTAAGAATGGAGCTCTTCTCACCTAATGGAGCAGTGCAATGCCCAAAATCTCTCAAAAACTACATCACTCTTGAGGAAGTAGTTTTAAGAGATATTGAAGAGGAAGAAGCTTTAAGGGATCTTGAAGAGGAAGAAGCATTAAGAGATCTTGATGAGGAAGAAACTGAAGGTCCATTACCCACGACCACGTCCAGTAGGACTGGAACAAAACTGTGTGGACAATTGATGTGATTGGTATGCAATTTTTTACTCACTAAATTTTATTTATTTTTTTGTACTTTTTTTATTGGTATATTTTGTGCCAACTTTGTATTTGATTTTATCTTTAGATGAGGAAGGTAATAAAGAGGAACGCCAGCTCAAAATGCAAGATGTAGTTGCACTTGCAATAGGCAAACAGATAGTTACTGAATAAAATGATAAACATTAGCCAGCTGGAGATTCTAGTGGCCTATTAGGAGGTTATTTGGGGCATGTTGGTAGTAATTTTAACAACCGCCCCATAATATACAAAAATTGGAAAAAAGTTCCTTTGGATTATAAGAAAAACATATATACACATAATATCCATGTATGAACAATACTTAATTGCATGGATTTGATCTTATTGGTATTGTTTACTAATTGTATTTTTATTGTGTTCGATTTGAAGGAAAAATTGATTGTTGACGATAGTCAGCAAAATAAGTATATCCTTAGAAATCTTTCCAAAAAATGGAGAGATACCAAATATAGAGTGCTCCAAAGTCATTACAAACCAGAGCGTAGATGGGAAGAAAATGTCAACTTGCACCTAAATGGGATTTCTAAAGATCATTGGTCCTTCTTTTTGGAATATAAATTAAGTGCTGAAGGAAAGGTAGTACCATCATGTTAGTTGTATGCCCTAGAGCTAATAAATATATTTATCAATAATTCCTTTTAATGGTAGTTTATTATTCTTTTATACATAATTTATGTTTATTAGAATAAGTCCATAAGATATTTGTTAGATACTTTATTCTCAAGAGTTGAGAATGAGTGACGAATTAGTCTAGTACAATATCTTTAAAATAGTTCACAATTATAGGAATTCAAATTGGACATTTTATTCTGGAAGATTGTCACCTCTATCTCATGATTAGTATGAGATACTAATGAATATGGAGTAGTGAGTCTCATACTATACAACATTATATGCCAAAATAGATATGTGGACACTTATAGGATAAGTGGATTGAACGCAACAAACAGATAATTTTCACATGGTACTTTTACTAATGTCAATGAAATATTATCTGGATCACATTAGTGTATATAATCCTTAGACCTGAGATGACATAGTTATCTTGCACATAGGTAGCTATAGTTTGCGACTCTTCATATACACATGCCATTCATTGGTATCAAGCAATTTGTAGCTATAGTTAGTTATGTATGGAGATATGTGAACTAGTCAAGATGAGATTCATTACCTCATGTAAATGAGGATATGTCCTATGGATGAGGAGTTGTTCTTGATCATGAAATCCTTGGTTGAGGTAATAGAACTTAAATAGAAAATGAGTTTCTAGTTCATGTCATATTGATCAAAGAATGAAAAACTTAGAATCCATATGATCTAAGCTATAGGATTTGACATTATCCATGACCCTAGCTAGATTGGGATACTGTAATGAAAGGATTTGAGTGCATGGAAAATATGATTATTGGTTCACTAGAATGTTCTAATTGATATATTCGTCACTATTTGGGTGGTCATGACATGCTCTGCAAGGTGTTTCCCATGACTTATAAGAACTAAGGGTATTTAGGGAATTGTACTCCAAGTTTGGAAATATACTCCAGGTTTGAAGATGAGTTTCCGGTAAGATCAAAATTTTGATTTTGTGATCTCACTACCAACTAGTGATGAACCTAATTAGTCACATACAATAGAACATGTATATGCCAAGAATGAATTAATTCTAATTAAAATAGTTAATTAGAAATTAATTACCGAATTGGACTTGCAATTTGATTGCAGGGTTGTTAGCATATCCCGAAGTCAAATTCAACATGGTGGTAAATCCTCAAAAGGTTTTATATGGAAGCTCCATATTTTAGAAACCTGTATCAGGTGCATTTTGGTCTTTTCACATTTGGGTTCATATATGGCATCAGATGCCCTATATGTGAGATAATGTTATTTTGGTAAATACCAAAATTACATAGCCTATTTAAAATGAGAATTATTTTAAATATAAATTAATTCAATTTTTAAATAAATTTTTTAATTGGGAATCAATTGAGAATTAATAGTTGACATAAATGTCATCCCAATATTTGCACAACCCAGAAGAAAAGAATCTGACATATAATGAAGAGAGAGAATATGACTCATTTTTGTTTAAAAAGGGAAAGAAACCTAATGAGCCACAAACCACTCCACCTCCCACTCCATAATAGTCTAAGTTCCCAAGGGCAACAAAATGGGACTTGGATAATAAGGAGTTTATTGGCAGATCATGTTCGTGTGGACAAGCTACATGTCGTGCGGTTGTGCGGCTACGTTTCTGTTAGACGAAGACCTATTCTCTATGGGACTTCACTACAAGAGGTATCCCGTTTAATTCATCTTTATTCTAAATGTTTACATTGTCTAAATAATACAAGGTGATGCCAATCTAATGAAATATAATTTCATTGACAGTATTTTCTGTCCCTCATAAACAGTTCATGTGAAGGAAAATTGTTTTGTTTACCACTGTTTTATATTTTGCTGTGTTAATATGATGTTCTCCAACACATCATACACTGGCATTATTCCCGAATTCTGATTGGTAATTTATCAATGCTTAATTATGTCCATTAGTTTGTTAAAATTTATATATATTGATGTGTATCCAACAAGTGAAAAGAATTCTGTAAATAGAAAGTGGCAAACAATTCCTCACACACTTGGGTCGAAGACACTTGCTAGAAAGCAACATGAACTGGTACATATATTTTATCCTCTTAATGTTTATGTTGTTAATTGTAGAACATGAATTAGTGGGTTTTAAATCTAATTAATTTTGTGGGAGAATGTAAGGAAACTCAAACGAAAAGAAAATATAGTAGAAGGGAAATGTATTTTGTTGTTCACATGAGGAAAGATGGATCTTTTGTCAATGAAGAGGCCCAAAAAAAATGTAAGTCTTAAATATGTTTTGGATGCTTTGTATCTTTATATTGTTTCTAAATATGTAAATTATTCATAAAATTCTTGATTTTTGTTGTTTATTGTCTATAGAGAGATTTAGAAAAGGAGATTAGTCGAGGATCCTATAAAAATGAAACATATGTAAAAGTCTTTGGGAAAGAGCATTTGGGATATGTTTGAGGCATGGGGTTTGGTGTCTGTCCATCCTAACTTGGGTCATCATCTCAGTCGAGAGGTTCAGTTTGATGGTCCATCAAGAGCTGAACATGAAAGCTTGAAGCTACAGTTAAAATTGTTGCAGGATCAAATGGCTTTTTTCATGAGTCAACAAGAAGGTCAATTTCCTACTATTTTTCCTACCCATCAAGTACAATTTTGAAACATTGATGTATATGTCTTGAGACCAATTTCTGTTGTTATGGTTTACTTAGAGATAAGACTGACACTATTTTTTATGATTTGTTGTTATAAACTGCTGTTATATGCTAGATATCAAATCTTTTTTTTTTTTTTCTCTTTCGGGTATTAGCATACTTTGTTGGATGATGGTTTTACCGTTGGATGGCATATGTTAAGTTAAAGCTTGTGTATCATAGGCCTAATATTGAGCTTCTTTTTAATTTCAGGTACCATACTTAGGCTCACCATTGGAAGCAAGGCGCTCTTCAGAGGCAAGTCATGAACCCCAAAATAAAATGTAAATGTTTCACTATATCTATTTTGTTGTTGATCTTTATAATAATTTCTATAATTGTTGAATTGACTGATATATCTAACGATGGAAGCTCCTAATTTAAGAAGATGTGCTGTCGAAAATTTATTAATTTTTTTTTAATAATAACATATTAAATAAAAGTAACTATATTAAGAAAAACTTAAAAGGCAATTGAATTTGTTTGAAAAAAATTATTTAAATAAAACTTAAAGACCAATTGATTGTGTTTTAAAGGTCAATAAAAAGAAATATGTAACGACGAAAGCTCCTAAATTGAGGGGAGATGTTGTCGAAATTTTGAGAAAATTTTTGTTTGGAATAATAGATTAAATAAAAGTAACTGTATTAAGAAAAACTTAATATTCAATTGAACTTGTTTAAAAAAAATTAAATAAAACTTAAAGACCAATTGCATGTGTTTTAAAGACCAAATATAATAAATATCTGACGATGGAAGCTCCTAATTTAAGGGGAGATGCTTTTGAAATTTTGTTAACTTTTATTTTTAGGAATAATTTATTAAGTAAAAGTAACTATATTAACAAAAACTTAAAAGCCAATTGAATTTATTTAAAAAAATAATTTAAATAAAACTTAAAGACTAATTGCATGTATTTCAAAGACCAATTAAAAGAAATATCTGGCGACGGAAGCTCCTAATTTAAAGGGAGATACTGTCAAAATTTGTTCTACATATTTAGTGAGGGAATAATATTAAGGGAGCTATACTAAAAGTTGAAACAGCAATTGAATTTATATTTGAAAGTAATAATGTAACGCCCCGATTTTTTGTTAGAGTGAAAATGACTGAAATGCCTTTGAGGTCATTTTCAGCCCGGAACTCAAGGATAGCCCACCCGGTAGTCCTCGAGGGGCAAACTCAATGTTGGAAGGGGATTAGTTGACTCGTGTACCTTTCCGGGATCAAAAATCTCGTTTTCTGAGTTTTCGGGTCAAAATGACCAAAATACCCTGTGGTGTTTGACCCGATTGCAAGTGTCGGATGAACCCGAAACTTCTCTAGATGGTTTAAAAAGGCGTTTTTATGTATTCTGTGACCTCAGTTTTAGTCCCGATGGTCTCGGGCGAAATTTGTGCAAAAGTACGATTTTGCCCCTAGTTTCGTGTTTTTAAGCTTAATCGTGTGATTAAGCAAACCTAAGCAATATTAGGCTCTAATCGAAGATTAATTAATTTCCATAATTAATCTAGAGTCAAAATAATTTATTAAAGTTGATTAGAACCTAAGAATGCTTAATTTAAACTCAAATCATATTTTAAATTCAAGATTCCTAGTCATGGAATTTTGAATAGTATTTTCTCTCTCCAAATCCTTAAATCATGGAAATTTGTCTACCTTGTTTACTCATAAAATGAATTTTAAACTCTCTAAATATGTTTGAGCACTCCTTAACCTTGTCATAAAATTCTTAAACCTCATTCTTAGTTACCTAAACTTGTGCTTAATGATTCCTAACCTTGTACCTAAACTAATACACATCTAAATCTACCATTAACACACAATTACATGAAAAAATCTCTTTCCTCCCTTTCTGCATCAGACCTAGCCGAAACCCATACCCCCAAATATCCATCACATGCTCAAATTCTTACACTCAAAGAACCATGCTTCCACCTTACCATGAACCATACTTTGAGTCATATACTCCATACTTTCATCCATGCTTCATATGACAACTTCTAGAAGACTTTTTCTCTCATTTTTGTGGCTCAAAAATCGCCAGTCCTCCTTACCTTCTACAAGAGTTATTTATTCAAATTTGAAAGAAAATCACCTAAAAAACACCATGCTTCAAGCCATACCTTGCACCATGCCTGCCATACCTTGCACCATGCCTACCATACTTCAAACCATGATTGAATGACATTGTGTAAGAGATATTTTTCTCTCCCCCTTGCTTTGTTTGCTATGGCCAGCCCTCTCCCCTCAATGAGCCTCCACTGTTTCATTTTTCTATAAATACCTTGCTTACTTGAGCATGGAAACACTTTAGATCATTTGCTAAGTTTAGTTTTTCAAGCTTTTCTTTAAGTTCTTTCTTTTTCTCTCTAGAGTTCTAAGAGTTTTTCCTTTCCATCTTCATATTCTTCATCCTCTCTTCACATCATCATCTCATAATCCCAATCCACCACCTTACAACCTTGAATCACCTTCTAAGCACCTAAACACTTAACCTCAAACACTAAACCACCAAGAACACATCTCCTTTCCTTCCTCTCCCTCAAGGCCGAAGCCATCTCACCATCCTAGGAGGAGTTGCTCTTCTCATTTTCCTTTCCAAGTTCAAACTTTTCATCTTCACTCTTGGTAGGAGTTGCTTTCAAAATTTTGTTTTGCTCAAAAATGTGTTTTCTCTAGTTTTCTCTTGGTCTCTTTTTGAGCTTTCCTTTGTTTTCCTTTTTTTTTTTTTTTTTCATTTCAGCCTCTTGGCCTTGTTTATGTGAACATGGATAGCTTGATGATGAGAGCTCCTAGCTGATGACCTTGCGTTCATCTCAAAGGAACATCTAAAGCTTGAGTTTTGTTCTTGATCTAGTAAAGTTTTGGTTTTTCCTTCCTTTTCTTCCCCTCCATAGTCTTCACCTCAAAGATTTTGTTAAAATTTTTAAGGTATCTCTATAATCATTTTATATCAAGAAAGAATGTTGTTTTGGTTCTTACTTCCTTGAGGTTTTGTTTTCTTTTAAAGCTTACTTCTTTTTGAGCTTGATGATAATGTTCAAGAACCAAGTAGTTCCTTTGAGAACTTGGTTCAAGAACTCCAAAGCTCACTTTGCTATTGAGATAGATGTTGGGTTGAGATTTTTAGTCCTCTTGAAAAGTCTCATATGAGCTCTAAGTTAAGATAAAGGACTTGCATCCATGTTTACTTGTATGTCATCACAAGAATGAACTTGTATCATCATATTTATGTTTATGCTCTCACTAAATCTCTAAGATAATAATGAGTTTGCATAGCATATTTATTTCATGTCTTCATCTCTAAATAAAGATTAAAACAAAGTGCATTGCATATTTATTTTTATGTCATAACTTAAGAGATTTAGAGCTCATAGACTTAACCATTATTATCTCAAACAAAGACTTGAAAATATATGTTCCTTAGCTCCTTTAATTTCGGCCTTATGAGGTTTATATGATTACAAACACTAAAACTTATGTTTCCTAATTTTTCCGAGTTTAAGCAAATCTAAGAAATGTTTTAAGCAAAGTTTTATGATTTTAAATCTTTTCAAGTCTCATTTGAAATGGATACTGCCTTTGAAAGTATTTTGATGATTTTAGTAAGATAAAAATGATTGCTAATGAGTTTTAAAAGTTTTAAAAAGGTTCCAAGAGAAACTAACATTTTATGTGTCTTTGAAAGGAAGTTTTATGCATTTTATGATGGAGACAATTTCGGTTCTGCCTTGCTTGCTATGCTCACTGTTTTATGCTGTTTTGATGATGATAATATGAGTATGTTCTTGCATAATTGATGTTATTATTAACATGTGAAAGCTAAGAGAAGTTAGTAACTAGAAAAGAATTAATTTGAGACTTTTAGATCCCGTAGTAATGGATTTTTCTGGATTCTGTCTAGCAAGGTTTAAAATTAGAAATCATGGTTTATAATTATTTTAAATGTGTAGGAACTACTCATAATTGGTTTAGGATTTGATCTTGATACCTTAGGAGTAAACCGAACTTAGAAAGGGTCAACGCTGTGACTCCTAGGTACCTGTAAAGCATGAATTATAGATTTTGCATTCTTGAGGTTTAGAATTGTTTAAGATCATAGAATTGAGTGAGGAATACTTAGACATGAGCCTATAGGTACCCGAGAGCTTAGGTTATGATGATATACAACTTAGATTTCAAGTTAAAGGACCTTAGGGGTTAAAGCATAAAACATTAAGAGATCTTTTATGTTATGAGTTGATTTATGCAAGTGTGATGTTTGGATGTATATGTTCTGATGATGCATGACCAATGAGGAAATGATTTATTGAGA
Organism: Dalbergia cultrata; assembly: GCA_031216105.1. NCBI lineage: Eukaryota > Viridiplantae > Streptophyta > Magnoliopsida > Fabales > Fabaceae > Dalbergia > Dalbergia cultrata. Next base: position 32,434,431 of record CM062346.1, on the reverse strand, counting down.
TAATAAGTTTATCATGAGCATGAAAGTTGAATGAGAAATATGTATGTGATGTAAACTTGTGGCATAAAGTCGGTTTGAAGGAAACTTGATTTACAGCCGTTATGCTGCCGATTTTTGTCAAACCTAAAGGACTTGAGAATGTTTTTGAAGTATGATATGATATTTAAAACCCTGGGTGACACCGGTTCAGCCGAGCACCCCTAGGAGATTTTTATGTGACAAAGCACTAAGACGCGCTTTCCTGGGTGACACCGGTTCGGCCGAGCACCCTCAGGTGAGACAAATCCATGAGGGTATGAGTAGATGCAACCTACCAAAGCGGATAAATTGCTATGGCTAGATGCCCGCAAAGCGTTTCAAAGAAGGTATATCCTAACAGAGGTGATCCCTAGCCCCCTAGCCCATACTTTTAAGTAGTTGGATTTATATTATTTTTATGATTCGCTTATTCAGATAATAAGCAAGAGCTAGTGACGATTAGTTGAGGTATGAGCTCATAGCCTAGATGTTTTTAGGGTGGCCTTATTATGCTAAAAGTACCATGATTGATGTCACAAAGTTGAGGAAAGATCCACTTGAACGATTTATGCCCTTTATGCCACTTGTATGCTTCTTGATGTTATGATTTGCTAAGTTATTTGATTAAAGTATTGCCATGCATTCATGCTTTGATATGTTGCATTCATGACATTAAGATGCATACTAAAAGGAATGAACTTTGGATAATCTAGTTTTATAAACTCTAATAATGAACCTTATATGCATGCACACCTTTTATAAATAAACCCAAAGTTCCTGAGGATGTGAACGATATAACCCTAGATAGGAGGTCCCTACTGAGATTCTTTAGTAAGATTCTCATTCCTTTCTCCTCTTTCTCTTTCTTTCGTCACATCTTCAGAGCTCTATGGCGACGTTCATGGTCTTTATTGACACCCTGACGTGGGAGGTGCACTTTGATCCAGACCACGGATCTTATCATTTTGAGGGACAGTGCACGGTTTAAGTTTTCATGTTTATTGGACATCCCTTCACTCACCTTGTACAAAGTTATCGCTTCTCCTCGATGTCCCCCTACGAGGACGCGATGGTTGTTTAGCGTGCCCGGACGCATGATGATAGGATTCTTCGGACCTATACCGAAGCATCAATGCCTCGTGACTTCCAGGACTACGTGCCCTGGTCTCCCGGTTCGGAGGACGACCCTTCGGAGGATCCATTGATGCACATGTATAACGAGAGCTCTGCCCTTACTCCTCAGTTCATGAGAGGAGGGAGCGAGGAGACGGTTATGTAGCCAAGGTTGGCTAGCCGAGCTGAGATGCGCCCCCGCCAAGGAGCAGACGTTCAGCCATTACGCGTACCTACTCCTGCTGTCTTACTTCTGTGGATCGGCTATACTCCACCATATCCCGGGTTCCAGTAGTAGACGTCTTAGGGGAGGTCTAGTGCACACACTCACTCATAGTTAGGATAAACTTTCTTTAGTCTTGAGGTTATCCACTTTATGTGCACTCGGGTAGTTGTGGTTTATTTCTATTTTCCTTGCATTTATATTTCTGTTGTATTTCCTTTTCTGTGTATTGCAAGCTCAGCCTGGTTCCATAAGGGTGTGACTATATATGTATCTTTAAATTATAGTATTAATGAAAGTATTTCTTTTGTGGTGTTAATGATTGTTTCATTGTTATATGCTTTATTTGCTATGTTCTTTATGCTTGTTACTTGTGCTTTACATTTCTGTCTCACGATAAACGCGGCTCTCACTTTGGTTTTATGTTTTCAAAAAAAAATTTACCCGTAGTTTTCGCTAAGTATTTTATTAAAAGGATGAGACTAAGAGGTAATGACCTAATGTGTTCTAGAGTATTGGGTCAAAAATTAGGGTGTTACAAATAACTTACCATCTTTACAAAATTTTATGGTCTAGGGCTAAACCCAAGCACAATACTATCTTCAAATTGATCATGGATGTACGATAGGTTGCATCCAAATAAAGGGGGGGATTAAACCAGAATTTTACAGTGGTGTTGAAGAATTTATAAGTGTGGCATGTAAAACACAGTAGTTTATTAATGAAGCAAAAGTTATGTGTCAATGCAATAGGTGCAAATGTAGGAAGTATTTGGATGATGATACAATAAGGGTTCATTTGTATGAGTGGAGGTTCATGCTTGACTATTGGGCTTGGATTGAGCATGGGGAGCTAGTTAATGTATGGAATCAAGTATGTATTTTCAAACTGGAAGCAGTTTTGGTAGGATCCATGCGACGTGGGTAATGTGCTTTGGTAGGATAACTTGGTTAGATATCAAAAGATGGTGTTTGATGCTGCTGGTCCTAAATTTGCTGCTCGTTATTCGTAGCCTTCAGTCGAGGAGCCAAACCAAGATGCCGCTCGGTTTTATAGTCTTTTAGAAGCTGCCAATCAACCCTTATACGAGGATTGTGTGCATTCTAAATTGTCATTAGCATTTCGAATATTGAGCATTAAGTTTGAAAGGAATCAAAGTCAAAGTTCTTTTTATCAGTGGGCTGCATTAATAAGTGAGCTAAGTCCGAACCTCGCTATAATTCCAAAAGATTTTTATCAAGCTAAAAAATTGGTTTCTAAACTGGGGTTGAAGGAAATAAAGATTGCTACTTGAAAGGTTGCATACTTTATTATAAAGATGATATTTTGTTGACTGAGTGTAAGTTCTGCCAAGAGCCTAGGTTTAAACTTAAGAGACATGGAAGTGGGAGGTATAATGATGTCTCTAAGAAAAGAATGCATTATTTGCCCTTAATCCCTAGACTTGCAAGACTTTATCCCTCAATGAGCTTAGCTTCTCATATGAGGTGGCACAGTAAAAATCAGAGGGATGACGGTGCGATGATGTATCCATCGCATGATGAGGCATGGAAAAAGTTCAATCAACAATATCCTGATTTTGCTTGTGACCCCAAAAATGTTGGATTGAGACTCTGTTCAGATGGATTTACTCCGAATAACCAATTTAGTGAACCTTATTCCTATTGGCCCGTAGTTGTTATGCCCTATAATCTCCCTTCGAAAATGTACATGAAAGATCCTTACCTATTCTTAACATGTATAATCCCTAGCCTTGATAACCCATAAAGCTAAGATTGATGTGTATCTTCAACCCCTACTTAATGAACTGAATAAGTTGTGGTGCTAGGGTGTTCTTATGACATTTCAACAAAGCAAAATTCCATGATGAGAGCTGCATTAATGTGGACCATCAATGATTCTCCAGCATATGGAATGCTATCTAGATGGATGACCCAAGGAAAATTAGCATGCCCGATTTGTATGGAGGATACTAAAGCATTATCTTGAAACATAGAGGAAAGAACTCTTGGTTTGATTGTCATAGAAGGTTCTTAGGTTTTGATAATCCATATGGGCGAAGTAGATATGGCTTTAAAAGTATTTATGTTGAATATGATGAGCCTCTAGTTAGACTAAGTGGCCACGAAATGTACGATCAGGTTAAGGATTTCCTAAAAATAATAGAAGTCGGAAAGGTAGTGCGAATGCCAGGGTATAGGGTATACTATAATTGGACCAAACAAAGTATTTTTTAGAAGTGCTGTATTGGAAGGATAATTTGGTATGTCATTGTTTAGATGTCATATATATTGAAAACAATGTGTTTGACAACATTATGAATACTATATTGGATACAAATCAAACCAAAGACAATAACAAAGCAAGGCATGATTTGGCTGAGTATTGCACGCAACTTCATTTGCATTTACAAGAATTAAGAGATGGGTGTTTCTATAAACCAAAGGCTAAAATATGCTCAAAGTTCCAATCAGAAACAAGCTATTTTTTAGTGGCTGAAGGAGTTGAGAATGCTCGATAACAAGCTATTTTTTAGTGGCTGAAGGAGTTGAGAATGCTCGATGGTTATGCTTCTAACTTAAGTAGGTGTGTGAATGTTGCACAGGGTAAGCTTGTTGGCATGAAAAGCCATGATTGTCATGTCTTCAAGGAGTGTTTGCTTCCAATTGCACTTAGAGAGCTATTTGATATTGTTTGGAAGCCCCTAATCAAGCTGAGTCAGTATTTCAGGGATATATGCTCTTATACTCTTAGAGCTGATGATATGCTTGTCATGGAAAAAATATTCCCATAATTCTCTATAAATTAGAGAGAATTTTTCCTTTTAGGTTCTTTGACTCAATGGAACACTTGCCTATACATTTGGCATATGAAGCATGGGTGTGTGGACTGGTTCTATACAGGTGGATGTATCCATTTGCAAGGGAAATAGGAGGATTTAAAAGAACCATGAAGAGTAAGTCTCAAGTGGAATGATCAATATGTCAAGCTTATTTAGCAAAAGAGACTTCTAATTTTTGTTCATTTTACTTTCAGCCACATGTTCAATCTAGGAGGACTCGGGTAGGTCGTAATGATGATGGAGGAGAGTGTTCTATTCCACCAACTTTGTCTATATTCAGTGAACTTGGTGGAGAAGCTGGAAAGAGCGTGGCTCGATGACTTACTTCCCAGGAGTGGAATTTTGCACACACATATTTTGATAAATTGTGATGAAGTGCAACCATTCAAATTGTAAGTCAACAATCCCTTTTTTCAGTTGAAAATGTGATGTTATGCATCTTTAAAATAACGTAAAATAGATTTTCAACAGCAGATACTTTGAGCAACTGCATGGTCAAGATTCTCTTCAATAATTTCTGGATTAGTTTAGATTACATGTAAGTCCACGTGTGTAAGATTATGTAACCCAATATATTCTTATTTGTTTATTTTGTTTAATACAAGTCTATTTGACATTTCACATTTCATGCATATAGGTTCATAACAAAAATAATGGTGTAACATGTCTCCATTTGTTTAATTTAGCTTGGGGGCCAAAAAAAAAATAGCAAGTTGACCTATGTACTATGTTAATGGGTATAAGTTTCACACAGTAGATTGTGGTACTGGGGAAAAAAACCGACAATACAGGTGTTTGTGTTAATGGAGATATTGGGGATGGAAACTGTGATTAGTATGATGTCGTTAAGGAAATCCTTGAGTTTGAGTATGTGGGTGAGCTCGCAAATAAATGTGTCTTATTCAAATGTGAATGGTATGATCCTACTCGACTTACTAGGACACAACAACACAATAATTACAAAATCATTGAAATCAATAACACTAGAAGATATAGAAGTTATGATCCATTTATTATAGCAAAAAATGCTAGATAAGTATATTATTATCTCATCCTGGGAAAAGTAGGTCATAGTGGAGGGTTGTGAACAAGATAAAACCAAGAGGTAGGATTGAAATTGAGGAAGATACTGTTGAAGATGCTTATCAAGTAGATGATCCACCCCTTTCAAGGGCAATAATTGATGTAGACAATCCTGAAAACCCTCTTTCGTTGACTACTAGGGAAGTTGACATAATTGAATACATAAGTAACCACCCAATTAGAAATCACAAAGATGAAATAAGTGCTAGTAGTGCTGATAATTCACCTAGTGATCAACAATAAAGTGATGATGAAAATAGCCCTAAACTTTCAGATTAACTGAGGTGTTTAATATTATATGCAATATTATTATGAAATTATTCCTGATTTAATTAATATTTTTTTATGAACTACTTTTTAATTGTTTTAGTATGGCTAGTAGAGACAGAGCCTAACTTTGAAAAATCAGTTTACTAACCTCTACCTTAGCCACCGCCCCTTCCACCAACTCAACCATCGCCTTTCCCACCACCTCCGCCACTGGCCCTTCAACAACCTCCATTACCTCTACCTCAATCTACCATCAGCACCCCAAGCTTTAGGATAATTCCCGCTCCTGGGTATGTCGAACCCCCACCTCCCCGTATTTACATCCATAACCCACCCGTATCAGTGACCCCTCCCCTACCCTTGCCACTGCCCTTAGCCCTACCATTGCCCCGACTCCCAACCTTGTATCTGATTAGACTCCTCCTTCCTCCATTGGGTCATAGGCACTGGACGCAGATGGGAGGCCCTTTGGCCTAGATGGCAGGCCACTTAGGGTTGATGGTAGACTGCTTCGCCAGATTAGGCCAGACGGTAAAGATAGGTAACTTGAAATATGTTTTTCATTACATTATAGTTTTACATTGCTTATGATATTTCAAATATTTTGATTCTTTACTTATTTATTTTATCTCTACATAGTTTTCAGCCGTTTGCGCTGGCTCACCACAGGATCATGAAGATTATAGAAGGTATAACCATCCGTGGCCTACATGAATTGACATCCCTGCTAATGTCAAGGAGTCATGTAAATGGACTGTAAGGTAATTTTATGATTTATTCACATTTATTAAAATATATGCTTATATATAATAGCTTATGTGTTGTGAATTTGTATATGCAGAGATCCTTCGACATTCAGCCCGAGCATGAGCCCATAGTGAAGAGGGCTTGGATGATTAGGTCCTCCAAGCGACTGCGGGATATGTTTCATGATGTCCGTAAGGAACACATGATGCCACACTCAGTGATTTGCAGCGCCATTGGGCCAGCGACTTGACCTTTAAGGATAGGTTAGATAAGGGAAAGACAAACTGAGCCTTACAAAAAGGTGGGTTACTGCACATGGGTGGGTCGAGCATCTAGGAGGGAACCTGCAAGCATTTGGTAATTCTTTAACCTTTCTAAATTTTATAATAACATTTACTATATTCAAATTGTGGCAAATACTATATGTTTATGACTTTATTGTGGTTATTTGTGCAGGTGAAGGAGTTGAGCTGCCCTTCGACATAGGATGAACTATTCGGGAGACCCACACCTGAAAGGGTGAGTAGACGAGTGAGTCTAGAGAGGTCTGGGTCGACTTTCGCTCCAAGGCGACCTATGTAAGTTTGAATTTATATATAACTTTAATTTTTATTATTATTTTCATTTATGTCATAATTATTACTTACAATATGTTTTATCATTTTTCCCTTGCAGCACGAGTTTATTGACTTCTGGGAGCAGGTACAGATCCAATACCAAACCCAAGTGGCTGAGGCTAGGCCCAATGCTGACATTCCTCCTCCTCCAAATGAGGAGGATGTCTAAGCCTAGGTGGTTGGTGGCCCTTACAAGGGCCTGCATATATGGGATGGGGTACTACCCTGAGATTATATCTCCATCCTTCGCTACTAGGTCAGCTACTGGGAATGATGCCCTGAGGGAGCATGTGCATGCCTTCAACCAGGAGCCGCATCAGCAAGAGCAGTAGGTAGGCCGAGCAACTGTAATGCAGGAGTTGAGAGATATACGAGGGTTTAAGCTCTCCTTGGAGCTCGAACAGTAGAAGAAAGCAAAGAAGGAGAAGGCTCAGCTCCTGAAGATGCTGCAGCAGATCACTACTGATGTGATGAGCTTCTTCCAGGCCATGCAGGCTTTGGGATCCTTCAGCTTCTGCAAGACGTTCCCTTAGACTCCATTCCCTCATATCCCACTCCCCTCCATCACCGAGGGCCACTCACCGTTGGATGGGGTGGATGACGATGATGGTCCAAATGATGATGATGGTGATATCGCCGATGATGCCGACGCTCAGGAGTTCAGCTAGTTTTTATCTAGCTTCATGTTTTTCCATTCTAGATTTTTTTTTACATTTATTGTAATTTGAATATATTTTATTATCATAATTTAATATTTTATTTAATTAGTTTAATTTATTCATTTTATTATTTTCTTATTTAATACCAATTTAATTGATAATTAGGTTCTTATATAAATAAATAAATAATTATTAGATAACATATTACCAATCACATCATAGTTGAAAAGAAAATATTTTTAAAAAATTCATTTATTACAGATGGGTAATACCTTATGTAATATGTAATATTTATTTAAATATAATTTTCCCATGAATAACAAAACCATTGGTATGACCGTCGGTAAAATATAAAAAAAATTAGAATTTATTTATTTAAATAATCATTAGTAAAAATAAATAAATCCGTCAGTATAAATATGTTTTTGACGGCCGAGGTGATGCCTTTTATTTAATTGTATTGATAGCTAATTATTATCTTACCCGTTGGTAAAAATGTCGAAAGTAGTTGATGGGATTTTTTTTACCATCAATGACATTCATTGACGGCCTTGTCACCGATGCCCGTATAATCGTCAGTAATACTGTCGGTAAAAATCATACCTGTCGAAAAGCCCATTGATAAATGCATCGGTTTCCCGTGCCTTTCTTGTAGTGTATAGTAACAAAATCGATGTTTCAATATTAAGATTCATAAATAATATAATCACAAAGAGAAAAGGCAAAGAAACCCCTACCTCAGATGATGAACTATGTGAGAATGAGTATTTAGAGGCTCCAAAGGGTTGAAATTAAGCAAAGTTCCTCGTCCGTGTTCCCTCCTTGCTTAAAACCAACATTACCACAAAAGATATGGAAAGATTGGAGCTCCAAAATGCTTGAGATTTATGTGTTTAAAGAGAACATTGAACCAAAATGGCGGCTCAAGTTCAAGGTGAAATTTGACAATTGTGAAGGATGGAGAAGAAGTGAAGAATGATGTAGAGGATGAGAACCTAGAGAGAATGAGAAGTGTGTTAACTTTCCTTTATATAGTGGGTATAGTTAGGGTTAATGGATGTCTTCCTTCTCTCTCTCTCTCTCTCTCTTTTTATTATCTTTATTCCTACCAGTACTATTTATTATTATTATTATTCATAGTAACACGTAACTATTACGTATGTAATATATATACGTAAATATTATATATAGTTAGTTAGTTATATTTGGGTAACAATATATATTATAATAAAAAATTATAAATTTATAAACCTATAAAAGATAGAGCGGTTAAAGTTTTGGATTTCTTATTTGTTTGTTGCTAACAAAAATAGGGATTTAAAGAGAGATTATATCTTTTAGTTAGTATGATCATAATTTATAAGGATTTGGTGGGAGATTATTATTAAAGCTTAAGACTAAAATATCAATCTTTTAAAATTGTACACATTCTCTCATAGTTTAAATATTAGTTAATTGTAGGATACTATTTATCTTCTAGAATCTTATTTTTAATTATAAAAATTAACAAATTTATCAAATGTTCAAAAATATATATATTTTTATTTAATTGGGTTGACTTTTCTGATTGATTAAGCTTTTGCTTATTTACTAATTAATACTTAATTAATTTATTAATTATTCATTCTAATAACTCATAAAAATAAGGTAATTAATATAATATAAAATTAGGGATGTTACAGATTTTATCTATATCATTCTCATCATTACATACTCTTGATACATCGAAGGGCATATCATATTTTTCTTATCTTTCCGTGCCCTTGACATACCAAATGGGTCTCAATTTTCTTTTTTCCAAATGCATTCATTAATCATATGTAGATAATCAGTCACAAGTGATTCTCATTCATTTCTCATAAATCAATCTTTAAAGTCCATAGCATGCATTCAAACACATCATACTTAAATCAATAGTCATTATATATCATCAATTCAAGGCATTGGTACAATTCCAGCACATTAGCAAATTTCACACTTATGTATCAACATTTAGTCTGCCTACCAAACAACCAAATTCAAGGCTACAAAAATTATCCTTGACACTTCAATGTGTCCATAAGTTACAGCTAACAGCTAGAGTTCTCAATTTTATTACTGTAAAAAAATTAAGGTTTTGACTTCAACATGTCCTCAACAGATTGTAAAACTTTTAAGTAAAACATTTGACAAAGTAAAAAAATTAGACAAATTTATAGCTTCATATTTGACTATACAGACCACATCCTTAACTGTTTTGGTTTTTGGTTTTTAGAAAGTAGTAAAGGTGCTCAAAACGAACCAAGAAAAATATTAAAAATACCTCAACATGTTATTTTTATTAGATAAAATTTTCAGCTCAAGATAAGGTCCCAAACCAGGACAAAAAATTCAAATAACTTCATCTGCTTGCTTAAAACTGGGATTTCGACCAACATAGCTCATAATATATTTTAAAAAAAATGATATTCTAACATCATCCAAAAAATCCGCCAAATTAAACATATCAATATCTATATATTATCAACCAATACAAAAAAATAAATCAAATTAAATCAGTATCTAAATTATAGAAATAGATTTGAAATAGAAAAGGTTCAAACTCGTACTTGTGAAGCTTTAGGACTTATAGCTCCAAAGGATAATCTAGGAATGGTTTCTTTCACACTAATCTTCAAATCCACTCCAAATTCTTCCTTTAACAATGGTTTGTGAGATCTCAAAGTGAAAAATGGCGATGGATTCAAATTCTAATTAGTTGGTTTGGTAGATTGTGATGAGTAGAGTAGGTTTAGTATAGGGATCTTGAGATTTTAGCAATTTTAGGCTAGGGTTTTGGAGGTTTGAATTAAGGTTGAAGTTCTTGAGAGTGATAAGGTTGGTGGCATTGTATTTATCTTGAGTTAGATGTCATAATTGTGTAGTCAAAATGTGTATTTCTTTCTTTTAAAAGAAATAATGAGATGGATGACTAGGATTTAATCTTGTTAATCAAGATTAAATCTTGGCCATTCACTTGGCATTAAAAGGATAAGAATAATCAAATCTTAAAGGTTAAACTATCTTTTAGTGTTAAAAATTACACACTGAAATTTTAATAAACGGGTAAAACATCATATCCAAGAAACTTAAAATATCTTTACGTGGACCTCAGGCCTAATACTCTATGTAGGCCTCAATCCTAATACTCTATGTAGGCCCCAATCCTAATACTCTATCTCAGTCCTCGAGTTTAGTTTCCTCTGGCCCCGGGTTATCCTTGGTCTCGATTTCAAAGTTACTATTCACTTGTTGCTCGAAAATCTCTATTCACACCCAACATGATTTTTTTTTTCAGCTCATCCATTTGGTCATCCTCATCATTTCTAAGTATGTCAGATTTTTAAAATTCTCATTAAAAAAAGTTCAAATTATTTTTTAAATAATTTTTGGGGTGTTATATTACCACCCACCTTAAAAAGAATTTTTCCCTCAAAATTCATTTGAAACTGACTTAAAAAGATAATTCACACAAATCAAAGAACCAATCCACACACAATCAATCAAAAAGTAACAATCAAATCCTATAACATAATGAAAAAGTTCCAACCTCGAATCAGATCCTTGGGTGTTATTCTAGTGTTGTTGGTTTCAGATACTTCTTTGGACACTCCTTGATTATGTGTCCTAGCTTTCCATAGTGATACAATACATATTGTCCAAGCAAGCAAGGTCTACTTCCATGGTTCTTCCTACATTCTGGGCAATCTTGCACATAGTTGACTTTTGTTGCTGTTTGTCTTCGTATGGGTGAGCTTGAAACTGCTTTTTTTGGGGAGGGCCATCCTCATAGTCTTGATATTCAAGTGGAAGTCTTTTCATAGAATTGTCCTTAGCAGACTAGACAATTGTGAGCTTCTTTTTGGATTCCTTTACAAGTCGACACTTATTTACCAAAGTAGCATAATCTTTTATCTCTAAGAGTCCCACAGCAGTTTAAATATCCTCATGCAAACCTCCTTCATACTTTATGCACTTTCATGCTTCATTAAGATCACACTGATAGGTAGTAGCAACTTTACAGAGCTCTTCAAACTTTGTTGTGTACTCGCTATGCTCATGGATCATTGCTTAAGTGCCATGAATTCTAGCTTTTTTGCATTCACCACAAAGGCAGGGAATTATTTTTGGTAGAAATCATTTTGAAGATGTCCTAAATGATTATAGTTTTAGAGGCCTTAAACAATCCTTTAGTCCTATTCCACCAAAATTCTACATTGGCCTCCAGCATATAGGTAGCGAAAGCCACCTTTTGATCCTTGGTATAGCCAAAAATAGAAACTTTTCTTTATTGCTTTGATCCATTCTTCAACTTTGTTTAGATTGAAGATTCCATAAAAAGGCAATGCGTTTGCTTTTCTGAATTCAACAAATTTGTGATACTTTGCATCCAATTCTACTCCCCCTAGATTTCCAACTAGGTTTCCTTTATTATTCTAATTTAATCTTTCTATCATCAGGTTAGCCACTGCAGCTTGTTCTCTCATAGCGGCAGGCATCTCACGGAGTGTACTCATCATGTCTTCCAAGTGAGTGTTCCTATTCCTACTACGCATGTGGTCTGCCATTAGTTCCTAAACACACCAAATAGAAGATATTAAGTTGATGAGGCTTAACACTATGCTAAGTGTGATAGTAACCAACTATAGCACCACAAGACTGTCATGCATATTTAAATCCTATATCCTATCATATAGATAAGATTCAAGGCATGACTTATCTACACTTTGGAAGTATAGCTAGTCCATTCCTCAAGATCCTACAAGGACGAACTACTCTGATACCATAATGTAACATCTTCCCAAGTATAACATCATCCTTTAGCCATGACATTAGACTTAGTAGTTGTTACTTATAAATTAGCAGACCTTTCTTAAATATCTATAACAAGTTCAATTGATTCATATCATAACTAATCCATAATTCTATTAAAATACATAACAAAAAACAAGTATTTATTAAATACACATTCAAATACAAGAAAAAAAAAACTCTTTTATTGGCTCCAAAATACATCTGTTCTCTATTATATTTACAAACATATACATACACTTAAGTACAATCGATACAAGCCTTAGCCGCTGAACTATTGCAAATTCGATTATTTTGTGTAGCAGCCTCATTGTTCTCTAGATCAATCAAGAGACGACATGAGAACACAAACATATAAAGATGAGAATTCTAAAATTCTTAATAGAGTATTCCCAAAATGTAGAATAAAATCCATGTCATCATCATCTTCCTAGCCACTTCAATTTATTAAGAAAATGTGATTATGCATTTCATAACAATAGTTCATTTTAAAGTTAAAAATCACCCTTCTGAAGTGGTTTCTTTTAATCATTTAATTACTTACTATACATATGTTATAGTACTCAACATCATAGTAATTCATTCTAGACAAGTAATTTAATAAAATATGCGTATGCATATGATAAATGCAGTGATCTTTCCTTTACTTTGGTATCTTTCTTAACTTCATGTGCCCTTGATATGTCGAAGGGGATCTCATCTTTCTTTACATGCCTTTGACAAGTTGAAGGGGATCTCATATTTCTTTATGTGTCCTTGACAAGTCGAAGGGGATCTTATGTACACCACTCTCATCATTATGTGCCCTTGGTACATCAAAAAGGATCTCATACATTTCTTATATCCTTGTGCCCTTGACATACCAAAGGGGATCTCAAGTTATAGTCTGAATCTTTTTTTTTTTTTGCCAAATGCATTCATTAATCACATGTAGCCAATTAATCATAGGTGATTCTCATTCATTCTTCATAAACCAATCTTTAAAGTCTATAGCATGTATTTATATATATCATACTTAAATCAAAAGTCATTATATCATCAATTCAAGGCATTAGTACAATTTCAACATATTGGCAGATTTTAAACTTATATAGCAAGAATTTGTTTGCATATCAAACAATCAAAATCAAGGCTATAAAAATTATCCATGACATTTCAATATATACAAGGTCCTATAAAAATTTCAGGGCAAAGCAAGCTCTCTAGCTATTTTAACAAAATTGTACAATTTGGAGGTTAAAAACCCCTTGATTACAACTAATAGCTGGAGTTTTCAATTTTATTACCATATCAAATGAAGATGTCAAGATGTCATCAATAGCCCATAAAAATTTGAAGTCAAAATTCGATCATTTGGTATAGTAACAAAATTGGACAAATTTATAGTTTCAAATTTGACTGTGCAAACCACAATCCTAACTGCCTCGATTTTTTAATTTTTGAAAATACTAAAAGTGCTCAAAATGATTCAAGAAAAATATTAAAATCATCTTAAAATGTTAGCTTCATTAAATAAAATTTTTAGGTCAAGATAATCCGTAACCAGGTCAGAAAAATAAAATAACTTATCCTGCTTGCTTAAAATCAGGATTTCCAGCAACATAGCTCAAAATATATTTTGAGAAAAATGATATCCTAACATCATCCAAACACTCCACCAAATTAAACACATCAATATCTATATATTATCAACCAATACAATTAAAAATATCAAATTAAATTAGTAAGTACATTGTAGAAACAGATTTGAAACACAAAAATGTTCAGAAGCCCTACTTGTGTAGCTTTAGGACTTCTAACTCTAAATGATCTTCTAGGAATGGTTTCTTTCATCAATAAATCTTCAAATCCACTCCAAATACTTCCTCTAATTGTGGGTTTTGAGATCTCACAATGGAAAATGGTGATGTATTCAAATTTTGTAATCGGTTGGCTCGGTAGATTGTGATGAGCAGAGTAAGCTTAGTAAAGTGATCTTGAGATTTTAGCAAATTTAGGCTAGGGTTTTGAAGGTTTGAATCAAGGTTTAAAGCTTTGAGAGGAGTAACAATGGAGGCTGTTTAGTTCTCCTTGTTGGCCAAAAATGATAAGGTTGGTGGCATTGTATTTGTTTAAGCTAGATGTCATAATTGTGTAGTCAAACTGTGTACTTCTTTTAAAAGAAATAATGAGGTGATGGCTAGGATTTAATCTTATTAATCAAGATTAAATCTTGGTCATCCACTTGGCATTAAAAGGATAAGCATAATCAAATCTCAAAGGTTAAGCTATCTTTTAGTGTTAAAAATCACACATCGAAATTTTATGGAACAAGTGAAACACTATACCCGAGAAACTTAAAATATCTTTACATGGGCCCTAGGCCTAATGCTCTATGTAGGCCCCAATCTTAATACTCTATCTTAGTCATCGAGTTTAGCTTCCTCTGGCCCATAAACATCCTTGGTCACAATTCCAGAGTTAGTATTCACTTGTGGCCTGAAAATTACTACCCTTACCTAACCCGATTTTTTTTAACATGACCATTGGGTCGTCCTCATCATTGATAAGTTTGTCAGTTTTTTCAAATTCTCACTATCAAAGTTCAAATTAATTTTTAAATAATTTTTGAGATGTTACAGGTGTTGGCTTTATAGTATAGAATCCGTTGATAATTGTTTCTAAACAATACTTTAGAAACTAAGAACTCATTCTGAATGTGGTTTCTAAACTTTTCTTTATGTGAAGTCCTTCTAGAAGATAGTGCATATCCAAGCATAAAGATGATATGTCACTATCATTACTTTCTAAGTTGTTGACTTCATTTGAAATTCAATTATCTTTCAGTTTCTGTTGACCTTGTGTAGTTTATTTTGCATGTAATGCTTTCTAAAGTACTTTTAAACTTTCAGAGCCTCTTATGTTCCTTCTGGAATTCTTCTTTGAGGTGGATATTGATCTTTAGAAGTTGTTGAGGTTCTTCAAAGAGCATTGCAATTGAGATTGATGATGATGATGTACTTGATATGATTATAAGAGAGCACTTTCTCATATAGTCATGCCACTTTTTGAAGTCACGAACCATTTTTTGAAAGCCTAGATTTACTTTTAGATGCAATAACTAGCTTTCTTAAATCTCTTAGATATTGTAAATCACTTTCTAAATAATTTTTCACATTTGTAAGAACCTGAATATCTTTGAATAAGATTTTAATTATGTTAAATCATGATGATGTGAAAAATATATCAAGAATTGAATTGTATGTATATGAGAATCAACATGTTAAGAGCTATAAAAACTTAAGCAAACTATTAGTTCTTTCTTCAAAGTATTTTGACAAAATTTGCTTTGTTGTCATGTAAAACTTGAGCTACAATAGCTTTTTCAAGGGTTCTGAAGCTAACGATCTCCCCTTTTTTTATGATGACAAATCAAATTTTGAGAAAATCTTTTAGAGAATACTTAGAAAGAATTTTCAGTTTAGGTTAGAAACCTAAAAAAGCTTTCTTTTTGAAACTTAATAACATTTTGTTTTACAACTTAGCCTTTTCACAAATGAGAACTTTCTTAAGGTTTCTTGTTGTGAATCAAAATTTTGTTAAGTTTTTCATAGCATAATATCAGAAAACTTATATGTAAGAACTATTAGAGCTGGTAAGACATAGTGATAATAATCTTTATGCATAGTATTTAGCACATTATATCCAATTCAAAACACACTTGATTAGAGAACCATCAGTTTTCATTTCATAAACAAATATAAAGATAGATGTGCAGATGAAATCGATATAGGTATATAAACATAGAAGGTTCATAGACAAAAAACAAAATCATAAAAAAGCAAAAAAATATGATATGCATGAATAATAATGAGCTTTCTAAAGCTCCCAATCAACACCTAACTCATTGACTAGGTGTGCAAAAGATTTTTCTTCATTTTTCTCCTCCTTTTGTCATTATCAAAAGGAGTTTGTATATAGTCAAATCATCAGTGGCCATCCATTTTGAGCTCATGAAGAATCTACAGTAGCAAGTCTTCATGTCTTTTCATATGAGCTCCAAGTTCTTTGTTAGTTGCTTCAAGTCTATCAAGTCTAGTAGCCAAGTCTCCCTAGTTATGCAACAAAAGTTAATGCTCTATGAGATTTAGTGGAGGTTCTAGTTGAGATTAAGGTTGAGCAAAGATGTTAATGGTAGGATTGTTGATAGAAGTAGCTTCTGGTGCAGCTTCTTCATTAGAAATTTCTAAAGGAATTGTGTTACCTGATCCTTTAGTTCTCTAAGTTGGTTTTTTCTCAGTTTCACCAGCAAGTGAAAAAGTAAATTCTACTTCAATTTCTGAAGCTTCATCTCCTGCTTCCATGGAGGATATTCTAATTGAAGGTTGTGGCTTAAGTATTGCCTTAAGAACAATGGTAGAGTTGGGATTCTCTAGTTTTTCATTCTCTTCAGGCTCCATTATAAGCTTATGGATAACTCATGCATGTACACACTGAGCTCTTCTGTGCCCTCCCTCTCAGAATGCGAAGTCTTTTCCTCTGTGTTCTTGGAGATAGATTTGAGTATCTAACTCAAGGTTATTTAATCTTTAGCTTTTTTAGAAATTTCTTTCTCATGCACCTTAGATTGCTCAATTGATTTCTCAAATATAACACTAAGATCAAGTGTAGATTTTAGAGTAGTTTCTGAACCAACTTTTGAAAGGGTTTTTGAAGGTGGTATGGAGCTAGGAGCAGCAGTAGAGATAAGGAAAGAAGTATATCCAAATTGTTTTGTGATGAGCGCTGATGGTTGATCATTTATCACCACAAAGGGTTCAAAGATCGCAGTACTTTGGCTTCTACTGGAACTCAGAATTCTTTTGGCCTGTTAGGCTTTCTGATACTCTTCCACATTCCTTTTCTCTTAGAAAATCTTGTTTTCTTTGGGGTTGTCTTCAATTTCTTCATCCTTAGAGAATGTAGACTCCTCTTCAACTTCTAGACCTTTCAGCATCCAATTGTTCTCTCAGACTTGGTGAGCCTTTTAACATTCCCTTAAGAAGGTTTCTAAACTTTTTCTCAATATCTTGTCTTTTGATGGGGAGTTTGTTAGGTTTGCCTCTAGGCGTCTCCCTTGAGATGGTTTCTTTTTTGCTAATCCTAAACACTATATTTATTATATTTGCACATTGATTGCCATTAAGTTATCATTTATCTAGGGACAGTGGAGTGTGCTCTAAGAACGATTTGGAATCATTTAGAAGGATTCAGAGTCATGAGGTATGAAGATCATATCTTACAATTTTTCTTTGCTAGAGATGTTGATGCATTGCGTGTAAAATTGGGCTCATCATGGTTATTCAAAACTTATATCTTAATGATTATTGAGGAGGAAGATTTCTCTAGGGTTCATATGTTGATGCAAACATATGGAAGGCTAGGAAAAATTGGTCCTTGAAAATGTTGTTGCTACTTCTTAAGAAATAGCTACGACCTCCCAAAAACTTGTCAATGATCTTGCCTTAGTTTTTCCTTCTTTTTCTTAGGTTCTTCATGTTTTGTTACCTACTCATAGTAGTAGTGTTGTTGGGAGATCCTTTCTCTATTTCCTTTTGCTTGCAGTCCTTTAGGACCAATCTTTGATTTTCATTAATGAAATTCCATATGTTTTTTATTAAAAAAAAAAAGAAAGTCATCATTTCCCTAACAATACAAACTCAATGTATCTATCTGTAAGTGAAAAAGTAGCACTAGAAAGGGGTTGAATCGTGTTTTCAAATCCTTTTTAGTATCTGAGACTTAAACAAGGTCTATCAAATGTTTACACTTAAAGGCAATGGAAAAGCACAAGTTAATATGTTTCAGAAAGTTACTTTCTAAAGTGGTTAGAAATTAAGTAAACTTCAGAAACTAATTAGGAATGAATTTAAAAGTTCACATGACTAAAAACAAATCACACATAGAAAATTTAAAGAGATAAAGAAATTCAAGTAAACTATTAATCCTTTCTTCAAAATATTTTAACAAAATTTGCTTTGTTATCATTCAAAACATATGCTACAATAGCTTTCTGAAGGGTTTTGGAGCTAACAATCTCCTCCTTTTTTATGATGACAAACCAAATTTTGATAAAATATTTTGAAGAAAGGATTAATAGTTTACTTGAATTTCTCTATCTCTTTAAATTTTCTATGTGTGATTTATTTTTTGTTGTATGATTTCTAACACCGAAAGCTATTTTAATCTTTACAAATTAATGAAACTTATTCCTTTTATATTAAATAAATGGCTAAGATTCAATCTTGAATTACAAGATTGATCCTAGCCATCTATTTTTCTTTACTAGGTTAAGAAATATCTAACTTTAATATATATAATATTGATGCATTTATTACAAGATAAGCATAAAAGCTAATCTTCTACATGAAGCTAACCATAATATAATTTCACCTAGCACAAGGGTAGAGAAGCAGCTGCGCTCCCTCTATAGCCAAGAGCTTTATCTTGCTTTCAAATTCCATATACAATAGCCTAGAGTTACCGAAATCAAATTCTCCCATCACTAAAGTTGTTCTACAGCTCAATACCTACAGATATAACTGATCAGAATTTCAATCCATCACCAAATCCCAACCTTGATACCTTATATGTCAGTGTTTTGAGAAGGATTTGGGTGTCTTGAGAGCTTTGGAGTGAAGAGCACAATCTTGAAGCTTCATAGAGACAAAGACACTATTAGCTTCCAAGAGTAAGGTTTTATAGAGTCTTTTTTAGTAAAATTTATATTTCTCATTTCTGACTTGATTTTGTCCGAAATTTTTGATTGAGTAGGTTGATGATATATGGTTATTGATGTATGAATTTTTATGATATGTTTAGATGATGATAAAAATCCTTTTCATCAAAAGAGATTTAGGGTTATACTGCTGGAATTTCAGTTTGGCTGCAGATAGTGAAATCTCATGAATTTTTAGACATATTTGTGGTCATGGTTACGAGCTGAGAAAAATATATGTAACATCTTGAACTACACACATGAAAATTCTTGAGCACTAGTTTTAAGTTTTAATGCCTTAAAAAAAATAAGAGACTAAAATGGTACTCATGTTGTTTGGATTATTGAAACCGAGGCTATGACATTATCTGATTTTATTACCATAGCAAATAATGGATTCTTAATTTGAAATTTTTATAGGGAGTTTATAACTTCTTAAAGTGTAACTGTGAAATTTCTCTTGAATTTATTTCATCGTTTGCTGGGGTTAAAAATTATAAGGTTTCTGATCTGAACTGTGAATAAGTGGTCTCTGACCACCAAACTTGACATGGTTATAGGGCTCTGCTTGCTATGAAATTTTACAGGGACTATTAGACACATTTAAATGTCATAGAGAATTTTTATGGCCCTCAAATTGGCCATTTGAGATGGAAATTAAATATTGTCACTGGAGCAGTAAATCTGCCAAGGTGTTGGAATGGAGAAAAAGTCTTAAATTAATGATAGAATAGTATTTGTTCCAAATATATGGCATATGAATGCATGCTTGTTGTTTTAAAGATGTGCTTATAAGCCATTAATGAGACTCCAAGGTAACTAAACGCGAACATGTGATATAAGTATGCCTTTGAAAAAGAGAAGTATATGATGTGGTTATGTGACAAAAGAGAATATGTGAAGTTTCATGGTGCATGTTTTAACATATGGGGAAAATAGAGACAAGGCTTTTGTGGGTTAGAAAGGGAAGGTAAAAATAAAAACTTCCTAGAAAATATTATGAGTCGATAGATGTATTGGCTAGGAAATAGAAATGTGTGTGATTCGGAAATTGAAAAAAATGAAGTCCAATGATCACGAATAGGAATGAGCTTATGTCCTAGCGGTCTATGGTCCTCTGTGGAGTTATCCACTATAGATATTACTTAATATGAAATTAAGTCTTCTCTATGTTAATAAAAGGAAACAACTACACTAAGTTGAATTCCATGAGATATAAGAGAAACACATGTGATTACTACCATTTTTCATTTAATTTTCTTTGACTTATGTACATAAATATTGATATATGTGAGCTAGCATGATGATTTGTATATGAATGAATTTACTGATTATGTTCTATTCACATGTGAGGGAGTACCCTACTAAGAATTATATAATATTCTCATCCATATTTGTGTGTATCTTGTATTGTGCTCAGACTCCACAGTTGCCATGCATGATATTCTTCCTTTACTCACCCCAGTGGCAGTGGCATTACAATCCAGATTTGGATTCTCTGTATGTAGTAGCATATTCCCAAATATAGGCTTATGTATTTTTTAGCCGCTCGTTTAGTACCTCTGTGTTTGCAGCTGAGTTTGACCCTAGATTTCCCTATGATGATGTGCCGTTACACATGGCACACCCTACTGTATTTGTAGCCCCTCTAGCACCACCTGTGCCCCTTCCTGGAGATGATCCGTCTTCATCATCATCATTAGACTCCGATCCACCCACTAGACCTGATGCCCCTATTGAGGGCAATGCCATCACACTGATGGCGAACGGTTTTCTTTAGGAGAGTATGAAAGATTCAGGGACTCGAATTATGTATATAGCTATAGCTTAGAATTAGGAAACCACCATCCTGCTGATTGACTCTATTAAATGTTATATGGGTCCATTTCTGTGAAAAAAGTGATTTTTGTTGGGCCTTGATAATTGAGCAGGTTAGACTAGACACAAAAGATGTCTTCTTTTGTACTAAGTTCCTGAATAATTTAGTGGTTGACAATTTATGTTCTAATGTACTATACATAGTGCTGACTTGCTTATGATGTGTGTATATATATAAGTTGTTGCAACACATGAGCTCATTTTATTATTATCTTTTCATTTTTCTCAACTAGTATTAAGTATAAAATAAAAGTAACACTATTCTAATTACTATATAGACACTCGAATAATATATGGTAGTTAGAAGGGTGTTACATATTCCAAAATTCCTATTTTCTATGATAATACTAGTGCTATAAATCTCACTAAAAATCCTTTGTAGCACTCTAGATCCAAGAACATTGATATAAAATATCATTTTATTTGGGATCATGTTCAAAAAGAAGATGCTGATTTAATATTTGTGAATACTGAAGATCAAGTACAAGATATATTCACAAAACCATTAACTTTTGTGTGTTAAAAAGGTTTTAAATCTGCATAAGCATTCATACATAAGCATCTCTAGGCACACTCTCTCCTCATAACTTTAAACTGAAGCCAAATCAAAGAAATCAGTTTGCAAGCTCAGAAAGAAGGAAGGATGATAAAAAAGATGATTTCAAGATCAGAAAATGGGGAATATATGATCTCATGGAGTTAAGAAATGGAGATGAATATATGGCAAAAACATGGTGAAACTTTGATGGGTCAGAAAGTGAAAAGTGAAGCTCAGAAAGTAATACCTTCAGAAAATGATCTCAAGCGCCAATAATGACTCTTTCTGAATGAAATGAAAAAGGCGGCATAATTCCTACACTTTTGAGTCTTTTTTTCCTTTCTCTCTCTCCCATGTCACTTCACCTTCAGTTAGTCATGTTCCATCACTTAAATAACCATCCACTTCTCACACGTCACACTCTTGCCTTCATTTTCCATCATATGATTCCTCACCATTTTGTATCCTTTTCCTTTCAAACCCTTATTCTATAGCCTAAACTGATCTTCATCTCATATAAACCTTCACCAATCCTTTTCTCTTAATCCCCTCAAGATTCAACCTTTCTTCCTTAACCTCACTTACTTGTACCAACAATGGTTGAAAGAATAAAACGGAAAAGAAAAATAATTGTTCTTGAAGACAGTTCTGAGGATGATGAGAAACATGAAGTAGTTCTCAAACTTAGGAAAAGTCCTTTTAACTTTTCCACAAACTCAGAAGAAGTATCAAGATCAAAGACTCCTGAAATTGTACACGTCATCAGGGTCGAGCCAAGAAAAGAAAAATCTTCCTCTTCTCTTGAGTTGTCAGATTCCAAAGAAACATCTTCAACGAATGAACTGGACAATGAACCTACTCCTCTTCCAACTCAAACTGTCTCTGGACCAACTCCTGCTCACAACGCTACTGCTTCATCTAGTCAACCACCTCCTATATTACAGCCAAACTATCTTGAATTTCATTCACTGCTGTAAGAACAAAGCCTTATCAACATCCGGCTAAACGAGATAGAGGCTCAATCCCAACGACATGAGGCACTTCTATTGGAGATTCTCTAGGAAATAAAGCGTAGGGGTTGATGATGTTGTTCTTGGTTTCTAGCACACCTCCTTTTGCTGATATCAAAAAGGGGAGAAAGAAAGTGAAGAAAATCTTGTGCTAAGAAATACAAGGGGGTACATTGAGGGGGGAATTGCTTAGAGTTTCAATTTTTTCCATTTGCATAATCTTTTTATGTTCCTTTATTTCTTTTACACTCAGACATTTTCTTTTATTTCTGTTTTGATACAATCATTTTATGCTACAGCTTAGACATTTCTATCATTGCTTTTCACCTACTATATATATATATATATATACACACACATCACGATTAGCTAATTTAGCATACTATGTTTATGTGTGAGGGCTGTCATTGCCTGGAAGATATGATCTGATATCTCAGTACATCAATCTCTATCTCTGTATGCCTAAGTCTCGGAACATGATGTTTTCAAATGCTCTGATATACAACAAGATGTATGCTATTATATATATCAGTGCCTGAGCCAACATGAAAAGCATGAACATATGTCTCTGGTTTGGATTCATAAAATCTCATGTTCTGATACTGATGTGAAAGTTTTTTTAGCTCATAATACAAAAAGCTCATTCTTTTTTATTTGCTCTGATACATTTGGGAATGATCCCTGTTAAGCTTCAGAAACCTCGCATAAGTAATACATTGATACAATTGTATTAAGGTTTCTTTGAGTGTCAGAAACTCTTTTGCATTGTTTTGGTTTTTTTGTAACGCCCTAATTTTCTGATAGAGTGAAAATGACCAAAATGCCCCTGAAGTCATTTTCAGCCTGGAACTTGAGGGAAGCCGGCCCGACAGTCCTCGAAGGGAAAACTCAATGTTGGAAGGGGATTAGTTGACCTGTGTACCTTTCCAGGATCGAAAATCTCATTTTTCGAGTTTTCGGGTCAAAATGACCAAAATACCCCTATGGTGTTTGACCTGTTTGCAAGTGCCAGATGAACCCAAAACTTCTCCAGATAGTTTTAAAAGACATTTTTGTGTATTATGTGATCTCAGTTTTAGTCCCGGTGGTCCCGGCAAAATTAGTGCAAAATTATGATTTTGCCCCTAGCTTTGTGTTTTCAAGCTTAATCATGTAATTAAGCAAACTTAAGCAATATTAGGCTTTAATAGAAGATTAATTAATTTCCATAACTAATCTAGGTCAAAATAATTTATTAAAGTTGATTAGAACCTAATAATGCTTAATTTAAACTCAAACCTTATTTTAAATTCAAGATTCCTAGTCATGGAATCTTGAACAGTGTTTTCTCTCTCCAATTCCTTAAATCATGGAATTGTGTTTTCAATTGTTTATTCACAAATGAACTTTTAAATTCTCTAATGATGTATGAGCACTCCTAATCTTGTCATAAAAATTCCTAATCACTTTCTTAGTCACCTAAACTTATGCTAAATGATTCATAACCTTGCACCTAAACTAATATACACTTAAGCCTATCATTAACACACAATTACATGAACAAATCTCTATCCTCCTTGGCTGTCCAGGTCTGGCCGAACCCATACCCCTTTTATTTCCATCAGATGCTCAAATTTTCACACTCCAAAGGCCATGCTTTCACCTTACATGCACCATACTTGGTCATACTTTCACCCATGCTTGAATAACCAAGTCAATGACTAGATAAATTAGCTATTTTCCTTCATTTTTCTACTGTCAAAACCGTCAGCCCCATTGCCTTCTAGAAGGAAATTTTCTCAATTCAAATCAAAGACAAATCACCATACTTTGAGCCATAACTTAGCCCATATCTCCCATGCTTCAAACCATACTTGAATGACCACCTTGTAGGAGATATTTTCTCCCTCAAGCCTCCAAGAACCACATAGTTCCTTCCTCCCTGCAATGAGACTTCATTTGTTTCATTTTTCTATAAATACCTTGCTTACTTGAGCTTGCAAACACTTTAGATCATTTGCAAAGTTTCAAGTTTCCAAGCTTTCTTGAGTTCTTTCCTTTTTCTCTCAACAGTTCTTAGAGTTCATCTTCTTCATCTTCATCTTCTTCATCCTCTCCTCACATCATCATCTCATAACCTCAATCCACCACCTCACAACCATAAATCACCTCCTAAGCACCTAAACACTCAACCTCAAACACTAAACCACCAAGAACACATCTTCTTTCCTTTCTCTCCCTCAAGGCCGAAGCTAGATCACCATCCTTGGAGGAGTTGCTCTTCTCATTTATTTTCTAAAGTTCAAGCTTTCATCTTCACCATCTGGTAGGAGTTGCTTTCAAAACTTTGTTTTGCTTGAAAATGTGTTTTTTTCTAGTTTTCTCTTGGTTTCTTTTTGAACTTTCCTTTGGTTTCTCTTTTCTTTATTTCGGCCATGAGGCCTTAATGTTAGCATGATAGCTTGATGATGAGTGCCTCTAGAGAATGACCATGTATTCATCTCCAAGAGACCTCTAAAGCTTGAGTTTGTTCTTAATCTAGTGAAGTTTGGTTTTTCTTTCTTTTTCTTTCTCCTATATGTTTCGGCCTCCATAGTTTTTCTTCAAAGGCTTTTGTTAAAAAATTTTAAAGTACCTCTATACTTATTTTATATCATGAAAGAATGTTGTTTTGGTTCTTGCTTTCTTAAAGTTTTGTTTCCTTTTAAAGTTTGCTTCTTTTGAGCTTGATGATGATGTTCAAGAACCATGTAGTTCCTTTGAGAACTTGGTTCAAGAACTCTAAAGCTCACTTTGTTGATGAGATAGGTATTGGGTTATGTTGTTCTCTAAAGTCTTGTAAGAGCTCTAGCTAAGATTAAAATAAAGCTTGCATTCATGTTTATGTTATGTTTTGCACATCATGTTTATTTTCCTTGCTATCACTAAATACCAAGAATAATAAATGAAATTGCATTATCATATTTATATTTCAAGTTTTGCATTTATCATGTTTATATTTTCAAGTCCTCACCTAAATTTTAAGATAATAACGAGTTGCATCTCATGTTTATGTTATGCTCTCATCTTATTTTCTAATGAAAGATAAAATATGTGCATGAGCATGTTTAAATTTATGTCATCACC
This sequence comes from Dalbergia cultrata, assembly GCA_031216105.1. Taxonomy (NCBI): domain Eukaryota; kingdom Viridiplantae; phylum Streptophyta; class Magnoliopsida; order Fabales; family Fabaceae; genus Dalbergia; species Dalbergia cultrata. Next base: position 32,408,762 of record CM062346.1, on the reverse strand, counting down.
TAAGAAGACCTAGAGCTCAAAGACTTGCCCATCATTATCTCAAACAAAGGCTTGAAAATATGTGTTCCTTAGCTATTTGATTTGGGCTTTAGGAGGTTTGATTTGTTACAAGTACTAAAATCCATGTTTCATAATTTTTCTAAGTTTATATGAGCTTAAGAAATGTTTTGAACAAAGTTCTATGATTTTAAAACCTCTATGACTCATTCAAAATAGCTACTGCCCTTAGAAGTATTTTGATGACTTTTATATGATAAAAATGTTTACTAATGATTTTTGAAGGTTTTAGAAAGGTTACAAGAGAAACTAGCATTTTATGTGTTTTATAAATCAAGTTTTATGCCTTGTTTGTTGGAGATGATTTTGGGTTCTGCCCTGCTATGAATGCTCACTATTTTATGCTATTTTAATGATGTTAACATGAGTATGTTTATGTATAATTGATGCTAAAATTCATATGTGAAAGATAAGAGAAGTTAGTAACTAGAAAAAAATTAATTTGAGGCTTTTAGATCCCTTAATAATGGATTTTTCTGGATTCTGTCCAGCAAGGTTTGGAATTGATAATAATGGTTTATAATTAGTCTAAATGTGTAGGAATTACTCATAATTGGTTTAGGACTTGATCTTGATACCTTAGGAGCAAACCGAACCTAGAAAGGGTCAATATTGTGACTCCTAGGTACTCGTAAAGTAAGAATTATGGATTCTGCCTTGTTGAGGTTTAGAAATATTTATGATCATAGAATTGAGTGAGGAATACTTAGATATGAGCTTATAGGTACCCGAGAGCTTAAGTTTTGATCTGATACAACTTATATTTTAACTTAAAGGACCTTAAGGGTCAAAACATAAGACATTAAGAAATCCTTAATGCTATGAGTTATTTATGCAAGTATGATGTTGTAATGCATGAGCTATGATGGAATGAATTATTGACATGTTAAGTGTATTATGAGCATGAGAATTGAATGAGAAATATGAATGTGTTATAAGCTTATGGCATAAAGTCGGTTTGAAGGAAACTCGATTTACAGCCATTATGCTGTCAAATTTCCATCAAACCTAAAGGACTTGAGAATGTTTTTGAAGTATGATATGAGATTTAAAACCCTGGGTGACACCAGTTCGGCTAAGCACCCCCAGGGGAGACAAATCCATGAGGGTATGAGTAGATGCAGCCTACCAAAGCAGACAAATTGTTGTGGCTTGATGCCCGCAAAGCGTTTCAAATAGGGTATATCCTAAGAAAGGTTATCCCTAGCCCCCTAGCCCATATTCTTAAGTAGTCGGGATTATTACTTTTATTATTCGCTTGTTCAGATAATAAGCAAGAGCTAGTGACGACTAGCTGAGGTATGAGCTCATAGCCTAGATTTTTAGGGTGGCCTTATATTGCTAAAGTACCATGATTGACGTCACACAAGTTGAGGAAAGTTCCACTTGAGAGTTATTGCCTTTTATGCCACATGGATGTTTCTTGATGTTATGAGTTATCTGAATTATATGCTTAAGTATTGCCATGCATTCATGCTTTAATATGTTGCATCCATGACATTAAGATGCATGCTAAAAGGGATGAACCATGGATAATTAGTTTTAGAAACCCTAATAATGAATCTTATGTTCATGCTCACTCTTTTTAATAATAAACCCAAGGTTCCTGAGGATATGAACGATGTAACCCTAAATAGGAGGTTCCCACTGAGATTCTTTAGTAAGATTCTCACTTCTTTCTCTTCTTTCTCTTTCTTCCATCACATCTTCAGAGCTTGATGGTAACGTTCGTGGTCTTTGTCGACACTCCGACTTGGGAGGTGCATTTTGATCCGGACCATGGATCCTATCATTTTGAGGGACAGTGCACAGTACGAGTCTTCATGTTTATCGGACTCCCCTTTGCACACCCTGTACAGAGTTATCGCTTCTCCCCGATGTAGCCCTATGACGACGCCATGGTTTTTGAGCCCGCCCGGATGCGCGACGAGAGACTTCTTGTAACACCCTAATTTTTAACCTAACTTTATAGAATACATTAGGTTAATCATTAGGTTATTACTTCTTAGTCTCATCATTTTATTAAAATACTTAGCGGAAATTACGGGTAAAATTTTTTAAAAAAAACATAAAGCAAAGTGAGAGCCGCGAACATAACTAGTCAAACGACATAAATGTAAAGCACGCGTAACAATCACTAGAAATCATAGAGTAAAGCATATATCGAAAGAACAACAATGATGATAACAAAGGAAACATTTCATTAATAACTTAATTAGAGTACATAAGTAGTCATACCCTCATGGAGACGGGCAGAGCTTGCAGTACAGTGGAAATAAAATATAACAGAAACCAAAAAATACAAGGTACATGGTACGACAAGAAGATAAACTCAAAATGCTACCCTCTTACTAAGCTACGAGTACAATCTACATCCCCTCCCAAAAGGTACTGCCGAAGGGAAGATCTCCATAAAAGCTCGGGTACTCGCAAAACTCTCCATCGGAGTCTAGTGATGACGGGGGTCCTCGGATGATGGAGGCAGGTAATCGGGAAAACGCTCTATCTCCTCCTGAGTGGGCCAATGGAGTGTGAAGGGAACTCATGGCGGCTGAATGTGAGCTCCTCGATGCGGGTGCATCTCGGCTCTCCTCGCCAAGTGCTGCTACCTCACGGTGTCCTCGTTCCCCTCGCGTCGGAACGGGGGAAAGGGAGCAGAGCCCTACAAAGGGACGTGTGTCAGCAAATCCTTAGATGGATCAATCTTGGACCTCCTTGAGCGAGGCACATACTCTGGGTAGTCACAGATAGCTGAGGCGGAAGTGCGGACGCGGCGCAGCTGCTCATCATGCAGGCGAGTGTGCTCGAAGATCATGTCACCACCACCAAAAGGTGCAGTAGAAGTGAACTGGTAGCTTGATACCGGATAAACGAAGGGTCGTCCCATGTACACAAAAACACAGACGGCACAACGACCTTCGAAATGATACGAACGATGGTCCGAGTCGTAGTGCACCTCCCACATGGGCGTGTCAATGAAGACTATGAATGTCATCATCGACCTCTGAAGATGTGACGAAAGAAGAAAGAGAAAGGAGTGAGAATTCTTACTAAAGAATCTTAGTAGGAGTCTCCTATCCTAGGTTACATCATTCACATCCTTAGGAACTTTGGGTTTAATTCTAAAACAGTGATCATGCGTATAAGATTTAATTTAGGGTTTTCCAAAACTAATTATCCAAGGTCCATTCCTTTTAGCATGCATCTTGACATTATGAATGCAACATATCGTATCATGGATGCATGTCAATACTTGAGCATATAAAACAACACAACAAAGCACATAAACATAAACCATGTGGCATAAGGGCATATAACTTTCAAGTGAATCATTCCTCAACTTCGTGACATCAATCATGGTACTTTAGCATAATAAGCCACCCTAAAAATAACTAGGTTATGAGCTCATACCTCAGCTAGTCGTCACTAGCTCTTGCTTATTATCTGAATAAGCAAAACATAAATAATAATAATCCCGACTCGCAAGTACGGGTAGGGGGCAGGGATCACCTCTCTTAGGATATACCCTCTTTGAAACGATTTGCAGGCATTAAGCCACATCAATTTGTCCGCTTTGGTAGGCTGCATCTACTCATACCCTCACGGATTTGTCTCCCCTGGGGGTGCTCGGCTGAACCGGTGTCACCCAGGGTTTTCAACTCATATGGTACTCATAAACATTTCTTTCAACCCTTTAAGGTTTGACAGAAATTCGGCAGCATAACAACTGTTAAACCGAATTCCCTTCAAAGTGCCACAAGCTAATTCACACAACATGTTCTCATGAAATCTTATGCTATGATAAACTTTAACATTTGCATCAATCATTTTCTCATTCATCAAGCACATCTCATCACATCATTGCATCATATAACACATCATCGCATTAATAACTTCTTAGTGTCTTATGCATTGACCCTTAAGATCCTTAACTCACTTTCTAAGTTATAAATCATCAAACCTAATCTCTCGGGAACTTATAAGTTTATAACTAAGTGTTTCTCACCTCACACTATGGTCAAGAACATCTCTAAACCTCAAGGATGCAGAATTCATAATCCTAACTTTACGGGCACCTAGGAGTCACAACAATGACCCTTTCTAAGTCCGGTTTGCTCCTAAGGCATCACGATCAAGTCCTAAACCTTTTATGAGTCATTCCTACACATTTAAACTAATTTAAATCCATGATTAGCATTACTAAACCTTTCTGGACAGAATCCAGAAAATTCAAACATTAAGGGATCTAAAACTCTCAAATTAATTCTTTTTTAGTTTCTAACTTCTCTTATCTTTCACATATGAGTTTTAAAATTAATTATACTCAAACATAAGCATATGACCATCGTTAAAACAGCTCATACAGTGGTCATTCAAGGCAAGGCAGAACCAAAACCAACATCTCCAAACAAAGGCATCAAACACAATTTCTAAAGCACATAACATACTAGTTTCTCTTGGATTCTTTTTAAAACTTTCAAAACTCATTTATAAATATTTTTAACATCTAAAATCATAAAAATATTTAAGAGGGCAGTAGCTAAATCAAATTTGTTTCAAGAGGTCCTAAATTCATAAAACTTAGTTCTATGCATTCCTTAAACTCATAAAAGCTTAGAAAAATTATGAAACATAGTTTTCAACACTTGCAAACAAATAAACCCTTAGAGGCCGAATGCTCTAGCCAAGGAAACAAATATTTTCAAGCCTTTGTTTGAGACAACAATGGGCAAGTCTTTGAGCTCTAGGTTCATTTAAGTGATGACATAAAAGTAAACATGCTTATGCACTTGTTTTAGCTTTCATTAGAAAGTAAAGTGAGAGCATAAAATAAATATGAGATGCTTCATATTATTATCTTTGATATTTAGGCGAGAACTTGAAATATGAACATGATAATGCATAGCTTGAAATATAAATATGATAATGCAAGTTCATTAATTATCTTAATGCTTAGTGATAGCAAGGAAAGTAAATATGATGTGCAAAGCATAAAAGTAAACATGATGCAAGGTTCATTTTAAGGTTGGCTAGAGCTCATTCAAGACTTTAACATATATCAACCCAACACTCATCTCATCACAAAGAGAGTTTTAGAGTTCTTGAACCAAGTTCTCAAAGGAACTATGAGGTTCTTGAACATCATCATCAAGCTCAAAATAAATAAACTTTCCAAACAAAACAAAACCTCAAAGATCAAAGGACCAAAACCAAAATATTAAAGGAAAGGAAGCAAGAAAAACCAAAACCAAAATAGCAAGGGAAGTAAAGGTGTTTTTGAACAAAAATCCTTTTGAGCTAGATAATAAAGATGAAACTTAGAGAAAACAAAAACTCAAGCTCTAGAGGTTCCTTTGAGATGAACACATAGTCATCATCTAGGAGCTCTCATCATTGAGCTATCATATACTCCTCAAGGCCATGAGGCCGAATATTCAAAGAAAAAGAAACAAAGAAAGTTTCAAAAGAAAATCCAAGAGAAAGCTAGAGAAACTCATTTTTCAAGAAACAAAGTTTAGAAAAACATTCCTACCTAGAGTGAAGACAAAAAGCTTGAACTTTTGAAAAGGAAAACAAGATGATGAGCTCCTCCTTGGGGCTAGATGGCTTCGGCCTTTTAGAGAGAAAAAAAAGGAAATGTGTTCTTGGTGAGCTTGTGTTTGAGAATAGAAGTTTAGGTGTTTATGTGATGATCTGAGGTGGTGGGGTGGTGTTTCAAGTTTGTGAGATGATTATGTGATGAGAGGATGAAGAGGATGAAGATGAAAAGAAAGGAAGAACTCTCTTGAATCTTCAGAGAAAAAGAAAGGAAACTCAAGAAAGCTTAGAAAACTAAAAAGTGTGCAAATGAGCTAAAGTGTTTGCAAGTTCTTCTAATGCACCTATTTATAGAAAAACAAAACAATTGAGAGCTCAAAGAGGAGGAGGGCTAGCTGTGTAGTTTGGGAGGGAAAAGGAAGGAAAATTTCGCTTACAAGGTGTCATACAAGCATGGTTTGAAGTATGGAGTGTATGATACAAAGTATGGCTTGATGTGAGTGAATTTCCTATCAATTTTTGAATGAAATTAGGCTTTTAGAAACAATGCATGGTGGAACTTTTTCAACCACAAATAAATGGAGAAAAATGGGCTATTTTAATTAGTTATTCATTTGGAAAATCAAGCTTGATTGAAAATATGACAAGGCATGGTGTATATGACTTGAGGTATGGCCTTGGAGTGTTGAAAATTTGAACATGTGATGCATATGGAGGGAGGGAGTGCACAGCCAGACCTGGACAGCATGGAGGAGGAGGATTTGTCTCATGTAATTGTGTGTTAATGGTAGGTTTAAGTGTATATTAGTTTAGGTACAAGGTTAGGAATAATTAAGCTTAAGTTTAGGTGACTAAGAATGTGATTTGAGGATTTTATGACAAGATTAAGAGTGCTCATACATCATTAAAGAATTAAAAACTCATTTGTGAATAAACAATGTGTAACACAATTCCATGATTTAAGGAATTGGAAAGAGAAAACACTATTCAATATTCTATGACTAGGAGTCTTGAATTTAAAATAGGATTTTAAGTTGTAATTAAGCACTTTTAGGTTCTAATCAACTTTAATAAATTATTTTGACTCAAGATTAATTATGGAAATTAATTAACCTTCGATTAGAGCCTAATATTGCTTAGGTTTGCTTAATTACGCGATTAAGCATAAAAACACGAAACTAGGGGCAAAACCGTAATTTTGCACTAATTTTGCTCGGGACCTCCGGGACCAAAACCAAAGTTACAGTCTATATAAAAATGCCTTTTAAAACCATCTGGAGAAGTTTCGGGGTTCATCCGGCACTTGCAAACGGGTAAAACACCGCAGGGGCGTTTTGGTCATTTTGACCTGAAAACTCGAAAAATGAGATTTTCGATCCCGGAAAGATACACAAGTCATCTAATCCCCTTCCAACATTGAGTTTACCCATCGAGTACTGCCGAACCGGCTTTCCTCGAATTTCGGGCCAAAAATGACCTTAGGGGCATTTTGGTCATTTTCACTCTAACAGAAAATCGGGGCGTTACACTTCTATGGATGTATACCGGAGGATCGATGCCCCGAGACTTCTAGGACTACGTGCCCTGGTCTCCTGGTTCGAAGGACGACCCTTCTGAGGACCCGCTGACGCATATGTACAGCGAGAGCTCTGCTCCCACTCCTCAGTTCATGCGAGGCGAGAGCGAAGAGATCGTCACGCAGCTGATACTGGCTAGGCGAGCCGAGAGGCGCCCCTACTGAGGAGCTCATGCTCAGTCATCGCGTGTGGCTACTCCTGACGTGCTGCATCCGTGGATCGGTTATATTCTGCCTTATCCCGGGTTCCAGTAGTCGACATCGTAGGGGAGGTTTAGTGTGCACACTCACACATAGATAGGATAAACCTTCTTTTGTCTTGAGGTTATCCACTCTAGGTGCACTCGGGTAGGCGTGGTTTATCTATGCTTTCCTTGCTTTTGTATTTCTATTGTACTTTCATTTTCTTATGTATTGCAAGCTCAACCCGATCTATAAGGGCATGACTACGTATGTACCTTAACTATGTTATTAATGGAAGTATTTCCTTTGATGTGTCATTCCTGTTCATTGTTATATGCTTTACCCGCTATGTTCTTCATGCTTGTTATTTGTGCTTTATATTTCTGTCTCACGATTAGATAAGAATGCGGCTCTCACTTTGGTTTTATGTTTTTTTAAAAAAAATTTACCCGTAATTTTTGCTAAGTATTTTATTAAAAAGATGAGACTAAGAGGTAATAACCTAATGAGTAATCTAATGAGTTCTAGAGAGTTGGGTTAAAAATTAGGGTGTTACATTTTTCATAACATGTTTTGATACATTTATCATATACACATAATTAATCACTTGTCTTAAAAAGGGTTTTGGATAAAGATGTGCTAAATAAGAAAATTGTTCAAGATGAAATATCACAAGCATTATCTTTTTTTTTTTTTAAATTTTTATTCAAGCATGAGTATTTTTATAAAGCACTTAATGGATGGAAAATCTAGATTTTTTTGTCAAGGAGCCGTAAACGATAATATTTTTTTCATTCAACTTTGACACCTTTTAGAAAGTAATCTGAGTAAGTTTAGAAACTTCATTGATAATCAAAATAGCTCTAATTTAAGTCACTTAAGGCTATGAAATGCTTTTGATCTTATCTATCTCATGCCTTAAGAAAAGGACTTACTAAAAATCACATCATATGATGAGTTGAAAAAATATTGATTATCATGCCATAATTCTTGCTATATCACTACAACATTTTAGGCTTATGACAACACTTTTTAAAGGCAACGCTTCAAAACCGTTGCCTTTGGTCAGTACAGGCAACGCTTTTCCAAATATAGAGCTTTGGCAATGGGTTTTAAGGCAACGTTTAGAAAACGTTGTCTTAAAATAAAAAGGCAACATGTTGAAACTATTACTATATCTTGTACAGAAAGGCAACAATTTTTTAACCAATTGCTAACGTTTTAGAGGCGTTGCCTTCTAATTTGTAACAGGCATCATAATTAAATCGTTACCTAAACTAATTGGCGCAACTCTCTAAATGTGTTTTCTCACCAAAATTTCTTTTTCCACTAAAAAATTATCAACTCTGTCAAACACAAATGAAAAACTACATCACTACAATCAAATCCCGATTTTACTCAACCCATATCACTCCTACCCCAGCCCCTTCTCTCCTTCCTACTCGTGCTCAATGGAAACCCCCATGCTCACATTTTCTCTCTTTCCCACTTACGTAGATGGAACCTACACCCACCCTCATTTCCTCAATCAAGAACCAGATCTGCCCTTCCCTCAAATGTGGAAACACCCACACCCACCCTTTCTAATGCGGCCCTTCATTCACGTTTCCTTTCCCTCTTTAACACAATGCTACTAGGGAAGTGTTCAAAATCTACCCCAGCCCACCGCCTCATTCCCATAGCAATCATAGAAAGCCCTGTCACCGTCGCCCCTGCCTCAGCCACGCCCGGACATCTACCTCCTCCTTCGAGTAGCAGCTTCTTCGAGTCCATGCCGAAGGAGGAGGCTCCCACTGGTTTGCTCCGGTCCGCCGCCGCTCTGCTCTGAAAGTTTCCCCGAATACACAGTCTCGGCTCTCCGATCCGCTCAACCCTGTAACTAGAGGTACCCATAATGTTTTTGTGAAAAAATCAGTTTTAGCATGTTTGGTTTCTCTTTATAAAACCTCTAAAACAGGGTTTTTGTGCAAATCATAATCTAAGTTCTAAACAAGTAAACAGAAATCCAAAAGCACTATAGCTCATGTGAACTTACAACAAACTGAAACCTCCATAGGTGTCAGATTCATTGGTTAACACCTAGCTAGATATCAATAACTTGGCAACTTACAAGTTTCAGCCTTCTCGAAACCCTTGCTAGCAACTACCTTCCAAACAATCACTTTGAGGCAAAAAAAAAAAAAACTCTATTGGGTGGATCAACATTATGTAAAAGCAAGTATTTGATGAGTATAGGCTATCACTTATCTGAGTCTGAATGAAAAATTAAACTGATTGTTGGGATAAATCTATGAATTAGGATACCAGGAAAATCTTCAGGATTTTGTTCATTGTGTTGTTGGGGTTAATCCTGAAGAATAAGTGCCAAAATATACTTTGAAGACTAAATTACTAAACTAAATTCTACAGATGTATGATCAATTTTTCATCACCCTTAAACTACAATTCATTTTATGCTTCAACTTGACTCTGTTAACTTCTAGGAATTGCTTATTTTTTGTTTTGTTTTGGTGTGAGTAGTATTATAATGGAGCATTTATTTTCAAATTTTTGGGTTATGATTTATACATTGTCTTGTAGTTTATAGTAGTTATTGTGTATGTGTTTTTATTTTGATCTTGCTTTTCCCCCTATGTAAACTAAGAGTTTTTTCCTTTGACAGAGGAAGTGGATAATGGTAGTGGCTGAGAATGAGACTACAGCGCAAAGGTGAGGTCTGTGCCTTCCTCTATTTTTTTTATGTTTAAATTATTCAACTCTATTTTGGCATCCTGTTGTGATTGTTTGGGTTCTGATGGTGGATTTTTGTGGTCGATGATAATTTTAATTTTGTCTTGTATATCGAGACTACTTGAATTGGCAATGGATTTGTTTAGATTGGCATTCATCAATGTTTTTCTCTTTTTGGGATTGACATTGGCACTTCATTTTTCTTTTTCTATTGGCACCTGAACTTTACTTTTCGAGTTGAATTCCCGTTCTGATTTGGTGATAGAGATGATATTTTGTTAGATTGAGACAATGTTGTTTGTGATTTTGATTGTTTCCTAAGTTTTATTGCGTGTTTGGTATCTGAGAAAATGGAGGAAAATAGTGCAGATTGTTAAAGCATGCCTTGTCTCGGTATTAACTTTTGTTATTGCATTTCGCTTGCCGCTTCTAAGAAATTGGACTCCATGCCCTGAACCTGATCCTTAATCTGGTATTGAGTGTCCACGACCTCCTAGAATGTATGGAAATTATGTGAATATAAGACTGCTGGTTTGTTATTTTTATTAGTTTCTTGAGTTGTTAGTTGTACTCAGGTTTAGATTTTCTTACTGTTACTGTAAATGTCTATCACATGATCAGCATAAACTGTTCTTCTATTTAATAGACTGGGTATGCCTATTGCTGAACGCTTTCACTTCTTTGAAGAGTTTGATACCATCTTACGGAATCACGCCTACCCCACAAGCTTGAGCTTAAAAAATGCTGAAGTTTTGTCTTAAGAAACCATTTCATGCTGAAGTTTTAGGAAAAGTTAAATAACGTAACATGAAATTAATTCTACTTGGGAACTAACCAAAGAGATGTTCTTGTAAGTTTCCATTAGCCATCTACTCATATATGAGACCCTTATTGGTTCCTTCATTAGAATATCCAATAAGGGAGGTTAGATTTCTATGATGAACTCTCATTAGAAGTTTAACCGAGAATCAAAATCACAATTCTGTTTGATAATATATGTTTATCAATAAGCTCAAACACTAAGTGTGAAGTGATATTATTATGTAACTTACCTCTACTTGGAATTGTTGATAACCTTGAACAGATGATGGAGAAAGTGATTTTGAAAATCATACTTTTTTATAAGGTGATTCAATTATCATACTTGATCGAAAACTAGTGATTTTGACTTAGTTATCATACTTCTTTATGTAGGTTACATAATTAAAGAATTAACACTGTGAACTCTTCTTGTAAATTAAAGAGGTATTATTTTGCTTATGAAGCTAACATTGTGTTCCCTGTATTTCTTTGACCTTGTGCATTTTCTATTGGCAATAGGTTTGAAAGTCTGTTAAAATAAGTGAACCCCCATTTTTTGGCATAAAGTCTATTGCACAAGTATCTACATTAAATAAGTGAACACCCATTTTTCAGTCTCTACACACAAAAATAGTTTCAAACTCAACTAGTAAAGATAAGACCACTAAAATGCCACTCAATTGCAAAGGTTGTATAAATCACAAATCATAAAATAGACTAGAGTAGGCTGTGCTTGTCAAAGGTGCAACAGACTTTATGCCACAATTTGGAGAATTAGGAGTTTGAGATCATAAGTAGCCAAGTTCAGCATCCAACAAACTATATGGATATTTTGATAAGTAACTAAGGCTTAAGGGAGCCCCCATTAGAAAAGCCTATTATTCATAGTCATTTATTTTGCATAGCTTTTGAACCCACCTGGACCTATCTTGGTTGGATCAATGGCCCTTCAATCCCTAATTTTAAGTGGTCAAAATTTATGTGATTCTGTTCAATCTTATTTAAAGGGTTTCAATGGCTTCTCTATGGAGCTTCTAAGATTGATTGGTTTCTCATGGCTATATATCTTGACTAAAAGTATGGATATTGTTCATCAGAAAAGTTTCCTTTTTTGCTATCTGGGATAAGAGGGTATCAATATTTAGAGTCAAATTTTGTAGGTATTGTATGGATAGTTCATGTTAAGTGCTAAATTAGTTTTCTGGGGTGTTGTGTTCTGTTTAGTGCTAAATTTCTTGTTGATGCTTTGCTTTCTCTTGTTCTTCCATTGTGCTACTCCTGAAATGGTTTGACACTTTATAGTAGGTGTTGTGCTCAGTTCTTTTATGCTGATGTTGGTACTATAAACTGAAGAACTGAAGCTGAAAATTGGAAGATTTTCAAGGTTTTGTGACCAAAGGGAAGACACTCTTGACAGAATGGTTATTGGCACCAAACCAAAGGTGGTGAAAATTGGAGTCTTGTTTACTTTGAATTCTGTCATTGGAAGATCAGCCAAACCACTGATTACGGCTGCCATAGAAGATGTTAATTATAATTCAAGCATTATCCCTAGCATTAAGCTGCAAGATATTTTACCTGACACAAATTGTGGTGGGTTTCTTGGAACAATTAAAGGTACTTATAAGACTTTGAAATTTCAGTTTAAGTAAGCTGTTGTTTCTTTATTCAATTGAAAACTTTTTTTGGCTACAGAGATCAAAACTATCAAGGAAAAAGATATTTTTTGCATAGGAATATGTTGGTATCCAAAATCTAGTTTGTGCCTTGTTTATCAAGTACAAGTTAGTTTCTTTCTTCTTATTATTTTTGTTAGTCCCTCCCTCAATGTCCAAGCACTAATTCAGATATAAACTTCCTGTATCTTGGACCATTTCTCCATACTTTCCTTTATTCTGAATATGGTTTAAATTTTGCTGTTGTAGCTTTATCAATTACAATGTTAAAAAGCATGTCTTTCATTTTAACTTTTAAGAGTATCAATCAGTTTCTTGCAGAATTATTTTGCTTTTCAATCTTGTTAAATCACATCCTGCTTAACTGTCTATATTTTATACCAAACAATAAGGGTCTGTTTAGTTTCTATTTTCATTTTCTATATTTTAAGATTTTGTGAAAAAAAGAGTGAAAATAATAAAATCATGTTTCATTTATTCATTATCAATTTTCATTAATTACCAGTCTTTCAAAATAGCTCATGTCATCTCTCATGTGGTTAATGAGTTTCATGTACCTCTTATATCATTTGGTGCATCTGAGCCTACTCTATCTGTACTGCAATACCTGTTACGTCTTGTTTCCATTTTGAATTGATGCTAGTTATTTTGTATAATGTTTAGTGGGATTCAATCATATCTAGTTAGAGACTTAGTTGAGGGGGAGAAGGGGGATGATTAGGAGGACCTGCTACTACTTGTTTGCATTTTGATTTAACACTAGTTATTTCATATGATATTTGTATGGCTATTTGCATTCTTACATTCTCATGTCCACAACAGAGTTTGATAAACAAAGGTTGATAATTGGAGGACTTTATTGCTATAAGTTGATAAATATGACCATTTATGCTCTATAATGTCTCCTGAAATCAGAGGACACCTTATCCTTCATAGTTGTAATTTTTTCCCTTTGCTGAATTTTTTTATATATTCTAATATTTCCATTTAGCTTTGTTTCTGCCCCATTATTAATGAACATTGTTCCGTGTTATCAGCTTCAAATTCGAAAATTATGCCGTGACTACTGTTTTTGGACATTCTGAGGTATGTTTGTGCTCATCATATATGTACTAGAAACTAGGATTTGAAATGTTGTACATGATATAATCAACAATAGTTTGGATTCACTTGTGCTGACCAACACATATATATATATATATACACACACACATTATGTTGAAATTTACAGGTTCATTTTGACCTTTAGTCACAATGTTTGGTTAAGTAAAACATATAGCACAATGCTTCTAGTTTGTCTTGTTTTTTCTTGATGTAAAACACATAATCATAGCAACACACACACACACACACACATAATATGATAATATGATATATGATCGAATTTGTTTTATCTGAGATATATCACAGGGGATTGCTACACTTGAGAATCATACTGAACTAAAAAGTGTTGTGCTTTATAGTTATTACAGGATTGAACTTGATTGCTTCAATCATAATGTTGATCTATTATATAATCTCTGTCCATTCCTTTAAATAAGCAGGCAATATCTAAAAAAATATTCTTCCCCACTGAATATAAATCATCATAGCTTATAATTCTAGTAACCTACCACTCTTTTCTTTTTATTATTTATTTTATTATTTTGGTGTAGAAGGTACATGTCTCTTATATACTTGCACTTCACATATAGCTGGCTTAATAGTACTATAAATTTCTTGCAACATGCTAGAATATGTAACACCCTAATCTTTAACCCAACTCTCTAGAATACATTAGGTTAAACATTAGGATATTACTCCTTAGTCTCATCATTTTATTAAAATACTTGGCGGAAATTACGGGTGAATTTTTTTTTTTGAAAACATAAGTCAAAGTAAGAGTCGCGAACTTACCTAATCGAATGACAGAAATATAAAACACGCGTAACAGTCATTAGAAATCACAAGGTAAAGCATATACTCAAAGAACAACGATCATGATAACAAAAGAAACATTTCATTAATAACATAATTAGAAATACATATGTAGTCATACCCCCATAGGGATGGGCAGAGCTTGTAATACAGCGGAAAAGGAAATACAATAGAAACAAGGAAACATAAAGTATCATAAAGTAAACCATCACTACCCGAGTGCACCTATAATGGATAACCTCAAAACAAAAGCAGGTTTATCCAGTCTATGTGTGAGTGTGTGCACTAGACCTCCCCTAGGACGTCTGTTACTGGAACCTAGGGAAAGGTGGAGTGTAACCGATCCACGGACGCAGGGCGGTGGGAGTGGGTACACGAGAAGACTGAGCGTGAGCTCCTCAATAGGGGCACCTCTCGGCTCGCCTAGCCAGCCTCGGCTACGTCACGGTCTCTTCGCTCTTGCCTCGTATGAACTGAGGTGTAAGAGCAGAGCTCTCACTATACATATGCGTCGGTGAGTCCTCGGATGGGTCGTCCTCCGAACTAGGAGACCGAGGCACGTAGCCCTGGAAGTCTCGAGGCATCAAACCACCAGTATACGTCCGCAGAATCCTCTCATCTAGCGTCCGGGCGTGCTCAAAAACCATCGCATCATCGTAGGGTGACATCGGAGAGAAACGGTAGCTCTGTACAGGGTGTGTGAAGGGGCGTCCGATGAACATGAAGACTCGCACTGTGCACTGCCCCTCAAAATGATACGATCCGTGGTCTGGATCATAGTGCACCTCCCATACGGGCGTGTCAATGAAGACCACGAACGTCGCCATCGATCTCTGAAGATGTGACGGAAGAAAGAAGAGAGAGGAGTGAGAATTCTTGCTAAAGAAATCTCAGTAGGAGTCTCTTATCCTAGGGTTACATCGTTCACATCCCCAGGAACCTTGGGTTTAATTATAAAAGGTGTGCATACATCAAAGGTTCATTATTAGAGTTTATAAAACCAATTATCCAAGGTCCATTCCTTTTAGTATGCATCTTGATGTTATGAATGCAACATATTGAACCATGAATGAATGGCAATGCCTCAATCAAATAATTCAATGATTCACAACTTCAAGAAACATACAAGTGGCATAAAGGGCATATAACTATCAAGAGGATCTTTCCTCAACTTTGTGACATTAATCATGGTACTTTAGCATAATAAGGCCACCCTAAAATAACTAGGTTATGAGCTCATACCTCAGGTAGTCGTCACTAGCTCTTGCTTATTATATGAATAAGCGAAACATAATAAAATAATCCCGACTTGCAAGTACGGGTAGGGGGCAGGGATCACCTCTCTTAGGATATACCCTATTTGAAACGCTTTGTGGGCATCAAGCCACAACAATTTGTCCTCTTTGGTAGGCTGTATATACTCATACCCTCACGAATTTGTCTCCCCTGGGGGTACTCGGCCGAACCGGTGTCACCCAGGAAAGCGCATCTCAATGCTTTGTCACATAAAAGTCTCCTGGGGGTGCTCGGTCGAACCAGTGTCACCCAAGGTTTTCAACTCATGTGGTACTTGAAAGCATCTTTTCAACCCTTTTAGGTTTGATGGAAATTCGGCAACATAACAGCTGTTAAACCGAATTTCCTTCAAACTACCACAAGCTAATTCACACAACATGTTCTCATGAAATCTCATGCTATGATAAACTCATATCTAAACTAATCCATTCCTCATGCATCATAAAACATCTCAACATTTCATTGCATAAATTAAGCATCATATCATTAACACATTTCTTACTGTCTTATGCATTGACCGTTAAGGTCCTTAACTCACATTCTAAGTTATAAATCATCAAAGCCTAGTCTCTCAGGTACCTATAAGGTTATAACTAAGTATTTCTCACCTCACACTATAGTCAAGAACATCTCAAAACCTCAAGGATACAGAAACTAAAATCCTAACTTTACGAGTACCTAGGAGTCACAACAATGACCCTTTCTGAGTCCGATTTGTTCCTAAGACATCAAGATCAAGTCCTAAACCATTTATGAGTCATTCCTACACATTTAAACTAATTTAAGACCATAATTATCATTTCTAAACCTTGCTGGACAGAATGCAGAAAAATCAAACATTAAGGGATCTGAAAACTCTCAAATTAATTTTTTTCTAGTTTCTAACTTCTCTTATCTTTCACATATGAGTTTTAACATTTATTATACTCAACTTAATCATATTATCATCATCAAACAACACATACAGTGGCCATAAAATAGCAAGGCAGAGCCGAAACATTTATCTCCATATAAGGCATCAAACACAATTTCTAAAGCACATAAAATACTAGTTTCTCTTGGAACCTTTTTAAAACTTTCAAAACTCATTTATAAACATTTTTATCATCTAAAATCATAAAAATATTTAAGAGGGCAGTAGGTAAATCAACCTTGTCTCAAGAGGTCCTAAATTCATAAAACTTGGTTCTATATATTCCTTTAACTCATATAAGCTTAGGAAATTTATGAAACATAGTTTTTAACACTTATAACCACTAAAACCCTTAGAGGCCGAAAACAAGGAGACAAATAACATAGGTTTTCAAGCCTTTGTTTTAGACAACAATGGGCAAGTCTTTGAGCTCTAGGTTCATTTAAGTGATGACATAAAAATAAACATGCTCATGCACTTATTTTAGGTTCCGTTAGAAAGTAAAGTGAGAGCATAAAATAAACATGAGATGCAACTCATTATTATCTTGATATTAAGTGAGAACTTGAAACATAAACATGATAATGCATAACTTGAAATATAAATATGATAATGCAAGTTCATTCATTAACTTGATACTTAGTGATAGCAAGGAAAGTAAATATGATGTGCAGAGCATAAAAATAAACATGGATGCAAGGTTCATTTTAAGATTATCTAGAGCTCTTACAAGACTCTAGAGATTAACAACCCAACACTCATCTCATTACAAAGAGAGCTTTAGAGTTCTTGAACCAAGTTCTCAAAGGAACTATGAGGTTCTTGAACATCATCGTCAAGCCCAAAATAAAGAAACTTTCAAAACAAAACAAAACCTTAAGGTTCAAGGAATCAACACCAAAATATTGAAGGAAAGAAAACAAGGAAACCGAAATCAAAATAGCAAGAAAAGTAAAGGTGTTCTTGAACAAAAATCCTTTTGAGTTAGATAATAAAGATGAAACTTAGAGAAAACAAAAACTCAAGCTCTAGAGGTTCCTTTGAGATGAACACATAGTCATCATCTAGGAGCTCTCATCATTGAGCTATCATGTGCTTCTCAAAGCCAAGAGGCCGAAACATCAAGGAAAGAAAAACAAATAAAGTTTCAAAAAGAAAATCCAAGAGAAAGCTAGAAAAGCTCATATTTATGAAAAGCAAAGTTTAGAAAACACTCCTACCTAGAGTGAAGTTAAAAGCTTTGATCTTTGAAAAGGAAACAAGATGAAGAACTCCTCCTTGAGTGTGGGTAGTGATTTGGCCAAGGGGGTGTGAAGAGGTTGGAGTTGTGTTTCAAGTGATGTTGTGTTTGAGATGAGGTGTTTAAGAGGTTTGATGGTGGTTCAAGGCTTTGGGGTGATGTTTGGAGATTAAGAGATGATGATAAGATGAAGAGATGAAGAAAATGAAGATGAAGAACAAGAGAAAACTCTCATGAAACTTAGAGAGAAAAGAAAGAACTTTGAGAAAGCTAAGAAATCTAAAAGTATGCAAATGAGCTAAAGTGTTTGCATATGTTTCTAGGCAAGGTATTTATAGAAAATGAAAACAAAGGAAAGCTCATTGAGGGGGAGGAGAAGCAGTGTAGTTTAGGAGGGAAAGGAAGAGAAAATATCTTTTACACAAGGTCATTCAAGCATGGTTTGAAGTATGGAAGTTATGATATAAGGCATGGCTTGATTTGAGTGAATTTCCTATTAATTTTGAATGAAATAATCCTTCTAGAAGCAATGCATGGCTGGTTGTTTTTCAACCACAAATAAATGAGGAAAAATGGTTTATTTCATTTAGTTATTCATTTGGAAAATCAAGCTTGATTGAAAATATGACAAGGTATGGTGTATATGACTTGAGGTATGGCCTTGGAGTGTTGAAAATTTGAACATGTGATGCATATGGAGGGGGGAGTGTTCGGCCAGACCAGGACAGCATGGAGGGAGAGAGATTTGGTCATCTAATTGTGTGCTAATGATAAGTTTAAGTGCGTATTAGTTTAGGTACAAGGTTAGGAATAATTAAGCTTAAGTTTAGGTAACAAAGAATGAGGTTTAAGGATTTTATGACAAGATTAGGAGTGCTCATACATCATTAGAGAATTAAAAACTCATTTGCGAATAAACAATGTGAAACACAATTCCATGATTTAAGCAATTGGAGAGAGAAAATACTATTCAAGATTCCATGACTAGGAATATTGAATTTAAAATAAGATTTTAAGTTGTAATTAAGCACTTTTAGGTTCTAATCAACTTTAATAAATTATTTTGACTCAAGATTAATTAAGGAAATTAATTAACCTTCGATTAGAGCCTAATATTACTTAGGTTTGCTTAATCACGTGATTAAGCATAAAATCATGAAACTAGGGGCAAAATCATAATTTTGCACTAATTTCGCCCGGGACCTCCAGGAGCAAAACTAAAGTCACAGAATACATAAAAACGTCTTTTAAAACCATATGGAGAAGTTTCGGGTTCATCCGGCACTTGCAAACGGGTAAAACACCGCAGGGGCATTTTGGTCATTTTGACTCGAAAACTCGAAAAACGAGATTTTCGATCCCGAAAAGGTACACAAGTTATCTAATCCCCTTCCAACATTGAGTTTGCCCTTCGAGTACTGCCGGGTCGGCTTTCCTCGAATTCCGGGCTGAAAATAACCTCAGGGGCATTTTGGTCATTTTCACTCTAGCAGAAAATCAGGGCGTTACAGAATATTACTAGTTTTTTAATCAATTTTTGTAGATCAAGGAAGAAACGGGTTATGATAATTATACATATGGTGTATGTTGATTAGTTTTTTGTTATTATAGTTTTATATAAATATAGTTATTCAATAAATTAAGCTTGATAATATTTTAATTTTTAATTGTTGGATTTATGCTACAAATTGAGCTTAATACATGTGCAACTCAGGTAGGCTGAGAGGAAGACTAATACAAAGGACATAAAGCATGCAATGGATGTGATTATGATGGGCTATATATAGATATTTTGTCTTGTATCAAGTTCTTATAACTAATGTCCTTTAATTTTGTGAACTACATATAATCACTTTGTCTATATTTTGGTTTAAACTTAGATTTATTAATTTTTATTTAGACCTATGTGTATCAACTAATATTATGAACTATCGTATATTCTTAAGATGACCTAGTTTACTTAGCTTATTGTTTAATAATGGTTTATTTTATTTATGAATTTCAATTGATTAATTATTCTTTTGTTCAAAATTAATGTGATTTCTAATTTATATTGAAAATGTTATATATATATATATATATATATATATATATATATATATATTTAATTTGATATTAAAAAATAGTTGGTTTTAAGAATATTAAATTTAAGACAAAAAAAAAATCTTCGGAAGTGTATAATTAGAAATAAGAAGAGGCAACATTTTCAACTAGTTGCTTAAAATATGGTGATTAGGCAACAGTTTTCATAAATTGCCTTTAACTAGAGAAAAGGCAATGCTTTTTCAATTTATCTTTAACAAAAGAAAAGGCAATGCTTTATAAGCATTGCCTTAAGTCAGAATAAAATGCAACGCATAAAGATTGTAAAAACCGTTGCTTTTGATTGGCAACAAAAGCGTTGCCTTTTCTCATTAAAGGCAACACTTTTTTTACAAGACCGTTGCCTTTTCTTTTTCAACTGTTGCCTTAGAGAAAAGATAACGCTAGTATAAGCAACCCCTAGGAAAACGTTGCCTTTGCTCAGAAAGTGTTGCCTTTGAGAAAAGGCAATGCTTTTTTTGTGTTTAGGCAACGTTATTGAAACGTTGCCTTTGAGCTAAAATGTTGTAGTGTATTTCTTTCAATTTTTCTTCAAAAGATTTTCTTCAAATTGGTTGGTCATCATCAAAAAGGGAGAAATTGTTAACTCCAGAACCCTTCAGGTGTTTTGAGATATATGTTTTGAGTGATGACATAATAATTTTTAAGAAAATATTTTTGAAGAATGACTAATGGTTTCCTTGAGTTTCTCGACATAATAAGCATGGCACTCTATATGCAGAGTACGTTCTTTCAAGCGTAAATAATTTCACTCTACATGTGTTAACATGATTATATCTCATGAAAAGAGACATAGACTAAATGGAAGTGAATATTATAATGTGAAATAAATGTATGCCAGCCTACCGGACTGAAGAGAGCATTCGTACATAAGAAACCAAGGCATAGATCTTCAGAAAGTAGAACAAGACTTCAGAAAGTACATATGAAATGAATATGTCAAGCCAAATCTAAAACAAGTACGTTTTACAACCTTCAATCATCATCATTGCAAATATATTAACCACACACATGCTTTGATCGAAGACTAGAAGATCAATCTTTCATCAAAGGACTGATATCGCACTTCAAAAAGTGCACATCAATATAAAATGCTACATTTCACTGAAAAGGAGGGAAATTTGAATTTTTTTGAATTTTTGAATTTGAAATTTCAAATCAAACCCAGTTTCAGACTGACACGTCATGTCTTCTGCCTATTTGGTCAACCATTCCAGCTTCTAGAAGGAAGGGTTCAGAAACCATGTTCAGAAACTAAAAAAGTAGTTTTTGAAGGGGCATCAGAAACCTCAACATTTCAACGGCTTCTACGAAAAGCTTTGACACCAAACGAGCTACTCCCTTCGATTATATTTCCAAGATACGAATAGATTATCAACATGTGTCACTTAGACAACAGATCAAGGGCAACAATTACAAAGGGAGACCACCTATAAATAGAGATGCTGACCTTTCAAAGATAAGAACTTGAAAAACATATAAGTACAAAAACGCTACAAAATCTTCTCCTCATCCTTTCTGTGAAGTACATTACTTCTTGTAATCAGTTCCCTTACTTGTAAAAATCTTATTTCTATGTTCTTAATTTATTTATACGTTCTTCCAAGGAAGAATCATTAGAAAGGATTCATTTAAGTTATCCCATGTCATTCACTTTATATTTGTAAGGAAACTTAAATGTAGATTAGTTTGAGTGGTATCTCAAACATAAAACATTTATATCCTCGATCCAGTAGTGATTGGTGTGAGATAGCTTGAAGAGGCTAGCTACTGTAAAACTACTTGCAATGCGTCTGTAAGGTGTTCTTGCTGGCCATGGTTTACCTTAGAGAAGCTGATCAAAGACTACTCGGTGTTAGCTTGGAATGGCTAGTACATGATTACTCAGGGTTCAGCTTGAAAAGGCTACTGAATAACTACTTGGTTTGTGACAATAGGGGTTGTCTACTGGTCATTGGTTATAGCTTGGGAAGGCAACTATAAAGACTATCTGGTGTTTTCTTTCTTAGGTTGAGAAAGGTTAGTGGAACTCAGTTATTGCTGAGAACTAGATGTAGGCAGGTTTTGGCCAAACCAGTATAAAACATATGTGCAGTATCTTCTTCTCCTTTATCCTTTTACTTTTGTTGTTCACCTTGAATAAACCAATATCTGTTTAAGGTTTATCTTCTATCTTATCAGTTACTAGCTTATCAGTTACTAACATAATTCAGAAAGTGAGTTTGTGAATCTTCTAACTCTATTTCCACTGCACTTCAAGCTCAACGCTTGATAGTTTTTGTTCAAAGTTTCAGTTGCTAAAAGGTAAAGAAAAGTGAAATACGATTTAACCCCCTTCTCGTATGCTTTTCTACCTACACCTTTTACTCAAATGGTGTCCAAACTAGGCTTCACTAACACCAAAGCCCATACACAATGTTTGATACACAACATGGGTCCATAAAAATGCAAGCCCAATTATCTAAGCTAGCAATAGCAGCATTAGTTTTGTCACATGAAGCGTTTGTAGTTTCTAACCAAAAACAAAATTTTGAAGTTATTTGTAAACTTTATGTTCAGTTATGAATTTTTTTTAATAAAGTTAGGTTGTTACATCGTGTATATAAGCTTGTACATGGAACAATAAATGCAACTTTTGGAATCCATGCATCCCCCCCTGCTCGTCCCTCCTTCTCTCTCTTCCTCTCTCCCCTCCCTTTTCTTGTTCTTCTTTCTCAGGGGTGAATGAATACAATGTTTTTCTTTTATAATAGTTAAATTATTGCCTTACTTATATATATGTGCATTAGTACATGTAAACTGATTTTCACACTGCTAAAAAAAAAAAAAGATTTTCATATATCATGCTTGCCCCAATAGTTGATGTGCAAGTTTTTTTATTGTTGATTAATAGGTTAACAGGCTTTTGTTTTAAGGTTTAATATTGTCTACGTTCCCATCAATTACATTCTTGGTAATGTTAAACCTAGGAATGTCACTCATAGGTATTTTAGAAAACTTTTTGTATATTAGCCGCAATAATGTTTGAATCTATAACCTGATGCAAACTATCTAAGCCCCCACCACTAAGCCACTCTTAATGGTTTGTATTTTAGAAAACTTATTTGTTTAACATTAAATATTCTTGAGATTATTATTTGTTGAGACCATGAGAATAAATTTTAAATTTGTTGGTTTAATAATATATAATTCTGAAATTATCCGTCATAATTTTCAAAAATATCATTTATATATTTAATGGTATCATAATTATGGAAAGAAGTGAAAAAAACGAAGAATATTTTACTGTTTTTATTTTATAATTATTATTTTCAAATCATGAAATCTTTTATTCCTGTTTTCTGTCTTGAGAACAAAATTTGTTTAAAGTGTGAGAATATTTATTTTCTGCTAATAATCGATACAAGTAATAATTTTATAAAACTTTGTAACAAATTTGAAAATTAATCGTCCTCGTACAATTACTTCAAGAAGTAAATATATAACAATTAAAACAAAGGCCTCCTAAGAATTTATTAACCAGACAAAATACGTTATTGATAAAAAAAAAAAAAATTACATCACTCATGAGTGTCAAAAGACTTTTTGAAGAAAACCTGTAGTGGGCGAGCATAATTTTTGAGTTCACATGAAAGTGGAAGCTATTATCACTAGACGGTCCACACCGTGTTACATATGCAACGTCAAATTAAGCTGGTTGATCCGTTTCACATGCTACTGGATATTAGCAATAAGTAACGGACAAACACGGGAACGTTGTACTTGTAGTGATAAGCCAGAGTCAACCTCAGAGATTGAACTAAAAACTTTCGTTTGTTTTGGGATTGGGAGGGCCCGGCGTGGCGTACTCCTCATGTAACACATTGCTCGCTTCCTTTCCGCAAACTCTTTTTTCAATTTAGAAAGCAGACCAATTATGCGCTATAACAATCGTAGAAGCAAATCCAAAGTGCCCAACCCAACCCTCTCACGGCCAATAATAGGACCCAAGGAACAGCAATTGGAAAAATACATGCATGTCTTGAGAGTACTATGTTAGTGTGATTCATATTCAATAATAGAGTCACATTTTAATTATGATTTACTTAACTTTTAAGTAAAATATTACTTTATTTGGTATGAAACATGTCCAATACTCCATTGGTCAAGTACTCTGGCATTAATTGAAACCAATCAACAGTAACAAAGAAACTTACTGCGCCTTTATTTCCGAAGTGAAAAAGACTAACAACGCGTGCAATTTCCATGTGTTTGTACCAATAGCTCCAGGAGAATTCATCCCCTTATGGCCTTATGCCATATTCTACCTATATGACCGATGTACCTAGTAGCTATACTAATTTGGACATCATAGTCCTCACACTGTGGATTGCTCGATACGTCACGCAAAGGAATTGAATTTCATTTCCATGTCATCGGAAAGTTGCTGTTGCAAAAACCACATATTCTCATCGTTCCACAAACTCTCTAGTGAGTCACCACCACTTGTCCCCTGTTCAAACAAGTGACCATTATTGAAACTTGACCAAGGATTTTCAACACTTCGGACCGAAACGTCACGACCCAACAGTTCGGACGAATCGCCGCCGTCCGAATTTGAAGAAACATGGAACTCCGCGGATGACGAGTCCGAGGAAGTACCACTGATACAAGAATAGTTGTTGTGGTTCTGTTTTGCGCACAGTACCGGTCCTGAATCTGAACCGCGTGACCCGTTTTGGTTAAGAACGACAACCTCATCAGCTTTACTTGTGTTTTGGTTCAGTTGTTTCTGAGGCTCGAGAGATTGGTATGCGGGGTGAACCCTCTCGAGCAAGCGCGGCATCCAAACGTGGCGCAAAGCGTCCCTGAACTGCTTGCTGTTGACATCGCACTTGAGCTGCTTTGCCTGCTTTATCACCCTGGTCCTCCAATAATTCTTGATTTCGTTGTCTGTTCTTCCCGGCAGCTGCTGAGCAATCTTGGACCACCTATGAAACATCATTTGTACAAATATCATATATCCAATCTAACTTTAGAAATAAACGACTCACCGTAATTTAGATATTGAGATATTAATTAACACTTAAAATAAGGGATGGGAAAGAAAAATTAGTACCTATTGCCCCATCGAGAATGGAGGTCAAGAATCAATATCTGTTCTTGGAGTGTGATATTCCCACGCCGTACATCGGGGCGCAAGTAGTTTAGCCACCTTAATCTGCAACTTTTCCCACTTCTCTTCAAACCTGTATGTTAAATTTTAGAAATTTTTTTTATCATAATTGAAAAAGTACTAGATTTATGTGGCAAAGTAAAATCGATTGTGTGTTCCTCTGTTGTGATATGAGCTAAAAGTAACGATGATGATAGATACTATAATAAGTTGAAAATTGAGCCCTGGAGTTTACATGCAGGAGATACCAAGATACTAGAATTGTAGTTTGGCTAAGTCCTAACGATAGGAGTATTATTTGTAGACGTTAGATAAAAGACACTTGCCTGCACAGCGTGCAACAGAATTCCAGTGACCCTCACCGTGGGTGGAGACGTAATTGACAAGAATTGTGTCCTCATCAACCGCCCATGGACCTTTTCTGAGGACCATCGAATCGTTTTCATTTTTTTGCACCTGTGTCTGTGCTGCAGAAACACTTTCCTTAACCTTAACATCCATGCCTCTAGGGTATCTATTACTACTACTAGAGCCTGTCTCTATACCAATTTGGGTTTTGGGAGAGGAAGAGAGGGAAGCAATTTGATCTACGGATAGATCCATAGTAAGTAACGAAGAAGTGGGATTTGAGCTTTGTTGTTTAGTCTCACTTATTGGAGGCATGTGTACTTATATATAGAGTCGTGGATAAGATTAAGCACGCTACATAGAAAGGAAAAGTGAGACGGGGCCGGTGACTGAATGCACAGAGAGCGCACAAGATTCCACCTAGTTTGATTAGGATTTTCGCCAGCAAGTGTATGAGTACATGAGAAATTCTTAAGAACTATGTAAGCAAGATAAAATATTTGTTTTGCTCAATTTATTGATTGAAACAGAAGCTGTTGCATTAAAAATGTAAGAAAAGTGAAAAATAATAATAACCCACAAAACTTATGTGTTAACTAATAATTCGATCAGAATAAACACTTTCTCTTGTTCTCGGTACACTTAAGTGTTTCTTATGAGAATATTTAATAATTAGGATTTTCTAGTTATGATACCGGTTAAAGAGTTAGAAGTGAAAGCTTTATATTGGGAAGTAGACGTTTCGTATTTTTAAGCAGAGTAATGTTTGTTGCACACCAAAACAGTGTGACACCACATTTTACACTGTATAAAGTGAGAGGAAAAAGACAAAACAATGGTATAAGGTCAGTAAAAAGAGAAAAACATGTATTTATCTCTTTCTCTCTCAGCTCCCGCTCTCAGTTCTCGCTATCTTTCTTTCTCAGCTTCCACATAAAAGATTAACAGCAACAAGCATACATCTATTCTATTTTTCTGCAACAATTTTGTTTATAAGGTATGTGGGCTCCTCATTTTCACTTCTTGACTCTCTTTTGATGTGTATGTGATGTTTGTATTCATGAGTTCCTTATTTATTTGCACGATTTGAGCTAAATGTGATTGTTAAATAGAGAAAGAATGATTTATTATTTAATAAACCTGTAGAATGACTCTAAAACTCATAAAGTAATGTTAAAAATCAGTTTGCAAGGTCGTTGTAATTGGTTTGCAAGTTTTCAAAAATGGTTTACAAGTTTTTTGCACTATGTTTATAAGTTTTAAGGACGAGTTTACAAGTATTATAAACGAAGTGCAAATAATTTGTAAAACTAGACATTTCTTAAAATAGGTAAACACAAGTGTAAAAAACTTGTAAATCAAAGGGAATTAAACTTGTAAATCATTGCTTAAGACTTACAAAGTGGCTCTTGCACAAACTTGTAAACTAAGTTTCTTGCACAAAATGATTCCTCAAAGTTTTAAGTGGTTGTAAATAGTTGGAATATGAGACTAAATGATATAAACACGATCTACAATACAATGTAATATGGAGAGGGTTTTGTCATTGATTTACAAGTTTTTACACTATGTTTACAAGTATTATAAACGAAGTGCAAATAATTTGTAAAACTGAGCATTTCTTAAAACAAGTAAACTAAGTGTAAAAAACTTGTAAACAATTGCTTAAGACTTACAAAGTAGTTCTTGCATAAACTTGTAAACCAAGTTTCTTGTACAAAGCGATTCTGCTTCAAAGTTTCTAAGTGGTTCTAAATAGTTAGAATATGAGGCTAAATGATGTAAATACGATTTACAATATAATGTAATAAGGAGGGGGTTTTGTCATTGGTTTACAAGTTTTTTGCCCTTGGTTTATAAGCTTTTTGCACTATATTTACAAGTTTTAAGCACAAGTTTGCAAGTCTTGAAAACCAAGTGCAAAAACTTATAAAACTAAGTATTGCTTAAAACTTATAAATCAAGTGCGAACAACTTGTAAACAGACAACAAAAAACTTGTAAACCTATGGTTAAGATTTACAAATCAAGTGCAATAAGCTTTGTAAATCAATTTTTTTTGCACAAAGTGGTGCTACAAAATTCTGAAGTTGTTGTAAATACTTGAAATTAACTTGATTCTAAATATTATGAAAATAGTTCACGAGATATCAACGGAAAAAATTTCCATTGGCTTTTGTCATTTGTTAACAGGTTTTATGCACTCTATTTACAAGTTTTTATCATTATGTTTACAAGTTTTCAGCACGGGTTTACAAGTTTTTTATGTTTAGTTTACAAGTTTTCAGCATGGGTTGAATGTTATTTGCACTTAGTTTTCAAGTTTTCAACATGGGTTTACAGGTTTTGTCTACCATTTTACAAGATTTTCCACATGTTCGCAAATTATACTTTGGTTTAGTAAGGGTTTGATAGTAGATTACTTTGATTTTAGTTACTTGAAATTGGTTACCGCATTAAATTATTAATATTATTTGGTGTAGATGATACATGAACTCATTTGTATCTTTTTTTTTTTTTTTTTTTTGTATTAGATACATAACCAAATGGCACATTCAAAAGCAAAGAACAAAAAACAAGTGGAAAAGAAGCGAAAATCCCAAGAAGGCAAGCAAATATATGAACATAATAGGATTGTCGTGGACAAAGGCATCAATAGTGCCAATGATCTATTTCAAAAGAATACATTGGTTGGTGATAATGATGAATCAATAGATAAAAGTGTAGTGTGAAGTTATAAATAATGATGACAGAAAGACTAAATATTTCATTGGCTATAATAAAGTTGAAATGTATGAAAAAATTAGTTAGTTTTTGATGCACAGTTTCCCTCCCCTAAGCATGTAAGTAACATGCAATTGAGTTGTTCGTCTAACATATTTCTTGAACTTCTGAATTTATTAAACGCTAAAATCATTTTTACTTGAGTAATTTTTGTACAATGATTTTATTTCTTCTTTTGAATTAAATATGATCCTAACAACAGGTACCAGGAGATCACAATCCCCATCATTGACATCAATCTAAACCTTAGCATCAAAATTTGCGCCAACAGTCATTGAATCCTCCATACTTTACATATGGAGTGTGATACAAAACCTACAAAAAAATCCAAATAAATTATAACAAAGTTGTGATATAAAATCTACATATATAATATCTATCACTAGATTTACAAGTTTTTAGAACTAGATTTGTAACTCATAAGCACATGTTTACAAGTTTTTTTTAACCACATTCATATAAGTTTTTACATTTAGTTTACAAATTTTAAGCAATACTTAGTTTTATAAGTTTTTTAAATTTGGTTTACAAAAGTTGTAAATCCGTGCTTAAAATTTGTAAAAATAATGCCAAAAACATATAAATTAAGCACATAAAACTTGTTAACCAATGAAATTTTTTCCCTGATATCTTGTGAACTATTTTCATAAGCACATGTTTACAATTTTTGTGCTATCTGTTTACAATTTATTTGCATTTAATTTGTAAGTTTTAAGCAATGTTTAGTTTTACAAGTTTTACACTTGGTTTTCAAGACTTGTAAACTGGTGCTTAAAACTTGTAAACATAGTATAAAAATCTTGTAAACCAAGGGTAAAAAACTTTTAAACCAATGACAAAACCCTCTCCCTATTACATTGTATTGTAGATCGTGTTTACATCATTTAGCTTCATATTCTAACTATTTACAACCACTTAGAACTTTGAAGAATCACTTTGTACAAGAAACTTGATTTATAAGTTTATGCAAGAACTACTTTGTAAGTCTTAAGCAATGGTTTACAAGTTTTTTATACTTGGTTTACTTGTTGTAAGAAATGCTCAATTTTACAAATTATTTGTACTTCGTTTATAATACTTATAATCCTGTCATTAAAACTTGTAAATATAGTGTAAAAAATTTGTAAACTAAGAGCAAAAAACTTGTAACCCAATAACAAAACCCTCTCCTTATTACATTATATTGTAGATTGTGCTTATATCATTTAACCTCATATTCCAACTATTTACAACCACTTAAAACTTTGAGGAATCATTTTGTGTAAGAAACTTAGTTTAATTACAAGTTTGTGCAAGAGCTACTTTGTAAGTCTTAAGCAATAGTTTATAAGTTTAATTCCCTTTGGTTTACAAGTTTTTTACACTTGTTTTACCTGTTTTAAGAAATGTTCAGTTTTACAAATTATTTGCACTTCGTTTATAATACTTGTAAATCCGTCCTTAAAACTTGTAAACATAGTGCAAAAAACTTATAAACCATTTTTGAAAACTTGCAAACTAATTACAATGACCTTGCAAACCAATTTTTAACATTACTTTACGAGTTTTAGAGCCATTCTACAGGTTTATTAAACAATAAATCATTCTTTCTCTGTTAAACAATCACATTTAGCTCAAATCGTACAAATAAATAAGGAACTCATGAATACAAACATCACATACACATCAAAAAAGAGTCAAGAAGTGAAAATGAGGAACCCACATACCTTATAAACAAGATTGTTGCAAAGAAATAGAACAAATGTATGTTTGTTGCTATTAATCTTTTATGTGGAAGCTGAGAGAGAAAGGTAACGAGAATTAAGAGCAGGAGCTGAGAGAGAATGAGGGGGGGGGGGAGAGAGAGAGAAATACATGCTTTTCTCCTTTTACTGACCCTATACCACTGTTTTGTCTTTTTCTTCTCACTTTATACGGTGTAAAATGTGGTGTCGCACTATTTTGGTGTGCAACAAACATTACTCTTTTAAGCATAAGACCATTAAAAACAACTTTTTACTCTTTTAATTATCCTTAATCATCGCTCTTATAGTTAGAAATTAGGGGGATTCTCAGGTGAAGATGGAAATGTTATCTTCACATGCAGATTTAAATAAGATGTTGACACGTGGAACAGTGCATCATGCTCTTAATCATATAGGGTGTACCATAGCTATTCATAATAAAACAATAATCTTTCTCCCCCAAACTACCCCCGCCGTCAACGTTTCCTCCTCTTTCTCTCATTGCTCGCTTCCCCTCCACCGACGAGATCAGTCCCTCATCGTACCTGGAACCATTACAACTTCCTTGACCCAAGGCTTTTCATTGGCACCACCATCCTTGTCTCATTCCTCAGCCACAAGTTCGGGATCTCACCTCACAGCTTCTCCGTCTACCTCGCCACCGTCGGAACCAACCGGAAAATCCATATTCTTCCAAGGTTGACCTCACTGCCACCATGCATCTCGGCGGCACCGCTGCATACTACTTCCTCCTCGTCAAGCACACCTCCTCCTCCAGGCGGTCCAGGAAGGCAGCGGCGAATCCTTCTCCTACAGCAAGCAAAAAGAAGACTCCGCTGGAGAACGTCATGCTCCTCTGTCGCGCCTCTAAAGAATCACAAATCGCGGCGCTCCGTGAGGTGGCAGCTGCACCTCCATTCTTTGATCATCGTTGATGGCGATTTTCTTTAATCTCACGATAAATTGAAAAGGACATTGTGCATAGAAGTAAAAAAATGGAGGATGAGAAAACACTGTTGAAGTTGCTCTTGAGGCTTCGGTTTGTGATTTGTAAGAGAAGCAAGGTAGCTAATGGGGTGGAAGGCATGGTGGCTAAGGGCAAAAAGGTGAATAAGAAAACACTGTTGAAGGCAGTGTTACAGAGAAGATGAGATGGGTTGGCTGGGTGAGAGGAAGTAAGGAAAATAGGGGTGTTTGTGATATACCATATTTGATTAGGCGTATGGTAAGTTATTCCACATGTCAACATCTTATTTAAATCTGCATGTGAAGATAACATTTCCATCTTCACCTGAGAATGCACCTAGAAATTAATACTACCACTTTTAGGATTAAGATGGTGTTAAGTTTGCTGTTGGGTGTAACACGCTGATTTTTTCACTAAACTTTAAATGACCAAAATGCCCCTGAGATCATTTTTGCCTGGAACACGAGGACGGCCGATCTCGGCCATCCCCATAGGGTTTATATGATATATGAAGGGGACTGTATGTACATGAATGCATAATAGAGTAGAAAAACCTCATTTCTGAGATTTCTGCGCACAAATGACCAAAATACCCTTATAACAGATTTAAGGCAGTTTTAAGTTTCGTTTTAACCTGGACTTGTCCCAAAGGTCTAAAATAGTGTTTTCGAGGCATGACCTATGTTTGTTTAAGTCCCAGTGGTCCCGGGCAGTTTTTGAGAAAAATTACGATTTTGCCCCTACCTAAGTGCATTAAGGGCCAAATTACATTTCAAAATAAAACCTAAGCAACAATAGGTTCTAATTAAAGGATAATTTATTTAGAGCAAAAATATTTATTTGAGGATGATTTGAATCTAAAATTGTTTAAAACCTATTTCTAGTATCTTTTTCAAAAAGGAGAATCCATGAATAGTGATTTCACTATTCACCTTTTTCTCAAACCAAGAAAAGTTGTCATTCCCTAGAAACTCTTGTCACAACAAGTGACCCTATCAATCCTACAATGTTTCTCCTAAATCTAAGTTAATCATGGCCTAATTTCCTAATTTGTTCACCTAAAACCCTTACTTAGCAATTCCTAATCATAAGCCTAACTAATGCTACACCTAAGTACACTTCAAAACCATGATTAGAGGAGATATTTTCCCTCCCCATGGCTACCCAAAAGTGGCGCCACTTTTCCCCCCAAGAATTCAAAAGAATGATATTTTATGGTGTCAATCAAGTTTCCTTTCCAAAGCCACCCTATGACCATGCCTTGTAAGCTTTCAATCACACTATGAATGACAATTCAAGGAGATTTTTCTTCTCTCCTCCTTGAAGAAAGAATTCAGCTAGCCCTCCCCTCCACACATCCTTGATTCATTTGTCTATATATAGCTTGCCTTGATGAACATTTGGACACTTTACAACACTTGCAAAGTTTTATGCTTCAAGAGTTCTCTCAAAAGCTCTATCTTTCTCTCTTTGTTCAAGCGAAGACCACCACTCCTTCACCTTTAATCTTCATCTTCCTTCTCATCTAAACACTTCCCTAAGTCCAAACCAAAGCAAACACATCTCCTTCCTCCTTTTCTCCGCTTGGCCGAATCCACCACCAAGGATTCAAGGAAATTTCTTTTCATTCCTCTCCAATAACCAACCTTTCCTTCATCTCAAGAGCATCAACACATGGTAGGGAACTTGTTTAAAAATGCTTTCTTTACTCTTTATGTCTTGATCTTGTTGAAAAAGTTTGGTTGGAAGAAGTTTCCTTGATGATGGGTTGATGTTTTCTTCTCTTTGTTTTCCTTTCTTTTGGTTTCGGCCCCAAGGCCAACAAAATGAGTGCCTAGGAGATTTGGAAAATGATAGCTTGATGATGAGAGCTTCATGTTGGTATTTGTCACATGAACAAACTCTAGAGCTTGAGTTCTTAAAGAAAGGTTTCATATTTTCAAGTTTTAGCTAAGTAAGAGTTATATTTCTTTTGAATCTCTTGGAATTTCACCTTTTTCTTTTGTGTATTTTGGCCATGAGTGCTTAGGAGATTTGGAAAATGATAGCTTGATGATGAGAGCTTCATGTTGGTATTTGTCACATGAACAAACTCTAGAGCTTGAGTTCTTAAAGAAAGGTTTCATATTTTCAAGTTTTAGCCAAGTAAGAGTTATATTTTTTTTGAAACTCTTCGAACTTCACCTTTTTCTTTTGTGTATTTCGGCCATGAGTGCCTAGGAGATTAGGAAAAATGAGAGCTTGATGATGAGGGTTTCATGTTGATGTGGGTCACATGGATAAACTCTAAAGCTTGAGTTTTTAAAAGAAAAGCTTGATCTTTTTAGCATTAGTTAATAATGAGTTTATGTTTCTCTTGAACACTTGATGAGCCTCTCTTTTCTTTCAAACATTTCAGCCATCTCCATGGTTCCTTGAGGATCATGTTTTCTTTTTGGTACTTTAGCACTAATAGTTTTCTTTTCTTGTGAGGATGAGTTTTGGGTTGGAACTTTGGTTCTTTCTAAAGTCTTGCAAGAGCTCTAGACAAGATGTAAAAGGAATTGCATCCATGTTTATTTTATGCTACCACTAAATCCCCAAGATAAAGAAATAAACTTGCATTTCATGTTTTATTTTCAAGTCATCACTAAACTCAAAGATTAAAATGAGTGTGCATTTCATATTTACCTTGAGCTATCACTTTACTTTCTAATGAACTATAAAAATGGAATGTATAGCATGTTTATTTTATGTCATCACTCTAAACTACTAGAGCTCAAAGACTTGCCCACTTTATCTTGAGAAAAGATTAATCAAGGAGGTATCTCCTTGAATATGCATTCGGCCAAGTGATGAAAATGGCTCAAAAAGGAGTTCATTTAGTTACTAAGGCCTATAACCCATGTCTTAGGGTTTTCCTAAGCTATTGTGGACTTAGTCAATGTTTTAAACATGTTTTCAAGGTTTAATCTTGTTCCAAAGAACATTACATAGCTACTGCCCTATGTGTTTTGTGATGGTCTTTAATGAAATAAAATGATTTCCAAAGAGTTTTAGAAGTTCCAAAGGTGTTCCAAGAGAAACTAGCAACCCATATGCATTAAAGTGAAGTTTTTCCTATGATTTAATGACACATGTTTTCGGTTCTGCCTTGATAGTTTACAGCACCTTAAATTCTGTTTTGGGTGGTCTAAATATGCTTAAATACCTTGCCAAGTATGTGATAATTATTCTAGACATTTTAAAGTACACTTAGTATCTTTATTTGCCTGATATGTGAATTCTAGAACTACATAGGAACAGAAAATTTTAGATTCTGTCCAGCCTTGTTAAGTAGTTAGATTCACATTATATGACGTCTAGATGAGTGAGAGTGACCCATAATTGGTTTAGGTATTAATTATTATATCATAGAAAAAGTCGGAAGTGAGAAAGGACCTAAAACGCACATTCTAGAACACCGTAATTCATCTAAATTAGCACACTACCTAAACTGTCCAGCCATAATTAATTAGGTTTTAGGACTCAATAAATTATGGAGAAGAGGTTAATCAATCCCTTAAATGCATAAGGACATAATATGCTAGTTTGAGATTACCCGATTTAGGGATTTTACTGTAAGGGAGTGATTTATAAGCTCTTGGATTAAGGATGAAATTATTGTGTCATCTCATGACTAGTATGATGTTATGTGAACTATTATTTCTAAATGCTAGTTTTATTATAGCATGTGGTTGTTCTTTAAGAACTTAAAAATGCCTATGTTGTAACATGAGAAATGTGACATGTATGTTTTGTGTGGCATTTCATTAAACATGCTAAGACTTAAGGTGACTTAAACTATGAGAAAATGATCCTTTTGAACCACCAAATTAAGGGTGGGGATGAGGTGATTCTATGCCCCCTAGACCCGTACTTTAAGTTGGGACCTTTAACTTATCCGAAAGGATAAGTCCAGATGCTAGTAATGACTAGCTTGGTATGAGCTCATAACCTAGTGATATCTCCCAAGGGAGACCAGTTAGGGTGGCCCTAGGAAGAATATGATGATGTTTTAATGTCACCTAAGTAACCAAGTTAAGCTACCATGTACTATGATTCCATGTTATATGAACTATGATTCTATGTACCATGAACTATGACTTTATGTACCATGAACTATGAATTCATGTGCCATGATCCATGAGGATAGGAACCATGATTTATGATTCAAGTTTTATGATTTATAGACTATGTAACCAAGAAGTTTTAGAGTTAAAAGGAATGGGTCTCGGAAGTTAACATTTTTGAACTTCATAATTGAACCATTATATGTCCATGATTTCTTTTAAGAAACCGAGGTCCCTGGAGACGTAGAAGACGACACCTAGGTAGAATGAAAAACCCTACTGAGTTTCTTTAGTAAGAAATCTCACTCCCTTTATCTTTTTCTTCCCTTTACATCTTCAGATTCGGATGGCGACGTTTGTACTCTTCGTTGATACACCTACTTGGGAGGTGCACCACGACCCCGAGCATGGGAGGTGTTTTTATGTTCCTTAGATGGCTGTTCGCACACCCTGTAGATAGCTACCTCTTCTTCCCGACTTCACCATATGGAGATGGCATGGTCTTTGAGCGTGCTCGCACACGCAATGAGAGCATTCTACGGACCTACTCTGCCGGCTCGGCCAGACTGACCACGCACTCGCTCCCAAAGATTTAGAGGAGGACCCCTCGGAGGATCCACCGGCCCACATGTATGGAGAGGACTCTGCCCCCACTCCCCCGCAGATGCCCATGGGTAGCGAGGAGACAGTTACCCAGCCACGGAGGGCATGCATGCCCCTACCGAGCTCCGCCTTTGGATTGGCTACGTTCCCCCGTACCCGTGATCTTCGTCGTGTAGCTTGGAGGGTAGTCCCTAGTGCACACATGACACATAGTTAGGATAACCTTCTTTCGTGTTGAGGTTGTCCACCTTAGATTGCACTTGGGTAGAGGTGTTTCCTTCATGTCCTTTCCATGTATTTTATAGTTCTGTTGTATTCGTATTTCCTATGTACTTGAAGAGCCCCGCCCCTTAGGGTAGGCATATTATATGCATGAGTTATTTCAGATATGATGGTGTCATGATTGCTTTGGAGCCACTTCTATGTTTATATTTCCGCACTTTATTATACTGTTTATGTACATGCTATGCGCGGCTCATATTTTAAAGAGTTTTCAACAAAAAAAAAATCGGCTCGTATTTTCCTTAAGTTAATTTTAAAGTAATGGAATTATGACAAGAGGTAATGACTAATATTTGGCCTAAATACATACTAGTAGTGTTGGGTCGAATATTAGGGTCTTACATTGGGCCTTTGAGGTTTGACCGCTTGACTCTTATTTATCCTTCTCAGACATGTGCATAGAAAAATCAGTCATTTCGACCAAAAAAAGGTAAAAAAAAGAGGGAGAAAGAGAGAGAAATAAATAAGAGATTGAGTAATGTTACAAGCATACCTCCCCTGAATGTATGTAAGGGGAGGAAAATGACAAAATAGTAGTATAACTTATGACACCCACTATTCTTAGACAAGACATTTATGAAAAAGAAAAAGAAACACAACTGTGTCTTTCTCTCTCTTGTGCAACTCTTTTCCCTTGCGTGCAAGAGAATAACAACCTCATCACTGCCATCGCCATTGCCATCTCCGCCATCATTAACTTGCTATTTGATCATCTCACAATAAGAACAATAATTTTTGAGGAGGAATGTAAGATGGTTTCTCATTTGTACTTCTCTTTTGATTTGATGGCTTCCTCATTTGCACTTCTCTTTTGGTAGGTGTACGCTTTAAGCTAAATTTGATTATTGAATTGAGAACGAATGGTTTAATAAATTTGTAAAATGACTCTAAGACTCATAAAATAATGCTAACAATCGATTTAAAAGTTTTTTTTGTCATTGGTTTACAAGTGTTTTCCATTGTATTTACAAGTTTTAAGCATGTATTTATAAGTCTTGTAAACTAAGTGCAAAACTTATAAAACTAAGTATTGCTTAAAACATGTATACCAAGTATAAATAACTTGTAAACTGATAGCAAAAAACGTGTAAACCTGTACTTAAGACTTACAAACCAAATGCAATAAGCTTTATAAACTAAGCTTTTTGCACAAAGTGGTGCTACAAAGTTCTGAAGTGATTATAAATACCTGAAATTTGATTCTAAGTATTGTGAAATTAGTGGTAAAAAAATTGATATCAGGTGCAAGATACTTGAAAATTGGTTGTAAGTTCTTGAAAACTAGTTCTCAAAACTTGTAAACCTAGTGGTAAATATTGTATATATATATATATATATATATATATATATATATAGATTTTGTATTACAACTTTATTATAATATATTTGGATTTTTTGTTGTTGTTGGTGTGCATCATACTTTATATGTAAAGTATGGAGGATTCAATGATTGTTAATGTAATTTTTGATGTTGAGCTTCAGATTTATGACCATGATGGGGATTATGACCTCTCGGTGCCTGCTTTAGAGTGGTATTTAATTTCGAAGAAAAAGCAAAATCATTCTACAAAAATTACTCGAGTAACAAGGGTTTGGGTTTAAAATTATAAATTTATGAGAAGAGAGGTTAAATTGTGCTTTAACTTGTCTTTCCTTTTCAGTTTCTGAAATATTTAAATAAATACTATCAAGTGTGAACTTGAAGTACAGCAGAAACAACGTTAGTATATATGTCAGAAAGTGACATTCTAAACTAAAACAAAGATATGAAAAAAAGTTTGGATAAGTTTTTTCAGAAGAGCAAATATAATAAGCACAATAGAATATCAAGGAGATTCAAGGGGAAAGAAGATACTTCACAATAGTTTTTATACTGGTTCGACCAACTTGCTTACATCTAATTCTTAATAACTATTGAGTTCCACTAATAAACTCTTTCTCAACCCTGAGGAAGTCGGATAGTTTTTCAATAGCCTTCACAAGCTATCTTACGTGACCAGTAGCTCACTCCACTATCACTTCTAAGTAGTCTTTGACTAGTCTTTTCAAGCTACCTCACAACGATCACTACTGGATCGGGTTACATAAGAATGTGTTTGGGTTGGTTCACTCAAACTATCAAACACTCAAGTTTTCTTCAGAATAAAATAAAGTATGAATTGAAAACTTGAATGACTTTTTTCTAACAGTTCTTCTTAGGAAGAAATGTTATCTAATGAGATCTTAGAAAGAAGATTGTTTATAGAAAAATGAAACCGATTGCAAGTTGTAATAACTTTATAGAAGAAAAAGGAGAGTCATGTGCTCTTGAGAGCTTTTTCAATTGAACCAGCCAAAGTCCATTTCAATTTCCGGACTTTCCTTTTGATCTTCTATACTTCAATCAGAGCTTGTTGTAATGGATATATCACGATCATGATGATTAAAGGCAGTAACCACACTTTTCTTCAGAGTTGGATTGAAATATTCACTTGAATGACACTTTATGAAGTCGCAAGATACATTATAAAGATTTGAGTCTTGGTTTCTTGTTCTTAAGGATTTCCTTTCATGCACTCACCATACCAAAGTCCATTTAAAGGATCATTTTTCACTTCATTTAAGTTTCAAATCTCTTTTAATGAGATTCAACAAGTTTAACATGATTTCATGAAAATAAAACTTGTTCATAAAGTTGTATGTTAATGAGAACGATCATGTTTGTATACTCAATAAACTCAAGCAAATGATTAGTCCTTCTATAAAGTATTTTCATGAAATTGGTTTTGTTATCACACAAACCATTAAGTGTTGACACTTTCTGAATGGTTATGGAGCTAACATGATAGATAATTCAATTACAAGTTACTTGCATGCTTACATAAGGGAAGTCAAGCATAAAAAACTAACTAATTTGTTCATATATTTTAAGTTTATTAAAACCAAAGAAAAATTCATTATTTCCATCATTACTATTTATAACTTTACGCTATACTCTTTTTTATTGATTCATTATTATCACTAGCTGATGTATACTTTTGATATCACTTTTGTCTACATTGATCCCATCATGTTCATGTCTCTTCTTGCATTCTTGGGGTTTTGTCTTCTTTTCCATTTGATTTTTGTTCTTTTCTTTTGAAGCCATTCGGTTATGTATTTAGTTAAAAAAAGGGGACACAAATGAGTTCATGTATCATCTACATAAAATAATATCTATAAGTTAATGCAGTAACCAATTTCAAGTAACCAACGTCAAAGTAATCTATTGTCAAACCATATTAAATCAAAATACAAATTGTAAACACTTGAAAAAACTTGTAAACCAATGGACAAAAAACTTACAAACCAAGTGCAAAAACATTAAACACATGTTGAAAACTTGTAAACCAAGTGCAACTAATGTGTAAACCAATGCTGAAAACTTATAAACTAAGTGAAAAAAAACTTGTAAATTTGTGATGAAAACTTATAAACCAAGAATAGAAAACTTGAAAACTCGTGCTTTAAACTTATAAACCAAGTGCAAAAAACTTAAAAACTAGAGTTGAAAACTAGTTAAAAATATCTTGTAAACCCATGATGAAAAGCTCTAAACAGCTACTAACAAGTTGTAAAACAACAGACAGCTATTTTTCTTAAGAAAATAGAACAATAAAAGAGCAATAATTAAAACTAATTAATTTACTTGACATTCTTCTAAGCATTTAACATTATTTTACAAGTTTTAGCACCATTTTGAGCAAAAAAACTTAGTGTGCAAGCTTATTGCACTTAGTAATTTGTAAGTTTTAAGCATTAGTTTACAAGTTTTTTGCCATCAGTTTACAAGTTTTTTGTATTTGGTTCACAAGTTTTAAGTAATGCTTAGTTTGGCAAGTTTTTTGCACTTGATTTATAGGATTGGCTGGTAAACCTGTGTTTAAAACTTGTAACTAAAGTGCAAAAAACTTATAAACTAATGACTAAAAACCTTGAAAAACCAGTTTTTAACATTATTTTTTGAGTTTTAGTGCCAATTTACAAGTTTATTAAATTATTCATTCTGAGTTCAATAATCAGATTTGACTTAAAGCGTTCACCCACCATTACAATCTAATAATTTAAGTGTTGGGAGAAATATCATAGACCCATAAAAAGAGAAGTGCAAATGAGAAGCCGACATACCTTACAAAGATGTTTGTTACAGAAAAGTGAAAGAGATATGTATTTGTTGCTACTATTCTTCTGTGGGTAAGGGAGCTACACTCTTCAAGGATTGTTACTCTTGTTAGGAGTGAGTGAATAGCCAATTGGCGATGACAGTTGACATGTTAGTGGCGGTGGCAGTCTCTTGTGCTCGAGAGAGAAGAGAAAATGGGTTTGTGTTGTTGTGTGGGAAAGAAAGAGAGAGCAATGTGTGTGTTTTACTTTTACAGAAATATTTTCTTTAAGAATAGTGGTGGTGTTTGTATTATACCACTATTTTGTTCTTTTCTCTTTATCCAGTATGGTGGAAATGTAGGTGTAGCATAAAATGGTGTAGAAATAGCATAACTATGAAAGATTATAGTGTGCAACTGTGCAAGTTGCAGTTAATTGTGGCATATCAGGTAACACTTCACGTTTACACCAAATCAATGAAAAAATAAAAAACAACATTTGTCTTTTCTTTATTCCTTTTCAATTTTTCAACGAACTAATTTTTTATTAGTTGTGAATTCTAACTCACATGATGTTATTAATATTGTTATTTATATTTATTGAGGGTAATAAAATGTTACCCTCTTTCATCTATTATCATTTTCCAAATACATGAGAATTAAGAAATATAAAATTGAAAGCTCATTTAGAAAAATTGTAAATAAAATACCTTTTTCATTTTACAACATCTAATTTTATATTAATTAATCTGTTAATGTCACACTATATTTTTCAATCAACAATCAAGTATAAAAGATAAAATTAGCAATCTCTTTCAAAACCCTAATCCTTCCTTTTCTTTTCTTTTTTTTTCTCTATTCATCACTTGTGGAGTATTGTTGAGGGGGGTTGTCATCTTTCTTCTATGGTGGCATATGTTGGTTATTTTATTTCTTTCATTTTTTCTCTTTCATAGATGTTTTCTTGTCTACTGTATAAGTATTTTTTTTGTCTCATTTGTGGTGTTTTTGTTCCCATTGTGGGGGTTTTGATATTCTCTTTTACAGGTTGAGAGATATATCTATTTTTGGATTTGTGTTGGTCTCCAGTACTATGCAAAATACTTTAACATTGATACTCTTTGAATGAGAAACAAAGCTACATATCATTGGTTGGTTCACAATGATGGCTGTATTTACTTTCTATTCAATTAATATTTAGAATATCTTTTGCAATTTGTAAGTATCGATAGGTTTATTTGAATAAAATTTTCTTTTGTGAAAAAATAAAATTAAATAATCAACCACAGATGTTTCCTTGATATGCAAAAATAAAAAATATTGTTGGCAATTTTTTTCAAAGTGGAAAGTGTCTATTTTGAAATGGAAATTGTCTATTTTGAAATAAGTTATTTAGTACTATCTCCTATTTGTTTTATTGAATTTTTTGGAGACAAACTTTTTAATCTATAATATTTATTAGTTTCACACATGTCAATAAAATTTCAAAGTTAACTTTTAAATTTTACTCTCCATAATATTCTAAACAAACCTGATATACTAATAAAATGACTTACAATTAGATGTTAAAACATGACAACTAAAATGTATTGAGAGAGTAATATTTTAGTCTTGTTAACCATTTTATAGTCAATATTACATAAGCTGTTTTTTTGGGTGCATATTATATAAACTTATTTAAGTTTTATTCTCAGTAGTTTATCTCACAATCTGCTACTTTTGCATGTAGAATATAAATATTTTGACAATAATATTATATTTTTGCACACCAAAATCTTCAAATATATTTTGTGTTAATAATGACTTAATGACTCAATAGTTAACAAGTTAAATATATGATCCCAGATTATCAGTAATAGATCCAGTACATAAAAAAGAATTACTAGACGCAAGTTTGATAACAAACCTATCAGCATATAAAAAGGGATTAATAGAAAAAAAAATATATAAATGATATAAGGAATTTAGTATGAAGTAATTATTTTCTAATGTTTGAAGAGCTTGTTTTACGGCATAAGTTTTCGACGAGAACAAGAAAGAAAATGATGATGACATCAACTCACAAAATCTGTAAAATTGACTCAATGTTGGGCTAAATATAGAACTATATTTTGCATCCAAAAAAATAAAATTGAAAGTTTGAATATTTCGTTACAAAACCACAGCATATGAGTTGATGTGCATTGGTTTGTGGGTTCACATCTCAACCCACACGGAATCAACCGATCCTATTTTTTCTGAAAAAATTTGCTTAGTTGTAGTTGAAACTTGAAAGTTGTGGCTAAAAAAATTGGGAAATTCAAATAAAAAAATAACAAAGATGATATGTCCGAAGTCATAAATAGTGTTGAAATACATGGTATTCGGCGAATTTAAATAATTGAGAGAATAAATCGAAATCTAAAATTCAGTAAAATAGTAAAAAAGTTGATAATACAAGAGATGTACACCCTCATATAGGATTGTAACTAACAATGAACTAATGCTTAACAAAATCAACATACTATAACCAACTCCTAATATCAAATACACGTTAATTACTAGAATACAGAATTTAGATTGAGTAGAAAGTTTGCCTCAATATAAGATCAAGACATACATCTAAATTCATCGAGCATTTATATAGATATTTACATATCACCAACAAATAACATAATCTAAGAATTAAACTCAAATTATGATGATACATGAGTAGCAGATTGAGATAGTGTAACGCCCCGATTTTTCTCTACTGCGCCAAATGACCAAAATACCCCTAGGTCATTTTGGATAAAAATTTAAGGCCGGATAGCCTGGGCCATCCTCGACATCATGTTTTAATTATAGGATCAGGATTATATGAGATTTGATGAGTGGTTCGAGCAAGAACCGCAAATCCCCGATTTTTCCGTAATAAATGACCAAAATGCCCCTGAGGTCATTTTCACACGGAAATCGAAGACGGTCATTCTCGGCCATCCCAAGGGGGTTAGTTTGATGATTGAAGGGGATAAAATGTGTTATGAATTATGATAGAGGTGAAAATTTCAATTTCTGAACTTTCATGCGCTAAATGACCAAAATGCCCTCAAGCGATTTGGCACTAATTTAGTGCCGATTGAACCCTACCATTACCCAAAAGTTAGAAATGTTAATATTGATGGATGTTTGATATTCGGAAAAGGTTCGAGTAGTCTCAGGTAAATTTTATGTGAAATTACCATTTTACCCCTAATTGGTGCTACTTAAGCGTAATTGGGTAAATAAGGATACATGGGCACTATTAGGCTTTAATTAAATATAATTAAATTTTATTTACTTATTATGGGTCAGATTATTTATTTTAAATTATTTAAGGTCTGAAATTTATTTTGAAATTAAATTTCCATTTCAAATTTTATGATTCACTAGATTACAAAAAACCTAATAAACTAAGAGTTAGTGGATTTTCCCAACTTCCTTAATTTAGGAACTATGTTAGTGCTTGTTTTTCAAATGGGATTTTTGTCAAACAAAGTTGTATGACCACTCCAAAAAACTTGTCTTGAGTGCCTAAACCACTACAAACAACTTCCAACAAAAAGAATTCTTTTCCTAAATTAATTCCCTAATTTATGCTAACTAAAATTCTAATTCTTCCACTCAAAATAAAATAAAATTTTCCTCCCCATTGCTCAAGGAGGCTACGGTTGCCTCATGGTCATTGTCCCCATTATTTTCAAATTTAATACACCAATACACACACAAAACACTCATTCTTGCTATCTATTGTTTTTGGTAAACCTAATTGTCCAAAAAAAGTAGTCATATTCTCTCTAACCTAAACACTTCATCTTCTTCCTCTCCTCCACCTCCAAGAGCCACCATCTTCAACCTCCACCCAAGCTCTCCACCTCTAATCAACATATCTCCACCATAGATCAACTCCTAAACACTTAATCTTTCCATCTCCAAAACACAAGAACACAAGAAAAATCCTCCTACTACCTTAACTCCTCTTGGCCGAAATCATCTTACCCATCAAGAGAAGATTTTTCTTCTCTTTGTTTCATACAAGATCAAGCTTTCACTCTTGCAAACAAGAAACAACCGTGGTAGGGATTTTGTTTTGATATTTCATTTCTTTTCTTGGTTCAATTTTAGATTTATGGTTGGTTGAATGAATAAATTTTACTCCTTTCATCTTCATCTATTTTCGGTTTTGGAACCTTCATATGAGTTCCCTTCATTTTCGATTTTTGGATGTCAATGGGAAGTTGAAACCGTGGCTTGATGATGAGGGTTTTGATGATGGTTTTGACACCATCAAGTATTTAACCTCTAAGAGCTCAAGGTTTAGTATTTTTCGGTTTTACAAAGGCCATGAGAAATAAAATGTTTTGATGGTTTAGTTTTGGTTATCTATTCTTGGTTGTTCACAACCAAAGTTCAATGATGATGGTTCTTGATGGTAGTTGTGAAAACTACTATATTTTGAACCTCTAGAGCTTGAGTTTCGGTTTTGACCCCAAGATAACATATTAGTGTATTTAGTATGCTTTTTCGGTCTCTTTATGATTTTACTTGAGCTTGATGGTGAGTCCAAAGAAATGAGGTTCTTGGAACTATGAACAATAGGACTCTAAAGCTCACCATGTTTAAGATTGGTTGAGGACAAGAATCTAATCTTGAAAAGTTTCGAGCTTTAATGATTAAGATGTAAAAATGGATTTGCATACATGTTTACTTTCAAGTTACCACTTTAATCTTAAGAGATAATAATGAAACCCTTGCATGGCATGTTTATTTTGAGCCATCACCATAAACCTTGAAGATAATAATGGGTTTGCATAGCATATTTATTTTTCAAGCTATCATTCTAACTCCTAAAGACA
This sequence comes from Dalbergia cultrata, assembly GCA_031216105.1. Lineage (NCBI taxonomy): Eukaryota > Viridiplantae > Streptophyta > Magnoliopsida > Fabales > Fabaceae > Dalbergia > Dalbergia cultrata. Next base: position 32,363,805 of record CM062346.1, on the reverse strand, counting down.
AAAGTGGACTTGCATAGCATATTTATTTTCAAGTCATCACCTAAGACACTAAAGCTCAAAACTTGTCCTTGGATCTTAAATGTAAATTTGAACATGGCCACACATTTGTGTATATATATATACATACGGCTATGACACTATGAGGGATCTTTAAATGGGTTTACTTGATTTTAAGTTGAGATAGTTGAGATAGTTATTGAAAATTATACAAGTTGTGTTTTTAAAGTTTTCTTTTTGCAAGTTTTGGGACTCAAGTGTAGCAAGAATGGTGTTTTATGAACAAGGGAGCTACTAATGTGATTTGAGATGTTTAGTTTCTGTTTTAGCAAATTTATGTGAGTATTCAAGAGATAAAAATATTTTTGGCATTTCCTATGACTCCAACAAAGCGAAGAGGAAAACTAGTAGCTAGAAGTTATCAAAAGTATAATTTTGGAATGATTTCGGAACTAAATTTTCGGTCACTGTTTCTAACTCATAAATTCTGTATGATTCTGTTTGGAGGTGTTTTAATTGGTAGAAAATGTTGTTACTTGTTGTAAAAATTATTTTTAACATCCTAGGGTAAGCTAGTAATGGAAACGAGTAAATTATGCAACTCTCTAATGCTTTTATGAAATGAAAATATAGCTACTGCCTAGATGATACAAACACTGTTAAGAGATGTTTAGGATGAGATAAATGTGAGGAAATCATTAGTAGTTGATGCAGAAATTATTTTAGGTATTTTGGAAAGACTAGAAAACTAGAAAGAACCGAAAAATGTAGCTTTGAGACCCGTAGAGTTTGATAAAATATGGCTACTGCATTGAGATCAATTATTTGGCAAATATTCTGTTTGGAAGTGGAATTAGATGTGAAAAATCCTATAGGAGGCAGTGAGAATTAATGTTAGCACTATAGGAGAAATCGGAAACTAGAAAGGGCCAAAGACGTAAATTCTAGAACCGAAAACGTATATTTTATGGTTACTGCCCAAACTATCCAGCATCATTTAGAAATGTTTTTGAAGTTGAAAATAGATGGAAATCATTGAGTATGACCTTTGAGATGCCTAAGAGAATAGTTACGGTAATTAGGTTACGCCGAGCCTAAGTTTTAACCCCCGTAAGACAAAGGGGTAATTACCGAGAACTTGGAATTGAATTTCATAATTGGTGATTCATGATGATTGGTTGTTCACTGCCCATATACATGTTTATCCATATTTTATAATGAACATAGCATGTATACTAGCTGAGTCCGGGCCTTGATTCCGGCATATTGGGTAGGAGCATATTTATCATCCCGCAAAGTGTTGAGGACATGTGTTATATGATTATATGAATGTGAAGCATGAATATGTGTTTATGAATGAGGTTGTGAACCCGACTTATACGACTCATTTGTGGTATGCTATGATCATAATGGATTGAGATGCATGATTTATATGACATTAGTGAGCATGAAATGTTAAGTGAAATATCATGATGATATCCGAAATGGAATACTCATATTGTATCTGGATGATATTTGAGGTTGTACATTCATGCTGCATTCTTGCATAGCATACCGAGACGCATTTCTCCTGCTTCAGTAGGGAGATAACAAAACCGTGAGGGTATGGTAGATGCAGCCTGCCAAAGCGGACAAATTTACTATGCACCGGGTGTAAGTAAATGCGTTTCGAAGAAGGAGATAATCCTAACCGCACTCTGGGAGTCGGAATATGATAGGTGATCCTTATCGGCCCTAACCCGCACTCTGGGAGTCGAGATTTATTTATACTTATCTGGGATAAGTTGGAAACTAGTGACGACTAGTTAGGTATGAGCTCATAACCTAGAACTCTCATAGGAGAGAGTATTAGGGTGGCCGCATAGAAAAGTATATGAAAGAGGAAAGTTCATGCAAATCATCATGTGCATCAAGGAAATCATCACGTGCATCTTGCAAATTATCAAGCATACTTTATAATCATGATATGCATTTTACTGTGATTGACTTAGTATAATTCTCTATGATGTACTTGCATGTGGCATTGACATGCATTCCATGAATTGGTATGATGCATTCATGACATTCAGATTCATGCTAAAAGACACGGACCTTGGATAATGACTTTTCGAACTTAATAAGGAAACTTTACTTGTGCCCACTATTTTCATAATGAAAACCCAAGGTGCCTGAGGACGTAGATGATGACATATTGTTAGGAGGTGAAAACCCTACTGAGATTCTTTTATAAGTTTCTCACTCCCTCTTTCTTGCATTCTTTCCACTACGTCTTCAGAGGCCGATGGCGACGTTCGTGATCTTCGTTGATGCTCCCACCTGGGAAATGCACTTTGACGCCACTCACCAGACTTATCATTTCGTGGGTCGTTGTGCTGTTCGATTGTTCGTGTTCTTAGCACGTCCTTTTACACACCCAGTTACTAGTTATAGATTTTCTCCTGCCACTCCATTTACTGATGAGCTGATCTTCGAGCATGCCCGTCCGCGAGGAGAGCAGTTTCGTCGTACACATCCTACTGCTTCGTCTGTTCATGGGTATCCTGAGTACGTTCCTCATTCTCCTAGTTAAATGGAGCCCGAGACAGACCCCTCGTGAGGAGTCACCATCCCAACACTCCTCTGGCGGTTCCGCCCCTGCTTTTCCCATGGAGCTTGGAGATGACGGTGAAGGAGCAACTTCGGTCAGAGGTCCATCGAGGGGAGCTACCTCGCTTTATCGTGGGGCTGTTCGTCTCGCCGAGGTGCCCATGTTCGCCCATCCTACGGTCTTGGTAATGCTGAGGAGCTGACCCGTTTCATTGGCCGCACTTCCCCTTCTCCATAGAGACATTTTGATAGCCGAGGATGATTAGTGATCGCAGTGCTCTAGCACACTTAGTGGATAGCTTCCTTCGTTTTCCCCTATCTTGAGGTTATCCCACCTATGTGCACCCCAGTAGACTTAGTAGTGAAGAGTGGTCCTTAGTCTATTTAAATTTCCGCACTACTTTATGCACTTTGTTTCTTTTCTGTTTTGTGGATTAATGTATCATCCTAACTGTTAAGGGTGAAGATGTCATTATTCATTACTACGTGTTTGGTGTGTAAGGATGTTGTTATTACATGAATTCATGACGATTATCTATGAATGTGATACTATGGGTTTAAATATCATATGCTTGCTCGCGATGTATAGGACGCTGTTCATTTTCGGTATACGAGGCTCACTATTTTGTTTAAGATTCAAAAAAAATTTAGCCGTATTTTTGCTAAGTGTTTTACAAATGCAAGGTTAAGAACTAGAACAAAAGAGTAATAACTAATAATTAACTCAAAATGCGACCTAGGCGTGTTGGGTTAAATATTAGGGTGTTACAGATAGTATTGGCTAATGTTGTTTGCATTTCAACTCATAATTGTAAACTCCAGAACCCTTTAAAAAATATTAGAGCTATATGTTTTAAATGACAAAAAAGTCAATTTAAAGAAAATATTTTGAAGAATGACTAATATCTACTTTGAGTTTCTTGACAAAGCATAACAGATATTTCCAAATTGCATAACCTAGATTGAAGCGAGAATAATTTCACTTTACATGTGCAAACATGATTTATCTCGTGTTAAGAGATTGAGCTTAATAGAAGTGAACATTATATCATGGAAAGTACGTCTACATAGATCACAAATTGAAGTAAATAAAGTCAAAAACAAGAAACTAAGGCATGGATTTTCAGAAAGTAGCACGGGACATCAAAAAGTATATTTAGAATGAAGATATCATGCAATATATGAGAACAACGTGTTACACATACTTCAATCTTCATGATCTCAATTTATTCATCATTATAAAGCTCAGATTGAATATTAGAAGACCAAAGAATTGTCAAGGAATTGATAGCGCACATTCAGAAAATTCACTTCACTGAAAAGGAGGGAAAATTTAAATTTTGAAATTCAATATAAAGTCAAACCCAGTTTCAGATTGGCATGTCATCTCTTCAGCTCCTTTGGTCAACCACTCCAGCTTCTAGAAAAAAGAGTTCAGAAACCATGTTCAGAAAGTAGAAAAGTAGTTTATGAAGGACATCAGAAACCTCAACCTTTCAACGGCTTCTATAAAAAGCTTTGACACCAAATGAGCTACTCTTTTACATTATGTTTCCAAGACACAAACAGATGATCAACACATATTACTTGGACAACTGATCAAGGGCAACAGACACAAAGGAAGACCATATATAAATAGAGATGCTAAGCTTTTAAGAAGACTGACTTCTTTTAATTAATTCCTTTGTTCGTAAAAATCTTCTTTCCGAGTTTTGAGATTGTTCATATGTTCTTCTTAGGAAAAATCATTAGAAAGAAGTCATTCAAGTTATCTCTGGATTATTCATTGTATATTTATAAAGAAACTTGAGTGTAGATTAGTTTAAATGACAACCCAAACACAAAACCTTTGTATCCTCGATCGTGTAGTGATCAGTGTGAAATAGCTTGAAGAGACTATGGCAAAACTACTTGTAATGTGACAATAAAAGCGTTCTTGCTACTCACAGTTTAGCTTGGAGAAGCTGGTCAAAAACTACTCGGTTGAGCTTGAAGAGACTGGTAAAGAACTACCTGGTTTATGATAGTAGGGGTTGTCTGCTTATCACAGGTAAGAGCTTGGGAAGACTGTTGTAAAGACTATCTTGGCAAAAGATATTCTAACTCTAATTTAGTTAGAAAAATCTTAAAGTCTCCCTGCTAAGTGGCTGCTCAAAGTAATAGCTATTACTAAAGCCAAAAACCTTTAAACCCTTGACTTGGACCACTGATTAGGTCACTCAAAACCCATGAGGTAGTGCTAGCAGAAATGCATGGTGAATCCATGGGAAAGAATAAGTTCATGGCCTTGAAGTCATCTCATCATAAGCCAAGTAAAGGAAAAGCAATGAAAGTTGTTGAAGCCTCTGATGATGAGGACGAATTTGATGACGACTCTGAAGATGATGATAGAGATGAGATCAATATGTTAGTGAGAAAGATGTTAAGAGCCTGAAAAGGCAAACTAAAAAGAATAAGAGATATCAACCTAAAAAGGGACAAGAAAGGCAAAGTGAAACTAGAGGGCATCACTTGCTTTAATTGTGGAGAAAAAGGACACTTCAGACCAAAATATCCCAAACTTAAGGGTCCACAAAATAAGTTCTCCAACAAAAAAAAAGGGAATGTTGGCAATGTGGAGTGACTCCGATGAAGAAAAAGAAGGATTAGAAAGCCAAGATGAGCAAGAAGATATAGCTAACTTATGCTTTATGGCTGACTATGCTTCAGAAGATGAATCTGAGATAAATAACTCTGACTCCAATATCTCTTATGATGAATTAATGGCCTTATATGAAGAACTACTTGAAAATTCTCAAACCCTTTCTTCTCATTATCTTATCTTAAAAAGAAAACATCAAAAAGTTGTTTTAGAGCTTCAAATTGCAAATTCAGAAGTTGAGAAACTAAGGAATGAGAAAGAAGAATTGAGAAAGGAAAATGAAGTTTCAAATACTAAGCTCAATGCCTTAGAAATCGGAGTCTCCAAAAAGAATGAGAAAAATCAAAAACTTATTTCTAAACTGGAGAAAACATCAAAGCTTCTAAAATTTGATCTAGAAAAAATGGTAAATGACTCAAAAAACCTTAAGCTAATGCTCAGTGGTCAGAGGCCATATTTTCAAAAATCTGGGTTAGGATATGAAGAAGTGAAGATGAGAAAGGAAAAGCAACATCGCCAAAAGGTGTAAAAGTCAAAGTTTCTTGCACTTTCTATTACAAAATAAAGAAGCCAGTCAAATGGGTTGGAAAACCTTTCTCTTACATGACTAATCCAAAAAGACCCAGGAAAGTTTGGGTACCTAAATTGAAAATTGTGTTTGTTGCATGTGTATGTGAGAACACATGTGGAACCTGGCAATAAGAGGTATATGGACAGTGGCTGCTCTAGACACATGTCCAGATCCAAAATATGGTTTAGAAATCGGTGACCAAAAAACTCTAGATCAGTAAAATTTGTTGATGGAGGTAAGGCCAAAGTCATAGGCATTAGAAATATTGATAACGATGATTCTCATCAAATCTCTAATGTATTGTTTGTTGATGGTATGGCTCACAACTTGTTAAGTATAAGCCAGTTCTATGATCAAGGTTTTAATGTTATTTTTAATACTCATGCTTGTAAGATAGTAAGTTCCATGTTAGGACAAGTTATATTATCTAGCAAGAGGCATGATAACACATATATGTTATTCTTGGATGACCTTTGAGATCAAGATGTAAAATGTCTAGTATCCTTCATGGATGAAAAGTGGTTATGGCATAAGAGGCTTGGGCATGCTCATATGAAGCTTATTTCTGAACTATCTCAGAAAGAGCTAGTTAAAGGCCTATCAAAAATCAGATTTGATAAAAATTCAATGTGTGATTTCTATAAGAAAGGTAAGCAAACCAATGCTTCTTTCCATAACAAACATGTGGTATCAACCACTAAACCACTGGAGCTCTTACATATGGGTCTCTTTGGTCCAACCAAGACTGCTAGCCTTGCTGTGAAGATGTAATAACCAGTGTACATGTGTAATACCTGATGTACACGTGTCAGTAGATAAGTTCTGGGTGATCCTAAGGTCCCCCAGGACCCACCCGTGTTACCGGGTTTGGGTATTTTTTGCTAAGTTTGGAATCCTATACCTCAATGGAGGGCTATATGTTAGAGCGACTTTCTTGGGATCAAAAGTCCCGATAATTGCTCTCTAGATGGATATGATTTGAAGAGTGATTTTTAATGAATTTTAGGAAACCTCTAGATGTTTCATTTCTAGCCCCCAAGTTTAGAAAATTGCCGGAATTCCGTATTTTGAACTAAAACTCAAAAATGAGATTTTGATTGGTTGTGGTTTTGATTTTTTTGATATTTTATTTGAATTCAAATGAGGGGTATTTTCTTATTTATATTTATGTTTTAAAGTTAATAGGAAGTATATAAATAACCATGACAGCAATATGTCTGCTGTTATATCAGCAAAATGTTGCTGATATAAGCTCTTGTCGTCATGGTTACTGTCCATGGCTTTTATTGCTATTGCTAGTGTTGTCATTCATGCCCATGGTCGCTTGTTGTGCTCTGTCCATGGTCGGGCTTGTCCATACTGTCCATGGCTGGCTTTGCTATGTTGCTATCCATGGTCAAGCTTTGTGTTCTTGTGTCCATGGTCGGGTCGTTGGACCTTGCTATCCATGGCTGACTGTTGGACCTTGCTGTCCACGGCTAGGAAATTCCATAGAAGTGGTATAAGTGTTGGTGAAGCTAAAATGATAGAAAAATGTTCAATGACAGCAAGAGTTGCTATCATAAAAGTTTCCACAGCTGGGAATGAATTCCTACAGCTGAGAATGAGTTCTCACAGCTATGCATGAGTTCCCACAGCTGGGAATGAGTTCCCACAGCTGAGAATGAGTTCCCATAGCTGAGCATGAGCTTCCACAGCTGGGAATGAGTTTCCCATAGCTGAGGATAAGTTTCCATGACTGTAAATGTAATTCTACAGATGAGAAAAGTTTGTCACAGCTGAGGCCATAAGTGCACAGTAACTTGTAAGTGCACAGTACCCCCATCCTAAAAACATGAATGAAGGGGTTAAAACCTTTCCTCTTCATTTTCCTGCCATTTCCTTGAACCAGAAACTCTCCCCTCTCCTTTTTCTCTCATTTTTCTTCAACTCCATTCCAACCTAGCTCCCATAAATAATCAAGGTGAGTATATGTTATAAGATCTTGTCTCCTTTGTCACCAATCTTGCACATTCTCGAAATGGGCATTTTTATTTCTCTTTTTTTGTCAATTAGGGGTGCTTCCCCCAATATTGTTAGGGCTAGATTAGAGTTATTTAAGTGTTGATAAATTTTAGTGCTGAGTTTATTGGTTATTTTAGTCGTCCTGGTGCCTCTCCCTGCTCCCTGGAGCTCAGTTAGAGTTGGCGTCACCCCTCCCTCCCCTCCAGGTGAGTGGGTTTAAACTCATAGCCTTATTTTTTGCCATTACAAGTATGTTTTATACATGATAGTTATTAAATATCAAGATAGAAACAAGATAAAGTGTATACTATGATTTTATATGCTTATGCAAGCTAGAGAAAATTTTTGATTCATGATAATAGTATGAAAATGAAGTTTAGAAAACCAGGGACCATAATTGCTATGACGTGTGTGATGAAAATGTTTTATATGTTTATGAAGAGACTTATTGCAAGAATATATGCTTTAATAAGTTGTTATTTTATTAAACATGTTTTGAGAGTTTATGATGTCTTATTATTTCGAGACTTGAGATTTATAAATATGGTTTTAGAGTACTCAGTTGAAATATATATATATATATATATTTCATAGTTCAAATGTTGGGGGTTTTTAACTATAGTATTCTCAAATCAAATAACATAATTTATTCCAAGCTAGATCACACTCTTGTTCACATTCTAAGAGTGTGATCTAGCTTGGAATAAATTATGTTATTTGATTTGAGAATACTATAGTTAAAAACCCCCAACATTTGAACTATGATTTTAGTATTATCAAGTATATAGAGAAATATGTTAGTAAACATATGAATTTAGAAACTCAGTTTTATGGTACCAACAGGTACGGAATTCAGTATGATTCTTAACAACTGCCAGATACATATTCTGTAGGCTTGAAATCGAAATGCTTTCAAGCTGTGAACCCTTGGGCTCAATTTTCATAGCCACAATTATGCTAAAGTCAGATTGTAGAGTTATATGAGTCCAGAACTCTCAGAGTACTAAGAATTTAGGGGCTTTTATTCGCCAGGGATTGAGCACCCACCCTTCAGACTTAAATGATTTTATAAGTATCTATATATTTTATGATTTCAAAAGTAGAGTAATTATATAAAGTTTTAAACCCAGAGAAGAGCCAGAGCAGAGTTTTAGAGAAAATTATTAGTTTACGATTTAGAGATTTGACAGTAGCTATAGAGAAACAAACAGTGAGTTAATGGCTGGGAAAAATAATCATTAACCTTGGTACCATGTTGTCCTTAGAGGCAATCTCATAGAGAAGAAATGGAACCTAGTTAGGTGTCCGATTTGGATCTTTACGAATCCTAGAGATTAGAAAAATTCGCTATGTCATGGTTGACATGCATAGCTAGAGAATATATCGTTATGCAATGCATAACTAGAGATCTATGTTTTTCTATTAGCATATAGTTATTTATGTCATCAAAGGTTATCTATGATTTTAGAGATTATTTGATTTACGAGTTATTACATATATGTATGGAAAATGATTTATTGCTAAAGTAAGAACTCAGATATGTGTTCCTATGAATTTGTAAACACAGAGAGAACTTTTATATAATTATGCCTATGCATATCAAATGGGTTGTGATTGCTGTATGTATATTAATTATTGTATATTCTTGGTTGTCCCATGTGGGTGATGGGTGCAAGCTCACTCACTGAGTCCATTGACTCACCCCTCTCCCTTCCTTTCATAGTTGTAGGTACAGGTGTTCTTCCACTTCCAGCTCTGTAGACTTAGTTGCTCTCATTGGTGAGCCTTATTTTGATGCAAGGCTTATTTAGGTTTCTGTCAGTTTAGAGTGCTCTAGTAGTTTTGCAAGCAGGATCTAAGCCACGCATGTATTTTGAGATGTTATAGATAAATTCAGAGATTATGTATTTCCCTATATGTTTTAGAGCTCAAGAATGTATTTTGAAATATAGACTATGCTTAGAGATTTATGTGAAAGCTAATGATAATGAATTTATGATTCAATCTTCAAATCTTAACTAGATTTCAGAGCATGACAAAAATATTTTAGGTTTATATATGTGAATATTTCAGTTTTTATGGATTTGAATATTACATTTTAATTAGAGAAAAAGATAAGGATTTGCAAGAAAATTGCACTTTAAGTATGATATTACACTATTTTATGCATTTAGAAAGATATGTCACCCAAAAGGCTTACATGGGGATGAGACTCCTCACGTTCCGGTCACGCTTCCAAGTCGGGTCATGACAGAAGAGATACTGTCTTGCATTGTGGATGACTTCTCCATATTTACATGGGTTATTTTCTTGGCTTCTGAGGAATGAGGTGGTTGAAATATTCAAATTTTTTTCAAAATGTATTTATATTGAAAAGAATTCTCAAGTTGTCTCCATCAGATCTGATCATGGAAGAGAATTTGAAAATCACATTTTTGAAGAGTTTGTGAAAAAAATGGCATCCATCATGAGTTTTCTGTACCAAGAACTCTGCAACAAAATGGGGTTGCTGAAAGGAAAAACAAAAGCTTGTAGGAGATGGCCAAAACAATGCATTTAGAAAGTAGTTTATTGAAAGGCTTATGGGCAGAGGCTATGAACAGCTCTTGTTATATACAAAATAGAATCTTTCTAAGACTAATCCCCAAAAAGACTCCCTATGAGTTGTGGAAAAGTAGAAAACCCAACATTTCATACTTTCATATCTTTGGTTCATTATGATTTATACTTAACACTAGGGGCAAACATGCGAAGTTTGATCCTAAATATGATAATGGCATTTTCCTACATTCTTCTGTCTTTAAAGATTACAGAGTATACAATAAAAGAATGCTATACATTGAAGAGACAATTCATATTAGGTTCAAGGAGCTCAAGAAAGACTTTATGAGCTAGAAGAAGTTCTTGACAAAATAAGTCTCAAACAGGACTCAGAAAGCAAGCAAATAAAAGCTCCACCTTCATAAAGTAGGCTCCAGAACTTCAACTCTTTAGAAAATCTTCTCAAAACACCAAAACCATCATAAAGTAGTAACTTTGATCGTAAAGAAGAACAACTTGAAGATGAAGGAGAAGCTAAAAGATATTACAAGTACAGAAACTACAAAGGAGTTTTCAATCTAAGGCAGTTTCTCATAATAGAGTCCTTGGAGATATTTCTAAGGGAGTAAAGACTAGATCATCCCTAAGAAATACATCAAAATGTGCTTTCATCTCCACCATTGAACTTGTATGTATTGAAGGAGCTTTGAGTGATGAAAGTTAAGTAGAGGCTATGCAAGAAGAACTGGATCGGATTAAGAAAAGCAAAGTGTAGACTCTTGTGGACTAAAGGAAAAACCATCATCAGGACAAAATGGGTGTTCAGAAATAAATTAGATGAAGCTAGCAAAGTCATAAGGAATAAAGCAAGATTGGTTGCACAAGTTAATAATCAACAAGAGGGAATTGATTATGATGAAACCTTTGCACCAATAGCTAGGTTGGAAGCCATAAGAATGCTACTTGCATTTTCTGCCTTCAAGAGATTCACTCTTTACCAAATGGATGTTAAGTCTATCTTTCTAAATGGTTTCCTCACTGAGGAAGTATATTTGAAGCAGCCTCTAGGTTTTGAGAATGAAGACCTTCCCAACTATGTTTTCAAGCTAACAAAGGTTCTCTATGGCCTGAAACAAGCTCCTCGAGCTTGGTATTAAAGATTAAGCAGCTTTTTATTGAAGAATGGGATCAAGAGAGGTAATGTTGACACTACTCTATTTACTTTTGAACAAAATGATCACTTTCTGATAATTCAAATATACGTTGATGACATTATATTTGGTACCTCTAATCATTCTCTTTCTGAAAAGTTTTCAAAATTAATGTAGAGTGAGTTTGAAAATGATCATGATAGGTGAACTCAAATTTTTCCTTAGCTTGCAAATAAAACAACAAAAAGATAGAACCCTGATTCATTAAGAAAAGTATACAAAAGAACTCTTGAAAAAGTTTAACATGTATTAAGCCAAACAAATGAGTACCCCCATGCATCCATCTCAAATTGTTGATGCCGATGAGAATGGTAAAATGTTTTATAAAGTAATTATTTAGAAATGATTGGGTCAATGCTGTATCTTCTAGCTAGTAGACTGGAGATTTAATTAAGTGTGGGGATTTGTGCTAGATTTCAATCAAACCCAAAGCAACCACACTTAAATGCTATTAAAATAATTTTTCGATATTTATTATGTATTACTAATCTTGGCTTATGGTATGAGAAAGGTACAACTTATGAGATTGTAGGTTACTATAGTGCTCACTTCACAGGAGATAGAATATAGAGAAAGAGCACCAGTGGATGCTATTTCTTTAGAAATGGATTAATCACTTGGTCATATAAAAAGCAAGATACAATTGGCTTCCCTACTGCAGAAGCTACTGTACCTAAATATTATGGATCGGGAACTAGCTAGAAGATTATCACTTGAGGTATTTCAAAATTCCCATTTACTGTGATAATACTAGTGCTATTAATCTTGCTAAGAATCCCATGCAGCACTCTAGAGCCAAGCACATTGATATAAAGCATCATTTTATTCGGGATCATCTTCAAAAAGAAGATATATTGAATTAATATTTGTGAATACTGAAGATCAAGTGTTAGACATATTCACTAAATCATTAGCTAAAGATCATTTTTGTGTTTTGAAAAATCTTTTAAATTTAAAGTCTTCTTAATCTACATAAAGCATTCATATACACAAACTTCTCTGGGTACTCTTTCTTCATAACTCCAATATGAAGCCAAATAAAAAGAAATCAGCTCGCAAACTTAGAAAAAAGAATCACGAATCATAAAGTGAATGTCAAAGCTTAGAAAGTAACGTCATCAGAAAGAGATGCACTTGTTGAAAAGCTACAATAGATGCTGAAGGAAGAAGAGCAAAAAGAAAGATAATTGTACTTTAAGATAGTTCTGAGGATGATGAGAAACACGAAGTGGTTCTTCAACCTGGGAAAAGCTCCTCTCACTCTTCCACAAACTCAGAAGAAACATCAAAATCCAAAACATCTTCAAGGAGCATAATAGAAAATGAACCTACCTTTCTTTCAGCTCCAATTATCTCAAGACCAACTCTTGCTCACATAAATGCTACTTCAACTAGTCAACCATCATTTGCTTCGCAGCTGAGCCTCCCTGAAATTCAAATTTTTGTTGAAAAAACAAAGCCTTATCAACAATCAACTCAATGAGATAAAGGCACAATCACGAAGACAATAGGCACTTCTAATGAAGATTCCTTGGGAGTTAAAATGCTAAGGCTAATGATGTTGTTCCCGATTCCCAGACACTTCCTTTCTGCTAATGTCAAAAGGGGGAGAAGAAAAGTGAACTATGGGGGAGTTGCTCAAAAGAAGTTTGAAATTTTCTTACCATCCGTATTTCACAAACTTGTTTTAGGATTTATATTTTTGTTGATATATCTCTATTGCTCTAATACACTGTTTTTCTCTAAATTTATCTTTTCTTACTCTTGCTCTGACATGTTTATGGATCAAATAGACATATAAAAACTAGGCATATTATATTGATATATATGTGCTCTTTTATCAAATTAATCAAATATCTCAATACATCTATCCTTATCTATGTATGCTGAAACATATTAGGCTTATTGCTCTTATTCATTTGGAATTGAAACCATAAATAGTAATATTTTGATAAATTTCATTAAGGTTTCTTTGAGTGTTAGAAACTACATTTGTATCATATGTATTTTCTTATGACATGCTCTGATTGGTTTATCATACTTTGAGCATCCGTCTTAAAAAGGGCTTAGGAAAAGAATATGTTGAATAAGAATTTTAATCAAGAAGAAATATCACAAATATTACTTGTTTTTCATTCAAGCACATTTACATTTTAGAAAGTATCTCTATAACAAAAAGTAAAGTTGTTATTGTAAAAGGACTTAAACGATGACATTTGCTTTAGTATCTCTATGATACATCTTAGAAAGCACTCTGATTTAATTCAGAAAGTTTCATCATAACTAAAATAGCTCTAATTTGAGTTACTTAAGGCTTTAAAATATTTTTGAACACATCCATATCATGCCTTAAAAAAAAGAATTCCTGAAATTTAAAGTCTGTGATGTTTTGAAATAATATGTGCTTATCAAGATATATTCTGGTATATTCTTTCAACATCTCTTTAAAAGATTTTATTCAAATTGGTTTATTGTCATAGAAAAAAGGAGAGATTGTAAGCTCCAGAACCATTCAGAAAGCATTAGAGATATATGTTTTGAATGACAATAAAATCTAATTTAAAGAAAATACTTTCAAGAACAACTAATGTCTACCTTGAGTTTCTTGACAAAGCATAACAGGTATTTCTGAATTGTATAACACGGACTTAAGCGAGAATAATTTCACTTTACATGTGTAAACATAATTTTCACTTTACATGTGTAAACATAATTTATCTCGTGTTCAGAGATTGAGCTTAATAGAAGTGAACATTATATCATGAAAAGTACATTTACATGCATCACATATTGAAGTACATCAAGTCAAGAACAAGAAATCAAGGCACAAATTTTTAGCAAGTAGCACAGGACATAAGAAAGTACTCGTAGAATGAAGATATCATCCCAAATCTAAGAACAACATGTTACACATACTTTAATCTTCATGATCACAATTGATTCATCATCATAAAGCTCAAATTGAAGATTAGAAGACCAAAGAATTGTCAAGAAACTAATAGCACACATCAGAAAGCTCACCTTACTAAAAAGGAGGGAAATTTTGAATTTTGAAATTCAAATGTCAAATCAAACCCAGTTTCAGACTAGCACATCATCTATTCAGCCCCTTTTGGTTAACCACTCTAGCTTCTAAAAGAAAAGGTTCAGAAACCATGTTCAAAAAGTAGAAAAGTAGTTTCTAAAAGACATCAGAAACCTTAACCTTTCAATAGCTTCTGTAAAAAGATCTAACACCAAATGAGTTACTCTTCTAGATTATGTTTCCAAGACACAAATAGATGGTCAATATGTGTCACTTAGACAGCTAAACAAGGGCAACAGTCACAAAAGGAAACCATCTATAAATAGAGATATTGAGCTCTTAAGAAGATAGAATTGACAATCACAAGAGCTAAAACGCTAAAAAATATTTCCCTCATCTATTCTATGAAGTTTATTACTTGTAATTAGTTCCTTTTGTTCATAAAAATCTTCTTCCTAAGTTCTGAGATTATTCATATATTCTTCTTACGAAGAATCATTAGAAATAAGTCACTCAAGTTATCTCAAGATTATTCATTGTATATTTGTAAAGAAACTTGAGTGTAGGTTAGTTTGAGTGACAACCCAAACACAAAAGTTTGAGTGACATCCCAAACACAAAACCTTTGTATCCTCAATCATGTAGTGATGGGTGTGAAGTAGCTTGAAGAGGCTATGGCAAAACTACTTGCAATGTGACAGTAAAGGCGTTCTTGCTGCTCACGGTTTAACTTGGAGAGACTAGTCAAGGACTACTCGGTTGAGCTTGAAGAGGTTGGTAAAGAACTACTTGGTTTGTGACAGTAGTGGTTGTTTACTTGTAATAGGTTAGAGCTTAGGAAGCCTATTGTAAAGACTATCAAGTGTTTTTTTCTCGGACTGAGAAAGGTCATTGAAACTCAGTGGTTACTAAGAACTGGATGTAGGCAAGTGTTGACCAAACCATTATAACACCCCTGTGCACTATTTTCTTATCCTTTATCATTTTACTTTCACTGTTCAACTTCACAAAAGATATATCTGTTAAAGTTTATCATTTCAGTTTATCTACTACTAACGTTCTAATTTAGAAAGTCACTTTTTGAATCTTTTAACCATGTTTCCATTGCACTTCAAGCTTTAAGCTTGAGAGTCTTTGTTTTAAGTTTCAGTTTCCAAAAGGTTTAGAAAAAACAAGCATGATTCAACCCTTCTTCAAGTGTATTTTTTTACCTATAATAATAAGCTTCACAGTCTAACATGTCTTGTTTAGCTACATGTGAGTGCTAATCAACATTCATTAGAAGGAAGTTCGGGCTTTTCTTTTAGGCGGCATCTGGTTCGTAGAATGATTTTCATTTCAATGAATAGTACTCCCGGGGAAGCTCTTCACAAGAATAACTTTCCAAGGATTACAATACAGAGAAGTTTGGTATGTAAACTAAACATTAAGCAGCATTCATGGGGAACACAATATATTCTTACAAAAATACCCATGACAATAGAGTTGGCCACTAGTTGTGGTTATTCGGTCTTGGTCAACAACAGTCCAGCCACAATCGACAACGATTCGATTGTTGATCAGCCTCTGATGCAAACTATCATAGCTTATGAACAAATTAAAATATATTTTATGCTAAGTTGCACAAAAAATATAGTAAAGAACACAACTTCGGTCATCTCACAAGGAAGTGTACCAGCTTATCTAGAAATTAGGGGGTTTTGTTGAGAAATTGTATAAATCAAATTAAACAAAGAAATTCAATAAATAAAAAGCACTTGCACAAGGAGTCTAGTGGATCTAAGATTATGTTATCATTGGCTTAAAAGGATAATTCATAGAGGCGGTTATTTCCACAAATTCACAATTGCACAATTAGTGAAGTAATTATAATTGGCAGTCACACAATCGCACAATTGACTAAGGATTTGGCTAACATGAACACTAAAAAATCACAATCACAATCCCCAAATGCTTACGCTAACTTAAATACTAACCACGATAACCTAATTCTTATCAAAATTAATTCCATTTCCTTTTACCAAATAAACATACTTTAAAGGGATTAATGCATTTTATCCCCCTGAATTTTAAGTTATGTTCAATTTACCCCCTAACTTTTCAAAATATGCATTGTGACACCCTGAACTTTTCAAATTATGCAAAACACCTCTCAGTATAATTTTGGCAACTAATAAAGTTAAGATTTATGTGCATTTAACCCCCCTGAAGTTTCTAATTTGTGGAACCTGACATCTTGTCTATGAATACTATGTGTAATTAACCCCCCTGATTTTTTTGTTGTGTGCAACCTTGTCTCATGCTACGACTTAAATTCTTGGGGGGGTTTTTTTTGTACAGTTTGAAAATTTTAGTGTGTATTAATGCACTGTTTGAAAAGTAGGTTTTTTTGTGCATAGTTTAGGAAGTTCAGGTTGTCATAATGCATGTTTTGAAAAGTCGGGGTTTAAATTGCACATTATTTAAAAATTAGGGGGGGTAAAATGCATTTAATTCTACTTTAAACAATTAGTTAAATTGTGCTCAATTGGATCCCTAACCATGCATGACATTCACAATCGCAAACATATACATAATCAAAGTTGGCTCTCAAAAATATAATTCAATCAATTGACACAAAAATATATGAGAGAGAAGAGGAAAGAGAATTGGAAAGCCAAACCATAAATTGAATTCAAATAAAATAACCCCAAAAATAATCTTTTGATCCTTGGTAATGCTTGTGCAAGGTAAAGAAACAACTCCTCCATGGATGGAGGATGTAATACCCCAATTTTAAATTAAAAAGGTTAGAATTCTTTTTCCAAACTCAAAAGGGTACTAGCTACCCTCATCTGTCATTTCGGGTCTTGAATTTCACTAAGTCTGGACCCTATACATCCTTGGAAAGCTACATGGTGAATTCATATTCTTGGGACCAAATGTCCCAGTAATTGTTCCCTAGAGAAAAATGAGTTAAAGAGAGATTTTTAACAAATTTTATGAAATCTTTAAACAGGTCATTTTTAAATCACAAGTTTACGAAATCGTAAGAATTCCTGGATTTGAATTAAAACCCAAAATCTACATTTTTAATTGTTGGGATTTTGATTATTCTAATATTTTGTTTGAATCCAAATGGGACGTATTTCCTTATTTACATTTATTTTTCTAATATTTTATTCTAGAGAGTGGCTGACCAGTTTGGGGAGTGAGAAACCATCTTGGATAGTGAAGAAATCTATTCTGGTGAGCGCTGCAGTGGTCAAATGAATAGTAAGGCAGTGCGGAAGACTAATTTTATACTCTCTGGTGAGCGCTGCAGTGCTAAGTGATCAACACAGTTATACAAACCCCTGTTTCAGGGTCTAGAAACTTCAACATCACCAAAAACACATTCCCCACCCTTCTTTTCAGCAGAAAATGTGACTCTTCCCCCTCTCCACCTCATTTCTTCACCTTTCCACTATTAAAACTTCATATTTCTTCCTTCGAAGGATCTAAGGTATGCTATCTTGCCAGTTTTGCTTAATTTCCTTTTAAGTTTTCCTTGTTTAGAAGGGGTTCTCTATGATTCTCAAGGGAAAAGAGTATTCTACCTTGTTAGAGATGGATTCTTAGGCATTTAGAGGTTTTAGAGGTTGATTTAGGCTTTATTGCCTCTATGTCAGATATTTCTTTGCATCTTACCCCTCTAGGTGAGTGGGTTTGCACTTGTGATCTCTATGTTCCGTATTACAGTTATTTTCATAAAGATATCATGTATTGTTTGATTTTAGAGATTTCTGCAAGTTTAAAGTTAATGCTGGTTTATATGTTTTAGAACTGCTAATTTTAGAGCATGAAATATGTTTTTAAGAAAACTCATGGGACCATGCTTGTTGAATTGATTTCAAGTGTATTTGATGATAATTTCGATTATGGAAAGCTTTTATATGAATATTAAATTGAACTCTAGATATGGTTTATGGATATAATATAGTTATATATTTGAAGATGTTATTTAGAGAAAAGAATGGAGTTGTGATTGCAAACTTTGTTATTTGGAAATATGATATTGAGCTTCCTACTAAGAAAAGCTCGATAGTTGGATTATGTTTAGGGATGTTAAACATAAGGATTTTAGAGCTTGAATCTTCGTGAAATTCAGAACAGTTGGTGGCTACATATTCTGTGCGTTTATGAAATCACAAATGTCTACAAAGGGTGATCCTTTAGACACGATTTCATAGCCACAGTCATGCTAAGATCAGACTGTTAGAATTGGACAGATTCAGAGCTCTTAGATAATTAAAAAGGTTTAAAGGTGTTTAGTCTTATATGAATTTATTTAGCTAGTTTAGAAGGTAGCTATAGAGAAACAGGCTATGTGTTAATGGCAGTTAATCCATTAACCTTGGTACCAAGAAGCCCGGGCTAGAGATAACAGAGAATTTATTGTCACACTAGGGTCGGTGATAGGTAATGCTCGGATGTGACTAGAGATTTATATTCAGAGTTTTGTTATGTCACAAACGTTGTGCATAACCAGAGTAAAGATTACTGTTTCTCTAGGAGCTGCTACATTATGAGTTTATATGTTTTTAGGTATGAAAGTAAATTGAGAAAACTATTTTAGAATATGATAAAATTTAAATATGTATATAATATACATGTATACTTGGTTATGTATGACCTTTGACTATTATTGATGTAGTATGATTTTATGCATTATTCCTTGGGTGTCCCATGAAAGGGGGTTTCAGGTGAGGGCTCACACACTGAGTTTTGGTAGCAAAACTCACCCCTCTGCTTTCCTCTCTATTACAGGTATTGTAGCTACTGTTCTCCTAGCCACCTGTGTTCTTGCAGTACTAGAGTATAGTTGGTAAGCTTCACTTGAGTGAAGCATTCTTATTCTATTTAGAGTTCTCCAATAAATTGCAGGCAGGGTCCCGGACCTAGAGCATATTTTATTTTTTGCATTTGGTATAAAATGATTATATTTTGATTTGTATATAATGATCTGGACATTTAACAAAGTGTATTTTGAATATATGTATAAATAATTCATGATTTTGAGATCCAAAAGGTTATTACAAGATTTTAAATATAATGATTTTGGTTCCAAAGAGTAGATGATTTGATTTATATGTAGAAAAAGAGAAATTTTCTATTTTAATGGATGTTAGAGTAGAGCATGCATGCAAAATTAGTGAAAAGGTCAAAAGGCTTGCGTGAGAATGAGATTTCTCACGTGCCGGTCACATACCTAAATCGGGTCGTGACAAAGTGGTATTAGAGCCTAGGGTTTCCCTGTGTGGTATTGGAGCAAGTGTCCACAAATGACATGACATTGATGTGAATGGAACTGTGACCATTCGCAGTAACGTGATGTTATTTGAGGCCTATAGGAAGAGTTAGTCATGTCCAAGTTTAGATAAAGTCTTTGTTATTCCTTGGAATCCCTGACTTAATTCTATGTTTCTCCTCCTTGTAAGTAAGTTATGCCACCTATGAATCATTTTCATTACTAGCTCTCACTGTAGTTGTATCACATCACTTAATATCAGTTATATCTGACACCTCGAGTGGGCAATGCTGAACTTATCAGGAATAGCCAATGAGCACCACTGAACTAAAGTATATCAATAGATAGCACAATTAAGAATGATTAGTCTAGATACAGATTAGCTGTGGGTACCATGGGTCAGGGTCACCTTTATTAGTACCCTCCCCAATGTGTCCCATTATCACTTAACCAATGAGTCAAGCATCAGCTAGACATAGTAGAAAGGCTTAGTACCGACCAGTTGGTCAAACTCAGTTGTTAGATAAGCAGAAAACACCATGGAAGTTAGTGCCTATGGGGGCACATTTACATGCTACCAATGTATTAATAAGGAGCAATGGATGAATGATTGCCTATTATCATGAAAAGTTACAAGTTACAAAGCAGAGAAACCCATATCTTAGAGGGAGAAAGCCTGTATGAGAGTGACCAAGAGTTGGTAGGTAGAATTCCGATGAGAGCATGAAACAGGTATATAGGCATATAGTAGGCAGATGATTTGATGCTAATGTGTTCAGTTATTTAAAGAACTTTTTATTTTCATGAGCATAGCATGCATGTGAACTAGATTAATAACATGACATAATTGCTAAGTTAGTTTTAGGCAATTGTGCATATTAATTGTCTCTAATTTCATTGACTGCTGCTTGTTGTTTTCCTTTTGATTATATGCGTGAAAATGTTGAAGATATAAATGTTTTGTTGCCAGTGGTTAGGGTTAGAGTAGTTTAGTTATCAGCGATCTTATTAGTACAAGGACAATTGATTTGATTATAATGATTAAGGATTTTAAACAGAGGGAATGATATGACTATATATTGTGTTGCCAAATACCTTCAGCATAGGATAAAAGAACCTTCCCATGCAAAGTGTCATTAAATGAAACAGGTATACAATTGGTTATCGTTAAGTTTCATGGACTAGGAAGTTTAAATAAATAATGTACATGTATTAGATAGAAAACAAGGCTTGGAAAATTGAATTCTTTAGGTTCTTCAAGAGTTTATAGCAATTCTATCAATTGGAGATAATGAAAATGTATAGGTTGTTTGTGCCATTATTTGTTACGTATACGGTACCAAATATGTGCGTAGTTTCATGCACGCACATATTGGCTAATTAGGCACTTTGGAATAAAGAACATATGTGGTTTTCCTAACTTGTGTATGAAAAAAAAAAAAATTTCTTGAATGAGGTTAAGTGAAAATATGCTAGATTTAATATGAAATTGTTAATAGGATGGTAAGGTAATCCGTGGACGTAATAAGCTAATGTAATTTATACTTCTACCTCAAGTCCAGATGTTAACATAACATGTGAGTATGGCTTGATGTTTTGAGACATATGTTTATGTTTGAAAATGTATAAGTTGCTATGTATCTTAATGATAAATAGAAAATGTTGTACCTTAAAATGTTTTGTGTCCATAGTACATGGATGGAATTGAGGTTAAACATTTTCATAAGTTGTTATTTGGTGATGGGATGTGTCTTTATCGATTGAAATGTGTGAAATGACATTGATTGAGGTGATGCAATATGAATTAGGGTATTATATGTGTGCATGATGCTCTGATTGAGTTTGGTTATGTGCATGCATGCTTAAGAGTAGTTTAGAAAGGCATGTCTTAAATCATGATTGTGAATATTTTGTATAATGGAGCAAAGAAAGGCATAGATGTTATCACGATAGAATGTTTTATAAATTTCAGAATAAGTTATATTACTTGTGGTTGGTTATATGATAGTTAAGAATTAGGCACATGGGTGCCATGCTTGTCCTTGTATTTTCTACATGAATAGACAGAGTAGTTTCATGTCCATGCATGACACGAACATGGGGAGTGAGAAAGATAATGTATGGACTTGGAATCCTCATTGTGTTATCTAATGTCAGAACTAAGAAAAGAAGACCATGGCAAGGATGAGAGCAACGTTTAGCCCCATTTTTGAAAAGTCATACGCGCACACATGAGACAGCAGAGCATAGATATCCATCTATGTCTTACTCTGGAAAAGAGCTACCCTTAGAGGCAGAACTACCTGGGTAGGACAAGAGGCATCCTTAATCAGAGTATCTTGTCATAGTGTATCAGGCGTCATGTCAGAATATATCAGAGTATCATGTCAGAGAATACCAAGCAATCAGATACATCCTTGAAACCCTATATAAGTTTAGTTCAGATTTGGGGACGAAATGTTTTTAAGGGGGAGTATATAATACCCCAATTTTAAATTAAAAAGGTTAGAATTCTTTTTCCGAACTCAGAAAGGTACTAGCTACCCTCATTTGCTAATCTAGGTCCTGAATTTCACTAAGTCTGGACCCTATACGTTCTTGGAGAGCTGCATGGTAAAGTTGTATTCTTGGGACCAAAAGTCACGGTAGTTGTTCCCTAGAGAAAAATGAGTTAAAGAGAGATTTTTAACGGATTTTATGAAATCTTTAAGCAAGTCATTTTTAAATCACAAGTTTACGAAATCGTAAGAATTCTCAGATTTGAACTAAAACCCAAAATCTAGATTTTTAATTGTTGGGATTTTCTAATATTTTATTTGAATTCAAATAAGTGGTATTTCCTTATTTCCTAAATGATTTAACTTTAAAATAAGAAATGTAAATAAGTAAGTTCTAGAAAGTGGGGGACCAGTCTGGAGAGTGAGAGACCATCCTGGAGAGTGAAGAAATCTATTTTGGTGAGCGTTGCAGCAGTCAAATGAATAGTAAGGCGATGTAGAGGACCAATTTTATGCTCTTTGGTGAGCATTGCAGTGCCCTTAAAAACTTCTATTTCAGGGTCCAAAACCTTCACAATCACCAAAAACACATTCCCCACCTCTCTTTTCAGCAGAAAATGCAACTCTTCCCCTTCTCTACCTCATTTCTTCACCTTTCCACCATTAAAACTCCAATTTTTTCTTCCTTCTAAGGATCTAAGGTATGTTATATTACCAGTTTTGCTTCATTTCCTTTAAGTTTTCCTTGTTTAGAGGGGGTTCTTTATGATTCTCAAGGGAAAGGAGCATTCTACCTTGTTAGAGATGGATTCTTGGGCATTTAGAGGTTTTAGAGGTTGATTTAGATTTTCATTACCTCTATGTCAGATATTACTATCATTTCTGCTTCCAAGAGTCCTGTTCGTGTTGTGTCTGTTCATCTTACCTCTCTAGGTGAGTGGGTTCGCACTTGTGATCTCTATGTTCTGCATTAGAGTTATTCTCATAAAGATATCATATATTGTTTAATTTTAGAGATTTCTGCAAGTTAGTTTAAAGTTAATATTGGTTTATATGTTTTAGAACTGCTGATTTTAGAGCATGAAATATGTTTTTAAGAAAACTCATGGGACCATGCTTGTTGAATTGATTTCAAGTGTATTTGATGATAATTTCGATTATGGAAAGCTTTTATATGAATATTAAATTGAACTCTAGATATGGTTGATGGATATAATATAGTTATATACTTGAAGATGTTATTTAGATAAAAGAATGGAGTTGTGATTGCAAACTTTGTTGTTTTGGAAATATGATATCGAGCAGTCAAATATTTAGAGTAGAGCATACATACAAAATTAGTAAACATGTCAAAAGGATTGCGTGAGAATGAGATTTCTCACGTGCCTAAATCAGGTCGTGATAGAGGATTACCACCAAAGTAATAAAATCCCAAATGGAAGTCAGAACAAGGATTCAAAGTTCCCAAAAACCTAGAGAGAGTAGAGAGCTAAAGAGAGAAAAAGAGAGAAAAAGTAAAGAGAATTGGAAAAGAAAGTCTAAGGAGAGTATATGAATTTGCTCAATGGTGGCTGCCAAAGATGTGAATATATCTGACCTAAGATGGGTATTTACAATGTGTACAATAGCTTAATAAAAACTAAACCTTACAAATATGACTACTGTGGCAGAAGTATGACCACTGGTGGTTACAACACCTCGAAGTTATTCTCAAAATTTATTTGGACTCTTCTAATGAAAATCTCAAAATTTTGATATAGTTTTCATGAGAAACGACACAATGGAAAAGTAGGGAAAAAAGTTTGAATCGTATTTTTTAGTTCTTGGTAGGGATATTGTACCAGTTCGGTGAAATATCAGTGTAGGATTTTAATACCAAAAAAGCAACTTGCTCACTAAATTTAAGTGAGCCACTTATGTTGAGCCAAGTGGATGGCATAGATTAAAACTTGTTAAGTAAGTTTTAATCTTGAGCTTTCATTAATTTTAAATTCACCTGGGTACAAATATCTCACCAGTTTAGTAACATTTTGGTGTTTGCTTTCTTGTGCTACATGAAGCTTAGAGAGCAAGCTTCCTACAAATGTATGGTGAGGAGTTGCGCCACCTCTTGTCTTTATTAAGAATTTATATTATCCACACAAAAATTCTAATTCTATTATAAGGTTATATTTAATGGTAGTAAAAATTTATGACACACCTTATATAAATACAATAAAACTACATTTTTCATCCTTTTTCTTTGTCAAGATTTTGGCCAAGCCTCTCCATACAGCCTCTTTACTTGTTTTCTCTACAAAAATGCCATAACCTAGCTTAAAATCCCAAGTTATAATATCAAGAATCCATTACCTTAGTACAAGCTCCAACTTAGAGTGAGTGTTTGGTTAGTTTGAGTTGAAATTGGGTGTAGAAACTCTTGGAAAATCCAAGACAAGAACAGAGGCTTCTAAGCAATAAGTAGGGATTCTTTTTAGCCTTTCCTTTCCAAAACTAGTTCTGAAAGTTTATTGATTGTTTGAGCTTAAGATTTTTAGCTTATTTTCATGACTACACATAGATGTTGATGTGTTTGCATGGGTGGAGTAGTTTAATGCTGTTAGAAAATCTTTTTTGTCAAAAGAAATTGTAAGTTATGTTGTTGGAAACTTGAATTTTAAGTAGATAGGTCATATTATATTATTTTTCTCATGTAGTAGGAGACATGTTTTTTAGCTAGATTTTTTATATAATGAAGCTACCATATAAAAGTAATCAATTTTTTTTTAGTCTATTTGAAAAATTTTACTATTTTTTAAAAATTCAGAAACAGAGGCGGTTAGGGTTTGAACAACCAATTCTAAAGCACTAATTATGTCTAATTTTGTTACAATATAAAATGATTCAATTTTGACTTGAAATTTCAATAGGATGTCGTGACACCTTGATAAACAACCGTGAATTTTTACAAAATTTATTGAGTTCATTTGATATGATAACAAAATTGAAAGCTATGACTGTTGGCTGAAAGTAGGTGGTTATTGCCCATTGAATTTGTATAACTTTTTTTAATATAGCTAGAGATCTTATTTTTCTCTGAAATTTTTATAGCACCTCCTAGATACATTATACCATCTCTGAAAATGTTTTTCCCTATATCTATTATAGTTAGTAATTTAACCATAATTTTTCCCTACCATTTCTTAATATTATGAGTATATGTCAATGAATTGGTGTCCTGTATACTATGTAATTTAATTATTGATTTTATGCATATATGTTTATGATACTTGTGCATAGAACATGGAACATGAAACATAAGTTGTTAAATTGATTCATAATGAATAAGAGATCCCCTTTGACCCTAAGTCAAGTGAAGTAAACCTGGCTAGGAATAATATTGTGTGAGAGTCAGAGAAAGTAAATCTGATAACCATGTATAAGAATGAGCTCAGTCATGATAAGTAGTCTATTACCTTAGAGTAGGCAAGAGCACTTATGTCAAGGGCATGTAAAGATAAGATATATATGAGATCCTTTTCGGCATATCAAGCGCACGTAAAGATAAGAAAGATCATCGAAATATCAATGAAATATTGTTCTAGTTCGAATTTTAACACCGAAAAAGCAACTTGCTCACTAAATTTAAGTTGGCTACTTATGTTGAGCCACATGGATAACATAGATTAAAACTTGCTAAGTTTTAGTCTTGGCTTTTCATTAATTTTAAATTCACTCAGGGACCAATATCTCACCAGTTCAGTAAAATTTCGGTGTTCAGTTTCTTGTATTGCGAAACTTAGAGAGCAAGCTTCCTGGAAATGTATGGTGAAGAATTGGCCAAACCTCTTGTCTTTATTAAGAATTTATATTAGCTACACAAAAATTCTAATTCTATTATAGTTATATTTAATCATGGTAAAATTTTATGACACACCTTATATCAATACAATAAACTTACATTTCTCATCCTTTTTCTTCATCAAGATTTTGGCCAAGCCTTTCCATACAGACTCCTCACTTATTTTCTCTACCAAAATACCATGACCTAGCTTAAAATCTCAAGTTATGACACCAAGAATCTATGACCTAAGTACAAACTCCAACCTACTTCTTGAAATTTTCAAATCAACCTCCAATAAAGAATCCTCATTTCAGTTTACCATTAAGTGTAGCTGTTATAATGCTACCTAGGGGGATTTGTTGGCTAGTTTGAGTTGAAATAGGTGTAGAAACTCTTGGAAAAGCCAAGATAAGAACAAAGGTCTATAAGCAACAAGTAGGGTTTCTTTTAAGCCTTTCCTTTTGAAAACTAGTTCTGAAAGTTTATTGAATGTTTGAGCTTACAATTTTTAGTTTATTTGCATGATTACACATAGATGTTGCTGTGTTTGCAAGGGTGGAGTTTTTTGATGTTGTTAGAAAATCCTTTTTGTCAAAAGAAGTTGTAAGTTATGTTGCTAGAAACTTTGATTTTAAGCAGATAGGTAATATTACATGATTTTTCTCAATTAGTAGGAGACATGTTTTTGAGATATATTTTTTATATGATGAAGATAACATATAAAAGTAACTCCAATATTATTCTTGAGTCTATTTGAAGACTTAAAATTCAGAAATAGAGGCAGTCATAGTTTCTACCTAAACAGCCAATTTTGAAGCACTGATTTTGTCTAATTTTATTATTATATCAAATGATTGAATTTTGACTTTACCTTTTTACAAGATGTCATGGACTCCATGAGGTCCATTCACTACCAGAAAAGTGCTGTTTAGCGACAATTTTTTACCAGCAGTTTATTGAATCACTACTATATTGTGCACTTAGCTGTGGTTTATAATGATAGCTGCAAATTGAATTATTTAGCGGTAGTTACTTTTGGAATTGAGGTGGTTTAAGAATTGTGGCAGTTCTAATATGCTCAAACTGCCGCTAAATAAAAAAAATTGAAAAAGAAATAAGAAAGACTCATTTTCCCCTTCTCCATTTCAAACTCTCATAAATTCCTTATCTCACTTTTAGACTTTCTTTAGTTCCCTCTCTTTCTCTCTTCTTGCCTATTTCTCACTGTAAAGTGGGAAAGAAACCTCGATGGTGATGCGACTTCATGTTTCCTCCTTTTTGCGACAATGATGGCGGCTCTTCCTCAATGGTGACATGGATTCAATGCTTCCTCCTTTGTTTGTGATGGCGACGGCGACATGGCCAACCAACAGCAAGGGGGATGCGGCCAACTAATCGCAGTGCACTTTGTCCTTTGTTTGCGACTCTGACCACCGCTTCCCAAATCCCCACTCATCGAAGCCATTAAGGTGACCACCACTTTCCACTCCCTCATTGATCTTCAAGTTGTCACCTTGTCAAGGTCATGCCTCTCAAAAACTCCATTTGTTTTCCTCGTTCTCTTTCGTTTATCGAAATGTTTGTTCATCTATTGCTTTTTACTCAAATTTGTGCCTTTGATTTTCCTTTTGTCATTCTTCTTTCAAAGGTTTCTTGCTTTCTCACTTCCTTTGATTAAAAGGTTTTTTTTTTCTTTTTTGGTAAAGAAAACTCTTTTTTTTCTTTTTAATTTTCTATACTAGGATGAACCAATGAACCAAGAAGCGTTATCATCTTGATCTTAAGCCTTCAAGACAATTTTTGATCTAGTCTGTTTTATCCTTTTCTAATTTTTATGGCATGGTTGCATATTCTAATCCGCTTAATCTGTTTTATTAATAATTTGCTTTACCTTCATGTTAATGTTCGTTCATGATAGTATACCTTTAAAACTTTTTTTTTAAGCTTTACCTTGCATATTCTCTTTTTTTTTAACATTTTGCTTTTGCATTCCATCCATTTTCACATAAAACATTTATTTTTATTGTTGCATTTGTTATTTCTACAATTTCTTTTGTCAAGTGTTTCTTTTATTCTTCGAGAGTGTTTTCTAGTGTAATACAGTAATTGTAACGCCCCAATTTTCTGCTAGAGTAAAAATGACCGAAATGCCTTTGAGGTCATTTTCGGCCTGGAACTCGAGGATAGCTGACCCAGTAGTCCTCGACGGGCTAACTCAATGTTTGAAGGGGATTAGTTGACTTGTGTATCTTTGCAGGATCGAAAATCTCATTTTCTGATATTTCAGGTCAAAATGACCAAAATACCCCTATTGTGTTTGACACGGGTATGAGCACTGGATGGACTCGAAACTTCTCCATATGGTTTCAAAAGGTGTTTTTATGTATTATGTGACCTCAGTTTTAATCCCGGTGGTCCCGACCAATTTTTGTGCAAAATTACAATTTTGTCACTAGTTTAGTGTTTTTAAGCTTAATCGTGTAATTAAGCAAACCTAAGCAATATTAGGCTCTAATCAAAGATTAATTAATTTCCTTAATTAATCTAGAGTTAAAAAAATTTATTAGAGCTAATAGAACCTAAGATTGCTTAATTTAAACTCAAATCTTATTTTAAATTCAAGATTCCTAGTCATGGAATCTTGAATAGTATTTTCTCTCTCTAATTCCTTAAATCATAGAATTGTGTCTACATTGTTTATTCATAAAATGAATTTTAAACCTCCTAAATGTGTATGAGCACTTCTTAATCATGTCATAAAATTCCTAGTCACATTCTTAGTTACCTAAACACATATTTAGGAATTCCTAATCTTGCACCTAATCTAATACACACCTAAACACATCTCTAAACCATCATTAAACAAAAGAAACCTCTTCTCCTCTCTTCTAGAAGCCTCATGGCCACTCCTCCTCTCATGTGTAACACCCTAAATCTTAACCCAAGACTACTAGTATGTACTTAGGTTAATCTTTAGAATATTACCTCTTGGTCTCATCTTTTACTTAGAAAATACTTAACAGAAATATGGGTAAAATTTTTCTTTTTGGAATTTAAAATCAAAGTGAGAGCCATGCACGAATCTTTAAGAAGAAGCATAGCGAAACATATAAGCAAAGCAATAAAAAGCACATCATTTCATGGAGACATCAATTGAAACATAGATATATATATATATACTATGCCTACCCAAAGGGGCAGGATTATTCAATACATCGGGAAGCGGAATACAATTGAAATGCAATACAAGAAAAGTAAATACAAGAGAAACAACACCCATACCCATGTGCACCTAGAGTAGACAACCTGATATACAAAAGAAGGTTTGTCCTCAACTAGGTGGCGTGTGTGCACTAGCTGCTACCCCTCCTATGCCTACTCCTGCTGGTTCGAGTACTGTGGGGTCGAGTCGATCCACTGATGAATCTCAGTGGGAGTGGTCGAGCGCATCATCGGGGCATGTCCACCGCGGCGAGGGCGCATAGATGGCCGACGAGCCAACCTCGGCTGGACCATTATTTCCTCACTCCCTGCTCTCATCGGTGGGGGAGCGGGACTGGAGCTCCAACTGTACATATGTGACGGCGGGTCCTCGGATGGGTCCATCTCCGAGTACTGGGTGCGAGGCACGTACTCGGGGTAGTCGCGTACCGCTGATGTCTCGGGCTCCATACGGAGGATCTGCTCATCGCGTAGTCTAGCTCGCTCAAAAATCCCGTTATGACAGTAAGGAGTAGTCGGGGTGAAGCGGTAGCTCGGGACGGGGTGCGCGAAGGGTCGTCCCATGAACATGAATACTCTGACTGTGCAGCGACCCTCAAAATGGTATGACCCGAGTGCCGGGTCATGGTGCAGCTCCCATACCGGGGTATCGATGAAGAGTACAAATGTCGCCATCTGAAGATATGACGGAAGAAAAGAGAGAGAGGGAATGAGAATCCTTCTAAAGAATTCTCAGTAGGGTTATCCCTACCTAGGTGACATCATCATATCCTCAGGAACCCTGGGTTTCTTTCTAAAAAGGTGCGCATGCATATAAATTCCTTTTAAGTTAGTTTTCTAAAGTGGTATTTATCCAAGGTCCGTCATATTTTACAATGCGTCTTATAACTAAGCATAAAATAATCTAATGATATGAATGCATCATAATAGAATAACTAAGAAACATTATAACATTGGCATAAGTATAGTATATGTGACATTCTTAACTTTAACTTTCATCTCATGGGGCCATCCTAAAACATCTCTAGGTTATGAGCTCATACCTTAACTAGTCGTCACTAGTTCTTACTTATCCTATGATAAGCGTAACATATACATAATCCCGACTTAATAGTGCGGGCTAGGGGGCAATTAAGGATCACCTCTCTTAGGGTCATTTCCTCTTTGAAACGCTCTACTATCAACTAGTGCATCGTAGTATTGTCCGCTTTGGCAAGCTCTATGTCAATACCCTCACGGATTTGTTTTCTTGGGGGTGCTCGGCTAAACCGGTGTCACCCAAGAAGGCGTCTCAGTGTTGTGTCACATTTAAGTTCTCATAAAGTGTTAATTCATAGATACATCATTATTCATTACATAAATCCTTTTTCATAGCACATACATCATCACATAAAACTTCTTAATAGCATATACATCATCACATAGTCACACCTTAGACAATCATTCATACAAACTCCCAAGCTTATTATGTTATAAACTTATAGTATGTTATGCTTTGGTTCCTTTGAGTCTTAAACTTGTAAACTAATTGTTCTAGTATTATTCTTAACTTCTTACACACCTATAGGTTCACAACTAATAAGTGTTACTAATTTTTATGCTCAAGGACTTATCCAAACAGCACTAGGCAGATTTGGACAGCTTATATTTGTGTGATTACGGGGTTCTAGAGATTACGGTTTAGATCCTTAAAGTCCCTAACTTACATTCTAAGTTATCGATCATCAAAACCTAATCTCTTGGGAACCTATGAGGTTATAACTAAGTATTCCTCACCTCACACTATGGCCAAGAACATCCCTAAACCTCAAGGATACAGAATTTGAAATCCTAACTTTACGGGTACCTAGAAGTCACAACAATGACCCTTTCTAAGTTTAGTTTGCTCCTAAGGCTTCAAGATTAAGTCCTAAACCAATTATGATTTATTCCTACACATTTAAACTAATTTAAAACCATGATTATTAAATCTAAACCTTGCTGGACAGAATCCAAAAAATTACATAATTAAAGGATCTAGAATTCTCAAATTAAGTCTTTTCTAGTTCCTAACTTATCCTATCTTTCACATATGGGTCTTAACATTATTTTTACTCAAACATAGGCACATTATCATCATCAAAACAGCACATACAGTGGCAGCAAGGAGCAAGGAAGAACCGAAAATATACTTCTCCATAAAAGGCATAAAACATAATTTCTAAAGCACATACGATACTAGTTTCTCTTGGAACTCTTTTAAAACTCTCAAAGCTCATTTATAAACAATTTTAACACCTAAAATCATAAGAATATTTAAGAGGGCAGTGGCCAATTCATCTTTGTCTCAAGAGGTTCTAAATTCTCAAAACTTGGTTCTATGCATTCCTTAAACTCACTTAAGCTTGGAAGAATTATAAGACATAGTCTCAAATACTTGGAAACCTCAAGACCTCTTACGGCCGAAATATGAACCCAAGAAAAACACATATTGTTAGACCTTTGTTGAGACAACAATGGGCAAGTCTTTGAGCTCTAGATTCATTTAGGTGATGACATAAAAATAAACACGCTCATGCACTTATTTTAGGTTCCATTAGAAAGTAAAGTGATAGCACAAAGTAAACATGAATGTAACTTATTGTTATCTTGGTATTAAGTGAGAACTTGAAATATAAACATGATAATGCATAGCTTGAAATATAAACATGATAATGCAAGGTTCACTTGATATTTAGTGATAGCAAGGAAGTAAACATGATATGCAAAGCATAAAGTAAACATGATGCAAGGTTCATTTTATGATTAACTAGAGCTCATCCAAGACTTTAACAAGATAACAACCCAATACAATATCTCGAAGATCTCAACACAAAAACCGAAAGTCATATAAAAGAGAAAGAAAGTGAAACTACATCAAGTTCTTTATTAAATACCCAAAACCCCTATCTAGAGAAAAATCTCTAGAATGTGCCGGCCAACTTTAAGGTTGACAAGGGTAGGCTTGGGCTTTTAGAAATCCTTAGATTAATTTTCTTAAGTTGAAAAACTATGTGAGTTAGATACCATATAGATGAAGTCATAAGAAAAGGAAAACTCAAGCTTTAGAGGTTTCTTTGAGATGAACACAATGTCATCATCTAGAAACTCTCATCATCAAGCTATCATGCTCAAAATCAAGGCCTCATGGACGAAAATGAAAAGCAAGGAAAAACAAAGGAAAGTTCAAAAAGAATCCAAGAGGAAACTAGAGAAAAACACTTTCTTGAGCAAAACAAAGTTTGAAAACAAATCCCTACCTTGTGATGAAGGTAAAGCTTGGACTTGAAGATGGAAATGAGATGAGCAACACCTCCTAGGATGGTGATGATGATTCGGCCTTGATGAAAGAAAAAGGAAGGAAATGTGTTTCAAGTGAAGCTGTGTTTGAGGTGTGGTGTTTGAGAGGTTTGATGGTGGTTCAAGGCTTTGGGGTGGTGTTTGATGGTTAAGAGATGGTGATGAGATGAATAGATGAAGAAGATAAAGATGAAAAGAAAGGAAGAACACTCTTGAAATTTTGAGAGAAAAAGAAAGACTAGCAAGACAACTCTAAAACTCTAAACTTAGCAAATGCTTCAAGGTGCAACAAGGCTATCACAAGCATCCTATTTATAGAAAAACAAAACCATGGAGCTCACAATGGGAGGGAGTGGCCGTGTGGTTTGGAGGGAAAAGGAAGAGAAAATATCTCTTACACAAGGTCATTCAAGCATGGTTTGAAGTATGGAAGCTATGCTACAAAGTATGGCTTGATGTGAGTTAATTTCCTATCAAATTTTTATGAAATTAGGCTTCTAGAAACTTGACATGGCTGGAACTTTTCCAGCCACAAATAAATGGGGAAAATGGGTTGTTTTAATTATTTATTCATGTGGAAATTCAAGCTTGATTGAAAGTTATGACAAGGTATAGTGTATGTGACTTGAGGTATGGCCTTGGAGTGTTGAAAAATTGAACATGTGATGCATAATGGGGATAGGCAGCTTCGGCCAAGGCTGGACAGCAGAGTGGGGGTGAGTTTTGACCATTTAATTGTGTATTAATGGTAGGTGTAGATGTATATTAGCTTAGGTACAAGGTTAGGAATGATTAATCTTAGGTTTAGGTAACTAAGAATGTGATTTAGGGAGTTTATGACAAGTTTAGGAGTGCTCATACATCATTAGAGAATTTTAAACTCATTTTTGAATAAGCAATGTGTAACACAATTCCATGATTTAAGGAATTGGAAAGAGAAAATACTATTCAAGATTCTATGACTAGGTGTCTTGAAATTAAAATATGATTTTAGGTTGTAATTAAGTACTTTTTGGTTCTAATCAACTTTAATAAATTATTTTGACTCAAGATTAATTAAGGAAATTAATTAACCTTCGATTAGAGCCTAATATTGCTTAGGTTTGCTTAATCACGCGATTAAGCGTAAAAACACGGAACTAGGGGCAAAACCGTAATTTTGCACTAATTTTGCCCGGGACTTCTAAAATTAAAACTGAGGTCATAGAATACATAAAAACGCCTTTTAAAACCATCTGGAGAAGTTTCGGGTTCATCCGGCACTTGCAAATGGGTAAAACATCACAGGGGCGTTTTGGTCATTTTAACCCGAAAACTCGAAAAACGAGATTTTTGATCCCGGGAAGGTACACAAGTTATCTAATCCCCTTCCAACATTGAGTTTACCCTTTGAGTACTGCCGAATCGGCTTTCCTCGAATTCCGGGCTGAAAATGACCTCAGGGGCATTTTGGTCATTTTCACTCTAACAGAAAAATCGGGGCGTTACACCATGCCTCAAATTTTTGAAATTCAAATGCAATTTCAAGTCCATGACAAGCCTTACTTAGCCCATACTTTGCACCAGGCTTACCATGCTTTCATCCATGGTGTTATATGAGCTAAGTGTTGGGTTGAGATTTTTGGTTCTCTCTAAAAGTCTTATATGAGCTCTAAGTTAAGATAAAAAGGATTTGCATTCATATTTACTTTTATGTCATCACTAAGTGCTCAAGACTAAAGAATGAACTTGCATCTCCATATTTATGTTTATGTTCTTACTAAATCTCTAAAGATAATAATGGATTCGCATAGCATATTTATTTTATGCTCTCACCTCTTAATCAAGACTAAAACAAAGTGCATTGCATATTTATGTTTATGTTATAACTTAAGAGATTTAGAGCTCATGGACTTACCCATTATTGTCTCAACAAAGTTTGAAAATATATGCCTTTTTCCTCTTTGATTTTCAACCTTGTGATGATGTTGGATCTTAGAATGAGATTCACCTAGTTACAAGTGCCAAAACTTGTGTTTCATGATTTTCCTAAGCTTAGATGATTTTAAGAAATGTTTTGAGCAAGGCTTTATGTTTTAAAACACTCTTGATAATTATTTAAAATGGCTACTGCCCTCACATGTTTTAAAATGGTTTTGATGAAATAAATTGTTTCCAAGTGAGTTTTGAAAGTTTTAAAAATGTTCCAAGAGAAACTAGCAATTTATGTGCTTTAGAAATGAAGTTTTATGCATTGTTTGATGGAGATGTTTTTGGTTCTGTTTGGTTGGTATGCTCACTGTATAATGCTGTTTTGATGATGATCATGTGTGTATGATCATGTATAATTAATGCTAAAATTCATTTGAGAAAGTTAAAATAAGTTAGTAACTAGAAAGGAATTAATTTAAGACTTTTAGATCCCTTAGAAATGTAATTTTCTGGATTCTGTCCAGCAAGGGTTAAAATTAGAAATCATGGTTTATAATTAGTCTAAACATGTAGGAACTACTCATAATTGGTTTAGGAATTGATCTTGATGCTTTAGGAACAAACCGAACTTAGAAAGGGTCAAAGTTGTGACTCCTAGGCACCCGTAAAGTATAAATTATGGATTCTGCACTCTTGAGGTTTAGAATTGTTTATGATCATAGAATTGAGTGAGAAAAACTTAGATATGAGCCTATAGGTACCCGAGAGCTTAAGTTGTGATGATAGACAACTTAGATTTCAAGTTAAAAGACCTTAAGGGTCAAAGCATAAGACATTCAGAAATTTTGATGTTTAAGTTTGATAATGCAAGTATGATGTGTTGATGCATATACTTTGATGATATATGGGCTATGATGAAGTGTTTCATTGAAATGTTAAGTCTATCATGAGTATGAAAAATGAATGAGAAATGTGTATGTGTTATAGACTTGTGGCATAAAGTTGGTTTGAAGGAAATTCGGTGTACAGCCATTATGTCAAATTTCACAAACCTAAAAGATTTGAGAATGTTTTTTAAGTACCATATGAGATTAAAACCCTGGGTGACACCGGTTCAGCCGAGCACCCCCAGGAGATTTTTATGCGACAAAGCATTGAGACGCGCTTTCCTAAGTGACCCCGGTTCGGCCGAGTACCCCCAGGAAAGACAAACCCGTGAGGGTATGAGTAGATGCAGCCTACAAAAGCGGACAAATTGTTGTGGCTAGATGCCCGCAAAGCGTTTCAAAGATGGTATATTCTAAGAGAGGTGATCGCTAAGCCCCCTAACCCGTACTCGAGAAGTCGGGATTATTTTATTATGTTTCGCTTATTCAGATAATAAGCAAGAACTAGTGACGACTAGTTAAGGTATGAGCTCATAACCTAGATGTTTTAGGATGGCTCTATAATGCTATAGTATGATGATTTATGTCACAAAGTTGAGAAAAGTTCCATATGAAAGATTTATGCCCCTTTATGCCACTTGTATGCTTCTTGATATTATGATTTGTTAAGTACTTGCTTAAAGTATTGCCATGCATTCATTCTTAGATATGTTGCATTCATGACATTAAGATGCATCCTAAAAGGAACAAACCTTGTTTAAATTAGTTTTATAAACTTAATGAATGAATTTATATGCATGCTCACTTTTAAATAACAAACCCAAGGTTCTTGGAGATGTGAATGATGTAACCCTAGATAGGAGATCCGTACTGAGATTCTTTAGTAAGATTCTCACTCATTCTCTTCTTCCTTTCTCTCCCGTCACATCTTCAGAGCTCGATGGTGACGTTCGTGGTTTTTGTCGACACCTCGACTTGGAAGGTGCACTTTGATCCAGAGCACGGGTCATATCATTTTGAGGGCCGATGTACTATTCACGTCTTTATGTTCATCGGACGTCCCTTCGTAGATCCTGTATAGAGCTACCGCTTCTCTCCTATGTCTGTCTACGATGATGCTATGGTTTTTGAGAGCTCCTGGACGCGTGATGAAAGGATTCTTCGGACATACACCGGAGGTTCAGCTGCCCGTGACTTCCAAGACTACGTGCCCGATCTCCCGGTTCAGAGGATGACCCCTCAGAGGATCCGCCGACATACATGTATAGTGAAAGCTCTGCCCCCACTCCTCAATTTGTGAGGAGCGAGAGCGAGGAGACAGTTACGTAGCCAAGGTTGGCTAGGCGGGGCGATATGTGCCCCAGTCGAGAAGCACATGATCAGCCACTACGCGTACCTACTCCTACTGCCCTACGTCCGTGGATCGGTTTCATCCTGCCATACCCCGGGTTCCAGTTGTAACGCCCCGATTTTCTGTTAGAGTGAAAATGACCAAAATGCCCCTGAGGTCATTTTCAAATGACCGAGGAAAGCCAGTGCGGTAGTACTCGAAGGGCAAACTCAATGTTGGAAGGGGATTAGAAAACTTATGTACCTTCCCGGGATCGAAAATCTCGTTTTTCGAGTTTTCGGGTCAAAATGACCAAAACGCCCCTGTGGTGTTTTATCCGTTTGCAAGTGCCGGATGAACCCGAAACTTCTCCAGATGGTTTTAAAAGGCGTTTTTATGTATTCTATGACCTCAGTTTTAATTTTTGAAGTCCCGGGAAAAATTAGTGCAAAATTACGGTTTTGCCCCTAGTTTCGTATTTTTACGCTTGATCACGCGATTAAGCAAACCTAAGCAATATTAGGCTCTAATCGAAGGTTAATTAATTTCCTTAATTAATCTAGAGTCAAAATAATTTATTAAAGTTGATTAGAACCAAAAAGTACTTAATTACAACCTAAAATCATATTTTAATTTTATGACACCTAGTCATAGAATCTTGAATAGTGTTTTCTCTTTCCAATTCCTTAAATCATGGAATTGTGTTAAACATTGTTTATTCATAAATGAGTTTTAAATTCTTTAATGATGTATGAGCACTCCTAAACTTGTCATAAACTCTCTAAATCACATTCTTAGTTACCTAAACTTAAGCTTAATCATTCCTAACCTTGTACCTAAGCTAACACACATTTAAACCTACCATTAACACACAATTAAATGGTCAAACTCACCTCCTCCCTTGCTGAACCAGACCAAGCCGTGAACCTTCTCCCCCATTATGCATCACATGTTCAATTTTTCAACACTCCAAGGCCATACCTCAAGTCACATACACTATACCTTGTCATAACTTTCAATCAAGCTTGAATTTCCACATGAATAAATAATTAAAACAACCCATTTTTCCCATTTAATTGTGGCTGGAAAAGTTCCAGCCATGCATTGTTTCTAGAAGACTAATTTCATAAAAATGTGATAGGAAATTAACTCACATCAAGCCATGCTCTGTAGCATAGCTTCCATACTTCAAACCATGCTTGAATGACCTTGTGTAAGAGATATTTTCTCTTCCTTTTCCCTCCAAACCACACGGCCACTCCCTCCATTTGCAAGCTCCATGGTTTTGTTTTTCTATAAATAGGATGCTTGTGTTAGCCTTGTTGCACTTTGAAGCATTCAAAGTTTAGAGTTTTAGAGTTGTCTTGCTAGTCTTTCCTTTTTCTCTCAAAGTTCCAAGAGTGTTCTTCCTTTCTTTTCATCTTTATCTTCTTCATCTCTTTATCTCATCATCACCTCTCAACCATCAAACACCACCCCAAAACCTTGAACCATCATCAAACCTCTCAAACACCACACCTCAAACACAACTCCACTTGAAACACATTTTCTTTCTTTTTCTCTCATCAAGGCCGAATCATCATCACCATCCTAGGAGGTGTTGCTCATCTCATTTCCATCTTCAAGATCAAGCTTTTATCTTCATCACTAGGTAGGGATTTGTTTTCAAACTTTATTTTGCTCAAGAAAGTGTTTTTCTCTAGTTTTCTCTTGGATTCTTTTTGAACTTTCCTTTGTCTTTCCTTTCCTTTCATTTTCGGCCATGAGGCCTTGATTTGAGCATGATAGCTTGATGATGAGAGTTTCTAGATGATGACATTGTGTTCATCTCAAAGAAACCTCTAAAGCTTGAGTTTTCCTTTTCTTACAACTTCATCTATATGTTATCTAGCTCACATGGTTTTCCAACTTAAGAAAATTAATCTAAGAATTTCTAAAAGCCCAAGCCTACCCTTGTCAACCTTAAAGTTGGTCGGCACGTTCTAGAGATTTGTCTCTAGATAGGGGTTTTGGGTACTTAATAAAGAACTTGATGTAGCTTCACTTTCTTTCTCTTTTATATGATTTTCGATTCTTGTGTTGTGATCTTTGAGATATTGTATGGGGTTATTATCTTGTTAAAGTCTTAAATGAGCTCTAGTTAAACATAAAAATGAAACTTGCATCATGTTTACTTTAAGCTTTGCATATCATGTTTATTTCCTTGCTATCACTAAATCCCAAGATAATGAATGAACTTGCATTATCATGTTTATGTTTCAAGCTTTGCATTATCATATTTATATTTCAAGTCCTCACCTAAATATCAAAGATAATAATATATTGCACCACATATTTATTTTATGCTCTCACTTTACTTTCTAGCAATAACTAAAATAAGTGCATGAGCATGTTTATTTTTATGTCATCACTTTAATGATTCTAGAGCTCAAAGACTTGCCCAATGGTATCTCAAACAAAGGTCTAAAACATTTATTTCCTATGGTTCATATTTCGGCCCTATGAGGCCTTAATGTTTTCAAGTATTGAAAACTATGTTTTATAATTTTTCTAAACTTATATGAGTATAAGGAATGTGTAGAACTAAGTGTTATGAATTTAGGACCTCTTGAGATGAAAATAATATAGCCACTGCCCTATTAAGTATTTTCATGAGTTTAGATGATAAAAGTGTTCATAAAAGAGTTTTGAAGGTTTTAGTAAGGTTCCAAGAGAAACTAGTATTTTATGTGCTTTAGAAACTATGATTCAAGGCCTTTAAATGGAGTTTCTGTTTCGGTTCTGCCTTGCTATGTTTGGCCACTGTATGAGCTGTGTTAATGATGTTAATATGCTTATGTTTGGGTAATAATTATGTTAAGACTCATATGTGAAAGATAGGATAAGTTAGGAACTAGAAAAGAATTAATTTGAGAGTTCTAGATCCCTTAAAGATTCATTTTTCTGGATTCTGTCCAGCAAGGTTTAGATTCAATAATCATGGTTTTAAATTAGTTTATATGTGTAGGAATGACTCATAATTGGTTTAGGACTTAATCTTGAAACCTTAGGAGCAAACCGAACTTAGAAAGGGTCATTATTGTGACTTCTAGGTACCCGTAAAGTTAGTATTTTGATTTCTGCACTCTTGAGGTTTAGAGATGTTCTTGACCATAGGGTGAGGTGAGAAATACTTAGTTATAACCTTATAGGTTCCCAAGAGACTAGATGTTGATGATCAATAACTTAGAATTTGAGATAAAGATCTAAACCGTAATTTCTAGAACTCCGTAATCACATAAACATAAAGCTGTCCAAATTCTGCTTAGTGCTATTTGGATTAATCCTTGAGCATAAAATTTGTATAACCCATTAATTGTCAAACTATAGGTGTATAAAGAAGTTAAAGATAATGTTAGAACAATTAATTTGTAAGTTTAAGACTCATAAGAATCGAAGTTTAAAACACTATGAGTTATAACATATCATGTCTATGAGCTTATGGGGATGATTGTTAGATATAACTATGTGATGATGTTTGTGTGAAAGTTTTATGTGACGAATGTTATGAGAAAGTTTCATGTGATAATATATATGTTATGAAAAAGCTATATGGGAATGCATGGTAAAAATGAATATGATAAATGATGAGGTAATTGTGATTTAATACTTATGAGAAAATAAATGTGACACAACACTGAGACGCGCTTCTCCTGGGTGACACCGGTTCGGCCGAGCACCCCCAGGAGGAGACAAATCCGTGAGGGTATGTGCAGATGCAGCCTGCCAAAGCGGACAAATTGCGAGGCCCACGTGGCTAGCAAAGCGTTTCAAAGAGGAAATGATCCTAGAAAGGAGATCCTTAATTTGCCCCCAGCCCGCATTACTTTAAGTCGGGATTATGTTACGCTTATCATAGGATAAGTAAGAACTAGTGACGACTAGTTAAGGTATGAGCTCATAACCTAGAGAAGTTTTAGGGCCGCCCCAAGAGATGAAAGTTAAAGTTAACAATGTCACATAAACTATACTTATGCCAATGTTATAATGTTTCCTAGTTATTCTATTGTTTGGTTTACCTTATGATGCATTCATATCATTAGTATATTTCTGCTTAAGTTATAAAGACGCATTATAAAATATGACGGACCTTGGATAAAATACCTCTTTGGAAAACCAACTTGAAAGGAATTTATATGTATGCACACCTTTTAGAAATAAACCCAAGGTTCCTGAGGATGTGACGATGTCACCTAGGTAGGGATAACCCTACTGAGAATTCTTTTAAAAAGATTCTCATTCCCTCTCTCTTTTCTTCCGTCATATCTTCAGATGGCGACATTCGTTCTCTTCATCGACACCCCGGTATGGGAGCTGCACCATGACCCGGCACTCGGGTCATACCATTTTGAGGGTCGCTGCACTGTCAGAGTATTCATGTTCATGGGACGACCCTTCGCGCACCCCGTCCCGAGCTACCGCTTCACCCCGACTGCTCCTTGCCGTCATAACGGGATTTTTGAGCGAGCGAGACCACGCGATGAGCAGATCCTCCGCATGGAGCCCGAGGCATCAGCGGTACGCGAGTACCCCGAGTATGTGCCGCGCCCCCAGTACTCGGAGATGGACCCATCCGAGGACCCGCCATCCCACATGTACAGTTGGAGCTCCAGTCCCGCTCCTCCACTGATGAGGGCTGGGAGTGAGGAGACGGTGGTCCAGCCGAGGTTGGCTCGACGGCCATCTATGCGCCCTCGCCGCAGTGGACATGCCCTGATGATGCGCTCGACCACTCCCGCCGAGATTCGTCAGTGGATCGACTCGACCCCACAGTATTCGGACCAGCAGGAGTAGTCATATGAGGGGTAGTAGTTAGTGCACACACACGCCACATAGTAGAGGACAAACCTTCTTTTGTATATGAGGTTGTCTCCTTTAGGTGCACATGGGTATGGGTGTAGTTTCTCTTGTATTTGCTTTTTATGATTTCCTTGTATTGCATTTCAGTTGTATTTTGCTTCATGATGTATCAAATAGTCCTGCCTCTTTGGGTAGGCACATTATATATATATATATATATCTATGATTCAGTTGATGTTCCCATGACATGATGTGTTTCTTATGCTTTGCTTATATGTTTCGCTATGATTCCCCTTAAAGTTTCGTGCGTGGCTCTCACTTTGATTTTAAATTCCAAAAAGAAAAATTTTACCCATATTTCCGCTAAGTATTTTCTAAGTAAAAGATGAAACCAAGAGGTAATATTCTAAAGATTAACCTAAGAACATACTAGTAGTCTTGGGTTAAGATTTAGGGTGTTACACCAGTAGTAGCTGTTTTAGGGGAAGTCTAGTGCACACACTCACTCATAGATAGGATGAACCTTCTTTTGTCATAAGGTTATCCACCTTAGGTGCACTAGGGTAGGAGTTTTTATTTACGTTTTTCATGTATTTCCATTCATATTGTATTTCTTTGTATCGAAAGCTCAGCCCGATTCTATAAGGGTATGACTTTATGTACCTTTAATTATGATATTAATGAAAATATTCCTTTGGTGTGCCATTGACTTGTTATACGTTTATTTAGTTGTGTTTATTTTGTATGAAGTGCAATGTATGATTAGTTCACGATTAGTTCTTACGCGGCTCTCACTTTGTTTTATGTTTCAAAAAACAAAAATTTACCCATATCTTCCACTAAGTATTTTAATAAAGAATGAGACTAAGAAGTAATAACTTAATGATTAACCTAATGTGTTCTAGAGTATTGGGTTAAAAATTAGGATGTTACAATAATACCATTAACTCTTGCTGCTTAAAAAATACTTGAAGAAATAAAATATTCTATATGAAATATGGACAGGGATAAATGGTTATGTTCTGTTACTTCAAATAGCCCCTTATTGTGGTAGTATGTCTAAACAGGATTCCTATTATCAATTTAGACATTAGTGCATGACTTAATTTGGTCATTTTTCCTTATTATGTTGGATCTACATGCTCTATGGCTCTTAATATACCAACTTAATGATTCACATTCAATTGCTATGGCTATTAATTTACCTTAATTTAGGAAAAAGTAAGGTCTG
Source organism: Dalbergia cultrata (assembly GCA_031216105.1). NCBI lineage: Eukaryota > Viridiplantae > Streptophyta > Magnoliopsida > Fabales > Fabaceae > Dalbergia > Dalbergia cultrata. Next base: position 32,320,901 of record CM062346.1, on the reverse strand, counting down.
GTGCCTTTATCCCAATAAGAGTACAACTTTAAAATTAGTTCAAGATGCATTTGGCCTGGAACTAGTCACAAATTATGAAGGCGTGCTATCAAAGGTTTTTATTTTAACATTATAATGATTACTATTTTTTTTTTCTTTTGTTGATTTACAAATGGTACTATCAATTATGCCTATGCTGAAGAATAGGGCTTGTGAATGAACCATGAAGCAATATTCATTATTTGAGTTTGGTTAAATTACTTTTCTATTTCTGTATTAATGTCAACGATATGCAGTGACAACTTCAAGTGGCTTTCCTATGTATAGAGAATTTTTTTTCCCATTTTAAATCAATGCTACTTGTAACTTAAATATTTATTCATGTTGCTTCAACATTTTGACTAGAGTTCCCTATTTTATATGTCGTGCAATAAGGATAATGGTCTTCTTTTGATTTTGAAGGAGTTAAAAGTCGATGAAACTTTGCATTTTATTTTGATTGATAGTGTAACACCCTAATTTTTAAACCAACTTTCTAGAATACATTAGGTTAATCATTAGGTTATTACTTCTTAGTCTCATCATTTTGTTAAAATACTTAGCGGAAATTACGGGTAAATTTTTTTTTGAAAACATAAACCAAAGTGAGAGTCGCGTTCTTATCTAATCGAGAGACATAAATATCAATCATAAGGAACACAAAAGTTAAAGCAAGTAATAATAGAACAATGGTCATCACAACAAAGGGAACATTTCATTGGTAATATAGTTAAGGTACATAAGTAGTCACGCCCTTATAGAAACGGGCTGAGCTTGCAATGCAGAAGAGAAGGAAATACAACAGAAACAAGAAAGCATAAATAAATCGTGACTACCCGACTGCACCTATGAGATAACCTCAAGACAAAAGAAGGTTTATCCAATCTAAGTGTGAGTGTGTGCACTAAGCCTCCCCTAAGACGTCTACTACTGGAACCTAGGGAAAGGTGGAATGTAACCGATCCATGGATGCAGGGCGGCAAGAGTGGGCACACGCGATAACTGAGCATGAGCTCCTTGATAGGGGCGCATCTCGGCTCGCCTAGCCAGTCTCGGTTGAGTGACAGTCTCCTTGCTCTCGCCTCGCATGAACTGAGGAGTGGGAGCAGAGCTCTCGCTATACACATGCATCAGCGAGTCCTCGGAAGGGTCGTTCTCCGAATCGGGAGACCGAGGCACGTAGTCTTGGAAGTCACGGGGCATCGATCCACTAGTATATGTCCGAAGAATCCTCTCGTTACACGTCCAGGTGCGCTCAAAAACCATGGCATCATCATAGGGTGACATCGGGGAGAAATGGTAGCTCTGTACAGGGTGTGCGAAGGGGTGTCCAACAAACATGAAAACTCGAACAATGCACTGCCCCTCAAAATGGTATGATCTGTGGTCCGGATCAAAGTGAACCTCCCACGTCGGTGTGTCGACAAAAACCACAAACATCACCATCGCTCTCTGAAGATGTGACGGAAGAAAGAGAAGGAAGAGAGAGGAGTGAGAATTCTTACTAAAGAATCTCAGTAGGAGGCTCCTATCCTAGGGTTACATCGTTCACATCCTCAGGAACCTTGGGTTTAATTATAAAAGGTGTGCATGCATATAAGATTCATTATTAGGGTTTATAAAGCTATTTATCCAAGGTTCATTCCTTTTAGCATGCATCTTAATGTCATGAAATGCAACATGTTAAGGTATGAATGCATGGCAATACTTAAGCATATAAGTCCATAATTCATATCATCAAGAAACAATCCATGTGGCATAAAGGGCAATAACTGTCAAATGAAACTTCCATCAATATGTGTGACATCGTTCATGGTACTTTAGCAATATAAAAGGCCACCCTAAAAATAGGCTATGAGCTCATACCTCAGCTAGTCGTCACTAGCTCTTGCTTATTATCTGAATAAGCGAATAATAAAATGATAATAAACCCATCTATTTAAGAGTACGGGTTAGGGAGCTAGGGATCACCTCTCTTGGGATATACCCTCTTTGAAACGCTCTACTGGCCTCAAGTGCACAGCAAATTGTCCGCTTTGGTAAAGCTCATGTTAGTACCCTCACGGATTTGCCTCTTCCTCACCGTAGTAGGAGAAGTACGTCTCAGTGCTTCTCACATAAAAATCTCATGGGGGTGCCTAGCTAAACCGTGTCACCCAGGGTTTTCAATCTCAAGTGGTACTTTTAAAACATTTCTCAACCATTTGGGTTTGACAGAAATTTGGCAGCATAATAGCTGTCAAACCGAATTTCCTTCAAATCGACATTTATGCCACAAGCTAATAACACAAACATATTTTTCATTCAAATCTCATGCTCATAACATCTCAATGAAATATTTCCTCATGCATCATCAAAACATATCCATCTCAACATACTTGCATAAATAACATCATATCATTAAAGGATTCTTAATGTCTTATGCATTGACCCTTAAGGTCCTCAACTCACAAGCTAAGTTATAAATCATCATAGCTTAAACTCTCGGGTACTTATAGGCTCTTATCTAAGTATTCCTCACTCATTTCTATGATAATAAACATTTTTAAACCTCAAGAGTGCAGAATCTAAAATTCTAACTTTACGGGTACCTAGGAGTCACAACAATGACCCTTTCTAAGTTCGGTTTGCTCCTGAGGCATCAAGATCAGGTCCTAAACCAATTATGAGCCATTCCTACACATTTAAACTAATTATAAACCATCATTATCAATTCTAAACCATGCTGGATAGAATCCAGAAAAATCAATTACTAAGGGATCTAAAACTCTCAAATTAATTCTTTTCTAGTTACTAATTTCTCTTATCTTTCACATATGAATTTTACCATCAATTATACACAAACATACTCATGTTATCATCATCCAAACAGCATAAACAGTGAGCATAACATGGCAAGGCAGAACCAAATCCATCTCCAAACAAACAAGGCACAAACTTGATTTCTAGAACACATAAAATGCTAGTTTCTCTTGGATCCTTTTTAAAACTTTCAAAACTTATCAATAAATATTTTTATCAACTAGAATCCTCAAAATAATTTTAGAGGCAGTGACTATTTTAAATTAGTCTCAAGAGGTTCTAATTCATAAGACTTGTTTCTAGATATTTCTTGAACTCATAAAAGCTTAGAAAAATTATGAAACATAGATTTTAGTACTTGTAACAAGCAAAACCTATTAAGGCCGATTTCAACAAGCTAAGGAACACATATTTTTCAAGCCTTTGAGCTCTAGGTTCTCTTAAGTGATGACATAAAAATAAACATGCTCATGCACTTGTTTTAGCTTCCATTAGAAAATAAAGTGAGAGCATAAAGTAAACATGAAGTGCAACTTATTCTTATCTTTGATATTTAAGTGAGGACTTGAAATATAAACATGATAATGCAAAGCTTGAAATGTAAATATGATAATGCAAGTTCATTTATTATTCTTGATATTTAGTGATAACAAGGAAAATAAACATGATGTGCAACTCATAAACATACATATGAATGCAAGGTTCATTTTAATCTTAGCTAGAGCTCTTACAAGACTTTAGAGATACAACCCAACACTTATCTTATCACAAAGAGAGCTTTAGAGTTCTTGAACCAAGTTCTCAAGGAACTACAAGGTTCTTGAAGATAATCATCAAGCTCAAAAGATACAAAATTTTAAAAGAAATCAAAACCTCAAGGAAAAATAAACCAAGGCTGAAAATATTAAGGAAAGGAAACAAAGAAACCGAAACCAAATGAAAGAAAAATGTGAAGAAGTTTCTTGAGCTAAAATCATCTGAGTTAGAAGATGAAAATGAAGCTTAAAGAAAGGAAAACTCAAGCTCTAGAGGTCCCTTTGAGATGAACACATGGTCATCACCTAGGGGCTCTCATCATTGAGCTATCATGAACATATCTAGGCCTTATGGCCAAAAACAATAAAAGAAAACAAAGAAAAGTTTAAAAAGAACCAAGAGGAAACTAGACGAAAATCATATTTTCAAGCAAAACAAAGTTTAGAAAAACACTCCTACCTGGAGTGAAGATGAAAACTTGAGCTTTTGAAAAGAGATGACAAGAGCAACTCCTCCTTGAGGGATGATGATGATTCGGCCAAGGAGAAGAGAAAGGAAAGGAGGTGTGTTTTGAGTGAGGTCAAGTGTTTGAGAGCTTAGGAGGTGATCTAAGGTGATGAGGTGGTGGTTTGAGATAATGAGATGATTATGTGAGGAAAAGATGAAGAAGATAAAGATGAAGAAGACGAACTCTAAGAACTCTTGAGAGAAAAATGAAAGACCTCAAGAAAGCTTGAAAACTAAAAGTTTGCAAATGAGTTAAAGTGTTTCCAAGTGCTTCTAAGCAAGGTATTTATAGAGAAATGAAACAAATGAAGTCTCTTGGATGGAAGGAAGAAACCGTGGGCTCTTGGAGGCTTGGAGGAGAAAATATCTCTTACAAGGTAGTCATTCAAGCATGGTTTGAAGCATGGGAGGTATGGCCTAAGTTATGGTTCAAAATATGGTGATTTATCTTTGATTTGAATTGAGAAATTTCCTTCTAGAAAGTGAGGGAGGGCTGAAGGTTTGGCAGCAGAAAAATGGGAAAAAAATTGCTAATTCATCTAGTCATTGACTTGGTAAATCAAGCAAGTGTGTAAGTATGACAAGGTATGGTGTAAGTGAGGTGAAAGCATGGCCTTTGGAGCGTGAAAAATTTGCACATGTGATGGAAAATGGGAGGCATGGGCTTCGGCCAGAATGCATACAGCAAGGGGGAGGAAATGTTGATCATGCAATTGTGTGTTAATGATAGGTTTAAGTGTAGATTAATTTAGGTACAAGGTTATGAGTCATTAAGCATAAGTTTAGGTAACTAAGAGTGATGTTTAGGAATTTTATGACAAGATTAGAAGTGCTCATACATCATTAGAGAATTTAAAATTCATTTGTGAATAATCAATTGAAAACACAATTCCATGATTTAAGGAATTGGAGAGAGGAAACACTATTCAAGATTCCATGACTAGGAATCTTGAATTTAAAATAAGATTTTAAGTTGTAATTAAGCATTCTTAGGTTCTAATCAACTTTAATAAATTATTTTGAACTTAGGTTAATTATGGAAATTAATTAATCTTCGATTAGAGCCTAATATTGCTTAGGTTTGCTTAATCATACGATTAAGCTTGAAAACACAAAGCTAGGGGCAAAATCGTAATTTTGCACTAATTTTGCCCGGAACCACCGGAACTAATACTGAAGTCACAGAATACATAAAAATGTCTTTTAAAACCATCTAGAGAAGTTTCGGGTTCATCTGGCACTTGTAAACGGGTCAAACACCACAGGGGTATTTTGGTCATTTTGATCCGAAAACTCGAAAAACGTGATTTTCGATCTCGGGAAGATACACAAGTAAACTAATCCCCTTCCATAATTGAGTTTGCCCTTCGAGGACTGCCGGATCGGTCTTCCTCGAATTCCGGGCTGAGAATGACCTCAGGGGCATTTTGGTCATTTTCACTCTAACAAAAAATCGAGGCGTTACAGATGAGACAATGAGCAATTCAGCAGCTATGTTTAGGCGCCTCCAAGTAACCCCTGGGAGGCTTTCATCTTTCTTTTCTTCAATTTATAGTTGTAACTTTTCACAAGATGATTCTTTTAGTGGTAGAGCTAGTCTTGGATGAACTAACAAATTGTGATGGTTGCTAGCTTTAAGAAAACGAAAATTATGGGTTTGAGTGATTTTGATGATTAAATTGTAGCTTTGAGAGATTTTGATGATTAAGTTTCTAGGTTGCTAGTAATGAGGTGTGTTAGATAGAGAGAATTACCAATAGTTGTTTCTTTTTTTTTTTTTTTGCTTTTGGATTATTCAATTCTCCTACATCGACTGTGGTGAAACATTTCTAATAGCATCTCATAGCATGAGCAAATCAATATGCAAAGGAAATGGAACGGGAAACTAGTTCATACGGGAAGGACCGAATTTGGTAACAGTGAGACAAACCACAATCAGTGGATTTCTAATAGAACTTGTAACTGGGTTTGTGTGAGAATGGGTCTTACGTGATATCTACTTGAGTTTTGGTTTTGTAACACTACTTACATAGATTTAGATAGAGCGACAATATGCTGGATTGGGTTTGGATTAATGTTCAACTTATACATGAGGAGGCAATTTTGTGCTTTGTTTATCATCTATTCTTTGCTTTTTCTCTTCTTTTTTTTATATAATTTTGTACATTTATTAATTATATCCCATTCAACTTGATCAATCAATTGAACCAGTGATCGATTGAGCTAATCACTCGGTTAAGTTTAGCAATGGTTAAATCGTATGCATAGTAAAAGGCCTTATTGTCTTCTTATTCTCTTTTACTACTATAACTTCTCATGTTCGTACTTTCCACATTCCCATAAAAATTGCCAATGCATTCTCATCCTAACTTCCTCTAGGCACGATCCTTCACTTTCCATACTCATTCTCTTCACTCGTTCTTCTTTACATAGACTCTAATGCTGGTATTCAATTCTAGCATTACCATGTTTGTATTATAATGTATGCAATTTAAGTCCTAGTTCGTGGTGTATGAATTGAGTTTCAATTGCAAATAATTTATTTGAGGAAACGTATGTTTTGAATGTAATTGTAATTAACAAAGCATGATCGTAAGAAAAATTGACAAAATAGTTAATTAGAAGATAATACATAAGTCATTCCTTTTATTCACTTTAATTATTATTCTCCTTTGATTTAATACTCATTCAATCTAATTTTCAGGGTATGTGAAAACATCCTAATCGTTCTTTTGCGGTAACTAGGTTGATGTGAAGAACAAGCGAGTGAAGCCAAAACAAGTTATTTTCCATTGGAAGAAGAATATTAGAAAAGAATACAGTTGAGATATGTTTTTCATTTTTTTATTGGTTATGGATTTTCTTCTGACTCTTATATGCTATATTTGTATAAATACCTGTTCAAGATTGTTATAATAGTGACATTTGATACTTGTGCTCTTTGTAACACCCTAATTTTTAACCCAACTTTCTAGAACACATTAGGTTAATCATTAGGTTATTACCTCTTAGTCTCATCATTTTATTAAAATACTTAGCAAAATTACGGGTAAAATTTTTTTTGAAAACATAAAACAAAGTGAGAGCCGCGTTCTTAGTCTAATCGTAAGACAGAAATATAGAACACGATTAGCAATCAGAGAGTAACACGAAAATTAAGGACAAGTAACAATAGAGCAATGACCATCATAATAACAGAAACATTTCATTAATAACATAATTGGAAATACATATGTAGTCATACCCTCATAGGGACAGGCAGAGCTTGTAATACAGTGGAAAAGGAAATACAACAGAAATAGTGAAACATAAAGTAAACCATCACTACCCGACTGCATCTATAATGGATAACCTCAAAACAAAAGCAGGTTTATCCAGTCTATGTGTGAGTGTGTTCACTAAGCCTCCCCTAGGACGTCTACTACTGGAACCTGAGGAAGGGTGGAGTGTAACCGATCCATGGATGCAGGGCGGCAGGAGTGGGTACTCATGAAGACTGAGCGGGAGCTCCTTGATAGGGGCGCCTCTCGACTTGCCTAGCCAGTCTCGGCTGTGTAACAGTCTCCTCACTCACGTCTGGGGGTGCTCAAAAACCATCGCATCGCCGTAGGGTGACATCGGGGAGAAACGGTAGCTCTGTACAGGGTGTGCAAAGGGGCGTCCGATGAACATGAAGACTCACACGGTGCACTGCCCTTCAAAATGGTATGATCCGTGGTCCGGATCAAAGTGGACCTCCCAAGTCAGTGTGTCGACAAAAACCACGAACGTCGCCATTGCTCTCTGAAGATGTGACGGAAGAAAGAGAAAAGAGAGAGAGGAGTGAGAATTCTTACTAAAGAATCTCAGTAGGAGTCTCCTACCCTAGGGTTACATCGTTCACATCCTCAGAAACCTTGGGTTTAATTATAAAAGGTGTGCATACATAATGAGTTCATTATTAGAGTTTATAAAACCAATTATCCAAGGTCCATTCCTTTTAGCACGCATCTAGATGTTATGAATGCAACATATTAACACATGAATGCATGACAATGCCTCAATCAAATAACTCAATGAATCACAACATCAAGAAGCACACAAGTGGCATAAAAGGCATATAACTATCAAGTGGATCTTTCCTCAACTTCGTGACATTAATCATGGTACTTTAGCATAATAAGGCCACCCTAAAATAACTAGGTTATGAGCTCATACCTTAGCTAGTCGTCACTAGCTCTTGCTTATTATCTGAATAAGCGAAACATAATAAATAATCCCGACTACGCAATACGGGTAGGGGGCAGGGATCACCTCTCTTAAGATATACCCTCTTTGAAACGCTTTGCGGGTATTAAGCCACAGCAATTTGTCCGCTTTGGTAGGCTGCATCTACTCATACCCTCATGGATTTGTCTCCCCTGGGGGTGCTCGGCCGAACCGGTGTCACCCAGGAAAGCGCATCTCAGTGCTTTGTCACATAAAAATCTCCTGAGGGTGCTCGGCCAAACCAGTGTCACACAGGGTTTTCAACTCATGTGGTACTTTAAAACATTTCTTTAACTCTTTAAGGTTTGACGGAAATTCGGCAGCATGACAGCTGTTAAACCGAACTTCCTTCAAACCGAAACTTATGCCATAAGCTAATCACCCAACATATTCCTCATTTTAAATCTCATGCTATGATAAACTTCATATCTCAACAATCATTTCCTCATGTATCATGAACATCTCAACATAGCATTGCATCATATACACATCATAGCATTAACAAATTCTTAATGTCTTATGCATTGACCTTTAAGGTCCTTAACTCACAATCTAAGTTATAAATCATCACAAATTAATCTCTCGGGTACCTATAGGCTCATATCTAAGTATTCCTCACTCAATACTATGATTACAAACATCTCTAAACCTTAAGAATGTAGAATCTAAAATTCTAACTTTACGGGTACCTAGGAGTCACAACAATGACCCTTTCTAAGTTCGATTTGCTCCTAAGGCATTAAGATCGAGTCCTAAACCAATTATGAGTCATTCCTACACATTTAAACTAATTTAAAACCATGATTAGAATTACTAAACCTTGCTGGACAGAATCCAGAAAATTCAAACATTAAGGGATCTAAAACTCTCAAATTAATTCTTTTATAGTTTCTAACTTCTCTTATCTTTCACATATGAGTTTTAACATTAATTATACTCAAACTTAATCATATTATCATCATCAAACAGCACATACAGTGGCCATAAAATAGCAAGGCAGAACCGAAACCAAGTCTCCATACAAAGGCATTCAAACACAATTTCTAAAGCACATAAAATACTAGTTTCTCTTGGAACCTTTTTCAAACTTTCAAAACTCATTTATATATATTTTTAACATCTAAAATCATCAAAATATTTATGAGGGCAGTAGCTAAATCAAACTTTTCTCAAGAGGTCCTAAATTCATAAAACTTAGTTCTATGCATTCCTTAAACTCATAAAAGCTTAGAAAAATTATGAAACTTAGTTTTCAATACTTGGAAACAAATAAACTCTTAGGGGCCGAAATCTCAAGCTAGGGAAATAAATATTTTCAAGCCTTTGTTTAAGACAACAATGGGCAAGTCTTTGAGCTCTAGGTTCATTCAAGTGATGACATAAAATAAACATGCTCATGCACTTATTTTAGGTTCCTTTGGAAAGTAAAGTGATAGCATAAAATAAACATGAATGCAACTTGTTATTATCTTTGGTATTTAAGTGAGGACTTGAAATATAAACATGATAATGCATTGCTTGAAATATAAATATGATTATGCAAGTTCCTTTGTTATCTTGGTACTTAGTGATGACAAGGAAAAATAAATATGATGTGCAAAGCATAAAAGTAAACATGAATGCAAAGTTCATTTTAAGGTTATCTAGAGCTCTTACAAGACTTCAGAAAATAATAACCTAACACTCATCTCATCACAAAGAGAGCTTTAGAGTTCTTGAACCAAGTTCTCAAAGGAACTATGAGGTTCTTGAACATCATCATCAAGCTCAAAATAAATAAACTTTCAAAGAAACACAAGGCCTCAAAGAAAAGGAAATAAAACCAAAATACTAGAGGAAAGGAAACAAAGAAATCGAAATGAAAGACAAGAGTGAAGGTGTTCTTGAGCTAGAAATCATTTTGAGTTAGTAAATTAAGATGAAACTTAGAGAAAATAAAAACTCAAGCTCTAGAGTTTCCTTTGGAATGAACACATAGTCGTCATCTAGGAGCTCTCATCATTGAGCTATCATGTATTCCTCAAGGCCAAGAGGCCGAAACATCAAGGAAAAGAAACAAAGAAAGTTTCAAAAAGAAAATCCAAGAGAAAGCTAGAAAAGCTCATTTTCATGAAAACAAGGTTTAGAAAAACACTCCTACCTAGAGTGAAGACAAAAAGCTTGAACTTGAAGATGAAAATGATATGAGCAACACCTCCTAGGATGTTGATGATGATTCAGTCTTGTGGAGAGAAAAAGAAAGGAAATGTGTTCTTGGTGAGCTTGTGTTTGAGAATGGAAGTTTAGGTGTTTGTATGATGATCCAAGGTGGTAGAGTGGTGTTTCAATGTTATGAGATGATGATAAGATGAAGAGATGAAGAAGATGAAAATGAAGAACAAGAGAGAACTCTCTTTAGACTTTAAGAGAAAAGGAAAAGAACTTAGAGAAAGCTAGAGAACTTGAAACTATGCAATTGATCTAAAGGTTCTCACAAGTCCTTAAGCATAGGTATTTATAGAAAATAAAAACAATGAAGGAGTGAGGGGAGGAAGGCTGGCCGTAGCATTGAAGGGGAAAAGGAAGAGAAAAATATCTCTTTCAAGGTGTCATACAAGCATGGTTTGAGGTATGGAGGGTTTATGATACAAAGTATAGCTTCAAGCATGGGTTTTTGAGTGAGTTTTCTTTCAAATTTTGAATGAAATAAGTCTTCTAAAAACTTGACATGGCTGGAAGTTTTTCAGCCACAAATAAAGGAAGGAATTGGTTTATTTCATTTAGTTATTCATTTGGAAAATCAAGCTTGATTGAAAGTATGACAAGGTATGACAAGGTATGGTGATTTGAGGTGATTTTCCTTCAAATTTGAAATGAAATAATTCATCAAATGGGGGAGGAAGGCTGGCGAAATTCAGACCAGAAAAATGGGGAAGAGAAGTCTTCTAGAAGTTGTCCTTGGAAGCATGGATGAAAGCATGGTTTGTATGACTCAAAGTATGGTTCATGTAAGGTCAAAGCATGGTTCTTTGAGTGAGAAAAATTTGAGCATGTGATGCGTATAGAGGGGGAGAGCATTCGGCCAGATTGGGGCAGCAAGGAGAAAGGGAAAATCTCTCATGTAATTGGGTGTTAATGATAGGATTAAGTGTAGGTTAGCTTAGGTGCAAAGTTAGGAATGATTAAGCTTAAGTTTAGGTAACTAAGAATGAGGTTTAGGAGTTTTATGACAAGGTTAAGGAGTGCTCATACACATTTAGAGATTTTAAAATTCATTTTATGAGTAAACAAGGTAGACAAATTTCCATGATTTGAGGAATTGGAAAGAGGAAACACTATTCAAGATTCCATGACTAGAAATCTTGAATTTAAAATAAGATTTCAAATTGTAATCAAGCATTATTAGGTTCTAATAAACTTTAATAAATTATTTTGACCTTAGATTAATTATGGAAATTAATTAATCTTTGATTAGAGCCTAATATTGCCTAGGTTTGCTTAATCACGCGATTAAGCGTAAAAACAAGAAACTATGGGCAAAATCGTAATTTTGCACTAATTTCGCCCGAGACCTCCAAGACCAAAACTAAAGTCATAGAATACATAAAAACACCTTTTCAAACCATCTGGAGAATTTCGGGTTCATCCGACACTTGCAAACGGGTAAAACATCGCAGGGATGTTTTGGTCATTTTGACCCGAAAACTTGAAAAACGAGATTTTCGATCCCGGAAAGGTACACAAGTCATCTAATCCCCTTCCAACATTGAGTTTGCCCTTCGAGCACTGTCGGATCGGCTTTCCTCGAATTTCGGGGTAAAAATGACCTCAGGGGCATTTTGGTCATTTTCACTCTAACAGAAAATCGGGGCGTTACACTCTTTGTTTGAAAAGTTTTAGAATTTCAATTAAATATGATCGTTGATGTTTAGCATAGTACAAGAATCCACCTAAGGTCTTTAACTATCAAATTCAAAAAGGTATTTTTTTAAATGAAATATTAGCAGCGGTTTGAAATTGCCAGAAAATCAAAGCTAGAATTTGCAATAGTTCCAAACCACAGGTAATTATTATGCATAAGCTTATTCATTAGGTGTTTCTCGGCAGTTCCAAACCACCACTAGAAGTGTTGAAACCACCGCAAAAGCAACCATTGATTGAACCAGTGAAAAACCTATTTTAGCAGCAGTTGTTCTAGCGGTTCTCTCAAACCTCCGTTACTTGGTTTAAGGATGCCATTATCCATGACAGTTTAGGAACCGTCAAAAAATGTTTTACGGCAGTTGAAAATCGCCACTGCTAAACCCAAATAAAACCGCCACTAAATACTATTTTCTGGTAGTGATTTTTGGCCTTTTAGAAAACTTGTTGAGTTCATTTGATATGATAACAAGATTTGAGAGTTGTGACTGTTGGCTGAAATTAGGTGGTTATTGACCATCAAATTTGTATAATTTTATTAATATAGCTAGAGACCTCATGTTGCTATAAAGTTTTTACAAGACCTCCTAGATACATTAAACCATCTTTGAAAATTATTTTACCATGTATCTATTACATCTAGTAATTTAACCATAACTTTCTTAAAGGCTTAAATTCTAGACAGAATGCTAGTGAGCTGAAATTATGAGTATGTGTCAATGACTCGATGTCTTGTATACCACGTAAATTTAATTATTGATTTTATGCGTATATGTTTATTATACTTGTGCATAGAACATGGATCATGAAACATGAGCTATTAAATTAATTCATAATGAATAAGAGATCCCGTTTGTTACTGAATCAAGGAAAGTAAACTTGGTTAAGAATAGTATTGCATGAAAGACGGAGAAAGTAAATCCAATAGTCATGTATGAGAATGGGCTCAGTCTTGATAAGCAGTCTGTTACCCTGGAGTAGGTAAGAGCACTTATGTCAATGGCACATAAAAATTGAGATCTTCTTTGATATGTCAAGGGCACGTAAAGATGGGATCCCCTTTGGTATGTCAAGGGCACGTAAAAGATGAGATCTCATTTGATATATAAGGGCACGTAAAAATAAGATATATATAAGATCTCCTTCAACATATCAAGGGCACGTAAAGATAAGAAAGATCATCAAAATATCAGTGAAATATTGTACCAGTTCAGTGAAATATCGATGTGTAATTTTAATACCAAAAAAACAACTTGCTCACTAAATTTAAATGAGCCACTTATGTTGAGCCAAGTGGATAGCATATATTAAAACTTGTTAAGTAAGTTTTAATCTTGGCCGTTCATTTATTTTAAATTCACTCGGGGACAAGTGGATAGCAACTTATTTTAAATTTATTTTAAATTCACTAGTTTAGTAAAACTTTAGTATTCAGTTTCTCGCACTGCATGAAGCTAAGAGATAAAGCTTCCCAGAAATGTATGGTGAAGAATTGGCAACACCTCATTGTTATTAAGAATTTATGAGGCACAAAAAAATTCTAATTCTATTATAGTTATATTTAATTATGGTAAAAATTTATGACACACCTTATATCAATACAATAAAATTACACTTCTCATCCTTTTTCTTCATCAAGATTTTGGCCAAGCCTCTCTATACAACTTCCTCACTTCTTTTCTCTACTAAAATACCATAGCCTAGCTTAAAATCTCAAGTTATAACACCAAGAATCCATGACCTAAGTACAAACTCCAACCTACTTCTTGAAATCTTCAAATCAACCTCTAATAGAGAATTCTCATCTCACTTTACCATTAAGAGTAGCTATTATATTGCTACATAGGGGGATTTGTTGGCTAGTTTTAGTTGACATTGGGTGTAGAAACTCTTGGAAAAGCCAAGATAAGAACAAAGATCTCTAAGAGACAAGTAGGGTTTCTTTTAAGCCTTTCCTTTTGAAAACTAGTTCTGAAAGTTTATTGAATGTTTGAGCTTACAATTTTGGTTTATTTTCATGATTACACATAGATATTGATGTGTTTGCATGGGCAGAGTCGTTGATGTTGTTAGAAAATCCTTTTTGTCAAAAGAAGTTGTAAGTTATGTTGCTGGAAACTCGAATTTTAAGCATATAGGTAATATTACATGATTTTTCTCACTTAGTAGGAGACATGCTTTTGAGATATATTTTTAATATAATGAAGCTAATATATAAAAGTAACTCCAGTATTGCTCTTGAGTTTATTTCAAGACTTTTTCTATTTTTAAAAATTCAAAAACAGAGACGATCATGGTTTCTTCCTTAATAGGCAATTCTATAGCATTGATTTTGTCTAATTTTTTTGCTATATTGAATGATTGAATTTTGACTTTAACTTTTTACAAGATGTCCATTTTTGAATTTTTATAGAATTTATTGAGTTCATTTGATATGATAACAAAGTTGAAAGCTATAACTGTTGGCTGAAATTTGGTGGTCATTGACCATCGAATTTGTATAATTTTATTAATATAGCTAGATACTTTATTTTGTTCTAAAGTTTTTATAGGACCTCCTAGATACATTAAACATCTCTGAAAATTATTTTACCATGTATCTATTATGTTTAGTAATTTAACCATAATTTTCTTGAAGGCTAAAATTCTAGACAGAATGCTATTGAGCTAAAATTATGAGTATATGTCAATGACTTAATATATTGTGTACTTTGTAATTTAATTATTGATTATGCACACATGTTTATGATATTTGTGCATAGAACATGGAAAGTGAAACACGAGTTGTTAAAGTAAACTTAGCTAGGAATACTGTGTGAGAGTTGAAAAAAGTAAATCCAATAATCATGTATAGGAATGAGCTTAGTCTTTATAAGCAGTCTATTACCCTAGAGTGGGCAAGGCCACTTATGTTAAGGGCACATAAAAATTGAGACCCTTTTTGATAGTTCAAGGGCACGTAAAGATAAAATATATATGAGATCCCCTTCAACATATCTAGGGCACATGAAGATAAGAAATATATATATATATATATATATATATATACTATCATATACTATGTATGTATAAGAGATCCCCTTCGACATACCAAGGGTATATGAAGATAAGAAATATATATATGAGATCCTCTTCGACATATGAAGGGCAAGATAATGGAGAAAGTAAAGAAAGTCATTGCATTTATCATATGCCTTCTCATATTATACTAGATTATTTGCCCATGATGATTTATTATGAGCTTAAGCATTATGATATATGTATATTAAGTAATTGAATACTAAAAGAAACCCACTTTGGAAGGATGATTTAGAACTTTAAAATGAATCTTTGGTATATGTTGCATGATCATATTTTTCTTAATAAGTCAAAGTGATTGGGACAATGACAATGACACTTATTATTGTGAAATTGGGGATGCTCTACTGAGAATTTCATAATTATCATCCCTTTGTTTGTGTGTTCCCATGTTATCTTCAGATAGCTTTTGAGAATAGTGAAGCTACTCATGCTGAAAGTGTCTAAGTCAGAATAGCTCAATAGCTGAAGACCACTTTTAGTCTTTATTTGTATAAATGTTTAATGAGACATATATGTATTAAGGCTAGTTGAAGAGCTATTTCATGTATTTGGATATGTATTCTATAAGTACTTTGTTTCCTTTTTATATATTTAAGTAGAATTACAACTACTTACTACACGATTTGATCGGATTTGTTATAGATAATTAAGCAATGTCTACTAAGTTATAAGTAACAACACCTAAGAATAATGTCATAGCTTAAGAATGATGTTATACTTAGAAGGGTGTTACAGTGGTCAATGACTATTAAGACGATCTTAGCCCTTATTTCGCTTGTTGTTGTTGCCATTGTTGAATGCTGGGGTGATCCTAGCTTTGCTGCTTCTTTTGCAACATTCCCTGTTAACCACTACATCAATTATAGACCACCGTGGCGATTGTTCCAATCCCAAAATTGGCCCCATGTGTTCTAAACTCCTTTTTAGGCCTTTAAGCACCAATATAGGGAGCCCTTACAACTACACAACACTAAAAAAAAGAAGAAGTAAAGGCATAAGGAGCCCTAAAACATATCAAAGGTTAGAATTCTAGTAAAGGCATAAGGAGCCCTAAAAAAAAGAAGAAGTAAAGGCATCAGGGGTATCCTTTGTGACCCCTATTTATCGTGGATTCTTAAGCACTGGTTGAAACCTAGACATCCAAATCCTTTTTACAATCTCCTAAATGATTATGTTATTCTACCCACTACTTTTAAAATGGAGACTTAAAAAAAGAATGGTGTAGAAGTAGCATCTGTTAAGGAGAAATAGGATATTATTTCCACAAACCAAGATGGCAAAAGTAAAATTGATGATAAAATGTTAATAAGAACCATATGAGTTTAATAAGAAGAAGCTAATAAATCCTATTCTCAGGTTCATGCTTCTAGCATTGTTCACATGAAAAAGAGGGTAAACAACATGTTCAACTGAATGCAGTAGCTATTTTAGTCGATGCCTCATGAATAAGGTTATGTGGATGTATGAGTGAATTTGAAGGGATACTTTCTGTATGGTTTGTTGTGGTTGCCCTAAAACAAATCTAACCATTAAAACTATGTAGTTAACCATGATTTCTTTTAACAATACAAAATGAGGACTAAATATGAATTCATGAAATAATGACTATCTTATCACATAAATGATGCTAAATGGTCAAAGTAATGATAGATAAGTGATTCATGAATGCAACTCATTAGCCTCGATCGACGGTGGTTCATTTATGATCAGTGCTGGTTTAGCCATGATCGACAGTGATCTGCCTCGAGTAGCAAAAGTTTGGCATCGATTGATGGTGGTTCGGCCATGAACGATGGTTGTACGTCACCAATTGGTAGTAGTTCAGCATTGGTTGGCGGTGGTCCGACCACAATTGGCAATGGTCCATCACCAATCAAAGATGGTTCAGTCTTGATGGGTTATGGTCTAGCATTCAATGGTGGTGGTCTGGCCACGATTAGTGGTATGCTAGCATCAATCAAAGGTGGTCCAGTTGGCAGTGTGGTTTGTTACTAGTCGGTGGTGGTCTAACACCACTCAGAGGTAGTTTAGCCTCGATCAGTAATGCTTCGGCCTTACTCAAGGTTTAGAGTTTAGGCCCAATTTAATCTTTTCATTTTCATAAACATTATCTTTCCATGAGAATCCAATATTCCCAATGGATAGAGGGTGGGAATAAAAATGGACTTATTTTCATTCCCAAAAATACAATTTTCTTGAAATTTTTTTTATACGTGGATCAAACATGGGAATCTTTCATTTTCATCTTCATTTTCTTAGGAATGTTGAAATATTTCATGAACCACATGCCACATCAATAATATTTTCAAGAAGACAAAATCTCACCTCAAAACAAGTGATGAGATTCTTGTTTTTGTCCATTATGTATAGTATGAACCGGTGCATTCGGTTGTAGAATGTAGGCATTGTGGTAGGGCTAAGAAGGTATTCAATTGTATCTTGATGTTTCAACAAAAACCTACACGAGGAAAACGATGTAAAACTTACAAAAATCTCATAACTATCATACTCATTGATTTGTAGTTGTGTCGTGAAAGATGATTAAAATATAGGTTTATATAGCCGATGCGCTTAAGGGATTAAGAATGAAAAATTTTATATTGAAAATATGAAGTTTTAAGTTTTTAGTGCATAATGTAACACCCTAAGTCTTAACCTAATACTACTAGTATGTATTTAGGTTAATCCTTAGAACATTACTTCT
Organism: Dalbergia cultrata; assembly: GCA_031216105.1. Lineage (NCBI taxonomy): Eukaryota > Viridiplantae > Streptophyta > Magnoliopsida > Fabales > Fabaceae > Dalbergia > Dalbergia cultrata. The sequence continues at coordinate 32,302,885 of CM062346.1, read as the reverse complement.
TAGTCTCATTCTTTACTTGAAAATACTTAGTAGAAATATGGGTAAAATTTTTCTTTTTGGAATTAAAACCAAAGTGAGAGCCACACATGATTCTTTGAACGGAAATTTATACAAGTCATATGAGCAATCATAATAAAACACATAAATAACATGGACACATCAACTGATTATATATATAGATAATGTGCTTACCAAAAGGTAGGACTATTCGGTACATGGGAAAACGAAATACAACTGAAATGCAAATACAAGGAAATCATAAAAGCAAGTACAAGAAAACCATGAAAACACCCATACCCGTGTGCAGCGAGGGTAGACAACCTCATATACAAAAGAAGGTTTGTCCTCAACTATGTGGCGTGTGTGCACTAGCTCCTACCCATCCTAGGCACCTACTCCTGCTAGTCCGAGTACTGAGGGGTGGAATCGATCCACTGGTGAATCTCGGCAGGAGAGGTCATGCGGATCATCTGAGCATGTCCACCGCGGCGAGGGTGCATGGATGGCCTACGAGCCAACCTCGGCTGAACCACTGTCTCCTCACTCCCGGCTCTCATCGGTGGGGGAGCGGGGCTAGAGCTCCAACTGTACATGTGCGAGGGCAGGTCCTCTGATGGATCCATCTCTGAATACTGAGTCCGGGGCACGTACTCTACGTAGTCGCGTACGGCTGACGCCTCGGGCTGCATGCGGAGGATCTGCTCGTCACGTGGTCTGGCTCGATCAAAAATCATGTTATGATGGTAGGGAGCAGTCGGGGTGAAGCGGTAGCTCCGTACTGGGTGCGCGAAGGGTCATCCCATAAACATAAATACTCTAACTGTGCAGCGACCCTCAAAATAGTATGACCCGAGTGCTGGGTCATGGTGCAGCTCCCACGTCGGGGTGTCGACGAAGAGTACGAAAGTCGCCATCTGGAGATATGACGGAAGAAAAGAGAGAGGGAATGAGAATCTTCTAAAAGAATTCTCAGTAGGGCAATCCCTAACTAAGTGACATCATCATATCCCCAGGAACCTTGGGTTTCATTTCTAAAAAGGTGCGCATGCATGTAAACTTCTTTTAAGTTAGTTTTCTAAAGTATTCATTATCCAAGGTCCGTCATATTTTACAATGCATCTTATTTCTAAGCATGGAATACACTAATGATATGAATGCATCATAAAGATAAGCTAATCAATAAAGTCACAAGAACATTGTAATAGTGGCATAAGTTGACAGGTATAAATCTCATAATAACTTCCTTGGTTTTTCATAGCATATGTGACATTTTAACTTTAACTTTATCTCATGGGGCCACCCTAAAACATCTCTAGGTTATGAGCTCATACCTTAACTAGTTGTCACTAGCTCTTATTTATCCTATGATAAGCGTAACATAATCCCGACTTAAAGTACGGGCTAGGGGGCAAATTAAGGATCACCTCTTAGGGTGATTTCCTCTTGGAAACGCTCTACTAGTAACTAGTGCATAGTAGTATTGTCCGCTTTGGCAAGCTCTATGTCAATACCCTCACGGATTTGTTTTCTTGGGGGTGCTCGGCTAAATCAGTGTCACCCAAGAAGGCATCTCAGTGTTCTGTCACATTTAAGTTCTCATGATTTTCAAAAAGACCTTTTTCTAAGTTCCTCAAATTTGATGGAAATTCGGCAAAGATGACTACTGTGAGACCGAATTTCCTCAAATTTGCTTATGCCATGAAAACATATAGGACATACACAAACATTTCTTATGGGGTATAGCATATAATCATATAAAACTTCTTCATAGCACATATAAAGCTCATGTATCATATATAATAAATTAAGCATCATAAAAACTCAAGACTTTTTAATGTCTTATGCATTGACCCTTAAGGTCCTTAACCCACGTTCTAAGTTATTAATTATCAAACCTAATCTCTTGGGTACCTATGAGGTTATAACTAAGTATTCTCACCTCACACTATGATCAAGAACATCTCTAAACCTCAAGGATGCAGAATTTATAATCCTAACTTTACGAGTCGCTAGGAGTCACAACAGTGACCCTTTCTAAGTCCGGTTTGTTCCTAAGGCTTCAAGATCAAGTCCTAAACCATTTATGAGGCATTCCTACACATTTAAACTAATTTAAATCCATGATTAGCATTACTAAACCCAACTGGACATAATCCAGAAAATTCAAACATTAAAGGATCTAGAACTCTCAAATTAATTCTTTTCTAGTCTCTAACTTATCTTATCTCCCACATATGAGTTTTGACATTATTTTTACTCAAACATAAGCATATTATCATAATTAAAACAGCACATACAGTGGCAAACAAGTAGCAAGGCAAAACCAAAATGTGCATCTCCATAAAAGGCATAGAGCATAATTTTTCAAGCACATAGAATACTAGTTTCTCTTGGAACCTTTTTAAAACTTTCAAAACTCATTTATAAACATTTTTAGCATTTAAAATCATAAGAATATTCAAGAGGGCAGTGACCAATTCATCTTTGCCTCAAGAGGTCCTAAATTCATAAAACTTAGTTCTACATATTCCTTATACTCATCAAAGCTTAGAAAAAAAGTATGAAACATACTTTTCAATATATAGAAACATCAAAGCCTCTTAGGGCCGAAATATGAATCAAAGGAAATAAATATTTTTAGACCTTTGTTTGAGACAACCACGGGCAAGTCTTTGAGCTCTAGGTTCATTTAAGTGATGACATAAAAGTAAACATGCTCATACACTCATTTTAGGTTCCATTAGAAAGTAAAGTGATAGCATAAAATAAATATGAGGTGCGACATATTATTATCTTTGATATTTAGTGAGAACTTGAAATATAAACATGATAATGCATAGCTTGAAATATAAACATGATAATGCAAGTTCATTCATTATCTTGGTATTTAGTGATAGCAAGGAAGTAAACATGATATGCAAAGCATAAAGTAAACATGATGCAAGGTTCATTTTATGGTTAGCTAGAGCTCATTCAAGACTTTAACAAAGTAACAACCCAACATATATCTCATTACAAAGAGAGCTCTAGAGTTCTTGAACCAAGTTCTCATAGGAACTATGAGGTTCTTGAACATCATCATCAAGCTCAAAGAAAACAAACTTTCTAAACAAAACCAAACAAAAATCTCAAGGATCAAAATACCAAAACCGAAAACCTTACAAAAGAACAAGAAAGTAAAACTAAGCCAAGTTCTTTATTAAATACCCAAAACCCCTATCTAAAGAAAAATCTCTAGAACGTGTCGGCCAACTTTAAGCTTGACAAGGGTAGGCTTGGGCTTTTAGAAATCCTTAGATTAATTTTCTTAAGTCGAAAAACCATGTGAGCTAAGTATAGTATAGATGAAGTTAAAGGAAAAGAAAAACTCAAGCTTTAGAGGTTCCTTTGAGATGAACACATAGTCATTCTCTAGGAGTCCTCATCATTGAGCTATCATGTGCTCCTCAAGGCCTCATGGCCGAAATGCAAAAGAAAAGGAAAACAAAGGAAAGTTCAAAAGAATCCAAGAGGAAACTAGAGAAAAACATATTCTTGAGCAAAACAAGTTTGAAAAGCAAATCCCTACCTAAAGTGAAGACACGAAGCTTGAACTTTTGAAAAGAAAAACAAGATGATGAGCTCCTCCTTGGGGCTTGATGGTTTCGGCCAAGAGGAAGCAAGAAGGTTGGAGTTGTGTTTCAAGTGAGGTTGTGTTTGAGGTGTGATGTTTGAGAGGTTTGATGATGGTTCAAGGCTATGGGGTGGTGTTTCAAGGTTGAGAGATAATGAAGAGATGAAGAAGATGAAGAAGGAAAGAAAGGAAGAACTCTCTTGAAACTTGAGAGAAAAAGAAAAGAACTAGCAAGACAACTCTAAAATTCTAAACTTAGCAAATGCTTTAAAGTGCAACTAAGCTATCACAAGCATCCTATTTATAAAAAAACAAAACCATGGGGCTTACCAAAGGAAGCCTTGGCAGTAGCTTTGAAAGGGAAAAAGGGAGAGAAAAATATCTCTTACACAAGGTCATTCAAGCATGGTTTGAAGTACGGAAGCTATGCTACAAAGTATGGCTTGATGTCAGTTAATTTCCTATCAATTTTTGATGAAATTAGGCTTCTAGAAACAATGCATGGCTGGAACTTTTCCAACCACAAATAAATGGAGAAAATGGGCTATTTTAATTAGTTATTTACTTGGAAAATCAAGCTTGATTGAAAGTTATAACAAGGTATAGTGTATGTGACTTGAGGTATGGCCTTGGAGTGTTGAAAAATTGAACATGTGATGCATATGGGGGGAGGAGTGCTTCGGCCAGGCCTTAGGCAGCAGAGAGGAGGTGAGGTTTGATCATGTAATTGGGTGCTAATGGTAGGTTTAAGTGTATGTTAGCTTAGGTACAAGGTTATGAATAATTAAGCTTAAGTTTAGGTGACTAAGAATGTGATTTAAGGATTTTATGACAAGATTAGGAGTGCTCATACATCATTAAAAAATTTTAAACTCATTTATGAATAAACAATGTGTGACACAATTCCATGATTTAAGGAATTGGAGAGAGGAAACACTATTCAAGATTCCATGACTAGGAGTCTTGAAATTAAAATATGATTTTAAGTTGTAATTAAGCACTTTTAGGTTCTAATCAACTTTAATAAATTATTTTGACTCAAGATTAATTAAGGAAATTAATTAACCTTTGATTAGAGCCTAATATTACTTAGGTTTGCTTAATCACGCGATTAAGCATAAAAACACAAAACTAAAGTCACAGTCTACATAAAAACACCTTTTAAAATCATCTGGAGAAGTTTCGGGTTCATCCGGCACTTGCAAACGGGTAAAACACCGCAGGGGTGTTTTGGTCATTTTGACCCGAAAACTCGAAAAACGAGATTTTCGATCCTGGGAAGGTACACAGGTCATCTAATCCCCTTTCAACATTGAGTTTGCCCTTCGAGTATTGCCGAACCGGCTTTCCTCGAATTCCGGGCTAAAAATGACCTCAGGGGCATTTTGGTCATTTTCACTCTAACAGAAAAATCAGGGCGTTACACATAAGACCCCACTCAAAACTTTTGAAATTTGTTTGTACTTTAACTATTGCCCTTAGAGCACTAATTAGCAAAATCCTTAAAACATTTGGGGCCAAATATATATTGATTATATATATTCCTCACCATTAATTCTCCTAATTTTAAATTATACTCACAATGGCATGAGACTGAGTTGTAATTTATCAATAAATTTTAAACACATGTAAATGGGTTTCAAATTAAGAGAATTTTTACACACACTAATTAAAAAGATTTATAATTTCTCAATAAATATATTAATCAAATAAATTTTTACACACACATATTTTCAAATAAATTTTAAAATACTAATATTCAAGTTAATGTATTGACAACAACATAGATAATATAGAAAAAGTTTTGATTGGCTTTCTCTTTTTACTTATGAATTAGAGAAAAAAAAAGTTTTAACTATTAGTTGATTTTTTTTCCTCATTTAATAAAACAAATTAATTATCTAAAAGTCCTAAGAATTGGACACACTGGGGCATACGCGTGCGTGCGCGCACACACACACACATATATATATTAGTTATGATCAAATTATATCGATATAACTTTAAGTAACTACTGTATTATTGAATAACTTTTTATTATATTAATTTTTTAACAACACACACAATTGAATTATAAGTCCGCACCATATTGACTATGTCTATAAAATTTCAAATTAGTTTAAAATCATTTAACATAGTTTTTATATATATATATATATATATATATATATTAAAATCAATGTAATATATGTGTTTAAAATGAACAATAATAGAAACTATATGATTATATTCTTATTATATTTAATTTTGATAAAATTTTAAATAACCTTTATGACTTGCTCAACACTATGTTACGCCATACTGTGGGTAATGTGAATACGATTATGGGCCATCTTTCTTCTTTTCTGCTTCTTTTGCACCAAAAGAAAAAAAAAAACACTTTCAATTAATAGATGTGTACAGAAATATTTAAGAAGGTAGAAAATTAATTTTTGTTATCTAAGATTGAACAAACTCGCTTTACCTACACGTCAAAAAAAAAAAAAAACTCTCTCTAAAGAGTAGTGTTACCATACACTTAGTTTCTAATAAGCTTATGCGCACTAAAATTATTATATTTTATATTTTTATTGTTTTATTGTAATTAGATTTATATTATTTTTCTAATATTTTTATTTTATAAGAAAGTAAAGAGTAAAGGAAATACTAGTACCTCCGTTCTTGAATAACGGTCTATTTCAAAATTTTATTTTGTCTAGAAATAATTGTCTATTTTAAAGTTTAGGTAGTATCAATTATCTTTTTACCCTTAATGTCCGTATTAAATACTATTGACTCATTAGTAAAGGAGGTGAGACGGAGTTAGAGTATTGAAAATAAGCAAAAACAATTTAGTAAACTATTCTAAATTTGTACTAATATTGATGTTTTATCAATTATTCCATTAATAATAGTAAATATTTATAATTAGACAATTATAAATGTTAGGACTGAGACAGTAATATCTATAAGATGATGTGTGTCTATTCAACATATTTTAAATTTTTTTAAGACCGACCACTATGCCATGATTTTTAATGCTTCAAACTGACTATATATTATTGGCCAAGAAGTTTGAACCGTGGAGAAGAAATTAAACTATGAGATGGGTCCATCCGTCCATGGTTTTCTCCCACTAAGCAAGAATCATTGACCACGGAATGGGAAGCAAAACCGCCACTTTCCTGCACACAAAAACACGAACTTCCCGATTCATGATTCATTGTGTTTGTTAGGTGATTAATATTGTAAGAGTGCACCCTGACTTCCTGAGAAATCTTGAGCTCTAAGAAGCTATGTAGTCAATGAGAAGGAGATTTGATTGAAGTATTAGCTGTAAGTGATTGATCAGCGCAATACTGAAAGGAAGAAAATTGCTGCGATATATTTATTGCACGTTGAACGAAAGATCAGTCAGCCGTCAAATTGGGAAATTGTATTGAAGTAATAAGGCTGCGATTGAAAAAAGGTCTTGGCACAGTGGGGATAGAGATAGTAGAAATAGTAATGACAAAGACATATAAAAGACTGTCTCTTAATCATATTTAGTAGTGGAGTATAAGATATGATAACTGTGTTTGTAACTTGCTTTGAAATATGTAGACAACATAAAAAAAAATACATGATAAAAACATTATTTACCCCTACCAGACCACCACCACCAGTTGCTGAACCGTTGCCGAACTACCGCCGCCACCGTACCGCTACAGCACCAAACCACCATGATAGTGAGAACAAAGAGGGAATATTAAATATATATAGGGATTGTAAGAAAAAAAAATACTAAATTTCTATCTCCATAACTCGCCTTCGCTATCCCTCTATATTTTATATGTATAGAAATTTTCTGTATTTTAAGTCTCGGGACCAAATTTTTTTATGTATTTTATATATGTCACCACAACCAAATAACTTTGTGTCTCTATTGTCTCCATATTTTCAATCTTTAGACCGAAATCAAATGCTACCTAAATAATCTACCACTAGTAATAATAACATGCCCATCTATTACTTAAAGCATTTTTAAAATGAAAAAAGAAGTGGTGGCATAGTGGATTGTAAGCATAATAAACAAAAGAGAAATGATATTTTCACTTACATTTGTGAGACACTGTGTCAACACACTCATGTCCACCATTGGATGGGGTATGGGACCAAAACTAAGTAGGGTCTACATCCAATTCGAGGGTGGATGTGAGTGTGTCAGCACGGTGTAACGCCTCGGTTTCTCTACTTAGCAAAAATGACCGAAATACCCCTAGGTCAATTTTTGTGTAAAAATTAAGACCGCCAAACCCCGGCCACCCTAAAAAAGGATATTTTAATATTAGGAGTAGGTTACACGAGGCTTTGATAGCAATTAGTGTAAAAATCGCGATTCGCGATTTTCTCGTGTGAAAATGACCAAAATGCCCTTGAGGTCATTTTTGCCCGGAATTCGAGAATGACTGACCCGGGCTATCCTTGAGGGTTTAGTTAATGATTGAAAAGGATTAGATGCCTTACAAATAATAACAGAGGTGAAAATCTCACTTTCTGGACTTTGGGCACAAAATGACTAAAATGCCCCTGTGATGTTTTCGCACGAGATAAAGTGCCAACAAGGCTCAAAAAAGTTTCCCGAGTGTTTGAAATGTTGTTTTTATGTCATGCATTATGTTTGGATGAGTCCAGGTGGTGCCGGAGAGTTTTGATGTAAAATCACCTTTTTACCCCTAGATTAGTGCATAGTGAGCTTAATTAAACGATTAAGGAAAACTAAACGATATTAGGCAATAATTAAATATAATTTAATTTTAATTATTAATCTTGAGTCAAAATAATTAATTAAGGTTAATTATGGCCTAAAAGTACTTAAGGAATTTCAAATTTCATTCTTAGTCAAAGAGCATTCAAGACTTTATGTCATGTCATGACCAAATTGTGTTTTCTCTCTCATGTTTCTTAAAATTAGGAAGCTTGTTGGAGTTTGAATTTCAAACTAAACAAGTTTAATTTAAACTAAGTGTGTATGGCTACTTCTAATCATGTCTTGAGAACTCTAATCACACAATTACAACTCTTAACACCAAAACACAAGTTTTTAATTGTGCCCCCTAATTAAAATTACCCTAAGACCTAATTACCACACCTAAAATGAAATGAAATTCTCCCCCCAAAACCCCAACGTGGCCGGCAGCCACACCCCCCATTTCACTCTTATTTTATTTTATTTTTACAACATACAAACACATTCTAACTTAGTGAAACTCTCATTCTTACCACTAGGTTTTTTGTTAAGAACTTGTTACCAAAAAAGCTCTCATATTCTCTCAACTTGAGTTCTTTCTTCTCCTCCACTTTCAAGGAAGAACCACCACCACAAACAACCTTGAACCACCACACCACCACCTCAAACCACCTCCTAAACACATAATCTTTCCACTCCTAAGCTTAACCCTACAGGAAAACTCATTCGTTTATTTTCTCTCCTCTTGGCCAAAGCCATAAATCCACTAAGAGAAGATTTTTGTCTTCTCATCCTAACTCACAAGATCAAGTTTTCTTCTTTCCATCAAGACAACATCTTTGCTATGGTTTTGTTTGAAGTTCCTTTCTCGTTTTCCTTGTTTATATTTTCGGATTTGGCTTGTTCACAAAAACAAAGTTTTCCTCTTTTATGTTCTTCTCATTTTTAGTTTGATGATGATGGTGGGATTCATGTCTTGGCTCTTTTACATGCTTTAGTTTGGTGTTGAGTCTCTATTTTTTCCCTTGCTCCATTTTTGGACACATTATTGGATGAATGAAGAAGTTTTTCTTTGTTTCCTTTTCTTTGTTTTTCGGCTTGGATCTTCCTCCCTTGATCTATATATATTTTTGGTTTTGGTTCTCCTTTTTCCTTATGTTTTTGGTTTTTGGTTGTAAATAAAGTATTGGAACCATGGCATGATAATAAGAGCTCTTGATGGTGGTTTCGACATCACCATGTTTAAGGCCTCTAAAGCCAGAGGCTTGGTTTCTTAGTTTCTTTTCATTTCGGTTTTGATCTCTTTTTCTTTCTCTTAGATTTTTGATTTTGTTGTTGGTAAAAGTTTAGAACCATGGCTTGATGATGATGGATCTTGAATGGTGGTTGTGAAACCACCATGTCTTGGACCTCTAGAGCTTAGGGTTCAGTTTTGGCTTCAAGGAAACATAAAGACTAAATGTTTGTTAGCTTCTTGAATGGTTTTCTTTTGAGCTTTATGATGAGTCTAAAGCGTATGGTTCTTAGAATCAAAATGATTTGAGACTCTAAAGTTCATTGTACCTTGTTTAAGATTGATTGGGGTTGAGAGTTGTATTCTTTAAAGTCTTAAATGAGCTCTAGCAAGATGTAAAACTAAACTTGCATTCATGTTTATATTTTAAGCCCTTGCATCTCATGTTTAAGTTTCAATGCCTTGCATATCATGTTTATTTTCAAGTCATCACCCTAAATCTTGAAGATTAAATAAATGGACTTGCATTTTCATATTTAAATTCAAGTCTTGCATTTTATGTTTACTTTTCAAGTTATCACCTAATCTTAGAGACTTAAAAATGAGCTTGCATCTCATGTTTATTTTCAAGTCTTGCACATCATATTTTTATTTCCAAGCCATCACTCTCTAATAATAAAGATTAAGAATGAGGTTGCATAGTATGTTTATGATTTTGCCATCACCTAAAATTCCTAGAGCTCAAAGACTTTCATTGTATCTTAAATGAAAATTTTGCTCATGGTTATTTTTCCTTGCTAGCAAATTTGGCCATCACCTTATGGTGGGCTTGAAAAATGAGTTTTGTTTTGTTCTAAGGTTCAAACTTGTGTCTTGTAATTTCAAGAATTAGAAGCTCTATGGATACTAAATATATGATTTTTATGGACACAAATTATTTAATGTAACTTTTAGTTTTGCTACTGCCCTAAGGGCCATTTTTTGTATTTTCAAAGGGATAAATTAGTTTTCAAGGCATTTCCTAAGTCTTAAGTTAATTCCAAGAGAAACTAGCAACTAGCAACTAGCAAAAATGTAATTTTATGTGCCTTTAGAACTAAACTTTTCGGCCACGGTTTTGGCATTCCCCATTCTGTTTGATGCTGTTTGGAATGGTGAAATAGTGTAAAAATTGGTATTAAATGTTGTAAAAATTATTTTTGGCATCTTAGGATAAACTAGTAACAAGAACGGGCAAAAGATACAATTTTCAGAAGTTCCTAGGAAATGGGATTTTTGCTACTGCCTCACCAATTTAATTTCTGTAAAATGTTGTTTAGAATGATTTAAATGTGTATCAATCACTAGTAGTTGGTGCGAGGATTCAATTCTTTATCTTGAGGAAAACTAGAAACTAGAAAAAACCAAAAACATGTTTTTGAGACTTCTAAAAATTAAGATTTTATATCTACTGCCTTGGTAACTTTCTTTTGATAAGAATTCTGTTTGAAACATAATTCAAGTGCAAAAATTTCCATTAGTGGTGGTAGGAATTAATTTTAACAATTTAGGAAAAATCGGTAATTAAAAAGGGTTAAAAATGCGATTTTCTAGAACCCCAAAATGGTCTATTTTAAAATGCTGCCCAAAGCTATCCAACAACATTTGAAATGTTTATAAGGTTTAAAGTTAGTGAAAATCATTATGGTGGGTTCCTTAGATGCTTAAAAGAACAATTTCGAAAAATTAGGTTACGCCGGGTGTAGCTTTAACCCATAAGGGGTTATAGCGAAATTTTCTAACAACTTGGAAATAATCGCATGATAAGTGTCTGATAATGATCTTTAATGCCTCGCCTATGTGTGTATATATTCTGTTGATGAGCATAGCATGTGCAATAGCTAAGCCCGGTCCTTGGTTTTGGCATACTGGGTAGGAGCATATTTAACTTTCAATAGAAATGATGATGATATGTGTTAATGGATGTATGAACATAAGAGATGATTATGTGATTATTATGGCATGCTATGATTATGATTGAGCTATTGAGATGCATGAGCTACTTGGACATATGGCATGAAGCAAATTTAGGGGAAATTCGGTTTCTAGCCGTTATGTTGTCGGATTTCCACCAAATTTGTGAACTTAGGTAAATAATGAGATTTACAAGCATAAAGTATTGCATGATGCATTATAAATGATAAACATAATCATGGATTCATGATTGCATCTCTAAATAACATGCTAATTTTTAAAGGTGATATAAAATACATGGAAATGATCCTCTAAACTTCAAGAATTAATGGTTATGAGAGGTGATCCAAAAGAACCCTTTGGACTCTAGGAATTAATGGTTATGAAAGGTGTTCCTATGCCCCCTAACCCGTACTCTGGGAGTCGGGAAACTATTTATCATAGGATAAGTGTAGACTAGTGATGACTAGTTTATGTATGAGCTCATAACCTAGAAACTCTCAAAAGGGTAGAGTATTAGGATGGCCCCATAGAGGAAAGAATAATGAACTGAAAGTCACCTAAAATGATAAAATAGAAAAGATTCATACGGAGAATTCATGTTCCTTTATGTCATTCATGTGATTATATTTCCCTATGCTATGTTTATTTAGTATGATTCTATGATATGTTGCACATGGCATGGACATGCACTCATGATATAATGTAATGCATTCATAACATCAAGAATCATGGTAAAAGACACGAACCTTAGATAATGGGCTTTGAAACTTAATAAAATGAACCTTATGCATAATAAACCCAAGGTTCCTGAGGACGTAGATGATGATATGTATTAGGAGGAGAGTACCTTACTGAGATTTTGTTAAAGTTTCTCTTCCCCTCTTTCTTTCTTTTCTCCGTCTTATCTTCAGAGGTTGATCATGACGTTCATGATTTACATTGACACTCTCACCTAGGAGTTTCACTTCGACCTTGCGCAGCAGTCCTACCATTTTGTGTGTCGATGTTTAGTTTTCCTTTTTGTGTTCATAGAGCACCCGTTCTCAGACCCCGTCACCAGTTTCAGATTCTCTCCTACTACCCCGTTCGCCGAGGATATGATTTTCGAGCACATTCGCCCTCGCAGAGAGTAGGTTCACCACGCCCATACCTTTGCTTCCTTTGTTCGAACTTACCTCGAGTATGTTCCTCATTCACCACCCCCTTGTTTAAGCCCAAAACAGACCCCTTGGAGGAGTCACCAGCCCAGCACTCCTCTAGAGATTCTGCCCTAACCATTCCCATGGAGATCGGAGGAGATTTTGACAAAGATGCCATGGTCAGAGGCCTAGTGAGAGGAGTTACTCGCCCTCGTTGAGGAGCCCATGCTCATCCTACTCTGCGTCTTAACACTCCTGAGGAGCTAGCACGTTTCATTGGTTACATCCTTCCCCCTCAGCAGGGGCATCCCTAGTAGTTGATGAAGCATCTCGTGCGAGTGCTCGAGCATATGTGATGGATAGCCTTCTTTTGCTTTTATATTTTGAGGTTATCTTACATAGGCACACCTTGGTAGACTTAGGAGAGGAGAGAGGTCTCTAGTGGTTTAATTATGTTTACTTTTATGTACTTTATTTACTGACTATGGCATTACTGTATTAACCCAACCTTTATTGGTGGGTATTATGCTACTTGTTATTTGTGTTTTCTATATGTCATGTGGGTGGGACTTTGATATTATATGAGATCCATGATGTTTATCTATGCTTATGATATTGTGTTATTTGTGTGCGAAACGAATGATGTAGCTAGCTTAGGTACACAAGGCTCATATTTTTTTTTTTCATATATTCAAAAAAAAAAATTTACCCATATTTTTGCTAAGTATTTTAGAAAAGTAATGTCATGTAACTAGAACAAAAGAGTAATAACTAGTATTTAACTTAATTGCGTCCTAGGCATGTTAGGTTAGATATTAGGGTGTTATACACGGTGTCTGAGAAAGTGTAAGTCAAAATAATATTACTCTAAACAAAATATTACTTTCAGCAACCTACGCATCCACCATAATAAAATACAATAACAGGATGAAATAAGTGTAGTGGGTGTAGATTGGTTGCGGTGGAAAAATTGTAAATTTTAAAACTTTAAAACATTTGAAAAAGAAAAGAAAAATAAATTTTCCTTCTCCTACTTTCTCTTCTCCCTTCGTCTCTTCCCCCTATTCAATGCAAAACATACACAGAGATCCCATCATCCACCATCACTGCAAGCTCTCAACACACTCTCCACCATTAAAACATGATCCAACACTACCATTATAAGCATTCTCCTATACTTCTTACAACCTAGACCAGTGACGGATCCAGAAAATTTCAGTAATGGGAGCGAAGATATTATATACATATAAGATAATGTTTCATATAACTTTTATCTTAGTATGAGGTCAAACTTAATAATATAATGGGGGAAAAAAAAAATATATATATATATATACATCTACGTACTTTTATAAAATTTTTGAAACTTTGGTGGGGGCATAAGCCTCCTCTTCCATACAAATAGATCCGTCTGCAACCCAATTTTGCAACATTGATGTCGAACTCATGTCGCAACTTTGTTTAGGTGGATCTTCTGGGCATATAGTGACAGGTGTTGTGGTGTGTTCGAGGGCCTTTGTTTAGCTTAGTTTGTGTTGGTGTGGATTAGTGCGGGCTTATGGCAAGCTTGGTTTTATATTGGGAAGACATGTGATATTTGTCTAGCTTGTAAGCTGGTACTACATATAGGAAATTGGTTCTAAAAGCTTGGAAACTGGTGGTACAAAGTTGTAAACTAGCGCTAAAGAAAAGTTGCAAACTGGTGCTAAAAAGTTATAAACTGATGCTAAAAAATTGTAGACCAGTGCTAAATACTTGGAAACCGGTTCTAAATACTTCCTGCTTTCAAATTCTGAACTAATAATTATAATTCCAATATCCAGTGATACCCATGGAATTTGGATCGAAACTAAATAGATGTGATTTATTCCAATCATTCATGCCCATCCTTATTGTCAAATTTCTCTTATTTTATTACTTTTTCTAATTGATATAAAATACTTTGATAAAAAATAATGTGCAAATCAATGCTAAATACCTGGAAACTGGTTTTAAATACTTGAAAACTGATGCTAAAAAGTTATAAACTGGTGCTAAATACTTGGAAATTGGTTCTAAATACTTGTTTCATTTTAGCATCAATTTACAACTTTTTAGTGCCAATTTACAATGCTTGAGCACTATATTCTAAGTGTTTACCACCATTTTGGTAGCTTCCAAGTATTTAGAATTGGTTTCCAAGTATTTAGTGCCAATTTACAATTTTTCAGTGCTAGTTTACAACTTTTTAGCACTAGTTTTTGTGTACCAATATCATTTTTTACCTTTTAAGTGCTAGTGACTTAAGTCATAATTAGGTTAATTATTAGCTTATTACATTTTGATTTTATAAATTAACATTAGCTTTTTTTAAAATAGAATAAGCAAAAAGTAGCGTAATTTTTTGTTTAAAACTTAGAAGTATAAATACTAATTACATTTGTTTAATGATCAACATAGGATATCCATCATAAACAATCCATGCATGAATATAGTCTTGTCACAAATAATCTCATAAATAAAACAGAATCCCAGGACATATCTAATCATATCACATTACATAAACTTAATAATACCAAATCATATAATATTAAGTACCACATATCCACAACTGTTATAAGCCCACAAAGAGCATCAAAAGTTTGGACTTAATACACTCATCATCGATAAGAAGCTAAACCTTCAAAGGATAGACAACATAAGCTTAACATAAATAAAAACAAACAGTTATCATGCATCAGGATACAGAGCCATAAATATGACTCAAGAATAAGCATGAGCTAAACTTCCATGCATGAGCTATCCATGTCTTCCAAGAGATTCAAAGAGCTCCCCCCTTTGGGCCTATAGGTTCATTTCAAGATGAAATGGAAACAAAAATAGTGAAAAATTCGAAACTTACTCAATGGTTAATAAAAACATTTATAAGTGTCATCATAGTCTTCCCTAATCATTTCAATTTATTATAAATGGATGTGAGCAAGCTTCAATTCATTTTCTAATTTGGAAATCAAAAGTCTGAAATGACATTCATTTTAAAATATAATTTTATGTCGTTGAGCTAAGCAAGAGATAGAGAATCCATGACAAGGCATAAACAATTGAATCATTAGACAATAATATGCAATAATATGCACATAATCATAGTGCTCATTCCTATTTTCTCTTTCTATTTCTTATTCTTTAGGTGACTTAAACATTTTAACACCTTCACATCTCTCTCCTTTACATCATGAAATCCCCTAGACTAGGAACTCATATATGCTAGTCATTGCTAGATAAAATAAATAATGGGGTAGTGGGACGCGTTTTGAATCACCTTCCCTTCCTATCTTATAGTTGGTGACTGAAGTTGTAGCATCCTAGCAATTTCAATCTAAGGTAAAATTGAATTTGGATTATAT
This sequence comes from Dalbergia cultrata, assembly GCA_031216105.1. Taxonomy (NCBI): domain Eukaryota; kingdom Viridiplantae; phylum Streptophyta; class Magnoliopsida; order Fabales; family Fabaceae; genus Dalbergia; species Dalbergia cultrata. The sequence goes on along the minus strand of CM062346.1, from coordinate 32,286,852 downwards.
AGTTGTTACTTTTTCCATGCTTTCAAGTTAAGTTAAGAAAATAGTGGGTATTTTTTTTTTAAAAAAAAGGTAATTTCCAAAAAGGCGAAGCTTGTAGTGAGATATCGATATACATACGTTTGCATATATGATAACCAAAATATATTTGTACAATTAATTAATGAAGTGGAATTATGAAACTAGTATTGTTAGCTCTAAGACCCTTCAGAAAGCTCTATAGCTTGTGTTTTGCCTGACAACAAAGCAAATTTTATTAAAATATTTTGAAAAAAGGACCAATGTTTCCATTGAGTTTTTATAGCATTTAACAAAGCTATTCTTGCTACATATAAGTTTAATTAATGACATATTTTTTCACAATATCATGTTTTAACATGATTATAATCTCATTCAAAGAGATTCAAACCTTTAATGGTGTAAAAAATAGTTCAGAAATTGAACTAAGATATGTTAGAGACACAATAAAGCACTATCCAGCATCAGAAACAAAGTATCTCACACGCTCAAAAAGTGCTATATCATTAAAGAAATAAATATTCTCTTGAGCGTATCATGATCACAATCTTCAATCCTGATGAGAATCAACTCTGAAGACATTTTAAATGATGAAAAGATCCTTATCAACTTTAGAGTTAAGCAAAGAAGAACAATGCAAAGACAAAAAACTATGAAGTGACATCAGAAAGCATGCGTTATTCATAAATTGTGCTCAGTAAATAGAAACAGAGGAAAATTTGAAATTCAAATTTACTCAACTTTCATAAAAGTATTGATAGTGATAAATTGTTTTTGCACTTGTTCAAAATCCTCATCTTTTAGAAGAAAAAGTTTAGAAATCACATTTAGAAAGTAAAAGTTGTTTCTGAAGCTCTATTCAGAAACCACAATTAATAATAGTTCTGCACCTATAAGGACAGCTCTGAGATAGCTCAGCTACTTTTCTAGAGGATAGTTCCTAGGACACAAAAAGAAGATCAACACATGTCAAGAGGAAGCAAAATAAAAGGGAAACAGTCATATTCAAAATCCAAGTATAAAAGGATGTGATGCTTATTCAAAATGAGACTTTTGCATAACTAATTTTGAAGCTTCTAAATATATTCTGAAAGTGCATCTATTACTTCTTGTAATCAGTTTCTATTGCACAAAATCTTTTTTCTTGTTCTCATTGGATAACATTTTCTTCTTAGGAAGAATTTAGAAAGAAGTCTCTCAAGTTTTAGTTTACACGTTTCATTCTTAAAAAAAAACTTAAGTGCTCTTAGTTAGAGAGAACCAACCCAAAACCTTATTCTTGTACCATGATCTAGTAGTAATCAAAGTAAGGTTACCGTGAAAAGGCTATTAAAAAGACTACTTGGTGTGAGAGTAAATTGGAACTACTGCTCATTGGAACTCAATAGGTTATTAGGAGCTGGATGTAGGCAGTGTTTGGCCAAACCAGTATAAAATCTCTAATTAATATCTCTATCTTTTATTTCTTTATCATTCAGCATTTGTGTTAGTTGGTATTGTGTGTTTCTTTGAAATGATTTGAAAATAGTTTCTAAAGTTTTGAGTTTTCTACTAGGTTCAAAAAAGCACTTTCTAAAGCACACTAATGATAATTTCTACTGCCTTCAAGTGAATAACTTGATAGACTTTGTTTTAGTGTTTCAGAAACTAAAAAGAAGTTTGAAACACGATTCAACATCCACTCTCGTGCTACTTTCTACCTACAATTGGCATTAGAGCTCATGCCTCTAAGGGGTTGAGCATCCAAATTGTTGTAGAGGAAAAGACCCTACGGAAAAATGACACACAATGTTCACATTGCTAAATGACATCCATATCAGACCCCTATTCTTTGATGGTGGTGACTACCCCTATTGGAGAGATAGGATGGAGTTATTCATAAAGTACACAAGTCTTGACTTGTAAGATATCATTTAAGAAGGAGATTAAGTTCCTATTGTAACGCCTCGATTTTCTGTTTGAGTGAAAATGACCAAAATGCCCCTGAGGTCATTTTCTATCTAGAATTTGAGTATAGCCGACCTGGCAGTCCTCGAAGGGCCAACTCAATGTTTGAAGGGGATTTGATGGTTTTGAATGATTTTGGGAGCGAAAATCTCATTTTCTGAGGTTTCGGGTAAAAATTACCAAAATACCCCTGCAGTGTTTTCACGCTGGTATGAGTGTCGAATGAGCCCGAAACTTTTCCAAATGGTTTTGAATGATGTTTTTATGTATTTCATAACATCTGTTTAAGTCCTGGAAGTCCCGGCAGTTTTTGGGTAAAATTACAATTTGGCCCCTAGCATAGTGTTTTTGAGCTTAATGCTGTAATTAAGCAAACCTAAGCAATATTAGGCTCTAATCAAAGATTAATTAATTCCCATAATTAATCTAGAGTCAAAATAATTTATTAAAGTTAATTAGAACCTAAAATTGCTTAGATTAAACTTGAATATCTTTTTAAATTCAAGATTCCTAGTCATGGAATCTTGAATAGTATTTTCTCTCTCCAATTCCTTAAATTAAGGAATTGTGTCTACATTTATTTATGCATAAAATGATATTAATCTTTCTAATAATATATGAGCATTCCCTAATCATGTCTTGAGGTTCCTAATTACTTTCTTAGTTATCTAAACACTTACTTAGCAATTCCTAATCTTAAACCTAATCTAATACACACCTAAACACATCACTAAACCTTGATTAAATCAAAGAAACCTCTCCCCCCTCACTCCTCAAGGCCACAGGCCACTCCCTGCAAATCCATCACATGTTTGAATTCTTGCACACAAAAATGACCATGCTTAAAGCCATACTTTGCACCATGCTCACCATACCTCCAACCATGCTTCACCATGCTTGAATGAAAACAATCTCTCACCTCATGGAACATGAGGAACCACACGGCTACCTCCTCCTCCTTTCATCCTTTATTGTTTTGTTTTTCTATAAATAGCTTGCTTGGATGAACTTGAATCACTTTTGTTCATTTGCTAAGTTCAAACTCAAAGCTTTCTTACAAGTTCTTTTATCTTCTCTCTAAGTTTCAAGGAGTTCTCTTCACCTTCTTCATCCTCCACCTTGAGCCACCAAATCACAACCTCAAAACACCACCCCACCACCTTGAATCATCACCCAAACACCAAAGCTCTCACCCTCAAACACAAGCATGCACAAAAACACATTCCTTTCTTTTTTCCTCACCAAGGCCGAATCATCATCACCATCTTGGGAGGAGCTTTTCTTCTCATTCTCCTTTCAAAAACCAAGCTTATCATCTTCATACTTGGTAGGGAGTTATTCTAAAGCTTTTGTTTTACTCAAATATGTTTTGTTCTTGAAGAAAAGTGTTGATTTTATGATGCTTTCTTGAGTTTCTCTTTTCGGTTTCCTCTTGGAATTTCCTTTTCATTTTCGGCCTCAAGGCCTTATTCCACTCCCATGATGGCTTGATGATGAGTGTCTTTAGATGATGACTTTTTGTTCATCTCAATGAGACCTCTACAGCTTGAGTTTTTCTTTCTTTCTTTAAGTTTTACATATGGTACTTAGCTCACTAATGATTTTACTTTAAGAAAATAATTATAAGGATTTCAAAAAGCCCAAGGCCTACCCTTGTCAACCTTAAAGTTGGTTGGCAAGTTCTAGAGTTTACTCTAGATAGGTTTTTGGGTACATAATAAAGAACATGGTGTATTTTCGTTCTCTTTGTAGTTTCGGTTTCCTCATTTCCTTTTCCTTTGAGATTTTGTTTTGAATCTATTTCCTTGAGCTTGATGATGATGTCCAAAGACCCATGAGGTTTCCTTGAAAACCTTGGTACTTAGAACTCTTGAGTTTCTTTATCTTGATGAGATTGTGATTGGGATTGGGATTTTGATCCTTTTAAAATCTTGTATGAGCTCTAATGACATATAATAATGAGCTAGCATTCATATTTAAATTTATGCCTTGCATAGTATATTTATTTCCTATGTCATCACTAAACTATCAAGAATAAATAAATGAACATGTATTATCATGTTTAAATTCAAGTTTTGCATTTCATGTTTACTTTTCAAGTCATCACCTAATCTTAAAGATAAAAATGAGTTGCATCTCGTATTTATTTTAAGCCCTCACTTCACTTTCCTAACAAAGATCAAATGAAGTGCATAGCATGTTTATATTCTTGTTATCACTTAAAAATGTTAGAGCTCAAAGACTTGTCCCTTGGAATTTGAAGTAAAGACTTGGAAATGGAAGATGTTTTTAGAAATGCATTCGGCCATGTGATGATGATGAGCTTGGTATGAGTTTCATCTAGTCGCAAGTGCCAAAACCTATGTCTTATAATTTTCTCAAGCTTAGATGATCTCAAGGAATATCTTAAGCATGATTTTATGATTTAAACCCCTCTTGAGATTGTTTTGAAATAGCTACTGCCCTCATTGGTTTTATGATGATTTTAATGAAATAAAATGTTTTCTATTGAGTTTTAGAAATTCTAAAAAAGTTCCAAGAGACACTACCAAGTCTATGTGTGTTAGAAATGAAATTCTATGCATTATATGATGATGTTGGCCACGGTTCTGTTTTAATGGTTTGCTCACTATATGATGATGATTTTATGACATTAGAATGCATATATTCATATATAATTGATGTTAGAATTAAATTGAGAAAGTCAAGACAAGTTAATAGCTAGAAAAGAATTTAAATGAGATTTCTAAAACCCCTAGAAATGAAAATTCTGGATTCTGTTCCAGCAAGGTTAACATTAGTAATAATGGTTTATAATTGGTATAAATGTGTAGGAATCACTCATAATTGGTTTAGAAAATTAATCTTGATACTTTAGGAGAAGACCGAACTTAGAAAGGGTCAATGTTGTGACTCCTAGGTACCCGTAATCGCACAAATATAGTTTCTGCACTAAAGGATTTTGAATAGGTTATGATCAGGATAATTAGTGAGAACAATTAGTTGTGAACCTATAGGTACATAAGAGATTAAGACCAGATGACTAGAGAACTTAGATTTTGAGTTTAAGACCCTAAGGGTCAAAGCATAAGACACTGTAGGTTCATTGATGCTATAAGTTTATTAATTCAAGTATGATTATGTGGATTTGAGTTTATCATGACCATACAAATCGAATGTGAAAGTATATGCATCATAAATTTTGTGGCATAAAGGAAATTTGAAAGAAATTCGGTATACAACTGTCATGCTGTCGAATTTCCATCAAATTAAGGACTTGAGAATGTTTTTGAAAATCATATGAGATAAAACCCTGGGTGAAACCGGTTCGGCCGAGCACCCCCAGGAGATAAGGTTTTATGTGACAAAGCACTCAGATGTACTTCTCCCGCTCCAGTAGGGAGTAGGCAAATCAAGGGTATGAGTGGATGCAGCCTACCAAAGCGGACAATTCGCTATGCACTAGATGCCAGTAGAATGTTTCAAAGAAGAAAATATTCGTATGGACTTCCCGAATTAAAGGTTATGATAGGTGATCCTTAAGCCCCATAACCCGTACTCTAGAAGTCGGGAATTTTATGTTTACGCTTATCATAGGATAAGTAAGGACTAGTGACGACTAGTTAAGGTATGAGCTCATAACCTAGATGATGTTTTAGGGTGGCCCCAATGATGCTAGAATATGAAATTCTTAAGTCACAAAAGTTAAGAAAAGAGGAAAGATCCACTTGAAAGTTTATATGCCACTTTATGCTACTTATATGTTATGTTTTATTGAGTTGTTTGCCTAATGTATTGACATGCATTCATGCTTTTACTATGTTGCATTCATAACATTAAGATGCATTCTAAAAGGAACGAACCTTGGATAATTATGTTTATAAACCTAATAATGAATTTTATATGCATGATCACCTTTTATAATAAACCCAAGGTTCGTGAAAATGTTGACGATGTAACCCGAGATAGGAGGTTCCCTACTGAGATTCTTTAGCAAGATTCTCACTGCCTTTTCTTTCTCTCTTCCTCTCCCATCACATCTTCATATCACGATAGCGACCTTCGTGCTTTTCATCGACACTCCCACGTGGGAGGTCCACTAGGACCCAAATCACTGATCATATCATTTTGAGGGATCATGCACGCTGAGAGTCTTCATGTTTATGGGTCGTCCCTTCGCATATCCTGTACAGAGCTACCGTTTCTCCCCGACGTCTCCCTTTGGTGACGACTTGATCTTCGAGCACATCCGCCCCCGTGACGAGCAGACCCAACTCGCTCGCCCGACCGCTTCAGCCGTACGCGACTACTCAAAGTATGTTCCTCGATCTAGGAGGTCAGAGACGGACCCATCTGAGGATTCACCGACGCACATCTATTCGGAGAGTTCTGCCCTCACTCCCCCGTTCAGGCAGGAAGGGAGTGAGGAGATAGTGATGCAGCCGAGGTTAGTGAGGAGAACCGAGATGCGTTCCCATCACGGAGCACACATCCAGCCGCCCTACGTCCGTTCCCCACTCTGCTTGTATACGTCCGAGGACCTTGAGCAGTTCATTGGGTACATACTCCCATTATCATCACCGTCAGTAGTAGAGTCTCTTGGGAAGAGCTAGTGCACACACACCACATATAGATTAGGATAAACCTTCTTTTGTTATGAGGCTATCCACTTTAGGTGCACTAGGGTAGGAGTGCTATTTCCTATGCTTTCTAGGTATTTTCATTTGCACTGTATTTGCTTTCATGTTGTATCAAAATTAAGTCTCGCCTTTAAGTGGGCATATAATGATATTAATGAAGTATTTTCCTTGATTTGTTATTGATTGTTCCATGATTTGATATGCCTTTTTATTTTATGATTTATCCTCATGTTTTATGATATCTGTTAACGTATGTTTACATTATATGCGGCTCTCACTTTGCTTTTATATTTTTTTTTAAAAAATTTTACCCGTATTTTCTACTAAGTATTTTAAAGAATGATTTTAAAGAATGAGACTAAGAAGTAATAACCTAATGATTAACCTAAATATGTTTTAGGAGTATTGAGTTAAAATTAGGATGTTACACTTATAGAGGATGTACCAAGAGCTGCAGGTGGACCTTTGACTTCAAGAAAGATCCATAGAAGTAGATGGACAAAGCAACATGAAGCAAGAGTTCAGTTAAACTCCAAAGCTAAATATCCACTTACCTGTGCTATAAGAAAAGTAGAATATGATAAAATTATTGCTTGTGACACATCTAAAGAAATCTGGGATAGATTACATATGTTGCGTGGAGGAACTGACCAGGTCAAAGATACCAAAGATAAATATGCTAGTCTATCAATATGAGGTGTTAAAAATGACAGATCAAGATAATATTGATGAGATGACTTCCAAGTTCATACACATACTGAACCAACTTAAAGGTTTGGGTAAAAGATACTCAAATTCTAAATAGTAAGGAGGATTCTAAGAAGCCTTCCTTCAAAATGGCTTCCCAAGTTTACAGCCATTATAGAAGCTAACAATCTTCAAACCTTTAGCTTAGATGCTCTCATTGTGTCCCTGAAAACCCATGAGTTGTGCTTTTTGAGGTTCATGGTGAAGCCTTAAAGAAAACTAAATCTGTAGCTCTAAAGTCTTCACACTAAAAAAAAAACAAGGAAAAGACAATGAAAATTGCTAAAGTTTTTGATGATGAAGAAAACTTAGAAGAAGAATATGGAAATGAAATCTCCATGCTTGTAAGAAAGATGTTGAGAGCTTGGAAGAGCAGAATTAGAAAAATGAAGGACATTAACCTTAGAAAGGACAAGATAGGAAAAGAAAATATGGAGAATATGAGCTACTATAACTATGGAGAAAAAGGACACTCCAAAATAAATTGTCCAAAGCTCAAAGGGCCAAAAAAGAAGTTCACTCCAAAGAAGAAAGGAATGTTAGTCACATGGAGTGATTTTGAAGAAGACAAGGAAGGTTCAAAAAGCCAAGATGAATTAAAAGATGTTGCCAATCCCTGCTTTATGATTGACTGCTCATTTGAAGAAGAAATTGAGGTAAATGAACCTTCAAAAACTAAACTTTCCTATGATGATCTATTAAAATTATATGATGAGCTGCTTGAGAACTCTCAAATACTAACTTCTCATTACTCATCTCTTAAAAAGAGTTATCAGAAAGTAACTTATGAGATAGTAAAAATTTATTATGAGAATCTAAGATTTGAGAAAGAAGAAATTCAAGGAGAAAACAAGTTTTTAAATGTTAGACTCAAGTCCTTAGAAACTAAAGTTTCTGATAAAGACCAGAAAGCTCAGATAGAAATATTTGAATTTGAGAAAACTTTAAAGCTTCTTAAAATAGATTTGGAGAAAATGGTTAATAGCTCAAAGTATGATGCTTGGAGGTCAAAGACCTTATTTTCAAAAGATGGGGTTTGGATATGAAAAGGAAATGGGTGAGCAAGCAAAAACTAGCTCATTTAAGGAAGAAAAGATTAAGACATCTTGCAATTTCTATCAGAACAAAGGGCATCTACCCAATAAATGCCTTTTGATAAATATAGCAAACAAACAGGTCAAAAACCATCCTCAATAATGGCTAACCTAGAAGATGTAAACTCTAGAACCCTTCAGAAAGTATGAGTTTTATTGTTTTGAATGACAACAAGGCCAATTTAAAAAATTACTTTGAAAAACAACTAATAGCTGCCTTGAGTTTCTTGACTAAGCTTAATAGATACTTCCAAAGTGCACTATCAGGCTTAAAGCGAGAATAATTTCACTTTGCATGTGTGAATATGTTATACCTCACAAAAAAGAGGATAAGCTTAAATGAAGTGAAAATTATATCAACCAAAATATGCTCTTATGCATTAAGCAATAAAGCTCATCGAAATAGAAATAAAAAAATAAGGAAATGGCCTTCAGAAAGTAACATTGAACTTCAGAAAGAATGCCTGCAATAAAGATAATATACAAAAGTTGAAAGCAACTTGTTACTTAATTTTCAATCATCACAGTCGTGGATTATTCATCATCAAAAGCCAAGATTGCAGATCAAAAGACAAATGAATCAACAAGGAACTAGCAATGCTCTTTAGAAAGTTCGCTTCACAAAAAGGGACGGAAGGCAGTTAAATTTGAAATTCAAAATCAAAAGTCAAACCAATTTCTTTTAACTTGCACACCATCTCTTTAGCTTTCGATCAACTATGAAAAGCATATAAAGGAGTTCAGAAACGATGCTCAGAAAGAAGAAAAGTAGTTTCTGATGGACCTTAGAAACCTTAACTCATCAACAGCTTTTGAAAAAAGAGCTTTGACACTAGATGAGCTACTCTGCTAGATAATATTTCCAAGACACAATCTAATGCTCAACACATGTAACTTGGATAGAAGATCAAGGGTAATGGTAACAAAGGGAGACCATTTATAAATAGAGAGATTAAGCTTTTAAGTGTACAGAGAAGAAGACAGAGAAAAAATACTAAAAAATCCATTCCTGAATCTTTCTGTGAAATCTTTTTGTTAGTTCCTCTATACATTAAAAATCTTTTTTCTAAGTTCTAGATTGTTCACACGTTCTTTTGAGCAAGAATTAGTAGAAAGCAGTCGCTCAAGTCGTTTCAGATTTGTCATTTCTTATCCATTCGAAAAGAAGCTTGAGTGTAAGATAGTTTGAGCTAAACATCAAACACTAAATGTCTATACCCTCGATTCAATTATGATTGAAAGTTGAATAGCTTGAAGAGGCTACTGCAAAACTAGTTGTTGTGTGTGTGAATAATTGTTGTCTACTGTCACTAGTAAGAGCTTGGGAAGGCTATTGTAAACTATCCGGTGTTTTCATCTCTTCGGGTTGAGGAAGATTAGTGAAACTCAATAGTGATTGAGAACTGGATGTAGGCAATCATTAGCCGAACCAGTATAAAACTCTTGTTTTGTATCTTATTACCATTCATCTCTTTATTTGCAGCATTTAACTTTGCATAAAATTTCTTGGTCATTATCTATTAATCTTAATCCATTCATACAAACCACTTAACTCATAAAGTTACTTTTTGAATACTTTAACATGTTTTCCACTGCATTACAAGCTCAATGCTTGATAGATCTTTGCTATAAAATTTCAAATTCAAAAGTTTCAAAAAGGTAGTACGATTCAACTACTCCTTCTCGTGCATTCCTCACCAACAAGGGCATCAGAGCTTGGCCTCTAAAGGGTTGAGCATTCTAACGACTATAGAGGACAAAGATAAAAAAAAAAAAAGGCACAAAGCATTCATATAGCAGAAGGGTACTCGATCAATAGACCACTATTCTTCAATGGTGGAAACTATGCCTATCAGAGAGATCGCATGGAGCTATTCATAAAATATACAAGTCTTGACTTGTGGAAAATAATCTAAGAAGGCGGCTATGTTCCAACTAAATTGGTCCTTGCAACATATGGTGAATTCTTTACATCAAGAGAAGTTCCCAGAAGCAGATGGACAAAGCAACATAAAGCAAGGATTCAACTAAACTCCAAAGCTAAGTATCTACTCACTTGTGCACTTAGCAAGGTTGAATATGATAAAATTATTGCTTGTGACACAACAAAAGAAATATGGGACATATTGCTCATGTTACATGAAGGAACTAATCAAGTCAAGGAGATAAAGATCAGCATGCTGGTCCATCAGTATGAAATGTTTAAAATGACTGATCAGGAAAGCATTGATTATATGACCACAAAATTTATGCATATTATAAATCAACTGAAAGGTCTTGACAAAAGACATTATAATTCTGAGCTTGTTAGAAAAAATCATAAGAAGTCTCCCTACAAAATGGCTGCCTAAAATAACAGTCATTACTGAATCCAAAGATCTTCAAACTCTGGGCTTGGATGCACTTATTGGATGTCTCAAAACCCATGAGGTGGTACTAGTGGAAATGTAAGGTGAATCCATAAGGAAAAATAAGTCCATTGCCCTAAAATCCTCCCATCATAAGTCAAGCAAAGGGAAAGCAATGAAATTCATCAAAACCTCTGATGAAGAGGATAAGTCTAATGATGACTCTAAAGATAATGATGGAGATGAGATCTCCATGCTAGTAAGAAAGATGTCAAGAGCCTAGAAAGGCAAGCTCAAAAGAAGAAAAGACATAAAAAAGGATAAGAAAGGAAAAATAAAGCCAGAAAGCATTATTTGCTTAAACTGTGGAGAAAAAGGTCACTTCAGACCTGAATGTCCCAAACTAAAAGGTCTACAAAAGAAGCTCTTAGACAAGAAAAAGGGAATGCTGGCAATATGGAGTGATTCCGATGAAGAAAAGAAGGGAATAGAAAGCCCAGAAGGATAAAAAGATATAGCCAACCTATGCTTCATGGCTGGCTATAATTTGAAGTATGAATTTGAGGTGTGCTTGAGAAAACATATAAAATCTGACAACAAGTGGTAAATGGACAATGGCTGCTCCAAACACTTGTCTGGATCTAGAAAATGGTTCAAAAATCTTAGACAAAAAGATTCTGGATCAGTAAAATTCGCTGATGGAGGAAAAGCGAAAGTCATAAGTATTGGAAATATTGGTAAGGATGATTCTCACCAAATTTCTGATGGATTATTTGTTGTTGGTCTAGCTCACAATATATTAAGCATAAGCCAATTCTATGATCAAGGCTTTTATGTTATTTTTAATGCTCATAATTGCAAAATAGTTAGTCCTATCTTAGGATAAGTTATATTATCTGGCAAAAGGCATGATAACACTTATGTGTTACTCTTGGATGATTTTCAAGATCAAGACATAAAATGTCTGGCGTCTTTCATGGATGAAAAGTGGTTATGGCATAAGAAGCTTAGGCATGATCACGTGAAGCTTATTTTTTGAGTTATCTTAGAAAGAACATGTTAAAGGACTACCAAAGATCAAGTTTGACAAGGATTCAACCTGTGATTTCTATGAAAAAGGCAAGCAAACCAAAGCTTCTTTCCATAATAAACATGTGGTATCAACCACTAGACTATTAGAATTACTGCATATGGATCTCTTCGGTCCAACTTAGACTACTAGTCTTGCCCAAAAAAGATATTGCCTTGTCATTTTGGATGACTTTATCATATTTAGCTAGGTGCTCTTCCTAGCTTCTAAGAATGAGGTGTTTGAAAGATTCAAAGTTTTTGCAAAACATACTTGTACTAAAAAGAATTCACAAATTATTTCCCTCATATCTGATCATGGAGGAGAATTTGAAAATCATATATTTAATGAGTTTTGTGAAAAACACGGTATTCTCCATTAGTTTTTTGCACTTAGAACTCCTCAATAGAATGGGGTTGCTAAAAGGAAAAATAGAAGCTTATAAGAGATGGCCAGAGCAATGATTTTAGAAAGTAGTTTATCTAAAGGATTTTGGGCAGAGGCTGTAAATACCTTGTGTTACATACAAAACTGAATCTTTCAAAGACCAATCCTCAAAAAGATCCCCTATGAGTTATGGAAGGGTAGAAAACCCAACATATCATATTTTCATATATTTGGTTCATCATGCTTCATACTTAACAACAGGGACAAACTTGCCAAGTTTGATCCTAAATCTGATGATGGTATTTTTCTAGGATATTCTTTTGTCTCTAAAGCTTACAAGGTATACAACAAAAGAACCCTATGTGTAGAAAAGACAATTCATCTCAAGTTTAAGGAGCTCAAGAAAGACTTTGAAGATGACCCAAATAATCTAGAAGAAGCTCTTGAAAGATTGAATCTTAGAGAAAACTCAGAAACCAAGCAGATAAAAACCTCAGAAAGTAGACTCCATGATTCAAATTCTTCAAAAAAATATGCTCAGAACACCAAAGCCATAACAAAGTAATAATCCTGAGCAGGAAAAAGAGCAATATGATGATGAAAGAGAAACTAAAGATAATTATAAGTACAAAAACTATAAAGGAGTTTACAATCTTAAAACAATTTCTCATAATAAAGTTATTGGAGATATTTCTAAGGGAGTGAAAACTTGATCATCCTTAAGAAATACTTCAAATTGTGCTTTAATCTCCACCATTGAACTTGCATGCATTGAAGAAGCCTTGAGTGATAAAGGATGGGTGGAGGCCATGCAAGAAGAGCTAGATAAATTTGAGAAAAGCAAATTCTGGACTCTTGTAAAGAAACCTAAAGGAAAAACCATCATCGGAACAAAATGGGTATTTAGGAATAAATTGAATGAAGCAGGCAAAGTTATCAGGAATAAAGCAAGATTGGTTGCTCAAGTTTATAATTAATAAGAGGGAACTGATTATGATGAGACCTTTGCACCAGTAACAACATTGGAAGCCATAATATTGCTACTTGCTTTTGCTGCCCACAAAGGATTCACTCTCTACCAGATGGATGTCAAGTCTGCCTTTTTAAATGTTTCTTCTCAAAAGAAGTATATGTGAAGCAGCCTCTGGGTTTTGAGAACAATGACCTCCCTAACCATGTCTTCAAATTAACAAAAGCTCTCTACGGTCTGAAACAAGTTCTTCGAGCTTGGTATGAAAGATTAAGCAGCTTTCTGTTGAAGATTGGGTTCAAAAGAGGTAACGTTGACATAACTCTATTTACTCTTGAATCTGAAGATCACTTTCTGATAGTTCAAATATATATTGATGATATCATATTTGGAGCCTCTGATCATTCTCTTTATGAAAATTTTTCAAAACTAATGCAGAGTGAGTTTGAAATGAGTATCATGGGTTAACTAAAATTTTTTCTCGGTTTGCAAATAAAACAACAAAAGGATGAAACCCTGATCCATCAAGAAAAATATACAAAAGAATTTTTGAAGAAGTTTTACATGGATCAAGCAAAACTAATGGGTACTCCCATGCATCCATTTCAAATCATTTATACTGATGAGAATGGTAAGAAAGTTTCAGACTATAGTTACAAAGGAATGATCGGGTCGCTACTGTATCTTACAGCCACTAGACCAAACATCCAATTAAGTGTGAGGATTTGTGCTAGATTTCAATCAAACCTAAAGCAATCACACTTAAATGGTGTTAAAAAATCTTTAGATATTTATCAGGTACTACTAATCTCGGCTTATGGTATGAGAAAGGTACATCTTGTGAGATTACAGGTTATTGTGATGTTGACTTCGCATGAGACAGAGTAGAAAGAAAAAGCACCAGTGGTTGTTGCTGCTTCTTTAGAAATAGTCTGATCACATGGTCATGCAAAAAGCAAAATACCACCACTTTCTCTACTACAAAAGCAGAATATGTAGCAGTGACAAATTGCTGTACTCAGATGTTGTGGATCAGAATTAGCTAGAAGATTATCACTTAAGGTATTCCAAAATTCCCATCTTCTGTGACAATACTAGCGCTATAAATCTTGCTAAAAATCCCATTCAGCACTCCAGATCAAAACATATTGATATAAAGCATCATTTCATTAGAGATCATGTTCAAAAAGAAGATATTGAATTAATATTTATAAATACTAAAGACCAAGGGTCTGACATATTCACTAAACCTTTAGTCAAAGACTATTTTTGTACTCTAAAGGGTCTATTAAACTTAAAGCCTTTTTAAATTTTATAAGACATTCAACTACTCAAACTTCTCTGGGTATTCTACCTTCACAACTCCAAACTGAAGCAAAAGAAAGAGATTAGCATATAAGTTTAGAAAGAAGCATCTGGAATGAAGAAATAAGCATCAAAGTCCACAAGTTACAGCTCCTCAAACCATGAGAAGTGCAAAATAAACTTAAAAAATAGGAATAGGCATTCTCATTCTTCCACGTTATTAAAAGGAACATTGGGATTTGAAGCATCTTCAAGGAACAGAATATTGAAGCTTCTTGAAACTCCACTTATGGCTAAAAAGCAATGTTGTATCAACATCCACCTCAACAAGCTCAAAACTTAGGGGGAAGTCATTTTATGATTGGAATCAAGTTGATTGGTAGATTTGTACTAAAATGATGACATCTGTAATACCCTAAAAATTATGCAAAAATTAATTTGAACTTTTCTGGCCATAAATTCAAAAATCCGATGAACATAGAAATTATCAGGACAATCCAACGAATCTGTAAAAAACAAAAAGAACAAAAAAGTGAATAGTACCTTACAGGTCCCGCAGACTCACCGGAACAGCCGAAACCCTAGAATTCGGGCCCAGAGATACCTGAAATTGAGAAAATATAAGGATAAGGTTAGAAATAAAAATTTTATACTTAGAACTATTTTTCGAGCAATGTTTGATTACCCGGGTACACTGTTTTACCCGTTCGGTAAAATTTCGGTGTGCGATTTTTACACCGAAAAATGCTACTTGTTCACCAAGTTATGGACAACCAATTATCTTGAGCCAATTGGGTGGCCAAGATTCATCCCTTGACTTTCAAAACAAATCCTAGCCATCCATTGATTTTTCTTTTCTTTAAAGAATTATATATTTACATTATATACTATCTAAATTATAATTACATGATAAATACAAAACAAAAGCTTCCTTATCACTCCATTTGCTTCCATTCTCGGCCATCAACTAGAAAGCTATAGTTCCATGGTGTTTTTCCACAAAAATTAACTTCAAATGCCCAAAACCTTAGTTTTAAATCACCGAAACACAAAACTCTCTTCACTAAACTTATTCCACTCATCAAGATCTTCCAATCTAACCGATTATAATTTGAATCCATCAAATTTTCCTACTTTGAGAACTCATTATCAGCTGTGTAAGGAAGGGTTTGGTGTGGGTTTGAAGGCTTAGAAGTAAAGGGAATCATCCTTGGAGTAAAACCACCAAGTAGGGCTTGTTTCATCCTATTTTCTTTCTGATTTTGCTCTGGAATATTATGATTGAATAATTCCGAAATTCTGAGTTTTATTGGTTTATATTATGTTGATATTGATGTATTAATTTTGGTGGAGTGTTTGGATGTTGTGAAAAATGATTTTTGTCGAAAGAGAATTTGACAAATGCTGCTGGATTTTACGATTTCAACAGGACATAATTTGTTCACGAATTTTCTGGCTCATTTATAGTCATTTTTATTATCTATAAAAATTATATGTTGAAGCTAACATCATAAGGAAACTCTGATAATTTTCGTGGTTCATGATAAGGAAAGTTACTACCTGAGAAAAATCATAAACTGAGAGTCTAACTATGCTGCCTGAAATCTTGGTACTGAAGCTGTAAACTTGTATAATTTTGTGACCATACCAAATGATGGAATTATCCTTTGAAAGTTTTACAGGGAGTTAATAACATATTGAATTACAACTGTGATTTTTATTTTGAAGTAGTTCAATCATTTGCTTGGTCTAAAAATTATGAGAACCCTATTCTGAGCTGTGAAAAAAGTGACCTCTGACCACTAAATTTGTATAATTTATTTACATGGTTAGAGAACTCCGATTGCTATGAAAATTTTATAGGGTCTCTTAGACACATTGAGATGTCATGAGGAATTTTTGTGATCATTGAATTGGCCGTTTGATTGAGAAATTAATTGTTGTTATTGGAATGAGAAATCTATCAATATGCTGGAAATGAGCTAAATTCTTGATTTGGAAGTAAGATGTCCTTTGATGCCACTATGATGAACTTAGATGCATGCTATGTACTTTAAAGCTTGGTTTATGAGGAATGAATAAGAATCACATGTGATTGATTGTTTATATGATTATAAATGCATGCATTGGTAAAGAGAAATGTGATAAATGAATGCTATATATATATGTTTGAAGCATTATGAAACTCAAAAATTTATGCTAATGTATGCCTATATATGTGAGCTTGAGGATAATATATATACTATGTAAAGAAGGAAAAGTCCCCTTTAGCGTGTAAAGGGCATGAGAAAGTCCCCTTTAGAGTGTAAAGGGCACGAGCAAGTCCCCTTTAGTGGGTAAAGGGCACGGAAAAGTCCCCTTGATTAGGTCAAGGGCACGGAAAGACAGGGATAATATTTCTAAGATTCTTTTTAATGTACCGAGAGTACGTAAAGTTGTAAATAAAGTATTATAATGTTAAGTAGTATACTATGTGTATATCAAGTGATTGAATAATAAAAGTGACCCACTTCGAAAGTATGATTTAGAACTTTAAAAATAAACCATTGACCTAGGTTGTATGCTCACAGTTTCTTAATAAACCGAAGTGGCTGGGACGATGACGATGACATTAATTTCAGTGCATGTTTTGGGGAATGCCCTACTGAGAATTGTGTAATTCTCACCCCTATGTATTTTTTTTGTTCCCGTGTCGTCTCCAAGTTAAACCAGAGAACTATGGGATGCTACATCGAAAGAGGTCGGATTGGCAGTAGTCAGGTGTTTGAGATTGTATCAGATGTATTTAGATGTATATATAGATGTGTAAACTTAACATAGAACATATGTGTATTAGAGCTCATAGAAGAGCTTCCCTATGTAATCGACTTTATAGTAAATAAATGTTTTGTATCTTGTTATATATGTTGATCAAATTATGCTAGTTAGTACACGACCCATCAAATTTGCTATAGTTATTTAAGAAAGGTCTGCTAATTAAGAAGTAACAACCCTCAAGTACGATGTCATGACTTAAGGATAATGTTGTATTTGGGAGGGTGTTACAGCATCTGCTTTAGTATTTTGGTGATACAAATTAAAGAAGCACTCTGATTTAAATCAGAAAATATCATCATGAACCAAACAGCTCTTATTTGAGTCAACTTAAGGATCGAAATTTTTTTCTTGAACATATTTAATCATGCCTTAGGAAAAGGACTTACTAAGATTTAAAAATCATAATGTTTTGAATGAAAATGCAACTTATCATATTATACTCTGTATTATTTCTTTCAATATCTCTTCAAAAGATTTTCTTCAAATTGGTTTGTCATCATCAAAAAGGGGGATTGTAAACTCCAGAAATCTTCAGAAATTATGAGCTTTATTATTTTGAATGATAACAATGTCAATTTAAACAAACATACTTTAAAGAATGACTAATGGTTGGCTTGAGTTTCATGACTAAGGTTAACAGGTACTTTCGAAGTGCACTATCAGACTTAAACGAGAATAATTTCACTTTGCATGTGTGAACATGTTATACTTCGAAAAAAAGAGGATAAGCTTAAATGAAGTGAAAATTATATCAACCAAAATACACTCTTATGCATCAAGGAATAAAGCTCACTAAAACAAAAACAAGAAACCAAGGAAATGGCCGTCAGAAAGTAACATTGAACTTCAGAAAGAATGCCTACAATGTAGATAATATAAAAAAGCTGAAAGCAATGTGTTACTCAATCTTCAATAATCACAATCGTGGATTATTCATCATCAAAAGTTAAGATTGAAGATCAAAAGACAAATGAATTAACAAGGAACTAACAGTGCTATTCAAAAAATTTGCTTCATAAAAAGGGAGGGAAAGTAGTTAAATTTGAAATTCAAAATCAAAAGTCAAACTGATTTTTTTAACCGGCACATCATTTCTTCAACACCTTCGATCAACTATGAAAAGCATATAAAGGAGTTCAGAAACCATGATCAGAAAGAAGAAAAGTAGTTTCTGATAGACCTCAGAAGCCTAAACTCATCAACGACTTCTGAAAAAAGAGCTTTGATACCATCAAGCTACTCTTCTAGATTATATTTCCAAGACACAATCTGATGCTCAACATATGTCACTTGGATAGAAGATCAAGAGCAACAGTAACAAAGGGAGACCATATATAAATAAAGATGATTAAGCTTTCAAGTGTATAGAGAAGAAGATAGCAAAAATGTTGAAAAATCCATTCACAAATCATTCTATGAAATCTTTCTGTTAGTTCCTTTGTACATTAAAGATCTTCTTTCTAAGTTCTAGATTGTTCACACGTTCTTCTGAGGAAGAATTAGCAGAAAGAAGTCACTCAAGTCATTTCAGATTTGCCATTTCTTATCCATTCAAAAAAAAGCTTGAGTGCAAGATAGTTTGAGCTAAGCATCAAACACTAAACATCTATATCCCTGATCTAATAGTGATTGGAAGTTGAATAGCTTGAAGAAGCTATTGCAAAACTATTTGTTATGTGTATCAGTAAGTGTTGTATACTATCACTAGAAAGAGCTTGGGAAGGCTATTTTAAAGACTATCTGGTGTTTTCATCTCCTAAGGTTGAGAAAAATTAGTGAAACTCTATAGTGACTGAGAACTAGATGTAGGCAAGCATTGGTTCAGCCAAACTGCTTAACTCAAAAAGTTACTTTCTGAATACTTTAAGCTGTTTTTTGTTGCACTAAAAGCTCAACGCTTAATAGATTTATGAAAAATTTCAGTTTCAAAAGTTTCGAAAAGGTAGCACAATTCAACCCCCCTTCTTGTGCACTTCCTCACCAACAGAAGAATCGAAAAAAATATGGGTACCTAGAACCAAAACCATTTCTATTGTAGGTGTATCAAAGAACATATGTTGAGAAAGATGACAAATGATATGGATAGTGGCCACTCCAAACACATGTTAGGAAAAAAGAAATGGTTTAGAAATCTGAGGCCAAAGAACTTAGGATTTGTGAAATTTGATGATAGAGGTAAAGCTAAAGTCTAGGCATTGAAAATGTTGGTAAGGATGGCTTGCCTCACAGCTTGTTGAGTATCAATCAATTATGTGATCAAGGCTTTAATGTTTGGTTTAATCCCAAAGCATGCCATATGACGAATCCAGTTTCTAGACAAGTCATTTTATCTAGTAAGAGACATGATAACACCTATGTGTTATTCTTGGATGACCTTCGAGATCAAGATGTAAAATGTCTTGCATCCTTCACGGATGGTAAGAGGTTGTGGCATAAGAAACTTGGTCATGCTCATAAGAAACTTGTTCCAACCACATGGCCACTAGAGCTTTTACATATAGATCTCTTTGGACAAACCAAGACTGCAAGTCTAGCCAGAAAAAGAAATTGTCTTGTCATCGTGGATGGTTTCTCAAGATTTATATGGGTTATTTTCTTAGCTTCTAAGGATGAGGTGGTTGAAAGATTTGAAGTTTTTACAAAAATGGTTTCTAATGAAAAAGGTTTTTTGACCACTTTTATTAGATCATATCATGGAGGAGAATTTGAGAACCATGTTTTTGAAAACTATTGTGAAAACTATGGCATTTTTCATGAGTTCTCTTTTCCTAGAACTCCCCAACAAAATGGGGTAGCTAAAAAGAAGAATAGGAGCTCACAATGAAAGGAAAGAACAATTCTTTCAAAAGGTAGTTTATCTAAAGGTTTTGGATAGAGGAAGTTAACATATTTTGCTACATTCAAATAAAGTGTTGTTAAAACCAATCCTTAAGAAAACGTCTTATGAGCTTTGGAAAGGAAGAAAACCCAACATATCATATTTTCATGTCTTTGGATCTAATTGTTTCATCCTCAACACCAAGGACAAGCTCACAAAGTTTGATTCTAAATCTGATGATGACATTTTCTTTGTATACTCTTGAGTCTTTAAAGAATATAAGGTATACAACAAAAGAACACTATGTGTTCAAGAGACCATCCATATCAAGTTTAAGAAGCATAAGAAGAACTTTGCTGAAGATTTGGTTGATATGGAAGAAGATCTTGAGAAGCTGAGTATTAAGGAACCTTTAGAAATCAAGTAAGAGAAACCACAATCTTTAGAAAGTAAGATCTAGGAAGTAAAGAATTCAAAAAGCTATCTCAGAGTTCTAAAGGTTTCATAAATTGACATTTCAGATAGAGACATACTTTATAAATAAGAAGAAGAACAATCTGATGATGAAGAAAACACTATAGATCAACAAAGGTATAAAAACTATAAAGGAGTTTCTGATTTAAGAGCATTTTCTTAAAACCAAGTTCTTAGGGACGTTTCTTAAGGTGTTAGAACAAGATCATCCCTAGAACCAGAAAGTATTGAAGAGGCATTGAATAAACAAGGCTCGGAGGAAGCTATGCAAGAAGAGCTAGATGAATTTGAGAAGAGCAAGGTTTGGACACTTGTGGAGAAATAAAATGAAAACCCATTATTGGAACCAAGTGGATGTTCAGAAACAAGCTAGATGAAGCTGCAAAAGTGGTAAGAAACAAAGCAAGATTGGTTGCACAAGGTTATAATAAAAAAGAGAGAATTGATTATGATGAAACCTTTGCACTAGTAGCAAGGCTAGAAGCCATCAGAATGCTACTTGCTTTTGCAGCCTTCAAGGGATTCACTCTATATCAAATGGATATAAAGTTTGCCTTCCTAAATGGATTTCTTTTTGAAGAAGTTTATGTAAGGAAACCTCCAAGATTTGAAAATGAAAACTTTCCTAATCATGTCTTTAAGCTTACCAAGGCACTATATGGTCTTAAAAATGCTTTTAGAGCATGGAATGAAAGACTGAGTACCTTCTTGCTTCAAAATAGGTTTAGAAGAGGTCATGTTGGCACTACTTTATTTACATTATAGCAAGATATCACTTTTTGATAGTCCAAATATATGTTGATGACATTGTATTTAGTGCTACTAACCATTCTCTATGTGAAAAGTTTTCTATGCTTATGCAAAGTGAGTTTGAGATAAGCATGATGGGAGAGTTGGAATTCTTTTAGGGGCTTCAAATCAAACAATAGAAGAAAGGAATCTTGATCCATCAACAAAAGTACAGCAAGGAACTTTTAAAGAGGTTCAACATAGATCAAGCTAAACCTATAAGCACCCCCATGCATCCTTCTCAAGTCATTGATGCAGAGATCTGAATTATGAAAAGATTACATAAAGTAACTATAGGGGTATGATAGCTTACGCCTTTATCTTACTACTAGTAGACCTGACATTCAATTAAGTATGAGTATTTGTGCTAGATTTCAATCTAACCCAACGCAATCACACTTAAATGTTGTCAAATGAATTTTAAGATATTTAGTAAATGTAGGTAGAAAATTGCACCAGAGATAAGGGAGAAGAAGATACTGCATAGGTATTTTTATACTAGTTCGGCTAACCTGCCTATATCTAGTTCTCAACCACCATTGAGTTCCACTAAAACCTTTCTCAATTGAGAAAATTGGATAGCCTTTATAGTAGCCTTTGCAATCTCTTACTAGTGACCAATAGTTCACTATACTGTCACACCTGAGTAGTCTTTGACTAGCCTCTCCAAACTAACATAGTGACCAGTAGTTCACTTCTATTGTCACAATCGAGTAGTCTTTAACCAACCTCTCCAAGCTAACACCATGACTAGTAGTTCAGTTCTACTGTCATATTATAATAGTCTTTGCTTAGCTTTTTCAAGCTAACATCGTGACTAGTAGTTCACTTCTACTGTCACGTTATGAGTAGTCTTTGCGTAGCCTCTCCAAGCTAACTCACAACAATCATTACTAGATTGGGGTTACAAGGGTTTGTGTTTCGGTTTATCTTTCAAACTAACCAGCACTGAAGTTTTCATAAGATATACAATGATAGACCTGGAAAACTTGAATGAATTCCTTCTATCGATTTTTCCTAGGAAGAATGTATGATCTACTAAGATTGTAGAAAAAAAAAGATTTTTACAGGGAAGAAACTGATTACAAGCAGTAATGAGCTTTACAAAGAGTGAAGGGAAATTTCCCTAGTGTTTCAGCACTATTCAGCAAAAGTCTGTTACTGTTGTGAGCACATCATCTCTATTTACAGATATTTGCATTTATGATCGTTGCCCTTGATCTATTGTCCAAGTGACACGCGATGATCATTTGTTTGTATCTTGGAAATGCAGTCTAAAAGAGTAGCTCATCATTGTCAGATCTATTGCAGAAGCTGTTGTGAAATAGAGGTTTCTAAGGCCACCTTTAGAAACTACTTTTTACTTTCTAAATGAGGTTTCTAAACTTTTCCTTCTAGAAGCTAGGGCAGTTGACCAAGTAAGCAAAAGAGATATCATATCAATCTATGATTAGGTTTGACTTTAAATTTGAATTGCAAATTTCCCTCATTTTCCTGTAAAGTGCACATTTCACTGTGAAACATGCTTTCTGAAGAGTGGTATCAGTTTCTTATTTTTTCTTTGATCTTTTAATCATCAATCAGAGCTTGTAGATGATTATATGATTGCGATCATGATGATTGAAGGTTATAGTACACACTTGCTTTAGAGTTGGATTGAAATCTTCTCTTGAAATTTGCTTTTTGAAGTCGTGTGCTACTTTCTGAAGATTTGAGCCTTGGTTCCTTGTTCTTGAGAATTTTCTTCAATATGTTGAGCATATATTTGTTCATTCCACGATATAATTTTTCACTTTCATTAAGTTCTCATATCTTTAAACGAGATTAAAGGTGTTGTGTAGGTAGAGAAGGGGGTTGAATCATGCGTATCTATTTCCTTTCTTCCTTTTATTTCTAAAAGCTTAAACAATTTACTATCAAGCTTTAAGCTTGAAGTGCAGCAAAAAAGACATTAGTAGCTTTAGAAAACTTAATGTTGAATTTCTTAGAACTATAAAATGTTGTATACGAGAATAAAACATAAAACACAAAATAGTAGTCATAAGGTAGTAAAAGAAAAGGAAATGAGATAAAGAGAAAAAGGAATATTGCACAGATGATTAATCTAGTTCGACCAATTCTACCTACATGTAGTTTTCAGTAACTGGTGAGTTCCACTAAACTTTTCTCAACCCGAGAAAGAGCAGCCTTCCTGAGCTCTAGCCTGTGACTAGTAGACAACCTCTACTATCACAAACCAAGTAATTATTCACTAGCCTCTCCAAGCTGAACCCTGAGTAGTCTTGTACTAGCTTTTCCAAGCTAACCTGAGTAGTCTTGTACTAGCCTCTCCAAGCTAAACTGTGACTAGCAAGAACACTTTATGTCACGTTGCAAGTAGTTTTACCTTAGTTTTTTCAAGCTATTTCACACCGATCACTATTGGATCGAGGTTACAAGAGGTTTGTGTTTAGGTTTGCAACTCAAACTAACCTATACTCAAGTTTCCTTAAAATATACAGTGAATATAGCCTGGGATAACTTGAGTAACTTCTTTCTAATGATGCTTCCTTGGAAGAATGTATAAACTATTTAGGAAGGTAGAAAGAAGATTTTTACAAGCAAGGAAACTTATTACAAGAAGTAACGATCTTCACAAAAAAGACGAGGAGAAAATTTTGTAGCATCTCAACACTTATGCAGCTGTCAAGATTTTTTTCTTTGAAAGCTCACCATCTCTATTTATAGATGGTTTCCCTTTGTGACCATTGCCCTTGATCTGTTATCCAAGTGACACATGTTGATCAAGTGTTTGTGTCTTGGAAATGTAATCTAGAAGAATAGCTTGTCAAGTATTAGAGCTTTTATAGAAGCTGTTGTGAAATAGTGGTTTCTGAGACTACCTTCATAAACTACTTTTTCACTTTGAGTGAGGTTTCTGAATACTGCCTTATAGAAGTTGGAGTGGTTGACCAAGTTAGCAGAAAAGATAATGTGCTAGTCTGTAACTGGTTTTAACTTCAAATTTGAATTTCAAATTTTCCCTCCTTTTTTAGTGAAGTGCAGTGTGTTACTGTGAAGTGCACTTTGTGAAGTACGGTATCAATTCCTTGATATTGTTTCAGTCTTGTGGTTTTCAATCAGAGCCTGTCAATGAAAAACTAATTACTTTCATGATGAATAAAGAATCCAGAACACATAGGCTTCAGTGATGGATATATGTCTTCAATTTTAGTCTACTTTCTAAAGTCCAGTGCTTTTTTCTAAAGACTCGTGCCTTAGTTTGTTGATTTTCTTCAACCCATTAGGCGTTTGTATGCTCATTTCATAATATGATTATCACTTCCATTTAGTTTCCATTTCTTAAAATCAGATAAATCATGTTTGCACATATAAAGTGAAATTTTCTTCATTATAGGAGTCGTATTATGCTAACGAAATAACCTGTTTGCTATTTCAAGAAATTCAACATAGACATTAGTCGTTCTTCAAAATATTTTCTTTAAATTGGTTCTATTGTCATTCAAAACAAATTGCCTTAACACTTTCTGAATGATTCTGGAGCTTACAGTCTGCACATGTCATGTGAAAATATTTTTGCTTTAAGAACTGTGTTATGTTAATGTAACAACTCATTTCTAAGAAACTCAATTGAAACATTAGTCCTTCTTTAAAATATTTTCTCTAAATTGGTTGTGTTATCACTTAAAACATTTTGGATTAAGGCTTTCCAAAGGGTTCTGAAGCTAACAGTAGGTATTACTAATCCTGGTCTATGGTATAAGAAAGGTACATCTAGTAAGATTGTAGATTTCTATGATGCTAATTTTGCTAAAGATAGATTGGACAGAAACAACACAAATGGATGCTATTGCTTCATAGAACACAATTGCTCTCTCAACAGTAGAAGCAGAATATATTGCAACTGCAAATTGTCGCACACAAATGCTGTAGATCATAAACAAACTAGAGGATTATCACCGTAGGTATTCCAAAATCCATATCCTATGTGATAATACTAGTGCTATTAATCTTATTAAGAACCTAATTCAACATTCTAGATCCAAACATATTAATATAAAACATCATTTTATTAGAGATCATGTTCAAAAAGGTGATGTTGAGCTAAAGTTTGTCAATACTGAAGATCAAGTATCTAAAATATTCACTAAACCATTAGCTGAGGATTGTTTTTGCTATTTGAAAAAGTTTTTGAACTAACCTCACATGTTTTAAAACTTGCATTTTATAATGCCAGGGAACAAGGGCGAGGAGTGATTGCCGGTGCAAAAGAAGGCGCGGGCAAGGAGCGGCTCCTTACAAGGCCTTCAAGCGGAGGGGTACATGAATGAACCGGTTACACACCTGAATGAGAGGGATCCTGAGACTGTATAGGTATGGGACTATATAGTTGAGGATGGCTTATATGAATTGATTTATACTACCTATACCAACAAGATGCATTTTCTTTTCGGTAGCCAAAATTGAAAGAACTCCATAGTTAAGCGTGCTTCACTTCGAGCAATTTTGGGATGGGAGACCTCCTGGGGAGTTTTCCTAGGAAGTGTGTGAGTGAGGACAAAGCATGCTGAAAAGACTCATGTTAGTTTGTGGGGACAGTTGTCAATCCATAAAGCAACAAGGGATGTTACACATTTCATGCATACATAACTCTTTCTATAGTCCCCCAAAAAGATTATGAACTAAGGTCATTCAAAGAAGACCATCAAGTCAAGTTTTTTGTTTTTAGAAACTAGTTTGCAAGTCCAGAATGTGAGTCAAAGGATTATAAACATGTTTAGAAGCTGTGATATGGGTTTAGAAAGTGAAAATTTTCTTAGAAAATACAATTTAGAAATGGGTTAACATTTAGAAAATGGTTTCAGAAGCTTGGTAATGATTAGAAAAGGTTCAAAATATGGGTTACTTCCTCAGAAAATGGGTCAAGTATAGAAAAAGAAGTTCAGAAACTACATTCCATGTTAAGATACCACTTATGGTTTCTGAAGAGGTTTAAATAACACTTTAGTTTTTGAAGTATTAATTGTGGAAAGATAATTCCCATATTTTGATTCTTTCTCTCCCACATCTTATTAGTTACCAAAACCTTTATCTCACAAATTTTGAAACTCCCAAACACATAACCCTTCATATTTAAATCCCTTCATCTTCAACGTTAAACGCTTTTACACAACCATTTTATCTTCCATTTCAAACCTTTACTTCCTCAACCTTTCTTCATCACAAACTCTAATCCAATATCCTTTCTCAAACATCAAAATCCATGGTAGAAGGAAAACAACTTGATTGCCTAAGCAAATAAGGAACTTTTCACATGTACAATGTACTTGATATGCAAGAGCACTACGCCAACAATTTCTCTCTCACAAAAGTCACTCCTGGGAAAACCCTTATAAGGAAGCTTCTTGAAGAAGTTTCAATACTTAAAGAAGTCTTTTCCTTCCAAGGATGGGAAGACTAATGGGTTGCATTTCTGCACCCATTTTCCATCCTAACTCCTAATATTTTGCATTTGAATTGTACCTAATTGATGGTTAGTTGGTGAATTTACACATTATCCTCATTATGCATCATTAAATAATTTCATGACTATCAGCACCATTTTTTAGTGAATAATTATATTTTGAAGCTCCTTGTGTTTTTAGTCTTTTTGTGAGAGCATTGTTTGGCAATAGGAACTTTCCAAGTTGGAATGTTAAAGCAAAAAAGGACTCGGAATCTTTGACAGAAGAGCAGCATATGGAATGGCCTGGGCAAGACCGCTATAGTAATTGGTAGAAATTGGAAATTTGGAGCTTGGAAGCCAGGACAACAAAAATGATTCCCAATTGCTATAGCGAGCAATAAAGCAAGCAATTTGGCATGTTTTAGCAAGCGTTACAAGAGGACTATTATAGCAGTCATAAGCAATGAATGAGCAGTCCTGTCACATCACGTCAATGGGCTTTTAAGTTGTTTACCTAATGGACCCACTTTGATGTATTTTTTTGCTACAATACAAATAGATTAGGTCTAATGTTGTATGACACTTTTTAACTCACTATATTATTTTAGCTGTCGAGAACTTTCTCTCTCTACTCTCTCTTTCTTGGTTGTGGAAGCTTCCAATCCTTGTTTTGATTGCTATTTGGGATTGCAATTTGCATTCTTCCTTAACAATGATTGTGATCCTCCCCTTATGGAGGAGTAATCCTTTTATTATGTTCATGGATAACTAAAGATTAAGATTGTTCTTGAGTTTCTTATCTTTAATTGTAATTTATAGTTGGTTTTTCTCTCCATCTTTTCTTCTCTCTCTAATATCGGTTGTGAAAATTATTGCAATTGTATTTTTTAGGGTTGCCTAATTGTATGTTTATCCTCATACAAAATTAGGATTCCATTGGGATATTTAGTCAATTAATTAAATTACATCCAGTTGGTAAAGGATTGGAATTAACTCCAATTGGGAATTACGTTGTTGTAATTGATACTGGTATAGGTTCATAGATTCACGATTGTGGATCACTAGTTCATGTGTTAGTCAAACTCTTAGTGGGAGTGCGTTTGTGTGACCATTTAAGTAGAATTGCATCATTGTTATGTGAAAACATGATTAATAAAGTAACCACCACTATAAATTTATCTTTTGAAAAGATGATTGATCATCTCTTAATCTGAGGGAATCCTTGTGCAAGTAAATTATTTCAATAATATTTTCTCCATTTGATTTTGCTTCCAATTAACTTCAACCCCCCCCCCCAAAAAAAATCCTTTTAATCAATTAGACCACTTCCACATAAAACGACCTGGATTGCACTCTAACTGCATTTTTTGGGTAATTTAGTTATTAAAATATTTTTAATTTGTTGTGGGTAGCTACAACTCGCATCAAATTTTGGCGCCGTTGCCGAGGAAGTGGTGCTAGTCGAATTTTTTTATTGTGTTTACTTTAATCTTTTATTATTTTATTTAGATTTATTTATTTATTCTAATTTTTTCTTTTTGTTTTTATTTCTTCAAAAAGAATTTAATTTAATTTAATCTTAATTTTGTTCATAGATTATTCCCTTGTGTATTTAACTGTTGCTGTAATTTCCTAATTTTTCCATACTTCTGCTTGATCCGAAGCTTGCGAAAACTGCTAAATTGCTTAGGAAGGTTGCAATCTTTCTTCTTCTTCTTCTTCTAATACAACTTGAAATTAGCTAAACTTTTTTATTACTAGACAATCTTTTTTCTTCTAATACAACTTGGAAATTAGCTAAACTTTTTTATTCTCTTGAACTTTCTGATTATTTCGCTAATGTTTCAGGCAATATAGCTAACAATAATAGAACCTTGAAAAGGCTCGCTGCCTATAGCTACCAACCATTGGGGATCACTTACCGTAACCTTGAAGCTGACTTTGAGCTCAAGTCTAGTGTCATACACCACATGCCTATGGCTATTTGGTGAAGAAATACATAAACATCTCAAGCAATTTCATGTGATTTGTATGACACTGAAGCCTCAAGGGGTAATGGAGGGCCAAACCAAATTAAGGACTTTCCATTCTCCCTTGAAGGAGCTGCTAAGGATTTGTTTTTCTATATCGCTCATGGAATAGTTAACAACTAGGCCAGTATGAAGTGCATCTTTTTGGAGAAATTCTTCCCAACTTCCAGAGCAATTGCTATAAGAAATGAGATTTGTGGCATTTAGTAGTTGCAAGGTAAATATCTCTACAAGTGCCGGGAAAAGGTTCAAAAAATTGTGTGCCAGATATCCTCAACATCATATTTCAAAGTAGCCCCTTATTTAGTATTTCTATGAGGGAAAGTGATGGAGAGCAGCATGTTTAATGTTGCAAATAGGGGTGCCTTAATTGAGAAGACCCCTACTGCAGCTAGAGCTTTGATTAAGAACATGGTAGAGAACCCTCAGTAGTTTAGTTCCAAAGCTAGCAGTAGGATCCATCATGTAGGTGAAATCTCTTCAGCTGAAAACAGTATGGCATAGAAGAAGTTAGATGGATTAACTGAATTCTTGAAATAGATAGCATTGAATCAAATTCCTTTGATTAAGGCATGTGGTATTTGCTCCTGCGAGTGACACAGTTTAGATATGTGCCCTCAGTTATTGGAAAAGCCCACCTCAATTGTAGCTGGCAACATATTTCCTAGTAGACCTCAAAATTAGGGTAATTAGTGGAGGTACAGTCCATACAATAACACCTATAACCTCAGCTATAGAGATCACCCAAATTTCAGGTGGAACAATTCCTCTTAACAGCAACAATAGAAATATGTTCCACCTCAACAAAGACAGCAACATAACCAGGTGGTGTTCCAGTCACCACCTATCTCACAGTTTCCTAGTCCCCAGCAGCCTCCAGTACTACCTGTCTCTCACGCTATAACACCCTAATTTTTAACCCAACTCTCTAGAACTCATTAAGTTAATTATTAGGTTATTACCTCTTTGTTTCATCTCTTTAATAAAATACTTAGCGGAAATTATGGGTAAATTTTTTTTTTGAAAACATAAAACCAAAGTAAGAGCTGCGTTCTTATCTAATCATCAGACAAAAATATAAAGCACAAATGACAAGCTTGAAGAATACAGCGGGTAAGCATATAACAATGAACAAGAATGACACATCAAAGGCAACACTTTCATTAATAACATAGTTAAGGTACATATGTAGTCACGCCCTTATAAACCACGACTACCCGAGTGCACCTATGGTGGATAACCTCAAGAAAAAAGAGGGTTTATCCTATCTATGTGAGAGTGTGTGCACCAAACCTCCTCTATGATGTTGACTACTGGAACCCGGAGTATGGTGGGACGTAACCGATCCACAGACGCAGTACGGCAAGAGTAGGCACACGCAATGACTGAGCATGAACTCCTCGGCGGGCGCGCATCTCGGCTAACCTAGCTAGTCTCAGCTACGTGACGGTCTCCTCACTCTCGCCTCACACGAACTGAGGAGTGGGAGGAGAGCTCTCGCTATACATATGCATCGGCGGGTCCTTAGAAGGGTTGTCCTCTGAACTGGGAGACCGGGCAACATAGTCCTGGAAGTCACTGGGCATCAATCCTCCAGTGTAGGTCCAAACAATCCTCTCGTCATGTGTCCGGACACGCTAAAAAACCATGGCGTCGTCATAGGGTGAGATCGGGGAGAAGTGATAACTCTGTACAGGGTGTGCGAAAGGATGTCCAACAAACATGAAGACTCGTATTATGCACTATCCCTCAAAATGGTAGGATCCGTGGTCCGGATCAAAATGCACTTCCCATGTCAGTGTGTCGACAAATACCACAAACGTCGCCATCACTCTTTGAAGATGTGACTGGAGAAAGAAAAGGAAGAAAAAGGAGTGAGAATTCTTACTAAAGAATCTCAGTAGGAAATCTCCTATCCTAGGGTTACATCGTTCACATCCTCAAGAACCTTGTGTTTCTTTATAAAAAGTGTGCATGCATATAAGATTCATTATTAGGATTTATAAAACTAATTATCCAAGGTTCATTCCTTTTAACATGCATTTTAACGTCATGGATGCAGCATATTAAAGCATGAATGCATGGCAATACTTAAGCATATAAATCAGATAACTCATAACATCAAGAAACATCCATGTGGCATAAAGGGCAATAACTTTCGAGTTGAACTTTCCTCAACTTGTGTGACATCAATCATTGTACTTTAGCAATATAAGGCCACCCAAAAAAATAATTAGGCTATGAGCTCATACCTCAGCTAGTCATCACTAGCTCGTGCTTATTATCTGAATAAGCGAAACATAATAAAAATAATCCCGACTACGTAAGTACGGGTAGGGGGCTAGGGATCACCTCTCTTAGGATATACCCTCTTTCAAACACTTTGCGGGCATCAAGCCACAGCAATTTGTCCGCTTTGGTAGGCTGCATCTACTCATACCCTCATGGATTTGTCTCCCCTGGGGGTGCTCGGCTGAACCGGTGTCACCCAGGAAAGCGTGTTTCAGTGCTTTGTCACACAAAAAATCTCTTGGGAGTGCTCGGCCGAACCGGTGTCACCCAGAGTTTTCAATCTCATATCATACTTCAAAAATATTCTCAAGTCCTTTAGGTTTGACGTAAATTCGGCAGCATAACGGCTGTAAACCGAATTTCTTTCAAACCGACTTTATGCTACAAGCTTATAACACATACTAATTTCTCATTCAACTTTCTTGCTCGTAATACACTTAACATATCAGCAATTTATTCCATCATAGCTCATGCATGACAACATCATACTTGTATAAATAACTCATAGCATTAAAGATTTCTTAATGTCTTATATTTTGACCCTTAAGGTCCTTTAACTTGAAATCTAAGTTGTAAATCATCATAACTTAAGTTCTCGGGTACCTATAGGCTCAAATCTAAGTATTCCTCACTCAATTCTATGATCATAAATATTTCTAAACCTCAACAGTGTAGAATCTATAATTCCTACTTTACGGGTACTTAAGAGTCATAATATTGACCCTTTCAAAGTTCGGTTTGCTCCTAAGGTATCAAGATCAAGTCCTAGACCAATTATGAGTAGTTCCGACACATTTAAACTAATTATAAACCATGATTATCAATTCTAAACCTTGCTGGAAAGAATCCAGAAAAATATGTTTCTAAGGGAACTAAAAGTCTCAAATTAATTCTTTTCTAGTTACTATCTTCTCAAATCCTTTACATATGAATTTTTGCATCAAGAATCCATGAACATACTCATATTATCACCATTAAAACAGCATAAAATAGTGAGTATTCATAGTGAGGCAGAACTGAATTCATCTCCAACAAACAAGGCATGAAACTTGATTTCTAAAACACATAAAATGCTAGTTTCTCTTGGAACCTTTTTAAAACTTTCAAAACTCATTAGTAAACATTTTTATCTCATAAAAATCATCAAAATACATGTAAAGGCAGTGGCTAATTTAAATTAATCTCAAGAGGTTTTAAATTCATGAAACTTTGTTTTAAACATCCCTTGGGCTCATAAAAGCTTAGAAAAATTATGAAACATAGATTTTTGTACTTGTAACAAATTAAACCTCCTAAGGCCGAAATCAAAAGGCTAAAGAACATATAATTTTCAAGCCTTTGTTTGAGATAATAGGGGGCAAGTCTTTGAGCTCTAGGTTCTCTTAGGTGATGACATAATCTTAAACATGCTCATGCACATATTTTATCTTTCCTTAGAAAATAAAGTGAGAGCATAAAATAAACATGAGATGCAACTTGTTATTATCTTTAATATTTAGGTGAGGACTTGAAAATATAAACATGATGATGCAAAGCTTGAAATATAAATATGATGATGCAAGTTCATTTATTATTCTTGATAGTTAGTGATAGCAAGGAAAATAAACATGATGTGCAAAGCATAAACATAAACATGAATGCAAGGTTCATTTTAGTCTTAGCTAGAGCTCTTACAAGGCTTTAAAATCCATCATAACCCAACACTTATCTCTTCAACAAAGAGAGTTTTAGAGTTCTTGAACCAAGTTCTCAAAGGAACTACATGGTTCTTGAACATCATCATCAAGCTCAAAGAAGCAAACTTTTAAGAGAAAACAAAACTTTGAGGAAGTAAGAACCAAAGTGACATTATTCCTAGAAATGTAATAAATATAAGAAAACTTTGAAATTTTAACAAAACCTTTTAAAGAAAAGCTCTTGGAGGCCGAATTCATTTAGGCAAGGAAAAGAGAAGAAAAACCAAACCTTTGCTAGATTAAGAAACAAAACTCAAGCTCTAGAGGTTCCTTTGAGATGAACACAAGGTCATCATCTAGGAACTCTCATCATCAAGCTATCATGCTCATAAACAAGGCCTCATGGCTGAAATGAAAAAGAAAGGAAAACTTCAAAAAGAAACCAAGAGAAAACTAGAGGAAAACACATTTTTCAGCAAAACAAAGTTTAGAAAACAACTCCTACCAAGTGGTGGAGGTGAAAACTTGATCTTTTGAAAAGAAATGAGATGAACAACTCCTCCAAGTGTGGTGTTGTAGCTTCGGCCTTGAGGAGGAGAAAGGAAAGGAGATGTGTTCTTGGTGGTTTAGTGTTTAATGTAACACCCTAAATCTTAACCCAAGACTACTAGTATGTACTTAGGTTAATCTTTAGAATATTACCTCTTGGTCTCATCTTTTAGAAAATACTTAGCGGAAATATGGGTAAAATTTTTCTTTTTGGAATTTAAAATCAAAGTGAGAACCACGCACGAATCTTTAAGAGGAAGCATAGCGAAACATATAGGCAAAACATAAAGAAGCACATCATATCATGGAGACGTCAACTGAAACATATGTATATATATATATACTGTGTCTACCTAAAGGGCAGGACTATTCAATACATCGGGAAGCGGAATACAACTGAAATACAATACAAGGAAATCATAAAAAGTAAATACAAGAGAAACAACACCCATACCCATGTGCACCTAGAGTAGACAACCTCATATATAAAAGAAGGTTTGTCCTCAACTATATGGCATGTGTGCACTAACTACTACCCCTCCTATGTCTACTCCTGCTGGTCCGAGTACTGTGGGGTCGAGTCGATCCACTGACGAATCTCGGTGGGAGTGGTCGAGCGCATCATCAGGGCGTGTCCATCGTGGCGAGGGCGCATAGATGACCGACGAGCCAACCTCGGCTGGACCACCGTCTCCTCACTCCCTGCTCTCATCGGTGGGGGAGCGGGACTAGAGCTCCAACTGTACATGTATGACGGCGGGTCCTCGAATGGGTCCGTCTCCGAGTACTGGGTGTGAGGCACGTACTCCGAGTAGTCCCGTACGGCTGATGTCTCGGGCTCCATGCGGAGGATCTGCTCATCGCGTGGTCTAGCTCGCTCAAAAATCCCGTTATGACGGTAAGGAGCAGTCGGGGTGAAGCGGTAACTCGGGACGGGGTGCGCGAAGGGTCGTCCCATGAACATGAACACTCTAACCGTGCAGCGACCCTCAAAATGGTATGACCCGAGTGCCGGGTCATGGTGCAGCTCCCATACCGGGGTGTCGATGAAGAGTACAAATGTCGCCATCTGAAGATATGACGGAAGAAGAGAGAGAGGGAATGAGAATCTTTCTAAAAGAATTCTCAGTAGGGTTATCCCTACCTAGGTGACATCATCATATCCTCAGGAACCTTGGGTTTATTCCTAAAAAGGTGTGCATGCATATAGATTCCTTTTAAGTTAGTTTTCTAAAGTGTTATTTATCCAAGGTCCGTCATATTTTATAATGCGTCTTATAACTTAAGCAGGAAATATACTAATGATATGAATGCATCATAAAGGTAAACCAAACAATAGAATAGCTAAGAAACATTATAACATTTGGCATAAGTATAGTATATGTGACATTGTTAACTTTAACTTTCATCTTATGGGGTCGCCCTAAAACATCTCTAGGTGATGAGCTCATACCTTAACTAGTCGTCACTAGTTCTTACTTATCCTATGATAAGCGTAACATATACATTATCCTGACTTAATAGTGCGGGCTAGGGGGCAATTAAGGATCACCTCTCTTAGGGTCATTTCCTCTTTGAAACGCTCTACTAGCAACTAGTGCATCGTAGTATTGTCCGCTTTGGCAAGCTCTATGTCAATACCCTCACGGATTTGTTTTCTTGGGGGTGCTCGGCTAAACCGGTGTCACCCAAGAAGGCGTCTCAGTGTTGTGTCACATTTAAAATCTCATAAAGTGTTAATTCATAGATACATCATTATTCATTACATAAATCTTTCTCATAGCATATACATCATCACAAGAAACTTCTTCATAATGTATACATAAAACCTTAGCATTTACATTATCACATAATCACACCTTAGACAATCATTCATACAAACTCCCAAGCTTATTATGTTATAAACTTATAGTATGTTATGCTTTGGTTCCTTTGAGTCTTAAACTTGTAAACTAATCGTTCTAGTATTATTCTTAACCTCTTACACACCTATAGGTTCACAACTAATAAGTGTTACTAATTTTTATGCTCAAGGACTTATCCAAACAGCACTATGCAGATTTGGACAGCTTATATTTGTGTGATTACGGGGTTCTAGAGATTACGGTTTAGATCCTTAAAGTCCTTAACTCACATTCTAAGTTATCGATCATCAAAACCTAGTCTCTTGGGAACCTATGAGGTTACAACTAAGTATTTCTCACCTCACACTATGGTCAAGAACATCTCTAAACCTCAAGGATGCAGAATTTGAAATCCTAACTTTACGGGTACCTAGAAGTCACAACAATGACCCTTTCTAAGTTTAGTTTGCTCCTAAGGCTTCAAGATTAAGTCCTAAACCAATTATGAGTCATTCCTACACATTTAAACTAATTTAAAACCATGATTATTAAATCTAAACCTTGCTGGACAGAATCCAGAAAATTACATAATTAAAGGATCTAGAACTCTCAAATTAATTCTTTTCTAGTTCCTAACTTATCCTATCTTTTACATATGAGTCTTAACATTATTTTTACTCAAACATAGGCACATTATCATCATCAAAACAGCACATATAGTGGCAGCAAAGAGCAAGGAAGAACCGAAAATATACTTCTCCATAAAAGGCATAAAACATAATTTCTAAAGCACATAAAATACTAGTTTCTCTTGGAACTCTTTTTAAACTCTCAAAGCTCATTTATAAACAATTTTAACATCTAAAATCATAAGAATATTTAAGAGGGCAGTGACCAATTCATCTTTGTCTCAAGAGGTTCTAAATTCTCAAAACTTGGTTCTATGCATTCCTTAAACTCACTTAAGCTTGGAAAAATTATAAGACATAGTCTCAAATAATTGGAAACCTCAAGACCTCTTAGGGCCGAAATATGAACCCAAGAAAAACACATATTGTTAGACCTTTGTTGAGACAACAATGGGCAAGTCTTTGAGCTCTAGATTCATTTAGGTGATGACATAAAAATAAATATGCTCATGCACTTATTTTAGGT
The DNA here is from genome assembly GCA_031216105.1 of Dalbergia cultrata. Classification (NCBI taxonomy): domain Eukaryota; kingdom Viridiplantae; phylum Streptophyta; class Magnoliopsida; order Fabales; family Fabaceae; genus Dalbergia; species Dalbergia cultrata. The sequence continues at coordinate 32,250,440 of CM062346.1, read as the reverse complement.
TCCATTAGAAAGTAAAGTGATAGCACAAAGTAAACATGAATTCAACTTATTATTATCTTGGTATTAAGTGAGAACTTGAAATATAAACATGATAATGCATAGCTTGAAATATAAACATGATAATGCAAGTTCATTCATTATCTTGGTATTTAGTGATAGCAAGGAAATAAACATGATGTGCAAAGCATAAAGTAAACATGATGCAAGGTTCATTTTATGATTAACTAGAGCTCATTCAAGATTTTAACAAGATAACAACCCAATACAATATCTCAAAGATCTCAACACAAAAACCGAAAGTCATATAAAAGAGAAGAAAGTGAAACTACATCAAGTTCTTTATTAAATACCCAAAACTCCTATCTAGAGAAAAATCTCTAGAACGTGCTAGCCAACTTTAAGGTTGACAAGGGTAGGCTTGGGCTTTTAGAAATCCTTAGATTAATTTTCTTAAGTTGAAAAACTATGTGAGTTAGATACCATATAGATGAAGTCATAAGAAAAGGAAAACTCAAGCTTTAGAGGTTTCTTTGAGATGAACACAATGTCATCATCTAGAAACTCTCATCATCAAGCTATCATGCTCAAAATCAAGGCCTCATGGCCGAAAATGAAAAGCAAGGAAAAACAAAGGAAAGTTCAAAAAGAATCCAAGAGGAAACTAGAGAAAAACACTTTCTTGAGCAAAACAAAGTTTGAAAACAAATCCCTACCTAGTGATGAAGGTAAAGCTTGGACTTGAAGATGGAAATGAGATGAGCAACACCTCCTAGGATGGTGATGATGATTCGGCCTTGATGAAAGAAAAAGGAAGGAAATGTGTTTCAAGTGAAGTTGTGTTTGAGGTGTGGTGTTTGAAAGGTTTGATGATGGTTCAAGGCTTTGGGGTGGTGTTTGATGGTTAAGAGATGATGATGAGATGAAGAGATGAAGAAGATAAAGATGAAAAGAAAGGAAGAACACTCTTGAAACTTTGAGAGAAAAAGAAAGAACTAGTAAGACAACTCTAAAACTCTAAACTTAGCAAATGCTTCAAGATGCAACAAGGCTATCACAAGCATCCTATTTATAGAAAAACAAAACCATGGGCTCACAAAGGTGAGGGAGTGGCCATGTGGTTTGAGGGAGGAAGGAAGAGAAAATATCTCTTACACAAGGTCATTCAAGCATGGTTTGAAGTATGGAAGCTATGCTACAAAGTATGACTTGATGTGAGTTAATTTCCTATCAAATTTTTTTATGAAATTAGGCTTCTAGAAACTTGACATGGCTGGAACTTTTCCAGCCACAAATAAATGGGGAAAATGGGTTGTTTTAATTATTTATTCATATGGAAATTCAAGCTTGATTGAAAGTTATGACAAGGTATAGTGTATGTGACTTGAGGTATGGCCTTGGAGTGTTGAAAAGTTGAACATGTGATACATAATGGGGAGAAGGGTACACGGCCAGGTTCAAGACAGCAGAGAGGAGGTGAGTTTTGACCATTTAATTGTGTGTTAATAGTAGGTTTAGATGTGTATTAGCTTAGGTACAAGGTTAGGAATGATTAAGCTTAAGTTTAGGTAACTAAGAATGTGATTTAGGGAGTTTATGACAAGTTTAGGAGTGCTCATACATCATTAGAGAATTTTAAACTCATTTATGAATAAACAATGTGTAACACAATTCCATGATTTAAGGAATTGGAAAGAGAAAACACTATTCAAGATTCTATGACTAGGTGTCTTGAAATTAAAATATGATTTTAGGTTGTAATTAAGTACTTTTTGGTTCTAATCAACTTTAATAAATTATTTTGACTCAAGATTAATTAAGGAAATTAATTAACCTTCGATTAGAGCCTAATATTGCTTAGGTTTGCTTAATCACGCGATTAAGCGTAAAAACACGAAACTAGGGGCAAAACCGTAATTTTGTACTAATTTTTCCCGGGACTTCTAAAATTAAAACTGAGGTCAAAGAATACATAAAAACACCTTTTAAAACCATCTGGAGAAGTTTCGGGTTCATCCGGCACTTGCAAATGGGTAAAACACCGCAGGGGCGTTTTGGTCATTTTCACCCGAAAACTCGAAAAACAAGATTTTCGATCTCGGGAAGGTACACAAGTTATCTAATCCCCTTCCAACATTGAGTTTGCCCATCGAGTACTGCCGAACTGGCTTTCCTCAAATTCCGGGTTGAAAATGACCTCAAGGGCATTTTGGTCATTTTCACTCTAACAGAAAAATCGGGGCGTTACATTACTCCCCTCCTTAAAAAGAATTTCGCCCTCAAAATTCGTACCTTTAGAAAAGCTCTGGGTATTTGGACTTCATCTCTGATTCTAGTTCCCACGTGTATTCCTCCGACTTGTCTCGTCCCCACGCCACCTTCACCAATGGAACAGACTTGTTCCTTAACTGCTTGACTCCGTGATCCACTATTCTCGTAGGCGGTACTTTGAAAGTGAGGTCTTCCCTCAACTGTACATGCTCTGGTTCTAGGACATGACTAGGGTCGGACTCATATTTACGTAACTGGGAGACGTGAAAGACATCATGAAGGTTTGACAGATTAGGTGGTAAAGCTATTTTGTAAGCAACAGATCCGACTCTATGAAGAATTTCAAAAGGGCCGAGAAATCGGGGACTCAACTTTTTAACTTTCATGGTTCTTCCTATTCCTGTAGTGGGGGTGATTCTTAGAAATACATGTTCTCCTTCCTGAAACTCCAAGGGCTTGCGCCTTTTGTCCGCGTAGCTTTTCTGCCGACTCTGAGCGGTTAAGATTCTATCATTGATTTTCTTGATTTGCTCCGTCATTTCCCTCACTACCTCAGGTCCTAAGACACTTTGTTCTCCGGGCTCGTACCAACACAAGGGTGATTGGCACTTCCTTCCATATAATGCCTTGTACGGTGCCATACCGATACTCGGGTGATAACTGTTGTTATACGCAAACTCGATTAAAGGCATGTACTTATCCCAACTTCCTTTTTGGTCTAAGACACAGGCTCTTAACATGTCTTCTAGGGTTTGGATTGTCCTCTCGGACTGACCATCCGTTTGTGGGTGGTAAGCAGTGCTCAAGCACAACTTGGAACCAAATGCCTTTTGAAAGGCTCCCCAGAAACGTGATGTAAACCGCGGATCTCGATCCGAGATTATCGTTGATGGTACTCCATGCAACCTTACTATTTCTTGGATGTAAAGCTGAGCCAACTTATCCAACGAGTACGTGACTCGAATAGGTAGAAAGTGAGCCAATTTAGTCAGTCGATCCACGATTACCCATACGGCATCGTGGCCAGCTTGGGCTTTTGGCAATCCTGTCACGAAATCCATTGATATACTTTCCCACTTCCACTCGGGGATTGACAGGGGTTGCAACATGCCAGAAGGTTTTTGGTGTTCGATCTTGACCTTTTGGCATACCAAACACTTACTCACCCAGGCGACCACATCCTTCTTTAATCCGGGCCACCAAAACATCCTCTTCAAGTCCTGATACATCTTGGTAGTACCAGGATAGATGGCAAAATGGCTCTTGTGAGCCTCCTCCAAGATCTTCTCTCGGAGGTCGCCATCTTGTGGCACACAGATTCGCCCCTCGAACCTCCACAACCAGTCGGGGCCTCGTACAAAACCTTTCAACTTTCCGGCCTTAACTGCCTCGATTGTCTCCATAAAGTCCTCATTTTCTATTTGGGCAAGCATAATCCTTTGCTTAAACCCACTGGTCACCGTGAGATGACTCATCACAATGCCATTCTTTGTTATAGACATCCCAAGATTCATATCCCTAAACTGCTCTATTAACCCAACTTCATTAACCATCATACTTGACAGACGTAACGAGTTTCGGCTCAAGGCGTCAGCTACTACATTAGCCTTGCCGGGGTGGTAGCTTAAGCCAAAATCGTAGTCCTTGAGGAATTCCATCCATCTTCTTTGCCTCATATTCAACTCATTTTGATCAAAGAGATGCTTGAGACTCTTATGATCGGAGAAAACTTCAAACCTTACACCATACAAATGGTGCCTCCACATTTTTAGAGCGAACACAATGGCTGCTAGTTCTAGGTCATGGGTGGGGTAGGTTACCTCGTGAGGCTTGAGTTGTCTGGACGCATAGGCTACGACTTGCCTGTTTTGCATTAACACACAACCTAAACCCTTGCCAGAAGCATCGCAGTATACCTCGAAGGGTACATTGGGGTCAGGTAAAACTAAAATCGGGGTTGAGGTGAGCTTTTCCTTAAGCTCTAGGAAACTCTTTTCACACTCGGGGCTCCATTCAAACGGGGCATTCTTCCTAGTGAGCTTGGTTAAGGGTAGGGCCAATTGGGAAAATCCTTTGATAAACCTACGGTAATAGCCAGCTAAATCCAAAAAGCTTCTAATCTCAGTTACAGAGGTTGGTCTATCCCAATTCATCACAGCTTCTATCTTACTTGGGTCGACAGCTATGCCACCTTTTGACACAACATGTCCTAAGAACTTTACCTCCTCTAACCAAAATTCACACTTAGACAACTTAGCGTACAACTTCTTCTCCTTTAATACCTCTAAAACCAACCTTAAATGACGCTCATGCTCTTCGTGGGTTTTCGAATAGATGAGAATATCATCTATGAACACAACCACAAACTGATCTAAATAGGGTCTAAAGATCCTATTCATGTAATCCATAAAAACTGCGGGAGCATTCGTCAAACCAAACGACATCACATTGAACTCAAAGTGTCCATACCGAGTTCGAAAGGCGGTTTTAGGAATATTCGAATCACTAACCCTAATCTGATGGTAACTGGACCTTAAATCAATCTTAGAAAACACTACTGCTCCTTTTAATTGGTCCATAAAATCGTCAATCCTAGGCAATGAGTACTTATTCTTTATGGTTACCTGGTTCAACTGCCTATAGTCTATACACATCCTCATACTTCTGTCCTTTTTCTTCACAAATAAGACCGGAGCGCCCCAAGGCGAAGCACTCGGCCTTATAAAACTCTTTTCTAACAGCTCTTCTAACTGGGTTTTCAACTCTGCCAACTCCAAAGGTGACATCCTATACGGGGCTATAGAGATTGGTCCTGTCCCAGGAACCAACTCTATGGAGAATTCAACTTCTCTTTCGGGAGGGAACTCGGGTATTTCATCCGGAAATACCTCGGGATAGTCTCTTACCACAGGTATCTCACCTAGGTCTTGCTCAAAGTCTACATCGCAGGCGGCTAGGAGAACATATCCCTTAGCTTTCTCCCCACTACAGAAGACCTCTACGGAATTTAGGTACAGCCTAATGGGGTGAGTGACGTTTTCGGGAGGAGAAGGGAAAACTACGGTTTGGGTTCCACAATCTAACAACACACGGTTGGCGTGAAGCCAATTCATGCCTAAGATAATGCCTATGTCTTTCAAGGGCAAACAAATTAAATCTATGATAAAAGACCTATTTTCTACAACAAGATGGCAGTTTAAACAACAACGGCAAATGTTAACAGGGCGATTTGTAGGAGTAGAAACAATAAGATCAAAGGGGAGTTTAGAGACTCTTAAATTTAAGGACTCGACACTAGCAAGTGAAATAAAAGAATGAGTAGCACCATAGTCATATAGTACAGTTAAGGGTTTACCGTTTACTTCGCACATACCTTCAATGAGATCTTTGGACTTCTTGGCGTCTTCTGCATTAAGGGTAAAGACCCTTCCTCGGTATTATGGTCGGGGGTTTTGGTTTGATGTCCCTTGTCCGGCGCAGTCCTTTGCATAGTGGCCGGGCTTGCCACACTTGAAGCATATGTTCTGACCAGCTAAGCATGGGCGATTCCCGTGATTCTTCCCGCATTGTGGGCATATGTCAGCAGATGTTGCTCCGGGGTAAGCAGCAGGGGTTTGTGGTGCCTTGTTCTTGGCTCCACTTGGTCCTCCATTGTGGTTCTGGGGTCCACCCGGTCCACGGGGTTGATGGTTGAAGTTCCTCGGGCCTTGATGTTGAAATGGCGACCTTTGATGTTGCTTGGATTGTTGGTGAGCAGGAGCTCTTGGTGGTTGTTGTTGTTGTTTGCAGAACTGGTTGGTCTGGTACTGGTTGTAGTGATTCCTCGAAGGGTACTGCGGTTTAAACTTCGGGGCTTGAGGTCCGAGCCTCTTAGCTCGCTCCGCCCTTATGATTTGAATCTTTCTCTATCCTTCTTCAAGGATCTGGCACTTGTTGACCAGAGTCGGGAAGTCTCTGATCTCCATGTGGGCCACGGCGTAGTTCATCTCCGCCTTTAGACCGGCCTCATACTTGACGCATTTCCAAACCTCATCGAGGTTTCCTTGAAACACCCGAGAGAACTTAATCAGCTCCTCGAACTTTGCAGTGTACTGGGCAACAGTAGACCTTCCCTGGGTCAACTGCATGAACTCAATGTCTTTTGCATTCCTTACGGACTCCGGGAAATACTTCTTGTAGAAGTAAGTCTTGAACAGCTCCCAGTCAATGGGAGTTGCAGAAGCCTCTACCAGATGCTTCGTGCCGTTCCACCAGAACTCGACGTCGGACTTTAACATGAAAGCAGCAAATGTGACCTTCTGCTCCTCTGAGCAGGTGACCACAGAGTAGATCTTCTCCATGTCTTTGATCCACTCATCAGCCTTATCGGGGTCCATTACCCCTCGGAACACTGGTGGGCTCGCCTTGCGGAACTCGCCAAAGAGGGCTTGTTCCACCGTCTCAGCAGCAGAGGGAGGAGGGGGAACAGGAACAGCGTTTGCTTGTTGGTCCATCCGGTCAAACATCCGTTCCATAGCTTCCGCCATGCGACGGATAGCAGCAGCAGTTGCATTATCTTAGTCAACATCGGGCGTAGTCCTAGGTCGTCGTCGTGGTGCCATTGGTCCCTAAACACATGAAACAATGAACATCAAGTTGATCAGGCTCAATATCCATGCAAAATGAGCTAGTTAGCATGGCACTTGCAAGCAACAGAAGTCATGCATCTCTACTCCTACAGCTTATCTCTATCAAGCACTACACATGACATAACTATCGCATTATGCTTATAAAGCATAGTCAGTCCAAAACTCGAAAACTCCGCAGGGGCGTTTTGGTCATTTTGACCTGAAAACTCGAAAAACTAGATTTTCGATCCCGGGAAGGTACACAAGTTATCTAATCCCCTTCCAACGTTGAGTTTTCCCTTCGAGTACTGCCGAACTGGCTTTCCTCGAATTCCGGGCTGAAAATGACCTCAGGGGCATTTTGGTCATTTTCACTCTAACAAAAAAATCGGGGCGTTACATTTAAGGTTGAGTGTTTGAGAGATTTGATGATGATTCAAGGTTGTGAGGTGATGGATTGAGACTATGAGATGACCATGTGATGAGAAGATGAAGAAGATGAAGAGAAAAGGAAAGCTCTTGAAACTTTGAGAGAAAAGGAAAGGAAACTCAAAGAAAGGCTAGAAAACTAAGCCTAGCAAATGATCCAAAGGTTCACACAAGTTCTTTAGCTCATGTATTTATAGAAAACAAAAGTAATGGAGATGTGATTTGGAGGGAAGCTGGCCCTGTATTTTGAGGCGTGGAGGAGAGAAAAATATCTCTTACAACTTGTCATTCAAGCATGGTTTGAAGTATGGAAGACATGGTGCAAGGTATGGCTCAAAGTATGGTAATTTCTGTTTGTTTGAAATTGAAATAATCCTTCTAGAAGGGCAAGAAGGGATGGCAGTTTTTGAGCCACAAAAATGAGAGAAAAAGTCTTCTAGAAGTTGTCTTATGAAGCATGGATGAAAGTATGGAGTTTATGACTCAAAGCATGGTTTATGGTGAGGTGGAAGTATGGTTCTTTGAGTGTAGAAATTCACACATGTGATGGAAATAAGGGGGTATGGTTTCGGCCAGAACTGATGTAGCAAGGGGGAGAGAGATTTGATCATGTAATTGTGTGTTAATGATAGATTTATATGTGTATTAGTTTAGGTACAAGGTTAGGAGGCATTAAGCATAAGTTTAGGTGACTAAGAATGAGGTTCAGGAATTTTATGACATGATTAGGAGTGCTCATACATCATTAGAGAATTTAAAATTTATTTGTGAATAAACAATTGAAAACACAATTCCATGATTTAGGGAATTGGAGAGAGAAAATACTATTCAAGATTCCATGACTAGGAATCTTAAATTTAAAATAAAGTTTTAAGTTGAAATTAAGCATTCTAGGTTCTAATCAACTTTAATAAATTATTTTGACTCTAGATTAATTATGGAAATTAATTAATCTTCGATTAGAGCCTAATATTGCTTAGGTTTGATTAATCACACGATTAAGTTTGAAAACACAAAGCTAGGGGCAAAATCATAATTTTTGCACAAATTTCGGCCGGGACCACCGGGACTAAAACTGAAGTCCCAGAATACGTAAAAATGCCTTTTAAAACCGTCTAGAGAAGTTTCGGGTTCATCCGGAACTTGCAAACAGGTCAAACACCACAGGGGTATTTTGGTCATTTTGATCCGAAAACTCGAAAAACGAGATTTTCGATCCCGGAAAGGTACACGAGTCATCTAATCCCCATCCAACATTGAGTTTGCCCTTTGAGGACTGCCAGATCGACTTTCCTCGAATTCCGAGCTGAAAATGACCTCAGGGGCATCTTGGTCATTTTCACTCTATCAGAAATTCGGGGCGTTACATTACTCCCCTCCTTAAAAAGAATTTCGCCCTCGAAATTCGTACCTCAAAACTACTCGGGGTACTTCGACCTCATCTCGAACTCAAGCTCCCATGTGAACTCTTTGGTGTTGCCTTGTCCCCATGCAACCTTCACCAAAGGAACAGACTTGTTCCTCAACTGCTTTATGCCTTGATCCACGATCCTTGTAGGCAGTAGATTAAATGTTAGGTCCTCCCTTAACTGTACATGTTCTGGCTCTAAAACATGGCTAGGGTCAGACTCATATTTATGCAACTGAGAGACGTGAAAGACGTCATGGAGATTGGAAAGGTTAGGTGGGAGGGCTATTTTGTAGGCTACAGATCCGATTCTCTGGAGAATTTCAAAAGGACCGAGAAATCGGGGACTCAACTTCTTGACTTTCATGGCTCTTCCTATTCCTCTAGTGGGAGTGATTCTTAGAAATACGTGTTCGCCTTCTTGGAATTCCAAGGGCTTACGCCGTTTGTCCGCGTAGCTTTTCTATCGACTTTGAGCGGTTAAGATTTTATCCTTAACTCATTTGATTTGCTCCTTCGTTTCCCTTACTACATCAGGTCCTAAGACACTTTGTTCTCCGGGCTTATACCAACACAAAGGTGATTGGCACTTCCTTCCATACAGTGCTTCGTATGGTGCCATACCGATGCTTGCGTGATAACTGTTGTTATACGCAAACTTGATCAACGACATGTACTTATCCCAACTCCCTTTCTGGTCCAAGACACAGGCTCTCAACATATCTTTTAGGGTTTTGAATTGTTCTCTCATATTGGCCATTTGTTTGAGGGTGGTAAGCAGTGCTTAAGCACAACTTTGTACCAAACGCTTTTTGAAAGGCTCCCCAAAAACGTGACGTAAACCGCGGATCTTGATCCGAGATTATCGTCGATGGCACTCCATGCAACGTTACAATCTCTTGGATGTAAAGCAGAGCCAATTTATCTAACGACTATGTGACTCGAATAGGTAGAAAGTGAGCCGACTTGATCAGTCAATCCACGATTACCCATACAGTGTCATGGCCAGCTTGGGTCCTTGGCAATCCTATCACGAAGTCCATCGATATGCTCTCCCACTTCCACTCGGGGATTGACAGGGGTTGCAACATACCTGAGGGTTTTTGGTGTTCGATCTTAACTTTTTGGCAGACCAAACACTTACTCACCTAGGCGACCACATCCTTCTTTAATCCGGGCCACCAAAACATCTTCTTCAAGTCTTGGTACATCTTGGTAGTACCAGGATGGATGGCGAAGTGGCTCTTGTGAGCCTCCTCCAAGATCTTCTCTCGGAGGTCACCATCTCGTGGCACACAGATTCGCCCCTCGAACCTCCACAACCAATCAGGGCCTTGCTCAAAACCCTTCAACTTTCCGACCTTAACCGCCTCTATGGTCTCCATAAACTCCTCATTCTCTCTTTGTGCTAGCATAATCCTTTGCTTAAACCCACTGGTCACTGTGAGGTGGCTCACTATTCCATTATCAATCGCTGACATCCCCAAATTCATATCTCTAAACTTCTCTATTAACCCAACTTCATTAACCATCATACAAGACAGACGCAATGACTTTCGACTCAAGGCATCGGTGACTACATTAGCCTTGCCAGGGTGGTAACTTAAGCCGAAATCATAATCTTTGAGGAATTCCATCCATCTCCTCTGCCTCATATTTAACTCCTTTTGATCAAAGAGATGCTTGAGACTCTTATGGTTGGAGAAAACTTCGAACCTTACACCATATAAATGGTGTCTCCACATTTTAAGGGCAAACACGATGACTGCTAACTCTAGGTCATGGGTGGGGTTACCTCGTGAGGCTTAAGTTGTCTAGATGCATTGGCTACCACTTGCCGATTTTGCATCAACACACAATCTAAACCTTTGCCCAATACATCACAATATACCTCGAAGGGTACACTAGGGTCAGGTAAAACCAAAACTGGGGTTGAGGTGAGCTTTTCCTTAAGCTCGAGGAAACTCTTCTCACACTTGGGGCTCCACTCAAATGGGGCATTCTTCCTAGTGAGCTTGGTTAAGGGTAGGGCTAACTGGGAAATTCCTTTGATAAACCTACGGTAATAACCGGCTAAAAAAAAGCTTCTTATCTCGGTTACAAAGGTTGGTCTATCCCAATTCATCACAGCCTGAATCTTACTAGGGTCAACAAATATGCCACCTTTTGACACAACATGTCCTAAGAATTTCACCTCATCCAACCAAAATTCACACTTAGAGAGCTTAGCGTACAATTTCTTCTCCTTTAAAATCTCTAAAATCAACCTTAAATGACGCTCATGTTCCTCGTGGGTTTTCGAATAGATGAGAATATCATTATGAACATAACCACGAACTGATCTAAATAGGGTCTAAAGATCCTATTCATGTAATCCATAAAAACTGTGGGAGCATTCGTCAAACCGAATGACATCACATTGAACTCAAAGTGTCCATACCGAGTTCTAAAGGGGGTCTTAGGAATGTCCTGATCTCTAACCCTAATTTGATGGTATCCCGATCTTAAATCAATCTTAGAAAACACTACAGCTCCTTTCAACTAGTCCATGAGATCATCAATCCTAGGCAATGGGTACTTGTTTTTCATAGTTACTCGGTTCAACTGCCTATAGTCTATGCACATTCTCATACTTCCATCCTTCTTCTTCACAAATAAGACCGGAGTGCCCCAAGATGAAGCACTCGGCTTTATAAAATTTTTCTCCAACAACTCCTCTAGCTGGGTTTTTAACTCCGCTAACTCCGACGGTGACATTTGATATGGGGTATAAAGATAGGTCCCGTTCTAGGAACCAGCTCTATGGAAAACTCTACTTCTCTCTCGGGATAGTCTCTCACCACAAGTATATCACCTAGGTTATGCTCAAAGTCTACATCACAGGCAGCTAAGAGAACATATCCCTTAGTTTTCTCACCACTATAGAAAGCCTCTACGAAGTTTAGGTACAATCTTAAGGGTTGACTAATGTTACTGGGAGGAGAAGGAAAAACAACAGTTTGGGTTCCATAGTCTAATAATACACGGTTGGTGTGAAGCCAATCCATGCCTAGAATGACATCTATGTCCTTAAGGGGTAAGCAAATTAAATCTATGATGAAATATCTATTTTCTACAACAAGATGACAATTTAAACAATATTTGCAAGTATTAACAGGGCTATTTGTAGGAGTAGCAACAATAAGATCAAAAGGAAGCTTAGAAACTCACATATTCAAAGACTCGACACTAGCATATGAGACAAAAGAATGGGTAGTTCCAAAATCAAAAAGTACAGTTAAGCTTCTACCGTTAAGTTCGTACTTACCTTGAATGAGGTCATTGGATTTTTGGGCGTCTTCCACATTGAGGGTAAAGACCCGTCCTTGGTGTTGGGGTCGGGGGTTTTGGTTTGATGGCCCTCCGCTGGTGCAGGTGTTGGCATAGTGGTCAGGCTTGCCACATTTGAAGCAGACTCTTTGCCCTATCAGGCAAGGGCGGTTCCCGTGGTTCTTCTTGCACTAGGGACAGACATCAGGGGTTCCTTGTGGTACGTTGCTCTTGGCCCTACTGGATCTTCCGTTGTGGTTTCGGGGTCCACCCGAACCTCGGGGTTAGTTGTTGTTGAAGTTCCTCGGGCCTTGATATTGGAACGGCGGCCTTTGTTGTTATTTGGATTGTTGGTACGTGGGTGCTCTTTGTTGTTGTTGTCATTGTGGTCAGAACTGGTTGCTTTGATATGGGTTGTAGTGGTTCCTTGATGGGTATTGCGGTTTGAACCTTGGGGCTTGAGGTCCTAACCCCTTAGCTCATTCCGCCCTCGTGGCATGCAGCTTTTGTTGTCCCTCTTCTAGAATTCGGCACTTGTTGACTAGAGTCGAGAAGTCTTTGATCTCCATATGGGCCATGGCGTAGTTCAACTTCCCCTTCAGACCGGCCTCATACTTCATGCATTTCCAAACCTCATCGGGGTTCCCTTGGAACACCCAAGAGAACTTAATCAGCTCTTCAAACTTGGCAGTGTATTGGGCAACAATAGACCTCCCTAAGTCAATTGTATGAACTCGATGTCCTTGGCATTTCTCAAGGACTCGGGGAAGTACTTCTCGTAGAAGTAGGTCTTGAACAGCTCCCAGTCGATGGGAGTTCTAGAAGCCTCCAATAGTCGCTTCGTGCCATTCCACCAGAATTCGGCGTCAGACTTCATCATGAAAAGCAGCAAACATAACCTTATGCTCCTTAGAGCAGGCAACCACAGAGTAGATCTTCTCCATATCTTTGATCCACTCATCAGCTTTGTCGAGGTCCATTACCCCTCGAAACATGGGTGGGTTCGACTTGCGAAACTCGCCAAAGTGGGCTTGCTCAACCACCTCAGCAGTAGGGGGAGCAAGGGCAGCATTCTCTTGTTGATTCATGCGTTCGAACATGTACTCCATGGCTCGGGCCATGTCACGAACAGCAACAGTAGTTGCATTATCTTGGTCAGCTTTAGGCGTAGTCCTAGGCTGTCGTCGCGGTGCCATTGGTCCCTAAACACATGAGACAGTGAACATCAAGTTGATCAGGCTCAATATTCATGTGAAATGAGCTAGTTACCATGGCACTTGCAAGCAACAGGAGTCATGCATCTCTAGTCCTATAGCTTATCTCTATCAAGCACTACAAATGACATAACTATCGCATCATGCTTCTAAAGCATGGTCAGTCCAATCCTCAGGCTCCGTGAGAATCAAACTGCTCTGATACCAAAATGTAACACCTTAATTTTTAAACTAACTATCTAGAACTCATTAGGTTAATCATTAGGTTATTACCTCTTAGTCTCATCTATTTAATAAAATACTTAGCGGAAATTATAGGTAAATTTTTTTTTTTGAAAACATAAAACCAAAGTGAGAGTCGCATTCTTATCTAATCGTAAGACAAAAATATAAAGCACAAATGACAAGCATGAAGAATACAGTGGGTAAGCATATAATAATGAACAAGAATGACACATCAAAGGCAACACTTTCATTAATAACATAGTTAAGGTACATATGTAGTCACGCCCTTATAGATCGGACTGAGCTTGCAATACGTAAGAAAATGAAAATTCAACAAAAATATAAAAGCAAGGAAAGCATAGATAAACCACGACTACCCGAGTGCACCTATGGTGGATAACCTCAAGACAAAAGAGGGTTTATCCTATCTATGTGAGAGTATGTGCACCAAACCTCCCCTACAAAGTCGACTATAGGAACCCGGGGTATGGCGGGACATAACCGATCCACAGACGCAGTGCGACAGGAGTAAGCACACGCAATGACTGAGCATGAACTCCTTAGCAAAGGCGCATCTCGGCTCGCCTTGCTAGTCTTGGCTGTGTGACGGTCTCCTCGCTCTCACCTCGCAAAAACTGAGGAGTGGGAGCACAGCTCTCGCTGTACATATGCATCGGCGGGTCCTTAGAAGGGTCATCCTCCGAACCAGGAGACCGGGATACGTAGTCCTGGAAGTCACGGGGCATCGATCCTCCTGTGTAGGTCCGAAGAATCCTCTCGTCATGTGTCCGTACATGCTTAAAAACCATGGCGTTGTCATAGGGTGATATCGGGGAGAAGCGATAACTCTGTACAGGGTGTGCGAAGGGATATCCAACAAACATGAAGAATCATACTATGCACTGTCCCTCAAAATGGTAGGATCCGTGGTCTAGATCAAAATGCACCTCCCACATCAGGGTGTCGACAAAGACCACAAACGTCGCCATCGCTCTCTGAAGATGTGATGGGAGAAAGAGAAGGAAGAGAAAGGAGTGAGAATTCTTACTAAAGAATCTCAGTAGGAAATCTCCTATCCTAGGGTTACATTGCTCACATCCTCAAGAACCTTGGGTTTCTTTATAAATGGTGTGCATGCATATAAGATTCATTATTAGGATTTATAAAACTAATTATCCAAGGTTCATTCCTTTTAACATGCATCTTAATGTCATGGATGCAACATATTAAAGCATGAATGCATGGCAATACTTAAGCATATAAATCAGATAAATCATAACATCAAGAAACATCCATGTGGCATAAAGGGCAATAACTTTCAAGTGGAACTTTCCTCAACTTGTGTGACATCAATCATGGTACTTTAGCAATATAAGGCCACCTTAAAAAATAACTAGGCTATGAGCTCATACCTCAGCTAGTTGTCACTAGCTCTTGCCTATTATCTGAATAAGCAAAACATAATAAAAATAATCCCGACTATGCAAGTACGAGTAAGGGGCTAGGGATCGCCTCTCTTAGGATATACCCTCTTTGAAACGCTTTGCGGGCATAAAGCCACAACAATTTGCCTGCTTTGGTAGGCTGCATCTACTCATACCCTCACAGATTTGTCTCCCCTGGGGGTGCTCGGCCGAACCGGTGTCACCCAGGAAAGCGCGTTTCAGTGTTTTGTCACATAAAAAATCTCCTGGGGGTGCTCAGCCGAACCGGTGTCACCTAGGATTTTCAATCTCATATCACACTTCAAAAACATTCTCAAGTCCTTTAGGTTTGACGGAAATTCGGCAACATAACGGCTGTAAACTGAATTTCCTTTAAACTGACTTTCTGCCACAAGCTTATAACACATACTAATTTCTCATTCAACTTTCTTGTTCATAAAATACTTAACATATCAATAACTTATTCCATCATAGCTCATGCATCACAACATCATACTTGCATAAATAACTCATAGCATTAAAGATTTCTTAATGTCTTATGTTTTGACCCTTCGGGTCCTTTAACTTGAAATCTAAGTTGTAAATCATCATAACTTAAGCTCTCGGGTACCTATAGGCTCAAATCTAAGTATTCCTCACTCAATTCTATGATCATGAATATTTCTAAACCTCAAGAGTGCAGAATCTATAATTCCTACTTTACGGGTACCTAGGAGTCACAACATTGACCCTTTCTAAGTTCGGTTTGCTCCTAAGGTATCAAGATCAAGTCCTAGACCAATTATGAGTAGTTCCTACACATTTAAACTAATTATAAACCAAGATTATCAATTCTAAACCTTTCTGGACAGAATCCAGAAAAATACTTTTCTAAGGGAACTAAAAGTCTCAAATTAATTCTTTTCTAGTTACTATCTTCTCAAATCCTTTACATATGAATTTTTGCATCAAGAATACATGAACATACTCATATTATCATCATTAAAACAGCATAAAACAGTGAGTATTCATAGCGAGGTAGAACCGAATTCATCTCCAACAAACAAGGCATGAAACTTGATTTCTAAAACACATAAAATGCTAGTTTCTCTTGGAACCTTTTTAAAACTTTCAAAACTCATTAGTAAACATTTTTATCTCATAAAAATCATCAAAATACATGTAAAGGAAGTGGCTAATTTAAATTAATCTCAAGAAGTTTTAAATTCATGAAACTTTGTTCTAAAGATCCCTTGGGCTCATAAAAACTTAGAAAAATTATGAAACATAGATTTTTGTACTTGTAACAAATTAAACCTCCTAAGGCCGAAATCAAAAGGCTAAAGAACATATAATTTTCAAGCCCTTGTTTGAGATAATAGGGGGCAAGTCTTTGAGCTCTAGGTTCTCTTAGGTGATGACATAATCTTAAACATGTTTATGCACATATTTTATCTTTCCTTAGAAAATAAAGTGAGAGCATAAAATAAACATGAGATGCAACTTGTTATTATCTTTAATATTTAGGTGAGGACTTGAAAATATAAACATGATGATGCAAAGCTTGAAATATCAATATGATGATGCAAGTTCATTTGTTATTCTTGATAGTTAGTGATAGCAAGGAAAATAAACATGATGTGCAAAGCATAAACATAAACATGAATGCAAGGTTCATTTTAATGTTAGCTAGAGCTCTTACAAGGCTTTAAAATCCATCATAACCCAACACTTATCTCATCAACAAAAAGAGCTTTAGAGTTCTTAAACCAAGTTCTCAAAGGAACTACATGGTTCTTGAACATCATCATCAAGCTCAAAGAAGCAAACTTTTAAGAGAAAACAAAACTTTGAGGAAGTAAGAACCAAAGTGACATTATTTCTAGAAAAGAAATAAATATAAGAACACTTTGAAATTTTAACAAAACCTTTTAAAGAAAAGCTCTTGGAGGCTGAAATCATTTAGGCAAGGAAAAGAGAAGAAAGACCAAACCTTTGCTAGATTAAGAAACAAAACTCAAGCTCTAGAGGTTCCTTTGAGATGAACACAAGGTCATCATCTAGGAACTCTCATCATCAAGCTATCATGCTCATAAACAAGGCCTCATGGCCGAAATGAAAAACAAAGGAAAACAAAGGAAAGCTTCAAAAAGAAACCAAGAGAAAACTAGAGGAAAACACATTTTTAAGCAAAACAAAGTTTAGGAAACAACTCCTACCAAGTGGTGAAGGTGAAAGCTTGATCTCTTGAAAAGAAATGAGATGAGCAACTCCTCCAAGTGTGGTGTTGTAGCTTTGGCCTTGAGGGAGAGAAAGGAAAGGAGATTTGTTCTTGGTGGTTTAGTGTTTAAGGTTGAGTGTTTGAGAGATTTGATGATGATTCAAGGTTGTGAGGTGGTGGATTGAGACTATGAGATGACCATGTGATGAGAGGATGAAGAAGATGAAGAGAAAAGGAAAGCTCTTGAAACTTTGAGAGAAAAGGAAAGGAAACTCAAAGAAAGGCTAGAAAAGTAAGCCTAGCAAATGATACAAAGGTTTACACAAGTTCTTAAGCTCATTTATTTATAGAAAACAAAAGTAATGGAGATGTGATTTGGAAGGAAGCTGGCCGTGTACTTTGAGGCATGGAGGAGAGAAAAATATCTCTTACAACTTATCATTCAAGCATGGTTTGAAGTATGGAAGACATGGTACAAGGTATGGCTCAAAGTATGGTAATTTCTCTTTGTTTGAAATTGAAATAATCTTTCTAGAAGAGCAAGAAGGGCTGGCAGTTTTTGAGCCACAAAAATGAGAGAAAAAGTCTTCTAGAAGTTGTCCTATGAAACATGGATGAAAGTATGGAGTTTAAGACTTAGCATGGTTTATGGTGAGGTGGAAGTATGGTTCTTTGAGTGTAGAAATTCACACATGTGATGGAAATAATGGGGTATGGTTTCGGCTAGAACTGATGCAGCAAGGGGAGAGAGATTTGATCATGTAATTGTGTGTTAATGATATGTTTATATGTGTATTAGTTTAGGTACAAGGTTAGGAGTCGTTGAGCATAAGTTTAGGTGACTAAGAATGAGGTTCAGGAATTTTATGACATGATTAGGAGTGCTCATAGATCATTAGAGAATTTAAAATTCATTTGTGAATAAACAATTGAAAACACAATTCCATGATTTAAGGAATTGGAGAGAGAAAATACTATTCAAGATTCGATGACTAGGAATCTTGAATTTAAAATAAAGTTTTAAGTTGAAATTAAGCATTCTAGGTTCTAATCAACTTTAATAAATTATTTTGACTCTAGATTAATTATGGAAATTAATTAATCTTTGATTAGAGCCTAATATTGCTTAGGTTTGATTAATCACACGATTAAGCTTGAAAACACAAAGCTAGGGGCAAAATCGTAATTTTGCACAAATTTCAGCCGGGACCACCGGGACTAAAAATGAAGTCGCAGAATACATAAAAATGCCTTTTAAAACCATCTGGAGAATTTTGGGGTTCATCCGGCACTTGCAAACGGGTGAAACACCACAGGGGTATTTTGGTCATTTTGACCCAAAAAAGCGAAAAACGTGATTTTCAATCTCAGAAAGGTACACGAGTCATCTTATCCCCATCCAACATTGAGTTTGCCCTTCGAGAACTAACAGATCGGCTTTCCTCGAATTCCAGGCCGAAAATGACCTCAGGAGCATTTTGGTCATTTTCACTCTATCAAAAAATCGGGGCGTTACACACGCCTTTTAGATGTACCATGGTAGATGAAAATGATGCTTGAAAACTAGAAGAAACAGGAACAAGTTATGTAAGAGATGAGAAATGCAATTGTACAACTCAAGATTTCCCAAGCCTAGCAAGGTAGTGCATTCACCATTCCTTCTCACATAGTTACCAATTCTAAAGGGAATGTTTTTGTGATTGCTTTGAAGTCTAGTACAGTTTTGCCTGGGGTTGCTTGTCCTTCATATCAGCTTATGGTTGAATATTAGCAAGATAAGACAGTTCAGCCAGAGGTGTAGCAAGATGAGCTTGCACCTCGATAGAAGAAATCAGAAGAGCAAGGAGAAAGACCTATTCCATTACCCTTCCTATAGAAGGTTGCGTGGCCTGAGAGGTCCAATGAGTTAGAGTTAGAGAAGGACCTCTTGGAGACTTTCAGGAAGGTAGAGGTCAATATGCCTTTGTTGGATACAATCAAACATATCTCTAAATATGCCAAGATCCTAAAGAATCTATGTATCAACAAGAGGAATTTAAGGGAAAATGAGAATGAAAGGGTGATCATTGAGGGTGAAAGCCTTTTCACTATGAAGCACAAAGATTCAGGTGCATTCAATGTTCCCTACACTGTTAGGAAAATCACATTGAACTAGCCTTGATAGATATCAGGGTCGGCAGTAGTATTATGCCCCGGTCAGTTTATAAGGCTTCAGGTGGGAGAGAGCTTACATCCACAAGACTAAGAGTCCAACTGGCTAACTGTAGCATTCAAAGTCTAGATAGGATATTGGAGGACATCATTGTCTAGGTAAACAATTTAATTTTTCTAGCTGACTTTTATGTTTTGGCAATGGAGGATGACCTCAATGCTACTGAGCACACATTAATCTTGGAAAGAACCTTTTTAAAAACTACAAGAACCAAGATTGATGTCTATGCAACAACTTTATCCTTTGAGTGTAGGGACATGAATGCTAAGTTCTACCTGTTTAATGCCATGAAATACCTACTCGAGGAGCATTCTGTCTTTAGCATTTATGTTATTGACTCCTTGGTTAATAATGTGCATCTTGGCTGCATTAAGGATCTAGATGAGTTGTTGGAGGTGGTTACCAGAATTTGAATGTCTTGACTATGACAGTGCCACCAATTTATGAAAGGAGTGTGCCACTATTGACACATCTTTAACTGGGCAAAATTTTTAGGATACTACAAAACTTTTCACAGTAAAAGCCATAAGCCTCGTCATTTATACACCTAGTAGTAACACCCCCATTTCTAACACTTCTTTACTTTTTGCACCTGATGAATTTTCTATTTCTCCCATAGGATATAATGATTATGCTATTTTAGAATTGTCTAAGCTTTCAGGGACAGGTACATAGCTAGCAAGACTAGAATTAACAGTAATTATCTTAGTTTGTAAAATCTTTATCCAAAGTAGGTTCATTTTATCCAATAATCATTCTTGGAATTTATAATGTCAACTTAGTATATAAGTATTTGATCTCAATGGAATAATAAAACTCATTCTTATAGCACATAGCATAAAGAGTAACTTAAAACAATTATTACTTTAACTATCTTGGCCCTTGACTATGGTGGCTTATTCCACTCCTGGGTAATAGACTACTTTTCAGGACTGAGCTCATTCCTATATATGATCATTGGATTACTTTGTCCAATTCTCACATAGACCTATTCATAGTCAGGTTTACTTTCCCGGATTCAATTCAAAGGTAGTCAGGTTTACTTTTCCCGACAGATCGGATTTACTTTCTTGAGCTCAAGAAACATAATCTTATGCTTTCATTCACATATAAGCAATTGTAATAAATATTCATATTCATATGTGCTTAATATGATTCATAGATTCTTATAGCATAAATGAGATCAAATCATAATCATTTCATCACATTTTCAGCTAGTTTAATGTGTTGTTCTGATTTTCAGTCTTAAAGAAAATTATAGATTAGCTATTAAACCTCATCAAAACAAAGCCAAACTATTTTTTATAGTTATTTTAACATGGCTATGATACCTTGTACAAATTTCAAAGCAAAATAAGGTCTCTAGCTATATTAACAAAATTCCATAGATTTGGAGGGCAAAAACTACTCAGTTTCATGTAACAGTCAGAAGTCTTGATTTTTCTACCCTATCAAATAAACAAATAAAATACTACAAAAATTCACAATTGGAATTTAAGATGTCCTTAAAACCCTAAATGTTTCAGCTTAAAATTTGATCATTTGATATGGTAATAAAATTAGAAAATTTTAGTGCTCTAGAATTGACTATTCAAGCAGTAACCATGACCAGTTCGGTTCTTGATTTTTTTTTAAATAGTAAAACTGCTCAAAATGACTCAAGACAAATATTGAGGACACCTTACATGTTAGCTTTATCACATAGAAGTTTCAGCTCAAGATAAGTTTCTAAACCAGTAAAAAAAATCATGTAAATTAGGCTGCTTACTTGAAATATGAATTTCAACAACATAGTTCACAACATATCTTGATGAAAAGGATTTTCTAACATAATCCAAACACTCCACCAAATTAAAAACGATAAATATAATCAAAATATAATTATCAATAAATATAATCAAAATTTTCAAGCCAAAATAATAAAAAAATTTCAGAGTAATTTTTGAAGGAAAAGAGGCCAAAGAAAGCCTTACTTGGCTCTTGGAAGCTTTAAGGCCTATTTGGTTTGAGTTTCCATTTTTTCAATTTTCATTATTAGTTTTTCAATTTTCTAGATTTTATGAAGGAAATACTAAAAATTGGAAATGAAAACTAAAAACTGAAATTTGTAGTTTTTAGAATTTTCAGTATTTCCTTTACAAAATCTGAAAAATCGAAAAACTGAAAACTCAAACCAAACAAGCCCTTAATCTTTGGTCTTAGTTTTCTTCAAAGGTTCTCTACCAAATTCTTGATCCAACTCTCTCAAATCCTCTTATGTCACATAAAAATAATAGCTTATTTGATGATATGATGAGGTGGGGATTTGTTATAAGCAGTTGATCTTGGATTTATAAGAGATAGTATATCGGTAGTGGTTTTGGTTCTAGGATTTTGAGTGAAGTTTGAAGTTCTTAGCTAGGGTTCATATGTTTTTAGAGGAAGAAGATGAAGATGGCTGAAATTTAGGGGGCTTGGCCAAAAACCTAGGGAGAAAAATGTAAGGTGTTGGTCTTATGAATTTATGATAATATGCATAGAAATTTCAATTATAAAATTATTTTCTTAAGGATAAATATATGTATTTCTGTAAGCATTCCATTGGTCCCTAGAAAAGACAATGGTGTAGCTTCTTCTAAGCTACACATTTGTTTCATTAGGTGTCCCACTTATATTGCAAGTTTCATACAGTGTGAGAAACTGCATATCGTAATTTAATCAAATGGGTAAAATATTGTACCAGTAAAATAGACATTATCCAAAATTAAATTCTAGGTCTAAAATTCTCATTTATAGTCTTTCTTAATCCTAATCCTATATTTTCTCAGTCTCAACCATCTTCGAGTCTTGATTCTAGGATTGTGGTGGTCTCGACGGGGCCTAAGGGGCCTGCATGGTCGCTATTCACTTTTTTTTATTCATCACACTGTTCTCATCTTAACTAACCCTATCAGAATCATAACATTCTTATTAATAAAGTCTAGTAAAATTTTTTAAATAAATTTTGGCTCTTACAGGGTTACCTTCTAAACCTCTATAAACAAATGAGTATGGAAAGAGTATTAAAATCACTTTGATTTGAGTTTGTTTCAGTGTTATATTTTCTTTCAAAATTCTCTTTAAAAGATTTCCTCAAAATTGAGTTTATCATCATCAAAAGAGGGGAGATTGTTAGCTATAAAACCCTTCAGAAAATACTATTGCTTGAGGTTTTGAGTGATAATAAAATCAATTTTGCTAGAATATTTTGTAGAAGGACTAATCTTTTACTTGAGTTTCTTGAGCACTTAATTGGACCATGCTTGTTAGTATACAAGTTCTATTAACAAGTTTTATTTTCACAATATCATGTGTTAACATATTTAATCTCATTCAAAGAGATTCAGAACATAAATGAAGTGAAAAATAATCCTTGAAATGAAGTCAAGTATGTGATGCACATGATGAAAGGAGTTCCAAATAAGAAACTAGGTTCAGATCTTTAGAAAGGAGCCTTCATCTTCAAAATATGATATGAAATGAAGAAATCTATCTTCTTCTAAAGCAAATCATGGTTACTGTCTTCAATTATAATGATAAAGATCACCAACAATTTTTTTATTGAAAAAGAGAAGATCAATTAAAAGAGTAGAAAATGTATGAGCGCATTAGATAACATGTTTGCGCAAAAACTGTGCACTTTATAGAATGGGAGGGAAAATTCAAATTTCAAATTAAAGTTAAATTAAGAAAGAACAGACAATGACGTATGATCTTTTCACTTGGTCAATTGTTCCAGCTTCTAGAAGAAAAAGCTCAAAAACCTCATCCAGAAAGTAAAAAGTTGTTACTGGAGATGGACTTAGAAACCTCATTTGAGCTAGACTTCTAGGTTGCTTTTCCAAGACATCAAAGAATATCAACACGTGTCACAAGGAAAACAAATAGAGGCAACAGTCTAAAATTGAAGATTAAGTATAAAAGGAGATCAAGTGCTTACAACTTAAGACTTTTGGTTGAAATATTTTACATATCTATCAAGAATGCAAGAATCCTCCTTCTTCTTTTGTAAAGAAATTACTTCTTATAATCAGTCTCTGGTTTTGTAAAAATCTTCTTTCTAAGTTCTTAAAAGATAACATTTTCTTCCTAGGAAGAATTATTATAAAGAAGTCGTTCAAGGTTTTAGGTCATACTCTATTTTATTATGAGAAAACTTGAGTGTTTGTTTGCTGGAGTAAACCAACCTTCACAAATCTTTGTATCCTAATCCAGTAGTGTTAATTGTAAGCTTAGCTTGCAGATGATAGCTAATGACTACTTAGGAGTGATAATAGAGTAAACTACTGGTCATGAGAGATAGCTTGAGAAAGCTATTGAAAGATTATATAACTTTTTCAGGGTTGCGAAAGTGTTGATTTAGTGGAACTCAACAGGCTATAGAGAACTAGATATAGGCAGGTTTAATCGAACCAGTATAAAACTTTTTGTGTAGTATCTTTCATTTCTCTTTATCTCTTTTAAATTATGTTTTGTGATCCAAAACAATATGTTTCTGAAAATCTATTTTAACTAGTTTTCATATTTAAAGCTAAGTTCAGAAAGTTACATTCTGATATTTACTAACAATGATTTCCGCTGCACTTCAGGTAAACACTTGATAATTTTTATTAAAAGTTTTTAGAAACAAGGAAAAGAAAGTGAAAGCACAATTCAACCCCTATCTCATGCACTTTTCAACCTACAACTCACACACTACTTGTTATTATAGCTAATTCCTCTCTGAAACCCAAAAGAATAATCTAGTTACTGTTTTGAGAATGCATAATAGGGCTATTGGCTGGACGCCATATGACATTAAAAGGATTAGGCCCCTCCACCTGCAGGCACAGGATATTCCTGGAGAAAGAGGCTAAGTCGATTAGGAAACCACAGCGTCGGTCCATATCATTAATACTTGATGTGGTTAAAAAAGAGGTGACAAGGCTTTTACGAACTGGAATCTTCTACCATATTTTAAACGGTGAGTGGGTGAGCCCGATGCAGGTGGTTCCGAAGAAGTCAAGGATCATTGTGGTGAAGAATAAAAAAAGTGAAATGGTTCCTACTTAGGTGTAAAACAGTTAGAGAGTCTGCATTGACTATAGATTACTCAATCAGGCCACCCAGAAGGACCATTACCCCATGCCCTTCATTGATTAGATGTTAGAAAAGTTGGCAAGGAAGTCTCACTACTACTTTTTTTTATGGCTGCAAAGGGCACTTCCAGATTCATATTGCCCAGAGGAATAAGAAAATACCACTTTCACTTGCCTCTTTGGCACCTATGCTTAGAGGTGGTGCCCTTTGGGCTCTGTAATGCGCCAGTTTCCTTCTAGTAGTGCATGATGAGCATTATTTTCAATCTACTAGAGGAATGCATGGAGGTATTTATGGATGATTTTACTGTTTTTTATTCTTCTTTTGATTCTTACTTGAGTAGCCTAGCTAGAGTCCTACATAGGTGTGTCAAGACTAACCTTGTCCTCAACTTTGAAAAATGCCACTTTATGGTTGAACAAGGTATAGTCTTGGGGCATATAGTCTTTAGAAAGGCATTGATGTTGAACTTGTTAAGTTACAATGTAACATCCTAATTTTTAACCCAATACTCTAGAACACATTAGGTTAATCATTAGGTTGTCGCTTCTTAGTCTCATTCTTTTATGAAAATACTTAGCGGAAATATGGGTAAATTTTTTTTTTTTGAAATATAAAATCAAAGTGAGAGCCGTATATGATGTAACACAGACTAACATATCGAAAAGAGATCTCATATCATTCATGGTCACAAAACACCAACGTTGTTCATTACATCACAACATAATCATATTATCATAGATACATAATTTACAACTATCATAGCCCTATTATCACATCAAAAGAAATATACTTCCATATGCATATAAATCTAAGGCGGCACCTTCGCGCTTTCATTGCGTCCTATGGATCTAACTCATAACACATGCCCTTTACCCACCCCTTAGTAAGGGTCACAAGATACACCATCATCTTCGTCTAGAGACGACACGGGAGGAAAGAGATAGAGGGATAAGAAACTTATTCAAGATTCTCAGTAGGGATTTCCGACTCCAACACACGTGTCATCGTCATCGTTCCTAGCCACTTCGGTTTTAATTATAAAAAGGCGGTCATGCGTAAGGTTTAATTTTAAACTTCTCATATCTATTTATCCGAAGTCGGTGTCTTTTAGTATGGGTCTTAATGGTATGAATTTCACAGATATTGGATGAATGTATGGCAATACATTATGCAAACAATTCAATAAAATCATGACGTCAAGTAACAGATAAGTAGCAGAAACAGTACAGAACTTTCCTCCATTCTTTTCTCATACTTGAACTTTTTAAGTTCTTCTCCTCAAAAACCACCTTCTTTTCTCATCACCAAATCCAACCATAAACACCAATGCCCGGCGATATCTATACGCATCACCAAAACCAACCAAATACACCCTATCGCCTAGGATTGAGCTCACCAAATGAGCTCAAACCTAACTAGTCATCACTAGATTTCTAAGAGGGCAAAGAAGGGGTAACTTAGGATTAGTTCTTTCTTTACGCATGACTATGTGACTTGAAAAGAGACATCACATTTCTTTTCTCATGTCCGAACTCTTAGGTTCTTTCTCTCAAAGACCACCTTCTTTTCTCATCACCAAATCCAACCATAAACACCAATGCCCAGCGATATTTATACTCATCACCAAATCCAATCAAACACACCCTATCGCCTAGGAATGAGCTCAATTACATTTATACTCATCACCAAATTATTCTCATTATCAAGTCCAACCAAATACACTCATATTGCCTAAATGAGCTCAAACTTAACTAGTTTTCACTATATTTTTAAGAGGGCAAAAGAAGGGGTACATACTCTCTCTCTCTCATTCAATTCTCATAAATATGATAAACATAACATCTCAACATTTCATACAATTCATCATAACATGCTACACCAACTCACAATGCATGTACTTACACATTCAATTCCACAATTCATAATCAATTTCTACATCATCATAGCATCATCATAAAAGATCACATCATCATAACTCATACAGATAATGCTCATGTATCACACATCACACCTCATATATCATCACATTGTGCATATCAACATATCACACTTGCATTACCAAACTAAAAGCGATAAAATCTTTTAATGTCTTATGCATTGACCCTTGAGGTCCTTAACTCACAAACTAAGTTATAAATCATCACAACTTAATCTCTCGGGTACCTATAGGCTCATATCTAAGTATTCCTCACTCAACACTATGATCATAAACATCTCTAAACCTCAAGAGTGCATAATCTAAAATTCTAACTTTACGGGTACCTAGGAGTCACAACAATGACCCTTTCTAAGTCCGGTTTGCTCCTAAGATATCAAGATCAGGTCCTAAACCAATTATGAGTCATTCCTACACATTTAAACTAATTTAAAACCATAATTATCATTTCTAAACCAATCATTTACTAAGGGATCTAAAACTCTCAAATTAATTCTTTTCTAGTTACTATCTTCTCTAATCTTTCACATATGAATTTCAACATAATTTATGCTCAAACATACTCATATTATCATCATCAAAACAGCATAAATAGTGATCAATCATAGCAAGGCAGAACCGATTTCATCTCCAAACAAATAAGGCATAAACTTGATTTCTAGAATACATAAAATGCTAATTTCTCTTAGAACCTTTTTAAAACTTTCAAAACTCATTTGTAAACATTTTTATCATATAAAATCATCAAAATATTCTCAAGGGCAGTAGCTAATCCAAATTAAACTCAAGAGGTCTTCAAATCATAAAACTTTGTCCTAGATATTCCTTGAACTCACATAAGCTTAGAAAACTATGATACATGGATTTTGAAACTTGTAACCAAGGAAACCTCTTAAGGCCGAAATCACAACTAGGGAAAAACATATTTTCAAGCTTTTGTTTGAGATAATAAAGGGTAAGTCTATGAGCTCTAAATCTCTTGAGTTGTAACAAAAAAGTAAATATGCAATGCACTTTATTTTAGTCTTTATTTAGAGGTGATGACATAAAATAAATATGCTATGCAACTCATTATTATCTTAGAGATTTAGTGAATGCATAAACATAAATATGGAGATGCAAGTTCATTCTTTAATCTTGAGCATTTAGTGATGACACATAAGTAAACATGGATGCAAAGTCTTTTATCTTAACTTAGAGCTCACATGAGACTTTTAAAGAGAACTACAAACCTCAACCCAACACTTATCTCATCACAAAGAGAGCTTTAGAGTTCTTGAACCAAGTTCTCAAAGGAACTATGTGGTTCTTGAACATCATCATCAAGCTCAAAGAAACAAGCTTTTAAAGGAAAGTAAAACTTTAAGAGAGTAAGAACCAAAACAACATTCTTTCATGACATAAAATAGGAATAAAGATGCTTTAAAAATTTTAACCAAAACCTTTGAGGAAGAGCTATGGAGGCCGAAATGTATAGGAAAAGGAAAAAGGAAGAAAAACTAAAACTTCACTAGATAAAAAACAAGACTCAAGCTTTAGAGGTTCCTTTGAGATGAACACAAGGTTATCATCTATGAACATTCATCATCAAGCCATCATAGTCATAAACAAGGCCTTGAGGCCGAAATAAAAGGAAAAGAAGAAACAAGATAAAGCTTAGAAAGAAACCAAGAGAAACTTTGAGAAAATCATATTTTTGAGTAAAAACAAAACATGAAAGCAACTCCCTACCAATTGTGAAGACAAAGGCTTGATCTTGAGGATGGAAATGAGAAAATCAACTCCTCCTAGAGAGGTGAGGTAGCTTCGGCCTTCAGAGAAAGAAAGGAAAGGAGATGTGTCTTGAGTGAGGTTGTGTTTGAGGTCAAGTGTTTGAGAGCTTAGGAGGTGATCTAAGGTGATGTGGTGGTGGTTTGAGACAATGAGATGATTATGTGATGAGAGGATGAAGAGCATGAAGATGAAGAGAAAAGGAAAACTCTCTTGAAACTTGAGAGGAAAAGAAAGGAAACTCACAAAACTAAGAATACTCAAACTTACCAAATGAACCAAAACTAACACAAGTTCATCTAAGACACCTATTTATCGAAAATGAAACAATGAAAGCTCACACAAAGGAGGTCTTGGCCATGAGGTTTTCCGAGGCAAGGGGAGAGAAAAATATCTCTTACACAATGTCATTCAAGCATGGTTTTGAGGTATGGAAGTCATGGTGCAAAGTATGGCTTCAAGTATGGTAATTTCCCTTTGTTTGAAATTAAAATAATCCTTCTAGAAGGCAAAGAGGGCTGGCTGAATTTGAGCCACAAAAATGAGAGAAAAAGTCTTCTAGAAGTGGTCATATGAAGCATGGATGTAAGCATGGTGTTTGTATGACAAAGTATGGTTTATGGTGAGGTGGAAGCATGGTTATTTGAGTGTAAAATTCACACATGTGATGGAAATGAGGGAGTGTGGGTTCGGCCAGGTCTGGACAGCTAAGGGGGAGAGAGATTTGTCCATCTAATTGTGTGTTAAAGATAGGTTTGGATGTGTATTAGTTTAGGTACAAGGTTAGGAATCATTAAGCATAAGTTTAGGTAACTAAGAATGAGGTTTAGGAATATTTATGACAAGATTAGGAGTGCTCATACATCATTAGAGAATTTAAAATTCATTTGTGAATAAACAATTGAGAACACAATTCCATGATTTAAGGAATTAGAGAGAGAATTTACTATTCAAGATTCCATGACTAGGAAATCTTGAATTTAAAATAAGATTTAAGTTGAAATTAAGCATTATTAAGTTCTAGTCAACTTTAATAAATTATTTTGACTCAAGATTAATTATGGAAATTAATTAATCTTCGATTAGAGCCTAATATTGCTTAGGTATACTTAATCACGCGATTATGCTCAAAAACACAAAACTAGGGGTAAAACCGTAATTTTGCACTAATTTCACCCGGGACCTCCAGGACCAAAACTAAAGTTACACAATACATAAAAAAGCCTTTTAAAACCATTTGGAGAAGTTTCGGGTTCATCTGGCACTTGCAATCGGGTAAAACACCACAAGGGTATTTTGGTCATTTTGACCCGAAAACTTGAAAAACTAGATTTTCAATCCCGGGAACGTACACAAGCCAACTAATCCCCTTCCAACATTGAGTTTGCCCTTCAAGTACTGTTGGATCGGCTTTCCTCGAATTCCGGGCCGCAAAATGACCTCAGGGGCATTTTGGTCATTTTCACTCTAACGGAAAAATCGGGGCGTTACATACAAGCTATCACCTCCTTACCTTACGCAATATGTGTTTGGGAGATTCATTCTTTTCTTACTTATGCAGGCTTCTATAGGAGATTCATCAAGGATTTTAGCAAAATTGCCCAACCTCTCACTTCTATACTGTAGAAGGATACTGAATTTGTTTTTTATAACAGCTGCAAGAAGCCATTTAAGAAGCTGAAGAAGGCCTTGACCACTACTCCACTTATCCTACCACATGACTAGAGCTATTCATTTGATCTCATATGTGATGCTTCTGATCATGTATTGCGTGTTGTGCTTGCACAATGCATGGTTAAGGTTCCTTATGCCATATACTATGCTTCTAAGACCTTAGATGTTGTATATGGACCATGTAGCCCTTAAGTACATGCTGAGGAAACTAAAAGCCAAGTCTAGGCTCACTAGATGGATGCTACTACTCCACAAATTTGATTTGGATATTAAGGATAAAAGTGGAGCTGAAAACTTAGTAGCAAACCATCTAAACAGGCTTGAGCATCTTGAGCAAGACAATAGACCCCTCAATGATAATTTCCTACATAAGCAGTTAATGAGTGTGTCTATTGTTCTATGGCATGCTGATATCGTGAACTACTTTGTTGCACAAATGGGTCCCTCATAATTTTCACCAACTCAATTTGCAAAGCTAAAAAGTGAAATATGATATATGGGATGACCCTTGCATATGGAATTATGCAGTGACCAAGTAGTTTGATGATGTGTGCCTCAAGAGGAATTCAAGTCCATACTTAACTTTTGTCATATTTATATGAGTGGAGGTCACTTTGGACCCTAACGCACTGCTCAGAAGGTATTGGACTCAGGTTTCTATTGGTCCAGCTTGTTTAGAGATGCCTATAACTATTGTAAGGCTTGAGAACAATGCTAAAGGATAGGGAATATCTATGGGAAAATGAAGTGCCCGAGCAACCTATACTATTTTGTCAAGTTTTTTATGTATAGGGCATTGATTTATTGGGTACCTCTCCTAGCTCTTTTGGCTATGTCTACATCATTCTTACTGTGGATTATGTATCAAAGTAGGGGGACGCAATTGCCACCTACACTAATGATTCTTTTGTAGTTGTCTATTTTGTTTAGTCCCATATTTTCTGCAGGTTTCGCATGCATAGGGCTATCATCAGTGAACCATCCAATTGGGAAATCAAGAGAATCCTAAAAAAGATGGTGAAGGAAAAACAAGAGTGTCAAGTTGGATGATGCTCTATGGGCTTATCGCACTACTTGCAAAACACCCAATGGGATGAGTCCTTTCCGACTTGTTTTTGGGAAAGCATGTTATATTCCTATGGAAATGACACATCGAGCATACTAGGCTGTTACGCAGTGCAACATGGATCTAGGAGGAGTTGGTATAGCCCATAAATTATTGTTGTAAGAACTAGAGGAGTTGAGATTCAAGGCATATGAGAACTCTCACTTATATAAGGAGAGAACCAAGGTGTTTCATGATTGGAATACCCTGAGAAAAGAGTTCCATAAGGGGAAGCTGATGCTCTTCTATAACACCTAGTTGAAACTAATGCCTGAGAAGTTAGGATCTCGATGGGATGGACCTTTGAAGGTCACCAAAGTACACCCTTTTGGTACATTGGAGTTTGATGACCCTAAATCTAAAGGAATTTTTAAGGTCAATGGGCAACGACTAAAGGTGTACCATGAAGCTTCCATGGACCCTGGGGGTGTGGCAGAGGTCAAGATGGTGCAAGCCATTTACACAAAATAAGGGTCCTGCATGTCCAACTTAGGGATGTTAAAGCAAAGTATAGGGTGGGACACATCCCATTGTTTGATTTTTCCCCTCTTTTAGATTTTCCCTTCTTTTATTGTTTTCACATTTTATTCTCACTGCTTGTAGAGTGTGAAACTATACAGGAGAGGTCCTAGAGTTGTTGCAGTAATTTCTACTACTAAATTTTGTAGAACATCCTCTCTGGTCGAGGCCTCCATTAAAAGTACTCATGCGCTCTAGGGATTGCTATAACGATCAAGTAAGTTTTCTTTCTTTTTTTTTCAACTTTACAATTTCCTAAACAAAACAAAAAGAATGGTGCCCAAAGGGAAATAGTGCATTTCATTTACGAGGAGCAGGTTGCATAGGACTGCTATAGCAGTCAATAGGCCATATATATTTTTTTAAATTAAAGGGCGTAAGTGTGGTTTCGGTATTAGTTTTGCTCTTCTTTTCAACACCGCCCTACCCTCATTCTCTTCTCCTAGTCACCGTGCTTCTTCTCCTTCCCACCCTAGCCACTTTCATTTGTATTTTCAACCAAGTTTGTTATGTTTCCTTCTTCCTCTATACTCTGTTGATTGGGTCTTGATTTTTTGGGTAGTTTTATATGTTGGTGGGGGTTTTTGGTTGGCGAACTATGCTATGGATGCCAAAAATGATAGTCATTCTTGCTTTTGGGCTATTGGTTCGTTCTAGGGATCACATTTTGTTATTTGTTGCAATTTTTGTCTTAACCTCCTTGAGTGGTTGGTAACCCTATGGCTTGAGTTTCATCATCACCATACCAACCGCCCTATGATTGTATTGCTATTGTGTTGCATTGCCATTATCATCGTGCATTGTTCCTATTTGTCTGGCTGCCATTGATGTTGGATTCATGCATGTTTTGTGTCCTTTTCTAGTATAGCACCTAAGACGAACAAAGGTAAGGGGAAACACCCTCATTTGAGGGTAGTGATGCTGCCCAACCCCTACTGAGGATGCTTTCTAGTTCATTCATCTAATAGTGGAGTGGAAGCACTTGACAAGGACCATCCATTTTTGGTGGAGTTGTCCTTTAACTTTAGTAGGGTGGAATCCTCCATGACATTGAGGAGAATGGCTGAGGATTTTTGTTGGAGGCCTTAGCTCCCATTAATGCTTCACTAGTACGGGAGTTTTATGCCAATTAGGGGTTCTTATAGTGCCATAGCTATATCTGTGAAGTGCCAGATTTCAGTTAGCCCCTATGTCCTAAGGGAATTCTTACAGTTGAACATCAACCCCTATAACTACCAGTCTGATGACTACCAGCTGCTTTTGCAGCAACTAGCTGGGATGGATTTGGATGTGATCAAGGCTAGGATCATACACCCAAGCACAAAGTGGATTCTTAAACCTCAATTCCTTCCCACTCATCTAAAGAGCTCCCTCCTGAACTTTGAGGCTAGACTTTGGATGAAGTTGGTATTCTCATGCATCCTTCGTTGCTCCTATGTTACTTATCTCACTAAGGATTACTAGCTCTAGAACATTTAAGAAAGCTTAAGTGTCATATGTTTTGAGTGATACATAACATTTCAAGACAATATTTTGAAGAACGACTAATATTTCCCTTGAGTTTCTTGAAGCAACAAACAGGTCTTATCATGTTAGTATACATGGTTCTTAAAATGAAAATACTCTCACATGACATGTGCAAACTTGCTTAATCTCATTTGAAGATATTGAAACTTAATGAAAGTGAAAAATATATCATGGAATGAATGTATATATGCTTAACGAATTAAAGAAAATTTTCAAATACAAGAAACTAAGGTTCAAATCTTCAGAAAGTAGCATGTGACTTTAGAAAGTAAAATTCAAGTGAAGATTTCAATCAAACTCTGAAGCAAGTGTATACTACATCCTTTAATCATCATGATCGCAATCAAACTATCATCAATAAACTCTAATTGAAGACTAAAAGATCAATGAGAAGACAAGAAACTATTACTACACTTTAGAAAGCACGTTTCACAGTGAAATGGTTCATTTTTCAAGAAAAAGACAAAATTTTGAAATTCAAATTTAAAGTCAAACCCAGTCAAGGACTTATGTGACATGTCTTCTGCTAACTTAGTCAACCATTTAGCTTCTAGAAGGAAAAGTTCAAAAACCTCATTCAGAAAGTAAAAAGTAATTTCTGAAGATGGCCTCAGAAACCTTTATTTCACAATGGCTTTTGCAATTGGTCTAACAATGCTGAGCTACTTTTCTAGATTGCATTCTGAAGACACAAAAAGAAGAGTAACATGTGTCACTTGGAAGATAGATCTGTAGGTAAAAAAAGGCACGAGAAAGGAGATTGAATCATGCTTTGTTTTTTCTTTCCTTCATAGCTTTTGAAAAACTTAATCAATATACTATCAAGCTATGGGCTTGAAGTGTAGCAAAAACAATATTAGTTACTTCATAAAGCTACTTTCTGAACTATAACAAATATGAATAACGTAAAAAAAAAATGGTTATTTAGATAGCCTAGATTGATATACACAAAGCAGTGAATATAAAAGAGTTAAGAGTGAGAAAGATACTGCATATGTATTTTTATATTGGTTTGGCCAACCTGCCAACATCCAGTTCTCAACAATTATTGAGTTCCACTAACACCCTTTCTCAACCAAGGAAAGTTGGATAGTCTTTGCAGTAGCCTTCCTAAACTCTTACCTGTCACCAATAACAAACTCTACTATCACAAACCAAGTAATCTTTGACTAGCTTCTCTAAACTAAACCAGTGGCCAACAATTACACTGTGCTTTCACAACTTGAGTAGTTTAATCAGCTTCTCCGAGCTAAACTATGACCAATAGTTAACTTCCATTGTCATGTTGCCAGTAGTCTTCTCTTAGTCTCTCTAAGCTAACTCACCCCAATCATTATTAGGTCGAGGATACAAAGGTTTGTGTTTGGGTTTGCCACTCAAACTAACCTACACATAGGTTTCATTAAGATGTACAATAACAGACCTGGAAAAACTTGAATGACTTCTTTCTATGATTATTCTTGGGAAGAATGTATGGTCTACTAAAACAAAGAAAGAAGATTTTTACAAACAAGAAACTAATTACAAGAAGTAATTAAGTTTACAAAAGAATAAGGATAAATTTTCTCAGTGTTTCAGCACTTATGCAATGTCAAAATCTACTTCATTGAAAACACAACATCTCTATTTATAGATGGTCTACATTTATGACTGTTGCCCTTGACCAGTTTTCCAAGTGACACATGTTAATCATATGTTTATGTCTTGAAAAGTAGTATAGAGGAGTAGCTCGTTGGCTATCAGAGTTATTGCATAAGCCATTGTGAAATAAAGGTTTCTGAGGTTGCCTTTAGAAACCATTTTTTACTTTCTGAACAAGGTTTCTAAACATTTCCTTCAAGAAGCTAGGGTAATTGACCAAGTTGGTAGAAGAGATGACAAACTTGTCTATAACTGGGTTTGACTTTTAAATTTGAATTTCAAATTTCCCTCATTTTCCTATAAAGTGCATTGTTTCACTATGAAGTGAACTTTCTGAAGTGCGCTATTAGTTTCTTGATATCCTTTTGATCTTTCAATACTCTTCAAGCAGAGCTTATAGATGATGAAGTGATTGCGATCATGATGATTAAAGGTTGTAGAACACATTGGCTTTAAGATGGATTGAAGTCCTCACTTGAAGTGTACTTTCTGAAGTTCTGCACTACATTCTGAGTATCTGTGCCTTGGTTTCTTGTACACGATGATTTTCTTCAATCCATCAAGCATACATTTGTTTCATGATATGATTTTCACTTCCATTTAGTTTCCATCGCTTTAAACGAGATAAACCATGTTTGCAAATGTAAAGTGAAATTATTTTTGCTTTATGAAATGTGTTATACTCGCAAAAAAGGGCTATTTAGTACTTCACAAAAATTCAAGGTAGATATTAGCCATTCTTCAAAATATTTTCTCCAAATTGGTTGTGTTATCACTTAAAACATTTTTCATTATAGCTCTCTAAAGGGTTGCGGAGCTAATAGTCTCATTCTTTTTAATGATGACAAAGCAATTTGAAGAAAATTTTTGAAAACATTTTGAAAGAAATATAACATGGTATAAAGCATTGATAAAGACAAATATTCTTTCAAAATACCATATCATGTGATTTTCATAAAGTCCTTTTCTTGAGGCATGATATGAATAATTCCAAATTCCCTTAGGTAACAGAAATAAGAATTATTTGAATATTTCATAAGATTTCTGAAATTACTCGGAGTACTTTCTGAGAGGTATCATAGCATTCTAAAAGGTATCAAAGCAAATGTGGGAAAAGATATGATCTTTTAAGCTTTCTGATTAAACATTGCTTGATTTTTAGTCAACAAAAAAACTTTATGAAAGTACATGAGTTTGAATAGAGTGAGTAATACTTGTGATATCAAATCTTTACTTTGAATCTGTACTCAACATGACTTTATTCAAATAAATATTTGAAACCCTATGCAGTTTTTTTGCATAAAAACATGTAACATACAAGCTTTTTCACAGACACAAGAGGTTTCTAAAGCCCAAAGGCAACTAGTTACAATTTTGCTAGAGCTTGTGAAAGTGGTTTATGAAGCCTAGAAAATATTGATCCCAATTGTATCAAAGCAAGATATACATAGCTTATGATATAAAAAGAAGAGATTCATTTTTTGTGTGATAGAGCATATATATGTTTGAAAAATAAAATTGAAAACATGTAACATGGCTTATATAGGATCGTGCTAATAGCATAATCTTGGCATACATATCAGGTTGGAAGAGAATGTGTGTGTGTCTATATATATATATAGTACAATGTATAAACATGATATGTATTAGAGCTAATCATATAGATAGAATACTAATATAGCTAAATATCATAGCATGGAAACTAATGTATCTGAGTATTAGAGCGTGCTATTTATATGAGCATACAAAACAATAACTAAGGCTTATAATGAATACATCACATCAGTATCTGATTAGCTAAGCAATATATATATATATGTATAAGAGCCAATATATTATATAAGAGCAATGTATATAAAAACAATCGTATCAGAGCAAAGAACTAAAAGAATAAATGTACCAGAGAAATAAAAAGAAGATAAAATAACTGATTGTAAAAAAAATTGCTAAAAAATTTGCCTTTGAGTTAACTCCCCATTAGTGTGCTACCCCTAAATTTCACACAAGGTTTTTTCCTTTTCTCTTTTCTTCTTCCGCTTTTAGCATTAGGAAAAGAGAAGTGTGCTGTGTAACGCCCCGATTTTTCTGTTAAGAGTGAAAATGACCAAAATGCCCCTAAGGTTATTTTCGGCCCGGAATTTGAGGAAAGCTGATCCGATAGTACTCGAAGGGCAAACTCAATGTTGAAAGGGGATTAGATGACCTGTGTACCTTTCCGGGATTGAAAATCTCGTTTTTCGAGTTTTCGGGTCAAAATGACCAAAATGCCCCTGCGGTGTTTTAAAAGGCGTTTTTATGTAGACTATGACTTTAGTTTTGGTCCCGGATGTCCCGGGCGAAATTATTACAAAATTACGATTTTGCCCCTAGTTTCGTGTTTTTACGCTTAATCACGTGATTAAGCAAACCTAAGCAATATTAGGCTCTAATCGAAGGTTAATTAATTCCCTTAATTAATCTTGAGTCAAAATAATTTATTAAAGTTGATTAGAACCTAAAAGTGCTTAATTACAACTTAAAATCATATTTTAATTTCAAGACTCCTAGTCATGGAATCTTGAATAGTGTTTTCTCTTTCCAATTCCTTAAATCATGGAATTGTGTTACACATTGTTTATTCATAAATGAGTTTAAAATTCTTTAATGATGTATGAGCACTCCTAATCTTGTCATAAAACCCCTAAACCTCATTCTTAGTTACCTAAACTTAAGCTTAATTACCCCTAACCTTATACCTAAGTTAATACATATCTAAACCTACCATTAACACCCAATTAAATGATCAAACCTCACCTCCCCCTTGCTGCACTGCACTGGCCGTACCCTTCTCCCCATATGCATCACATGTTCAATTTTTCAACACTCCAAGGCCATACCTCAAGTCACATACACTATACCTTGTCATAACTTTCAATCAAGCTTGATTTTCCAA
Organism: Dalbergia cultrata; assembly: GCA_031216105.1. Taxonomy (NCBI): domain Eukaryota; kingdom Viridiplantae; phylum Streptophyta; class Magnoliopsida; order Fabales; family Fabaceae; genus Dalbergia; species Dalbergia cultrata. The sequence continues at coordinate 32,212,919 of CM062346.1, read as the reverse complement.
GTAAATAACTAATTAAAATAGCCCATTTTCTCCATTTATTTGTGGCTGGAAAAGTTCCAGCCATGCATTGTTTCTAGAAGCCTAATTTCATAAAAAATCGATAGGAAATTAACTCACATCAAGCCATACTTTGTAGCATAGCTTCCATACTTCAAACCATGCTTGAATGACCTTGTGTAAGAGATATTTTCTCTTCCTTTTCCCTCCAATAGCTACGGCCAGCACCCTCCCCTTTTGAGCCTTCATTTGTTTTCATTCTCTATAAATACCTTGCCTAGAAACACATGCAAACACCTTAGTTCATTTGGTAAGTTTCAAGTTTTCCTAAGCTTTCTTGAGTTCTTTCTTTTTTTCTCAAGTTTCAAGAGAGTTCTTCCTTTCTTTTCATCTTCATCTTCTTCATCTCTTCATCTCATCATTATCTCTCAACCTTGAAACACCACCCCAAAGCCTTGAACCATCATCAAACCTCTCAAACACCACACCTCAAACACAACCTCACTTGAAACACAACTCCAACCTTCTCATCCTCTCTTGGCCGAAGCTATCTTACCTCTTGGAGGAGCTCATCATCTTGTTTTCCTTTTCAAAGAGTTCAAGTTTTCATCTTCACTCTAGGTAGGGATGTTTCCTAAACTTTGTTTTCTTGAAAATGAGTTCTTTCTAGCTTTCTCTTGGATTTTCTTTTGAAACTTTCTTGTTTTTCCTTCCTTGTGATTTCGGCCATGAGGCCTTGAGGAGCACATGATAGCTCAATGATGAGGACTCCTAGAGAATGACTATGTGTTCATCTCAAAGAAACCTCTAGAGCTTGAGTTTTTCTTTTCCTTTAACTTCATCTATACTATACTTAGCTCACATGGTTTTTCAACTTAAGAAAATTAATCTAAGGATTTCTAAAAGCCCAAGCCTACCCTTGTCAACCTTAAAGTTGGCCGACACGTTCTAGAGATTTTTCTCTAGATAGGGGTTTTGGGTATTTAACAAAGAACTTGACTTAGTTTCACTTTCTTGTTCTTTTGTAAGGTTTTCGGTTTTGGTATTTTGATCCTTGAGATTTTGTTTGGTTTTGTTTAGAAAGTTTGTTTCCTTTGAGCTTGATGATGATGTTCAAGAACCTCATAGTTCCTATGAGAACTTGGTTCAAGAACTCTAGAGCTCTCTTTGTAATGAGATATAGGTTGGGTTGTTACTTTGTTAAAGTCTTGAATGAGCTCTAGCTAACCATAAAATGAACCTTGCATCATGTTTATTTTATGCTTTGCACATCATGTTTACTTCCTTGCCATCACTAAGTACCAAGATAATGAATGAACTTGCATTATCATGTTTATATTTCAAGCTATGCATTATCATGTTTACATTTCAAGTTCTCACCTAAATATCAAAGATAATAATATGATGCATCTCATATTTATTTTATGCTCTCACTTGACTTTTTAATAAAAGCTAAAACAAGTACATAAGCATATTTATCTTTATACCATCACTTTAATGAACCTAGAGCTCAAAGACTTGCCCATGGTTGTCTCAAACAAAGGTCTAAAAATATTTATTTCCTTTGGTTCATATTTCGGCCTTAAGAGGCTTTGATGTTTCTAAATATTGAAAACTTTGTTTCATACTTTTTCTACGCTTTTATGAGTACAAGGAATATGTAGAACTAAATTTTATGAATTTAGGACCTCTTGGGACAAAGATGAATTGGTCACTGCCCTCTTAAATATTCTTATGATTTTAGATGTTAAAAATGTTTATAAATGAGTTTTGAAAGTTTTAAAAAGGTTCCAAGAGAAACTAGTATTTTATGTGCTTTAGAAATTGTGTTTTATGCCTTTATGGAGAGTGTTTTGTTTCGGTTCTGCCTTGCCATTATTTTGCCACTGTATGAGCTGTGTTAATGATGATAATATGCTTGAGTTTGAGTTTGAGTATGATTAATGGTAAAGCTCATATGTGAAAGATAAGAGAAGTTAGAAACTAGAAAAGAATTAATTTGAGAGTTCTAGATCCTTTAATGTTTGAATTTTCTGGATTCTGTCCAGAAAGGTTTAGTAATGCTAATCATGGATTTAAATTAGTTTAAATGTGTAGGAATGCCTTATAAATGGTTTAGGACTTGATCTTGAAGCCTTAGGAACAAACCGGACTTAGAAAGGGTCACTGTTGTGACTCCTAGGGACCCGTAAAGTTAGGATTATAAATTCTGCATCCTTGAGGTTTAGAGATGTTCTTGATCATAGTGTGATGTGAGAAATACTTAGTTATAACCTCATAGGTACCCAAGAGATTAGGTTTGATGATTAATAACTTAGAACGTGAGTTAAGGACCTTAAGGGTCAATGCATAAGACATTAAAAAGTCTTGAGTTTTTATGATGCCTAATTTATGCTATATGATACATGAGCTTTATCTATGATAAGTTGATATGTGCTATAAATAAGTTTTACATGATGATATGCTATACCCCATAAGAAATGTTTGTGTATGTCCTATATGTTTTCATGGCATAAGCAAATTTGAGGAAATTGTCCCACCATCTATGTCAGAATTTTCATCAAATTTGAGGAACTTAGAAAAAGGTCTTTTTGAAAATCATGAGAACTTAAATGTGACACAACACTGAGATGCCTTCTTGGGTGACACCGGTTTAGCCGAGCACCCCCAAGAAAACAAATCCGTGAGGGTATTGACATAGAGCTTGCCAAAGCGGACAATACTACTATGCACTAGTTGCTAGTAGAGCATTTCAAAGAGGAAATGACCCTAAGAGGTGATCCTTAATTTGCCCCCTAGCCCGTACTTTAAGTCGGGATTATGTTACGCTTATCATAGGATAAGTAAGAGCTAGTGACGACTAGTTAAGGTATGAGCTCATAACCTAGAGATGTTTTAGGGTGGCCCCATGAGATAAAAGTTCAAGATTAAAATGTCACATATGCTATGAAAAGTTATTATGAGATTTACACTTGTCACCTTATGCCACTGTTATAATAATCCTTAGCTATTCTATTGATTGGTTTACCTTCATGATGCATTCATTTCATTAGTGTATCCCATGCTTAGTCATAAGACGTATTGTAAAATATGACGGACCTTGGATAATTAATACTTTAGAAAACTAACTTAAAAGAAGTTTACATGCATACACACCTTTTTAGAAATGAAACCCAAGGTTCCTGAGGATGTGATGATGTCACTTAGTTAGGGATTACCCTATTGAGAATTCTTTTAGAAGATTCTCATTCCCTCTCTCTTTTCTTCCGTCACATCTTCAGATGGTGATTTTCGTACTCTTCATCGACACCCTGACGTGGGAGCTGCACCATGACCCAGCACTCGAGTCATATCATTTTGAGGGTCGCCTGCCGCCGTAGTATTTATGTTTATGGGACGACCCTTCGCGCACCCAGTACGGAGCTACCTCTTCACCCCGACTGTTCCCTACCATCATAACACGATTTTTGAGCGAGCCAGACCACGCGACGAGCAGATCCTCCGCATGCAGCCCGAGGCGTCAGCCGTACGCGACTACCCGGAGTACATGCCCCGAACTCAATATTCGGAGATGGATCCATCAGAAGACCCGCCCTCGCACATGTACAGTTGGAGCTCCAGCCCCGCTCCCCCACCGATGAGAGCCGGGAGTGAGGAGACAGTGGTTCAGCTGAGGTTGGCTCGTAGGCCATCCATGCGCCCTCGTCACGGTGGACACGCTCCGATGATCCGCACGACCACTCCCGCCGAGATTCGCCAGTGGATCGATTCCACCCCTCAGTACTCGGACCAGCAGGAGTAGGTGCATAGGATGGGTAGTAGCTAGTGCACACACGCCACATAGTTGAGGACAAACCTTCTTTTGTATATGAGGTTGTCTACTCTAGGTGCACACGGGTATGGGTGTTGCTTTCATGGTTTCCTTGTACTTGCTTTTATGATTTCCTTGTATTTGTATTTCAGTTGTATTTCATTCTCCTATGTACCGAATAGTCCTGCCTTTTGGTAGGCACATTATCTATATATATAATCAGTTGATGTGTCCATGTTATTTATGTGTTTTATTATGATTTGCTCATATGTTCAAAGAATCATGCGTGACTCTCACTTTGGTTTTAATTCCAAAAAGAAAAATTTTGCACATATTTTCGCTAAGTATTTTCAAATAAAGAATGAGACCAAGAGGTAATATTCTAAAGATTAACCTAAATACGTACTAGTAGTATTAGGTTAAAATTTAGGGTGTTACATGCTGGAAACTGGGAACACCATCATCAAGCCTGGTACCTAACTTCACTAAGCATCTATAATAGTATAGCTTCATGTCTTCCTGATTGAGCTTCTAGCCTATCCAGCTAATCCATCATGAGTTGTTGGTTTCGCAACAACATCTAAATTTCGGAGTAGCTTAGCTGTGCAGCTAGTTAAGGTTGGCTTGATGAAAGATCAGCACCCTGAGGTCGTTTTCTGCCCAGAACTCGAGGATAGCCGATCCGGTAGTCCTCGAGGGGCTAACTCAATGTATGAAGGGGACTCTATGTATTAGAATGTTAAATAGAGCAGAAGAATCTCATTTCTGAGGTTTCTGCGTGTAAATGACCAAAATACCCTTACAGTAATTTAAGGCAATTTTGAGTTTTGTTTTGACCCGAACTTGTCCCAGAAGTCTAAAACAATGTTTTTAAGGCATGATTTATGTTTGTTTAAGTCCCGATGGCCCTGGGCAGTTTTTGAGAAAAATTACGATTTTGCCCCTGCTTAAGTGCATTAAAGTTTAATGATATTTTTAAAACAAAAACCTAAGCAATATTAGGCTCTAATTAAAGGTTAATTAATTTTCATAATTAATCTAGAGCTAAAATAATTATTTAAGGTGGAATAGAACTAAAATTGCTTAAGGATACTTAAAACCCATTTTTAGTCATATTTCTTCAAGAAAGTATCTAGGAATAGTATTTTTACTATTCACATCCCCTATTTCCAAGAAAAGGTGATTGCTCCCTAATATCTAGTCAATAGAGTTTGACTCCACATTCTCCACATGTTTGAAAATTTAAAGAATTGATTTATTTTCTAGTCAATCAAAGATCACTTCAAGTCATACCTCAAGTCACACCACATCATACTTCACTTTTCCCCAATTCAAGAAAATATGTCATTCCCTAGGTTTTTAGTCATTGGAATTTGACTCCATCAATCCAACAAGGATTTCTCTTGAATCTAAGTTAATCATGGCCCTAATTACCTAATTTTTTTACCTAGATACTTAATCATAAAACCTTAATTAGTAACCTAACCTTGCTTACTCCTTAATACCCCACTAATACATGATTGTTTGAAATAAAAACTCTCTCCCCATGGCTCCTTCATGACCGCCACTTCCTTCCAAATTCTAGAAGAATACTTCATTCAAAAGAATTATATTTTATGTAGTCAATCAAGCTTTCACTCAAAGCCACCCTATGAACCATGCCTATTATGTCTTCCATCACACTATGAATGACAACCCAAAGAGATATTTTCTCTCTTCCTTCTCTAAGAAGCCACACTCCTCTTCATGATTCAACTCTATAAATTCATTACCTTGCTGAGCTTTGCTTCACTTTACATCATTTGCCAAGTTTGAGTTTTCTTGAGAAAGTGTGAGTTCTCTTAAGGTTCTTCTTCCTCCTCCTTTTCCAAGAGGAAACCGCCACCTCCTCCGCCCTCAATCTCCATCTAGCTCTTATCCAAACACATTCCCAAGCTCAAATACAAGCCAACACATCTCCTTCCTCCTTTCCCCTTCAAGGCCGAAACACATACCCAAGTTCTAGGAGGATTTCTTCTTCTTGGTGCTAGGGGTCAAATTAAGGATCACCTCTTAGGGTCATTTCCTCTTTGAAACGCTCTACTAACAACTAGTGCATAGTAGTATTGTCCGCTTTGGCAAGCTCTATGTCAATACCCTCACGGATTTGTTTTCTTGGGGGTGCTCGGCTAAACCGGTGTCACCCAAGAAGGCGTCTTAGTGTTGTGTCACATTTAAGTTCTCATGATTTTCAAAAAGATCTTTCCTCAAATTTGATGGAAATTCGACAGCATGATGGCTGTAGACCGAATTTCCTCAAATTTGCTTATGCCATGAAAACATACAATTCATACAAACATATCTTATGAGGTATAGCATATCATCATATAAAATTTCTTCATAGCACATATCAAACTTATCATAGACAAAGCTCATGTATCATGTATCATATTTACATAAGTTAAGCATCATAAAAACTCAAGACTTTTTAATGTCTTATGCATTGACCCTTAAGGTCCTTAACTCACGTTCTAAGTTATTAATCATCAAACCTAATCTCTTGGGCACCTATGAGGTTATGACTAAGTATTTCTCACCTCACACTATGATCAAGAACATCTCTAAACCTCAAGGATGCAGAATTTATAATCCTAACTTTACGGGTACCTAGGAGTCACAACAGTGACCCTTTCTAAGTCCGGTTTGTTCCTAAGACTTCAAGATCAAGTCCTAAACCATTTATGAGGCATTCCTACACATTTAAACTAATTTAAATCCATTATTAGCATTACTAAACCTTGCTGGACAGAATCCAGAAAATTCAAACATTAAAGGATCTAGAACTCTCAAATTAATTCTTTTCTAGTTTCTAACTTCTCTTATCTTTCACATATGAGCTTTACCATTAATCATACTCAAACTCAAACTCAAGCATATTATCATCATTAACACAGCTCATACAGTGGCAAAATAATGGCAAGGCAGAACCGAAACAAAACACTCTCCATAAAGGCATAGAACACAATTTTTATAGCACATAAAATACTAGTTTCTCTTGGAACCTTTTTAAAACTTTCAAAACTCATTTATAAATATTTTTAACATCTAAAATCATAAGAATATTTAAGAGGGCAGTGACTATTTCAACTTTGTCTCAAGAGGTCCTAAATTCATAAAACTTAATTCTACATATTTCTTATACTCATATAAACTTAGAAAATTTATGAAACGTATTTTTAATACTTGGAAAACTTAAAACCTCTTAGGGCCGAAATCTCAACTATGGAAAATAATTATTTTAGACCTTTGTTTGAGACAACAATGGGCAAGTCTTTGAGCTCTAGTTTCATTAAAGTGGTGGCATAAAGATAAACATGCTTATGCACTTGTTTTAGCTTTTATTAGAAAGTCAAGTGAGAGCATAAAATAAATATGAGATGCATCATATTATTATCTTTGATATTTAGGTGAGAACTTGAAATGTAAACATGATAATGCATAGCTTGAAATATAAATGATAATGCAAGTTCCTTTATTATCTTGGTACTTAGTGATAGCAAGGAAAATAAACATGATGTGCAAGGCATAAAAGTAAACATGATGCAAGGTTCATTTTATGGTTAGCTAGAGCTCATTCAAGACTTTAACAAGATAACAACCCAACACATGTCTCATTATAAAGAGAGCTTTAGATTTCTTGAACCAAGTTCTCAAAGGAACTATGAGGTTCTTGAACAACATCATCAAGCTCAAGTAAACAAACTTTCTAAACAAAACCAAACAAAAATCTGAAGGATCAAAATACCAAAACCGAAAACCTTACAAAAGAACAAGAAAGTGAAACTAAGCCAAGTTCTTTATTAAATACCCAAAACCCCTATCTAGAGAAAAATCTCTAGAACGTTCCGGCCAACTTTAAGGTTGACAAGGGTAGGCTTGGGCTTTTAGAAATCCTTAGATTAATTTTCTTAAGTTGAAAAACCATGTGAGTTAAGTATAGTATAGATGAAGTTAAAGGAAAAGAAAAACTCAAGCTCTAGAGGTTCCTTTGAGATGAACACATAGTCATTCTCTAGGACTCCTCATCATTGAGCTATCATGTGCTCCTCAAGGCCTCATAGCCGAAATGCAAAAGAAAAGGAAAACAAAGGAAAGTTCAAAAGAATCCAAGAGGAAACTAGAGGAAAACATATTCTTGAGCAAAACAAGTTTGAAAAGCAAATCCCTACCTAGAGTGAAGACACAAAGCTTGGACTTTTGAAAAGAAAAACAAGATGATGAGCTCCTCCTTGGTGCTTGATGGTTTCAGCCAAGAGGAAGCAAGAAGGTTGGAGTTGTGTTTCAAGTGAGGTTGTGTTTGAGGTGTGGTGTTTGAGAGGTTTGATAATGGTTCAAGGCTATGGGGTGGTGTTTCAAGGTTGAGAGATGATGATTAGATGAAGAGAGGATGAAGATGAAGATGAAAAGAAAGGAAGAACTCTCTTGAAACTTGAGAGAAAAAGAAAGAACTAGCAAGACAACTCTAGAATTCTAAACTTAGCAAATGCTTCAAAGTGCAACTAAGCTATTACAAGCATCCTATTTATAGAAAAACAAAACCATGGGGCTTACCAAAGGAAACCTTGGCCATGGCTTGGAGAGGGAAAAAGGGAGAGAAAAATATCTCTTACACAAGGTCATTCAAGCATGGTTTGAAGTATGGAAGCTATGCTACAAAGTATGGCTTGATGTGAGTTAATTTCCTATTAATTTTTGATGAAATTAGGCTTCTAGAACCTTGACATAGCTGGAACTTTTCCAGCCACAAATAAATGGGGAAAATGGGTTGTTTTAATTATTTATTCATGTGGAAATTCAAGCTTGATTGAAAGTTATGACAAGGTATAGTGTATGTGACTTGAGGTATGGCCTTGGAGTGTTGAAAAATTGAACATGTGATGCATATGGGGAGGGAAGGGCTTCGGCCAGACCTGGCAGCATGGGGGGGAGGTGAGGTTTGATCATCTAATTGTGTGTTAATGATAGGTTTGAGTGTGTATTAGCTTAGGTACAAGGTTAGGAATAATTAAGCTTAAGTTTAGGTAACTAAGAATGTGTTTTAAGGATTCTATGACAAGATTAGGAGTGCTCATACATCATTAGAGAATTTTAAACTCATTTATGAATAAACAATGTGTAACACAATTCCATGATTTAAGGAATTGGAAAGAGAAAACACTATTCAAGATTCCATGACTAGGAGTCTTGAAATTAAAATATGATTTTAAGTTGTAATTAAGCACTTTTAGGCTCTAATCAACTTTAATAAATTATTTTGACTCAAGATTAATTAAGGAAATTAATTAACCTTCGATTAGAGCCTAATATTGCTTAGGTTTGCTTAATCACGCGATTAAGCGTAAAAACACGAAACTAGGGGCAAAACCGTAATTATGCACTAATTTTGCTCGGGACCTCCGGGACCAAAACTAAAGTCACAGTCCACATAAAAACGCCTTTTAAAATCATCTAGAGAAGTTTCGGGTTCATCCGGCACTTGCAAACCCGTAAAACACCGCAGGGGCGTTTTGGTCATTTTGACCCAAAAACTCGAAAAACGAGATTTTCGATCCCGGGAAGGTACACAAGTCATCTAATCCCCTTCCAACATTGAGTTTGCCCTTCGAGTATTGCCGAACCGGTTTTCCTCGAATTCCGGGCTGAAAATGACCTCAGGGGCATTTCGGTCATTTTCACTCTAACAGAAAAATCGGGGCGTTATATTACCAATTGTATGATAATTGTTCTAGGCATCTTAGGTATGCTTAGCAACTTTATATGTTTGAAAATGTGATTTCTAGAACTCCATAGGAACTGAAAATATGCATTTTGTTCCAGCCTTGGTAGAGTTTGTAGAATCATATTATATCATGTTTAGATGAGTGAGAATGACTCATAATTGGTCTAGGTATTAATTATTGCATCATAGAAAAAGTCAGTAATGAGAAAGGACATAAAACGTAACTTCTAGAACACCGTAATTCATCAAAATGTGCTTACTGCCTATGCTGTCTAGCCATAATTAATTAGGTTCTAGGACTTAATAAATTGTGGTAATGAGGTTGATCAATCCCTTAGAAGTATGAGAAGATAATTTGGAAGTTTGAGGTTACCCGATTTAGGGGTTTTTGCTTTTAAGGGAATGATTTGTGTGCCTTGATGATTGATGAATTTATGTGTTGCCTCATGACTTATATGATGCCATGTGATAAATGAATTATCAATTGCATGTTATTGTTCTTTTAGAACCTTAGAGATGCCTATGTTAAGATTATTTGAGATATATGTCAAGCATGATTTATGTGGCATCCTGTTATAACATGCTAAGACTTAAGGTGACATAAAACTATGTGAAAATGATCCTTTGAATCCATCAAAAGGGATGGAGGACGAAGTGATTCTATGAGAAAATGATCCTTTGAAACCATCAAAAGGGATGGAGGATGAGGTGATTCTAGCCCCCTAGCCCGTACTTTATGTCGGGACCTTAACTTATCAAAAGGGATAAGAACCATGTGCTAGTGACGACTAGTGAGGTATTAGCTCATAACCTAGAGATTTCTCAAAACGGAGAACGATTAGGGTGGCCCCATGTTCAAAGTAAATGTCTTAATGTCACCTAAGTAACCAAGATAAGATTTATTGTCATACTGGGGATGGCGATACGTAACGCCCAGATGTGACTAGAGTTATTCCGAGATTTATTATCATACTGGGGACGACGATACGTAACGCCCAGATATGACTAGACATTTGTATTCAGAGATCACAGTGCCTCTACGAGCTTCTATGTTGTATGCTTAAATTGCCTGCACAATGTATTGTCATGCATTCATCCAATACCAAGTTCTATGCTTTATGCTCTATGTACCATGCACCATGTACCAAGTTCTATGTCTTATGCTCTATGTTCCATGTTTATGAACTATGTTCTATGTTTATGCCCTATGTTCTATGTTTTATGCTCCATGATCTATGATCTATGTACCATGTATCATGTACCAAGTTCTATGTTCTATGATATATGCTCTATGTTTTATGATCCATGCACCATGTACTAGGACTAAAACTGTCTTGTATGCTAATGAGCTAGTTATGTCTTGCATATCATAATGAATTATGATGCATTCATGTAATTACAAGTTATATGTTAAAAGGAATGGGCCTCGGTAATTAATGTTTTAGAACTTCATAATTGAACTTTTACATGCCCACTTTTTATAAGTAACCCGAGGTTCCTGGAGACGTAGATGATGACACCTAGATAGGAGGAAAACCCTACTGAGTTTCTTTAGTAAAGATTCTCACTCCCCCTACCTTTTCTTTCTGTCACGTCTTCAGATTCCGATGGCGACCTTCATCCTGCTTGTTGACATGCCTACATCAGAGCTCCACCACGATCCGGGGTGCAGATCGTATCATTTTGAGGAGGCCAACCATGCGCCCTAGATGTGGAGGTCATGTGCGACCATCTGGTGTACCTGTCCTCGTCGAGCTATGACAGTGGATTGGATGCGTCCCCCGTTCCTGGGCCATCAGTCGTAGACGACTCTTGGAGTTTTAGTGCACATACGTCTCACTAGTTATGATAATCTTCTTTTGTTGAAAAGGCTATCTACCTTAGGTGCACCATGTAGGTTGTTTCCTATGTATTTGGTTCCTTATGCATTAGCCTTTTATCTTCATGTGCCCAAACTTAATTCACCTTTAGGTGGGTAGTTATATATATATATGTGTGTGTGTGTGTGGTGTTATGTTCTCTGTGGAGCCTTCTTGATGTGTATATATATATATATGTGTGTGTGTGTGGTGTTATGTTCTTTGTGGAGCCTTCTTGATGTTTGGATTTCTGCATTCTTTATTATCGCTTGTATATGCTACATGCAACTCATGTAACACCCTAAGTTTTAACCTAACTCTCTAGAATACATTAGGTTAAACATTATGCTATTACTTCTTAGTCTCATCATTTTAGTAAAATACTTAGTGGAAATTACGGGTAAAAATTTTTTTTTGAAAACATAAAGCAAAGTGAGAGTCGCGAACCTAACTAGTCGAATAACAGAAATACAAGGCACGCATAACAACCATTATAAATCATAAAGTAAAGCATGTAATCAAAGAACAACAATCATGATAACAAAGGAAACATTTCATTAATAACTTAATTAGAGTACATACGTAGTCATGCCCTCATGGAGACGGGCAGAGCTTGTAATACAGCGAAAATAAAATATAACAAAAACAAGAAAATACAAGGCACATGGTATGACAAGAAGATAAACCCAAAACACTACCTTCCTACTGATCTACGAGTACAAACTACAACCCTCCCAAAAGGTACTGCCGAAGGGAAGATCTCCATAAAAGCTCGGGTACTCGCAAAGCTCTCCATCGGAGTCTAGTGACGATGAGGGTCCTCGAATAATGGAGGCAGGTAGCCGGGGAACCGCTCTATCTCCTCCTGAGTAGGCCAATGGAGTATGAAGGGAACTCATGGCGGGTGAATGTGAGCTCCTTGACGCAGGCGCATCTCGGCTCTCCTCGCCAAGCGTGGCTGCCTCACGGTCTCCTCACTCCCCTTGCGCCGAAATTGGGGAAAGGGAGTAGAGCCCTCCGAAAGGACATGCATCGGCGAATCCTCAGATGGATCAGTCTCGGACCTCCTCGAACGAGGCACGTACGCTGGGTAGTCGCGGACAGCTGAGGCAAAGGTGCGGGCGCGACGTAGCTGCTCATCATGTGGGCGAGTGCGCTCGAAGATCATGTCATCACCATTAAAAGGTGCAATAGGAGTGAACTGGTAGCTCGAAACCGGATAAGCGAAGGGTCGTCCCATGTACACAAAAACACGGATGGCACAACGACCTTCAAAATGATACGAATGGTGGTTCGGGTCGTAGTGCACCTCCCATACTAGCGTGTCAATAAAAAGCACGAACGTCGCCATCGGTCTCTGAAGATGTGACGGAAGAAGAAGAAAGAGATAGGAGTGAGAATTCTTGTTAAAGAATCTCAGTAGGAATCTCCTACCCTAGGGTTACATCGTTCACATCCTCAGGAACATTGGGTTTAAAATAGTGATCATGCATATAAGATTCAATTTAGGGTTTTCCAAGACTAATTATCCAAAGTCCATTCCTTTTAGCATGCATCTTGACGTTATGAATGCAACATGTTATATCATGGATGCATGTCCATACTTGAGCATTTAAAACAACACATCAAAGCATATAAGCATAAACCATGTGGCATAAGTGCATATAACTTTCAAGTGAATCATTCCTCAACTTCGTGACATCAATCATGGTACTTTAGCATAATAAGGCCACCGTAAAATAACTAGGTTATGAGCTCATACCTCAGCTAGTCGTCACTAGCTCTTGCTTATTATCTGAATAAGCAAAACATAATAAAATAATCCCAACTTGCAAGTACGGGTAGGGGGCAGGGATCACCTCTTTTAGGATATACCCTCTTTGAAACACTTTACGGGAATTAAGCCATAGCAATTTGTCTGCTTTGGTAGGCTGCATCTACTCATACCCTCACGGATTTGTCTACCCTGGGGGTGCTCGGCTGAACCGATGTCACCCAGGAAAGCGCACCTCAGTGCATTGTCACATAAAAATCTCCTGGGCGTGCTCGGCCGAACCGGTGTCACCCAGGGTTTTCAACTCATATGGTACTCTTAAAACATCCTTTCAACCTTTTTTGGTTTGATGGAAATTCGGCAGCATAACAGCTGTTAAACTGAATTTCCTTCAAACTGCCACAAGCTAATTCACACAACATGTTCTCATGAAATCTCATGCTATGATATACTCATATCTAAATCAATCAATTCTACATGAATCATAATCATCTCCACATATTATTGCATCATAAAAACATCATAGCATTAACACATTTCTTAAAGTATTATGCATTAACCGTTAAGGTCCTTAACTCACATTATAAGTTATGAATCATCAAAGCCTAATCTCTCGGGTACCTGTAAGGTTATAACTAAGTATTCCTCACTCCATACTATGATCAAGGACATCTCTAAACCTCAAGGATGCAGAATTCATAATCCTAACTTTACGGGTACCTAGGAGTCACAACAATGACCCTTTCTAAATCCAATTTGCTCCTAAGGCATCAAGATCAAGTCGTAAATCATTTATGAGTCATTCCTACATATTTAAACTAATTTAAAACCATGATTTGCATTACTAAACCTTGCTGGACAGAATCCAAAAAATTCAAACATTAAAGGATCTAAAACTCTCAAATTAATTCTTTTCTAGTTACTAACTTCTCTTATCTTTCACATATGAGTTTTAACATTAATTATACTCAAACATAAGCATATTATCATCATTAACACAGCTCATACAGTGGCTAAATATAGCAAGGCAGAACCGAAACAAACATCTCCATATAAAGGCATCAAACACAATTTCTAAAGCACATAAAATACTAGTTTCTCTTGGAACCTTTTTAAAACTTTCAAAACTCATTTATAAACATTTTTAACATCTAAAATCATCCAAATATTTATGAGGGCAGTAGCTAAATCAAATTTGTCTCAAGAGGTCCTAAATTCATAAAACTTAGTTCTATGCATTCCTTGAACTCATAAAAGCTTAGAAAAATTATGAAACATAGTTTTCAATACTTGGAAACAAATAAACTCTTAGGGACCGAATGCTCAAGCCAAAGAAATAAATATTTTCAAGTCTTTGCTTGAGACAACAATGGGCAAGTCTTTGAGCTCTAGGTTCATTTAAGTGATGACATAAAAATAAACATGCTCATGCACTTATTTTAGGTTCCTTTAGAAAGTAAAGTGATGGCATAAAATAAACATGAGATGCAACTTATTATTATCTTGATATTAAGTGAGAACTTGAAACATAAACATGATAATGCATAGCTTGAAATATAAATATGATAATGCAAGTTCATTCATTATCTTGATACTTAGTGATAGCAAGGAAAGTAAATATGATGTGCAAAGCATAAAAGTAAACATGGATGCAAGGTTCATTTTATGATAGTCTAGAGCTCTTACAAGACTTTAACAAATAGCAACCCAACACTCATCTCATCACAAAGAGAGCTTTAGAGTTCTTGAACCAAGTTCTCAAAGGAACTATGGGTTTCTTGAACATCATCATCAAGCTCAAAGAAACAAACTTTCAAAAACAAAACAAAACCTCAAAGATCAAGGAATCAAAACCGAAATATTTAAAGGAAAAGGAACAAGGAAACCGAAATCAAAATAGAAAGAAAAGTAAAGGTGTTCTTGAACAAAAATCCTTTTGAGCTAAATAGTAAAGATGAAACTTAGAGAAAACAAAAACTCAAGCTCTAGAGGTTCCTTTGAGATGAACACATAGTCATCATGTAGGAGCTCTCATCATTGAGCTATCATGTGCTCCTCAAGGCCAAGAGGCCGAAACATCAAAGAAAGAAAAACAAAGAAAGCTTCAAAAAGAAAATCCAAGAGAAAGCTAGAGAAAAACTCATTTCAAGAAAAAAAAAGTCTAGAAAACACTCCTACCTAGAGTGAAGTTAAAAGCTTTGATCTTTGAAAAGGAAACAAGATGAATAACTCCTCCTTGAGTGTGGGTAGTGATTCGGCCAAGGGGATGTAAAGAGGTTGGAGTTGTGTTTCAAGTGAGGTTGTGTTTGAGATGAGGTGTTTGAGAGGTTAGGAGGTGATTCAAGGCTTTGAGGTGGTGTTTGAAGGTTATGAGATGAAGAGAGGATGAAGATGAAGATGAAGAATAAGAGGAAACTCTCTTGAAACTTAGAGAGAAAAAGAGAGAGTACAAAGAAAGCTTAGAAAACTAAAAGTGTGCAAATGAGCTAAAGTGTTTGCATCTGTTTCTAGGCAAGGTATTTATAGAAAATGAAAACAAATGAGAGCTCAAAGGGGAGGAGGGCTGGCCATAGCTTTTGGAGGGAAAAGGAAGAGAAAATATCTCTTACACAAGGTCATTCAAGCATGGTTTGAAGTATGGAGTGTATGATACAAAGTATGGCTTGATTTGAGTGAATTTCCTATCAATTTTGAATGAAATTAGGCTTCTAGAAACAATGCATGGTTGGTTGTTTTTCAGCCACAAATAAATGAGGAAAATGGGTTATTTTAATTAGTTATTCATTTGGAAAATCAAGCTTGATTGAAAATATGACAAGGTATGGTGTATATGACTTGAGGTATGGCCTTGGAGTGTTGAAAATTTGAACATGTGATGCATATGGAGGGCATGGAGCTTCGGCCAGACCTGGACAGCATGGGGGAGGATGAATTGTTTCATGTAATTGTGTGTTAATGATAGGTTTAAGTGTGTATTAGTTTAGGTACAAGGTTAGGAATAATTAAGCCTAAGTTTAGGTGACTAAGAATGAGGTTTAACAATTTTATGACAAGATTAGGAGTGATCATACATCATTAGAAGATTTAAATTCATTTTTATGAGTAAACAATTGGAAACACAATTCCATGATTTAAGGAATTGGAAAGAGAAAATACTATTTAAGATTCCATGACTAGGAATCTTGAATTTAAAATAGGATTTTAAGTTGTAATTAAGCACTTTTAGGTTCTAATCAACTTTAATAAATTATTTTGACTCAAGATTAATTATGAAAATTAATTAACCTTCGATTAGAGCCTAATATTGCTTAGGTTTGCTTAATCACGCGATTAAGCATAAAAACACAAAACTATGAGCAAAATCATAATTTTGTACTAATTTCGCCCTGGACCTCCGGGACCAAAACTAAAGTCATAGAATACATAAAGACATCTTTTAAAACCATCTGGAGAAGTTTCAGGTTCATCCGACACTTGCAAACTGGTAAAACACCACCGGGGCGTTTTGGTCATTTTGACTCGAAAACACGAAAAACAAGATTTTCGATCCCGAAAAGATACACAAGTCATCTAATCCCCTTCCAACATTGAGTTTGCCCTTCGAGTACTGCCAGACCGGCTTTCCTTGAATTCCAGGTCGAAAATGACCTCAGGGGCATTTTGGTCATTTTCACTCTAACAGAAAATCGGGGCATTACAACTCATACTTTATCAAGGTTTTAAAAAGAAAAAAATTGGGCTCGTATTTTTAGTAAGTATTTTCAATTATAAATGAACTGAAACAAGAGCTAATGACTAATATTTAGCCTCAGTACGTTCTAGGAGTATTGGGTTGAATATTAGGGTGTTACATTCTCAGCTGAGACTCCAAGTGTAACGCCCCGATTTCCTGTTAGAGTGAAAATGACCAAAATGCCCCTGAGGTCATTTTCGGCCCAGAATTCGAGGAAGGCCGATCCGGTAGTCCTCGAAGGGCAAACTCAATGTTGGAAGGGGATTAGTTGGCTTGTGTACCTTCCCGGGATCAAAAATCTCATTTTTCGAGTTTTCGGGTCAAAATGACCAAAATACCCCTGTGGTGTTTTACCCATTGGCAAGTGCCGGATGAACCCGAAACTTCTCCAGATGGTTTTAAAAGGCGTTTTTATGTATTTTTTAACTTTAGTTTTGGTCCCGGAGGTCCTGGGCAAAATTAGTGCAAAATTATGATTTTGCCCCTAGTTTTGTGTTTTTAAGCTTAATCGCATGATTAAGCAAACCTAAGCAATATTAGGCTCTAATCGGAGATTAATTAATTTCCATAATTAATCTCGAGTCAAAATAATTTATTAAAGTTGATTAGAACCTAAGAATGCTTAATTACAACTTGAAATCTTATTTTTAAATTTAAGATTCCTAGTCATGGAATCTTAAATAGTGTTTTCTCTCTCCAATTCCTTAAATCATGGAATTGTGTTTTCAATTGTTTATTCACAAATGAATTTTAAATCCTATAATGATGTATGAGCACTCCTAATCTTGCCATAAAATCCCCTAAACCTCATTCTTATTTATCTAAACTTATGCTTAATGATTCCTAACCTTGTACCTAAACTAATACACATCTAAACCTATTATTAGCACCCAATTACATGAATAATTTTCCTCCTCCCTTGGCTGTCCCCAATCTGGCCGAAACCATATCCCCCAATATCTATCACATCTGCAAATTTTTGACACTCCAAAGACCATGCTTCCGCCTCACAAAGAACCATGCTTTGAGTCATAACCTCCATGCTTTCATCCATGCTTCATAAGACAACTTCTAGAAGACTTTTCTCTCATTTTTGTGGCTCAAAATCATCTAGCCCTCCTTGCCTTCTAGATGATTTATTTCAATTTCAAACAAAGAGAAATTACCATACTTTGAGCCATACCTTGCACCATGACTTCCATACTTCAAACCATGCTTGAATGACATTGTGTAAGAGATATTTTTCTCTCTGCTTGCCTCCCAAAACCTCACGGCCATGACCTCCTTTGAGTGAGCCTTCATTGTTTCATTTCCTATAAATAGGTGTCTAGGAAGAACTTGTGATACTTTTGTTTCATTTGGTAAGTTTGAGTGTTCTTAGCTTTTGTGAGTTTCCTTTCTTTTTCTCTCAAGTTTCATGAGAGTTTTCCTTTCCTTTTTATCTTCTTCATCTTCTCTTTACATCACCACCTCATAACCCCAAACCACAACCTCAAATCATCATTTAAACACTCAAACACTCAACCTCAAACACAAGCTCACCAAGAGCACATCTCATTTCCTTTCTTTCTCTCAAGGCCAAAGCATCATCATCACTTTAGGAGGAGTTTTTCCTTCCATTCTGTAACACCCTAAATCTTAACCCAAGACTACTAGTATATTCTTAGGTTAATCTTTAGAATATTACCTCTTGGTCTCATCTTTTACTTAGAAA
Organism: Dalbergia cultrata; assembly: GCA_031216105.1. NCBI lineage: Eukaryota > Viridiplantae > Streptophyta > Magnoliopsida > Fabales > Fabaceae > Dalbergia > Dalbergia cultrata. Next base: position 32,194,273 of record CM062346.1, on the reverse strand, counting down.
ATACTTAGCGAAAATATGGGTAAAATTTTTCTTTTTGGAATTTAAAATCAAAGTGAGAGCCACGCACGAAACTTTAAGGGGAATCATAGCGAAACATATAAGCAAAGCATAAGAAACACATCATGTCATGGGAACATCAACTGAATCATAGATATATATATATATATAACGTGCCTACCCAAAGAGGCAGGACTATTTGATACATCATGAAGCAAAATACAACTGAAATGCAATACAAGGAAATCATAAAAAGCAAATACAAGAGAAACTACACCCATACCCATGTTCACCTAAAGGAGACAACCTCATATACAAAAGAAGGTTTGTCCTCTACTATGTGGCGTGTGTGTGCACTAACTACTACCCCTCCTATGACTACTCCTGCGGGTCCGAGTATCAGGTCGAGTCGATCCACTGGCGAATCTCGGTGGGAGTGGTCGAGCGCATCATCGGGGTATGTCCACCGCGGCGAGGGCGCATAGATGGCCGTCGAGCCAACCTCGGCTGGACCACCGTCTCATCACTCCCAGCCCTCATCGGTGGAGGAGCGGACCGAGCTCCAACCTGTACATGTGGGATGGCGGGTCCTCGGATGGGTCCGCCTCCAGAAATCGGGACGCGCACGCATTTCGGTACTCGCGTCTTTGCTGATGTCTCGGGTTCCATGCGGAGGATCTGCTCATCGCGTGGTCTCGCTCGCTCAAAAATCCCGTTATGACGGTGATGAGGCGATCGGGGTGAAGCGGTAGCTCGGGACGGGGTGTGCGAAGGGTCGTCCCATGAACATGAATACTCTGACAGTGCAGCGACCCTCAAAATGGTATGACCCGAGTGCCGGGTCATGGTGCAGCTCCCATACCGGGGTGTCGATGAAGAGTACAAACGTCGCCATCTGAAGATATGACGGAAGAAAAGAGAGAGGGAATGAGAATCTTTCTAAAAGAATTCTCAGTAGGGTTATCCCTACCTAGGTGTCATCGTCACATCCTCAGGATCCTCGGGTTTATTTCTAAAAGGTGTGCATGCATATAATTTCCTTTTAAGTTGGTTTTCCAAAGAGGTATTTTATCCAAGGTCCGTCATTTTTTTATAATGCGTCTTTATAACTTAAGCAGAAATATACTAATGATATGAATGCATCATAAGGTAAACCAAACGATAGAATGACTAGGAAACATTATAACGTTGGCATAAGTATAGTTTATGTGACATTGTTAACTTTAACTTTCATCTCATGGGGCCGCCCTAAAACTTCTCTAGGTTATGAGCTCATACCTTAACTAGTCGTCACTAGCTCTTACTTATCCTATGATAAGCGTAACATAATCCCGACTTAAAGTACGGGCTAGGGGGCAAATTAAGGATCTCCTTTCTAGGATCATTTCCTCTTTGAAACGCTTTGCTAGCCACGTGGGCCTCGCAATTTGTCCGCTTTGGTAGGCTGCATCTACACATACCCTCACGGATTTGTCTCCTCCTGGGGGTGCTCGGCCGAACCGGTGTCACCCAGGAGAAGCGCGTCTCAGTGTTGTGTCACATTTATATTCTCATAAGTATTAAATCACAATTACCTCATCATTTATCATATTCATTTTTATCATGCATTCTCATGTAGCTTTTTCATGACATATATATCATCACATGAAACTTTCTCATAACATTCGTCACATAAAACTTTCACACAAACATCATCACATAGTCATATTTAACAGTCATCCCCATAAGCTCATAGACATGTTATGTTATAACTCATAGTGTTTTAAACTTCGATTCTTATGAGTCTTAAACTTGCAAATTAATTGTTCTAACATTATCCTTAACTTCTTTATACGCCTATAGTTTGACAATTAATGAGTTATACAAATTTTATGCTCAAGAACTAATCCAAATAGCACTAAGCAGAATTTGGACAGCTTTATGTTTATGTGATTACGGAGTTCTAGAAATTACGGTTTAGATCTTTATCTCACTTTCTAAGTTATTGATCATCAACACCTAGTCTCTTGGGAACCTATAAGGTTATAACTAAGTATTTCTCACCTTACCCTACAGTCAAGAACATCTCTAAACCTCAAGAGTGCAGAAATCAAAATACTAACTTTACGGGTACCTAGAAGTCGCAATAATGACCCTTTCTAGGTTCGGTTTGCTCCTAAGGTTTCAAGATTAAGTCCTAAACCAATTATGAGTCATTCCTACACATATAAACTAATTTAAAACCATGATTATTGAATCTAAACCTTGCTGGACAGAATTCAGAAAAATAAATCTTTAAGGGATCTAGAACTCTCAAATTAATTCTTTTCTAGTTCCTAACTTATCCTATCTTTCACATATGAGTCTTAACATAATTATTACCCAAACATAAGCATATTAACATCATTAACACAGCTCATACAGTGGCCAAACATAGCAAGGCAGAACCGAAACAGAAACTCCATTTAAAGGCATTGAATCATAGTTTCTAAAGCACATAAAATACTAGTTTCTCTTGGAACCTTATTAAAACCTTCAAAACTCTTTTATGAACACTTTTATCATCTAAACTCATGAAAATACTTAATAGGGCTGTGGCTATATTATTTTCATCTCAAGAGGTCCTAAATTCATAACACTTAGTTCTACACATTCCTTATACTCACATAAGTTTAGAAAAATTATAAAACATAGTTTCCAATACTTGAAAACATTAAGGCCTCATAGGGCCGAAATATGAACCATAGGAAATAAATGTTTTAGACCTTTGTTTGAGATATCATTGGGCAAGTCTTTGAGCTCTAGAATCATTAAAGTGATGACATAAAAATAAACATGCTCATGCACTTATTTTAGTTATTGCTAGAAAGTAAAGTGAGAGCATAAAATAAATATGTGGTGCAATATATTATTATCTTTGATATTTAGGTGAGGACTTGAAATATAAATATGATAATGCAAAGCTTGAAACATAAACATGATAATGCAAGTTCATTCATTATCTTGGGATTTAATGATAGCAAGGAAATAAACATGAAATGCAAAGCTTAAAGTAAACATGATGCAAGTTTCATTTTTATGTTTAACTAGAGCTCATTTAAGACTTTAGCAAGATCATAACCCCATACAATATCTCAAAGATCACAACACAAGAATCGAAAATCATATAAAGGAGAAAGAAAGTGAAGCTACATCAAGTTCTTTATTAAGTACCCAAAACCCCTATCTAGAGACAAATCTCTAGAACGTGCCGGCCAACTTTAAGGTTGACAAGGGTAGGCTTGGGCTTTTAGAAATCCTTAGATTAATTTTTCTTAAGTTGGAAAACCATGTGAGCTAGATAACATATAGATGAAGTTGTAAGAAAAGGAAAACTCAAGCTTTAGAGGTTTCTTTGACATGAACACAATGTCATCATCTAGAAACTCTCATCATCAAGCTATCATGCTCAAATCAAGGCCTCATGGCCGAAAATGAAAGGAAAGGAAAGACAAGGAAAGTTCAAAAGAATCCAAGAGAAAACTAGAGAAAAACACTTTCTTGAGCAAAATAAAGTTTGAAAACAAATCCCTACCTAGTGATGGAGATAAAAGCTTGATCTTGAAGATGGAAATGAGATGAGCAACACCTCCTAGGATGGTGATGATTATTCGGCCTTGATGAGAGAAAAAGAAAGAAAATGTGTTTCAAGTGGAGTTGTGTTTGAGGTGTGGTGTTTGAGAGGTTTGATGATGGTTCAAGGTTTTGGGGTGGTGTTTGATGGTTGAGAGGTGATGATGAGATAAAGAGATGAAGAAGATAAAGATGAAAAGAAAGGAAGAACACTCTTGGAACTTTGAGAGAAAAAGGAAAGACTAGCAAGACAACTCTAAAACTCTAAACTTTGCAAATGCTTCAAAGTGCAACAAGGCTAACACAAGCATCCTATTTATAGAAAAACAAAACCATGGAGCTTGCAAATGGAGGGAGTGGCCGTGTGGTTTGGAGGGAAAAGGAAGAGAAAATATCTCTTACACAAGGTCATTCAAGCATGGTTTGAAGTATGGAAGCTATGCTACAAAGCATGGCTTGATGTGAGTTAATTTCCTATCACATTTTTATGAAATTAGTCTTCTAGAAACAATGCATGGCTGGAACTTTTCTAGCCACAATTAAATGGAAAAAATGGGTTGTTTTAATTATTTATTCATGTGGAAATTCAAGCTTGATTGAAAGTTATGACAAGGTATAGTGTATGTGACTTGAGGTATGGCCTTGGAGTGTTGAAAAATTGAACATGTGATGCATAATGGGGGAGAAGGTTCACGGCCAGCTTGGGACAGCAGAATGGGAGGATGATTTGACCATTTAATTGTGTGTTAATGGTAGGTTTAGATGTGTATTAGCTTAGGTACAAGGTTAGGAATGATTAAGCTTAAGTTTAGGTAACTAAGAATGTGATTTAGGGAGTTTATGACAAGTTTAGGAGTGCTCATACATCATTAAAGAATTTAAAACTCATTTATGAATAAACAATGTGTAACACAATTCCATGATTTAAGGAATTGGAAAGAGAAAATACTATTCAAGATTCTATGACTAGGTGTCATAAAATTAAAATATGATTTTAGGTTGTAATTAAGTACTTTTTGGTTCTAATCAACTTTAATAAATTATTTTGACTCTAGATTAATTAAGGAAATTAATTAACCTTCGATTAGAGCCTAATATTTCTTAGGTTTGCTTAATCGCGTGATTAAGCGTAAAAATACGAAACTAGGGGCAAAACCGTAATTTTGCACTAATTTTGCCCGGGACTTCAAAAATTAAAACTGAGGTCATAGAATACATAAAAACGCCTTTTAAAACCATCTGGAGAAGTTTCGGGTTCATCCGGCACTTGGAAACGGGTAAAACACCACAGGGGCGTTTTGGTCATTTTGACCAAAACTTCAAACCGAGATTTTCGATCCCGGGAAGGTACATAAGTTTTCTAATCCCCTTCCAACATTGAGTTTGCCCTTCGAGTACTGCCGCACTGGCTTTCCTCAAATTCCGGGTTGAAAATGACCTCAGGGGCATTTTGGTCATTTTCACTCTAACAGAAAATCGGGGCGTTACATATTCTCACCTCAAAGATCAAGGCTTTGTCTTCACACTTGGTAGGGAGTTGCTTTCAAAACTTTATTTTGCTTAAAAATGAGTTTTCTCTAGTTTTCTCTTGGTTTCTTTTTTAATCTTTCCTTTGTCTTCCTTTCTTTTTTTCATTTCGGCCTCTTGGCCTTGTTTATGACCATGATAGCTTAATGAAGAGAGTTTCTAGATGATGTGTAACACCCTAAATCTTAACCCAAGACTACTAGTATGTACTTAGGTTAATCTTTAGAATATTACCTCTTGGTCTCATCTTTTACTTAGAAAATACTTAGCGGAAATACGGGTAAAATTTTTCTTTTTGGAATTTAAAATCAAAGTGAGAGCCACGCACGAATCTTTAAGAGGAAGCATAGCGAAACATATAAGCAAAGCATAAAGAGGCACATCATATCATGGAGGCATCAACTGAAAACATAGATATATATATATATACTGTGCCTACCCAAAGGGCAGGACTATTCAATACATCGGGAAGCAGAATACAACCGAAATGCAATACAAGGAAATCATAAAAAGTAAATACAAGAGAAACAACACCCATACCCATGTGCACCTACAGTAGACAACCTCATATACAAAAGAAGGTTTGTCCTCAACTATGTGGCGTGTGTGCACTAACTACTACCCCTCCTATGTCTACTCCTCGCCGTCCGAGCATCAGGTCGAGTCGATCCACTGACGAATCTAGGCGGGAGTGGTCGAGCACATCATCGGGGCATGTCCACCACGGCGAGGGCGCATAGATGGCCGACGAGCCAACCTCGGCTGGACCACCGTCTCCTCACTCCCAGCCCTCATCGGTGGGGGAGCGGGACTGGAGCTCCAACTATACATGTGGGATGGCGGGTCCTCGGATGGGTCCGCTCTCAGTACCGGGACGCGGCACATACTTGGGGTACTCGCGTACTGCTGATGTCTCGGGCTCCATGCGGAGGATCTGCTCATCGCGTGGTCTCGCTCGCTCAAAAATCCCGTTATGGCCGGTAGGAAGCGATCGGGGTGAAGCGGTAGCTCGGGGCGAGGGTCTTGCGAGGGTCGTCCCATGAACATGAATACTCTGACAGTGCAACGACCCTCAAAATGGTATGACCCGAGTGCCGGGTCATGGTGCAGCTCCCATACCGGGTTGTCATTGAAGAGTACAAATGTCGCCATCTGAAGATATGACGGAAGAAAAGGGAGAGGGAATGAGAATCTTTCTAAAAGAATTCTCAGTAGGGTTATCCCTACCTAGGTGACATTGTCACATCCTCAGGAACCTTGGGTTTATTTCTAAAAAGGTGTGCATGCATATAAATTCCTTTTAAGTTAGTTTTCTAAAGTGGTATTTTATCCAAGGTCCGTCATATTTTATAATGTGTCTTATAACTTAAGAAGAAATATACTAATGATATGAATACATCATGAAGGTAAACCAAACAATAGCATAACTAAGAAACATTATAACATTGGCATAAGTATAGTATATGTGACATTGTTAACTTTAACTTTCATCTCATGGGACCGCCCTAAAACATCTCTAGGTTATGAGCTCATACCTTAACTAGTCGTCACTAGTTCTTACTTATCCTATGATAAGCGTAACATATACATAATCCCGACTTAATAGTGCGGGCTAGGGGGCAATTAAGGATCACCTCTCTTAGGGTCATTTCCTCTTTGAAACGCTCTACTAGCAACTAGTGCATCGTAGTATTGTCCGCTTTGGCAAGCTCTATGTCAATACCCTCACGGATTTGTTTTCTTGGGGGTGCTCGGCTAAACCGGTGTCACCCAAGAAGGCGTCTCAGTGTTGTGTCACATTTAAAATCTCATAAAGTGTTAATTCATAGATACATCATTATTCATTACATAAATCTTTCTCATAGCATATACATCATCACAAGAAACTTCTTCATAATGTATACATAAAACCATAGCATTTACAGTATCACATAATCACACCTTAGACAATCATTCATACAAACTCCCAAGCTTCTTATGTTATAAACTTATAGTATGTTATGCTTTGGTTCCTTTAAGTCTTAAACTTGTAAACTACTCGTTCTAGTATTGTTCTTAATCTCTTACACACCTATAGTTTCACAACTAATAAGTGTTACTAATTTTTATGCTCAAGGACTTATCCAAACAGCACTATGCAGTTTTGGACAGCTTATATTTGTGTGATTACGGGGTTCTAGTGATTACGGTTTAGACCCTTAAAGTCCTTAACTCACATCCTAAGTTATCGATCATCAAAACCTAGCCTCTTGGGAACCTATGAGGTTATAACTAAGTATTTCTCACCTCACAGTATGGTCAAGAACATCTCTAAATCTCAAGGATGCAGAATTTGAAATTCTAACTTTACGGGTACCTAGAAGTCACAACAATGACCCTTTCTAAGTTTAGTTTGCTCCTAAGGCTTCAAGATTAAGTCCTAAACCAATTATGAGTCATTCCTACACATTTAAACTAATTTAAAACCATGATTATTAAATCTAAACCTTGCTGGGCAGAATCTAGAAAATTACATAATTAAAGGATCTAGAATTCTCAAATTAATTCTTTTCTAATTCCTAACTTATCCTATCTTTCACATATGAGTCTTAACATTATTTTTACTCAAACATAGGCACATTAGCCTCATCAAAACAGCACATACAGTGGCAGCAAGAGCAAGGAAGAACCGAAAATATACTTCTCCATACAAGGCATAAAACATAATTTCTAAAGCACATAAAATACTAGTTTCTCTTGGAGCTCTTTTTAAACTTTCAAAACTCATTTATTAACAATTTTAACATCTAAAGTCATAAGAATATGTAAGAGGGCAGTGACCAATTTATTTTATCTCAAGAGGTCCTAAATTCATAAAACTTAGTTCTATGCATTCCTTAAACTCATGTAAGCTTGGAAAAATTATGAAACATAGTCTCAAATACTTAGAAGCTTCAAAACCCCTTGGGGCCGAAATATGAACCAAGGAAAATACATATTTTTAGACCTTTGTTGAGACAACAATGGGCAAGTCTTTGAGCTCTAGATTCATTTAGGTGATGACATAAAAATAAACATGCTCATGCACTTATTTTAGGTTCCATTAGAAAGTAAAGTGATAGCACAAAGTAAATATGAATGCAACTCATTATTATCTTGGTATTAAGTGAGAACTTGAAATATAAACATGATAATGCAAGTTCATTCATTATCTTGATATTTAGTGATAGCAAGGACGTAAACATGATATGCATAGCATAAAATAAACATGATGCAAGATTCATTTTATGGTTAACTAGAGCTCATTCAAGATAGCAACCCAATACAATATCTCAAAGATCACAACATAAAAATCGAAAGTCATATAAAAGAGAAAGAAAGTGAAACTACATCAAGTTCTTTATTAAATACCCAAAACCCCTATCTAGAGAAAAATCTCTAGAACGTGCCGGCCAACTTTAAGGTTGACAAGGGTAGGCTTGGGCTTTTAGAAATCCTTAGATTAATTTTCTTAAGTTGAAAAACCATGTGAGTTAGATATCATATAGATGAAGTCATAAGAAAAGGAAAACTCAAGCTTTAGAGGTTTCTTTGAGATGAACACAATGTCATCATCTAGAAACTCTCATCATCAAGCTATCATGCTCATAATCAAGGCCTCATGGCTGAAAATGAAAAGCAAGGAAAAACAAAGGAAAGTTCAAAAAGAATCCAAGAGGAAACTAGAGAAAAACACTTTCTTGAGCAAAACAAAGTTTGAAAACAAATCCTTACCTTGTGATGAAGGTAAAGCTTGGACTTGAAGATGGAAATGAGATGAGCAACACCTCCTAGGATGGTGATGATGATTCGGCCTTGATGAAAGAAAAAGGAAGGAAATATGTTTCAAGTGAAGTTGTGTTTGAGGTGTGGTGTTTGAGAGGCTTGATGATGGTTCAAGGCTTTGGGGTGGTGTTTGATGGTTGAGAGGTGATGATGAGATGAAGAAGATGAAGATGAAAAGAAAGGAAGAACACTCTTGAAATTTTGAGAGAAAAAGAAAGACTAGCAAGACAACTCTAAAACTCTAAACTTTGCAAATGCTTCAAAGTGCAACAAGGCTAACACAAGCATCCTATTTATAGAAAAACAAAACCATGGAGCTTGCAAATGGAGGGAGTGGCCGTGTGGTTTGGAGGGAAAAGGAAGAGAAAATATCTCTTACACAAGGTCATTCAAGCATGGTTTGAAGTATGGAAGCTATGCTACAAAGCATGGCTTGATGTGAGTTAATTTCCTATCACATTTTTATGAAATTAGTCTTCTAGAAACAATGCATGGCTGGAACTTTTCTAGCCACAATTAAATGGGAAAAATGGGTTGTTTTAATTATTTATTCATGTGGAAATTCAAGCTTGATTGAAAGTTATGACAAGGTATAGTGTATGTGACTTGAGGTATGGCCTTGGAGTGTTGAAAAATTGAACATGTGATGCATAATGGGGAGGGAGGTGCTGTGGCCAGATTTCAGACAGCATGGGGGAGGAAGATTTGACCATCTAATTGTGTGTTAATGGTAGGTTTAGATGTGTATTAGCTTAGGTACAAGGTTAGGAATGATTAAGCTTAAGTTTAGGTAACTAAGAATGTGATTTAGGAAGCTTATGACAAGTTTAGGAGTGCTCATACATCATTAAAGAATTTAAAACTCATTTGTGAATAAACAATGTGTAACACAATTCCATGATTTAAGGAATTGGAAAGAGAAAATACTATTCAAGATTCTATGACTAGGTGTCATAAAACTAAAATATGATTTTAGGTTGTAATTAAGTACTTTTTGGTTCTAATCAACTTTAATAAATTATTTTGACTCAAGATTAATTAAAGAAATTAATTAACCTTCGATTAGAGCCTAATATCGCTTAGGTTTGCTTAATCACGAGATTAAGTGTAAAAATGCGAAACTAGGGGCAAAACCGTAATTTTGCACTAATTTTGCCCGGGACCTCTAAAATTAAAACTGAGGTCATAGAATACATAAAAACGCCTTTTAAAACCATCTGGAGAAGTTTCGGGTTCATTCGGCACTTGCAAATGGGTAAAACACCGCAGGGGCATTTTGGTCATTTTGACCCGAAAACTCGAAAAACGAGATTTTCGATCCCGGGAAGGTACACAAGTTATCTAATCCCCTTCCAACATTGAGTTTGCCCTTCGAGTACTGCCGAACCGACTTTCCTCGAATTCCGGGCTGAAAATGACCTCAGGGGCATTTTGGTCATTTTCACTCTGACAGAAAAATCGGGGCGTTACATGATGACCTTGTGTTCATCTCAAAGAAACCTCTAAAGCTTGAGTTTTGTTCTTGAATTAGCAAAGTTTTAGTTTTTCTTTCCTTTTTCCTTCCTACATAGTTTCGGTTTCCATAATCTTTACCTCAAGGATTTTGTTAAAATTTTAAAGTATCTCTATTTTTATTTCATGTCAAGAAAGAATGTTGTTTTGGTTTCTGTTTTCTTTTCTTTTCTTAAAGGATTTTGGCCCCAAGAGCTTTCCTTTAAAAGTTTTGTTAGAAATTTTCAAAGTGTTCTTATATTTATTTCATCTCTAGAAATGTTGTTGTTTTGGTTCTTACTTCCTTGAGTTTTTGTTTTCTTTTAAAAAGTTTGTTTCTTTTAAGCTTGATGATGATGTTCAAGAACCTAGTAGTTCCTTTGAGAACTTGGTTCAAGAACTCTAAAGCTCTCTTTGTGATGAGATAAGTGTTGGGTGGTGTGGTTATCTAAAGTCTTGTAAGAGCTCTAGCTAAAAATAAAATGAACCTTGCTTTCATATTTATGTTTATGCTTTGCACATCATATTTATTTTCCTTGCCATCACTAAATATCAAGAATAATAAGTGAACTTGCATTTTCATATTTCAAGCTTTGCATTATCATGTTTATATTTCAAGTCCTCACTTAAATATCAAAGATAATAATAAGTTGCATCTCATGTTTATTTTATGCTCTCACGTTATTTTCTAATGGAAGCTAAAACAAGTGCATGAGCATGTCCATTCTTATGTTATCACTTAAGAGAACCTAGAGCTCAAAGACTTACCCATTATTTTCTTAAACAAAGGCTTGAAAATATGTGTTCTCTAGCTTTTGATTTCGGCCTCTCGAATTTTTATTTGTCATAAGTACTAAAATCTATGTTTCATAATTTTTCTAAGGTTTTATGAGTTCAAGAGATGTCAAGAACCAAGTTTTATGAATTTAGAACCTCTTTAGCTTAATTTAAAATAGCCACTGCCCTTACAAGTATTTTGGTGTTTGTAGTTGATAGAAATGTTTATTAATGAGTTTTGAAAGTTTTAAAAAGGTTTCAAAAGAAACTAGCATTTTATGTGTTCTAGAAATCAAGTTTGTGCCTCGCTTGTTTGGAGATGGATTCGGTTCTACCTTGCCATGTTATGCTCACTGTTTATGCTGTTTTGATGATGATAATATGAGTATGTTTGAGCATAAATAATGTTGAAATGCATATGTGAAAGATAAGAAAAGTTAGTAACTAGAAAAAAATTAATTTGAGAGTTTTAGATCCCTTAGTGTAGGATTTTTCTGGATTCTGTCCAGCATAGTTTAGAAATGATAATCATGGTTTTAAATTAGTTTAAATGTGTAGGAATGACTCATAATTGGTTTAGGACTTGATCTTGATGCCTTAGGAGCAAATCGAACTTAGAAAGGGTCATTGTTGTGACTCCTAGGTACCCGTCAAGTTAGAATTTTAGATTTTGTACTCTTCTTAAGGTTTTAAAAATGGTTATGATCATAGAAATAAGTGAGGAATACTTAGATAAGAGCCTGTAAGTACTCGAGAGCTCAAGCTATGATGATTTATAACTTAGATTGTTAGTTAAGGACCTTAAGGATCAATGCATAAGACATTAAGAGAACTGGTAATTTTATGATGTTTGTTTTATGCAAGTATGTTGAGATGGATATGTTTTGATGATGCATGAGGAAATGATTGTTGAAGATGTTAAGTTTATTTTGAGCATTAGAATTGAATGAGAATATGTATGTGTTATGAGCTGGTGGCATAAAGACGGTTTGAAGGGAATTTGGTTTAACAGCTGTTATGCTGTCAAATTTCCATCAAACCCAAAGGTTTTGAAAAATGTTTTGAAGTACTATATGAGATTGAAAACCCTAAGTGACACGGTTCGACCGGGCACCCCCAGGAGATTTTTGTGTGACAAAGCACTGAGACGTACTTCTCCTGCTACGGTGAGGAGGAGGCAAATCCGTGAGGTTATTGATATGAGCCTTACCAAAGCGGACAATTCGCTGTGCACTCGAGGCTAGTAGAGCGTTTTAGAGAATGAAATAGTTATATGTTACCTCCTCAATTTCATCTAGTGACGACTAGTTAGGATTGAGCTCATTCTTAGGCGATTAGGTGAGACAGAGATTGGAGGCTATGATAAAAATCGCCGGGCGGTGTGTCGGTTGGATATAGGTGGATATGATTAAGAGGGTGGCCTTTGAGATAAAGAACTTAAGAGTTCAAGCATGAGAAAGAGATATGATGTTTCTAAAGTCACACAGTTATGAGAAAAAGAAGAGTTTTATATGAGAAGTTATATGCCACTCATACATTTACCTGATGTTATGTTTCATTGAATTGCTTGCATAATATATTATCATGCATTCATCCAATATCTGTTGCATTCATATCACTAAAACCCATACTAAAAGACATCCACTTCAAATAAATAGATTTGAGAAGTTAAAAACTAAACCTTATGCATGACCACCTTTTTATAATTAAAACCGAAGTGGCTGGGGACGATGACGATGACACATGTGTTAGAGTCGAAAATCCCTACTGAGAATCTTGAATGAGTTTATCATCCCTATCTCTCTTTTCTTCTATGTTGTCTCCAGACGAAGATGATGATGTATCTCGTGACCTCTGCTAAGGCGTGGGCGTAGGGAATGCGCTACGAGTTAGATCAGTGGGATGGAACGGAAGCGCGGAGATGCCGCTTTAGATTTATATACCTATAGATGTGTATTTCTTTTGATGTGATAATAGGACTATGATAGTCATAAATTATGTATCTATGATAATATGTTTATGTTGCGATGTAATGAACAATGTTTGTGTTTTGTGACCATGAATGATATGATATCTCTTTTCTGTATGTTAGTCTTTGTTACGTCATACGGGCTTTCACTTTGATTTTATGTTTCAAAAAAAAATTTACCTGTAATTTTCACTAAGTATTTTATTAAACGAATGAGACTAAGAAGTAATAACCTAATGATTAACCTAATCTGTTGTAGAGTATTGGATTAAAATTAGGATGTTACATTTTGGTATCAGAGCAGTTCAATTCTCATGGAGCCTGAGGATTGGACTGACCATGCTTTGAGAGCATGATGCGATAGTTATGTCATGTGCAGTGCTTTACTAGGATAAGTTATGGGATAAAGATACATGACCCCTGTGTGTGCGTGTGTGTCATGGTAACTAGCTCACTTTGCATGGAATATTGAGCCTGATCACCTTAGTATTTCTTGTTTTGTGGGCTTAGGGACCAATGGCACCACGACGACAGACTAGGACTCCGAGTGGAAGTAACCAAGACAATGAGACTGCAGCAGCTGTTGGAGAAATGGCGAGGGCCATGGGACGCATGTTTGATCACATGAATCAACAAGGAAACGTTGTACCTGCTCCCTCTACTGTTGAAGTGTTGGAGCAAAACAAATTTGGGGAATTCCACGAGGCGAACCCGTTGGAATTTCAAGGAACTACGGATCCCGACAAGGCTGATGAGTGGATTAAGGACATTGAGAAGATCTATTCGGTGATTGCTTGCTCTGAGGAGCAGAAGGTAACCTTTGCTGCCTATATGTTGAAGGCTGATGCCGAGTTTTGGTGGACTAGCACCCGAAGGTTGTTGGAGGCATCTAGCACATTGATTAATTGGGAATTGTTCAAGGCCTACTTCTACGAGAAGTACTTCCCGAAATCTATAAGGAATGCTAAGGATGTGGAATTCATGAGGCTGACTCAAGGCGAGACGAGCATTGCGCAGTATACTGCAAGGTTTGAGGAGCTGATTAAGTTCTCGGGGGTGTTTCAAGGAAACCCCGATGAAGTTTGGAAATGCGTTAAGTACGAAGCCGGATTGAAGGCAGAACTCAACATTGCTGTTGCACATATGGAGATTAGGGACTTCCCTACTTTGGTCAACAAATGTCACATTCTGGAAGAAGGCCATAAGAAGCTGAGTGCCGCAAGAGCAGAGCACCACCGAGGGCTAAGACCTCAAGCCCCAAAATTCAAGCCGCAGTACAAGCATCAATCCATAACGCACTTCGATCTGCAGCCCGATCAGTAATTCATGCCGCAGTTTGAGTCACAGTCCAGGTTGCAGTTTAGGCCACAAGGCCCCGGGGATCACTTTCAACTTGAAGCATCAAATGGCCTAAGGAACGAGGCATCTCACAGTAACCCTGCCATCGTGTGTCCAAAGTGCGGGAAGAATCATGGTGACCGCCCTTGTCTAGCCAGTCAACAGGTACGCTTTAGGTGTGATAAGCCTAGCCGCATAGCTCGAGGTTGCAATGCGAGGTCCCCACAACTGAATGTTGTATTTAGGCACCAATGCCGAGGGCGAGTGTTCACGATCGATGCCGAGGACGTCCCCCGCTCTGACGATCGAGGTAAGCATATAGGGTAGTATTTTTCGGTTACGGCATATTATGACATGGGAACCTCATAAGCCCTTATACGTGTACGAATTTTGAGGGAGAAATTCTTTTGAAGGAGGGGAGTAATGTAACACCCCGATTTTCTGTTAGAATGAAAATGACCAAAATGCATCTAAGGTCATTTTCGGCCCGGAATTTGAGGAAAGCTGATCCGGTAGTTCTCGAAGGGCAAACTCAATGTTGGAAGGGGATTCGTTGGCTTGTGTACCTTCCCGAGATCGAAAATCTCGTTTTTCGAGTTTTCGGGTCAAAATGACCAAAATACCCCTGTGATGTTTTACCCGTTTGCAAGTGCCGAATGAACTCGAAACTTCTCCAGATGGTTTTAAAAGGCGTTTTTGTGTTTTTAAGCTTAATCGTGTGATTAAGCAAACCTAAGCAATATTAGGCTCTAATCGAAGATTAATTAATTTCCATAATTAATCTTGAGTCAAAATAATTTATAAAAGTTGATTAGAACCTAAGAATGCTTAATTACAACTTGAAATCTTATTTTTAAATTCAAGATTCCTAGTGATGGAATCTTGAATAGTGTTTTCTCTCTCTAATTCCTTAAATAATGGAATTCTGTTTTCAATTGTTTATTCACAAATGAATTTTAAATCGTCTAACGATGTATGAGCACTCCTAATCTTGTCATAAAATCCCCTAAACCTCATTCTTAGTTACCTAAACTTATGCTTAATGATTCCTAACCTTGTACCTAAACGAATACACATCTAAACCTATCATTAGCACCCAATTACATGAACAATTTTCCTCCTCCCTTGGCTGTCCCCAATCTGGTCGAAACCATATCCCCCAATATCCATCACATGTGCAAATTTTTGACACTCCAAAGACCATGCTTCCACCTCACAAAGAACCATGCTTTGAGTCATAACCTCCACGCTTTCATCCATGCTTCATAGGACATCTTCTAGAAGACTTTTCTCTCATTTTTGTGGCTCAAAATCAGCCAGCCCTCCTTGCCTTCTAGATGATTTATTTCAATTTCAAACAAAGAGAAATTACCATACTTTGAGCCATACCTTGCACCATGACTTCCATACTTCAAACCATGCTTGAATGACATTGTGTAAGAGATATTTTTCTCTCCCCTTGCCTCCCAAAACCTCACAGCCATGACCTCCTTTGAGTGAGCCTTCATTGTTTCATTTTCTATAAATAGGTGCCTAGGAAGAACTTGTGATACTTTTGTTTCATTTGGTAAGTTTAAGTGTTCTTAGCTTTTGTGAGTTTCCTTTCTTTTTCTCTCAAGTTTCAAGAGAGTTTTCCTTTCCTCTTCATCTTCATCTTCATCTTCTTCATCTTCTGTTTACATCACCACCTCACAACCACAACCTCAAATCATCATTTAAACACTCAAACACTCAACCTCAAACATAAGCTCACCAAGAACACATCTCATTTCCTTTCTTTCTCTCAAGGCCGAAGCATTATCATCACTTTAGGAGGAGTTTTTCCTTCCATTCTCACCTCAAAGATCAAGCCTTTGCTTCACACTTGGTAGGGAGTTGCTTTCAAAACTTTATTTTGCTTAAAAATGAGTTTTCTCTAGTTTTCTCTTGGTTTCTTTTTAAAGCTTTCCTTTGTCTTCCTTTCTTTTTTTCATTTCGGCCTCTTGGCCTTGTTTATGACCATGATAGCTTAATGATGAGAGTTTCTAGACGATGACTTTGTGTTCATCTCAAAGAAACCTCTAAAGCTTGAGTTTTGTTCTTGAATTAGCAAAGTTTTAGTTTTTCTTTCCTTTTTCCTTCCTACATAGTTTCGGTTCCATAATCTTTACCTCAAGGATTTTGTTAAAATTTTAAAGTATCTCTATTTTTATTTCATGTCAAGAAAGAACGTTGTTTTGGTTTCTCTTTTCTTTTCTTTTCTTAAAGGATTTCGGCCCCAAGATCTTTCCTTTAAAAGTTTTGTTAGAAATTTTCAAAGTGTTCTTATATTTATTTCATCTCTAGAAATGTTGTTGTTTTGGTTCTTACTTCCTTGAGTTTTTGTTTTCTTTTAAAAAGTTTGTTTCTTTTGAGCTTGATGATGATGTTCAAGAACCTAGTAGTTCCTTTGAGAACTTGGTTCAAGAACTCTAAAGCTCTCTTTGTTATGAGATAAGTGTTGGGTAGTGTGGTTCTCTAAAGCCTTGTAAGAGCTCTACCTAAGAATAAAATGAACCTTGCATTCATATTTATGTTTATGCCTTGCACATCATATTTATTTTCCTTGTCATCACTAATATCAAGAATAATAAGTGAACTTGCATTTTCATATTTCAAGCTTTGCATTATCAGGTTTATATTTCAAGTCCTTGCTTAAATATCAAAGATAATAATAAGTTGCATCTCATGTTTATTTTATGCTCTCACTTTATTTTCTAATGGAAGCTAAAACAAATGCGTGAGCATGTCTATTCTTATGTTATCACTTAAGAGAACCTAGAGCTCAAAGAACTGCCCATTATTGTCTCAAAGAAAGGCTTGAAAATATGTGTTCTCTAGCTTTTGATTTCAGCCTCTATAAGTTTTCTTTGTCATAAGTACTAAAATCTATGTTTCATAATTTTTCTAAGCTTTTATGAGTTCAAGATATGTCAAGAACCAAATTTTATGAATTTAGAACCTCATGAGCTTAATTTAAAATAGTCACTGCCTTACAAGTATTTTGGTGTTTTTAGTTGATAGAAATGTTTATTAATGAGTTTTGAAAGTTTTAAAAAGGTTTCATGAGAAACTAGCGTTTTATGTGTTCTAGAAATCAAGTTTGTGCCTCGCTTGTTTGGAGATGGATTCGGTTCTGCCTTGCCATGTTATGCTCACTGTTTATGTTGTTTTGATGATGATAATATGAGTATGTTTGAGCATAAATAATGTTGAAATGCATATGTGAAAGATAAGAGAAGTTAGTAACTAGCAAAAAATTAATTTCAGAGTTTTAGATCCCTTAGTGTATGATTTTTCTGGATTCTGTACAACATGGTTTAGAAATGATAATCATGGTTTTAAATGTGTAGGAATGACTCATAATTTGTTTAGGACTTGATCTTGATGCCTTAGGAGCAAACCGAACTTAGAAAGGGTCATTGTTGTGACTCCTAGGTACCCGTCAAGTTAGAATTTTAGATTCTGCACTCTTGAGGCTTTAAAAATGGTTATGATCATAGAAATAAGTGAGGAATACTTAGGTAAGAGCCTGTAAGTACCCGAGAGCTTAAGCTATGATGATTTATAACTTAGATTGTGAGTTAAGGACCTTAAGGGTCAATGCATAAGACATTAAGAGAATTGGTAATTTTATGATGTTTGTTTTATGCAAGTATGTTGAGATGGATATGTTTTGATGATGCATGAGGAAATTATTGTTGAAGATGTTAAGTTTATTTTGAGCATGAGAATTGAATGAGAATATGTATGTGTTATGAGCTTGTGGCATAAAGACGGTTTGAAGGGAATTCGGTTTAACAGCTGTTATGCTGCCGAATTTCCATCAAACCCAAAGGTTTTGAAAAATGTTTTGAAGTACTATATGAGATTGAAAACCCTGGGTGACATGGTTCGGCCGGGCACCCCCAGGAGATTTTTGTGTGACAAAGCACTGAGACGTACTTCTCTTGCTATGGTGAAGAGGAGGCAAATCCATGAGGGTATTGACATGAGCCTTACCAAAGCGGACAATTAGCTGTGCACTCGAGGCCAGTAGAGTGTTTCAGAGAATGAAATATTTATATGTTACCCCCTCAATTTCCCCATATTAAATCTAGTGACGACTAGTTAGGATTGAGCTCATTCCTAGGCGATTAGGTGAAACGGAAATTGAAGGCTATGATAAAAATCGCCGAGGCGGTGTGTCGATTGGATATAGGTGGATATGATTAAGAGGGTGGTCTTTGAGAAAAAGAACTTAAGAATTCAAGCGTGAGAAAGAGATATGATGTTTTTAAAGTCACACAGTTATGAGAAAAAGAAGAGTTTTATATGAGAAGTTATATGCCACTCATACATTTTCCTGATGTTATGTTTCATTGAATTGCTTGCATAATGTATTGTCATGCATTCATCCAATATCTGTTGCATTCATATCATTAAGACCCATACTAAAAGACACCCACTTTGGATAAATAGATTTGAGAAGTTAAAAACTAAACCTTATGCATGACCACCTTTTTATAATTAAAACTGAAGTGGCTAGGGACGATGACAATGACACGTATGTTAGAGTCGGAAATCCCTACTGAGCATCTTGAATGAGTTTCTCATCCCTCTCTCTCTTTTCTTCCATGTCGTCTCCAGACAAAGATGATGGTGTATCTCGTGACCTTTGCTAAAGCGTGGGATGTAACGGAAGCGCGGAGATGCCGCTTTAGATTTATATACCTATAGATGTGTATTTCTTTTGATGTGATAATAGGACTATGATTGTCGTAAATTATGTATCTATGATAATATGTTTATATTGCGATGTAATGAACAATGTTTGTGTTTTGTGACCATGAATAATATGATATCTCTTTTCTGTATGGTAGTCTTTGTTACGTCATACGCGGCTCTCACTTTGATTTTATGTTTCAAAAAAAATTTTACCTGTAATTTCCGCTAAGTATTTTATTAAATGAATGAGACTAAGAAGTAATAACCTAATGATTAACCTAATGTGTTGTAGAGTATTGGGTAAATTAGGATGTTACACCAAGGTTGCATACCAATCCCTTTCAGATGACCATTTGAGTCGCTCATTAGTAACATAGACAATGTTTAAGAGGTAAACTATGCTTAACTCCATGTCAGTGCCCTTGATATAGGTTGTTAGCATAAACTTAGACATTTACACTAATTGGAAATAGAAGGCAGTCACCATACCAGTTAAGACCTAGTCAATGATGTTGAAAAATCCTTCCCATCCTTAGAAGGAGATAACTTCTAGCAAGATGATGACCTGAGTCATCAGTTCCTTGCTTAGTCTTTTCCTTAGTGCAACTGTCTGCTGAGTGAAGTTTTCAACGTAGTGCTGCTGGTGATGTGGCTCGTCATACATGAGAAGTGTTCCTGTGATAGCAATTTTTCTGTCAAAGTGTTTCTCTACAGTCATTTTTAGGTAGTGAATGTGAGGATTGAATGACAAAAGGTGAGGGATGTAACACCCTAATTTTTCCTGCTTAGCAAAAATGATCAAAATACCCCTGGGTCATTTTTGTGTGAAAATCAAGGCTAGCCAACCCCAGCCACCTCCAAAGGGATATCTTAATATTAGGATAAGGTTATGTGAGAATAGATAGCATTCTGTGCGAAAATCACAATACGCAATTTTTCTTGTGTACAAATGACCAAATGTATCGCCCCAATTTTTCCTGCTTAGTAAAACAGACCAAAATACGCCTGGGTCATTTTGTGTGAAAATCAAGGCCAGCCACCCCCAAGGGGACATCTTAATATTAGGATAAGGTTATATGAGGATTAGATAACATTCTGTGTGAAAATCACAATACACAATTTTTTGGTGTGCAAATGACCAAAATGTCCCTGAGGTTATTTTTGCCCGGAATTCAAGGATGGCCGACCCAGGCTATCCTCAAAGGGTTAATTTAATGTTTGAAGGGGATTAGATGTGTTAGAGGTAATGATAGGAGTTAAAATCTCAACTTTGGTCTTGCGCACAAAATGACTAACACGCCCCTACGGCAAATTAATGCGAAATCAAGTGCTGACTACCCTGACTTTTCCTGTAGGTTAGAAATGTTAATTATAAGGGGTGAACAATGTCTGGAAAGGTCCTGGTGGTCCCAGGGAATTTTTGTACAAAATTACCATTTTGTCCCTAGTTAGTGTAAAATGAGTTTAATTAAATAATTAAGGAAATAAATACAATATTATACTTTAATTAAAGATAATTTAATTCTAATTATTAATCTTGAGTCAAAATAATTAATTGAGATTAATTAGGGCCTAAGAATGCTTAGGGAAAGTCAAAATCTCATTCTTAATCAAGGAACTCTTAAGACATAACGAAAGTTAAAAAGTAAATAATATTTTCTCTTTCCATTTACTTAAAATTAGGAGTTGTGTTCCCATTTGAATTTCAAATTTAATCATGTTTAATTCAAACTAAATGAGCAAGACAACTCTTTAATCATGTCTTGAAAAGTCTTAAACACATGCTTACAACTCCAAACACTTAATTACCATTCCTAAACATTTGTCTAATCAAACTTACCTCTAATACACATCCTAACCAACATGAAAGTGAAACATATTTCCCTCCCAAGGGCTACCAAGGCAGAAGCCTCCTCCCCCTCATACATCCTCATATTTAATTTTTTTCACAATACAAACATCTCATTTTACCACTTACTTTTTTGGCAAAACTTTTGTGTCAAAAAGGTGCTCTTGCTTTCTCTCAAAACTCAAGTTTTCTTTCTTCTCCTCCACCTTCAAGAAGCCTTATTCTCCACCTCCTCCCCACCATAAACCACCACCACAAACCACCTTCTAGACACAAAACATGTCCATTCCTAAGCTTAACAACACAAGAAAAATCCTCCCTACTATTTTCCCTCTCTTGGCCAACCCCATTTTGAGCCTCAAGAGAAGATTTTTCTTCTTATTTCCTTTTCAAGAGACTAAGTTTTCTCTTTTTCTTCAAGAAGACAACTTTGGTAGGGGTTTTATTTTGAGATCTTTCTCTTTTTCTCTTCTTATTTTTAGTTTTTACAATGGACAGATGGTTGTGTTCTTGCCTTTTTTTTTTCTTCTCCTTTTCGATTTTGATGTGAGAAAAATGGTTGGTGTTGTCTTCTTTATCCTTTTTATTTTCAGTTTTGGAACCTTATTTTCTTTCATTTTCAGTTTTGATGTTGTTGGAATGGTTACAGACCATGGCTTGATGATGATGGATCTTGGTGGTGGTTTTGATACCACCATATTTTTCACCTCTAAAGGCTAAGGTTTTTGGTCTTCTAGTTTCAGTTTTCAAAGAACATGAGGAATGGAATATTTGTTGGTTTTTCCTTGGTTATCTTTCTCTTGGATGTTCAAGACTATAGCTTGATGATGATGATTCTTGATGGTAGTTAAGCAACCACCATATATTAGGCCTCTAGAGCTCAAGGTCTGATTTTGGTCTCAAGATAGCGTGAAAAATGAAATGCTTGTTGTTCTCTTTGATTTGTTTCTTTTTCAGCTTGATGGTGAGTCCAAGAAATGAGGTTCTTGGAACCATGGTGATTAAGGACTCTAAAGCTCATTTTCATTTTGTTTAAGATTAATAGGGTTAAGAGTTGTATCTTGTACAGTCTTGAGCTTGAGTTAATAAGAGAATAAATGGATTTGCACTCATATTTAAGTTTCAAGCCCTTGCATCTCATGTTTATGTTTCAATGACTTGTATATCATGTTTATTTTCAAGTCATCACCTTAAATCTTGAAGACTAAAGAAATGGACTTGCATTCTCATGTTTAAATTTCAAGTCTTGTATTCCATGTTTATATTTCAAGTCATAACCTAATCTTAAAGATTTAAAAATGAACTTACATCTCATGTTTATATTTCAAGTCTTGCACATCATATTTATATTTTCAAGTCATCACTTTATAATGTTAAAGATTAAAAATGAGATTGCACAACATGTTTATTTTTTGAGCCATCACCTAAATCTCTAAAGTTCAAGACTTGCCCTTGTGTCTTGAATGAAAATTTTGAATCATGGCCACATTCTTGTATATACATTTGGCCATATAATGATGTTGGGCTTGGAATGGATTTTATTTTGTTTTAAGGTCCAAAACTTGTGCCCTTGTTGTGAACTTAGGACAAATAATGAAATTTATGAGCATGAAATGTTATGTGATAAGTCATGATGATATTTGAAATTACGTGCTCATGTTTGCATCTCTAATTAACATACTGAGATTAAAGGTGACATAAGACACATGGAAATGATCCTTTAGACTCCAGGAATTAATGGTTATGAAAGGTGATCCAAAGAAGTTGCATGCTTATGATAAGAAAGTTAAGTTAAAGTAAGGAAGTAAGGTGTTTCCTGTAACGCCCCGATTTTCTGCTAGAGTGAAAATGACCGAAATGCCCCTGAGGTCATTTTCGGCCCAGAATTCGAGGAAAGCCGATCCACAAGACTCGAAGGGCAAACTCAATGTTGGAAGGGGATTAGATGACCTGTGTACCTTTCGAATCGAAAATCTCGTTTTTCGAAGTTTTCAGTCAAAATGACCAAAACGCTCTGTGTGTTTTACCTATTTGTAAGTGCCGGATGAACCCGAAACTTCTCCAGATGGTTTTAAAAGGCGTTTTTATGTATTCTATGACCTCAGTTTTAATTATGGAGGTCCCGGGCAAAATTAGTGTAAAATTACGATTTTACCCCTAGTTTCGTCTTTTTACGCTTAATCGCGTGATTAAGCAAACCTAAGCAATATTAGGCTCTAATCGAAGATTAATTAATTTTTATAATTAATCTTGAGTCAAAATAATTTATTAAAGTTGATTAGAACCTAAAAGTGCTTAATTACCACTTAAAATCTTATTTTAAATTCAAGATTTCTAGTCATGGAATCTTGAATAGTGTTTTCTCTCTCCAATTCCTTAAATTATGGAATTTTGTCTACATTGTTTTATTCATAAAATGAATTTAAAATCTCCTAAATATGTATGAGTACTCCTTAATCATGTCATAAAGGTTCCTAATCACATTCTTAGTCACCTAAACTTATGCTTAATGACTCCTAACCTTACACCTAAGCTAATACACCCCTAAACACATCACTAACACACTATTACATGACCAAAACTCTCTCCTCCCTTGCTGCATCAGACCTGCACGAAATTCAACATCCATTTTATCACAATTTAATTTTATTTCACACTCCAAAGACTATGATTGAAGCCATGTCATCAAAGTGCAATTCTCTCACCTCATGTTCCATGAGGATTCATTCTCCTCCACACATGCCTCACCTCATGTTCCATGAGGAGACCTCATGTTCCATGAGGATTCATTCTCCTCCACACATGCCTCACCTCATGTTCCATGAGGATTCATTCTCCTCCACTCATTCACTCTTATTCTTCTCTATAAATACCATGCCTAGATGAACCTTTGCTACACTTTGTTCATTTGCTAAGTTTAGTTTTTTTAGTTTTTCTCTAAGTTCTTCCTTTTTCTCTCAAATCTCAAGAGCATTCTTCTTCTTCATCTTCTTCTTTTTCCTTTTAAAACATCATCACACAACCTTGAAACACCACCCCACCACCTTGGATCATCATACAAACACCTAAACTTCCATTCTCAAACACAAGCTCACCAAGAACACATTTCCTTCCTTTTTCTTTCATCAAGGCCGAATCATCATCACCATCCTAGGAGGTGTTGCTCATATCATTTTCATCTTCAAGTCCAAGCTTTTTGTCTTCACTCTAGGTAGGAGTGTTTTCTAAACTTTGTCTTCTTGAAAATGAGTTCTTTCTAGCTTTCTCTTGGGTTTTCTTTTTGAAACTTTCTTTGGTTTCCTTTTCTTGTATTTTCGGCCTCTTGGCCTTGATGAGTACATGATAGCTCAATGATGAGGACTCCTAGATAATGACTATGTGTTCATCTCAAAGGAAACTCTAGAGCTTGAGGTTTTATTTTCTTTGAGTTCCAACATTATTTTCTAACTCAAAAATGATTTTTACTCAAGAATACCTTTACTTTTCTTGCTATTATGATTTTGGTTTCTTTGTTCCTTTCTTTAACATTTCGGTTACCATTTTCCTTTTAGATCTTTGAAGTTTTATTTGTTCAAAAAGTTTTGCTTTCTTTGAGCTTGATGATGATGTTCAAGAACCTCATAATTCCTTTGAGAACTTAGTTCAAGAACTCTAAAGCTCTTTTTGTAATGAGATATGTGTTGGGTTATTATGTTGTTAAAGTCTTGGATGAGCTTTAGATCACCTTAAAATGAACCTTGCATCATGTTTATATTTCAAGTTCTCACCTAAATATCAAAGATAATAATATAATGCATACCATATTTATTTTACGCTTTGCACATCATGTTTACTTTCTTTGCTATCACTAAGTACCAAAGTAATAAAGGAACTTGCATTATCATGTTTATATTTCAAGTTCTCACCTAAATATCAAAGATAATAATATAATGCATACCATATTTATTTTACGCTTTGCACATCATGTTTACTTTCTTTGCTATCACTAAGTATCAAGGTAATAAAGGAACTTGCATTATCATGTTTATATTTCAAGTTCTCACCTAAATATCAAAGATAATAATATAATGCATACCATATTTATTTTATGCTTTGCACATCATGTTTACTTTCTTTGTTATCACTAAGTATCAAGGTAATAAAGGAGCTTGCATTATCATGTTTATATTTCAAGCTATGCATTATCATGTTTATGTTTCAAATTCTCACCTAAATATCAAAGATAATAATATAATGCATCACATATTTATTTTATGCTCTCACTTTACTTTCTAGCAAAAACTAAAACAAGTGCATGAGCATGTTTATTTTTATGTCATCACTTTAATGAACCTAGAGCTCAAAGACTTGCCCATTGTTGTCTCAACAAAGGTCTAAAAATATTTATTGCTTTTGGTCCCTATTTCGGCCCTAAGAGGCTTTGGTGTTTCCAAGTATTGAAAACTATGTTTTATAATTTTTCTAAGCTTATGTAAGTATAAGAAATATGTAGAACTAAGTTTTATGAATTTAGGACCTCTTGAGATAAAAATGATTTAGCTATTACCCTCTTAAGTATTTTTATGATTATAGGTGATAAAAGTGTCCATAAATGAGTTTTGAAAGTTGAAAAAGGTTCCAAGAGAAACTAGTATTGTATGTGCTTTAGAAATTGTGTTTCATGTCTATTATGGAGATGTTTGTTCCGGTTCTGCCTTGCTATGTTTGGCCACTGTACGAGCTGTGTTAATAATGATAAGATGCTTATGTTTGTGTAAAAATAATGTTAAGACTCATATGTGAAAGATAGGATAAGTTAAGAACTAGAAAAGAATTAATTTGAGAATTTTAGATCCCTTAATGATGGAATTTTCTGGATTCTGTCCAGCAAGGTTTAGAAATGATAATCATGGTTCTAAATTAGTTTAAATGTGTAGGAATGACTCATAATTGGTTTAGGGCTTAATCTTGATGCTTTAGGAACAAAGCTGGACTTAGAAAGAGTCATTGTTGTGACTCCTAGGTACCCGTAAAGTTGGGATTTTAAATTCTGCATCCTTGAGGTCTAGAGATGTTCTTGACCATAGTGTGAGGTGAGAAATACTTAGTTATAACCTCATAGGTTCCCAAGAGACTAGGTTTTGATGATTTATAACTTAGATTGTGAGTTAAGGACCTTAAGGGTCGATGCATAAGACATTAAGAAGTCTTGAGTTTTTATGATGCTTAATTTTATGCAAGTATGATATATGATACATGAGCTTTATCTATATGAGTATGATGTGTTTAAAATATATGCTATGATGAGTTTGGAATATATGCTATAATCTATGTAAGAATGATGAGTTTGAAATATATGTTATGATGTTTATCTATGTGAGAATGATGTATTAGAAGAATATGCTTGATGATGCATGAACCTAAAATGTTTTATTGATGATACGTGAGGAAATTATTATTGAGATGTTAAGTTGTGTGATTAGCTTGTGGCATGAATTTTGGTTTGAAGGAAATTCAGTTTAACAGCCGTTATGTTGCCAAATTTCTATCAAACCTAAAAGGGTTGAAAAATGTTTTAAAGTACCATATGAGTTGAAAACCCTGGGTGACACTGGTTCGACCGAACATCCCCAGGATATTTTTATGTGACAAGCATTGAGACGTACTTCTCCTGCTACGGTGAGGAGGAGGCAAATCCGTGAGGGTATGCTTGAGATGCAGCCTTACCAAAGCGGACAATTATTTGTGCACTCGAGGCCAGTAGAACGTTTCAAAGAATGAAATATGTTTATGTTACCCCCTCATTTTACCCCATATTAAATCTAGTGACGACTAGTTAGGATTGAGCTCATTCCTAGGCGATTAGGTGAGACGGAGATAGGAGGTTATCATAAAAATCGCCGGGGCGGTGTATCGGTTGGAAATAGATGGATATGTTTTAAGAGGGTGGTTTTTGAGAAAAAGAACAAAAGAGATATGATGCTTTTAAGTCACATAAGTATGAGAAAAGTAAGAGTTGTAATATGCCCTTATGCCACTTGCATGAATCTAGATTGTTGTGATTTGTTGATTTATGTGCTCAAGTATTGCCATACATTCATGCTTAAACATGTTGCATTCATGACATCAAGATGCATACTAAAAGAAATGGACCTTGGATAAATAGTTTCATAAACCCTAATAATGAATCTCATATGCATGAACACCTTTTATAAATAAACCCAAGGTTCCTGAGGATGTGAGCGATGTAACCCTAGAATAGGAGATTCCTCTTGAGATTCTTTAGTAAGATTCTCACTCTTTTCTCTTCTTTTTCTCGCTTAGTCACATCTTGAGAGGTGATGGCGACATTCGTGGTCTTCATTGACACATCCGTCCGAGAGGCGCCCCTAACGAGGAGCTCACGCTTAGTCTACACGTATGCCCACTCCTGCCGCCTTGCGTTCTTGGATCAGTAACACTCCATTTTCCCGGGATCTAGTAGCAGATGTTTTAGGGGAGGCTTAGTGCACACACTCACATGTAGACTGGATAAACCTGCTTTTGTTTTGAGGTTATTCACTATAGGTGCACTCGGGTAGTGATGGTTTACTTTATGTTACTTTACGTTTCTCTGTTTCTATTGTACTTCCTTTCTGCTGTATTACAAGCTCTGCCCGTCCCAATGAGGGTATGACTACTTATGTATTCTAAGTTATGTTATTAATGAAACGTTTCTCTTGTTGTGATGATTTATGCTCAACTGTTATATGTTTCCATTTCTGTGTTTCTCTATGAGTGTTAAGCGTGCTTTATATTCCTATTATTCGATTAGACTAAGAACGTGGCTCTCACTTTGTTTTATGTTTTCAAAAAAGAAAAATTTACCCGTAATTTCCGCTAAGTATTTCAATGAAAGAATGAGACTATGAAGTAATAGCCTAATGTTTAACCTAATGTGTTCTAGAAAGTTGGGTTAAAAATTAGGGTGTTACATTTCCCCCTCTATTACCCCATATTAAATCTAGCAACAACTAGTTAGGTTAAGCTCATCCTAGGCGATCAGTGAGGTGAAATTTTGGTTGTTATTATAAAATCACCGGGGAAGATGAGACGGTTGGTTTATGATGGTTATGAGAGAAGGTGGTTATTAAGAAAAGAACTTGAGAGTCAATTTTGAGAAAGTAAAGACACATATTACGTTAATGCTCTATTGGTTTGCTTAAATATGTGTTTTATGTGCTAGGTTTCTTTAGTGCTTTGGCTTATCTCATACTTTAGGCTTATCTTGGGAATTAGATTTGAATGTTATAAACTCCTGTTGTGATCATGCTTATGTTATTTACATATATTACTTGTGCATTTGAGGCATTGCCATGCATACATTAAATATGTGTTGTACTCATTACATTAAGACCCATGCTGAAAGACACCCACTTCGGATAAATAGATTTTAGAAGTTTAAAACTGAACCTTATACATGTACATCTCTTTCATAAAATCTAAGTGGCTAGGGATGATGACAATGACACTTGTGTTAGAGTCAGGAAGCCCTATTGAGAATCTTGAATAAGTTTCTCATCCCTCTCTTTTCTTCCGTGTCCTCTCCAGAAAATGATGATGGCATTGTTCGTGGTTTTCTCTAAGACATGGATGTGGGAGATATGCTACAAACCAGATCAGAGGGTCACAGCTGAAGCATGGAGATAGCTTTCCCTTACGCGTTAGCTTTAGAGTTGTCATATCCTTATACATGTGCGTAGCCCAGCCTTTTGAGGGATATGTATTGGAGATTAATTTAGTTTTGTTATAATCATGTTTAGCTTTGGCCTATTATGCGTGCAACCTTTATTAGTGGGCTTAGTATCTTTGGATGTCCTTTATGTTTATAGGATGTCACCTATTACGTTATGATTAGTGATACGTTAATCTAGTATGTGTCATGTTATGCTATGGTTTACACATATATATAATGAGGTTCATATGATTGTTATTATTAGGCGAGTATTGACCGATATCTATACCCACATGTGGCTCATATTTTAGTTTTCGAAGTTAAAAAAAAAAGTTAGTTGTATTTTATTACTCGTATTTTAAAGAAGAACAAGTTAATTTCTGAAACAAAGGCATAATGACTAATGATTAACTAGAAATGTGACTCGAGCATATTAGGTTAAAAGTTAGGGTGTTACAAGGGTATGAGAGAAAGAGAAAAAAGGGGTGTAGTTATAGAGAAGGTTTGTATAAGGGAAGATGAAACGGTTGAGGCTCTTGGGTGCATGAGGTTGAAGTTCAAAATAAAAGGTATTGGCATGTGAGGAGTGGGGAATTATTTAAGTGATGGGACATAAACGACTGAACGTGAAGAAACGTAGAAGAGAGAAACTCAAAGGAGTTGGAATTATCCCACCTTTTTCATTCTTCCAAAAAGAGTGGTTTCTGATGCTTGAAACTAGTTTTTGAACATGTTTACTTTCTAAGCTCTACTTCTACTTTCTAACCTATCAGAGTAACATTGCATTCTCATGATTAACTTATCTTCAGTATCTGAATGTCGTGAGACCATATATACCTTATTTTCTAATCCATTATTCTTTTTTTTGAGCTTGCAAATTGACTTTCTAACCTTCAGGATGAATTTCTGGCCTTGCAAACTGATGTTTCTAATCTTGTACACTGAATCTCTGATCGTGAGGACTAATGTCTTCATTTGGGCTTCAGTTCAAAGTCATGAAGGAGAATATCCAAAGATGTTTGTGCATGGATGCTTATGCAGATTTTAAAACTTGTAAGTTCAAAAGCTTTTTCAAAACACAAAGCAATCTTCAGCTAACGGTTTTGTGAATATATCAAACACTTGGTCTTCAATATTTACAAACATTAACTCAACATTTCCTCTCTAAACATGATCCCAAATGAAATGATGTTTAACTTCTATATGTTTGGATGTAGAGTGCTGGATAGCATTCTTAGCAAGATTAATACCAGTAGTATTATCAAAGAAGATAGGGATTTTGGAATACCTCAAGTGATAATCTTCTAGCTAGTTCCTTATCTAGAGCATCTGGGTACATCAATTTATAGTAGCTACATATTCAACTTTAGTAGTAGAGAGTACAATGGTACTCTACTTCTTGCATGACCAATTGATGAGGCTCTTTCCGAAGAAATAGCAGCATCCATTGATGCTTCTTCTTTCTACTCTATTTCCAATGAAGTCAACATTGCAGTATCCTATAATCTCACAAGATGTACCTTTCTCGTACCATAAAGCCAAGTTTATTAGTATCGGATAAATATTCGAAAATTCTTTTGATAGTAGTTAAGTGTGATTGCTTTGAGTTAGATTGAAATCTAGCACAAATTCCCACACTTAATTAAATATCTAGTTTACTTGCTGTCAAATATAGAAGTGAACCAATCATTCCTCTGTAATTACTTTCTGATACTTTTTTGCCATTTTTATCAGCATCAATGATTTGAGATGGATGCATAGGGGTACTCATAACTTTGGCTTGATCCATATTAAACTTCTTCAAAAGCTCTTTTGTATATTTTTCTTGATGGTTCAAGGTTCCTTCTTTTTGTTGTTTTACTTGCAATCCAAGGAAAACTTGAGTTCACCCATCATGCTCATCTAAAATTCATTCTCCATTCATTTTAAAAACTTTTCATAGAAAGAATGATCAGAGGTATCAAATATAATGTCATTAACATATATTTAAACTATTAGAAAGTGATTGTCTTTTTCAAGATTAAAAAGGATAGTATCAACATTACCTCTTTTGAACCTATTATTTACCAGAAAATTACTTAGCCTTTCATACCAAGCTCGAGGAGCTTGTTTCAGACCATAAAGTGCCTTTGTTAGCTTGAAAACATAGTTGTGAAGCTTTTCACTCTTGAAACCAGGAGGCTGCTTCACATATACTTCCTCTGAGAGGAATCCATTTAGGAATGCAGACTTGACTTCCATTTGGTAGAGAGTGAATCCCTTGTAGGCAGCAAAAGCGAGTAACATTTTTATGGCTTCCAACTTGGCTACTAGAGCAAAGGTTTCATCATAAACAATTCCCTCTTATTGATTATAACCTTACGCAACCAATCTTGCTTTGTTTCAAATAACTTTGCCAACTTAATCTAGTTTATTCCTGAACACCCATTTTGCTCCAATGATGGTCTTCTCTTTGGGCTTCTCAACAAGCATCTAGACTATGCTTTCCTCGAACTGGTTAGGTTCTTCTAGCATATCATCTACCCAACTTTGATCATTCAAAGCTTCTTCAATGTATTCAGAATCGATGGTGGAGATGAAAGCACATTTTGATATATTTCTCAGGGAGGATCTAGTTCTCACACCTTTGGAATTCTCCAAAAACTTTGTTCTAAGAATTTGCTTTCAAATAAAAAAACTCCTTTGTTGTTTTAGTAGCCATGATGTTCTTTAGTTTCTCTTTCATCTACAGACTGCTTTTCTTCGTGTTTAGAAATGTCACTTTCTAATGGCTTTGTAGTCTTGAGCAAGCTTTCTGAAGTGTCTAGTTCTAAAGCCTACTTTCTAAAGGTTGGTCTTTTATCTACTTGCTTTCTGAAGTATCCTTGAGGTCTAGATTCTCAAGATTTTGATTCAGCTTTTCGAGATCATCAACAAAGTCCTTCTTCAGCTCCTTGAACTTAATGTGGATGGTCTCCTCAATGCATAGCATTCATTTGTTGTATACCCTATAAGTTTTAGAGTCCGAGGGATATCATAGGAAAATGCCATCATCAAACTTACGATCAAACCTTGTGAGTTTGTCCTTGGTGTTAAGAATAAAACACAATGAGCAAAGATATGAAAAGATGATATATATGGAGTTTTCTACCTTTCCATGTCTCATAGGGGGTCTTCTTGAGAATTGGCCTTAGAAAGATTCTATTTTGGATGTAGCAAGAGATGTTTACAACCTTTGCCCAAAAACCTTTTGATAGACCACTTTCTATAAGCATTGTTCTGCCCATCTCTTGTAAGCTTCTATTTTTTCATTCAATAACCACATTTTTTTGGGGAGTTCTAAGTGTAGAGAACTCATGAGAGATAGCATGTTTTCACAAAACTATTGAAAAACATGATTTTCAAATTTTCTTCCATGATCAGAACTAATATAGGTGACTTGAGAATATTTTTCAATACAAATACTTTTTGCAAAAACTTTGAATCTCTTGACCACCTCACCCTTAGAAGCTAGGAAGATAACCCAGGTAAACATCCACTATGACAAAACAATATCTCTTTCCAGCAAGGCTTGCAATCTTGGCTGGTCCAAAGAGATCCATGTGTAAAAGCTTAAGTAGCTTAATAGTTGAAACCATATTTTTGTTGTAGAAAGAAGCTTTGGTTTGCTTGCCTTTCTCAGAGAAATCATAAGTTGAGTCCTTGTCAAATCTGACTTTTGGTAGGCCTTTAACTAGCTTTTTTTGAGGTAGCTCAGAAATAAGCTTCATATGAGCATGTCCAAACTTCTTATGCCACAGCCACTTATCATATGTGAAGGATACGAGACATTTTACATCTTAATCTAAAACGCCATCCAAGAATAATACATAAGTGTTATCATAAATCTTGCCAGATAAAATGACTTCTCCCGAAATGAGATTTACTATCTTGCATGCATAAGCATTAAATAAAACATTAAAGCCTTGGTCATAGAATTAGCTAGTGCTTAATAGATTGTGAGTCAGACCATCAACAAACAACACATCCGAAATTTGGAGAAATCATCCTTACTAATATGTGTGACTTTGGCCTTACCTCCATCAACAAACTTGATTGAAGATAGAGTTCTTTGGCTTTTGGTTTTTGAACCACCTTCTGGATCTGGACATGTGTCTGGAGCAGCCACTATCCATACACCACTTGTTGTCTAGTTGAACATGTGTTTTCAAACACACCTGCAACAAACACAGTTTTATTTTAGGTACCTATACCTTCTTAGGTCATTTTGGGTTAGTCTTTAGAAGGGGAGGTTTCCCAACTTTTCTGATAGACTTCTTCCTGGAGAAGTACTTGTCAAGTGTCTTTCTTTTCTCATCCATTTCCTCTTCATATTCTAGCCTTGTCTTTTGAAAATATGGCCTTTGAACTCCAAGCATTAGGTCAAGATTCCTTGAACCATTTACCATCTTTTCAAGATCAGATTTGACAAGCTTTGAAAAACTTTCTAATTCAAAAATAATTTTTTTAGTTTTCTCATTTTTCTCAGAGACTTCAGTTTTTAAGGTATTGAGCTTGATATTTGAAACTTTTTTCTCCTTTTAATTCTTCCTTCACACCTTTAGATTCTTAACTTCTAACTTGGTCATTTCAAGCTCCAAACAACCTTTTGATTCTTCAAGCAACTCTTCATATAAGCTAATAGTTCATCATAGGAAAGATCAGGGTTAGAGTTGTTTACCTCAGGTCCACTTCCTGAAGTGTAGCCTGCAATAAAGCATAGGTTGGCAACTTCTAGCTCTTCCTAGCCTTATGATCCTTCTTTTTCTTCAGAAGAGTCACTCCAGATAACTAGCATACCTTTTTTCTTGGAGCCGAACTTCTTCTGTGGACCTTTGAGCTTGGGATATTCAGGTTTAAACTTTTCTTTCTCACCATAGTTGTAGCAAGTGATACTTTCAAGGTTTCCCTTACCCTTTTTGTCCTTTTTGAGCTTAATGTCTCTTCTTCTCTTTGTCTTGCATTTCCAGGATTTGGAAATCTTCCTCACCAGCATGGAGATGAGATCTTCATCTACTTCTTCTATCTCATCATCAAATTCTTCCTCTTTGTTAGAGGAATCAGTGACTTTCATTGCCTTAGGTTTATTCTTCTTCTGATGAAATGACTTTAAGGCCATGGTCCTGGTTTCCTTAATGGATTCACCATCATTTCAGATAGCACCACCTCATAGGTTTTGATTAACCCAATGAGTGTGTCCAAGCCAAGAGTTTGAAGTTCTTTGGCTTCAATGATGTCTGTGACCTTAGGCAGCCATTTAGCAAGGAGGCTTCTTAATATTTTTCTAACCATTTCTGAGTTAGAATACTTTTTGCCAAGACCTTTCAGTTAATTTATGATGTGTATAAATCTTGTGGTCATTTCATCAATACTTTCTTGATCTGTCATTTTAAACATTTCGTATTGATAAACCAGTATACTGAGCTTAATTTCTTTAACTTGATCAGTGTCTCTATGTAGTACATACAATCTATCCCATATCTCCTTCACCACGTCACAAGTAATGATTTTGTCATAGTTAGCCTTGCTTTGTGCTACGTGAGCAGGTACTTAGCTTTTGAGTTCAATTGAACTTTGCCTTTGTGAAGCATGCTCTTGGGAACTTTTCTTGATGTTGGGGGTGCATCACTAGTTCCTAGAATTTCTTCCATTGGAACATAATCACCTTCATGTATGATTTCCCGCAAGTCAAGGCTAGTGTATTTTATGAAATACTACATGCGGTCTCTCTAATAGGCATAGTCCCCACCATCAAAGAATGGTGGTCTGTTAATAAAGTGTTCTTCTACTATATGAATATTCTATGCCTTTTGTCCATGTGATATTTGTCCTCTGTAGTCATTAGAATGCTCAACCCCTTTAAAGGCTTGAGCTCTAATACCACCTGTAAGTAGAAAAGCACACGAGAAGGGGGAGTTGAATCGTGCTTCACTTTTTCTTTCTTCTTAGCTTCTAAAAACTTACGCAATATACTATCAAGCTCTAAGCTTGAAGTGCAGTGAAAACAACATTAGTTACTACAAAAAGCTATTTTCTGAACTATAGCAAATATGATAAAAACGTTTAAAAGATGGTAATTCAGAGAGCACAGATTGATATTCATGAAGTAGTGAATAAAAAGGAATTAAGAGAGAAGAATATACTGCACATATGTTTTTATACTGGTTCTGCCAACTGGCCTATATCCAGTTTTCAACAACTGTTGGGTTCCATTAACACATTTTCTCAACCCAAGAAAGTTGGATAGTCTTTGCAATAGTCTTCTTAAGCTCTTACCTAAGTAGCAAACTCTATTGTCACAAAGTCTTTGACTAGCCTTTCCAAGCTAAACCAGTGACCAGCAAGTACACTTTACTGTCACAACCTGAGCAGTCTTTAACTAGCCTTCCCAAGCTAAATCGTGACCAGTAGTTCACTTCTACTATTGTGTTGCGAGTAGTCTTTGCTTAGCCTCTCCAAGATAACTCATACTGATCACTACTGGATCGAGGATACAAAGATTTGTGTTTGGGTTTGCCATTCAAACTAACCTACACTCAAGTTTTCATAAGATGTACAATAACAGACCTGAGGAAAACTTGAATGACTTCTTTCTATGATTCTTCCTAGGAAGAACATATGGTCTATTAAGAATGTAGAAAGAAGATTTTCACAAATAACAAACTGATTACAAAGAGTAATGAACTTTACAAAAGAATAAGGAGAAATTTTCTCGGTGTTTCAGCACTTATGCAACGTCAAAATCTACTTCATTGAAAGCACAACATCTCTATTTATAGATGGTCTACATTTATGATCGTTGCTCTTGATCAGTTTTCCAAGTGACGCGTTGATCATCTATTTATGTCTTGAAAAGTGGTCTAGAGAAATAGCTCATTGTTTGTCAGAGCTGTTGCAGAAGCCGTTATGAAATAGAAGTTTCTGAGGTCACCTTCATAAACTACTTTTTACTTTCGGAACGAAGCTTCTTAACTTTTCCATTTAGAAGCTAGGGTAGTTGTCTAAGTTAGCAAAAGAGATGATATGCCACTTTATAACTGGGTTTGACTTTTTAATTTGAAATTTAAATTCCCCTCATTTTCGTGTAAAGTGCCCTGTTTCACTATAAAGTGAACTTTTTGAAGTGGAATATTAGTTTCTTGATATCTCTTTGATTTTCTAGTGTTCACTTAGAACTTGTAGATGATAAAGTGATTACGGTCATGATAATTAAAGGTTGTAGAACACATTGGCTTTAGAAATGGATTGAAATCTTCACTTAAAGTGTACTTTCTGAAGTTGCATGCTACATTCTAAAGATCTGTGCCTTGGTTTCTTATACAAATGATTTTCTTCAATCTATCAACCATATATACGTTTGTTTCTTGATATGATTTTCGCTTTCATTTAGTTCCTATTTCTTAAAACAAAATAAACAATGTTTGCACATATAAACTGAAAATATTTTAGCTTTAGGAAACGTGTTATACTTGCGAGAAGACCTGTTTAATACTTCAAGAAACTCAAGATAGACATTACTTGTTCTTCAAAATATTTTCGCTAAATTGGTTATATTATCACTTAACCTTTTTTCATTAACTTTCTCTGAAGGGCTCTGGAGCTAACAAGATCAAGGACAATGGTCATAAATGTAGATTAACTATAAATAGAGATGTTCTTCTTACAACAAAAGAAATTTTTGCTCATCAAAGTGCTAAAATGCTAAAGAAATCCTCTTCATTCTTTGTAAAGTTTATTACTGCTTGTAATCCATTTCTTCCCTGTAAAAATCTTCTTTCTACATTCCCAATAGATTATACGTTCCCAATAGATTATACGTTCTTCCAAGGAAGAATCGTTAGAAAGAAGTCATTCAAGTTTTCCAGGTCTGTTATTATTCATCTTATGAAAACTTGACTGTTAGTAGGTTTAAGTGTTCAAACCCAAACACAAACTATTGTAACCCCAATTCGGAAGTGATCATTGTTAGTTAGCTTAGAGAGGCTAAGCAAAGACTACTTGTAACATGACAGTAGAGTGAGCTACTAGTCATGGTGTTGGCTTGGAGAGGCTGGTGAAAGACTACTTAATTGTGACAATAGAGTGAGCTACTGCTCATTGGAAAGAGCTTAGAAAAGCTACTATAAAGACTATTCAACTTTCTTGGGTTAAGAAAGATTTTAGTGGAACTCAATGGTGGTTGAGAACTGGATGTAGGCAAGTTGGCAGAACTAATATAAAAACACCTATACAGAATCTTTTTCTCCATTAACTTTCCTTTATTTACTATTTTGTGCTCATTGTATTGTGTTTTCACAAAATCCTACTTTTATGAGTTTTAATATATATCTTAGTTCAGAAAATTACTTTTTGACATAACCAATGTTGTTTTTGCTACACTTCAAGTTTAATACTTGATAGTCTACTGTCTAAGTTTTTCAGAAACTAGAGAGGAAAGAAAAAGTGAAGTACGATTCAATCCCCTTTCTCATGCATTTTTTTACCTACAATTAGTCTACTGCCTAAGGTGTTAAGCATTCTAGTAACTGTAGATGTTAAAGATCCTGAGGAGATATGGCATAAAACATCCACATAGCAGAAGGGCACTCCATAAATAGAGCACCACTCTTTGATGGTGGGGACTACGCATATTGGAGAGGTTGTATGGAGTTATTCATAAAATACACAAGTATTGACTCGTGGGAGATCATCCAAGAAAGAGACTACATTCCAACATAAGAAGTTCCTAGAACTAAAGATGCACCATCCACCTCCAGAGAAGTTCCCAGAAGTAGATGGACAAAGCAACATAAAACCAAAGTTCAGTTGAACTCCAAAGCTATATACCTACTCACGTGTGCACTAAGCAAAGCTAAATATGACAAAATTATTGCTTCTGACATGACCAAGGAAATTTGGGACAAGCTACACATGCTGCATGAAGGAATAAATTAAAGTCAAGGAAACTAAGATCAGCATGCTAGTCCATTAATAAAAAATGATGAAGATAAATGAATAAGAAAGTATTGATGACAAGGCCACGAGGTTCATGCACATTGTCAATCAGCTAAAGGGAGTAGGCAAAAGATATTTGACTAAAAAATGGCTAGGAAAATCTTAAGAAGTCTCCCTGCTAAATGGCTATCGAAGGTTAAAACCATTATAGAAGCCAAAGATCTTCAAACTATTAGCTTGGACGCACTCATTAGGTAACTCAACCCATGAGCTTATACTCTCCAAAATGCATGGTGATCCATTAAGAGGAACAAGTCCATGGCCCTGAAGTCCTCATATTAGAAACAGAATAAGAGTAAAGCAATGAAAGTTACTGAGACCTCTGATGTCGAGGAAAAATCTAATAAAGAGTTTGAAAATGAGGATGGAGATGTGATCTACATGCTAGTGAAGAAGATGTCCAAACCCTGGAGAGGCAAAACAAGGAGAAAAAGAGACATCAACCTCATAAAAGATAAGAAAGGCAAAGGAAAGCTCAAAAGCAGCACTTGCTACAACCGTGGTGAGAAGAGACACTTCAAACCTAAATGTCCAAAGCTCAACTGTCCATAAAAGAAAAAAAGGAATGTTGGCTACTTGGAGTGACTCAGAACAAGAGAAGAAAAGATCAGAAAGTCAAAATGAGCTAGAAGATATTGCAAATCTATGTTTCATGGCTGACTATGCTTCAGAAGGAGAGCCTAAGGTAAAAGCATCTGAACCTGATCTTTTCTATTATGAATTACTTGCTTTATATGATGAGCTGCTTGAAAATTCTCAAACTCTCTCCTCTTATTATCTCAACCGAGAAAGGAAGCATCAGAAAACTATTTTAGAACATGAAATGGCCAAATCAAATGATAAGAATCTAAGACTTTAGAAGGAAAAAATAAAGGAGAAAGAAAGCTTTAAATATTAAGTTCAATGCCTTAGGAGCTAAAGTCTCTGAAAAAAATGAGAAAACTCATAAAGTTATTTCTGAACTTGAAAGAACTTCAAAGCTTCTTAGATCTGGACTTGAAAATATGGTAAATGGTTTAAAAAATCTTGAACTAATATTTGCAGGTCAAAAGCCATATTTTCAAACAACAGGATTGTGAAATGAAAGTGAAATGGATGAGAAAGGAAATGCAACCTCATGAAAGAAAGTAAAGAATAAAGTCACTTGTACTTTTTATCATAAGAAGGGACACCCACCTGACAAGTGCTTCATGAGGAAGAAATCTATCAAAAAGGTTAGGAAACCTCCTTCTTGAAAGACTAACCAAAAAGGGCCTAAGAAAGTCTGGGTACCTAAAATAAAAATTGCTTTTGTTGCAGATGTGTCTAAGAACGCATGATAATTAGGCCAACAAATGATACATGGACAGTGGCTGCTCCAGACACATGTCTGGCTCCAAAAGATGGTTCAAAAACCTAAAGCCTAAGAATTATGGATCAGTCAAATTTGCTGATAGAGGTAAAGCCAAGGTCAAAGGTATAGGAAATGTTGGTAAGGATGATCCTACCAAATTTCTTACATTTTACTAGTTGATGATCTGGCTCACAATCAGTAAAGCATTAGCCAATTTTGTGATCAAGGCTTTAATATTTTATTTAATGCTCATACTTGTAAAATTGTAAATCCCACTTCGGGACAAGTCATTGTGAACACCCAATTTTGTCCGGTCAATTAAACAAGAAAATAAAAAATTTACATTTTTGTTCCATAGCTTTTATTTTGTTTTATTTTATTCCGCATCCTTTCCATTTATTTCATTTGAACAAAAAAAAAACCAAAAAAAATTAAAAAGACTAGCCCATAAACCCGTTTGCTTGTCAGCCCACTCTATTTATTAGTATAGTCCATTCAATTCTTTGTCAGCCCACATTTTTGTTAGTCCATCAGCATAAAATCCAAAACCAAAAATAATAATAAAAAAATATAAAAAATAAAAATATGTGTGTGATTGATCCAAGCCACTCGTGACACAAGGGAACAAAACAAAATGATGTCAAAAAGAGGTCAAATAATAGCAGTGGCAACGATGATGGTGTTCTTCCTCGCTCCTTGCAAAAGGAAGAATTATCATTCAGTTACAGCTAAGAGAACGAGTTGGGGGAATCCCTACCAGCAACCTGTAAAGATGATAGCAATGATTTGGTCAACAATTGATTAATTAATGGCAGAATAAAAAGGGGATGAAAAATTTTCAGCGAAGAATAGTGGAGAGAGACATTCAGAAACATCAACAAGCCAATGAGAAGAAATCTGCAAAAATTCCAGCAATTCAGTGCACGCAACAATAAGAGGAAAGAATAAGGTAAATTTAGCAGCAACAACAATATCATCATCATAAAAAAAAATTCAACGAAAAGAAAATTAAGAAGAGAAGGGGAAGAGGCCGTGGCGATGCTCCTCCCCTACCACCAGCCGCGGCCTCCATAAATCATATCATCATCATCTTCAACCTTCCTTTCACTTAATCCTAACACCCACAACCACCATCTACCATGAACCTACATCACCCTTTGGATCAACCACCATAATGTCACCATCCTCATACCCCTCTCCTAGCCATCACCGTCGCCAACCTCCCTTCCCCTTCACAATATCTGCCACGCTCTCTTCCTCTCCATCGCACCATGAACCATCACGAACCAGTCACCAGCCACCTCCCCCAAGCCTCTGGCCGTGACGCTTGGCGAGCTCCTCTTCCTCCCGCGAACCGCGCCCCCTACTAGCCTACACTCCCAAAATCCTTGCTGAAAATCACAATCCAAAGCTAATATCAACCACAAGCCAGCCATCATTTAGAATAAAGAAAGAATAGGCAAGAAAGAGCAACCAACAGAGAACACCTCCTCCCCTGGATCGCGCCACCACAAACGCTCCTCCCCCTTGTGCACGACCTCCTTCCTCTCTCTCGGCTATGAACAGCGCCGCGAGCCGTACCCCTATCGCGCGTCCACTGGCCCTCCTCCCTGTTGGAGCCAGCACCGCCGCTTTTCCCCTCTCACGCCTCATCTGTGGAGCCGCTGATCTCGGCCTCCACAAGCAGCGGCGATCACAGATCATGCCGCTGCCCAGCTCTCTTCTCCCGTGGAGATCTTGGCCGCGGCGGTCTCCCCTCCCACTGCCCTTCAACCTCCATGAGCCCTTCCCCACGATGCTCTCTCCCTCGCCGTCACGCAACAGCCGCGCGGTGGCCAGTTCCTCTTTCCCCCTCCGCTCTTGAACGCTGCTGTTCTTCCTCTCTCTCCGCCATGAACAGCGCCGCCTCCACACCCACATGCACTCACCCCTGTTTGCAAATCTATCTTCTCCATACCTCCCTCTCCCCTGCGCGACCTCCATCCGAGTCCACTGTGGCAGCCCAGCCACTCCACCGCGGCTGTTTTCCCCCCGTCGCCTATCTCGGCGTTGCTGTCTTTGGCTAGCATCATCATCGCCGCAATGCCAGCTCCCTGCCTATGTATTATTTCCTTTTTTCTTTCTTATGTTGAAATGAAATGGTGATTGGAGTCCAACTTGTTTGGTTTTTAAGTTTTTTTATTTTTTTTTTGTCTTCCCTTTGGGCTCACGGTTCCCTTATCCTCTTTGGGTCAAAACCTCATTTTTGAGTCCATGGTCTTTGTGTCTTAAGCCCAGGGGTCTATCACTTAATTTCTTTTTTTTTAGTTTAGTTTAAAATTGGTGGGCTGTGTCTGTTTTGCGTTGCCATTGTGTTTATTTTTGTAATTTTTCTTAGTGGGTCGTGTTTAGATTTATCAATAATTTGATGATTTAGGTTTTATTTTCTTTTAGGAATTAGATTTGTTTTTATTTTATTTCACTTGGGCTTGTTGGATCTAGGTGGGTTTGGACTTTGTTTTTTGGTAAATGTGATGTTTAGGACTAGAATTTTGGTATAGTTGTTTATTTTTAACAGTATAAAAAGGTTTGATTATTTTAGACTCCATAGGTGAATTTTTCAATCCACGCAACAACTTGTGATGTTGATGTATGAGTTATCATCCTCAAGTTTCATAGGAGTATAAGGGTTTATTGTATAGTTTACACTATCCTAAATCCTGTGCAGGAGTGGATTTTAATTTCTTTCATAAAAATCAGTTCAAAACCAAAATTAATCAACACATCTTTCATTTTATTTTTATTTCTTTTCTTTTAATAAAAATCTATCAACTCACAAGTATTTTTCTACAGAATGACGGAGTTTTGAGTTCCTCATTGCACCAGAGGATACATCGGCGTAGCCAACAACTATCAAACCAAAATTAATTTTTTATTGAATTATGTTCTTTTTTATTAAATTTCCCTTTGACTTACTTGTTTTATTTTATTCAGTTTATTTTGTTTCATTTCATTTTCTTCACATAATTATGTCTTAACTTTATTTTTATAAATATATAATTATCACTTTTAAATATAATTACTAATTTTAATTTTATCTTTATTTTTGTAAATATTTAATTATTGATTTTATCTTTATTTTTGTAGATATAATTACTAATTCCAGCTTTATTTTTACAAATATATAATTACATTTTAGGGAAAAATAAATATTTTCAAGTTATAATTAATTTGCATAATAAACTCTAGGGTAATCGTATTTATACGGACGTATTAAGGGTGCAGTGGGATTAAGTTTCTACCCTTCCTTAATCGTAATCAGACTCCCGAACCTCAAAACTCTTAAAAGACCAGTTTGCAAATTAAAAAGTTTTCCAATTTTAACCATAATTAAAATTGGTGGTGACTCCCATTCATTTTCAAAACGTTGTCATTTGTGTTATGACGTCCTCCGGGTATGTTGTGACAGCTTGGCGACTCCACTGGGGATAGCTAGAGAGTCAAGCCCGTTAGAGTTAATTATGCAAATAATTACAACTTTATTATGTTTATTTTTCCCCTCATGAGATATTTCTTTTATTGTTGTAAATCTTTTATTCCTTTTTATAAATATTGATTTACTTATATTTGTTTTACTTTTGTGAATATTTTATTTTATTTAGCTATTTATTTTTAAATAATGATATATTCTACTAGTAAAAATCCAAAACCATTTTGCAAATATTGGTTTATTTACATTTGTTTTCCTTTTATAAATATTTTATTTTCCTTTTTGTAAATATCGGTTTATATACATTTGTTTTACATTTTGTAAATATTTTATTTTCCTTTTTATAAATATTGATTTATTTATTTTTGGTTTGCTTATAAATATTTCTTATTTGAACATTAGGATAGAAGACTTTTATTTTTGTATATATTTGAAACCTTAGGATAGAAGACTTTGCTTTATTTATTTATTTTTGGATAGTTGATTGTGTTTCTTGAATATACACTGGCTTGTTTTCTTTTTCAGGAAAGGGTAGTTTAAGATTGCAAGGTTTGTATGCTCCCTACACACACTTGTACTATCACTGTCCTCACACACTATTTGGGCTCTATACCCGAGCCTTGGAAAACCATAGGACAAGAAGGGGTTTTGATGTTGTTATTGTGAGGCTTATGCTTCCCTGACAGTCGTTGACTCATCCGCTCAGGTTGTTACTAGAACTATGAGTTGCCATATTGTAACTTTCATGTCCCTGCGGTTTGACTCATGGAACTGGGTCTTTATCTTATTGGTAAAGGCAACCTGGGGACCATAATCTTTTAGGGGTCTAGATCCATCCAAAAGTCATGCACTACTAGAATGACCTTAGTTGGCTAACCTTAAATAAGGTCGACCATAAAACCATCAAGCATTAAGTCCCACACTGTTAGGACACAAGGGAGCATATTTGTTTTTCTCTTCTTTTATCATGCATCATGTATCATTGATATCTTGCAGCATTCAACATAGACATTATAACATGCATAATAATTTATTTATTTTTCTTTCCTTTTGCATAAATAATGCATAGTGTAATCGTGCATAGCACATGTATTTTCTCATCAAGCATATTTACTTTTCAAACATGAGAAATAACAATCACATTTTAATCGCACTTATTCATGTCACATGCATTCTCTTCATCCAACATACATATTTTTTTTTATTCATGACATGCATCTCATTCATTTTTCTTCCTTCTTTGAAAAATCTGTTGGAAGCAGAGGGATAACATCATATTTGACA
Organism: Dalbergia cultrata; assembly: GCA_031216105.1. Classification (NCBI taxonomy): domain Eukaryota; kingdom Viridiplantae; phylum Streptophyta; class Magnoliopsida; order Fabales; family Fabaceae; genus Dalbergia; species Dalbergia cultrata. The sequence goes on along the minus strand of CM062346.1, from coordinate 32,150,414 downwards.
GTAAATGATGGAAGGAGCACAACACACTAGCAATGTATGCAGCTCAAAGAAGCACTTCAATGTGATGAGAAATACCAGCTCTCTAGAGAAGTTGTATAAGTTGAGTCAGTTGTTACCTAATGAAGATAGAAGAGCTTTCTCAAACAAGTATGGGCCTATTTTAGATCTATTACTCATATCAGTGGAAACTTCTGCCATCAATGCTCTAACTCAATATTGGAGTCCTGTCTTGAGATGTTTTGAGCTGCCCAACATTGACATCACTCCTACTATTGAAGAGTATGCCTGTTTGCTAAAATTACCAATGAAGAAAAGTGCCTCTATTTATTTTCGTCTAGAACAACCCTCTTCAAATGTAAAGATAGTAGAGCAATTCAGAGAATTACTAGGGGTACCGGTGACTCGAGTGAAGCTAACAGGGCATGCAGATTCAAAAGGGGTGACTAAAGCACTAGTGGAAGATCGTTTAAAAGACTTGGGGCATAAAAAAGAATGGACTACTTTTTCAAGAGTACTGGCATTTGCTATCTATGGGCTAGTACTATTTCCTTCTACTCCAGATATAATTGATCAAGATGCCATGGATGTTTTCTTTGCTGTAGAAAATAAACAAAGAAATCCAGTTCCTGCCGTGTTAGCTGAAGCATTCTTGACCTTAAACTTCTGTCAGCAAAAACAAAAAGGGAAACTTTGATGTTGTCTACATCTCTTATATGTGTGGATCATCACACACATGTATGCAGGAAATCACATCAAAAATTTCTCAGATCCACTAAGAAGCTTTCATCGTATTCCAACCAAGCCAAGAGAAGTCCATGAATGGAGGGCCGAATTTGATAACATAAAGGAGTAGTCGTTCAAATAGGTTTGTCCATGGTATGAGCATCAAAGAGGTGATATCATTATTAACTGTGGAAAATTTCAAAATGTACCACTAATGGGTCCAAGGGGTTGCATATCATACACGCCGACAATAGCTCTCAGACAGCTTTGTTAGACACAAAAGAAACCACGAGAAGAGCAACTTGGAGGACTCTACTTTTGGTATAGAGAAGGTGAATACACTAAGATGTTATCACGAGAAGTCAAAGAGGCATGGAGGGATATTCACATGGCAAGCAGAGGTGAGTTAGGAAAACCACTTGTAATCAGTACCTATGAATATGTCACATGGAGGGAGACAAGAAAGGTGCCTCAAAGTGCCCCTAGCTCTCCTCACAAAAAAAGAAATGATCATCAATTAGCTGAACAAATAGAGGTCATGAAAGCACAGATGAAGCTTCTGGAACAGCAAAAACAAGCAGCAGAGCTAGAAGTTATTATCACACGAAGTCATTGTGAAAAGAAAGAGAAGTTGATTGAGCAACTGAAGGATGAGCTTGCTGATGTCACTGATCAGGAAAGAAAAAGATGAAGGATCCAGAACTTTGAAAAGAATATTAAAATGATGGCTGATGAGAAGAATAGATTTGTGAAGCATATTAACCAACTGAATAAAGCAAACAAAGAATTGAAGAACAAACTTGGTCAAGAAAAACAAATGAAGGAAGAATTAGAAGTCGAAATGAAAAAGCAAAAAGAAGAGTTAGAGCTGAAGATAGAAAAGTTAAACGCGTGTTTAGCACAGGCTAAGGAAGAATGTGACCAAGAATGGGTTCACTTTATGCAATGCCGAGATCAACTTCAGCATACAGAAGATGCGGGTAGATTCTAGAAAAAGCAAGCCGGTGACTGGGCAATGAAGGCTGAAATGTGGAAAGAAAAATATACAAAATTAACTAAGGAAGTAGGCCATCATATTCCAATGTTTATATACCATTTTGAGAGGGCAGAGAAAGAAATTCAAAAGAATCTCAAGCTTCATCTGCCTAGTGAAGTGAGTGACTTCATGGACATGAGTAGGGGTCTTGTTAGAGGTCTTAAGAGAAAGAAAGTGTCCACTCTTGACTCAATTATAATGTAATTGCACTTTTTGAATAAATGAAATAAATTCATCCTTCGACTTTCTCTACTTCTTTTCGAATAAATGTGCAAGACTATATCTATCGCGGAGCAAAATCTCCCTTAGATATTTTGTCAATTACATTTCTACCTTATAGGAAAATTTTCCTTCTGTGTAGAATGTAAGAAAGAAGATCAAGCTTTACATTGCTAGTGTGCTCCTAATAAAGTATATTGTGGACTAATAGCCCCCTGTATTTTGGTCCATCACATACCCTATCTTATCGACAAAACATCCTCTAAACAGGACATGAGTCAAGTCTGTTACCATCAAATACAGATTTTATTCCTCGCTATCAAAGAATTTTTAACTTTTACTTTTCATTTGATTACCTTTTGTTTTTGTGACACAAGGTCGTCAAACATTGCTCCTTCAAAGAAAGCTTTGTCTGATAGTAGTGTGCCGGCTAGAGAGCCGTACGAACTTCGATCCAAAGTTGAGAAAAAGAAAATTGAGAAGGGTAAAGACAAGGAGCAGACAATGGCTGCAGAAGGCAATAATGAGGGAAAGAATCTGAGTCAAGAAATTGATGAGCTTAAGGCCATGATAAAGTCCATGTTCGGACCAGAATTCAAGAAATTTATCGTTGACACTTTGAAAGAAAATGCTGAGAACGCTAATCCTGAAGATCAACCAGGATATGAGAATAATGAGGGATCTATACCAGGCAAGCAAAATGATAACGGCTCTGCCAATGAAATTGCAAGGGAGTTAGAATGAACAAAGTTAAGAGAAGAGTTAGAGGAAAAGATGCAAGAGCAATTCCGGGCATTAAGAGGACCAAGTCCATTCGGTTCTATGAATATTAAGGAGCTATGCCTTGCTCCCAATGTCAACATTCCTAAGGATTTTAGAATGCCAGAACTCGTCAAGTTTAATGGCACCTCTAACCCCATCATGCACTTGAAGATGTACTGTACTAAGATGGGTATGTGGTCTCGAGATGAAAATTTCTTAATCAGTTTCTTCTCTGAAAGTTTAGAAGAGGCTGCTTGGGAATGGTACATGCAACTGGACATGGCTCAAATTTGGTATTGGGAAGATCTGGCTTTGGCATTCACTAACCAATACAAGTTTAATTTGAACGTTGCACCCACTAGAGATCAGCTGAAAGGGATGCGAAAGAAGGAGAATGAAACCTTCAAAGAATATGCCCAGAGGTGGAGGGCCATGGCTGGAAGAGTTATCCCACCAGTGTTAGAGCAAGAAATGTGCTCTTACTTCATTCGTACCTTGGAAGGTCCCTTTTTCAAGAACATGCTTGGGACTCAAGTGAAAGAGTTCATGGATTTAGTTGAAATAGGAGAAAGAATCGAGACCAATATCCAAGAAGGGAAGTTAGAGCTAGCAATGGGGGAGACAAGCGAACCCAAGAAAGGTTCCCATTTAAAAAAGAAGGAGAATGCTGTCAACTACATCCACCCTCAACCTCATCAACCTAATACTCGACTAAACCATTACTCTTCCTACCCAAATCACTACCCATCTTACCCACACACACAACACATATCTTACCCACATCCACCTCCAAGAACCATTCCAACCCAAACACCATTTGTACCTCAATCGCACCAAATCAACCATGTCTCCTATCCATGACCTTACACCCCAACAACACCCAAACCTCGCCAAACACTACCCCCAACCCATCAAATAATCAGTCCATCCAACACCAGCAATAGACCTCCGATTGAAAATCGGCCACTACCTGATTTTCACATGAGCAATGCTGGACTATTCAAACCAGACGTACGACTATCATTCAAACTCTCGTGGACATTCTGTCGAGGATTGTTATGGGTTTAGGAGTGCAGTATGGCGCTTGATTGACCATAGCTCTATTAAGTTGGAAGAAGAGCCAAGGCCACACATAAGGAACAACCCATTCCCCAATCATGGTGGAGGACAAGTGAATTCAATCCGTGAGGTTCAAGCAAGTCAAGAAGTAAAGAATGTCAAACTCCAAATGAAAAAGATCCTGGAAGCCCTGAAAAGGGCTGGTTATGAAATGGAAGCTCAGGGAAGGAAAGGCAGAAGAATAGTGGAGGGAGACGAAGGTGATTTATTTTTTGAGTGTTCCGGAAGGAAGCATCACATAGAAAAGTGTCCAAAGTTGAAGCTCTTTGTTGAAAGAATGATCAAACTAGGGGTGCTCGAGATACCAAAGGGCACCAAACAGAGCATCAACATGGTCCACCAAGTGCCCCCTGTTTTTAAGGTTTATAAACCTGAACCGGCGCTTGTTTTCAAGGTACTTACGCCATTTTCTTATGAAAGCAATCACACGGTTCTGTGGAGATATGACACTGTCATAGAAACCCATTCTGTACGGCCTGGAGAAATAATCCCTAAACAAGGGGAGGTACCTGTCTTTAAAGTATCTAGATTGCCTTCTCATCTTGCAATCCGTGCAAAGCCTGATCAACCAAAAGTAGTTGAAGAGCCCGGTAATAAAGAATGCTTAGAACCCCTTCCGTCAGAGTCCATAACCAATGTCACAGGAGCAGGGGGAATCACTCAGAGTGGAAGGTGTTATGCTCCCGGGAAGCTATTGAAAGACCTGCAAGTGATACCTGAAAGCAAAGGAAAGGACCAAGAAGAAGAAGACGAAGAATTTCTTAAAATAATGAAACAAAGTGAGTATGATGTGGTGGATCAACTGAAGAAAACACCGGCAAAAATCTCACTTTATTCATTGATCTTGTCTTTGGAAGCTCATCGCAACGCGATCAAGAGAGTATTGAATCAAGCGTATGTCTCAAAAGATGTAACCCCGGACAAGGTTGAAGGGATTGTAGGAGCAATCAGAACCACTAACACCATCACCTTTAAGGAGGATGAAATTTTTCCTCACCAAGTAGGACGCCCGAAGGCGCTCCATATCACCCTAAAATGCCAGGGTTGCAATATTGCCAAAGTACTGATTGATGGAGGATCAGCTTTCAACGTGCTCCCTTACTCCACTCTGCAGCAGCTACCAATCGATCCTTCTATAATTGAACCAAGCGAGACAATCGTCAAAGCATTTGATGGATTGGTGAGAGAAATCACGGGTACCATTGACCTCCAGCTAGAAATTGGGCCAACCACATTCCTGACTAGATTCCAGGTGATGGACATTGAACCTGGGTACACAATGCTGTTAGGAAGACCCTGGATCCATGAAGCAGGTGTTGTCCCCTCTACTCTTCATCAGAGAGTGAAATTCATAGATTCTGGAAAACTCGTTACAGTAAAAGGAGAAGAGGAGCTATTGGTGACTAAACCAGTGGCAGTGCCATACATTGACTGTGCTGAAAACACTCTCGAGGTCTCATTTCAAAATCTTGAGATAGTTGAACCAATAAAACGAAAAGGAGACAAGCTTCCAGTGGCAGCTAGAATAATTCAAAAGAGTGGATTCGAGGAAGGCAAAGGGTTAAGAAGACAATTGCAAGGAATCAAAGATCCAATTTTCCTCCATGACAATCCCTGAAAGTTTGGCCTGGGATATGAAGTCACAGGAGAGTCGCAATTTTTTGAGCCTGTCAAGAAGAAGATCCCACATATCAAGGACATATTTCCCACACCTGCAGCAGTGGTGATGATTGAAGGAACTGGAGTTGCTAGCACTCTAGAAGGAGTTGAAGAAACTCCTCGATTGATCTACCCGAGTTGCGAACATTAGACAATTGGGATTCTGTGCCCTTTGATGACTTGTTGTATCATGAGTAATGAACGTTTTGGTCACCTTTGTTGTACTTCCATTTTAATTAAATAAAAGATGATTATGCATGGTTTTCCTTTCCATTCTCCTTCTGTTGTTTTCTTCTTTTCATTTATCTTTTTTTCTTTTCTTTTATTTATTTCTGGTCTCATCTCAATTCCAGGGACTTATCTCCTTCAGAACCTCTATTTTGTGCAAATGATTGTGAAAACTCATTAACTGATTCTTGCGTTACAATGGACTTGAATGAAAATGAACAAGATGAAGATCCTGAGTTATGCCAACAATTTGCCAAGATCATAAATTCAATGGAAAGGGAGATAAATCCACATGATGAGATTGTAGAACCTGTGAATTTGGGGACTGACGAGGATAAGAAAGAGCTGAAAATAGTTGACAACCCAGAAAAGGAAAAAATGATTGCACTGTTCCATGAATTCATAGACATTTTTGCTTAGTCTTACAAAGATATGCCTGGTTTGGACCCAGAGATAGTGGCTCATAAAATCCTGTTGATTGAGGGGATGGAACCTAAACGGCAGAAGTTGCGGAGAATGAGTCCAGAAATGTCACTTAAAATCAAAGAGGAAGTCAAAAAGCAACTCGATGCAGGCTTTTTAGAGGTTCCGCTATACCCAAAATGGATAGCCAACATAGTACTTGTGCCAAATAAAGACGGAAAGGTTAGAATGTGTGTGGACTATCGAGATTTGAACAAAGCAAGCCTAAAGGACAATTTTCCCCTGCCCCATATAGATGTCTTAGTCGATAGCACTGCAAAAAGTCATCGATTCTCTTTCATGGATGGTTATTCGGGCTATAATTAGATCCTGATGGCAGAAGAGGACAAGGAGAAAACATCATTTATCACTCAGTGGGGAGTATTTTGCTATCGAGTGATGCCATTTGGGTTGAAGAATGCTGGAGCAACTTACTAGCAAGCAATGGTGACCCTTTTTCCATGACATGATTCACAAGGAGCTAGAGGTGTATATTGATGATATGGTAGCAAAGTCACAAGAAGGAAAAAGCCATGTTGCTGTACTCAGAAAGTTGTTTGAAAGACTAAGAATTTACAAATATTCGATTAAACCCAGCCAAGTGTACCTTTGGAGCATCCACTGGAAAATTGTTGGGGTTCATTGTCCACAAGAAAGGCATTAAGGTCAACCTAGACAAAATTAAAGCCATCCAAAACATGCCAGTACCCAAAATGGAGAAAGCAGTTCGAGGTTTCTTAGGTCGTCTGAACTATATAGCGAGATTCATCTCCAATTTGACCCATACCTGCGAACCGATATTCAAACTATTGAGGAAAAATAATCCAGGTGCATGGGATGACAGATGTCAAGAGGCCTTTGATAAAATCAAGAATTATTTGTCAAGTCCACCTCTCCTAGTTCCACCTACACCAGGACGATCATTGATACTTTACCTCACGGTGTTGCGCGAATCTATGGGGGCAGTGTTAGGACAGCATGATGAGTCTGGTCGAAAAGAGCAAGCCATTTACTACTTGAGCAAGAAATTCGATGATTGTGAGTCCCAGTATCTGGCTATTGAAAAGACTTGTTGTGCATTAGTATGGATGGCTAAGAGGCTACGACAGTATATGCTCCACTATACAACTTTGCTTATATCGAGGGTGGACCCTATGAAGTACATCTTTGAAAGCCCACATATCTCCATGAGAATGTCCAAATGGCAAGTGGCTCTAGCAGAATTTGACATCAGGTATGTAACCAGAAAGTCTATAAAAGGAAGTGTGATAGCAGACCACTTGGCCGAGAATCCACTAGATGAATATCAGCCAATAGAACTTGAACTTCCTGATGAGGATATCTTAGCAGCTGTAGAGGAGGATGGCGAAAGTAGGGAAGAAGGAGACCTAATGTGGAAAATGTACTTTGATGGTGCTGTCAATATTCATGGGAACAGAGTTAGAGCAATTTTAGTGTCCCCCAATGGAAAGCAGTTCCCAATCGCTGTAAACTGGCATTCGATTGTACCAATAACATAGCTGAATATGAAGCATGTATCACAGGTCTAAAGGCAGCAATATCGCTTGGGGTGGAATACTTGGAGGTCTATGAGGATTCAGCCTTAATCATTTTTCAAGTTAATGGAGAATGGCGAGTCAAGGAGCACAGGTTATTGTCATATTATGAACACCTCGTGAGCTTGAAAAATGAGTTCAAGGATGTCAGTTTCCATTACCTGTGTCGTGAACAGAATCATTTTGCAGATGCTTTAGCTACCTTGGCCGTGATGACCAAGCTCGATCTTGAGGTGGAAGTAAGACCTTTGCAAGTGGTTGTTAGAAGAGAGCCAACATACTGTTCTAACATTGAAGAGGAGCCAGATGGCCGACCATGGTTCCATGACATTAAGAGGTTCATTAAGGACAGAGAATATCCGGTAGCAGCAAATGAGAATGATAGAAAGACACTCAGACGATTATCAATGTCTTTCTTCCTCTCAGGAGATGTGCTGTATAAAAGAAACTCTGATGGAGTCTTATTGAGGTGTGTCGATGCCATAGAAGCTAAATCCATTGTATCAGAAGTCCATGAGGGTATTTGTGGAACCTATGCTAACAGACACATATTATCCTAACAGATCCTTAGATATGGATACTATTGGCTCACTATGGAGAAAGATTGCATAGATTTCGCCAAAAGTGCCACAAATGCCAAATCTATGCTGATCGAATCCATTCTCCTCCTGTGCCATTGCATACTTTGACATCACCTTGGCCATTTGCAATGTGGGCCATGGATGTCATAGGACCAATTAGTCCCAAAGCTTCTAATGGGCATCGATTTATTCTGGTTGCTATTGATTACTTCACCAAATGGGTAGAGGCTGCATCTTACGCCAATGTTACACGAAAAGTGGTGGTGAAGTTCCTAAAAAACAATATCATTTGTAGATATGGATTGCCAGAAAGACTCATCACAGATAATGCTACTAATTTCAACAACGCAGAGGTACAGAAACTATGTGAGCAGTACAAGATCAAGCATCACAACTCAGCTCCTTATCGACCAAAGATGAACGGAGCTATTGAAGCAGCAAACAAAAACATCAAGAAGAACTTGGGGAAGATGGTGGTCACATATAAGGATTGGAGTGATATGCTGCCTTATGCATTACACGCCTATCGTACTTCTGTCAGATCCTCAACTGGGGCAACTTCGTATTCACTGGTGTACGGGATGGAGGCAGTAACACCCATCGAAGTGGAAATCCCATCTTTAAGAGTCTTGATGGAAGCTGAATTGGAAGAAGCCAAATGGATCAAGATGAGATATGATCAATTGAAGATGCTTGAGGAGAAACGGCTAATCGCTGTCTGCCACTGCCAGTTGTACCAGAAAATGATGGCTAAAGCATTCAATAAGAATGTCCGTCCTCGAACATTTCAGCTAGGTGATCTTGTTCTGAAGAAGATTTTGCCAAATCAAGAGGATAACAGGGGCAAATGGGCACCCTCGCATGAAGGCCTTACATTGTTAAAGATGCTTTTTCTGGAGGAGCTTTGATCTTGGCTGATTTGGAAGGCCAAATACTTGCTAAGCCAATCAATTCAGATGCTCTGAAAAAATACTTTGCTTAAAAATATTAAAAAAGGCTCGCTAGACTGAAAACCCGGAAGGGCAACCTAGGCAAAAATTAGAACACACACAAAAAGAAAAAAAAAAAAAAAAAAAACGCTCGCTAGGTCAAAAACCCAAAAGGGCGGCCTAGGCAAAAATTAGAGCACCAAAATGGAGGGGAACTGGGTTAAAAACTCGAAAAATGCAGTCTATGCAATGGTGAAAGGCTGAGAAGCTATGAATGAATCTGACACTGGGGCAATTTGAATGTTGGCAGGTCACGGCATATTGTTAAACACAATAAATGATTGAACTTATTGTCAGGAAGTCAAGTTCGGTGTAACCAATGAATCAGCAAAATGGGTTGAGCATATGAAAGCAGCACTACCAATCTTGTCTTTCTTCCTTCCTTATCTTTTAACAGTCGGTGAAATTCTGTAAATACTTTCCAGTTTAAAGTCCAATAAAATCATCTTTCTCTTCTGTTGTGTCTTTGTTTATTTTCTCCAATCAAATCTTTGTCTCTTTATTCTATTTTGAAGCCATGCATAATCATCATGTTAAAGTTGAAGTACAATAAGTGACTAATTTGCTAACAAAACTCAGAAACAATAAGTTAAACAGAGGACTCAGGATTGACTGTCAAAGAAGCAACTTGCTCGGCCGAGATTCAAAGGCAACAGCCTGAATGTAGATGTCGGTGGATCGAATTAGTCATTAAAAAAAAAAAAACCAAGCTGACAATTGAAGCAAAAGTGGGAACAATTATAATACGGGGCAAAAAAAAAGAAGAGATATTGAAACATCACTGGCGGAATATGTGTTTAAAACTACAATGAAGAAGTTCATAGAGCTGCTCAGATAAAGAATCAACTCATTTTGAGGAAAAATAAAAGCTTTCTTGAAGGACAATGCGAAAATGCATCAAACCAGGGCAATTTTTTAGTTTTGAGATATTTTTATCCTTACATCATGTTTGCAGCAATTCATTCATCATATCATCAACATATCAGTTTTGCATCAATTCATTCACTGGTTCACATTAGTTTCATGTCATTCATGCCATCATGGCATCAATTTTTCATGATTCATTCATCATCACATTGATTCCGCATCATCATTTCGTCAAATTGCCAACCATGCATTCACAGTTGTTTTTCACATACATTCAACTTCACAAGTTTACATTTCACAAGTCTTTTAATTCACATTTACATGCTTTCACATTTATAAGCTTTCACGTTTACAACTTTTATATTTAAATGCTTTCACAATTTAACTGCTTTCACATTTATAGGCTTTCACATGTACCTGCTTTTACGATTTACTGCTTTCACGATTTACAACTTTCACAATTTACAGTTTTCACAATTTACTGCTTTCACATTTACTGCTTTCACATTTAAATGCTTTCACAATTTTACATGCTTTCACATTTACTGCTTTCACATTTAAATGCTTTCACAATTTAACTGCTTTCACATTTACCGCTTTCACATTTACCTGCTTTCACATTTACTGCTTTCACGATTTACAACTTTCACAATTTACTACTTTCACATTTATTGCTTTCACATTTACTGCTTTCACAAATTTATATGCTTTCACAATTTCCATGCTTTTGCAATTTTATATGCTTTCACCATTTTTACATGCTTTCACATTTATTTTCACTGATTTCAAAAAAAAAAATTCACATTTACTTTCACAAGGTTTCAATTTCACATGCATTTAATATGCTTTCACAGTTACTTCTATAGATTTTAATTTCACATGCTTCAATTTTATTTTCATACGCATTTACTTTCACAGAGTTCAAATTCCACATGCATTTCATTGTCAACTTAACATCAGCATTGTGCAAATATCATTGAGTCATCCAGTATCATACACTATGTCACTTCACATTGTCATCATGCATTCACTATTATGTGCATTGGTCATATAGCATCATTCAATCAGAGCATTTCACATTGTCATCACACATTTATTGTGTCATCATGCATTCATTGTCATCGTGTATTAGTCCCTAGCAGCATCCATCAGAGCTTTTGGCATTGTTACTACGCATTCATCATCATCACGCATCGTATATAGTCGGACAAAATATGTGTTCATATCTTTACTTGTTCCTTACAAAGAGGATACCAAAAACTGCCGTTTTCAACATTCTCTAGTAAGAACCAAGTAAAGAGGGGCAACTGTGAACACCCAATTTTGTCCGGTCAATTAAACAAGAAAATAAAAAAATTTACATTTTTGTTCCATAGCTTTTATTTTGTTTTATTTTATTCCGCATCCTTTCCATTTATTTCATTTGAACAAAAAAAAAAAACCAAAAAAAATTAAAAAGACTAGCCCATAAACCCGTTTGCTTGTTAACCCACTCTTTTTATTAGTATAGTCCATTCAATTCTTTGTCAGCCCACATTTTTGTTAGTCCATTAGCATAAAATACAAAACCAAAAATAATAATAATAAAAATATATATAAAAAATAAAAATAAAAAATATGTGTGTGATTGATCCAAGCCACCCGTGACACAAGGAAACAAAACAAAATGATGTCAAAAAGAGGTCAAATAATAGCAATGGCAACGATGATGGTGTTCTTCCTCGCTCCTTGCAAAAGGGAGAATTATCATTCAGTTACAGCTAAGAGAACGAGTTGGGGGAATCCCTTCCAGCAACCTGTAAAGATGATAGCAATGATTCGGTCAACAATTGATTAATTAATGGCAGAATAAAAAGGGGATGAAAAATTTTCAGCGAAGAATAGTGGAGAGAGACATTCAGAAACATCAACAAGCCAATGAGAAGAAATCTGCAAAAATTCCAGCAATTCAGTCCAAGCAACAATAAGAGGAAAGAATAAGGTAAATTCAGCAGCAACAACAATATCATCATCATAAAAAAAATTTCAACGAAAAGAAAATTAAGAAGAGAGGGGGAAGAGGTCATGGCGGTGCTCCTCCCCTACCACCAGCCGCGGCCTCCATAAATCATATCATCATCATCTTCAACCTTCCCTTCACTTAATCCTAACACCCACAACCACCATCTACCATGAACCTACATCACCCTTTGGATCAACCACCATAATATCACCACCCTCATCCCCCTCTCCTAGCCATCACCGTCGCCAACCTCCCTTCCCCTTCACAATATCCGCCACGCTCTCTTCCTCTCCATCGCACCATGAACCATCACGAACCAGTCACCAGCCACCTCCCCCAAGCCTCTGGCTGCGATGCTTAGCGAGCTCCTCCTCCTCCCTGAACCACGCCCCCTGCTAGCCTACACTCCCAAAATCCTTGCTGAAAATCACAATCCAAAGCTAATATCAACCACAAGCCAGCCATCATTTAGAATAAAGAAAGAATATGGAAGAAAGAGCAACCAACCGAGAACACCTCCTCCCCTGGATCGCGCCACCACAAACGCTCTTCCCCCTTGCGCGCGGCCTCCTTCCTCTCTCTCGGCTACGAACAGTGCCACGAGCCGCGTCCTTGTCGCGCGTCCACTGGCCCTCCTCCCTACTGCAGCCAGCACCGCCACTTTCCCCCTCTCACGCCTCATCCGCGGAGCCGCGAATCTCGACCTCCACACGCAGCGGCGATCACAGATCGCACCACTGCCCAGCTATCTTCTCCCGTGGAGATCTTGGCCGCGGTGGTCTCCCCTCCCACTGCCCTTCAACCTCCATGAGCCCTTCCCCACGATGCTCTCTCCCTCGCCATCACGCAATAGCTGCGCGGTGGCCGGTTCCTCTTTCCCCCCTCCGCTCTTGAACGCCATTGTTCTTCCTCTCTTTCCGCCATGAACGGCGCCGCCTCTACACACACATGCACTCACCCCTATTTGCAAATCTATCTTCTCCATACCTCCCTCTCCCCTGTGCAATCTCCCTTCGTGTCCACTGTGGCAGCCCAGCCACTCCATCGCGGCTGTTTTCCCCCCGTCGCCTATCTCGGCATTGCTGTCTTTGGCTAGCATCATCATCACCGCAATGCCAGCTCCCTGCCTGTGTATTATTTCCTTTTTTCTTTCTTATGTTGAAATGAAATGGTGAAATGGTGAAATGGTGATTGGAGTCCAGCTTTTTTCTTTGCCATTGTTTTTATTTTTGTAATTTTTCTTAGTGGGTCATGTTTAGATTTATCAATAATTTGATGATTTAGGTTTTATTTTCTTTTAGGAATTAGATTTGTTTTTATTTTATTTCACTTGGGCTTGTTGGATCTAGGTGGGTTTGGACTTTGTTTTTTGGTAAATGTGATGTTTCGGACTAGAATTTTGGTATAGTTGTTTATTTTTAAGAGTATAAAAGGGTTTGAATATTTTAGACTCGGTAGGTGAATTTTTCAATCCACGCAACAACTTGTGATGTTGATGTATGAGTTATCATCCTCAAGTTTCTTAAGAGTGTAAGGGTTTATTGTATAGTTTACATTATCCTAAATCCTGTGCAGGAGTGGATTTTAATTTCTTTCATAAAAATCAGTTCAAAACCAAAATGAATCAACACATCTTTCATTTTATTTTTATTTCTTTTCTTTTAATAAAAATCTATCAACTCACAAGTATTTTTCTACAGAACGACATGGTTTTGAGTTCCTCATTGCACCAGAGGATACGTCAGCGTAGCCAACAACTATCAAACTAAAATTAATTTTTTATTGAATTATGTTCTTTTTTATTAAATTTCCCTTTGACTTACTTATTTATTTTATTCAGTTTATTTTGTTTCATTTCATTTTCTTCACATAATTATGTCTTAACTTTATTTTTATAAATATATAATTATCACTTTTAAATATAATTACTAATTTTAATTTTATCTTTATTTTTGTAAATATTTAATTATTGATTTTATCTTTATTTTTGTAGATATAATTACTAGTTTTAGCTTTATTTTTACAAATATATAATTACATTTTGGGGAAAAATAAATATTTTAAAGTTATAATTAATTTGCATAATAAACTCTAGGGTAACCGTATTTATATGGACGTATTAAGGGTGCAGTGGGATTAAATTTCCACCCTTCCTTAATCGTAATCAAACTCCCGTACCTCAAAACTCTTAAAAGACCAGTTTGCAAATTAAAAGGTTTTCCAATTTTAACCATAATTAAAATTGGTGGTGACTCCCATTCATTTTCAAAACGTTGTCATTTGTGTTATGACGCCCTCCGGGTACGTTGTGACAGTCATCTTATCTGGCAAAAGGCAAGTAACACTTATGTGTTATTCTTGGATAACCTTCTAGATCAAGATGTAAAATGTCTCGTATCCTTCATGGATGATAAGTGGCTACGGCATAAGAAGCTTGGAAATACTCATATGAAGCTTATTTCTGAGCTATCTCAAAAAGGACTTGTTAAGCACCTGCCAAAGATCCGATTTGACAAGGATTCAACTTGTGATTTCTGTGAGAAAAGCAAGCAAACCAAAGCTTCTTTCCACAAGAAAAATGTGGTTTCCACTACTAAGCCACTTGAGCTTTTACATATGGATCTCTTTGGACTAATCAAGACTGGTAGTCTTGCTAGAAAAAGATTTTGCCTTGTCATAGTGGACAATTTCTCTAGATTTACATTGGTTATCTTCCTAGCTTCTAAGGACGAGGTGGTTGAAAGACTTAAGATTTTTGTAAAATGTGTTTGCATTGAAAAAGATTCTCAAATCACCTCCATAAGATTAGATCATGGAGGAGATTTTCAAAATCATGTTTTCAAAGAGTCTTGTGAAATCATGGCATCTCTCATGAGTTCTCTGCACCTAAAACTCCATAACAAAATAGGGTTATAGAAAGGAAAAACAAAAGTTTACAAGAGATGGCCAGAACCATGCTTTTAAAAAATGACATATCAAAAGACTTTTCGGCAGAGATTGTAAATGCCTCGTGCTATAGCCAACACAATATCTTTCTAAAGTCAATCCTCAAGAAAACTCTTAATGAGCTATAAAAGGGCAAAAAACCCAACATATCTTATTTCCACATTTTGTGCTCATCTTGTTTTATTCTTAACACCAAAGACAAACTCACAAAGTTTGATCCTAAGTCTGATGATGGAATTTTCTTAGGATACTTTTTGGTTTCCAAAGCCTACAGGGTATATAACAAAAGAACACTATGCATACAAAAGACCATCCGTATCAAATTCAAATAGCTCAAGAAATACTTTGTTGATGATCTTGAAGAGCTGGACAAGAACTTTGAGAAGATGAACCTCAAGGAACCCTTAGAAAGCAAGTAGAAGAAAATGCAGCCTTTAGAAAGTAAGCTCTAGAACAAAGACTCTTCAGAAATCTTACGCAGAACTCCAAAGCCCTTAGAAAGTGACATTTCTAAGTATGAAGAAAAGCAATCTGAAGATGAAAAAGAAGCTTAAGAACATCAAGTCTACAAAAACTATAAGAGAGTTTATGATCTAAAACCAGTTTCTCATAACAAAGTTCTAGTAGACATCTCCAAGGGTATGAGAATAAGATCCTTCCTCAGAAATGTATCTAAATGTCCTTTAATCTCCACCATCAAGCCTGAATGCATTGAAGAAGATTTGAATGATCAAAGTTAGGTGGATGCTATGCAAGAGGAACTAGACCATTCTGAGAGAAACAAAGTTTAAACACTAGTAGAGAAGCCTAAAGGAATCCTTGGAACAAAATGGGTGTTTAGAAACAAGCTAGATGAAGCTGGCAGAGTCATCAGAAACAAAATAAGATTGGCTGCAAAAGGTTACAATCAACAAAAGGGAAATTAATTATGATGAAACCTTTGCACCGGTAGCTAGGCTTGAAGCCGTAAGAATGCTACTTGCTTTTGCTGCCTACAAGGGATTAACCCTTTACTAAATAGATGTCAAGTCTGTGCTCCAAAATAGCTTCCTCTCTAAGGAAGTCTATGTGAAGTAGCCTCTTAGTTTTGAAAGTGATAACCTTCTTACCCTTATCTTCAAGTTAACAAAGGCATTTTACAGTCTGAAACAAGCTCCCTAAGCTTGGTATGAAAGTCTAAGTACCATTCTTTAATGGGTTCAAGAAAGGTAAAATTGACACTACTCTATTTACTCTAGAGTAAGATAATCACTTTCTGATAGTGCAAATATATGCTAATGACATTATATTTGGTGCCATTGATCATTCTCTTTATGAAAAGTTTACAAAATTAATGCAGAGTGAATTTGAGATGAGCATGATGGGTGAACTCAATATTTTTCTCAGACTTCAGATAAAACAACAAAAGGATGGAACCTTGATACATCAAGAAAAGTATACAAAAGATCTTTTCAAAAAATTTAATATGAATCAAGCTAAACCTATGAGTAGCCCCATACATCCATCTCAAGTCATCAATGCTGATGAGAGTGGTGAAAAGGTATCAAAAACCATGTATAGAGGAATGATTGGTTCACTTCTGTATCTTATAGAAAGTAGACCAGACATTCAATTAAGTGTGGCAATTTGTGCTAGATTTCAATTTAACCATGTATAGAGGAATGATTGGTTCACTTCTGTATACTATGATGCTGACTTTGCTAGAGATAGATTAGAGAGAAAAAGCACCAATGGATGCTGCTATTTCTTTGGAAAGGGCCTCATCACCTGCTTATGCAAGAAGCATAATATCATTACTCTCTCTATAACTGAGGGTGAATATGTAGCTGCTACAAACTGCTGCACCTAGATGCTGTGGATAAGGAACCAACTAGTAGATTATCACCCAAGGTATTCCAGAATCCTTATCTTCTATGATAACACTAGTGATATAAATCTTCTTAAGAATCCAAATCAGCACTCTATATCCAAACACATTTATGTTAAATATCATTTTATTCAAGATCATGTTCAAAAAGAGGATGTTGAGTTGATGTTTGTGAATACTAAAGATCAAGTGTCTGATATATTTACAAAACCATAAGCATTCATGCATAAACATCTCTGGACTCTCTTTTTCTTGGCTTTAAATTGAAGCCCAAACGAAGACAATCAGTTTGCAAGACCAGAGAATTAGTTTGCAAGGTTAAAATGTCAATTTACAAGCTCAAAAAGAAGATCAGCTGATCAGAAAATGGGGTATATATTCTCACGAGGTTTAGAATATGAAGATGAATAAGATGTGAGAAAGCTGTGTCATCTTGATGGGTCAAAAAAGGAAAAAGGTTCAGAAAGAGGTTCCAAGCTTCAGAAACCACTCTCTCTGAAAGCATGAAAAAGGCAAGATAATTGCTATTCTTTTTAAGTTTCTCTCTCCCACATCATCTTACCTTCAATCTTTATGTTCCATCACTTAAATAACTCCGTATTCTTCACACGTCACACTTTACTCACTTGCTTTCAACCTGATACAACCAAAACCTCAATCGTTTCATATTCTCGCTCACAAAACCTCTATCTCTCTAACCTTTCACCAAATCATCTTCTTAAACCCTCAACCTTCATTTTTAATCCTCTCATCTACACATATCATAGCTTAAGGAAAAGAACTCGACCATTCCATTCCTAAGAGGGCACCCTTCCACATGTAAGATGATCTGAAGATGCAAGATCACTAAGTGAAGAACTTTTCTTTAAGAAAAATGGCCCCAGGGAAGACATTAAGGAAAGAGCTTCATGAAGATGTATCCATTCTTAATGAGGTCTTCATCTTTCAAGGATGGGAAGTCTAGAAATCAATGACAAATTTTTTTGGGGTTGGTAACAACTTTCTCTCAACTGAAGTGCACCCCAAACTCTTCTATGAAGACATTGACTCGAGACTTTGCATTCTATCATATATTTCTTTCAAAATCCCTTCAAAAGATTTTTCTAAAATTTGGTTTGTCATCATTAAAAAAGGGAAGATTGTTAGCTCTATAACCTTTAAAAATGCTCAAGGGCCATATGTTTTGAGTGATAACACAACTAATTTCGAGAAAATATTTTGAAGAATGACTAATGTTTCCCTTGAGTTTCTTGGAGCAACAAACAATTCTTATCATGTTAGCATACACAGTTCTTAAAATGAAAATACTTTTACATGACATGTGTAAACATGTTTAATCTCATTTGAAGAGATTGAGACTTAATAAAAAGAAAAATATATCATGGAATGAATGTATATATGCTTAACAGATTGAAGAAAATTCTCAAGTAAAGAAACCAAGGTTTAGATCTTTAGAAAGTAACACTTGACTTTAGAAAGTACAATTCAATTAAAGATTTCAAATGAACTCTGAAACAAGTGTATACTATAGCCTTCAATCATCATGATCGCAATCAGATCATCATCAACAAACTCTAATTGAAGACTAGAAGATCAATAAAAAGATAAGAAACTATTATCCCATTTCAGAAAGCACATTTAACAGTGAAACAGTACACTTTATAGGAAAATAAGGGAATTTTGAAATTCATATTTAAAGTCCAACCCAGTCAAGGACTGAAATAACATTGCTTTTGCCAACTTGGTCAACCGCTTCAGCTTCTAGAAGGAAAAGTTCAGAAACCTTGTTCAGAAAGTAAAAAGTAGTTTCTAAAGGTGGCCTCAGAAACCTCTATTTGAATACGGCTTTTGCAACTGCTCTAACAATGCAGAGCTACTCTTTTAGACTATATTCCCAAGACATAAAAAAAGGATCAACATGTGTCACTTGGAAAACAAATCAAGGGCAATGATCATAAATGCAGATCAAGTATAAATAAAGATGTTGTGCTCACAACGAAAGAGATTTTTGCTCATTAAAGTGCTGAAATGCTGAAGAAATTCCCCTTTATTCTTTCTAAAGTTCATTACTACTTGTAATCAGTTTCTTCCCTATAAAAATCTTTATACATTCTCAGTCGATTATACGTTCTTCCTTAGAAGAATCACTAGAAAGAAGTCATTTAACTTTTCCAGGTCTATTAGTGTTCATCTTATGAAAACTTGAGTGTTGATTAGTTTGAGTGTTAAAATCCAAACACAAACCATTATAACCCCAATCCGGTAGTGATCATTGTGAGTTACCTATGAAAGGCTAAGCAAAGACTACTTGTAACATGATAATAGAGTAAGCTATTAGTCACAGTGTTAGCTTGGAGAGGCTGGTGAAAGACTACTCGATTGTGATAGTAGAATGAGCTACTAGTCACTAGTAAGAGCTTAGGAAGGCTACTGTAAAGACTATCCAACTTTCTCAGGATAAGAAAAGTTTTAATGGAACTTGTAACACCCTAAAAATTATTTAAAAATTAATTTGAGCTCTACTAGTCATAATTTCAAAAATCCGATAGACATAGCAATGACGAGGATAACCCAACAGATTTGAAAAAATAAAATAAAAAATGTGAATAGTGTTAAGGTTAGAAATTGGGGCCTAGGGATGCCCGAAACTGAAAAATTATAGGATTAAGGTTAGAAATAGTTAGAAATAAAGATTTTATACCTAGAATTAATTTTCAGGCAATGTTAGATTACCCGAGTACAGTATTTCACCCGTTCGGTAGAATTTCAGTGTGCAGTTTTTAACACCAAAAAAGCTATTTACTCCCCAAGTTAAAGTGAGTCACTTATCTTGAGCCAAGTGGATGGCCAAGATTCATTCTTTGACTTCCAAAACAAATCCTAGCCATCTATTTATTTTCTTTCCTTAAAGAATTATGCATTTATGTTGTATAATATCTACGTTAAGATCAATACAAAGCCAACCCTGTCACTCCAAACTTGTCATTCTTAGCCATCAAAAGAGACCAAACAGCCTCCATTGTTCTTCTTCTAAAACACCATTAACAAGCTTCCAAATCCTCAAAACTTATTCCTAAACTTGATAAAAACCTCAAGATCTTTTCATAAAACTTCTTCTACTCTCATAATCCATCAAATTAACCAATTGGAATTTTAATTTCTCACCTCTCTCACTTTGATATTTTCATTCTTCACTGTTAAGGGAGGGTATTAGGTGCTATTTGGAAGGTTTGGAGTGAGAAAAACCATTATTGGAGCATCCTTTGGAGCCAAGAGCCACAAAGCTCCAAAGTGTAGGGTTTTTGAACCTTTTTCTTCTCAAATCTGTTTCTACCATTTATTTCACTAATTTAAATGGATACTTTTGGTTTATTGGTTGATAATATATTGATATTTATGTCTTAATTTTTGTGGAGTGTTTAGTTGATGTTAGAAAATCCATTTTGGAAAAACAAGTTTTGAATCATGTTGCTGGAATTCTTAGATTTATACTGATAGGTTATGGTTCACGAATTTTCTAATGTATTTGTAAATGTTTTTATGAGCTAGAAAAATGTTGAAACTAACAGAGTAAGGCAACTCCATGAGTTTTCTTGAGTCTTAAAAATAACATTTACTATTTTCTAAAAATGTAAAACCGGGACTATTGTTGAGTTGTCTGGACAGCCAATTCTGTAACACTAAATTTTACTAATTTTGTTACCATAGCAAATGATTGATTTTTTCTTTGAAAGTTTAAAAAAATGTTCCCAACATCCTGAGGTTCAACTTTGATTTTTTCTATGAATTGATTCAGTCATTTGCTAGAGTTAAAAATTATGGAATTTTGGCTGTTGGCTGTAAATAGGAGGTTTCTGACCTCCAAAGTTGTCTAATTTTGTTATCATAGTTAGATAACTCTTTTTGCTCAAAACTTTTCATAGAACCTTGGGGATACATTTATGTGTCATACGTAATTTTTATAGTCTTAGATTTTATTGTTTGAAATGTAGAATAATTTATACTATGAAGGTGTGAAATCTGCCATTGTACTAAAAATGAATTGATGCTTTGAATTAATGAAATAATAGCATTTGGTTCAAGTATAATGTATATGAATGCATGCTAGTGACTTTAAGGATGGTTTGAGGCATGATTGGAATCATATTGTGAATAAGTGCTTCTTACAATTCCGAATATGCGAAAGAAAAGCATAAGCTTGTATTTCTTGGACTGCAGAAAGTAAATCTCATTTGTCGGGGAAAGTAAACCTGACTACCAAGAAAAGCATGAGATTATCTATCTTGGGCTGGAAAAAGTAAATTCGGTCTGTCGAGGAAAGTAAACTTGACTACTAAGATAAGAATGAGATTATATGTCTTGGGCTGGAGAAAATAAATCCGATTTATCGGGGAAAGAAAACCTGACTACCCTTGAATTGAGTTAGGGAAAGAAAATCTGACTAGAAATAAGTCTATGCGAGAATTGGAGAAAGTAAATTCAATTATCATGTATAGGAATGAGCTCAGTCCTGAAAAGCAGTCTAAAATAGTGAAAGCCACGAAAGTCGAGGGCCAAGACGAGTTAAATTAGCAATGGTTCTAAGTAGTCTTTCATTTTATGGCTAAGTAAAGAATTTTAGTATCGATATTGAGGCCAATATGTTTGAGTTTTGATTTAGCAATATATGCTTTATCTGATGTTAAGTAGTATAATGTGTATATTAAGTGATTGAATAATAAAAGAGATCCCCTTTGAAAGAATAGTTTTTGAACTTTAAAATGAATCATTGTTATAAAATGCATGATCACTCTTTCTCTAATAAACTGAAGTGGCTAGGACAATGCCGATGACATTATGATTGTGCATTTGTGGAGTTACCCTACTAAAAATTTTATAATTCTCACCCCATATGTGTTTTTGTGTTCTCATGTCATCTTTAGGTTTATCTAGAGAACTTTGGGCCTACTACACCAAAAGAAATCGAATCTGCAGTAGTTTAGTATCTGAGACTGTATTGGATGTACTTTGTTGTATGTATAGGTGTGTAAACTTAATAGAGAACAGATGTATATTAAAGCTCATAGAAGAACTTCCTTTTGAATTTAACTATGTATTCGATAAATGTTGTGTTTCTTTGTTATAAATTTTAATAGAATTATGCTTAGTTATTACACGTGTTAATCGAGCATTGCTATAGATATTTAAGGAAGGTCCATTAATTTATAAGTAACAACTCCTTGTGTACTTAGGAGGAATATTACAGAACTCAATGGTGGTTGAGAATTGGGTGTAGGCAGGTTGGCCGACCCAATATAAAAATGCCTCTGCAATATCTTTTTCTCCCTTAACTCTCCTTTATTTACTATTTTGTGCTCATTATATTGTGTTTTTTGGAAAACCTGCTTTTACACATTATAATATATATCTTAGTTCTGAAAGTTACTTTCTGACATAACTGATGTTGTTTTCACTGTACTTCAAGTTAAATACTTGATAGTCTATTGTCTAAGTTTTTTAGAAACCAAAAACGAAAGAAAAAGTGAAGCACGATTCAACCCCCTTTCTCATGCACTGTTCTACCTACATGGATCTACCTATTCTACCACCTGGTTAAGGGCAAGCGGTATCTTCCTCATCTTATTAGGCAACATATGGAGATAGTTTATCATGATAAAGCCTGTAATGGCCTGCCATGCCCCTCTTTGGTCACCAAGATGGCCATAGTAATGGCCGTCCTTACATTCCCAGATGATGTCCTATGGGAGCTGGGTAGATCTATTATTGTGAAGAATCCACTCCCCAAGGACTCCAAAGAAGAAATCTCATAGAGGAGCCAGTTCTTCTAACCTACTAAGGGTGGCCCTTACTAGGCTGGGCACTATCCAGTAGGAGATCACTATGCCATTTCCTTTATTTAGGCTTCTAAGTAGGAGATTATGGGGTGGATGGCCTACCTAGAGCTACAGATCCAGGGCATTGAGCCTCCTGTAGAGAACGAGGATAAGGAGCAAGTGCAGCCTCCATCTACCTGGCACACTGAGCTGCTAATGACCCTTACTCTAATTCCAAGAAAGATGACATAGATGCTGAGATATCAATGGAGAAGATCTCCTATGTTGATAACTATTGAGCTTTCCTTTACACCACTCTGGATAGATGCACTCGCCTTGGGACTGAGGGCAGTACCTTTTGTAAGTATAGGGAAGGTCATTTTGTGGGTCATTGGTTTATCTTTCTGCCCTTTCCTCATATACTTTTTATTTTTATTTTCTATATACTTTTCATTATGTTTTCTTTATGTCATGCGTTGTGTATTCATTTTACATCTGAAAAAAATTAAACAAAAAATTTGGGAGTTGGTTAGTTAATGGTTGAATAGTGCTTGCACTTTATGATTGTTCTTTTTTTTTTCCATGGTGAACTGGTTATTCTGATAGTCACATGAGCAATACAATGAATTCTAACTTGTTTGACTGATTAAATTTTAGCCTGTAAGCTTTTGAACCTGAAAATGATTGACATTGTGTAGAACTAGGTTTACCCTACTGGTTTGATGTGATATGTTTTGATGACGATAAATGAATGGAAAAAGATATTCAATATAATGTATTAGATCATGTGTGATTATATACTCATTATTGTAATATCTAACTCACAAACCATACAATGATATTTGAGTAATATGCTTTATGACTAAATCTTTATAAGTACTTTGGTTGTCTAATCTTGAATATGTTCTTACGTGAACAATGATATGCATGAAGCACATTTTAGTGTTCTACTCTTAGGAACCATGTATATTGAGATATATATTATGTATGAATGGCTTAATTATGTTATATATCAATGTCTCATACATATTGAGATATTTTTATTGGACTAATGATAATTTTGAAGTGAGTTATTTCATGTAGAATAGTCCAAGTATCAAGAATGACCATTGAAAAAGAAAGATTACAACAATTGAAGCCAACAAGAATGGGGTCAAAGAAGAACTAGTCAAGAGTTTAATGGTTAGACCATGTTATTAAAAGGTTTCTCTTTTGATAAGATTATTTGGCCACTTTATTGATTAATGTTTCAATTTGGTTTCAAAATCTTTTTTAATCAAGATTTTCTTTCAAATATAGTAATGGATTTGATTATAAAAGAAAAATTTTGATTTTGAAAGAAAAAGTGGTTTAATTGTTTTTTATGTAATAATTGATTTGATTTGTGAAAATATGAGTTTGATTTCAAAGGAAATGCTTAAAATGATTTTAGAATGAAAGAATAACTTAAAGTGTGTTAAAACTTTGATTTTTTAATTTTTGGAATCATTGTAATTTATTACCATATCAAGTAATCGATTACCATGCTATTCATGTGCCCATAATTCAAAATTTTAGCATGTAATCGATTACACACAGCATGTAATTGATTGCCAATAAGTTGACTATTGCCAGCTTTTAAAATTTGAACTATGTAATCGACATGTAATCAATTACCAAGCCCAAAAATATGCAAATGGGTGTGTTTTGAAGAGACACATCTTTTGGGATTAATCACCAACGATCTACATGACTTTTGTCTATAAATACTCATCATTTAACACATTTTATAACACAGAAAATGAATTGAAAAGATCAATTAACACTTGTTTTCAATTATCAATCTTTTCATCAAACTTATAGCTGAAAAACTCTTATCTCTTGAGAAACCTTCTAGTGCTTCAAGTTGTAACATCTCCTCTACATAGAGAGTGATCTACTGTATATGAAAAAAGACTTTTTGTGAAAAGGGTAAGGCTCCCATGGTAGAATAAGAGTAGGGTATCCCTTGGTTCTTAAGAGACTCAAGCACGAAGAGTGAGGGATCCCAAGATGTAAGAGTGCTCTAAGAGTGTAAAGGATTCAAAGTTAGTGGAACTCTCAAGCGAATTACTTAGGGGATTGGATGTAGGCCACAAAAGGTGATCGAACTAGTATAAATCGAGTTTGAATCTCTCTTTCTTATCTCTTTACTTTTATTGCAAGTTTATTTTTATTATCTTGTTCGTCTATATAGTTAGAACTTTTAATCCCTTGTATTTTCATCTTTTTCTATCTAGTCTCCTATCTATACGTTCTCTTAAATATCTTTGAAAAAGGATTAAAATATGATAACAAAGAAAGAGTTTTAGGACTCAATTTACTTTATTCCAAAATTTAATTTATCATCTTCATCATTCTTATTAATATCGGTAATTCTCATAATTTCTCCATCAAACAAGTTCCATTTGAGTAACTTACAATATTTATATATTTTCTATAGTCATTCTGCTGTGTGCATAACATGAGTGCATAAAATTGAATTATTTTTTACATTTGAAATAGATTTCAAATCACCCAATTCACCCCCCCCTCTTAGGTGATGTTGCCATGGCTAACACATAGCTATAATCACTAGGATTTGTTTGTGTGTATACTCACTTGGAATGAATTCTAAAACTTACCTGATTCTTTGTTAAAGCATAATCTTCACATTGTTTGGCATGTTGATGATTGAGGCATTTGTTCTTTTCACCTACTTGGCCATATAGCCTACCATGCGTGTATATATCCCTTGCTTACCCCATTTGAGCAAATTTTTTCCTATTTTTATTTATTAGCACAATACAAGCCTAAGCGGAAGATAATGAGAAAACACCCAACTTAGGACCTGTGAGAGTTTGGTTCAAGCTACTATGTGCAAAAATCTAAGTGGGTGGAAACCATTGGCAAGAATTGGAAGGAAAAGAATCACAACCTATGAAGAAAAAGGCATGTGGATTGGTCAAAATTCAAAAAAGAAAAGAGGACAAAAGAGAATTAGGGTTTAGGGTTTCATGAAAGAATGGTCAATAAAGTCTAGAAACCAGTTTGCAAGTTCATAAAGTTGTTTAGAGATTCAGAAACATCTTCAGAAACTACAAAATGGGTTTAGAAAGTG
The DNA here is from genome assembly GCA_031216105.1 of Dalbergia cultrata. Taxonomy (NCBI): domain Eukaryota; kingdom Viridiplantae; phylum Streptophyta; class Magnoliopsida; order Fabales; family Fabaceae; genus Dalbergia; species Dalbergia cultrata. Next base: position 32,124,467 of record CM062346.1, on the reverse strand, counting down.
GAAAACATCTCATGATGAAGTTCAGAAAGTGTTAAAAGTTTAGAGAATTAGTTCAGAAAATGGTTTATGGGATCAGAAAATGGATCAAGTTCGAAAGGAAGAGTTTAGAAAGTACTTTATGCTTATAAACTACTTTTGGTTTCTAAAAGTTTAGAAACTATAGTTTCGAAAGTACTGTACTCTTTGAATCAGTATTTTGGCTAGACAATTTTCCCACTAATATTTTCTCCCTCGAACTACATGTCGGTTATATTCCATTATTCCCAAAACTCCTACTACATCATAACCCTCATCTCTCACATTTAACCCTATTTAAAACCTTTTCTTCTCCCTTAAACACTTTTAGCATGACCGTTTCATGTTCTACCATCTCATATGCTTTTGACCTTCTTATTCTTTTTCCAACCTATACACGCATCATCGAACCTTTTCTTCTTTTCCAGAGTCCATGGATAAAGGAAAACCCCTTCTGCTCGTAAGCAAAAAAAATGATTTCTACCCGTATAATAACCACAAAATGCAATAATTTTATGCTAAGAAATTTTCTTAGAGAAAAGTTGCCTTTAGAAATACGCTAAGAAGAGAACTCCTCAATAAAGCCCTTATCTTGAAAAAAGTCTTCTCCTTTCAAAGATGCAAGGATTTTCTGGAGAGTGCAAAGAGAGTTTACCTAGAATGGTGACTGTCTTTTACTCACAGATGGAGAGAACTTTAGAAACTCTACTTTAATCAATGATCAAAGGCTATGGGATTGACTTTGGCCCAACAAGACTCACAAATATAATCAATGTCCTATACAATGGCATTGTGTGCTTGTCCTATGAGAACTGGTATTGCACATTAGACGTTAATGAAGGAGATATCTCAGGAAACCTTACAAATTCTATTATGCAAGACCTAGAGAAATAGCCACTGTTATGCTTAGTGCTAAAGCCATAAAGGTGTTCATGATAGTTCAGTTCTCCATACTACCTAGGCTAGGTAGCACTGATGTCTTAATAAGAATGGATTGTATGTTGTTGTACTATCTCATGTCCAAAAATCAAGCAAATTTCCCTTCTCTCATAATGGATTACATGCTAAGGGCCACTACAAAAGAGAAAAGAAAAACTATAGCTATGACTTATGGAATGTTGCTAACAAGGATGTTCTAGTATATTGGATATCCTCTAGTTGATGAGTAGTACGAGTTCATGGTGAGGATTGAGTTTTCAATAAAATCTTTCAAAACCATTAGAAGAACAAAAAAGGGTAGCTTAAAAACCTAGTCCCAAGAAGATCATGTTAGTAAAAAAGTGTACAAGAAGGGTGATTAAATCGTGCTTTCTGAAGCCTTCTTTTCGGATCTAAAATATTTAACATTAAAGATACTATCAAGCATATAGCTTGAAGTGTAGTAGAATAGTGGTTAGATATTTTAGAAAGTTGATCTCTGAAGCATAATAGTTATGATGCTACTTTAATGGAGCTTAATCAATAATTAACATAAAGCACATATCATAAAATTTAAAAGACCAAGGAAGTGAAAATGTACACAAGTATTTTGATACTAGTTTGGCCAATCTGCCTACATCCAGTACTCAACACATGTTGAGATTTCATTAACAACAACTTTCTCAACCTCAGAAAGTAAACAGATAGTCTTTACAATAGCCTTCCCAAGCTTTCACATTGCATAGTGGTCAACCACAACTATGACTTAACCAAATAATTGTGCACCAGCCTCTCTAAACTGAATCGAGTAGTTCTGTACCAGCCTCTCCAAGTTAAAACCGTGACCTACAGACAACTTCTACTGCCATGTTGTAAGTAGTCTTGAACCAGCCTCTCCAAGCTGAACTGTGATAAGCAAATACCTCTGCTTTCACGTTGCAAGTAGTTTTACCTTAGTCTCTCCAAGCTATGTCTCACATTTATCACTTCATGGAAAGGAGAGTGCCCAAAAACCATTTTTGTGTATAAGTCCTTATGCAAATTTTTGAAAGGCTTTTCTAAATACATCCGACATGTTTAATGAAAAAAAAAATTGTCTTATCACAGGGTTAATTGATATAGAGACATGGATCTACAGTAATGAAAAGGGCTCTTCTAATTAGGATCAATATCGCTATTATTATAGAGTTCTTAGGAATACCTTAATGTCTGATGTTTTGTCTGGTTCCTTATCCGTAGCATCTGGGTGTCCTAGATTGCTCCAGTTCTCCATTTTCTCCTTGTTCTTTTTCTCTGTATAGTCAGAAGTCTCTGAATCTTTTAAGAGAGGAATCACTCTGGAGTTTCTTAGTTCCCAATGACTTTATTTTATTTTCAAGTATTCAAGCTTTTAAGAGAGGAGTCACTTTGGAGTTTCTTAGTTCCTAATGACTTTATTTTATTTTCAAGTATTCAAGCTTCGCATTTTCTCAGTAAGGATCAGCTTTTGCAGTGAAGTTTCCACCTAAAGCTTTTTCACATATTTTGCCTCAGAGGTGAAGATGGAAGTACATGTTTTCTAAAATCTTTAGATTCCTTCAACTTCTTAATCAAAAATGTTTTCTGATATTCTTTAGAGCTCTTTAGCATGCTTTCTAAAGTTTCTGATTTCTGGATTTTACTTTCTGAGAGTGCCGCTTCCATTCTTTTGGCAGAATAGAGATTTCTGTGAGACTCTTTTCCTCAAGACATTTAGCAAAGTAGTTCTTGAATACATTTTATCAACAAATTTAGGTCATTTGGGAATCTAGAAAACCTTGCTTATGATTTTCTTTCTTGAGCTATGAGAGATGTCTGATATAGTACTTGAAAAAAAGCTAATTTTGGTCCTCAATTTTCTTGAGTCCATCTTGGTTAGTTATTCAAGATGGATATTCCCAAATTTTTTAAATGGATTTCTCTTTTAAGAGACATTTACCATATGGATATCCCTTCTTGTGAAAGATAGTAAGTGCAACTGAGAAAATGATGTTTGATGAAACTGCATTTTCTTATGTCACGACCCAAAAATCGTGACCGGCACATAAGGGATATTGTCCCTTATGGACGCCTTCTAGAATTAATTTCATAAATCATGCATATTAAATTACTAAATTAATGCTCATAATAAATTATAAATAAATAAATTCCTCAAAAGTTCTTGAAAACTTTACTAATAAAATAAATAAAGTATTTAATTAATCTAAATGTTCCAAAACCTATAACTGAAATAAATAATATAAATTGTGTTCCTTGAAGAAATTACATAAAAAAATAATTATGATAACACAACATAACTTTAAAATAATCATACATGTTAAATGATGCCCGAGGACCCTGCCTGCACACTACTGGAGCACTCTATTCTAACATGATCCTAATTTAAACTTCACTATAAAGTAAAGCTCACCAATAGAACAGCTGCAAAGTTACTAAAACTGGGTTTGAATGATAACTGGGTCTGCAATTGTAACTGTAAGGGGGAAAAAAAGAGAGGAGTGAGTTCATTAAAACTCAGTGAGTGAGCCTCCACTCACAACCCACATGGGACAACAACAAAATACATAATATATACATACATTTGCTATAAAACACTTTATATATTTAGATACATATAACTTAACTGAAAAATAATTTATCTGAAATCATCGCAATAATTAGTGGAGAAACAGTACTTATTCTGTACATAAATATCTGAGCTAAATAGCTAAATCTGAGCCAATGGCTAATCTGATGGACACCTAACTAGGTCCCATAATGGACACCTCACTAGGTTCCTTACTGTGGGTGAGCTAGTCCTCTGGCGGACCACTTGGTACCAAGGTTAACGATCAATCCTGCAGTCGTTAATTCGCTGATCTGTTTCTCACTAATTATTAAAATAATAATAATAATAACTTGCAGTTAAATTGGATAAATCTAAAAGCTTTGAATTCATATAATTCTAACAATTTGACTTTATCATAACTGAGGTTCTAAAATCATGCCCAAGGGATCACCGGCTTGTAGACATAATGATTCCAAAAGCCAACAGAGTATGTATCTGACAATTGTTATATTCTAACAATCTGACTTTAGTATAACTGAGGTTCTAAAATCATGCCCAGGTGATCACCAGCTTGTAGACATAATGATTCCAAAAGCCAACAGAGTATGTATCTGACAATTGTTATGAATCATACTTTATTCAACACTTTCAATAAATCATGTCTGATGTTCTAAAATCTTTATAGGAAATCCATAGTCTGAAAAATATGGTAATAATTATTTTTGCTGTAAACATTAAACTAAGATCTCATAATTTCATAAACTAAGAAAAGGATACTCTATAACATGCAAGGTATCAAATATGGTCCCATGAGTTTTCTAAAATAAGGTTTCATGATAATTGTGAAAACAATAATTTTTCTTAAAATTGGCATAATCCGTGAAATCATATATCTAGCATAAGTCATTCTAGAATTTCATAAACAATTTATATAATGCTGGAAAAATACTAATAATGACCAAAAGTATGGTCATGAGCTTAAACCCACTCACTGTCCATTGCCGGGAGTGCCTGACCACTGCCTACATGATACTAGGGAATTGGAATGGCACTCTTAACTGCCATGGAATTATAGACAAGGATTAGGAATGACTTGGAATTGAATGAGAAGAGAAAACTATACCATAATAATCTAAAGATTTGATAAACTCATAACCATGTAAGGATAGGGGTGAGAACACCTACCGGAAGAGATTAATCAAAGAGAATTGAGAGAAGTTGCGTCTTTCTATCTAGGGAAAAATCCTTGGGCGGCTAGGGTTCTTAAACTTCTTTTGGGAGGACCATAATGTGCCAAATATATAGCAAGAGGTGAAAGATAATAGTAACAAATTTTATTTTCTTTATTTTATTTCTATTTTTCTTTTTTTTTTCTTTTTTTTTTTCGTTTTAACATTTGGTAAGTATTTAACTTCCATTGTGGTTAGAATTTGACCTGAAGGCTAGAAATAACACTTATAGATAATTCTGTTATCTTTCTAACGCCACAAAAATCGTGTTAATCGAACATCTACAACTCAAGATGTTTTCAAAATACTGAACAGATGTCATACTTTTACAGCATAAGGATAAGATTATGTTAAAGGTCTTCTATAGATATATTCTAACTAATTGTGTGGTATAGGTAACAATGAGATAAGGATAATATCTAGATTAAATCTAATCATATATTTGTAACCACTTGGATAATTCAAATTTAAACTATTTTAACATATCTCTTAATTATCTTTTGTATCACGGATATATCTGTATATATATATATTGAAATAAAAAGCTAATGAGATTTTCAAAATAAATAACATATATCGTGGTGTATTCACACTATGTTCTGTTTATATTTTAAAATAATAATAATAATTATAACAGCAATGATGACATCAACAACAACAACAACAACAACAATAATAATAATAATAATTTACATGACAAACAAATTTGCAGTCAATTTCAATAATTAAAAAGTTCCTAAAAATATCTAATAATTGTCTATAATATGTAACAATTCATATTCATAATACATTTTAAATACAAATAATTTCTAATATCTTCAAATAAATATAATTATTATGAAAGTTATATATGTGAAATATTCCATATATATACACACATACACACACACTAATAATCAAATCCTTATAGACTAACTACAATATCTGATAAAAGGAATGAACTAATATCACAACTAAAACTTTATATTATATTATATTATATTATATATATATATATATATATATATATATATATATATATATATATATTCTCAAATCTTAATTGATATTTACACTATAAATATAAATAGTAAATATCCAAATAAATCTTAATGTGACCTTAGTAATTATACTAAAATCAATTTTTAAAGAGCATATATGAAAAAGGGAAATATAGTATATTTCATCTCTTGTAATTCCAAAAAAATATATAATATATAATACTGATACAAATATAAATATCAAGATTAATTATAAGCAATATTGAATCTAATAGATTTGATAAGATAATATTTTCAAGGTTAAAAAAATCAAATACCATAACGTAAACTAAATATCATATTATATAAAAAGATTAAATATCAAAGTCAAATAAAAACTAGACATTGATATGGAAAAGGATTGATACACAACATTATTATTTTCTTTTTTTTTTGGGATTGATATTTTTCTTTTAAAATTTAGATATTACATGGTTTACTATTTCACATAAATTTAAAATAGAGATTTATATTTATTCTTTATTTGATTTATTTATTTTATATATAACCTTTTTTTTCTATTTCTTTTTTTTAAAGTATTTAAATATCTTAGAGTTTTATTCAACCATTCCTATGTTTAGGCATATCCTTCCTAAAGGCATCCAATTTCGGGATATTACATCTTATTACTTCATATTTCCTCTTTATACGTCTAATTTATTTTCTTAAGCAATGGTCTTTAATCTCTAAACACAAGTTTGAGGATATTGAATCTTTTTTCATTTGACCAATTCAGATATTTTGAAGAGAAAGTAAGCGTATTATGTGGCAACTCATCAAATGTCCTCAAGAAAATAGGTGAGTTTGAGTATTCTTACCTTGCGTACATCTGTAAGCTATTACTCATGTCATATGATTTGAGATTATGCATTTTTAACCTTCATTTTGTCCTTTTGATCTTTGTCCTCTGCAATCGTTGGATTGCTCAACCTTCAGAGGCCTAGCTCTGATACCACTTGTTGGTAAAAGAGTGCACGAGAAGAGAGGTTAAATCATACTTTTTGAAGCTTTGTTTTTTGGATCTGAAATATTTAATATTAAAGATCCTATCAAGCATATAGCTTGAAGTGTAGCGGAATAGTGGTTAGATATTTCAGAAAGTCGATCTCTGAAGCATAATAGTTATGATGCTACTTTAATGGAGCTTAATCAATAATTAACATAAAGCACATATCATGAAATTTAAAAGATCAAGGGAGAGAAAATGTACACAAGTATTTCTACCTACATCCAATACTCAACACATGTTGAGATTTCATTAACAACTTTCTCAACCTGAGAAAGTAAACGGATAGTCTTTACAATAGCCTTCCCAAGCTTTCACATTGCATAGTGTCCAACCCCAACTACGACTTAACCGAATAGTTCTGTACCAGCCTCTCCAAGTTGAACCAAGTAGTTCTATACCATCCTCTCTAAGCTAAACCATGATAAGAAAATACCTCTGCTTTCATATTGCAAGTAGTTTTACCTTAGCCTCTCTGAGCTATGTCTCACACTAATCACTAACGGATCAAGGTTACAAAGGTCATGTGTTTGGGCTGCCACTCAAACTAACCTACACACATGTTTCCTTAAGAATATTTGCTAATATAGACCTGGGAAACATGAGCGACTTCTTTCTCACATCTGTTCATGAGAAAAGCATACAAATCATTACAGAATAAAGAAAGAAGATTTTTACACTTCGAGATGATTGATTACATATTATGATGAACAGCACAGGAAGTGTGGAGAGATTTTTCTAGAGTTTCTGCTCGTGTGTCTTTAACTCTCTCATCTATATTCATGTATGGCAACTCCATTTATACAGGTCCTTCTCCATGACTGTTACCTTTGATCAAATCTCCAAGTGACACGTGTAGATCATCAATTGTGTCTTGGAACGTTATTCTAGAGAGGTAGGCTGACAGACTTGTCACATCGGTTGCAGAAACTATTGTATTTTAGAGGTCTCTAATGTCCTCATTTTTCTTTAACTTTCTGACCATGGTTTCTAAACTCCTCCTTCTAGAAGCTAGGATCATGAATCAATTTAGCAGAAGAGGTGACATACCAGCTATAGCACTAGGTTTGATTCGAGATTTGAATTTTGAAATTTGAATTTTCCCTCCATTTCCCTTAGCGTTCAGTGCTCCACAAATAAGTGAGTTTTCTAACGGCGTATTCAATCTCTTTGATATTCCTTCGATTTTCCAGTCTTCAATCTTGGCTATTTGATGATAATTTCTTTGCAATTGTAGTGATTGATGACTGAGTAACACTTTGCCCTTGGACAGGAGTTGATTTCTTCATCTTGAGTGTACTTTCTAATGTCTCATACTACTTTCTGAAGGTCCTTTCCTTAGTTTCTTAATCTTGACTTGATCTGCTTCAGTCTTTAGGTATTTATACTTTCTTTTCATGAGATAATATTCACATTTTAAAGCTTAATCTCTTCCCTTGAGATAAAAAATGATTTCTCATGTGTAGTGAAATTATTCCCGATTTAAGTCTACTTTAATGCCTTCAGTCCGTAAACACAAATACGTGTTTTGCTTTAAATAACATTCACTTTCTTTTTAACTTAATCTCTTCCCATGAGATAAATCATGCTTGCACATGCAAAGTGAAATATTAATCTTGCTTTAAGTTTGTGTGATACAAACCGGATTAACTTGTTATGATTGTAAAAAAACTCAAGGTAACCATCTATCATTCTTCACAGTATTTTCTATAAATTGGCTTTGTTATCATTCAAAACAATGAAGCTTTTACTTTCTTTAAATTGTACTTGATATAAGTGCTATTATAGAGAAAGCTATAGAGCAATTAGAAGAGCACAAGAAAGTGGCTTTTGAAAAGGATGAGAAACCAGTTTTTGATTATGCTAAAGATAAAATGTCTTAAATTCAAATTCAAAAATCAATTTCTAAGAACATAGAGGAAGAAAATTCTCATTCTGAGGGGGAGGGAACTAAAGAGTTAAAAGTTGTACATGAGTGAGCTCTTAATTGTTAGCTCCAAAACCCTTCATAAAGCATTAGTGCTTAATGTTTTAAGTGGTAACATAAATAATTTTGTGAAGATATTTTGAAGAAAGACTAATATTTTCCTTGAGTTTCTTGAAACAACAAACAGGTCCTTTTTAAGTTAGCATACACGTTTCTTAAAGTGAGAATATTTTCACAATGACATGTGCAAATATGTCTAATCTCATTTGAAGAGATTGGGACTTAGTGAAAGTGAAAAATATATCGTGAAATGACCGTATAGGTGCTCAACAGATGAAAAAAAAATTCTCAAGCACAAGAAACTAAGACTTGAATCTTTAGAAAGTAACATGTGACCTCAGAAAGTACAATTCAAGTGAAGATTCCAATTCAACTCTGAAGCATGTGTGTCTACCATCTTGAATCATCATGATCGTAATCATATCATTCACAACAAGCTCTAATTAAAGCATAGAAAATCAAAGAGAATTCCATAAACTGATACGATACTTCAGAAAGCACGTTTCATTGTAAAATGGTGCACTTTAAAAGAATAGGAGGGAAATTTAAAATTCAAATTTAAGTAAAACCTAGCCAAGGACTGACGTGACATCTTTTTTGTAACTTGGTCAATTGCCTAGCTTCTAGAAGGAAAAGTTATGAAAGCCTCGATCAAAAAGTAAAAAGTAGTTTTTGAAGGTGGACTCAGAAACCTTTGTTATACAACGACTGCTGCAACTGCTTTGACATGCCAAGCTACTATGCTAGACTTCATTTCCAAGACACAAAAAGAAGATCAACACATGTCACTAGGAAAATAGATCAAGGGCAACGATCATAAATGAAGATAAAGTATAAAAGGAGATGTTGTGCTTATAGCAAAAAAGACTTTTGTTGATACACTGTGTTGAAATGCTAAAGAAGTTTCCTCTCATCCTCTGTAAAGTTATTATAGGTTGTAATCAGTTTCATCTTTGTAAAGACCTAAGAATCTTCATTCTACGATTGTTCCAAAGGCCATGCCTCAACTACAACCATCCATCATAATTTCATCCATGGAGGAAGGGAATGGAGCTTCAAAAATTGAAGCAACTTCTACTACTACACTTGCTGATGCTGAAATTGAGAAAGAAACATCTCAGAAATCATTAGGTTCTAGGGATACAGTTCCTTTAGACATTTTTGATGATGAGATTGCACCAAAGGCTACAACTATCCATCTTCCTGCTCAACCAAAACCTCAACCAAGGCCTCCACAACTTACTAAGTCTTAACTATTGCTACATAATCAGAAAGACATTGCTGTCAGGCTTGATAGAATGGAAGCATCCAATAGAAATCTTGGAGTTCAACTAAGAAAGCATGAAGACTTGTTACTGCATATCCTTCAGGAGTTGAGAAAAGGTGGCCAATGCTGGGTTGACTTTATGCAAACCTCTTTTCCTGATGACAAAAGAAGGAGAAAAAATCTTTTTAGTCAGAGTCTTGTGTTAAGAGGGAAGTTCAGAAAACTCATCATTCTTCATACATATCATTTTTTTGCATTTTGATATTTATGTTTTTGAAACATTTTTTGTTATCTTTGTTTATGGAACTCCTATTTTGTTATGATTATTTATATCAGCTTTCCTTTGTACAAATCTATTATATATTTGCTTGAGAAATAAAAACCGATGATGATTCTTTACTCAAATGTTGTTCTAATAAAAAAATTGAATATATTGTGTTGAATGATTAATTAGTTCTATAACAAGATTATTATCACTATGTATTTCAGCTCTAATAACTTAGTCTCTAATATTAAGGTTTTGAGAGACTTAACAAAATCTTTGACTCACAATAAGAAACCTTAAGAAAGTTTACTTTCTAATAAGAAAGTTTATTATCACTATTTATTTCAGCTCTAATAACTTAGTCTCTAATATTAAGGTTTTGAGAGACTTAACAAAATCTTTGACTCACAATAAGAAACCTTAAGAAAGTTTACTTTCTAAAAAGGCTGAGTTGTAAGATAAAAACTTTACTAAGTTTCTGGGGGGAAAAAAGGTTCCTTAAGTCTCTCAAGAAAAATTCTTTCATGTGTTCTCCAAAGGATTTTCTCAAAATTTGGTTTATCATCATTAAAAAATAGGAGATTATTACCTGCAAAACCCTTCAAAAAGCTTTTATTGAATACTTTTGGATGAGAACAAAGCAAATTTTGTGAAAATAATTTGAAAAAAAAGACTAATAGTTTGCTTAAGTTTCAGAGGTATTTAACAAGACTAATCTCATGCACATATAAACTAAATTTGTTACATATTTGTCATAATATCATGTTTTAGCATGATTAAAATCTCATTCAAAGAGATTCAATATCCAAAGAATGTTAAAAATAGTTCAGAAAGTGAGTTGAAATGGATAAGAAACACGAGAAAGTATGATAGAGCATTAGAAACTAAAATTGGGTCCGTAGAAAGTGATTCATGCATTTGGAAAGTGCTATATCTAATTGAGAAAGAGATTTCTCATGATCATCTCAAGCACATCATTATCAATCACTTTAGTTATCATCTTTGAAGATTATCTACATCATCAAAAGATACTTATCAACCTTAGAGAGAAGTTCAGAAGAAAAATGAAAGGCTTAGAAAGTGTAAAACTATATCAGAAAGCTTATATATGTTAGAAACTACACTTGGTTAATAGAAACTGAATAGAGATTTGAGTTTTAAACAAAGTCAACTCTTAGAAAGTATTGACAATGACACATCAACTTTATGCTTGGACAATCCTCTAAAAGAAAAAGTTTAGAAACCACGTTTAGAATGTAAAAATAGTTTATGAAGTTTTATTCAAAAACCACTATCAACAGATTATGTACTAACAAGGACAACACTGACATAGCTCAGGCTACACTTCTAAAAGACAGGTCCTAGAACACAAGAAGAATGATCAATACATGTTAAAAGGAGGAAAAATCAAGGGACAACGGTCCAATTCAAAATCCAAGTATAAAAGGAGGAAACCTTCAAACTTAAAGGACCTTTTTGTGCTCATAACTTTGAAACTCTCAATAACTTTCTGAAGGTTGTTTTTATTTTTATATTTTGTTTCTAAAAAGAAATCTTCTTTCTTATACATTTTAGCTAACATACTTCATTTCAATAAATTTCTAAAGTTTGTTTTTATTTTTATATTAAAAGAAAATCTTTTTTCTTGTACATCTTAGCTAACACACTTCATTTGAAGACTAGAAAGAAGTCCCTTAAGTCTTTTCCTTAAACATTGTATTATCTTAGGAGACTTGAGTGTCTTTTTTTTTCTTGGAGTGTTCTAAAACCAAACCTTATTAATCATTTGTACCTTGATCCAGTAGTGATCAAGTGAGATTAGTTTTGAGAGGCTAGTACAAAACTATTTGTGAGTAAGAACAAATTGTACCTACTGCTCATTGGAGATAGCTTGAGAAAGCCATTCAAAGAATATCTCACTTTCTTGGGTTAAGAAAGTGGTTGTTTAATGAAACTCAATAAGTTTGTTGAGAATTAGATATAGGCAATGCTTGGCCGAATCAGTATAAAGATTCTTGAATAATTTCGCTTTTAGTATCTCTTTAATTTTCAGCATTTGATTTAAATTATATTGTGTGGATTTTCAAACTTCTTTCGAAATTGTTTCTAAAACTTGATAAGTTTCTAGAAACTTCAAAAAGTGACTTTATGAATCTTATTAACGTGTGATTTTCCACTGCCTTCAAGTGCAAACACTTGATAAACTTTGTTTATATTTCAGAAACTAAAAAGATTCAGAACTACGATTCAACCTCCTTCTCGTGGTACATTTCACTTACAAACATTCGCTGTTAAAATGAGAAAGTGAAAGGTTTGCAATACGCATTCGCTGTTAAAGAGAAATAACAATTTATGTTCATTTGGTGGGACCTACATTTTTAAGGAGTCAAATCCATAATTTTAATTGTTGTTTTCTTTAAGAGTCCATTTAGATATTGGAATTGAAATTGATTTAGAATCTTAAATTTTATGTTTGAGTTTACTATAGAATTGTGACATAATTGTTAGGAGATAAATGAAAAAAGAGAAAGGACTTTATAGATTTCAATGAGGAAAGAGATATTTTATGAATTTTAAAATTGACAATTCATAATGTTTATGTTATGAATTAAGAAAAATCTATTTTTGTTGATTTTGAGTTATATGAAATTGCATTCCAGAATTATAATTCCAATTCCATATGCTATTCTAAATATAAAATTGGAATTGGACCATAAAATTCTAATTCAAAATTTCAATTTCATGCTCAATTTTTGGATTTGACTGTTCCAAATTAAAGATGTTAATAAAGTAAACAGATATGAGTGTTATTTATTTATTTATTTTTTATAAATGAAGGTTAGGCTTAAGTTTTCATGGCCTTGAATAGTAAACTATATAACCCCTCCTCAAAAGAACTTTTGAAAATTTGAACTCCTATTCTCACGAGTAAAACTTATTTTGAACTCAGCAAATTTGAATAGAGCTAACCTCCAATTGGATGAAAGTAAGAGATTAATTATTATTATATGAATAACTTTTATTTTGTCTGGGCCTCATTAATTAATTTATCGATAAGTAACCTCTTAATTTCTCATTTTACTAATAATCCATACCCCAAAAATTTCAAGGGTTTAAGCAACAGTGAGGCCATGAGTATTTTTTTCTGTGTTACATAAACGATGCTTCTGCTTCTTGCAGCTGAGCGTGACTCTCCCTCTCGTAACCCTCGTCCCTGAGTAAGAACACAACCCATGTTACAGAGGCGCATCTCGTTGGAATTGCCATTTAGGCCAACCCCAACGTCACTCCTCTTCCTCTCGCGCTCCTTCAACTCTGCAGCAAACACAGACCCCAACCTAAACGACGACGTCGAGACAGTTTACCGCATAATCAGCAGCACCTCCGCTTCCTCTTCCTCCTTCCCCTCAAACCTCAAGCATTCCTTGAAATCCAGCGGGGTATTCCTCTCCAACGACCTCGTCGACAGTGTTCTCAAGAGGGTCCGGTTCAGCCACGGCAACCCCTTGCAAACCCTCGAGTTCTTCCGCTACACAGGCGGAAGGAAAGGGTTCTACCACACCCCCTTTTCCTTCGACACCATGCTCTACATCCTCGGACGAAGCCGCATTTTCAGCCTCGTCTGGGACCTCTTGTACGAAGCCCGAAAGAAAGACCGTTCAGTTATAACCCAGCGCACTGTAATGGTTGTTTTGGGCAGAATTGCCAAAGCATGTTCCGTCAGGCAAACAGTTGAATCTTTTCGAAAGTTCAAGAGGTTCGTGCCTGAGTTCGACACCAATTGCTTCAATGCGCTGTTGAGAACCCTTTGCCAAGAGAAGAGCATGACGGATGCTAGGAATGTGTATCATAATTTCAAGAATGATTTTCGGCCGAATTTGCACACTTTTAACATACTTCTGTCTGGGTGGAAGACCCCTGAGGATGCCGAGGGGTTCTTCAAGGAGATGAGGGAAATGGGGGTGGAGCCTGATGTTGTTACCTACAACAGTTTGGTGGATGTGTACTGCAAGGGTAGGGAGATTAAGAAGGCTTACAAGGTGCTTGATGAAATGCGTGATCGGGACTTGTTGCCGGATGTGATCACTTATACTAGTATCATTGGTGGGTTGGGGTTGATTGGTCAACCTGATAAGGCTAGGAATGTTTTGAAGGAGATGAAGGAGTACGGTTGTTACCCTGATGTTCCAGCGTACAATGCTGCGATCAGGAACTTCTGCATTGCCAAGAGGCTTGGTGATGCTTATGGTTTGATGGATGAGATGGAGAGTAAAGGATTGCATCCAAATGCAACTACTTACAATTTGTTCTTTAGGGTTTTTTTCTGGTCCAATGATTTGCAGAGCTCCTGGAACTTGTACAGGAGGATGATGTCTGCTGGATGCCTTCCGAATACACAGTCTTGTATGTTCTTGATAAGGTTGTTTAAGAGGCATGAAAAGGTGGAGATGGCATTGCAGTTGTGGGGTGACATGGTGGAGAAGGGTTTTGGGTCCTATACCTTGGTCTCTGATGTGTTGTTTGACTTGCTTTGTGATATGGGAAAGTTGGCAGAAGCAGAGAAATGTTTCTTGGAGATGGTTGAGAAGGGCCAGAAGCCAAGTAATGTTTCTTTTAAGAGAATCAAGGCTCTCATGCAATTAGCTAATAGACATGAGGCACTTGAGAGCTTTACACAGAAGATGGCTATATTTGGACGACCTTTCCAAGTTCATGACAGTACATGGAGTTCAATTGAGATAACAGGTTTTGGCTAAGTTCTTTTTTTTCTTTTTTCACCTCTCTTCTCAAGTCTGCTTTCAACTGATGATGGCAAAATAAAAGGCTGAGCGAGAAGTGTTATGCCTTTAGAATATGTTGTGGAACGTGTGAACACTCCAGATACATAACGCAGGAAAGAGGGATGAACAATTATATAAGTGAGCCAATATATCAACATTAAGCATTCCACACAATTGGCCTTTAGTACCTAAAATGCGACTCTAATCAGCATCAGCTGTTCATCTTCTATGCTTCTGGGAAAAAAATGCATCTGACCTGTTTTGGCCTAATAAAACAGTTTGGAAGTGGAAAGCTTGTTACGTTAGTGTTCCATTGGTGATCTGTTACTCTTGGATTCATACTGACAAGCATGTTTATCCTGACTTGAGGGTTAAGAAGTAAAAGAGGTTTTCCTGTTTCATTCTTTTATTTCCTATTGGCCTTTCGGAATAGCTTTTCTGGGCACAGGATTCCTTGGTCCGCCCCGTGTTGGGGACCAAGGTTAATCCACCCCCTAAATTACCAATTTATCTTATAATTTTTAATATTCATCTTAACCTTCTCTTCTTTTCACTCTTACACGGTCACTCGCACAATCTTTACATCACCACCATTATAGCCTCCAGTCACACGTTCAGTCACAATGATGGGCATTTTTTTTCTTTCAATCCTGAAAAGAATCATCATATGAATGAAATTTCAAAGCTTTTAGTAACACATAATTCAAATGAACACTTCCTCACTTATCAACAGAGAATGTGTAACAATGCATATAAAAAGATGGTTCATATTTATGTGTTGGTTATTTTCGGAATTTTTTATCTTAGTGTGTTGCTTTTTGGTGGGATGAGTGTCTTGTGAAATTTATCCAAAAAAAAAAAACATCAGTTCATGGAGATGGAGCACTACATCTATAGGGGGGAAATGCCTTTTTTTGTTAATTCCAGGTGAATAACTGTGCATGTTCGTGTAATAAAAAGAAAATAGACGATGATGATAGGCTTCAGTCTACCATCTCAATTGTTTCCTTCCTCCTCTCTTTTCTAGCGTCTGATTCCTTCTCACATTGTCACCGGATCTCTCTTCTGCCAAATGCAAATTTCATCAAACACCCAACCCAGATTAGGGTTTTGGCGACAATGGCCAACGGTCCGACTAGTCCAGGTTGCGGCAGCCAAGAGAGCGAGGAGCACAGCCCTCGCTCCAACTTAAGGGAACAGGACAAGTTCCTTCCCATCGCCAACATCAGCCGCGTCATGAAGAAAGGGCAAAATCGCTAAGAATGCGAAAGAAATCCATTAAGTTACAGGCGAAGGAGGGGAGATGTTGAAGTGGCAAAACTGGCAATGCTCCCCAATCCCATGCCCAACAGTCACCATTTTTGCACTAACTGAAGATTGTACAAGTGTTTTTTTTTTTTTTGGTTGAAAAATAAGCTTGACTGAGCTATGGTGACTGGTGGCAAAGTGGCTGTGATGAAAGAGGGAAAGAAGAAGGGTAGCTTTGGGAATTTACAAATTTATTTAACTTTTAAGACAATTTATTTATTTCACTGCTTAAATCTGAACCATCAATTTATTATTAGTTAATATGGTTCAAATGATTTACAAAGAGGGGACTAACCTTAATCCCACACACTAGGGACGGACCGAGCAATCTGCAGCAGCTTTTCTGTTCAAAGGGCTTAAGAAGGTACCGTTGACCTAGTCGTATTACCGCCAAAATTTCAGTGATATTTGTGCTTCATGTCTAAATAACGTGTGGATATCTGGCTGTTTAAATCTCGTCTTCATCTGTTTAATACTTTAATTAATTCTTGGTGCTAGAGGGCTGGTGGTGGTTGCGTCGACTGTGGTGTGGTAGCCGTGAATGATGATAGGGTTGTAAAATGAATAAAATACAAATAAATTGATTTAGACATGTAGTCCTGTTTGTTATGCAAAACATTGTATCTATCAGACTGCATCAGGTGGCCATATTAGATTGGACCACATAAGGGTGAAATTACCGTCCCCCACCCTAAAATTATTCACCCAAAAAATAAAAATACAAAAAAGAAGTTACTAGCGCACGATGTGATTAAGGTCAGTTGGTATTTTGAAGGTAATATACGTCAGCCGAAGTTATCATCCCGAAGGAGGGAGGTGGGTCTCACAATACAAGCAGCCTCCACCTTCCAGATTCATTATTTCCGTAGGAACGATTACATAAAATATACTGCTGAATCCATTGCTCATAAGAATCTAATGGATATTATATAAAATACACAAACATAAGGCTTTTAAATGATTCAATCGGTTAATAAATCAACGGGTAAACAATGCTATTTGGTTATACAAGGGAAAAAAAAAATTCAAATTATTCTTCAGGCTAGTTAATCGGCGGCTGTTCTTTCTCCAAGACAAATAATACATGCTCGAGCAATGAAAATCTAAGGCAAGAAAATCAGACACCGGAGATCATAATCCTGAAAGTGTACTCAACTTCTTGAACCGATAACTAAAAGATCCCTATGCCTGCAATCACACAAGAATAAAACCAAAAACATTTGCATCAGTTAAAACTGTCATGATAATTGCCTAGCCAGTCAAAATTGCCATGCTGTATTAACCTTGTTTGCAATGTTGTTTGAGAGCCAGTCGAGTCCCTCATAAAGCCCTTCACCAGATGTGGCACATGTGCTCTGGATATACCTGCAGTTACAGAGCATGTAAGGCGAGTAAGTGGTGGGAGGAGGAAGATATGCACGGAAAGGAGCAGAATGTGGAAGCAATAATTTAGTTTACCAGTGACGCTGACGGAGAGAATGAAGACCAAGCTTATCAGTTATCTCTGCAGCATTCATAGCATTTGGAAGATCTTGCTTGTTTGCAAAAACTAGAAGCACAGCATCCCTCAACTCATCCTGTCAAGGTAAGATTATCAGAATCCTCAGAAGATATCAGAATTAAGCAGGGTAGTTGGACTAATCTTAACTAATATCGTGTTTGGTTCTGCTTGTGTGATTGATTCTATTATAATTGATTTTAAGGTAAAATAATTTATGTTTGGTAAATATTTTTGGAAGCGGTTTTGATAAAATTGATAATGATTGGATAGTAGTAATTAAAATTGTATAATTACAGAAAAAGGACTTGCTAGCGGAAATTGAAAAATGTGAATGTAAGGTTAAGTGGTTGATGGAGCTTATTAGATTAAGGACAAAAAGATAAATTAACTGGTGGTTAAATTAAACTCCCAGATAGATTCTATGAGCCACTGTTAAAGTGAGAATTTCCTCTTGTCAGGACTCGATTCTAAGGCCAAGATCGATTTTGGTTTTCTGCATATCATGGAAACCAAACATATTGTTTTCCTCATGCAATCGATTCTAAGGAATAGAATCGATTACAACCACTTGCCAATGTAGGTCCAAACAAGCTATAACCAGCCTCTCATATTCGCTCAATTCACGATCTATTTTATTACCTCATTCAACATCCTATGCAGCTCATCTCTAGCTTCAACAACACGATCCCTGTCATTGCTATCCACCACAAAAATAAGCCCTTGAGTGTTTTGGAAGTAATGTCTCCACAAAGGACGGATCTACAGGGTAAAACAAATCATCAGTCACTACCATATTAGGAAGAGTAATTTTCAAAATAATTAAAAGAGACCTACGTTCCAACATAATAACTACAAGTCAAAGGGATGACAGTTTGAGCCAAAGGAGTCAAACTTATAAGATGCAAACTTCAAAATGAAGGTTAGAATATTGATTGAATAGTTAACACTAATAACTGCATCCAACTGACTATTAACAGATTAACCACCAAAATTTGCTGGTGACAACACAAATTAGGCAAGGAAACAGACTATGTACAGAGAAGCTCAAGCAGTTTCAGCCAACAAATATACTATAAAACTATTAAAAAGCAATGCAAAAGATTGCTAAAACCATCCATGAGTATTGTAATGCCAGTGAATAAACTTACAGGAGTTTCAGGAAAAAGAATACCTTGTCCTGGCCTCCAACATCCCAGACAGTGAAGCTGATGTTCTTATATTCCACAGTTTCCACATTAAACCCTACAGCAATCATATCATAGCATATCATATATTATTACAAATCACAAGAATTATCATGATTCATGATTACAATGATGATCACACAATAAGGGACGAAAAAATTTGGCCATGTACCAATTTCATTGGACATCACAAGGGCACAGAGATTTAATATATTTTTTCTTTTTCCATTACATATACAATTAAAAAAATTGTAGAACTATAAACAAAAAAGTTTATCAACTAAAAGATTCAACAGCTTGTTCGGATGAATCATGTAAAAATTGGAGGGGAAAAGAGGTTAAAATAATAACGAATGAGATGGACAAGTGTGGCAAAAGGCCAAAACCTGAAATTGATCTCACATTCATTTTAGGGAAAATTACACTCACCTTCTATGAGATTTGTAGAAATGCAACTTGCCTCCCTTCTAGTTGTCCAACCTACCCTCAACTCCCCTAATAGCATCCATTATTAAAACTCTCCCTTTAACTATAATTGATTTTCCAAAAATGCCTTCACTTGTATCTTACCCGTTTTTTTCTTCTTAATCCCTTGTCTCCGCTTCTTGACTTCCTGAGGAACTACGTCTACCTGTTGATGACAACATTGCACACCATTGACGGCGGTGACCTGATGATGGTGGTGGAGTCGTGCATGGTGGACATGCCGTCGTGGAACACAAAGGAGGATATGTGCTTATTCGTGGTCACCATAGTGTGTTACAATTTACAATCTCTGGCTCAAATCACATTCTCCCCAAAGGGACCTTACAATGTCAAATCTAGAGTATATTCGTCAATGGTCAAGCACTCATATTGCTTCATCTTGTTGCTGAAAATGACATCCACAGCGAATTGGTTCATATCGTACCAATTGGTGGCTGAAAAAATCCCCTTCAACGTTCTCAATAGTAAGGGAGGTATTGTTCAGGGCCGTTAATTAAGGAAATTTGAATCTAGCCAGAACCACTAAATCAACCGAAACAAGCTTTGGAGAAAACAGAGAAGTTGCGAGTTGTGATTGATTTCGAGCTAGACCAACGGGCTACATCATCAGTAACGGCGACGGGGACTGCCGACGCTAAAGGGAAGAAGCAGAGGGGCGAGGAGAACATGACGGAGGTGGATAACGAGGCTTCGGGAATGCCAGTGGACACCCTTCCACCGCTGAAACCGCCGGATGTAGAAACCGGTGCTACGTCGGCCGATGAGGTGTCATCGAAGGAGATGGCGGCTGGAAAGTCGCTCTTGATGGAGAAGCTAGAAGCACATAGGCTTGATGGTGGTCAAAGACGGTCGGCCGTCAACGGTGGATTGCATGAGCACGGAGAAGATAGTGACGACTTCGATGTCGACATCGACGTCCATGCCGATAATGATGAAGATAAGAGTCAGAATGTTGACTTACGTCCACCTTTAGTGCCACCTGATTTAGAGATGGATGAGACAGCCATGGTGGAAGAGTTGGTGGAGCTAGCGTGCATGGCAACCATGGTCTCAATTCACTGCAACTGCTGCATGAAAGGGAAGAAGGAAAGATGTGCAACAGGTAGGTAAAGTCAGGAGTCGGGTCGTGTTTTTCATCTAACAGGCCAGCCCAATTTATTAAGAAGGAGAAAGAAAGGATCTAAATGGACGGAGGCCCTCAATACAGGTGCAGCACAAATAAAGGACAATAATGAGAAAGGGGACTTAAGTCAATTGCTGAACCAACTGAGCCAAGCCCAAAATAAGCAGCCATGTAGTTGGGAAACTACACTTAAAATTTCTTTTCAAGAGGAAATGGGCCAAGCCAATAAAATCAATATGAAAAGGTGGTGTGCAGAATTTTGGGATAAAAGTTTTAACTCAAAAGGAAAAAGCAATTGCAGGCCAAGACTGATAATAGGATAGTGGCTCAATTCAACGGTTTATCCTCTTGCTGGACAGATATCCGTTTGCACTGCTGGTGAGTTTCATCCTCATGTGGTTTTATGTTGTAACGTTATGTCAGGAATTGGGGATAATTGCTCAATCTAGGAGCATCTTCTTATGGGTATCTTTGGGCCATTTTTTTATCATACCACCATGAAGACAATTAAAATAATGACTAAAAAGTTGTTATGGCTTCATTTTAATTATGATTCAATCTCTAAAGCACAACATGGATACATAGTTTGTCTAGCCTTGATGATTTATGCTGAATTACAAACTGAGAAATTGGGAATTTATATCGTCTTGACTGTGGGAAAGGTGGGTTCCGATTCTGACTTAATCATAGAAGGAGCTAAATGTATTGAAGGGCCTGTTATTGCTGATAAACTCTCCACAATGTGTCTCTTCTTGCTTTTATTGGCTGGTGTTCTCAATGCTCAAAAGAAACACGGACAAATAGCTGCTAAACACCCACATTATTTAGAGATGTCAAAACTTGTCCTTGGAATAAGTTTGTGCTTGTTACTGGTGGGAGGCCTTTCAGGGTGGAACCCAAATGTTGATCTCTTTGAAGCTAATAGGGGAGTCCTGAAGCAATGGGTTTTAAGGCAACTAGTGAGAACCTTAAAACATCAACAGGCTGAAGAGCTCTCTATAATTGTACCCATGATGCTCTTAAAGGCCTTCTTAGAGGATGATACCACAGCAAACAATGAAGGTCTCAAAGCTGAGGTGATGGTTGTCTTCAATGGTTTTGAAGGAATGCATGCTATTATGCATAGCGAGCAAGAGTACTATCTTCTGCAAATTTTTGATAATCACGATGGGCTAGAGATTGGACTTGGATCAGCCCCTTGGGACCGGGGAGAGCTTTACTACAATGGAAGTTTACTTTCCACCTTTTTCAAGATTTGGGACTCAAGAGGAAGCCTTTGCTTTCCAAAGCATCACCTTGAGGACAAGGTGAATCTTTAAAGGGGGAGTAGTGATAGGAACCTGGGGAATTGGGCCAAGCATATTTGGGCCCTAATGTACTTAGTGCATCATCAGTGAGAGAAAGGTATGGCGTGAAATATGCTCTGAGGTGAGTGTAACAGAATATGCATGTGTGAGGGGAGTGACATGTATAGTGAGATGAGTATGTAACAGAAAGTGCATGTGTGGGAGTGAGCATTATATATAGGGAGAGAATTGAGGATAGAGAGGGAGGCAGAATATTAGGTAGGCATTTGGGAGAGCTGAGCCGCTATAGTGCTCTAAGGCTTTTCTCTCATTTTCTGCAAGATTTATACTGTTTTCTCTTTCAATTGTGTTAATAATACGTTACACTTTTTCTACTTCATAGTTTCTATTTGTGGGTTCTATCACTTACCAATGGTGGGAATTGTGGTGACAATCTCTCCAAGCTTGAGCTTGTACAGAATGGTGGTCTTACCCGCAGCATCAAGGCCTACCATAAGAATACGCATCTCTTTCTTGGCAAAAAGCCGGCTGAATAGCTTCGTGAAAGACAGCCCCATTTTTTCAAGTACTCTGAATCCACAATATCAGCATCACAACATTAGTAGCACATTGGATCCAAATTTCAACGACAAAAAGTCAAATTGAAACAACAAAAATGGAAAAACAAAAGAATAGAATATGCAGATGGAAGAGTATCATAACATCATATGCAATTGATGAAGAAGCACGCAGTCTGTAACGGGAACCACAGGAAATAACCGACGAATACAAGGTTATCATTCAAATCGCGTGATCTAATGACAGCCGGTACAGATCGAGCAAGCAAACAAACCCAAACCACAAATCAAAATTAAGATCAGAAAAATAACGGCATTAATCTGCAATCGCAAGTGAAAATTATACGAAACTGGAATAAAAACAAGAAAAAATGCAAATGGAAAGGAATAGCGGAAAAAGAAAATGAGAGAGATCGGAAAGAGAGGGATTTCAATTTTTAATAGAAATTGAAATAGTGAAGAGATTTACGTGTACAGAAGAGATCAGGAAAGAAGAGGAGAAGAAGAGAAAAGGAGAAAGGCTTGCCTTGAAGAAGAGATGGATTTGGAGAGGGAGACGAGGGCAGATCTCCTCTATGCAAAGAAGAGAAATGCAGCTGCTGCTTTTGTCACTGTTAACCACAATTAGCCTTTCGCGGATTTATAGAACGCGGACGCACATCCAAATTTCGTGCTCATGAGTATTGACGCCGTTTACTCACTGCCGTTTAGAATTTCTGATTTCGAGGAAGAGCATTAGAGCAAGTAGGACTGAGTAGCATACTTTGACAACCCAACTTGTTACTCGACTAGATCAAGCTTCCGGGCCATTGAGTTAGTCGTTCAACTAGGGGACACGGTTGAACGAAATGTAATTGGACCACATATATAATAATAATTATTGATTTTTTAAATAAAACTAATAATTATTGATTCCACTAGCATAACATGTAGAAATTTAGAATATGTTCTCTGGATTAGAAAATGCAGGTCTATACCTCAGCCCAAATTACAAGACCTCGGATACGAATCCCAGACCTCGGCCCAATTTGAAGGGCTCTCCCAAAGGGCCCCACAACTCAGCCCACATGGCCTAACATCCCCTAGAGATTTATCTCGGATCTAGTTGAGAGGATCTACTAAATCGCGTATATAATCCCTCTATATCTTATCATATCTATATTATATCTGACTATTATCTCTAGTACTAACTAAATTACATGAATATCTCCTACACTTAAGGAAGATCCTAACAAGATCCACCACGAGGTAACCTCACATTATATAAAGGGGTTATCGCCCTTAGGTATAACACAATCTCTATCACATAAACACCTTTCCACTCCTCACACAGTCTCTAACTTGAGCGTTGGAGTGTCTTTACAGGTACCTCATCCCTGTTTCCACGGACATCAGAGTCACTTACATTCTTACCGCTACTTCTAGGTAAGAACATTTGCGCCCACCGTGGGGCCAGTAAACAAGCCTACCTCACAACCTCATAAAACCATTATCCATGGCTGACGCTTCCAGCCAAAATACTCACCCCAATAACCAACCTCTCCTAATCTCAACCAGTTACAGGAACAAAATTGCCGCCTGGCCGAGTAGCTCCGCAAACTACAAGAAGAAAATCAATTCTTAAAGATTGAAAGCTCAAAAAATCCCAAACAAGGAGCAACCAACCTAGGGAATACCAAACGTGTCAGTTATGATTTTGGCAATGGTAGACTCCTATACTCACATTACCCAACCTACCAGGCCGAGTCTAATGATGAACCCAAAACCGTAGACTGCGGTCCATTCTCAGAAAAGCTCATGGCCATCAACCTACCCATCAATTTTAGACTCCTAACATCGCTCCGCCCATACGATGGAACAGGAGATCCTCAATCGTTCATCACGATGTTCAGATCCATGATGCTTATCAATTGAGCCATTGATAGAATTCTTTGCCGAACATTCCCATCATTCCTGGAAAATCAACCTTACTTTGGTTCTCAACCATTCCTCCAAATTCTATCCATAGGTTCGAAAACCTTGCCAAAGCCTTCACCAATAGATTCGTATATTCCAAGATTTACACAAAAACCTTGAAATCCTTAGAACATGTTAAACAAGGATCAGATGAGTCCTTAACAACCTCCTTAACTCGATTCCAGGAAGAGTTATCACAAATTCTCGACCTTAATCCAGTAGTGGAACTCCACCAAATCATAATTGGCCTGCGATCTGGACCTTTTAAGGAAAGCCTGATAATTCATAGACTGAAAAACATACGTGAACTCCACAAAAAGAACCTCGGATATATCAATGCCGAGGAACTTCGAGCTGCTGAGAAAATAATCAGAAAGAAAACAAGGAAAGCACGGGTCAAAAACACAAAGAGAGCAAGCACAAACATAAAAAGGCACAACGAGCCAGGATTTGCCACTTACACCCCACTCAACGCCAGGGCAAGTACAATCCTAATAGAAATATTCAGTGCTCGGCTTCTGAAGCCAATAAAAGGCAATCCATGACCAGATCCAAAAGGCACATATAAAAACAAAATCTGCGAGTATCATAACTCGACGGGACACACAACAGATGAATGCAAAAGTCTGAAGTACCAGATTGAGCACCTCATCCAACAAGGATACCTGAAGCAATTCATCAGAAAAAAAGAAAAGAAAAGAAAAGAGGCCAAGACCGAGAAAGAAAAGATAAACGCCACAGTCCCTCAACATTTTTAGACAGCGAATCCCCACTAAGACACAAAAAGTCTAAAAGAAGAAGACGATCTCATTCTCATGAAGAAACAAAAATCCATGGTGTCATCGACCACATTGTAGGAGGATTCACAGGAAGAGATGAGACAAGCTCAGTAAGGAAAAAATCATTCCGGCCGATCATGTCACTTGAAGGTGTAACGCCCTCCCAAGTACAATCTCATCCTTAAATTATGATAGTGAACTCGGGAGTTGTTACTAATAAAATAATGGACCTCTCTTAAATATCTAGAACAAGGGTTGGATGAATCGTATAGTAACTAATGCAAGGTTTTATCAAAATATATATCAAATACATAAAGTAGTCATTTAAATACAAAGTTGAAATATACAAGGAAGCTCTTCTAATGGTACGTCTAATTATCTTCAAAGGTATAAACATATATATTTATATAAAACTAACTACAACAAATACAAGTCTTCCATACTAAACTGCTACAAAGTAGATTCCTTTTATACAACAGCCTATTTGTCTTCCCTACTAAACTGCTATAGAGTATATTCCTATTTTGAATCACTCATCATACATCTATCGTCCTACATATCATCAGGGAAGCTAATTCTTAACTTTTCGGGCCCTCGGTACATCACAGGGGACCTTTTCATGCCATTTACCCACTAATGGGGACTTCCCATGCCATTTTTACATTAAAGGGGATTTCCCGTGCCCTTTTCATATTAGAGGGGACTCCCGTGCCCTTTTTACATTAAAGGGGACTTTTTATCTACTTAACATCAAGCTTATAAAAGCATTCATTCACAATGTAATTTGAATGATCATCTTTCAGTTTTCTTAGTGCATGCTCAAGTTACATATAAATGTTTATTCATAATGAAATACTCATCTATTCCTCATGAATGAACCTTTAAATAATATAGCATGCATTCATACACCATATACTTGAACTAAATGCCATTTTTTTCCATGTCGCAGTTAACCACCCCATAACCCGGATTTTCATCCTGGACCTCGGATTTCGAGTCATGAACCTCGAGCTCGCACCCTAAGCCACCTCTGGATTGTGGTCTCAGACCTCGAAGCTCGAACCTTAAGTCACCTATACTCTGGGACCTCGGAGCTCACACCTCAACCACCTATACTCCGAGACCTCAAACCTCGCACCCTCAACAACCTATACTGGGGTTGTGATCTCAGATCTCGAAGCTCGCTTCTTCAACAACCTATATTGGGGTTGTGATCTTGGACCTCGGAACTCGTACTCTTAACCACCTATATTGGGGTTGTGATCTCGAACCTCAGAGCTCGCACCCTCAACAATCTATACTAGGGTTATGATCTCGGACCTTGGAACTCACACTCTCAACCACCTATATTGGGATTGTGATCTTGGACCTTGAAGCTCGTCCCTAGTTCATTTCAGCACAAATACGATATGTTGGCAGAATTTCAAGTCTAAGGAGTACAATTTATTCTACATACCAAACCTCCATTGTGAAGGCAATAAAAATTCCCTATGACACCTCAAGGTGTCTATGAGGTCCTATAAAAGTTTCAGAACAAAAAGAGCTCCCTAACTAAGTTAACTAAATTCAACAAATTTGATGATCAGAGACCAACTAATCTCAGCTCAGAACTGGAATCTCCTAATTTTTAACCCTACCAAATGATTGAATTAGTTCATAATAAAAATCATGTTTACATTTCAAGATGTTATCAACTTCCTATAAAAATTTCAAAGGAAAAATCAATCATGTGCTATGGTAGCAAAATTAGAAAAATTCACAACTTCATATTCAACATTTCAGGCAGCATAGTTACAACTTCGTGAACATATAATTTTAATAGCTCATAAAAATGATTAGAATTGGACCAGAAAATTCGTGAACAAATCCTGTCCTGTTGAAATCCGAAAATCCAGCAGCATGTATCAAATTTTCTTTTGACAAAAATCATTTTTCACATCCAAACACATCACCAAAATCACATCAATATCAATATATAATCGCCCATATAACTAGAAATTTTGGACCAATGCCAATCAACAATTCTCAGAATAATTTTGAAAGAAAAAGGCCAAAGAAAACCCTACTTTGAAAGCTTTTGAGCTTTATACTCCAAAAGATGCTCTAGGTGATCTTTCTTCACTTCAAGGTACCAATTCCAGCCCCAAACCTCCCTTAGGCAGTGATGAGGTGAGGTATCAAGGTGAGGATTTGAGGTTTCAATCGGTTAGATTTGTAGGGTTTGAGATGTAGAATAAGTTTTGTGAAGGAACTTTTAAGTTTCAATAACTCTAGGCTAGTGTTTATGGGCTTTGAAAGCAAGATTGAGCTCTCAAGGAATTAGGCTAGTGTTTATGGGCTTTTTAATGATATTAAATTAGGTTGTGTAATCATGATGTAATATAAAGTCTAATTCCTCAAAAAGAAAATATAATGAATGGCTAGGATTTAATCTTGCTTTACAATATTAAATCTTAGCCTTTCATTTAGTCAAAGTGGACATACATTATCCAAGTCTTAAACATTAAACTTCCTTTTGGTGTAAAAATCGCGTACTGAAATCTTACTGAATGAGTAAAACAATGTACCCGGGAAATCAACTATTGCCCGAAAATTAATTCTAGGTCTAAATTCTTTATTCCTAACCATTTTTAATCTTAATTCTATAATTTCTCAATTTCGGGCATTTTCGAGCCCCAATTCTGGGGTTTCGACTGTCCCGGTGGGCTTGTGGGACCCGCAAAGGTACTATTCACTTTTTTTTTCAGGTTCGTATTGTTCTAATTATTTCTATGTCTATCGGATTTTTGAAATTATGACTAGAAAAATTCAAATTAATTTTTATATAATTTTTATGGTGTGACAGAAGGAGCGTCACATCCCTCAAGGCCAGAGAATAAAAACCCGAGAATATCTTCCTCAGATTCTGATTACAAAGGAATTGATGAAAATTTACATGATCCTGTCATAATTTCCATCATTGCCGGCAATTTCTTGATTAGGAAACTCCTGGTGGACCAGGGGAGTTTAGCCGACATACCTTTTTATTCCACTTTCAAATAGATACAACTCTCTGAAAACTCATTCCTCCCATACAATGGTGAACTGGTCGGATTTGCAGGGAGCAAAGTAAAAGTATCGGCTACGTATGGCTCAGGACCACATTCGGCACAGAACTGCTGACAAAAATGGTCAACCTCCAATACCTAGTCATTGAAACCAACAGTCCTTATCACATAATTCTAGCGCAACCTTCACTCAACGCCCTAGGAGCCATAGTCTCAACACCTCATCTGGCCATGAAATTCCCAGTATTTGAATCCAAAGTCGGAGTAGTCCATGCCGACCAAAAAGAAGCCAGAACGTGCTATAACGAATGTCTAAAGATAAAGTCCACAGAAAAACTAAAGACTGAACAAGTACACAATGTGTTCCACACAGATCAAATCCCTTTTATCTTCGAGCTTGATCTTAGAAGGGAAATTCATAATCGTCCCAACCAACCCATGATTTACAGCCTGTCCAAATAGGCGATAAAGCTGAAAAAGTAACCTTTATTGGAGCTGACCTCCTTCCAAACTTATCTGCAGAACTCTCCGCCTTACTCTCAAGGAATGCTGATCTCTTTGCCTGGACCCCAACCAATATGTCAAGAATCAATCTAGATATAATCAGTCACAAGCTAATGGTCGACCCAAAAGCTCGACCAATTACATAGAAGAAAAGGACGCTTGGAGTCGAGCGCTAGAAAGCAGCCCTAGAAGAAACCAAAAAGCTCATTAAAGCTGATTTCATCAAAGAAATCAGGTACACTACATGGCTAGCAAATGTAATAATAGTGAAGAAAAGCTTAGGTAAATGGCGAATGTTTGTAGACTTCACTGATCTCAACAAGGCCTGCCCAAAGGACTCCTACCAGTAACGCCCCGATTTTCTGTTAGAGTGAAAATGACCAAAATGCCCCTGAGGTCATTTTCAACCCGGAATTCGAGGAAAGCCAGTGCGGCAGTACTCGAAGGGCAAACTCAATGTTGGAAGGGGATTAGAAAACTTATGTACCTTCCCGGGATCGAAAATCTCGTTTTTCAAGTTTTCGGGTCAAAATGACCAATACGCCCCTGTGGTGTTTTACCCGTTTGCAAGTGCCGGATGAACCCAAAACTTCTCCAGATGGTTTTAAAAGGCGTTTTTATGTATTCTATGACCTTAGTTTTAATTTTTGAAGTCCCGGGCAAAATTAGTGCAAAATTACGGTTTTGCCCCTAGTTTCGTATTTTTACGCTTAATCACGCGATTAAGCAAACCTAAGCAATATTAGGCTCTAATCGAAGGTTAATTAATTTCCTTAATTAATCTAGAGTCAAAATAATTTATTAAAGTTGATTAGAACCAAAAAGTACTTAATTACAACCTAAAATCATATTTTAATTTTATGACACCTAGTCATAGAATCTTGAATAGTGTTTTCTCTTTCCAATTCCTTAAATCATGGAATTGTGTTACACATTGTTTATTCATAAATGAGTTTTAAATTCTTTAATGATGTATGAGCACTCCTAAACTTGTCATAAACTCCTAAATCACATTCTTAGTTACCTAAACTTAAGCTTAATCATTCCTAACCTTGTACCTAAGCTAATACACATCTAAACCTACCATTAACACACAATTAAATGGTCAAATCATCCTCCCATTCTCTTTGTCCCAAGCTGGCGAAGCCTCACCTCCTCCATATGCATCACATGTTCAATTTTTCAACACTCCAAGGCCATACCTCAAGTCACATACACTATACCTTGTCATAACTTTTAATCAAGCTTGAATTTCCACATGAATAAATAATTAAAACAACCCATTTTTCCCATTTAATTGTGGCTGGAAAAGTTCCAGCCATGCATTGTTTCTAGAAGACTAAATTCATAAAAATGTGATAGGAAATTAACTCACATCAAGCCATGCTTTGTAGCATAGCTTCCATACTTCAAACCATGCTTGAATGACCTTGTGTAAGAGATATTTTCTCTTCCTTCCTCCCTCAAAGGCTACGGCCAAAGCCCTCCCCATTCACTCCTCCATGGTTTTGTTTTTCTATAAATAGGATGCTTGTGTTAGCCTTGTTGCACTTTGAAGCATTTGCAAAGTTTAGAGTTTTAGAGTTGTCTTGCTAGTCTTTCCTTTTTCTCTCAAAGTTCCAAGAGTGTTCTTCCTTTCTTTTCATCTTTATCTTCTTCATCTCTTCATCTCATCATCACCTCTCAACCATCAAACACCACCCCAAAACCTTGAACCATCATCAAACCTCTCAAACACCACACCTCAAACACAACTCCACTTGAAACACATTTTCTTTCTTTTTCTCTCATCAAGGCCGAATCACATCACCATCCTAGGAGGTGTTGCTCATCTCATTTCTATCTTCAAGATCAAGCTTTTATCTTCATCACTAGGTAGGAATTTGTTTTCAAACTCTATTTTGCTCAAGAAAGTGTTTTTCTCTAGTTTTCTCTTGGATTCTTTTTGAACTTTCCTTTGTCTTTCCTTTCCTTTCATTTTCGGCCATGAGGCCTTGATTTGAGCATGATAGCTTGATGATGAGAGTTTCTAGATGATGACATTGTGTTCATCTCAAAGAAACCTCTAAAGCTTGAGTTTTCCTTTTCTTACAACTTCATCTATATGTTATCTAGCTCACATGATTTTCCAACTTAAGAAAAATTAATCTAAGGATTTCTAAAAGCCCAAGCCTACCCTTGTCAACCTTAAAGTTGGCCGGCACGTTCTAGAGATTTGTCTCTAGATAGGGGTTTTGGGTACTTAATAAAGAACTTGATGTAGCTTCACTTTCTTTCTCTTTTATATGATTTTCGATTCTTGTGTTGTGATCTTTGAGATATTGTATGGGGTTATTATCTTGTTAAAGTCTTAAATGAGCTCTAGTTAAACATAAAAATGAAACTTGCATCATGTTTACTTTAAGCTTTGCATATCATGTTTATTTCCTTGCTATCACTAAATCCCAAGATAATGAATGAACTTGCATTATCATGTTTATGTTTCAAGCTTTGCATTATCATATTTATATTTCAAGTCCTCACCTAAATATCAAAGATAATAATATATTGCACCACATATTTATTTTATGCTCTCACTTTACTTTCTAGCAATAACTAAAATAAGTGCATGAGCATGTTTATTTTTATGTCATCACTTTAATGATTCTAGAGCTCAAAGACTTGCCCAATGATATCTCAAACAAAGGTCTAAAACATTTATTTCCTATGGTTCATATTTCGGCCCTATGAGGCCTTAATGTTTTCAAGTATTGAAAACTATGTTTTATAATTTTTCTAAACTTATATGAGTATAAGGAATGTGTAGAACTAAGTGTTATGAATTTAGGACCTCTTGAGATGAAAATAATATAGCCACTGCCCTATTAAGTACTTTCATGAGTTTAGATGATAAAAGTGTTCATAAAAGAGTTTTGAAGGTTTTAATAAGGTTCCAAGAGAAACTAGTATTTTATGTGCTTTAGAAACTATGATTCAATGCCTTTAAATGGAGTTTCTGTTTCGGTTCTGCCTTGCTATGTTTGGCCACTGTATGAGCTGTGTTAATGATGTTAATATGCTTATGTTTGGGTAATAATTATGTTAAGACTCATATGTGAAAAATAGGATAAGTTAGGAACTAGAAAAGAATTAATTTGAGAGTTCTAGATCCCTTAAAGATTCATTTTTCTGGATTCTGTCCAGCAAGGTTTAGATTCAATAATCATGGTTTTAAATTAGTTTATATGTGTAGGAATGACTCATAATTGGTTTAGGACTTAATCTTGAAACCTTAGGAGCAAACCGAACTTAGAAAGGGTCATTATTGTGACTTCTAGGTACCCGTAAAGTTAGTATTTTGATTTCTGCACTCTTGAGGTTTAGAGATGTTCTTGACTATAGGGTGAGGTGAGAAATACTTAGTTATAACCTTATAGGTTCCCAAGAGACTAGGTGTTGATGATCAATAACTTAGAATGTGAGATAAAGATCTAAACCGTAATTTCTAGAACTCCGTAATCACATAAACATAAAGCTGTCCAAATTCTGCTTAGTGCTATTTGGATTAGTTCTTGAGCATAAAATTTGTATAACTCATTAATTGTCAAACTATAGGTGTATAAAGAAGTTAAGGATAATTAATTTGCAAGTTTAAGACTCATAAGAATCGAAGTTTAAAACACTATGAGTTATAACATAACATGTCTATGAGCTTATGGGGATGATTGTTAGATATGACTATGTGATGATGTTTGTGCGAAAGTTTTATGTGACGAATGTTATGAGAAAGCTTCATGTGATGATATATATGTTATGAAAAAGCTATATGAGAATGCATGATAAAAATGAATATGATGAATGATGAGGTAATTGTGATTTAATACTTATGAGAATATAAATGTGACACAACACTGAGACGCGCTTCTCCTGGGTGACAGGTTCGGCCGAGCACCCCCAGGAGGAGACAAATCCGTGAGGGTATGTGTAGATGCAGCCTGCCAAAGCGGACAAATTGCGAGGCCCACGTGGCTAGCAAAGCGTTTCAAAGAGGAAATGATCCTAGAAAGGAGATCCTTAATTTGCCCCATAGCCCGTACTTTAAGTCGGGATTATGTTACGCTTATCATAGGATAAGTAAGAACTAGTGACGACTAGTTAAGGTATGAGCTCATAACCTAGAGAAGTTTTAGGGCGGCCCCATGAGATGAAAGTTAAAGTTAACAATGTCACATAAACTATACTTATGCCAATGTTATAATGTTTCCTAGTTATTCTATTGTTTGGTTTACCTTATGATGCATTCATATCATTAGTATATTTACGCTTAAGTTATAAAGACGCATTATAAAATATGACGGACCTTGGATAAAATACCTCTTTGGAAAACCAACTTAAAAGGAATTTATATGCATGCACACCTTTTAGAAATAAACCCAAGGTTCACGAGGATGTGACGGCGTCACCTAGGTAGGGATAACCCTCTGAGAATTCTTTTAGAAAGATTCTCATTCCCTCTCTCTTTTCTTCCGTCATATCTTCGAGATGGCGGCGTTTGTACTCTTCATCGACACCCGGTATCGGAGTTGCACCATGACCCGGCACTGGGTCATACCATTTTGAGGGTTCTTTGCCGCGGTCGAGTATTCATGTTCATGGGGCGACCCTTCGCGCACCTCGTCCGAGCTACCGCTTCACCCCGATCGCTCCCTACCGTCATAACGGGATTTTTGAGCGGCGAGACCACGCGATGAGCAGATCCTCCGCATGGAGCCCGAGACATCGGCGATGCGAGTACCAGTATGTGCGCGTCCCGATTACTGAGACGGACCCATCCGAGGACCCGCCATCCCACATGTACGGTTGGAGCTCGGTCCGCTCCTCCACCGATGAGGGCTGGGAGTGAGGAGACGGTGGTCCAGCCGAGGTTGGCTCGACGGCCATCTATGCGCCCTCGCCACGGTGGACATGCCCCGATGATGCGCTCGACCACTCCCGCCGAGATTCGTCAGTGGATCGACTCGACCCCACAGTATTCGGACCAGTAGGAGTAGTCATAGGAGGGTTAGTAGTTAGTGCACATGCACGCCACATAGTAGAGGACAAACCTTCTTTTGTATATGAGGTTGTCTCCTTTAGGTGCACATGGGTATGGGGGTAGTTTCTCTTGTATTTGCTTTTTATGATTTCCTTGTATTGCATTTCAGTTGTATTTTGCTTCATGATGTATCAAATAGTCCTGCCTCTTTGGGTAGGCACGTTATATCTATATATATATCTATGATTCAGTTGATGTTCCCATGACGTGATGTGTTTCTTATGCTTTGCTTATATGTTTCGCTATGATTCCCCTTAAAGTTTCGTGCGTGGCTCTCACTTTGATTTTAAATTCCAAAAAGAAAAATTTTACCCATATTTTCGCTAAGTATTTTCTAAGTAAAAGATGAGACCAAGAGGTAATATTCTAAAGATTAACCTAAGTACATACTAGTAGTCTTGGGTTAAGATTTAGGGTGTTACACTACCCGCTCCCCTGCATCGACAAGCTGGTCGATAACACCTCTAGCTACCAATACCTTAGCTTTATGGATGCATACTCTGGTTACAATCAAATCAAAATGCATCCAGAAGGCGAAGACTAAATTGCATTCCTCACTGAGCACGCCAACTTTTGTTATAAGTTATGCCCTTAGGCCTGAAGAATGCAGGAGCCATATATTAGAAACTCATGAACAAGGTTTTTGAAGAATAGATTGGCAGAAACGTCGAAGTATATGTGGACGACATGGTCACAAAAACCTCTCCAACCAGAAATTACATTGAAGATTTGAAAGAAATATTGAGACAACTCCAAAAATACAACATGAAGTTGAATCCAAAAAAATGTGCATTTGGGGTTCATGGAGGGAAATTCCTCGAATTTATGCTCACCAATGAAGGAATAGAAGCCAACCCTGAAAAATGCCGAGCAATACTTAAGATGAGAAACCAAAGTTCGTTCAAAGAAGTACAATAACTCACAGGTTGCCTGGCAGCCTTGTCACAATTTCTTTCAAGATCGGCAGAAAGAGTTGCTCTATTCTTCAAAACTTTAAAAAGCAGGCGTCCTTTGAATGGTCTAAAGAGTGTGAAAAGGCTTCCATTGAACTCAAAGTATTTCTTTCTACGCCACCAATACTAACCAAACCCAATCTCTGAGAAACCCTCTTCCTCTACTTATTTGTAACCGAGAATGCAATAAGCTCGGTCCTCATGATAGAACGAAATAAGGAACAACAACATGTTTATTTCGTTAGCAAAACAGTCCAAGGACTACAAAAAAGATACAAGAAAATAAAAAAACTTGCCTATGCGGTGGTGTTCTCTGCCAGGAAGTTAAGACCATGCTTCCAAAGTCATCATATCATTGTTCGAATAGAACAACTCATCAAGAAAATACTCATCAAACCAGAACTGACAGGAAGAATGATCTCATGGTCAGTCGTTCTCTCAGAATATAGCCTGGAATACTAACCTAGAGGACCAATTAAAGCCCAAGCCCTGATCAATTTCCTTGCCGACCTCTCACCAATGGTTGAACAATAACTTGGCTCTTGGACTCTAGACGTAGATGGAGCATCCTATGGCAAAGGAAGTGGAGATGGAATAACCCTAGAAAATGGAGAGGGAATTTTGATTGAACAGTCGATCCAGTTCTAATTTCATGCCAACAACAACCAAGCAGAATACGAAGCACTCAGAGCAGGTCTAAAGCTCACTCAAGAAGTCGGAGCCCAAAGGCTCATCATAAAAGCTGACTCACAGCTTATCGTCGGCCAAGTAAATGATATTTTCACCACTAGAGATCCCCTTCTCAAAAAATACCTAGCATTGGTGACAATCTTGATTCAATACTTCAACTCATGCGAAGTAGTCCACATACCCAGAGAACACAACACCAGAGCTGACATCCTCTTCAAACTCGCCAGCACTAGCAAGCCACAAAACAACAAGTATCTGATCCAAATAAAACTACAAAGACCAAGCTGCCTTCAATTCAAAAGTTGTAACACCGAAATAGGAAGCCAAGACTGGTGAACACCATTTCTCCGCTACTTAACCACAAGAGAAATGCCAAGCCCAATCACAGATGAGAAGAAATTTCAAAGACAGGCAAGTTACTATATAGTATACGGAGGACTATTATTTAGGCGAGCATGTCCACTCCCACTCCTAAAATGCCTCGGCGCTAATGAAGCCAATGAAGGAGTCTGTGGAAACCACATTGGAGGTCGAGCTCTAGCCACCAAAATACTTCAACCAGGATATTTTTGGATCACTATGAAGGTTGATTGCACAGACTTTATATGCAAATGTGACAGATGCTAAAGATTCTCGGAAGTCTCCCAAAGACATCCAAAACCAGTACACTTCTTCGAAGCTAGCTGGCCTTTCCATAGATAGGGAATCGACCTCCTCGGTCATTTCCTTCTAGCACCAGGGCATCTCAAATACTTGGTGGTAGCCATTGACTACTTCACCAAGTGGATCGAAGCAGAACCTCTTGCAACAATTATTGTAGAGAAAGTTAGAAAATTTATCTGGAAAAAAAAATCATATGCAGGTTTGGACTCCCTAAAGAATTGATCACCGATAATGATACACAATAGAAGGAACTCTGTGAGAATTTTTAAATCAAACTTATTTTTGCCTTTGTCGAACATCCTCAAACCAATGGCCTAGCTGAAAGCTGCCAACAAAGTCATCTTCATGGCATTGAAGAAAGAGCTTGACAAAGCCAAAGGTTTCTGGGTCGAAGATCTCCCCGTGATCCTTTGGGGATACCACACAACTTCTCAATCTTCAACACAAGAAACACTATATAGGCTCATCTTTGGCAACGAAGCCATGCTTTCGGTAAACGTCACCTAGCCTAATGCCTAATGACTGACATTTTCAGAAGCAATAGATGAAGAAAATAGAGGGGCTGAACTAGATCGCATAGACAAAAATCAATAATTAGACCACATCAAAGAGTTGGCAACTAAATAGAGGATAACTTGACTTTGTAATAAAAAGGCTCAACCCAAAAACCTTCAAAGCTGGAGACTTAAACCTACAAAAAGTGGAACCACAAAGAAAGCCCCCAGGTGAAGGAAAATTAGCTGCTAACTAGGAAGGACCATTCTCAGTAACCCAAGTCATTAGCCAAGGAGCCTACAAGATAGCTGAACTCTCATGACAAGAACTCCCAAGGATGTGGAATGCCACATCCTTGAGGAAATACTACAACTAGAGCCAAAACACCTCAAATCACATTCGGTGGGTGCACTTTTTTTCCGTTGATAGGTTTTATCCTACTGGGTTTTACCATCAAAGGTTTTAATGAGGCATGATCGGATATGAGCCGAACATTTCGATGGCAAATAAGTTCCTAAGTGTAACTTCACATTTTTCAATATACTATTTATCTCACATTATTCTTCTACAGATTCATAAAAGGATAACTCACAATAATCCTTGACCCAACTCAGTTGTGAAGATCCCTAAAGCCACCACATTCATAGTAAACCTTGGCGCTAACTAAGTTGTGAAGGCGCACTAAAACAGACGACTCACATAAATCTCGACACTAACTGAGTAGTGAAGGTCCAAAGTTGCCACACTCGCAATAAACCTTGGCCCAAGCTGAGTTACGAAGGCGCACTAAAGTCGCCATACTCATAGTAAACTTTAGCCCAAGTTGAGTTGCAAAGGCACACGAAAGCTGCCATACTCATAGTAAACCTTGGCCTAAGCCGAGTTGCGAAGGCACACTAAAATCACCATACTCAGAAAACCTAGATATAATCAAGTTAAAGGCACATACACAGCACAACTGAAGTACCATGAATACGATCAATGAATTTGTACAAAAACATAAACAAATCGTTGTCCGAGCATATCTTGAAACACATGACACGACATAAGTAGATGCATCATAATCTGAGCATAAACACTATTGACATCATCAAGCATTACCAACACAAATATATCATAAAACCATCACAAGAAGTCGTTACATAATTGTTTGAATATATCCTTGAAAATGTAAAAAGTTCGAACACATCTACAAGAAAATAAAAAATTAAAGAATCAATAGGAGCTCGATCAGTAGGGAGGACAATCTGAATAGGTTCCACCACTTGAGCCTTATCATGAGCAGCTTCAACTCTGTGAGCTCCATTAACTCCCTCATCAATAGCAAGATGAAACAACCTCCTTTAAAGGGCCACATTGAACCAAGTCCAACTCCCCATGAAGGAACCGAACTTGGTCAAGAGCCTGATCAAAACCGACCGTGTATTGCTCCACCACCTCATTCTTTAAAGAGTCGACCTCACCTTGGAGACTCTTATTCTCTTCATCTAACTTCTTATTCTCGGCTTCAAAAATTTTCTTCTCAGACTCAAGTTCTTGAATTTTAAGCTTGGACACATCTGCATCTGCATCCATTTTTACTCGGGCTATGAGGCTGTAGATCTTCTCTTCAAAGGCCTTCTGAGCCTCCAGCCAGCCCCTCCTCTCATTTGCCAGTTTAGACTCATTTTTTTCCTTCTCAGCTTTGTAGTTGGCAGAGACAATCCTTGACGTCTCGAGCTCATGAATTAAGCTTCCATATTGTCTCTTGAGGTGTCGAGCAATGGCTGCCTGGTGAAGACCCTGAATCTCCAAGTGAAGACAGAGACCAGGGATGCTCGCCCTTTCCATCAAAGCTCGATCCTTAGAGTGACAATCTGTTAGTTTATGAATTTAGGAGTCGGGAGCTGAAGGCTCCAAAGGCTTGAGGAATTGGCTGAACTGAGGAAGTCCTTCACCTCAGCAGCTCATGCAAGAGCAACAGGAGAAAGAGAAGGCATCTTCTCCCTCTCTTGCGAATCAACATCGATCCTCGTCCTTTTTTGCTCTCTTAAAAGATTCAGATCAGCTGGAGTCCCAGAGCTGGAACGGACACTAGGAGAAACCGGTGGAGCTTGGCTCTCCTCAACCACCACTTTCCTTTGGCGCTTCATGGTACCCAACTCCTTCAGGCCTAGCTTAGGAGCCATCTCACCTACAAGAGAAAACTAACATAAAACATGTCAACGAAGCAAGTTAGGCGAGGATAAAAAGGAAGAAAAAAAATCCAAGAACACTAATGTGCTTGAGGACTTTCTCATTATCATAACACCACTCTAACAAAATCCCACAGGAAAGTAGAGAGCTTGGATTCACACATTTTTCCAAGAAGTCAACCACCACCTAATTGATCGGAGAAAGAGAACCGTACTCCAACCTCAAAATTTGACGGGGACTATGTTGCCAGTACAGAGGAAACCTCTCTATGCGACTAGAATATAGGAAATAGGGGAACTCGGACTCTACTGACCTCAATTTAATAAACTTATCCTTAAACCTCTTAAAATTAGAGGTTAACAAGCTCAATAACTTCTTCTGAGGAACACTACTGAAAGAAATCCAAGTTCCTCTATCCACCCCTTTAACCTGTAAGTAATAAAAGAATACATATATACTAGGCTCATGATCGAGCATATCGAACAAATTCTCGAATGCTTGGATAAAAGCCCAACTATTTGGATAAAACTGGGAAGGGGCAACATTAACCTTGTTTAAACACCTTTCCTCAAATTGAGTAAATGGAACCCTTATATCTAATTTCTCAAAAAAGTCCATATACATATAAATAAATCAGCATCACTATCTCCTTCCCTATATTTACACACCCTATCTTCGGCGCTACATGGGAGACATTCTACCCTACTCTCTCCATAAGATGACACTAAACAAGCTCTCCTAAACTTACGGATTGACTTCCTACCACTAAAAATGGAAACTACTTCCTTAACCTCACTATTGACCTAACTATAAGGATCAACCTTAGTTTTATCCATTACATTATTGTCTTTATCAGAGACGAAAATAGCTTTTCCCCTAGCCATCAATAATCACCTAAAAGGCAAAAACAATAAAAGGAAACTCAGAAGAAGAAGACAATCACAGAGCAAGCACCAAGTAGAAAAACAGAATCTCTTATCCTCAGGTTCCAAAACAAAAATGTAAATCGATTAAATGAAAGAGGATGAGAAGAGAAATTGAACTAATTGATTAAAAATGTCTAAATCTGAAGCTTGGTCATCTGATCCAAAGCACTTGAAAGCAACAAAGCAAATAGTAGAGAAAACGGGAAGAAGCGAAAAGTTTTATAGAAATGAAATCTGAAAAACCCTTTTCCACTTACTAAAAAACTGAGCTCATCCAACAATAAAAAATGTTTCCCTCCACTCAACAACACATTTGAAATGTTTTTCATATTTAACGACAGGGGGCTTATCACTTTAATCCAACGGTGACTAAGTGAACCCACGATCCCATATTTATTAGAAATGATTGTTCACCATTAAGAAAATAAGATGGGTAATAACATGTTCTCCCACAATAGCCACCACTGCAACTGAAAAGACTCACAACTCAACTTCTTTCGAGCTCGGCATGAAATCCTAGGCCTAATTAAAACAGCTCGGACTTCAACCAAGCTCGGGGGCTATGTACTAAACTAGAAAATACAGGCCTATACCTCGGCCCAAATTACAAGACCTCGGATACGAATCCCAGACCTCGGTCCAATTTAAATGACTCTCCCAAAGGGCCCCACAACTCAGCCCACATGGCCTAACATCCCCTGCAGATTTATCTCGGATCTAGTTGAAAGGATCTATTAAATCTGTATATAATCCCTCTATATCTTATCATATCTATATTATATCTGACTATTGTCTTTAATACTAACTAAATCACAGGAATATATGCTACACTTAAAGAAGATCTTAGGAAGATCCACCACAGGGTAACTTCACATTATATAAGGGGGCTATCGCCCCTAAGTATAACACAATCTCTATCACATAAACACCTTTCCACTCCTTACACACTCTCTAACTTGAGCGTTGGAATGTCTTTGCAAGTACCCCATCCTTGTTTCCATGAACATTGGAGTCATTTGCATCCTTACCACTACTTCTAGGTAAGAACATTCTCTTTCCATTCAACAATTAATCAAAGAGGGTAGGAATTCATAAACAAATTTATAAATAGTTTGGAAGAGTATTTAAATATAGGTTTTGGGCATACTCATGTAACAAAAAAAATATGAGGAAGCCCTTATAAAAAATAATTTGTGGTAGCTGCTACATTGCTCCACAATAAACTACAATCCTAACCATTTCCAATTTAAGAACTTCGCCCAACAAAAAGGAAAATCTATAGAGCTCATTACTAAATTCATTTGAGTGATAGACTATATTGGGATAGCAAGTGAACTCACCTCAATACATAACAAAGTCCTATATTGACAACTCTAGCAAGTTCATTCCGCTATAAAAGAAAGCGAATACTGCTCATCCTTATTGTGTGATCGTGGGCCCAATTTCTTTGCCTTCTCTCTCATAGAAATTGTCAAGTGGGCCAGGTCTATTAGTTTAAATTTTTCAAAAAAGTTAGAGCCCAACTCTCCAATTTAATTGAATCATCAAGTTTCTTCAAACTCAGCTGAGCTAAACTGGTTCAATATGGTTTGTTGACATGTTCAATCTGATAAACAACTCAAATCAGTTTAGTGGTTGGACTGGCTGGTTTGAGCTTATAACGATGATTTGACCTGCACAACAATAGTCTTAGTTATTATGAGATCTTTGAGCTTAAACTAGGATGCACTTTCCTGTAATAAATGTGGAATTCTTAATTGAGCAGTCTAATTTAACCATAATATATTTTGGTTCTGGTTTCTATACTTTTTTTTAACTTAAATATTCTTAAAATAGTTAGTTTTAAACTCTACTGTTAATGCCTCAGGACTTAATTAGACAACTTAGAAACTTATATTTACCTCACTCCAATGATATGAGTGGCATCTACAACCTATTAGATATGAGATACTGTCATACTCCACTTAGCTAAATCCTTAGGATTATCATTTTGTTAACAGTTCATATTAGTACAAACATACAAAATTATTAGTTGAAATTATTGACATACTATTACGTATCATTCTTTTAACATAAAATGCAATAAATATTATTTGGTCCAAATTGAATCGACTAAGATCAAGTTTAACTTGATTAACTTAATCAAGCATATAAAGAATTTCAAATATATGGCGATTTGTACTAAAGAGAGAGATTAACTCTTCAGCCTATGAATCCCTCAAGTCACTATAGAAAGGCCTTGAGCAAGATCAAATAATGAGAAGTGAAATAGCTCAAATGGAAGGAAAATTGAACTTCCATTAACTGAATAAGGAATTATAAGAGAATTAAAACTAAAAGTTGAAAATAATTGAAATAATGGCTAGTGTTTGCAAACTTGAATCATGTCCCTTTCATGTAAGTATTCCCATATTTGTAGTCTTTTAACTACACTACATACTTGATCATGTGTTAGCCTCAGAACCCTTCAAAAAGCTCTATGGCTTGTGTTTTGAGTGACAACAAAGGAAATTTTCTTAAAATATTTTGAAGAAAACATTAACATTTCAATTGAGTTTCTATAGCATTTAAACAAGACTATTCTTGCTCTATATAAGTTCAATTGATGACACATAGTTTCACAATATCATATTTTCACATGATTATAATCTCATTTAAAGAGATTCAAAATGTTAATGATGTAAAAAATAGTTCAGAAAGAGAACTAATATTTGTTAGAAACTTGAGAAAGCTACATCAAGCATTAGAAAGTATCTTGCATGTTCAGAAACCTCTAAGATCAACAAAGAAATGAATTTCCCTTGAGCAAATCATGATCAAGATCTTCAATCTAACTAAGAATTAGGTTTAAAGACACTCTAAATGTTGAAAGAATTCCTACTAAGCTCAGAGTTATGCAAAAAGATCTACACAAAGATAAGAAGTGTAAAACTACTTCAAAAAGCATGCGTTATTTAGAAACAGTGCCAAGTTAACAGAAACAAAGGCAAATTTGAATTTCAAATAAACTCAACTCTTAGAAAAGTATTGACAGTGACACATTACTTTTGTACTTGGTCAAGTACCTCATATTCTAGAAGAAAAAGTTCATAAAATACACTTCAGAAAGTAAAAGTTATTTTTGAAGGTTGTCTAGAAACCAAATTATCAAAGTCTCTACAAGGATGATTCCAACACAACTTAACTACACTTCTAGAATACAGTTCCTAGAACATAGAAAAAAGATCAACACATGTTGAGACGAGGTGAAATCAAGGGACAATGGTCCAATTCAAAATCCAAGTATAAAAGGATGGTGCCTTCATACGATATGAGAACTTTTTCCAAAACTCTTGCTCCTTATGTGCTAAAGCTTTTTCTGGAAGTCTATTTTATTACTTCTTTTAATCTATTTCTATTTTAAAAATCTTCTTTCTGGTACTTATTAGATAACATTTTCTTTTGAGGAAGAATTTCGATAGATGTCTCTCAAGTTTATAGTGTACACACTGTTTCATTCATTGAAAAACTTGACTATTATTTGTTGGAGAGAACCAACCAAAGCCAAAATCTTTTACCCTGATCCAGTAGTGATCAAAGTCAGGTTAGCTTGAAGAGGCTAGTAAGAAAACTACTTAGTGTTAAAGTAAATTGGAACAACTACCCACTAGAAATAGCTTCAGAAGGCTATACAAAGACTATCTCACTTTCTTTGGGTTGAGAAAGGGATTTTAGTGGAACCTAATAGGTTGTTGAGAACTAGATGTAGGTAGTGTTTGGTCGAACTAGTATAAAAATCTTTGAGTAATATCTTTTTCTCTTTATCTCCTTATTATTCAACATTTGTGTTAACTGATATTGTGTGTTTATTTAAAAACAATTTCAAAACTGTTTCTGAAGCTTTAAGTTTTCTACTTAGTTAACAAAGTCATTTTTAGAAGCTCTAATGATTATTTCAGCTGCATTCAAGTGAAAAGCTTGATGGATTTTGTTTAGCATTTAAGGAAGTATAAAAATTTTGAAGCACGATTCAATCCCCTTTTGTAACGCCCTGATTTTCTGTTAGAGTGAAAATGACCAAAATGCCCCTGAGGTCATTTTCAGCCCGGAATTTGAGGAAAGCCGATTCGGCAGTACTCGAAGGGCAAACTCAATGTTGGAAGGGGATTAGATGACTTGTGTATATTTTCGGGAGCAAAAATCTCATTTTTTAAGTTTTCGGGTCAAAATGACCAAAATGCCCCTACGGTGTTTTACCCGTTTGCAAGTGCCGGATGAACCCAAAATTTCTCCAGATGGTTTTAAAAGGCGCTTTTATATATTCTGTGACTTTAGTTTTGGTCCCGAAGGTCCCGGGCGAAATTAGTGTAAAATTACGATTTTGCCCCTAGTTTCGTGTTTTTACGCTTAATTGCGTGATTAACCAAACCTAAGCAATATTAGGCTCTAATCGAAGGTTAATTAATTTCCATAATTAATCTTGAGTCAAAATAATTTATTAAAGTTGATTAGAACCTAAAAGTGCTTAATTACAACTTGAAATCCTATTTTAAATTCAAGATTCCTAGTCATGAAATCTTGAATAGTGTTTTCTCTTTCCAATTCCTTAAATCATAGAATTGTGTTTTCAATTGTTTATTGCTAAATAAGTTTTAAACTCTCTAATGATGTATGAGCACTCCTAATCTTGTCATAAAATCCCTAAACCTCATTCTTAGTTACCTAAACTTAAGCTTAATTATTCCTAACCTTGTACCTAAGCTAACCTACACTTAATCCTATCATTAACACCCAATTACATGAGAGATCTTTCTTCTTCTCTCATGAACCTGGTTTGGCCGAATGCTTTCCCCCTCCATATGCATCACATGTGCAAATTTTTCACACACAAAGAACCATGCTTTGACCTTACATGAGCCATACTTTGAGTCATACAAACCATGCTTTCATCCATGCTT
This sequence comes from Dalbergia cultrata, assembly GCA_031216105.1. NCBI lineage: Eukaryota > Viridiplantae > Streptophyta > Magnoliopsida > Fabales > Fabaceae > Dalbergia > Dalbergia cultrata. The sequence goes on along the minus strand of CM062346.1, from coordinate 32,079,749 downwards.
CTAAGGACAACATCTAGAAGACTTTTTCCTTCCCCATTTTCTGGTCTGAAACCGCCAGCCCTCTCCCCCATTTTAATGAATTATTTCATTTCAAATTTGAAGGAAAATCACTTCAAATCACCATACTTTGTCATACCTTGTCATACTTTCAAACAAGCTTGATTTTCCAAATGAATAACCAATTGAAATAAACCAATTCCCTCAATTATTTATGGCTGAAAAACTTACAGCCATGTCAAGTTTCTAGAAGACTTATTTCATTCAAAATTTGAAAGAAAACTCACTAAAAAACCTATGCTTGAAGCCATGCTTTGTATCATACACTCCATACCTCAAACCATGCTTGTATGACACCTTGAAAGTGATATTTTTCTCTTCCTTGCCTCCAAAACCACACGGCTCCTTCTCCCCCTCAATGAGACTTCATTTGCTTTCATTTTCTATAAATATCTTGCCTAGAAACACATGCAAACACTTTAGCTCATTTGCATACTTTTAGATTTCTTAGTTTTCTCAAGTTCTTACTTTTTCTCTCTAAGTTTCAAGAGAGTTCTCTCTTGTTCTTCATCTTCATCTTCATCCTCTCTTCATCTTATCATCATCTCTTAACCTTCAAACACCACCCCAAAGCCTTGAACCACCATCAAACCCCTTAAACACCTCATCTCAAACACAACCTCACTTGAAACACAACTCCAACCTCTTCACACCCCCTTGGCCGAATCACTACCCACACTCAAGGAGGAGTTCTTCATCTTGTTTCCTTTTCAAAGATCAAAGTTTTTAACTTCACTCTAGGTAGGAGTGTTTTCTAAACTTTGCTTTTCATGAAAATGAGCTTTTCTAGCTTTCTCTTGGATTTTCTTTTTGAAACTTTCTTTGTTTTTCTTTCCTTGATGTTTCGGCCTCTTGGCCTTGATGAGTATATGATAGCTCAACGATGAGAGCTCCTAGATGATGACTATGTGTTCATCTCAAAGGAACCTCTAGAGCTTGAGTTTTTATTTTCTCTAAGTTTTATCTTGATTTACTAACTCAAAATGATTTTAGCTCAAGAACACCTTTACTTTTTCTTATTTTTCATTTCAGTTTCCTTGCTTCCTTTCCTCTAAATATTTTGGTTTTGGTTTCCGTTCTTTTAAGGTTTTGTGTTCTTTGAAAGTTTATTTACTTTGAGCTTGATGATGATGTTCAAGGACCTCATAGATCCTTTGAGAACTTGGTTCAAGAACTCTAAAGCTCTCTTTGTAATGAGATGAGTGTTGGGTTATTATGTTCTAAAGTCTTGTAAGAGCTCTAGATAACCTTAAAATGAGCTTTGCATCCATGTTTACTTTTATGCTTTGCACATCATATTTATTTTCCTTGTCATCACTAAGTACCAAGATAACAAAGGAACTTGCATAATCATGTTTATATTTCAAGCAATCCATTATCATGTTTATATTCCAAGTCCTCACTTAAATACCAAAGATAATAACAAGTTGCATTCATGTTTATTTTATGCTATCACTTTACTTTCTAAAGGAACCTAAAATAAGTGCATGAGCATGTTTATTTTATGTCATCACTTAAGTAAACCTAGAGCTCAAGGACTTGCCCATTGTTGCCTCAAACAAATACTTGAAATATGTATTTCCTTAGCTTATGTTTTCAGCCCCTAAGAGATTTATCGTGTACAAGTATTGAAAACTATGTTTTATAATTTTTCTAAGCTTTTATGAGTTCAAAGAATACATAGAACTAAGTTTTATGAATTTAGGACCTCTTGAGACAAATTTGATTTAACTACTGCCCTCATAAATATTTTGATGATTTTAGATGTTAAAAATGTTTATAAATGAGTTTTGAAAGTTTGAAAAAGGTTCCAAGAGAAACTAGTATTTTATGTGCTTTAGAAATTGTGTTTGATGCCTTTGTATGGAGACTTGGTTTCGGTTCTACCTTGCTATTTTTATGGCCACTATATGTGCTGTTTGATGATGATAATATGATTAACTTTGAGTATAATTAATGTTTAAAACTCATATATGAAAGATAAGAGAAGTTAGTAACAAGAAAAGAATTAATTTGAGAGTTTTAGATCCCTTAATATTTGATTTTTCTGGATTCTGTCCAGCAAGGTTTAGAAATGATAATTATGGTTTTAAATTAGTTTAAATGTGTAGGAATGACTCATAAATGGTTTAGGACTTGATCTTGGTGCCTTAGGAGCAAACTGGACTTAGAAAGGGTCATTGTTGTGACTCCTAGGTACCCGTAAAGTTAGGATTTTAGATTCTGCATCCTTGAGGTTTAGAGATATTCTTGATCATAGTATGGAGTGAGGAATACTTTGATACAATCCTATAGGTACCCGAGAGATTAAGTTGTGATGATTTACAACTTAGACTGTGAGTAAAAGACCGTAAGGGTCAATGCATAAGACATTAAGGAACTGTTAATGTTATGCTGTTTATGTGATGAAATAAATATGTTGAAATGTTCATGATGCATGAGGAAATGATTGTTGAGAAATGAAGTTTTTCATAGCATGAGATTTAAATGAGGAATGTGTTGTGTGATTATCTTGTGGCATAAGTTTCAGTTTGAAGGAAATTTGGTTTAACAGCTGTTATGCTGTCGAATTTCCGTCAAACCTTAAAGGGTTAAAGAAATGTTTAAGAGTACTATATGAGTTGAAAACCCTGGGTGACACCGGTTCGGCTGAGCACCCCCAGGAGATTTTTATGTGACAAATCACTGAGACGCGCTTTCTTGGGTGGCACCGGTTCGGCCGAGCACCCCCAGGGGAGACAAATCCGTGAGGGTATGAGTAGATGCAGCCTACCAAAGTGAACAAATTGTTGTGGCTTAATGCCCACAAAGCGTTTCAAAGAGGGTATATCCTAAGAGAGGTGATCCCTGCCCCCTATACGTACTTGCGTAGTCGGGATTATTTTATTATGTTTCACTTATTCAGATAATAAGCAAGAGCTAGTGACGACTAGCTGAGGTATGAGCTCATAACCTAGTTATTTTAGGGTGGCCTTATTATGCTAAAGTACCATGATTGACGTCACGAAGTTGAGGAATGATCCATTTGAAAGTTACATGCCCTTTATGCCATTTGTATGTTTCTTGAAGTTGTGATTCATTGAGTTATTTGATTAAGGCATTGCCATGCATTCATGTTTTTAATATGCTGCATTCATAACATCAAGATGCATGTTAAAAGGAATGGACCTTAGATAATTAGTTTTATAAACTCTAATAATGAAACTTATATGTATGCACACATTTTATAATTAAACCCAAGGTTCCTGAGGATGTGAATGATGTAACCCTAGGATAGGAGACTCATACTGAGATTCTTTAGCAAGAATTCTCACTCCTTTCTCTTTCTTCTTCCGTCACATCTTCAGAGAGCGATGGCGACGTTTGTGGTATTCGTTGACACACCTACTTGGGAAGTTCACTATGGCCCGGACCACGGGTCATATCATTTTAAGGGGCAGTGCACTGTGTGAGTCTTCATGTTCATTGGATGCCCCTTTGCACATCCTGTACAGAGCTACCGTTTCTCCCCGATGTCACCCTACGACGATGCGATAGTTTTTGAGCGCGCCTAGATGCGCGACGAGAGGATTCTGCGGACGTATACTGGTGGTTCGATGCCTCGAGACTTCCAGGACTACGTGCCTTGGTCCCCGAGTTCGGAGGACAACCTATCCGAGGACCCGCCAATGCACATGTATAGCGAGAGTTCTGCTCCTACACCTCAGTTCATGCGAGGCGTGAGCGAGGAGACTGTTACACAGCTGAGGCTGGCTAGGCGAGCCGAGAGGCACCCCTATCGAGGAGCTCACACTCAGTTTTCACGTGTATCCACTCCTACTGCCTTGCGTCCATAGATCGGTTACACCCCACCTTTCCCTGGGTTCCAGTAGTTGGCGTCGTAGGGGAGGCTTAGTGCACACACCCACATGTAGAATGGATAAATCTTCTTTTGTTTTCGAGGTTATTTGCCATAGGTGCACTCGGGTAGTTATGGTTTATTCCTACTTTCTTGTTTTATGTTGTATTTTATTTCTGATGTATTACAAGCTATGCCCGTTCTTAGGGTATGACTAGCTATGTACTTCAACTATATTATTATTAATGAAATGTTTCTTTTGTTATCATGATCGCCGTTCTTTGTGTATATGCTTTACCTTATGATTTCTAATGACTGTTACGCGTGCTTTATATTTCTGTCATTCGATTAGTTAAGTCCGCGGCTCTCACTTTATTTTATATTTTCAAAAAAAAATTCACCAGTAATTTTCGCTAAGTATTTTAATAAAATGATGAGACTAAGGAGTAATAGCCTAATGTTTAACCTAATGTATTCTAGAAAGTTGGGTTAAAGATTAGGGTGTTACACCTTTCTCGTGCTGCTTTCTACTTTTCATTTGCATAAGAGCTCAAGCCTTTAAGAGGTTAAGCATCCAAATGATTACAGAGGAAAAAGATCCTGAGGAAATGGCACACAACATTCATATTTCTGAAGGACACTCTATAAACAAACCCCCATTCTTTGATGGTGGTAACTATACCTATTGGAGAGATAGGATGGAGTTGTTAATAAAATACACAAGTCTTGGCTGATGGGAGATTATCCAAGAAAGAGATCATATCCCTATGGAGGATGTACAAAGAGCTAAAGGTGCACCTTCCACTTCAAGAGAAATCCCTAGAAGTAAATGGATAGAGCAATATAAACTAAGAGTTCAGCTGAACTTTAAAGCTAAATATCCACTTAACTATGTATGAAGCAAAGCAAAATATGACAAAATCATTGCTTGTGACATAACTAAATAGATCTAGAATAGACTACACATGTTGCATGAAGGAACAAATTAGGTCAAAAAGACCAAAATAAGCATGTTAGTTCATCAATATGAGATGTTTAAAATGATAGAATAGGAAAATATTGATGAAATTGTTAGCTCTAGAACCCTTCAGAAAGCATTATTACTTAATGTTTTGAGTAATAACAAACCAATTTTGTTAATTAAAATACTTTGAAGAAGGACTAATCATTTGCTTGAGTTTCATAAGTACACAAACATGACCTTTCTAATTAGAATATAACTTCATGGACAAGTTTTATTTTTACAATATCACATGTAAACATGTTTAATCTCATTCAAAAAGATCCAGAACTTAAAAGAAATGAAAAATAACTTTTGAAATGAACATTATTGTGTTTAATACATGAAGGAATGATCCCAAGAATAGGAAGCCAGATCATATCTTTAGAGAGGAGCCCTCATCTTTAGAAAGTGAGTCACAATAAAGAATTCAATCCACCTTTGAAGCAAGTTGTTGTTACTATCTTCAATCATAATGATATATTCACCAACAGGCTCTAATTGAAGCAATGAAGATCAAAGGATTGTTCAGAAACTGAATTAGCACTTCAGAAAGCATGTTTACTATTAAATGGTGCACTTTATAGAATGGGAGAGACCATTGAAATTTCAAATTAAAGTCAAGCCCAAAAAAGGGATGCAAGTAACATTTCAATTTTTAACTTAGCCAACCATCCCAACTTATAGAAGAAAAAGTTCAGAAACCTTGCTCAGAATGCAAAATGCAGTTTTTGAAGATGGATTTAGAAACCTCTATTTGGCAATGATCTCTACAAGTGCAATGTGGCTCTGACAAAGTTGAGATATTACTCTAGACTGCATTTCTAAGACAAAAAAGAAGATCAATACGTGTCACTAGAAAAATAGATCAAGGGCAATGGTCATATATGGGAGATCAAGTATAAAAGGAGATCATGTGCTTACAACTCAAACTTTTGGTCAAGACTTTGCACTAAATCGCTGAAGAACAAAATAATTCTCCTTCATCTTCTGTAAAGCCACTACAGCTTGTAATCAGTTTCATCTCCTGTAAAAATCTTCTTTCTAAGTTCTTATTCAATAACACTTTCTTCCTGGGAAGAATCATTAGAAAAAAGTCATTCAAGTTTTTAGTTCATACATTTTTTTATTCTAAGAAAACTTGAGTGTTTGCTAGTGAGAGTGAACCAAACCACAAACATCTTTGTACTCTGATTCAGTAGTGATCACCATAGACTTAGGTTGGAGAGGCTAGTCAAAGACTATTTGAAAGTGACCGTAGAGTGTGCTATTAGTCACATAAGATAGCTTAAGAAGGCCACAGAAAGGCTATTTGACTTTATCAAGGTTGAGAAAGGGTTGATTTGTATAACTTAACTGGTTGTTGAGAACTGGTTTGCCAAACCAGTATAAAACTCTTTGTGCATTGTCTCTCATTTCCCTAAATCTCTTTTATTTTATGCTTTGTGCTTATTATTACAGTTTTTCTATGAAAAAAATTCGTAATCAGTTATTTATTTATTTATTAGTTTAGAAAGTCACTTTCTAATACTCCTGACTATATTTCCATTGAACTTTAAGTTTATACTTGATAATATTTGTTTCAAAGTTTTTAGAAACTAAGGCAAGAAAAGTCAAAACACATTTCAGCCCCCCACTCTCGTGCACTTTGTAATCTACAATTGTCATCGGAGCTCAAGCTTCTAAGGGGTTGAGCATTCTAACTACTGCAGAGGTTAAAAATCCTGCAAAAAAAAAAAAAAATAGCACATAATATTTACATTGCAGAAAAATACTCCATAAATAGACCACCATTCTTAAATGGTGGACACTACACATATTGGAGAGACAGAATAGAGCTATGCATTAAATACACAAGTCTTGACTTGTGGGAGATTATCCTAGAAGGAGACTATGTTCCAATGGAAGAAGTTCCAGGAACTGGAGATGCACTCTCCACCTCTAGAGAATTTCCTAGGTGCATGTGGATAGAGCAATATAAAGCAAGAGTTCAACTGAACTCTAAAGCTAAATATTTACTCACATGTGCACTAAGCAAAGTTGAATATGATAAAATCATTGCTTGTGACACAGAGAAGGAGATCTGGGGAAAACTACACATGCTACGTGAAGGAACTTATTAAGTAAAAAAACTAAGATCATCATGTTAGTCCATCAATATGCAATGTTCAAAATGAATGAACAAGAAAGTATTGATGACATGACCACAAGGTTCATGCATATTGTAAACTAACTCAAAGGGTTAGGTCAAAGATACTCTAACTCTGAAATGGTTAGAAAAATATTGAGAAGGTACCCTGCAAAATGGCTTCCCAAGATCACAATCATTACTAAGACTAAAGATCTTAAAACTCTCAGCCTGAATGCTGTTATTAGATCTCTCAAAATCCACAAAGTTGTAATATTTGAAGTTCATGGTGAAACCATGAAAAGGAGCAAGTCCATGGCCCTAAAGACCTCATACAAGAAGTTAACCAAAGGTAAATTAATGAAAGTTACTGAAACCTCAAATGAAGAGGAAGATTCAGAAGAAGAATCTAAAGAAGATGAAGATAAAATCTAAAGAAAAATGTCTAGAGCTTGGAAGGGCAAAATCAAGAAAAGGAGGGATTTCACCTTCAGAAAAGACAAAAAAGGAAAAAGAAAGATGGAAAATGTTAACTATTATAATTGTGTAGAGAAGGGACATTATAAAATGGTCTGTCCTAAGCACAAAGGTCCACAAAAAGAAGTTTCCATCTAATAAAAGGGGGTACTAGTCACCTAGAATGATTTAGAAGAAGAAAAGAAAGGATAAGAAAAGTCAGGATAAGCTAGAAGGTATTGCAAACTTGTGCTTCATGGTTGATTATGATTTAGAAAGTGAAATAGTGGTAAATGATTCTTCTAAACATGATCCTCGTTATGATAAATTATTGGCTTTGTATGAGGAACTGGTTGAAAACTCTCAAACCTATACTTTCACTATCTTAACTTTGAAAAGAACCATCAGAAAGTGGTTTTAGAACTTGAAAAGGCAAAAATGGATGCTGAGGACCTAAGGCTTGAGAAAGAAGAAATTAAAGGAGAAAACAAGTTTTTAACTATAAATTTCAAAGCCTTAGAAATTGAAGTCACTAACAAAGGTTAGAAAGCTTAGAAAATCATTTCTAAACTTAAACGAACTTCAAAGCTTCTCAATTCTAACCTTGAAAAGATGACTAATGGCTCAAAAAAAACCTTGAGCTACTATTTGGAGGCTAAAGGCCATATCTTCGAAAAATAGGCTAGGGATATGAGAGTGAAATGGATGAAAAGGTAAAACAATCTCATCAAAAAGAAAAAGAATAAAATATCTTGTAATTTCTACCATAAAAGAGACATCCACCTGACAAATGTTTTATGAGAAGAAAGTTTGTAAATTAGGTTGGGAAATCACCACTAAAGAAAACTAATCCAGGAGCAACTATGAAAGTTTGGGTACCTAAGTTAAAACCTGTTTTTGTTGCAGGTATGTCTGAGAATGCATGTTGGCAAAGACAACAAGTGGCAGATGGATAGTGGCTACTCCAGACACATGTCCATGTCTACGAAGTAGTTTAAAAACCTGAAACCCAAGAACTCTGGATTAGTAAAATTTGTTGATGGAAGAAAACTAAGGTCATGGCATACGAAATGTTAATAAGGATGATTCTCACCAAATTTTTTATGTTGTACTTGTTGATGGACTAGCTCACAATTTGTTAAGCATTAGCTAATTTGGTGACCAAGGTTACAATGTTTTATTTAATTGAAGTGTATGTAATATTGTAAATCCCACAACTAGACAAGTCATTTTATTTGGCAAGAGACTTGATAACACCTATGTGTTATTCTTGGATGACCTCCTAGATTGATATGTAAAATTTATTGCATTCTTTATGGATGATAAATGGTTGTGGCATAAGAAGCTTGGATATGCTCATATGAAGCTAATTTTTTAGTTATCTTAGAAAAAGCTTGTTAAAGGCCTGCCAAAGATCATATATGAGAAGGATTCCACTTGTGGTTTCTGTGAGAAAGGCAAGCAAACCTAAGTTTCTTTCCTAAACAAAAATGTGGTTTCAACCACCAAGCCATTTGAACTTTTATATATGGATCTTTTTGGACTAACCAAGACTACTAGTCTTGCTAGAAAAAGATATTCCCTTGTCATACTGGATGATTTCTCTAGATTTATATGGGTTATCTTCCTAGCTTTTAAGAATGAGGTGGTTGAAAGATCCAAGGCTTTTGCAAACTGAGTTTGTAATGGAAAAGATTCTAAAATTATCTCTATTAGATAAGATCATAAAGGAGAATTTGAAAATCATGTTTTTGATGAGTTTTGTGAAAATCATGACATTTCCCATGAGTTCTCTACTCTTAGAACTCCCTAACAAAATGGAGTTGCTGAAAGGAAAAATAGAAACTTGCAAGAAATTGCCAGAACCATGCTTCTAAAAAGTAGGTTATCAAAAGGTTTTTGGGTAGAGGCTATTAACACCTCATGCTATATTTAAAATAGAATCTTTTTTAGGCCAATCCTTAAGAAAACCCAACATATCATATTTCTATATCTTTGGTTCATCTTGTTTCATACCTAACACTAAATCTGATGATGGAATTTTCTTAGGATATTCTTTAGTCTTTAAAGCTTACAGGGTTTACAATAAAATGACACTATATGTTGAAGAGACTATCCACATTAAGTTTAAGGAATGTCTTGATGATTTAGAAGAATTAGAAGAAAACCTTGAGATGCTGAACCTCAAGGATGTTGGTAAAAGAGTGCATGAGAAGGGGGTTGAATTGTGCTTTTCTGTTTTTTGAAATATGAAACATTTAACAAAAATACTATCAAGCATTAAGCTTGAAGTGCAACGAAACTATGGTTAGCCATTTCAGAAAGTAGATCTTTGAAGTATGAATTGATAACGGCACATCTATAACAATATTTCACCCATGATTAAATTAAAGAGCATAACATAAAATAAGATATCAGGGAGAAGAATAAATGACACAAATATTTATATACTGGTTCGGCTAAACCTGCCTACATCTAGTACTCAACACATGTTAAGATTCCACTAAAACAACTTTCTCAACCTGAGAAAGTAAGTTAGATAGTCTTTAACATAGCCTTCCCAAGCTATTACCGGTGACTAGTAGAGGATCCCTACTGTCACAATTGAGTAGTTCTGAACCAGCTTCTCCAAGCTAAACTGAGTAGTCTTGAACCAGCTTCTCCAAGCTGAACTGTGACTAGAAGACAACTACTATAGCCACGTTGCAAGTAGTTCTTCCTAGCCTCTCCAAGTTGAACCATGATGACTGGAATGCCTTCATCATCAAGTTGCTAGTAGTTCTTCCACAGTCTCTTCAAGCTGGACCGAGAGGAGCAGAATGCCTCTGCTATCGTGTTACAAGTAGTTTTACCTTAGCTTTTCCAAGCTATGTATCATTCTGGTCACTACTGGATCAAGGTTATAAAGGATATGTGTTTCGGTTGCCACTCAAACTAACCTACACTCAAGTTTCCTTACAAATATTCAATAAAAAAAACCTGGGAAACATGAGCGACTTTTTTCCTATATCTCTTACAAAGAAGAGCATACACCAAGCTAAGAGTTCTGAAAGAAGATTTTTACATTTCAAGGAAACTGGTTACATATTATGATGAACGCCACAACATATTATGATGAACACCACAAGAAGTGTGGAGATATTTTTCCAGAGTTTTCACTCTTATGTCTTCAACTCTCTCATCAGCTTTCAAGGATAACATATCCTTTTATAGTGGTTCTATAGAACTAGGTTTACCCTAGTAGTTTGGTGTGATATGTTTTTGTACCGGACTAGAAAATATGGGCCTATACCTCAGCCCAAGACACAAGACCTCAGATAAGGGCCCTAAATCTCAGCCCAACCGAGGAGGTTCTCCCAAAAGGTCCCACAGATCTTTGACAGGGCAAAAATATCTCTTAAATATCACACCTTGGATTTAGTCAATAATATCTCCTAAATCTCGTACATAATCTCTCTTTATCCTATCATATCTACTATATCTGATAATTATCTTTAATACTAATTGAATCGCAGGAATATCTCCTATATTCAAGGAAGATCATAATTGATCCTCTACAGGGTAATCTCATCCTATATGAGGGGGCTGTCGCCCCCCAAGTATGATCATGATCTCTATCACACATATACCCTCTCGCTCCCTATGCTTTCACTGACTTAAGCATCGGAATGGCTTTGCAGGTACCCTCACCCCCCGTTTCCACGGACGTCGGAGCTACTTGCACCCTTACCACTATTTCTAGGTAAGAACATTGGTGCCTACCGTGGGGCCGGTAAACAAAGCTTACCTCACAAATCTAACAACCCAACAACCATGGCTAATGACTCCAGCCAAAACACATCCCCAAATAACCATCCACCATATTATCCTCCTAGTCTCGACCACGTATAGGAAGAAAGCCGTTGTTTGATGGAACAGCTCCGCAAACTTCAAGAAGAAAACCAGTCTTTAAAGTTTGAAAATTCAAGGAACCCCAGACAAGGAGCAACCCATGAAAAAAATACTGAGTTTGCTAGTCATGGATTTGGCAATAACAAACCCCTATACTCCCATTATCCTACTTACCAAACCGAATATGATGATGAGCCTGAACCCATAGATTGCGGACCATTCTTAGAGAAACTAATGGCCGCTAGCTTACCTGCCAATTTCAGACTCCCAACATCACTCCGTCCCTATGACGGGACAGGAGATCCATAATCATTCATCACAATGTTCAGATCCATGATACTTATCAATGGAGCCACGGACAGAATCCTTTGCTGAACTTTTCCATCCTTTCTAGAAAAGTCTGCACTTTTATGGTTCTCAACCCTCCCTCCGAATTCCATCCATAGGTTCGAAGACCTTGGAAGAACCTTTGTCAACAGATTCATATCTACCAAAATCTATACCAAGACGTCGGATTCCTTAGAGCATGTCAGACAAGGATCCGATGAGTCCCTAAGAGCTTATTTACCCCGGTTTCAGGAAGAAGCATCACAAATCCCTGACCTCAACCTAGCGGTTGAACTCCACCAAATCAGAATAGGTTTGCGATCTGGACCATTTAAAGAGAGCTTAGCAATCACTAGGTCGAGAACCATACACGAACTTCAGGAAAGGGCCCTTGGATACATTAATGCTGAAGAACTCCGAATTGCAGAGAAGAACATTCAGAAACAAAATAATGCAAGCTCGAATCAGAAACACAAAGACGGAAAACACAAGCACAAGAAAAATTCTAGATACTCGGAACCAGGGTTTGCTACTTATACCCCACTCAATGCAAGAGCAAGCACAATCCTGACTGAGATATTCAATGCTTAGCTACCAAAACCGACCAAAGGCGATCCTCAACCAGGGCCCAAAGGCGATCCTCAACCAGGGCCCAAAGGCACAGATCAAAGCAAAGTCTGTGAATACCATAACTCCAGAGGACATACAACTGATGAATGTAAAAGCTTGAAGAATAGTATTGAATGTCTCATCTGAGATGGATATCTGAAGCAATTCGTAAAAAACAAGAAAGAAGAAAAGAAAAGGGGTCGAAGCCAAGAATGAAGAAAACGCCGCAGTCCCTCAACATCTTCAGACAATGAATCCCTACCAAGACATAAAAGGTTCAAATGGAAAAGGCGATCGCCCTCCCATGAAGAGCCAAGAATCCATGGCATCATCGACCACATTGCAGGGGGATTCGCAGGAGGTGGCAAGACGAACTCAACAAGAAAAAGATCACTCCGGGCAATCATGTCACTTGAAGGAACATCATCTTCCTCAAAATCAAAAACTAAGAACCCGGTAATATTTTTCTCAAATTCTAACTTCAAAGGAATTGATGAAAATTTACATGATCCTGTTGTAATTTCAATTCTTGCTGGTAATTTTCTGGTCAGGAAAGTCCTTGTAGATCAAGGGAGTTCAGCCGAAATACTCTTCTATTCCACCTTCAAACGAATGTAACTATGTGAAAATTCTCTCCTTCTCTACAATGGTGAACTGGTCGGATTCACTGGAAACAGAGTAAAAGTGCTCGGCTATGTGTGGCTCAGGATAACATTTGGCACAGAGCCATTAAAAAAGACAGTTGACCTCTAATATCTTGTCATTGATGCAAACAGTCCCTACCACATTATTCTAGGGTGACCTGCACTCAATGCCCTAGGAGCTATTGTCTCAACAGCACATTTGGCCATGAAATTCCCAATATTTGAATCCAAAGTCGACGTGGTCCATGCTGACCAAAAAGAAGCCAGAACATGCTACAACGAATGCTTGAAGGTTAAATCCACAGAAAAGCAAAAGCCTGAGCAGATACACAATGTCTTCCACACTGACCAAATCCCATTAATCTCTGAGCTGCATCCCAGGGGAGAAAATCAGAACCGACCACAGCCGGCCGACGACTTACAACCTGTCCAGATTGGTGATAAGGCTGAAAAGGTAACCTTCATCGGAGTCAATCTCCCTCCAAGCTT